>JAOPSE010000006.1:112504114-114904114 GCA_029449295.1 Zea luxurians | reverse complement strand
TTTATTTTTTTCAATCAGGAAAAAATCGCACTGTAAAGCTAAATGGCATGCATGAATTTTGTTTTCTTATCTATTTTGCGCCTTTCCTTTTTTTCTGTTACACAGATTTTCTGGAAGTTAGACTTAACTGAAAGTTCGTTAAGAATGAGAAGATTTATGAAAAGGAACTACAATTGGTTGAATCACTTGGGTGCTTCTGCTAATTATGTGGAGCAGAAGTTTCTTTGTGATGGTGCAGACGCATGCCACTCAGAAGATGGAGACTCTTTACTTAGTGTTCTTCCTGCAAGTTCTTTGATTACAGTAGATGAAGTACATGAACAAATTGTGCAGAGACAAAGTGATAATATCTGCAGCAGTGTGGATGATCAACTGACAGATTCGTCAACAACTGATCAGATTTTTACAGGATCAATAGATTCAAGAAGTTCTGATTTTTCTGGTGTTCGCAACTTGATTCGATCCACAGTAGTTACACCTGGTTACAAGACTAATAATGAGCGAATTATTATTGAACTTCCTTCAATGATGATTCGGCCATTGAAGGTTGTACGAGGAACCTTCCAAGTAAGTGTGTTCTAATGTACGTGCTTTCATTTCACTGTATAGTTTACATGTATGTCACTTCTGTTGGTGTCATTTCTGAAAGCTGTCGCTCTGCTGTCGTTCCATTCATTCAATGGTTCCTATAAATAGGCAAAGTACAACAGAAGGAGCCGAGATGGCCGCAGGCCTCTGGCGGCACATGCAATCAGATATACACGACAATTAAGGAGAGGAGGTTACACAGGATCCGAACAATGTGGATCAGAGCCTATACAGAGACTAAATAGATATAGACTAACACCCCCTCAGTCCAGACGTTCAGAAACATGCAGACTGGATCTAAAATCTTGAAAGAGCAATGTTGCCAAACTCTTTGTGAAAATATCTGCATACTGAAATGATGATGGGACATGCAATACTTTGATATCACCTAGTGCCACTCGATCACGCACAAAGTGTAGATCAATTTCTATATGCTTTGTTCGTTGGTATTGCACTGGATTGTTAGACAGGTACATAGCACTCACATTATCACAGAAAACCATTGATGTCCGTTGCGTTGGATGGTGAAGTTCATTGAGCAATTGCCGCAACCAACAGACCTGTGCCACAACATTAGCAACTCCTCGGTATTCAGCCTCAGCACTTGACCTGGATACGGTAGATTGCCGTTTGGAAGACCATGCTACAGGATTGTCCCCAAGAAACACACAGTAGCCGGAAGTAGACCTTCTGGTATCTGGACACCCTGCCCAATCTGCATCAGTGTATGCAATGATACCTGTACTGGTGGAACGACGAATTTCGAGTCCATACTCAAGTGTCCCCTTGAGGTAACGAAGAATGCGTTTGAGTAGTGCTAGATGGGAATCTCTTGGTGCGTGCATGAAGAGGCAAGCTTGTTGTACGGCATGGGAAATGTCCGGACGAGTGTGTGTTAAGTACTGCAAAGCCCCGGCTATGCTGCGGTATATAGTAGGATTTTCGAGAGGAATTCCAGAATATGCGGAGAGTTTGGCCTTTGTGTCGATGGGGGTTGAAACAGGATTGCAATGAGACATCCCTGCACGTTGAAGGATATCTTGAGCATAGGAAGTCTGGTCCAGAAAAAGACCGGACCGAGTTCGTGTGACATGAATGCCAAGGAATGTGGTGAGGGTTCCAAGATCAGTCATGTGAAACTCTCGGCAGAGTGCAGATATGATGGTTGTAAGGGTGGCATCTGAATTAGCAGTAAGTATAATGTCATCAACATATAGTAATAGGTATGCAACGCGAGTACCTTGATGTAGAATGAAAAGGGATGAGTCTGCCTTGGATGCCACGAAGCCCATAGTGCGCAGGTAACCTTGAAATCGGAGGAACCAAGTTCTTGGTGCTTGTTTGAGACCGTACAAAGACTTATTTAGCTTGCATACATGTTCTGGATTCGAAGGATCAACAAACCCTGATGGCTAGCAACAATAGACTGTCTCAGATAATTCCCCATGTAAGAAGGCATTCTTTACGTCCAACTGACGCAGAGGCCATGGAGCAGATGTAGCAATACTGAGAACGGTCCGTATTGTCTCCGACTTTATAACTAGACTGAATGTTTCATCGTAGTCGACGCCATGTTCCTGACTAAAACCTCGCACAACCCAACGTGCCTTGTACCGTGCCAATGAACCATCTGCGTGCAACTTATGTCGAAAAATCCTGACAAAAGGGGCAGGAGTCCGTAACAAGCTTTCTATCTATGCTGATGATGTGGTCCTTTTTGTTAAACCCATTGAGGAAGATCTGAAATGTGTTAGATTAATTCTGAATTGTTTTGGGTCGGCCTCCGGATTGGTTACCAATATGAATAAGAGTTATGCTATTCCTATCAGATGTGAGGAGCATGTGGTTCAAGAGGGCTGCAATGTGCTGAGGTGCAGTGTGGCCTCATTTCCTTGTTCTTACTTGGGTCTGCCAATCTCAGACAGGAAGCTGAAGCGAAATGATCTTAAGTTGTGGATAGATAAAATTACAGACGGACTCCCTAACTGGAAGGCTTGTTTATTGAACCTGGCCAGGAGGATAACATTGGTGCGGTTTGTCTTATCGGCCATCTCAATTTATCTCCTTATTGCCATTAAAATTCCCAAATGGGTTATTAAATCAATTGACAAGATTCGAAGAGGGTTTCTTTGGAAAGGGCGAAAGGAGGTGAATGGTGGAAGTTGTATTGTTCCCTGGGAAATTGTGACAAGGCCACTAAGTTTAGGGGGTCTTGGTGTTCCTAATTTGCAATTGAAGAGTTGGGCACTGCAAGCTAAGTGGCTCTGGTTAGAGAAGACTGATGGTTGGATGGCTTGGTTTGAGTATCCCCGTGCAACAGCAAGTTAGACAATTTTTTAAATCTTCGGTGGTCTCTGTTGTTGGGAATGGGACCAATACTTTTTTCTGGTCGGACAGATGGTTGAGTGGGCAGAGGATACAAGATTTTGCCCCTAAAGTTGTAAGTATGGTGAGTAGCAGGCCATTTAATTCGAGAACTGTTGCTCAGGCGTTGCATAATTGGCAATGGGTTTGCGATATCGCGAATCCTTTATCTTTGATTGGTCTACAGCAGTATTTGCAGCTGTGGGATGCTTTAAGTGGAGTGGTGCTTAATCAGGAGGAGGACAGACATGTGTGGGTGCATTCGAGCTTTGGAGTATTCTCCTCAAAATCTTGTTATTCAGCGTTGTTTATGGGAGCTATTTCATTCCAGCCATGGAAATGGGTGTGGAAGTCGTGGGCACCCCCCAAATGCAAATTTTTTGTTTGGCTGGCAATAAGGAATAAATGTTGGACTGCGGATAGACTTCAGAGGAAAGGACTACCGCACCCGGTGGTTTGTCCATTATGTGATCAAGAGCAGGAAACTATCTTGCACCTCTTGTGCTCTTGCAGTTTCGCTAGATAATTTTGGCATGTTATATTTTCAGCTTTGAGGATGGGCCATCTTACGCCTACTAGAGAGGCGGGCTCTTTTGTGGATTGGTGGGAAAAGGTGCATAGGAGTGTCCCCAAACATATCAGAAAAGGTTTTCATAGTCTCATTATCCTGGGGGCCTGGTGTTTATGGCTGCATCGCAATAAGGCGGTTTTTGATGGTGTTAACCCTTCATTGAGCACCATTCAGAGGCTTTTCTTGGATGAGGTGGAGTGCTGGTGTATGGCTGGTGCGAAGCAGCTCGAGAGTCTCGGACTTCTGGCTGCTTTTGCTAGGGTCAGGGCTATTCTGATGTGGATTGGGGGAGGAACCAGGAAATTGACACCACACAGAGCTGAACCCGAGTGAAATGGACTCAATGGACTATGGGAAAGGTGGAACCAGAGGAGGTCGATCTCCAGTCGAGGTGACCGAAGGAGATCACCCTCTCTGGGAGATCTATTCTTCTTCGATGTCCCCTATTACAAACTATGGTGCTTTATATAGCTAGCACCTCTTTCTCTTAAGGAAACCTTACTTAAGGAAATATACTAACAGGGAAATAAACTAGATCATATCTCTTAATTGAGGGAAACACTCTCCTCATTTATTCTTAAGCAATCTGCTACTAAATCATATCTCCTGATTCCTTTTGTTTCTGCGGCTCCTTCTTTCCTTTTTCTGTGCCTAAATCATATCTCCTCTCCTGATTCCTTTTGTTGCTGCTGCTGCTCCTTTCCTTCTCTGCGCCTTTGGTACTGCTGACCATAGGAGTCTATAACATTTCCCCCCTCCTCAACAAACAGCTCGTCCGCGAGCTGTACTGCAGGAAACTGATGCTTGAAGTCATCCAGCTGCTCCCATGAGGCGTCGGTAGCAGGCCGACCAACCCAATGCACTAGGACTTCCCAGACTCCACGATTCAGCCTGGCTTTAGTAACCTTGTTAGGTGTAGGGACAATTCTGCCATGAAGAATATCTGGTAAAGGAACAACAGCCGCTGGCGGAGGTCCTTCAAACTTCTTAAGCAGTGAAACATGAAACACATCATGAATCTTGGCACGTGGAGGAAGTTGGAGCTGATAAGACACATTGCCAATGCGCCGCAGCACTTGATACGGACCATAGAACTTGGGCCCTAATTTGGACGGAGAAGCTGCAGTGACACCAACAGCAGTCCTGTGCTGTAAACGGAGCCAGACCCAATCGCCCACGATGAACTGGACATCCCGACGGCTCTTGTCTTGATATGTTTTCATTGTCACTTGAGCTTGAAGCAGTCTTTCCCGAATTTCTGCCAAGAAAAGGTCACGGTCCTGCATCTGTCGGTCCACAGCCACCACCCGTGCTGTCCCTGGTGAATACGAGACCATGGTTGGGGGGTCTCTCCCATAAACCACCTTGAATGGAGAGCATTGCAGGGCAGTTTGATAAGAAGAATTATAGCAAAATTCAGCCCAATGAAGCCACTTGAGCCAACTTTTAGGCCGGTCACCGGCGAGACAGCGGAGATACATAACAATCACTCGGTTGACCACCTCGGACTGCCCATCAGACTGAGGATGAAAAGCTGAGCTCATCTGCAGTTTAACACCAGCCAATCGAAACAGTTCTGTCCAGAAAGAACTAGTAAAGACAGTGTCCCTATCACTCACAATGGAGGACGGAATACCATGAAGGCACACAATATCATCGAAGAATGCTTTAGCAACAGATGCGGCAGTGTATGGATGACCGAGGGAAATAAAATGAACAAATTTAGAGAACCGATCTACCACTGTCAGGATCACAGACTTGCCCCCAACCTTCGGAAAGCCTTCAACAAAATCCATCGAGATATCACTCCAGATTTCGGAGGGAACAGGTAGCGGCTGCAGTAACCCAGCGGGGTGTAGGTGTTCAGTTTTATTCCTCTGGCATACCGAACAGCCTTGTACAAACTCTCGCACCCTTCGGGCAGCTAAAGGGCTGTAGAAAGAAGATCGCCATCTGTGCAATGTCTTCTGAATACCTTCATGTCCACTTTCATGTGCTTCAGCTAGCAAGGAAGACCACATAGAAGAGGAAGCAGGAACAAACACTTTCCCATTATACAATAATAACCCATCAGACTCAGTCCAACCAGGGGGAGCCGTTCCATTCTGCAGCCCTGCTCGCAGTTCTATACCTTGGGAATCATTGGCCAAGTCTGCCCGAAGTGTGTCAAAGAGCTGAAAAATCGGGGCAGATATGCTGTGAAGGGCTGCAGCATCTTCATCACGGCGGGATAAAGCGTCTGCTGCCCCGTTAAGTTTCCCAGGGCGGTATTCCACCGTGAGGTCATACCCAAATAATTTACTGACCCATGTGTGTTGCGGAATGGTAGAAAGACGCTGGTCCAATATGAACTTGAGGCTATAGTGATCAGTCCGTACCGTGAATGGACGCCCCCACAAGTACGGACGCCAATGTCGGACTGCTTTGACAAGACCAATTAACTCCCGCTCGTAGGCCGGCAGCTTCTGGTGGTGAGGCGCCACCACTCGACTGAAGAATGCAATGGCGCCATCCCCGTGGTGCAGTACGGCACCAAAACCCGTGCCGGAAGCGTCACAGTCGACGATGAAGCGCTCGGAGAAGTCCGGAAGCTGGAGTAGTGGCGCCATGATCAAGGCTTGCTTAAGGCTGGTAAAGGCAGTTATCGCCTCTTCTGTCCAAGTGAATGCCTCACGTTTCAAGAGAGCCGTCAGGGGGGCGGCCACAACACCATATCTAGCGATGAACTTACGGTGGTAGCCCGTAAGACCGAGGAAGCCTCGGAGTGCCCGCAGAGACCGCGGCCGCGGCCAGGCCTCCACTGTCGAGACCTTTGCAGGATCCATTGCCACACCTGTGGCCGAGATGATGTGGCCCAAGTACGCCACAGACTCCTGGCCGAAAGAACACTTGGACCGTTTTAGGACGAGGTGGTGTTCCTGCAGAACCTGAAGCACCTGCTTGACATGTTGTAAGTGTTCCGCCCATGAATTGCTAAAGATCAGAATATCATCAAAGAAAACCAGAACAAATTTGCGAATGAAGGGCTTGAGCACGTCATTCATTAAGGACTGAAATGTCGATGGCACGTTGGTGAGGCCGAAGGGCATCACCAGGAACTCAAAATGTCCCCGGTGTGTCCGGAACGCCGTCTTGTCAACATCGTCTGGATGCATGCGGACTCGATGGTAGCCACTGCGAAGATCGAGCTTGGTGAAGAACTTGGCGCCGTGTAATTCATCGAGCAGCTCGTCAACCATCGGAATTGGAAGCTTGTCCTTCACCGTCTGCGCATTAAGCTCGCGGTAGTCGACGCAGAATCGCCATGAGCCATCCGCCTTCTTGACCAACAACACCGGCGAGGAAAATGCCGATGTACACTCCCGGATGATGCCTTGCTGAAGCATGTCCTCACACTGGCGTTCGATCTCGTCCTTGAGGAGTTGAGGATAGCGATACGGTCGGACGGCCACTGGAGACTTACCCGGCAGCAGCCGGATGCGGTGGTCTTGGCGACGTTGTGGAGGCAGTCCTCGTGGTTCCGCGAAGACGTCGGCATAGGAGTCGAGTAACGCGGGTAGCAAGTCCTGCGTCCCGACGATGGCGTTGCACCGGGGTGTAGGGCCTCCCACCCCTGTCCACGTCACGGTGCGGCCGTGACGCCAGAGCGTCATGGTTAGGGCGTCAAAGTTCCAGAGTATCGGTCCGAGGGAGCGAAGCCATTGGACCCCCAGAACCACGTCGAAGCCGACGAGAGGTAGAACGTAGCAGGTGTGGTCGAAGTCCTCTGCGTCAATGGAGACGCGTAGCATGGGGCAGACACCTTGGCTGGTGACTCTTTCACCATTGGCCACCTTGACGGTGAGGCCCGGGCGTGGTTCCACGTGGAGGCCCAACCGGGGCGCCGTGGTCTCATGGATGAAGGTGTGGGTCGACCCAGAGTCCACTAGGGCCAGCAAGGTTGTATCCCCGATACGGACATGTAGCTTCATGGTCCCGCCCACGTCGATGCCGGTGAGGGCGTGGAGCGACACACCCAAATTGTCGGCAAGTGTGTCGGCCTCCGCGTCGTCGTCCAGCTCGATCAAGAATACCCCGCGGGCATTGCACTTGTGGTCAGCAGTGTACTTTTCGACGCTGGTAGCACTCGCCGTTGGCGCGCTTGGCTGCCATCTCCTCAGCAGTCAGGCGCTTGAAGTGCGGTCTGGTGACCATCGTCGGCCGCTGTTGGGCTGGCGATGCGTCAGTCTTGGTTGTTGGTGCGCGATACATACCCCGCAACGCCTTGGTGGCCTCCGTGTCGCGCCGCTCGTAGGCCCGGGCTAGGTTCATGGCTGTTTGTAGATGGGACGGGGCCTGCAGCTCCACGTCCGTGCGTAAAGGCTCGCCCAGACCCGCTGTGAATAAATTCACTTGGTGCTGCATAGATAGATCAGCACAATGACATAATGCCAAGGAAAATTGACGTATGTAGTCATCCACTGTGCTCGTGCGACGCAGATCCTTCAGCTCAGCGAGACCGTTTGTCCTCAACGGCGGTCCGAACCGCATGTTGACGAAATCGGCGAAGCGAAGCCAGGTGAGGATGCCATAATCCCGCTCCAGAGCGTAGTACCACTCTGCAGCAATGCCTTCGAGGTGCATCATTGCCATCCAAACCTTCTCCTCCTCCATGGTACGCATGCCACGAAAATAGGCCACACACTTTGTCAGCCACGGGAGAGGGTCTGATGTGCCGTCGAAGGAGGGAAAGTTGAGCTTGGGACGGTCACGGTGGGGAAAGCCGCCGTCGAAACCATCCCGACCACCGCCAGCACCGTGACCGCGGCCGTAGAAGTCGCCGTCGTCAATGCGGCCGTAGGGACCCCTCATGCGGCCATAAAGGCCCCCTGCACGGTCTCCCTGCACGTGGCCGCCACCAAACCCGTCGGGGAAGCGGTGTCCCTCCCGGTCGACCCCTTGGATGGTCCGCCCTCCCGATGGGTCGTGCGTGTCGTCGTGCACGGCGCTGGCAGATGCATCGGCGGCTTGGGGTGGGGAGGAGGGACTGGCTGGTCCCCCTCGGGAGCCTCTGTTTTCCAACCGTGTGAGACGGCTGTCATGGGAGTTCATCCGGTTGGTGACGATAGTCATCTGCGCAGACAACTTAGTGCCCAAGTCTGTGATGTTGGCCATCTCCCTGATCAGGAAATCGAGCTTCTCAGAGGCGTTCATGGCTGCAGGATCGGAAACGGAGCCGGCCATGGGCAGGCGATGCTCCTGGTGGAATCTGATACCAATTTGATGTGGATTGGGGGAGGAACCAGGAAATTGACACCACACAGAGCTGAACCCGAGTGAAATGGACTCAATGGACTATGGGAAAGGTGGAACCAGAGGAGGTCGATCTCCAGTCGAGGTGACCGAAGGAGATCGCCCTCTCTAGGAGATCTATTCTTCTTCGATGTCCCCTATTACAAACTATGGTGCTTTATATAGCTAGCACCTCTTTCTCTTAAGGAAACCTTACTTAAGGAAATATACTAACAGGGAAATAAACTAGATCATATCTCTTAATTGAGGGAAACACTCTCCTCATTTATTCTTAAGCAATCTGCTAGTATAGGAACAGACTAAATCATATCTCCTGATTCCTTTTGTTTCTGCGGCTCCTTTCCTTTTTCTGTGCCTAAATCATATCTCCTCTCCTGATTCCTTTTGCTGCTGCTGCTGCTCCTTTCCTTTTCTGCGCCTTTGGTACTGCTGACCATAGAAGGAGTCTATAACATATTCCTAGTGCATGAGGCTGTACTGTTTTTTCCTTTTTATTTTTTGCCTGTTTGGCATTGTACTTTGGTCCATTTTGGACCTTTCTCTCTTTCAATATAATGATGCGCAGTTCTCCTGCGTGTTCGAGAAAAAAACATGTACCCCTGCAGGTTTTGGAACGAGACACCATGTGTTGTTCCTCATTAGAGCATTATATTCATCAAGCATAGCGTTATGCCAGTGTGGATCTTTGAGAGCAGAACGATATGATTTGGGAATAGGAGATATAGTGGTAGTAGCGGAAAGATTTAGTTTTGTAATGGGTTTAAGAATCCCGGAGCGAGCACGAGTTTGCATAGGATGTGTAGGCCGCGGAGATTGTGCAGAACGGATCTCAGGGGACGCGTAGCGGAAAACAGGAGGCAATGTGGGCACCTGATCGTTGCATGGCGGTGGTGGCTGTACAGCTTGTGCAGTGCATGGCGGTGGTGTGGATGTGGACGCATTGCATGGCGGTGGTGTGGATGCCTCTTGCATGCAATAGCGTGGCTCAGGCGGGAGAGTACTAGGTGAGGTGGCAGCATGCGGTAGTGGGTGTGGCGATTCAGTGGGTGTGCGTGGAGTATCAGTGACGCGTGTCAAAGGCTGGTGTGCTCGGTCCGGAGGCCCAGGCAGTGATCCGGATGATGAGACGGATGGAGCTCGTGCGTCAGGTGCACCTGTGCCCGCAGCCACATAGGGAAAACAAGTTTCATAAAAAATAACATGCCTGGACAGTATCACCTTACGTGTAGAAAGGTCTAGACACCTGTGGCCCTTATGCTCGGCAGAATATCCAAGGAATAGACATGGGGTGGAACGATGAGATAATTTGTGTGGCATAGTGGATGACGTGTTGGGATAGCACAAACATCCGAAAATTCGCAAATGTGAATAGTCAGGAGGTTCACCGAAAAGGAAGAAATAAGGGGTGGAAAGACCAAGTGATCAGCATGGACATCGATTTATGAGATACGTAGCCGTGCTGAGCGCCTCCACCCAGAACTCAGGAGGGATAGATGCTTGGAACAGCAGGGTACGAAGAACATCGTTGATTGTGCGCAAGGATCTTTCGGCCTTGCCATTTTGAGCTGATGTGTATGGATAGGAAAAACGTAAAGTAACACCACGAGAGGCAAGAATGGCACGCAAAGAATTATTATCAAATTCTTTGCCATTGTCACATTGAAGTGACTGGACCGGGAGGAAGAATAGCGTGTGAACATATGTAAGAAAATTGGAGAGAGTGCTTGTAGTATCAGACTTATGGCGTAAAGGGAACGTCCACACATAATGGGAATAGTCATCCAATATCACAAGATAGTATTTGAAGCCAGTAAAACTATTTATTGGGGATGTCCATAAATCACAGTGAATAAGCTGAAAAGGAAATGAAGTTTTGGTGGTGGATCGTGCAAATGGTAAGCGCACATGGCGACCCAATTGACACGCCTCACAGACATAAGTTTTATTGCTTCTAAGAGGAACTGAAAACTAAGATAAAATCTTGGATAGACTATGATCTCCAGGATGTCCCAGCCGACGATGCCATAAGGTGTGGGATGAAGAAGCGGTGAATGCCGTCGGAGAAGACGTCCTGTCGGAGTGGAAGGGGTAGAGGTCTCCAGAACTAGTGGCCCTCATGACCTCGGTCTTGGTGCTGAGATTCTTTATAGAAAAACCACAAGGATCAAATTCAATGGAGCAAGAATTATCTTTGGTGAATTGTCGCACAGAGATGAGGTTTTTGATGATATGTGGTGTGTGAAGTACATTTTTCAAACGAAACGTGGTGGAGGGAGTGGTAAGGTGTGCGGTGCCCGTGCCATGAATGGGAATAGAAGATCCATTACCAACAATAACTCTAGATGAATTATGAAAAGATGAGGGAAAATACACGGGCAAGTTACCTGCTTCACCAGTCATGTGGGAACTGGCGCCGGTGTCCATATACCAGTCACCGGATGTATTCTGTTGTGGAAGCGTAGCAGCCTGAAGTGCCTGCAGAAGTCCTGATGTGTCGAACGAGGGAGAGGCTGGTGGAGCAAACTGGAACGAGGGTGGGGTTGGCGGAGCAATCTGTGGCGAAGGCGGTAAATATCCCGCATTGAAGGCCTGAGCAGGCGGCCGAGCGCCTTGGAGACCAGGACCGAAGGAGCCAGTCCATGGAGCACGCCATTGCGATCCAGAAGTGAGCCAGGTAGCCACCCATGGTGGCATCTGCTGAAACCAGACCGGCACCTGAGGAGCCTGACCGCGTCCACCATTGTTGTTGCCGCGTCCAGTGCCACGACCTCGATTCCGGCCACGATAGTTGCCACGGCCACGACCACCATTGCCACGGCCAGTGCTCTGCTGGCCGCGGTCATTGTCCTGGCGAGCTGAAGTGGATGAACCGTTGTTGGTGAAGTCGGTGCCGTTGGTGCTCAGCAACGTAGTAGAGTCGGTCATGGACGTAGTGGACATATTAAGAGTTTGCTCGGCGACGATGAGTTGGTCCCGTGCCTCCTTGAAGGTCGAGAATGTGGGCATGGCTGGCAACATTTGCTGGAGCACATGATACTTGGGGTTGAGCCCACGAATCATTTGGTGCACAAGTGCCCGATCTTGCACCGGTTGATCACAATCCGCCAATGCATCGGAAAGGGTTTTGAGACGATGGCAGTAAGCTGCAGCAGAGAGCTCGCCCTGTGCGAGGTTATGAAGTTCTTGTTCAAGATGAACTGCACGACTTGCCTTGTTGCCGAGAAAGAAGTCGCCGATCTTTTTCCAGACGCCGTGCGCGGTGATGTCGTCGTCCATCACCATGTCGAGGAGGTCATCGGCGAGCGTGGCATGGAGCCACATGAGGACGGTGAGGTCCTCTTGAAGCCAAATAGGGTCGAGCGGCAGCGCCAGAGAGCCATCGATGTGATGGGTTAGGCAGAACCGGCCTAGCACGACTAGGAACAAATGGCGCCAGCGGTGATACGCCGTGGAGAGCATGTCCAGCCGAATGTTGACGAGGCTGGTGATGTTGACGAAGGAAGTAGTTGGAGTGGTTGAGGGGGTCATGGCGCCGTCAGCGGTGGCCATGAGAGGCGCAGCACAAGGGAAGTGGTGGGTGGGAAGAAAGACGAACTGGAACTGTGGTGGGATCTCAACTTGCTCTGATTACTATGAAAGCTGTCGCTCTGCTGTCGTTCCATTCATTCAATGGTTCCTATAAATAGGCAAAGTACAACAGAAGGAGCCGAGATGGCCGCAGGCCTCTGGCGGCGCATGCAATCAGATACACACGACAATTAAGGAGAGGAGGTTACACAGGATCCGAACAATGTGGATCAGAGCCTATACAGAGACTAAATAGATATAGACTAACAATTTCTTCTCATAATTAATGATAATGACATCTAAATATAATTAAAGCTGAAGTTTAAATAAACACAATCACATGACAACCAATTTACTATGCACATATACAGTTATTTTTTCTTGGTTATTTACCCTAACCGCATGATGATCGAACCTCAGTTCACTAATGAGCTTAGCTACTATCACAAGTCTCTCGTGTTTTCTGTCCTACTAATCCATTCATCTCCTAATTCAATATGTTAATGGATATCTTAAACCCTAGTTTGTTATATTTTTTCTCAGGTCACCTCAAAGAGGATTAACTTCATAGTTGATGAGCATATGAGTGACAGTTACATGGATGATATTGCATCCACTAGTGGCCAATATGATCAGCAAGATAGAGATCGAAGCTGGTTCCTATCATCACTTCATCAGATTTTTAGTAGAAGGTAAATAGTTCTTTTTACCGTCTGGTAAATATTGGAACTTCTTAGTTTATGATTTTCGAAGGAAAAGAATTTTTTTCTCGAACACTGTGTATCATTATATTAAGAAGAGAAACCAGAGAGGAGTTAATCGAAATGTTTTTAGTTTTTAGATCATCTGTTACCTGCTCATATATTTCTACATTATAGAGTTGAGTAGTTAACACTAACCACTTGGCTCTCTTTGTGCCACACTGATTTAAATGAATTACTGCAGATATCTACTACGTCAAAGTGCTTTGGAATTATTTATGGTAGACAGGTCAAACTTTTTATTTGATTTCGAGGTACATCCTTGATGAGACTCTAATCCAAGTTGTTTGAACCTCATGCATGTTATAGGTGAATAACCTTGTTTGAAATTGTATCTTAACTTTATCTAGGATATAGGATCACGTACACATGCTTATCGGGCCCTTGTTCACACCAAACCTCCTTATTTGAACAACGTTTCCGTTGCTACCCAAGTAAGTGCTCAGTGCAGTTCTGAAACCAGTAGGTTTCTTGTCCTTTCAGAGCCACTAATCTGTTAGATTCTTTTTAGAGGCCTGAACAAATCTTCAAGCAGACACAGTTGATGGAGCGCTGGGCTAAATGGGAGGTACATGAACACAGTGATTTCATTTTTGCAGCAGCACACCCCTATGTGTTAGATATCAAGATCTGAATATACTTTGCTTGTGCAGATTAGCAATTTTGAATATTTGATGGAACTGAACACTCTCGCTGGCCGCACTTACAATGACATTACTCAGGCATCTTTTTTTACTACATGATCCTAAGTCCAAAATGTTTTTTTTTTGCTACTACTCTTTATGTTCAATATACTTTTCTGCAGTATCCTGTTTTTCCATGGGTAATAGCAGATTACAAGTCCAAAACTTTGGATTTGGAAAGTCCGTCCACATACCGAGATCTTTCAAAGGTAAATCTTGTACCCCTTTCCTCGCTAGTCTGGGTTCTCCATGTAATAATAGCATGTCCTGTGTTTCCATTTGCTTCACTGGTAATACTTGATAATTTCCTTTGCAGCCAATTGGTGCACTAAATCCTGCACGTTTGAAGAAATTCCAAGACCATTACTCCAGTTTCAAGGATCCAATCATCCCAAAATTTCACTATGGTTCACATTACTCCAATCCTGGCACGGTACATCTTTCTTATATGTCTATGCTTCCATATTTGATTGCGGCTTGTTTGTGCCTTTTGTTCAGAGTTGGAACTAAACTATATCTGTTAAGCCTTTCACTGCTCTTCAATAACAAACCATTCTTTAGTTCATTGGCGTACGTTGTGTATATGATTCTTTTTGAAGTATTGCTTCATTGTAAAAATATTGAAATTTAGTATTACAACTTTTGCAGGTATTGTATTATCTTGCTAGGATAGAACCTTTTAGCATCCTCTATGCTCAGCTGCAAGGTGCCAAGTTCGATCATGATGATTGTGCATTCTCTGATGTCGCCAGAACATGGAACAGTGTTCTTGAGGGCATGAATGATGTAAAAGAGCTAGTAAGTTTTGGTGAAACATGTGCCTGTTGGATGTATTTTCCACTGGTTACTGTGCATTGTTTGGTGCAGACTATTTGGAATCTTCTACAGGAATCTGATTATGTGGGTATCTTTCTAGGTTCCAGAGATGTTTTACCTTCCTGAGGTATTTACTAATGTAAACCCAAGTGGAAGACTAGGTAAGTCCAATTTCAGTCTGTATAGATACAGATAAGGCAGTGAAACTGGAACCCTTAATGTTTGAGTATTATTGCAGGTTCTGTAGCACTGCCTCCTTGGGCTGAAAATGCTGTTGATTTTATACATATGCATCGGAAAGCTCTCGAGAGTGATCATGTCTCCACACGTTTGCATGAATGGATCGATCTAATATTTGGGTATGTTAGTTATGTGTTATTATGTTTCCACATATATATGCATTTTCCTTCTAACTTATTTATGTAACTTTTTTATTCTTGCAATATCATTCATATCCTCTGCCAGGCTGCCTTCTTTAAATCACTAATTCAATCATCATGCCTGGTTTTTACTGGGATTGGTCTAGATAATTTTACCATGTTTAAGGCTACTTTACTTAAGCTTCTTTAATGTCTGTCCTTTTACTTTTTATTATGATAAATAGATCCTTGGAATATGATTTCTATGTTTAGACTGTCTGCTTTATAAGAACTGACATATCCATTGACTGTCCTATTTTTCTCTTAAGAGGCTTGTATTGATGTCATCTTTCTCCGCATCTATATGATACACCACTTTGTCATTGGATACTTGTTCAGATATAAACAAAGAGGTAAAGGAGCAGAGGTAGCCAACAATATCTTCCCTCATGTTACATATGATGGGATGGTGGACATTGATAAAATCACTGATCCAGTAAGTATTATGCATTTCGCCTTTTCAGATTTGATGAACCTGTACAAAATTTTCATCCTTTTTTTTAACGATGAAGGTGCAACGGCGAAGTGTACAAAATCAAATATGTTATTTTGGACAGACACCATCTCAATTGCTGACAGTTCCGCACATAAGAAGGCGGTCGTTGACACAAATATTACAATTGCAGGTAAAAAATTTCAAGTACCATTTCCATGTTTCGCAAGAAAATAAATCCATTATTTGGTAGACGTACACGTACTTGTCCATATACTATTACTATACAAAATAGATATGAAAAAACGTATTTCATGATGAACTTGCCTCTCGGGGTTTATTTTTTTGTGCAGACAATATTCCGGAACCCAAGTGAGGTTAGATCTTATGTGCTTCCAAGTCCAGAGCACTGCAATGTTCCTGCTAGCACGATGCTTGTATCCAATGATTGTCTTGTAGTCATAGATTCTAATGTTCCCACAGCACATGTGGCATTGCACCATTGGCAGCCAAATACCCCAGATGGCCTAGGGGCGCCTTTCCTCTTTCATCACGGGAAAAATGCCATAAATTCAAGTGGTGGTGCAATATTTCGCATATTTAAAGGATCTTCAGGTTCTGCAGAAGACTATCAGTTTCCACGAGCTGTAGCATTTGCAGCCTCTGCAGTACAAAGTTCATCAGCTGTTGTTGTTACATGTGACAAAGAAGTTATAACTGGTAACTGTTTCATTGCACTCCAACTTTTTCCTTCAATGGTACTTGTTGAAAAACTGACTTTCGCTATTCTCTTTGGTAGACATTTTACTCTCTTTTTTTTTGTTTCCTACAGAACCCTCATAATTCTCTCAAGTTGAAACCTAAAATGCTATGGTTTCAAATAACTAGTTTCATAATTGGTTCCTGAACAGGATGCTACATGATTTTGTCTTATTATATCGTTTCAGCTGTGTTTCCCTACAATGCTAAGAACTGTATTGTGGTAAAGCTGTTTCTGCTATCCTTATTTTCTTTCATTATAGGCAGGCATGCAGATAACTCTGTGAAGATGATCTCTCCGGATGGAGCAAGGACTATCGAAACTGCATTTGGGCATCTTGCACCTGTGACCTGCCTCGCACTGTCTGCAGACAGTAGCTATCTTGTTACAGGGTCTCGTGACACAACAGTTATACTTTGGAGGATACGTCAGGTGGGTTCTGCACATAAGAAAAATGCTCCAGAACCTCCACCATCTACACCGACAACACCTACTAGTCCTCTAGCCACTGGTAGTAGCAGCGACAGTAGTCCAAGCAAAACTCTAGAAACCTACAGGAGGCGACGAATTGAAGGCCCTATGCATGTACTAAGAGGACATCTCGGAGAAGTAACCTGCTGTTCTGTTAGTTCTGATTTGGGGCTTGTTGGTTCATCTTCGAGTGTGTCTGGTGTCCTATTACATTCCTTGAGAACAGGTCGGCTAATAAAGAAGCTCGATGTGCCAGAAGCCCATTCCATATGCTTTTCTTCTCAAGGCATTGTATTGGTTTGGAATGAACTTGAGAACAGACTGTCCACCTTCACTGTTAACGGAATCCCTATTGCTACCGCAGTTGTGTCACCTTTCTCTGCACGAGTCAGTTGCATTGAGATTTCTACAGATGGGCAATTTGCTGCAATGGGAACTTGTTCATCTAGCAATGACAATCATGACTGCAGCACTGCTCTGGAAGATAATTCTGAGCTTGACAAGCCCGGTAGTGATGAGGATGTACAAGGATCAAATGAGACCAGGCTATCTGTTGACGCTCCCTCTATCTGCTTCCTTGATCTATACAAACTTGAGGTGAACACTGAGCACAACTTGTTGGCTTCTGCTATGTATTGTTACCTCTGGTTTTACCTGTGCAAATTTCTAAGCAGTTAGGTATACACTGCCAGGTAATCCATAAGCTGAAGCTGGAAGAAGGACAGGACGTCACAGCACTCGCTCTAGACCAAGAAAACACCACCCTTCTGGTTTCGACAGCTGATAAGCAGCTAATAGTCTACACGGGTCCGGCTCCAAGTACCCCGTAGGTCAATCCATTAGCTCCCCGGTGCTTGGTTGGAAAAATGTAATGGAGATCAGCGCTAGCTACCTTGACGGCCCAACTGACAGGTTTGACAATGGCACTCAGAATGACCATATACTCTAACGTACCTTAAAGTGGATAGGAGGGGTTAAAATCTCGTTGCTATTCAAAATTGAATAGAAGGATATTTTTTAGCTCCTTCAATCCCCTTCTCCCGAACATACCCTACCCTACCTGATTAGTGATTAGTCTCCTTGATGTTGCAGTGAGCTCGGAGACGACAGTACAGATAATGCACGTTAGGCGACGGGCTTCTCTTGCCGTGAGCATGGCGCTGCTGTACGTAGAGGCTCCAATGGATTGTGCTGTAATACAAGACTGAGACTGGAACCTGAAATGGGCGACATGTGCACCAAAAGGTGAAGAGCCGTTGCGCTGCTGGTACAGAAGGAAAACTCTCCTGTTCCTGTACAGGGACCTCGTTGACATTTTCCATGTAGTCGCTGCGAACAGGATACGACCCGTATGTGTAGCGGCCAAAATAATTGTTAGAAGCAGCAATCCGAATGTAATTATTGCCAGTGCCTCGTACAAGTCGCGTTAGCTTCTTGTTAGCCGTGTGCAACGGCGAGATTTGTTAGCTTGTTGTCATTGCATCTGTGTACAAAGTCTCGTCCAAGAAATTGATTCACTTTCGCTTGCGCACAACGTAGACACGCAATCCCTTGTTCAGATGTAGTAGCTTATAGGTAATTATGATCTATAAGAACACTAAAACGTCCATTAGCAGAGGGAGAGTGTGTGTATATAAAGGGGATCGCGCGTGCTGAAGTTGGGAGATAGATTCCACTTCCACGTTCTAGCCACTGTTGCCCCTCCTGCTATGTTACGGCCGTCATTTTTCACTTGCGGCAAGCAATGCCACGATGTTTTATCTTCGTACATGTGAATACCGTGGAGATGTTGCTACTGGTTCTGTGATATTGATGAGCAACGAACATGTGAAGCACAGATTAATGTATCTTGTTTCACTAATACACGAGGATGTACGACTACTTTCACTATATCGCCACACTATTCTTTCACTGTGTTGCATACATTGGTAACAATCTATGATCCTCTACTTATGTTATCTTGTTTGAACGTGGTGGATATGCTAGTGTGTAGCATGCTCATTTGTCTATATTGGTATCAGAGTTGGTTCATACATAGTTTTTTTTATTTAAATGGTTTGTATATACTACCTCTGTTCTCGAATATTTATCGTCCGCTAGTTCATTTTTGAACTAAACTGTGACAAAGAAACAGGCCAAAGATCCACCTAGACTGCCCATGTTGTATATCAGACCCAGGGGCCATATAAACGGTAAATCATTCATGAAACATACCGGATCAAATCTATATTATGTACCATATAGACAACCTTAGGAACATTCATAACTATGAATCGGTGCATACACGCGAAAAACATGTTACCTGCCGAACTACCTGAATTACCCTATATAATAAACAAAATGCGATCTTGTGCTCGTCAGTCAGCAGCATATATGCCATTAGAAAGCTAGTTTTTTTTATCAAATAAAGATGGAATCTGAAATCTCCATTTTGCAAGCACGTATACGTACGGTATACATTATACATGTGCTTGCTACTCTCTCACCATCATCGAACACGCGGATGTCTGTTCAGCACCCAGTAGCAGCCATGCATCCATTCGCTCGATCACCCGATGGCACATTCGTTTTGATTGTAACCACAATATAGACATCGCAATGCAGCCACCTGCCATCTATAGCAAGAACACCGTACTCAATCGCATAGCCTCCTCGCGTACTGTAGTCAATTAATTATTGTAGTTACAATCGGGTAATTCGGGATTACATGAAACCGAAACTGAAATTTTAGATACCCGAAATTTCGAATAAAGGTTTTGGACATGTATATTTCGGATCCTAATTCTTATTAACCGAATTTCTAATTACCCGAATTACCTGACCCCAAAAAAGCGGGTAACCCAAACGCCGAGGCCTAGTCCCTTGTAGGCCTACACCCTCTGTTGTCCGAACTTTTTACAATTTGACCGTTTTTCGAAACAATTCATGTTTCAACCCTTGAACAACTTAATGTCGTTTTTAGACCTTTTGCTCGATTTCATAGGTAATGTCGTCGAGGTAACACGTCTCGGCGCCATGATTTATGGTACCGAGATATCGGATGCCCTAAACTCCTCATGCTTTGTTGGCGCCTACGTGGCCGAGCTCGGCGCTATAGATCCGAGCTCCCTGCCAACGCTTCAAACGCTTGACTCGTGAGAGAGAGAATGACCAGTGGTGTGTGTATGGTTATAGACGCACTGAGTCTGCTGGACGCCGGACACGGATCGACCAGCCGACTTCTGCGTGTGTGCGAGTAAAACGTTGGATGCGTTGGCAAGGAGCTCGGCGCCATGATCTATAACGTCGAGCTCGGCCATGTAAGCATTAACGCAGCACGAGGAGTCTAGGGTATCCGGTAACTTGACATCATAAGTCATGACACTGTCGAGACGTGTTACTTCGGCGCCACGACCTATGACGCCGAGCAAAGGGTCTACAAACGACATTAAGTCGTCCAGAGGTCCAGACGTGAATTTAGGGGGTGTTTGGTTACACCCCGCTAAAATTTAGCCCATGTCCCATCGAATGTTTGAACCTCCGTTCCGGGTATTAAATGTAGTCGGATTATAAAACTAATTTGTCAGCCGAAGATTAAAAGACGAGACGAATCTAGTCCAGTTGGTTGGGTCTATATTTCATACTCCTATTTAAAAGTCAAACGCTTGATGTGACCCAGGCTAAACTTTAGCAGGAGCAACCAAACACCCCCTTATTTTGAAAAAGTGGCTAAATTGGAAAACAAATTCGGCTCTGTTGCCTGGTCCGGAAGACCGGGACGCGTGGAGGAACCACCGGACCCCTCGCTCGCGACCGTTCAACTGTTTTACTTTTACAGCGGTGGAGGACAAGGCCGGAGTCCGGGCGTGAGGGAGAGATCACATCGTGCCGGACTGCCTGGCCATAGGTAATGTGGGCGTGGTCCTTGCGGTCCGTCCGTGTCACTCTGTATAACGTACGTGTGCATCAATCGATTGGACTCCGCAGTGGCAGTGAGACTACGCCGTACGTACGTATTGGTGGTTGTGGACCGGATGCCAGCCTCTGTCTGCGATGGAGGCAGGGGTCCGGTCTGGGACCTGGAGTACTGTATGGTGTTGTATGGACATGGACCCCCACGGCACGACCCTTTCGCCTTGCAAGTGGCCCGACGATGACCTCAGCCCTCGGTCCAATCGACGGCCACGCATCACGTACGAGGCCGTGTCCAGGACCTGGAGTCCACCGCACCTCCTGGGTGCTCTGTTCACCACTGAGGTTTTTCTACGCCTCCGGCTCCGGTCCGGGATAGCATGTAATGTTGCTGTCATCGCCAATCATGCATATGCATGCCAATACGTTAGGTACAGCGTTCGCATCTGTGCGGACGTTGCACCCACTTAAATCCACTGCGTGCCTACGGTACCAGACCAGACGGACACACCACCAGACCAGAAGCTAAGCCTAGCGTACCCCCTTTTCCTCAGAATTTTGCAAACGTGGCACCGCCATCGCGGCAATTGCATTCGTGACATTATAATCCTACCCGCTTTGAACATTTAGCATCGGTCCCTCTAAATGGTCATTAGCACATTTCCTTCTCTTCGTGCTCTCGCGTCGTTGGCGCCGTCATCCTCTGCCGTTCTCCCGAGGCGAGCCGTTCTCTTCTTCTTTAGTCTCTCTATTCTTTGACTGGTCGTCGTCTTCCTCCCTCCTTCCTCCCTCGGCTCTGTTCGTCGCGCACTGCAGTGCCTTCCTCCCCTCGCCCTTCCCCCGTTGAGCGAGATCTCCCGCTGAGCAGGTTCCGCACCAGGCGGATCCAACGCCTGTGGTCCATTGCCGCCCCGCTGACGCTGGTGAGATCTCTTACTTCTGTAACCCTAGGGTTTACAGACTAGGCGGCCATCATGGAACCTGCCACGGAGCTATGTGCCCAGAAGCTGTCTGCGGCCGTTGATGCAGCCCGTGACACAATGAAAGCTTATGCTACCGCTTGTATGGTTGCTGGTGATTATTGCGCCACATTTTTCTTAGGTAACGATGTGGTTTCTACTCTTGATGTTCTTGAATCCGTTGTGGCGGCGGAAAAAAGTGCTATGCGTTCTTACATACAGGCGAGTGCAGCCATCGATTGTGCTAAGGAGACAGTGGCAAAATATTGTGAGGTTTGTATTCTCAAACTATTACTGAGCCAGGAAATGCTTGAGATATTTTTGGCATGTGATTTCTTTCATAGTTGAAGTGAGGAAATGTGAGGTGATATAATTGTTTAGCCCTGTGATTGAATTGTGAAGTGAGGAAATGCTTCTGATTATTTGAGATGATCAGATAGCTTAGCCCTGTGATGTTTTCTTTGAAAATAGTGAACTGTATACTACAGTTGTTCTTTTTATGCTCAAAATTACTGAGGGCTATGGCTGTTTCAGCCTGTTTGATGTTGTTTCATTGAAAAAATTGACCTGAGGCTTGTGTTAATGTGAGATGATCTACTTGCTTAGCCCTATGATGTTTTCTTTCAAAATAGTGAACGGTGTACTACACTTGGTTTTGTTACCTGAAAAATACTGAGGGCATATAGCTGTTTGGAGGATTCAGATTGTTGGCAGTTTGAGGGCATATGTTCTGACCCTAAACCCTCAGTAGTTGTGCCATGTTTGCAAAATTCTCCAGTTGAGTTCACACTGGTAGATGCCCTATGATGATTTCTTTGAAATATTAGAACTGTATACTACATATGATGTTTTTTAGCACAGACTGAGGGCATATGGTTGTCTTGATCAGTTATCAGTTCACTTTGGAAGTATTATTGTTATGGCTGTTTCAGCCTATTTGCTGGTGTGGTTTGGTGACCTTGAACCCTGAGGTCACTTTGGAAGTATTATTGCTATGGCTGTTTCAGCCTGTTTGCTGGTTTGCTTTGGTGACCCTGAACCCTCGGTTCACTTTGAAAGTATTATTGCTATGGCTGTTTCAGCCTATTTTGCTGGTGTACTTTGGTGACCCTGAACCCTCAGTTCACTTTGGAAGTATTATTGCTATGGTTGTTTCAGCCTGTTTTGCTGGTGTGCTTTGGTGACCCTGAACCCTCAGTTGTCAGTTGCCCTATGATGTTTTTTTGAAATTTTAGAACTGCCTAGTACATATGATGTTTTTAAAAAAACTGAGGGCATATGGCTGTCTCAGCCTGTTTGGTTCAGTTCAGGGTATGTGCCTGATTGTTCAGTTGTTAGTTCCACTACTTCCTCATATGGTTGTCCATAGTCTGATGTTATTTTTTTCAGGTGGACCAAAAATTTGCGCAAGCACTCAGATATGCCATGTCTCAAATGAGTGATACAACTAAGAAACTACAATATACTGCCTCTTTGTGCTACACAGATGAAGATGTTGTAGACGGTTTCAAGCTGACTCAAGTAGCTCGTTTAATGGACGAGTTAGCTGAAATGCTAGAAGTAACTTCAATTGACTGCCAGGTCTCGATGATGGATCCAACAACTATATTAGAAGCTGGATATGGTAGTGAAGACAGTGCGGTGTGGGAGGACGTATTCCGTGACCGAGAAATAATGAATCAGCCATTAGAAGCGGAGACACTTGCTGAGCACTATGCTAAGTGGGGGCTTAATTACAATGAGATCTGGGATAGATCAGTGTAACATTGTCTTGTGTAGTTCTTTTGTAATGAGTTCAGTTAGATGAACTAGTATTGTAATGCGTGAGTTCCAAATTGTAAGACATCATGAACTACTTGTTGGTTCTTATCTTCTATGAAATTCTATGAAGTACTTGTTATGACTACTTGTTGGTTCATATTTCTTATGTCTTCTCTATTTGTGTTCTATTGTGTGATCTTTTTATAAGTAAGAGAGGTCATGACAAAATTTTTAACTAGAACAAATGCCACAACGAAGAGAGGTCATGACAAAAATTTGAACTAGAACAAATGCCACAACGAAGAGAGGTCATACAAATGGCAGAATGTCATACAAATGCCATAATGTCATACAGATGCCAAAGTACCATACAAATGTCACAGAAATACCATAGTTCCATACACACAACATAGTACCATAAGAACAATCTACTTGACCATAGTACCATAAGAACAATCTACTCAAACATTCTTCTTCCTAGGTGTGATCTTTTTAACTAGGACACGAACTACACGTTCTTCTGGTGGCGACGGAGGTCTTTCAACAAGATCTTCATTAGCTGGTATAATTGCAAGGACGTCTTCATTGTCGTGGACGCCTGCCTGTGATGACTCAGGTACATCTTTGGGGAACCAGCTTTTAGTTGAATTTTTCCTAGGCTTTCGCTTCCTGTTATACAGAAATTAGTTAATATCATAAAATAGACAGTTTGGTGAAATAAACCGAAACAGATTTAATGTAACCTTTTCTTTGTGCCATTTAATGGACATTTGTAGCTTGCTTTCCTGTGGCCTAGTTCACCACAGTTCGGACACTTGAACTTGCCCCTAATGCTTTTCTTACCATTGTCATTGTTAACTTTCTTTTTCCACTACCTCCCTCAAGGCATCCTTTCATCCTATTTTTCCTCTATCGACCCACAACTCGTTTTCCAATTGGAGCACCCACTTCTTTTGCGAAAGGAACGTCTGGCGAGAATGCTTTTGTCACCCACAGGTGGAATCACCCTTGAGTATGCAGTGGTGAAATGAGCTACATAATAGTAGTCATTGACAAAATCCTCCACCCTGACATCCCTAAATTCTTGTGCTGTTATCAAACACAATGCATGGATACATGGTTTGCTCGTGTGCTGCCACTCTTTGCAAGAACATTCCCGTAGCTGAGCATTGACAATGTGCTTCGAATGCACATCATTGTTGTCTCTAACCTCTGCAATGTAGTTGTCAGCTTTACGTACTGATAAATGACCTAAACCTCTTGTTCTGACGTGTAGGATATGCAGAACCGACGGTAAAATCCTTCCTTGGAACCTTTGTGCAATCCTCCTCCTCCTATGAAACATCTCCATAATTTCCTCCCTTATCCTATCAGCCAAATCACAAACAGGAAGATCCTTCCAATCCTTAATCCAATTGTTGAAAACCTCAGCAATGTTGTTAGTCACGTAATCGCACTTGATATCCGTATTGAAGCCACTTCGGTACCAAAGATAGTCATGATGCTCATTTAGCCAACTACTTACCCTAGGGATTTCTTGGATGCTGCTAAAATAGTGGTCGAACACTTCTCTCCTATAAGCTCTTGCAGCTGGATACATGTACTCAGACCCACCAAACTGCTTTATGTAGTTTTGTATGAGATGCCTGAAACACTCCCTTTTCTCCGCATACGAGAAGACATTGTTCATAGCAATTTTTAGACCTTTGCAAGCATCTGAACACAATGCTAGCAAAGGTAGATCCCCCACAACATTGTGCAACTGGTTAAAAAACCATGTCCAGTTTTCTGTATTTTCTGCCTCAAAAAATCCATATGCTACTGGATACATCCAATTGTGCCCATCGACACCTATTGCA
Organism: Zea luxurians; assembly: GCA_029449295.1. Lineage (NCBI taxonomy): Eukaryota > Viridiplantae > Streptophyta > Magnoliopsida > Poales > Poaceae > Zea > Zea luxurians. The sequence continues at coordinate 114,878,919 of JAOPSE010000006.1, read as the reverse complement.
CAACAAAGGTGACCATTCCACCTTCCATTAAGAGTTGTGGAGTCAACACTTAGGTATGGTCGGCACCCACCCTTGAAACCAGAAATGCATGGACCGAGCGCACAAAAAAATTGAGTGAAGAAAGGACGACCCTCATCCATTTTTACATCAAGCTCGATGACACTATCCGGTGTATTTTGCATAACTGCTGCTCTCCAACGCCATAGTAGCTGAAAGCTCTCCTCCCAACTTCCAAACAATTCCTTCAAAGCTTTCTTTCCCATGCCAAACCGTGTCATATGCAATTGTACAACCAAAAGTGTCCTGCAATGTAGTTTGTAGCTCCTTAGTTCCCATATGAGGCTTCTTCATTAGTAAAGGAAGCGCACGTCCCGCAACTCAAGCTCCTGTAGGTGTAGTCGTCTTACGTCTACCACTCGACGTACAAGTATGTTGGTCATTCAAGACAATTACCTAAAAATTAGTTAAAGTGTCATGAGCATATAACCACAAATACAAAGGTACATATAAAGCACATATAAAGAACAAACAGCTATATTCTCAGCTTACTTGAATTGTTGGGGCCCCTTTCCTCTCCGGTCTAGCATGAATGCTCCAAGGGCAATCTGGCCTTTTACAATACCCTCTAAATCTAGTCTTATTGGTTGCCTCAATTCCAATCTCAAATTCTTTATTTATGGCGTATTGTCTAATTGTGAGTCTGAAGTGGTGCATTGTTACATATAAGCTGCCAGGCTCCATAACTGGATTGTTCATATCATATATTGTCCTATTTTCATCAAGCACTGAATCGGAACACGGAATGCCTGCTCCCAATTCATCTTCACATGAATTGCTATTTCCAAAACGACAAGCACTTGAATCATCTTCCCTTCCATCATCTTGATTATCTAGTCCAAGCTGAAAATATAGTCCTTGTTCACTAGTAACATCATTTCTTCCTTCTTCGTTGTTGGTTTCTTCTACCAGTATTGAATCCCAATCGATATCATGCAATCCATGGCCACTCCCCTATTCACCAAAAATAGTTGTAATATAAAATATAACTACTAAATTGCATACAATAAATTCAAACCACTAACCACTGTATGCTCTGTGCCAATACAAGTTAATGCCCACTCTTGTTCTTCGACAATGCATGCAGTCATTTCATCCATGGGGGACTGTCTCGTCATTCGTAGTATTATTCATATTACACTGCACACAAAATGAATGCTAAATGGGTGCTCGGCTCTAGTACACTGCACAAACAATATGCTTCTCCAATATGCTACACACTGCACACAAAATGAACTCCAGAGCCTCACTTACCACAGTTGGGCGCGTTGGATCCGGTGAATGGCTTGGTGAACGAACACCGCTCGGGGCAGATCCCGGAAAGCCATGGCGCTCGGGCCGCATTGCAAGCTGGCACTGAACAGAGCCGAGGGAGGTATCCGGCATCGAACAGAGTCGAGGAAGGACCACAGGCGCTGGATCCGCCTGGTGTGTAATCTGGTCAGTGGGGGAAGGGCGAGGGGAGGAAGGCACCGCAGTGCGTGACGAACTGAGCCGAGGGAGGAAGGAGGGAGGAAGACGGCGACCAGTCAAAGAATAGAGAGACTGAAGAAGAAGAGAACGGCAGAGGATGACGACACCCAAGAAAGAAACGACGCGAGGGCAAAACGAGAAGATGAAATGTGCTAATGACCATTTAGATGGACCGATGCTAAATGTTCAAAGCAGGTAGAATTATAATGTCACGAATACAATTGCCGCGATAACAGTACTAAGTTTTTGAAGCCCGTCGTAGCTGGTGCCATGTTTGCTGAATTCTCACTTTTCCTCGAGGCCTCAACCTATGCACGCGCTGCCCGTACGGTACGGTGGCTGGGCGAAAGCGGCGATGCATATAAAGTACACTAGCTTAAAAAGAATGGAATGGATCGACGTCGTCTTCTCGCTAGCTAGCTAGCTAGCCTTGGATTATCAAAAGGTCGGTTCTCTTGGTGGCAGCTGGCTGGCGCGCGGCGTGTGCATGCATGCAACGTGGCGAGGAGAGGATAGCCATAGGGGTACAGGTTGATAGGGGCGATCGGGGTTTTTAAAATAACATAACAAACGGAGTTGTCAGCTTCATGATCAAGGGCACGTTCTGGATCGCCTCCTGCACGAGTCTCAAGACCATCTACATCCGTGTTATTACCCATTGCTAATGCTTATTTATACCTCCCTCTATTGTGTTTTACGCTACTGATTGGTGAAGAAAAACCGGTTGCGCACTGCACAGTGCGCGTCGGTCGTCATCACACTGGTTGAAACGGATTTGACAATATATATGCGACCAGTCCTTGCTGTTGCTGGGGTACGTCGTCACGATTGAACGATGGATGCATGGGTCGTGTCCTCAACGACTGTCAGTTTGGTGGAACATGGCCACCCGCCACCACCACTACCGGAATCGCAGGCTTTGCCGAGTGTTGTATTCTTTGCCGAGTGTTGTATATGTGTGGATATATTGTCGACCATCGTGCCGTTGATATATGTGTGAATGTCAGCCATCGTGCTGTTACTTTTATTTGCAGGTTTTGGAAACCTCCCCGTGCAGGGGAGGTGCTGCCGAATTTTTTTGTTGACAGACTTGTTTATTTTTTTGCAGAGGTCTTCCTAGCCGCTGCGGGTCTGCCTCGCGTCGCCACTGCACCGACCCGCCACAGCCCCACTAGCCTGACTCCACCGCCACCCTAGGTATAACCTTTATTTCCGCATCATGGTCGTAGATCACGTAACCCTGTTAGGCGTCTCCCGTTCGAAAGAGATACGGTGTAGATATGCAGATCTTTGCATATCTACAAAAGTATCAGTTTCGAATTGTCCACGTTTTTTGGACAGCCCGCGGTTGCGTAGATGGTGTTAGTTTCATGCTCTACTCCGGTCCGAGATAGAGTTTCGGTGTCACCTCCCTGTTGTTCTTCGGACAGTACACTCTCCCTGCCAGGACGTGTATCCGGAGAACAGCGGGGAGGTGCTGCCGAAATTCTATCTTGGATCGGAGTAGAGCATGGAAACTAACTCCATCTACGGAACCGCGGGTGGGATTAGGACCTATCATCACCTATTAGAAGGTAGGAACGTAGTGTACATGCATTACATGTCTATATTAAACTATACTCGGTTATATATGTTAGAGGATGGAGGACCGTGAGTGGATGTACACGGGCCGTAGAGGAAGGAACGATGTCACCACTGAATGGATTAGAAAGACCGATGATTTCGTGGAACGGGCATATGGTGAAGCTGCTAAAGGAGCGAGTCTAGTCCCATGCCCGTGCAGCAAATGTGACAACCGGAAAAGAAAACCAAAGAAAACCATGGTAGAACATATTTGGAAGAATGGATTTACGCCGGGCTATACTCGGTGGATATTTCATGGTGAAGCGCATCGTACGAGAGAGGAGGTGCTGAGACAACGTGTCGAGGATTATGACGCGGATGCGGGTGTAGCGGATATGTTGAACGACTATCAGGAGGCACAGTACACGGGAGGATGTATGGATGACGAGCCAGAGCCGACTGCAAAGGCGTTCTACGACATGTTTGACGCGGCACAGAAGCCCCTTCACGGCCAGACAAAGGTTTCTCAACTGGATGCCATTGGGCGTGTAATGGCGTTCAAGTCGCAGTACAACATGAGTAGAGACACATTCGATGGCTTTTTGACGGTTATTGGGAGTCGCTTCCGGATGATCACGTTCTGCCAAAGAGCATGTACGAGGCACAGAAACTACTTCGTGCACTCAAGATGACGTATGAGCAGATTCATGCTTGTCCGAAGGGCTGCGTGCTATTTAGGAAAGAATACACGGAGGCAAAGTATTGTCCCAAGTGTAATTCGTCTAGGTTTATGGAGGTAGACTCTGGTGATGGACAGAAGAGGCAGCTCGACATCCCCTTGACAATCCTACGACACCTTCCGTTCATACCGAGGATCCAGCGTCTTTACATGACAGAGGAATCCGCGAAACAGATGACATGGCACAAAAATGGAAAACGATACAATCCTGACAAGATGGTGCACGCATCAGATGGTGAAGCATGGAAACACTTTGATGACATTCACCGTGAGAAAGCCGAAGAGGCTCGTAATGTACGTGTTGCGTTGGCCACAGATGGGTTCAATCCCTATGGAATGAGCGCTGCCCCGTACACATGTTGGCCCGTGTTTGTTATCCCAATCAATCTCCCCCCTGGTGTGTGCTTTCAAAGGCAGAATATATTCGTGTCGTTGATAATTCCCGGACACCCGGGGAACAAAATGGGCGTGTACATGGAGCCTTTGATCGATGAATTAGTACGTGCCTAGGAGGAAGGGGTATGGACGTATGACCGAGCTACGAAGACAAACTTCAGAATGCATGTTTGGTACCAGTACTCCATGCATGACTTACCGGCATATGGGCTATTCTGTGCCTGGTGTGTTCACGGTAAGTTCCCATGCCCAGTTTGCAAGGAAGCTCTCAGGTTCATTTGGTTGAAAAAGGGTGGCAAATATTCGTCCTTCGATAAACATCGACAATTTCTTCCTGCTGACCATCCATTCCGCCTAGACATCAAGAACTTTACGAAAGGTCTCGTAGTGACAGACCGCCCACCTGCAACGATGACTGGTGCCGAAATTCGTCAACAGATTGATGGGCTCGTGGCCAATACAGAAGGTGGTTTTGTGGGATATGGTGAGCAGCATATGTGGACACATAAGTCTGGCTTGACTCGGCTCCCCTATTATGACGACCTGCTCCTTCCACACAACATTGACGTGATGCACACTGAAAAGAATGTTGCCGAGGCACTATGGGCAACAATTATGGACATTCCTGATAAGTCAAAGGATAATGTGAAGGCAAGAGTGGATCTGGCAGCGTTATGTGATAGACCAAAACTAGAGATGAAGCCGCCAAGTGGCGGAAAGACGTGGAGAAGGCCTAAGGCCGATTTCGTCCTAACCAGGGCCCAAAGGAAGGAAGTACTTCAGTGGATCAAGATGTTGATGTTCCCTGATGGGTATGCAGCTAACTTGAGTAGGGGGTGAACTTATCTACTATGCGAGTCTTAGGGATGAAGAGTCATGACTTCCACATATGGATTGAACGGATTCTTCCTGCGATGGTTCGAGGCTATGTCCCTGAGCATGTCTGGCTAGCGCTTTCAGAGTTGAGCTATTTCTTCCGTCAGCTTTGTGCAAAAGAGTTATCTCGAACCGTGGTTGCAGACTTGGAAAGATTGGCCCCCGTGTTACTGTGTAAGCTTGAGAAGATATTTCCACCCGGCTTCTTCAATCCAATGCAGCATTTGATTCTTCATCTCCCCTATGAGGCACGAATGGGGGGCCCCGTGCAGGGACGTTGGTGCTATCCAATCGAGAGATGTCTAAAGACTATTCGAAAGAAATGTAGAAATAAATGCAAAATCGAGGCTTCCATTGCAGAGGCATACATTCTAGAGGAGGTCTCAAACTTCACAACAACTTATTATGGTGATAAACTGTCGAGCGTGCATAATCCACCCCCTCGTTACAATGATGGCGACAATGAATCGAACCTTAGCATATTTCGAGGCCAACTCGGAAGCGCAAGTGGCTCGACCACCAAGACCCTGACACATGAAGAGTGGCGGCATATCATGCTATACGTATTGACCAACCTTGAAGAGGTGACGCCATACATGGAACAATTTCTTCATGAATTCTGGCGTCGATCAAGGGACCCCACTCCACAGGAATATGACGCTCTTCTTAGAAAGGGTGCGAGAAATGGGTTGCTCGATTTCATTTCCTGGTTCAAACGTAAGGTACGTGCTTAGTTTGTAAAAGAGATACGTCTTTGAACTCAATTTAGCGTCTTTTAACTTGCGAATACTTGCAGGGCCAAAGAGATTCGTCTATGAGTGCCGAGTTGAGACAAGTAGCCAACGGCTTTGCTTATAGGGTCAAGAAATATTCTGGGTATGACGTTAATGGATACCGTTTTCGTACAACACACTACGACAAAAGTCGACCCAATCGGAAAACAACGTGTTCTGGAGTCTTTACGCCGGGCCTTGACAATGTCGATTATTTTGGACGAATCGAAGAAATATATGAGCTCAATTTTTATGGTTCCAAACCTCTTACTCCAGTGATATTCAAATGTCATTGGTTTGACCCTTAAGTGACGAGACAGACACATTCTAATCTTGGGATAGTCGAAATTCGACAAGATTCCACCTTAGCAGGAGACGATGTCTATATCGTGGCCCAACAGGCCACACAAGTGTATTATCTCTCATATTCGTGTCAAACGAAAGAACATCTTAAGGGTTGGGATGTTGTGTATAAGGTATCGCCGCACGGGAGGTTACCTGTTCCTAACGATGAAGATTACAACTTAGACCCGGACACATATGATGGAGAGTTCTTCCAAGAAGATGGGCTAGAAGGGCGATTTGAGATAGACTTAACTGAAGCTATCGGAATGGACGCAGATATTGAAATGGTTGTTGATGAGGAGGATGATGAGGTGCAAAATGATAATGACTTAGTAATCCTTGAAGGCAATGACATTAATGACGAACTTGCGTCTTCCGATGGTGTGGAGATTGAAATACTTGATAGTGATGATGAGAGTTATGATCCGGCTAACCCCGACACATATGAAGATTATTTTTAATCGATGTAATGCTATATGACTTTTTATTTCGCACCTATTTTTAAATACATCTTTTTATATGTGCTTATTTGTTTACTCTTAATTGCAGGTTGCTGGACAAATATGGTGGGCGGTTTCCTGAGGAGGAGGAGGGGGAGGAGGAGTAGGACGACGGACGATGCAGAGCAGGCTGCGCAGCAGGACGAGGCAGAGCAGGCAGCGCAGCAGCAGGCGGCGCCTCAGGACGACGACGACCAGCAGTAGGACGACGACAACCAGCAACAGGACGCCTCAGGTTCAGGCGGCTCTAGTTCGAGGAGCGTCTACCTGCGAGGCCCCGCGAGTCTCCCTCAGCGTCCCATACTTCGGGACAGACGACCGCTGATTCGGCCGGAAGGGGAGAGGTATGTAACTTTATGTTCTTCATTCTTGTTGATATTATGTGTTCAAAATCATAATATAAACTAATACTTTTTATTTATCACTTGGACAGGTCTTGGACGGTTTTGGATTATGCTGGGGGTCATCGTCGCCCCCCCAATGGCATCCTCGGCCTGCTGTGCAGGGAACACTTCCCTAGACTTGTGGAGTACGCCGGAGTGACGGGCCCAGCCTTCACCTTGGACCACTACGCCGTCGCCCCCGATGCAGTAGATCGGGACGGCAGTGAATTCAATAACAAGGCGGAGCGGGTGAAGCAAGAGTTGTGGGTAAGTCTTAGTATAATGTAAAATATGTCGCATTCGTTGCAAATTCTTGAAATAATGTATGGATACATCGTTTTTGTATGCAGGATTTCTTCAGATGCGATGCTGGATACGAGGCTAGAGCGGATGTGGTGGCCACCACGAGCTGTAAGAAGCTCGTCGTGGACATGCACTATGAGGCCCGCATCCAGGCCATCATCACCTACCACGGCTCCGTCCTTGGGGAGAAGGTGACCAAACCTCAAGCCCGAACCATGTCGTTGACCAGGGAGCAGTACCTGCAGGTAAAGTCATGCATGTTTGGTACCATTACTCCATGCATGAATTTTATTTTATCTTCTGATATGCACTTTACGTGTTTACTTTGTAGATGATTCCACATTGGTGCGCCGCACATCCTCTGTGCTGGGAGCAGATGGTGGATAGGTGGTGTTCGGCTGAGTGGGACGAGGCGCACACAGCTAGCCGGGAACAACGTTTGATGATGCAAGGCCCCTCCCACCACCAAGGCAGCCGGAGCCTGGGCCAATATGCCGAAGCATGGGTACGCCACCTTTTTTATTTAGATATATAGCAATGAGTTAGATATTATTTCTAACTATCTCGTTGGTTTTCGTTGCAGTCGGCGTCACATGGTGGCAGACCTTGCTCCACCTTCTCGGCCTATGCTATGGCCCATAAGGGTAAGACGACGTCCGACATCACCTACAACCCGGATGATGGGCCCGAGGCCTACACCAACCCCGCCGTCTACAGTCGCCTCCATGACTACACCGCCATGGCGCAGGAGGTCCATGGCCCAGACTATGATCCGAGCACTGAGCCGATCGACACCGATGTGCTCATCAGGGTCGGAGGAGGCAAGAGACATGGGCGGTACTGGATTGCCGACGGGGCAATCGACTCGTCCTCCATTCCAACTCTGTCTCAGGTGAGAGCAAGGAGCACGGGCTCGAGTCCAGCCATACGACCTCGGCACGACACCTCACAGCATCGCATACAGCAACTCGAGGTTAGTGCTTCTGTAACCCGTCCTTTCTTGAGTTATATAGCTTCTCTTTGAGTTACTATAACGTTGGCTTGTAATATTACAGACCCAACTAGAAGAAGAGAGGAGGGAACGTCAAGAGATGGAGGCGAGGATAATGGCGGAGCGGGCGGCGGCTGATCAGAGGATGACGGAGATGTTCCAGTACATGCAGAGCCTTGGCGCCGCACAGGGCATCCCTCCGCCACCTCCATTGTTCCCTCCAGTTGACCCTACTCTCTTCCACACTCCTGTGAGTATCAAAATTGTAGTTAGATGTTTGTAATGCATCTGGTATAACACATGCAATCTCTTCTCTGTGCAGGGCCAATCTGGGGCGGCATCCAACAACCCTCCGGAAGGGTTCAACCCAACGCAGCCCCGGTCAAACCGCCCACCTCCATGAGTGTTGTGTTTTCATTGTTTTAGACTTCAGAACTTATGTATAATACTTATGTCTGTGTTTGATACTTATGTGAGAGCTTGTGACGTTTGAGACTTATGTTTGTGTTTAATACTTGTGTTGAACACTTATGTTTGTGATGGATATTTATGTTTGTGGTGACGGTTTTATGTTTGTGTTGGCTATTTATGTCTGTGATGATATCTGTGATGTATATATGTGATATCTTCTGTTTGTGTGGATGGAATACAAAAAACAAATAAAAAAGGTATATACTGGTCACTTTGCCGAGTGTAACACTCGGCAAAGAGCCTCTTTGCCGAGTGTCAGGGTCATAACACTCGGCAAAGAGCACAGACCTGGGCACCGGCTTAGGTTCTTTGCCGAGTGTTATGTCGCTGGCACTCGGCAAAGAGGTCGGCTTTGCCGAGTGCCGCACAGAGCACTCGGCAAAGAGCCTGACATGGGGACCCTCTTTGGCGGGCTCTTTGCCGAGTGTCCCAATTGGCACTCGACAAAGTCGGCGGCTTTGCCGAGTGCTGCCCGGAAGACACTCGGCAAAGATATCTTCTTTGCCGAGTGTCACCGGGGACACTCGGCAAAGCCGCCGTCTCCGTCACCCGGCGCCGTAACGGCCGCTTTTCTTTGCCGAGTGCTCGCTGGCACTCGGCAAAGAGGTTTGCCGAGTGCCCGAGAAAAAGCACTCGGCAAAGAAGGCTTTGCCGATGCACTGTTTGTCGAGCCTTCTTTGCCGAGTGTAACACTCGGCAAAGACTTTGCCGAGTGTTTTTAAGGCTTCGCCGAGTGCTTCAGGCACTCGGCGAAGCGTTTGATTCCGGTAGTGCACGTCGTCGTACGTGCACGTTCCCAACACTGCCATCACCAAGGATTTATCGGTATCTCCTTCATCTCATATTTAGGCAGTTTAAAAAGGTTTAGAACCTCGTTTAAGATTCAAATAATTCTAACTAATAGAGAAAAAAATGAGAGCCTCCGGGGACTGCGTAGGTCTAGTTTAGAAACATCATTTTCCCAGGAGACTCTTGTTTTCCTAAAGAAAAATGAATTAATTTTCCTTGGAAAAAAATAAAAATTTCTTTAGAAAATAGAGTTCCCAAACTAACCTTATCGTTTTCATCTGTATTTTCTAAAACAGTTATTATTCCTTTTTATTGAAATACACTATTTCTAAATTATCGTAGGTCTTCCAAAACTTTCTCTCTTGCACTTTCTCACCTGAAATCATACTCTTCCTTCTTTTCCTCCTAAAAGGGAGAGAGCACCGCGATGTTTGGTTTTGAACCAAATTTGTTGCTAAAAATATGAAATCTCAACCAAAGATAAATAATATTCCCTGTGTCTCAAAATATAGTTCTTCTTGGCTTACTTTTTTTCATCCACATTCTTTTAAATGATAATAAATATAGATATATATGTAGACTGCATTCACATTACAGATGACAATTTTACCCGCGGGTTCGGATATCCATCGGATATCCGACCCGTCGGGTACGGGTTCGTGCACGAAATTTGACCCGCGGGTCTTACCCGTACCTGACCCGATTTTATTACGGGTCGGGTACGGATTTGATTTCTTACCCACGGGTATCAGACAGATATCCGAAAATAATGCTTTTAGATTTTCAACCTACCAGTACGCTAGCTAGCCGTCCATCCTCGACAGCTTATCCTACTGCCATCCCTCCCTGTCTGCTGATGCTTCTGATCTGGTTCTAGTACTAGTGCCAGTATGTTTGATAAAGTGCCAGTACGTAGTATCGGTGCTATCTTGTTGGGACCATGCTTCGTCGCCGAAGGTCCTGCAGGAACGAACAGCTTCGGCTGAAGCTGTCTGTACGTGATGCCGAAGGGTACCGTTCATAAAGCTTCGGAATTACAAACCGACTTAAAGATAGAATGACCTTTTAGTCCATAGGAGTCTGAGTCGTTGTTGTAAACTTTTATGAGGGTTATAATTATAATTGTTCACAGGCTGTGTCCTGTGTCTATAAATAGTGAACAGTATTCCTTTACTGTTCACGGATTCCGGTAATTGCAATCACGTCATTCGGAAATTATTCTTTGCCAAGGCAGAGGTATAAATGTATCTAAATATCGTACTTGAATAAGCTTAAGATTATATAATATGTAAATAATGTTGTTTGCTTCTAATATACTTATTCTTAATGCTTTATGTCTCATGTTATCTTATCTTTGAAAGTTGTATTACGAAGACACAACCTTCGTAATAGTGTCATTATAGCCTTCGTCCGAAGTTCATTAAATCCTTGGGGAAATATTGCTTCAGCGGACGAAGGACAGTAACATTTAACATTTCATGTTGCCTTGTTCTTAATTCATAGCATTTGAGAACAAGTCCCCAACATTGGCGCCCACCTCCGGTCAACTCACTTCCACTTTTCTGAACTAATGGCTTCGTTCAAGAACCAAGCTGAAGCTGCTTCGGCTCCGAAGCTGATTCTCCCGATAACAGGCGGTTCATGCTTAGAGCCAGCTAACAAGAAACAGAAGAAGGAGGCGCAGAGAAGAGTACAACATGTCGGGGTGCAAGGACCCTTCATCAAGTCAAGATGGTCTCACATTCCTATTACCTTCTCCCAAGAGGATCTTCAACTCAAGGATTACCCACACAATGATGCTATGGTTATCTCTTGTGTTGTCAAAGGATTTCTGGTTCACAATGTTTTGGTTGATACAGGCAGTGCAGCTGATATCATATTCGCTAAAGCCTTCAGACAGATGCAAGAGCCCGAAGATAAAATTCTAGATGCCACACATCCCCTTTGCGGCTTCGGAGGAAGGCAGATTATAGCACTCGGCAAAATCTCAATGTCAGTGACCTTCAGATTCATCAACAACACAAGGACTGAACAAGTTGTGTTTGATATTGTTGACATGGAATACCCTTACAATGCAATCATTGGTCGTGGTACTCTCAATGCCTTCGAAGCAATTCTTCATCCAGCTTATCTTTGCATGAAGATACCTTCGGACCAGGGGCCCATTGCTATTCATGGAAGTCAGGAAGCTGCCAGAAAGGCCGAAGGAAATTGGACAGACTCAAAAGCAATCCATAATATAGATGGAACTGAAGCTTGTGAGCAATACAAGTTCAGAAGGGAAAAGGCTGCTTCGGCTGATCAGCCGAAGCCCATGCTCTTATGTGAGGATATAGCAGATCAGAAGGTGCTATTGGGATCTCAATTGTTTGAAGAGCAGGAGAAAACCTTGATAAGGTTTCTGTTCAACAACAAAGATGTTTTTGCATGGTCAGCTAATGATCTCTGCGGAGTTAACAGGGATGTTATTGAACACTCGCTTAATGTTGATCCATCCTTCAGACCCAGAAAGCAGAGGCTTCGGAAAATGTCTGATGACAAGGCCAAAGGTGCTCGGAATGAGGTGAAAAGACTCCTCAGTGTCGGAGTTATTAGAGAGGTAAAATACCCAGAATGGTTGGCTAACACGGTTATGGTGAAGAAGGCCAATGGTAAATGGAGAATGTGTATCGATTTTACTGATCTCAATAAGGCCTGTCCGAAGGACGAGTTTCCTTTACCAAGGATAGATTCCTTAGTCGATGCAGCAGCTTCATCAGAGCTTATGAGTTTGCTGGATTGCTATTCAGGCTATCATCAAATCTGGATGAAGAAGGAGGATGAACCGAAAACCAGCTTCATAACCCCTAGTGGGACATATTGCTACCTTCGGATGCCCGAGGGGCTTAAAAATGCTTGAGGAAGCTTCAGCAGAATGACAACGAAGGTTCTCCATTCTCAGATAGGCAGGAATGTACTAACTTATGTTGATGATATCATTGTAAAAAGCACGAAGCAAGATAACCACATTGCTGATTTATAGGAGACCTTCGCTAATTTTAGACAGGCTGGTCTGAAGCTGAATCCAGAAAAATGTGTCTTCGGAGTGAAGAAGGGGAAATTTCTTGGTTGTCTAGTTTCAACAAAGGGAATTGAGGCCAACCCAAGTAAAATCGAAGCTATACTTCGAATGGAACCACCAAGTACAAAAAAGGGGGCACAAAGATTGACAGAGAGGCTGGCATCTCTCAACAGATTCATATCCAGATCAGCAGAGAGAAACTTACCATTCTTCGAAGTGCTGAAGTCAGCCGAAGTCTTTCAATGGGGACCAATACAGCAGAAAGCCTTTGAAGAACTGAAGCAATATTTGATAGATCTAACAACGTTAACTCCACCTACGCCAGGGGCTCCTTTGTTATTATATGTGGCAGCTTCGCACTCAGCGGTAAGTGCAGCACTTGTTCAGGAGAAGTCTGAAGGCCAAGTTAAGAGGCAGGCCCCAATATATTTTGTATCCGAGGTTCTTAGTTTATCAAAGAAAAATTATACAGAATTGGAGAAGGTTCTATATGCTGTTTTGATGGCCTCCAGGAAGCTTCGGCACTATTTTCAAGCTTACAACATAATTGTTCCTTCTTCACAGCCTCTGAAGAATATTATGAGAAACCGAGAAGCTACTGGAAGGATTGGAAAATGGGCTACAGAGCTCAATGAATTTTGTATTGATTATGTTCATAGATCTTCGATTCAGTCCCAGGCGTTAGCAGACTTCATTGCTGACTGGACGCCAGTGGCTTAGGAGGAAGAAACAAATAAAGATGCCAAAGCATGGACAGTGTTTTGCGATGGGTCTTGGGGAACCTTCGGAGCAGGAGCAGCTGCTGTGATGGTTTCACCTTCCAAAGTTAAAACTTGTTATGCGGCAAGACTTGAGTTTAGTTGCACAAATAACATCGCTGAGTATGAAGCTCTGCTTTTGGGTCTTCGGAAGTTAAAGGCAATGGGAATCAGAAGGGCCATTCTTAAAACTGATTCCCAAGTTATTTCTGGTCATATTGACAAGAGTTATAAGGCAAAAGATCCGAAGCTTGAAAAATATTTAGATACAGTCCGAAGGATTGAGGCTTCCTTTGAAGGATTTTCTGTTAAAAATATTCCTCGTGGAGAGAATGAATATGCTGATCTATTAGCCAAGTCAGCAGCACAGGGGCTGCCTTTACCTTCGGAAGTATTTTTCGGAACAATAAAAGCACCTTCGGTCGAGCTTCTCGAAAGAGCGGTCCTCAACATATCTCCTGTCTATAGTGAAGATTGGAGAACTGAAATCATCTCCTTCCTTCAGGGTAATTTTCTTTCAGATGACGAAGCTTATAACAGAAGGATAGAAGCAAGAGCTCGACCATATGTCATTATAGAGGGGGAGTTATACAAGCGTGGGGTCTGTTCCCCGTTGCTCAAGTGTTTATCCAGAGCCGAAGGCATAGAATTGATGAAGGAAATACATGCAGGCCTGTGTGGATCTCATATTGGATCTAGGCCTTTGTTGGGAAAGGTTTTTCGCCAAGGATTTTATTGGCCAAAAGCAGCTTCGGATGCAGCGGATCTAGTGCAAAAGTGTGAAGGTTGTCAGAAATGTGCAAGAGATCAAAAACAACCTTCGTCTCTAACTCAGTTAATACAACCCACTTGGCCGTTGCAAAGATGGGGCCTTGATTTGTTAGGTCCCCTACCACCAGCACAAGGAAACTTAAGATATATTGTAGTGGCAGTGGAATATTTTTCTAAATGGATTGAGGCAAAACCTTTAGCTACAATAACTTCGGTCAATGTCCAAAAGTTTTTCTGGCAAAACATTGTTTGTCGCTTTGGAGTGCCGAAGGCCATCATTGTGGATAATGGGACACAGTTTGACTCCGAAGCTTTCAGAGAATTTTGTGATCAAATTGGCACGAAGATCCATTTCGCATCAGTTAGACATCCGGAGTCTAATGGACTTGTTGAAAGAGCAAATGGCATCATAATGACAGGAATAATGAAGTTAATCTTCAATCAACCCAGGGGAAAGTGGCTAGACCAATTAATCAAAGTGGTATGGAGCCACAACACAACAACATCAAGGTCTACAGGTTTTACCCCATTCAAATTATTGTTTGGTGACGAAGCAATAACTCCGGAAGAAGCCAAAACAGGATCAGTAAGAATAGTAGCTTCGGCAGCAGGAGAAGCTGAAGCTGATTACTCTGTGGAAAAAGATGCTATAGAAGGGATCAAGCTTCAAGCTGTGGAAAATATCAATAAATATCAAGCCGAAACAATAAAATGGCGTGACAGAAGGTCCGGTTAAAGAACATTAAGCCAGGCCATTTGGTGCTTCGGAGAGTAGCTAACCCAGATACAGTGGGCAAATTGCAGCTGAAATGGGAGGGACCTTTTCTGTTAGTATCTTCGTCAAGACCCGGTTCATACAGATTGAAGGATATGGACGGCAACGACATTCCTAGATCTTGGAATGCGGATGAGCTTCGACGATATTATGTATAGCTTGATGTAATTTTTTCATACTTTATTTTATTTTTCTTTTATGGCACCCTTTTCCTTTCTGAAGGGGAGAAAGGTTTTTAATGGGGCCATAGCATGTAATTTCTCTTTTATTTCAGCTCTATAAGAGCAAAATCCCCCAAAGATGTAAATGTAAAAAACCGAGAACGCACCATCGAGTGCCAAAAGGAAAAAGAAAACAGGGGAGAAGCTCGAAAGCCGTCCCTAAGGGGATGTAGAGCACGACGAAGCTACCAAAAAAGTCGTTCCAAAGGGAATGCAGAGCTTACAGCGAAAAATAAACGCTGATTCCGCCTAAGTAAAAGGCGAAGCGCGAAAAGTCAACGCGAATACCGCCGAAAGTAAAAGGCGAAGAAGCTCCTAAGGGAGGCTTACAGCGAAAAATAAACGCTGATACCGCCGAAAGTAAAAGGCGAAGAAGCTCCTAAGGGAGGCTTACAGCGAAAAGTCAGTGCTGATAAGTGTTTATTTCTAAGGGAATAACGGCTGCGGTTGTGACTTCGGATATGTATTTGCTCATTCATTTGCACATCACATTACATCATAACATTTGCATTCATAAACATTCATTCAGACATATGTAGGATAACCATCATCATAGCATAAGCAGTTACTTCGGCTTTAAAGATCAGGCTTCGGGAAAAAGAAGAAGCAGTTTTTTATGCTTCGTTGTGTACGAAAAGAAGGGAAGGTGTTTTTTCGCCTTCGGCTCAAAATGCTAATTTCGTCCACACCAAAGCACTTCATACATCGATGGAAGGGTAAGAATATATTACAAGGTATAAACAAAGTTCATCAAGAACAGTTTTAGTTATATTTACAAAAGTTATTACAAAAAGTTTTTTGAGTCTTTCTACAGTCTACTTCTATCAATCTTCATTGGGCTTCAACTTCGGTGTCATATTCTTTAAACATCAGCTTCGGCTTCGTCATCCTACATGAATTAAAGTATTGAGAGTGAAAATCAAGTTTGAAGGAAAAGGTAAGCACAAGGTATGATTTCTTACTGGTTCAAGATGACTCCGAGCTTCGTCTCCGGCTTTCTCTCGCCCGCCTTTTGTCCATATCATCTTTATAAATCTATTTGAAATGCTTCGGGCAAGGTCAGGAATATCATCTAGAATTGTTGGTGACAGAGTAAAATTGGGCCTATTGACAATTTTTCCGTGGTCGCAACCAGTCTTTAGGAATGCAGCAGCAGTGCCCCGGGAAGCTACCCAGGCGCAGAAGTCACCATGCCCGGCTATAACTTCATCAAGTTCGTCAATTTCACCTTCAATATGTTCGAAGGTTCCCGGTAGATCTTCAGCTGAAGGATTGAATTTTCCACTACTGGACCCGACCGAATAGAAGATCTTTTTTAGCCGTTGAACACATTTATTGCTGAACTCTAAACATTTATTTTGAAGACCTGTTAATGATTTTTCCAATTTTGAAACTTTTTCAACCTCGATTTCCAATTTCTCGTTAAGTTTTTGTTTTTCTCGCTCAAAGCTTTCTGACTGAGAGAGAAGCTTCGTATTTAGATCTGCTATTTTAGCTTCAGCTTCCGCCAGTAAGCCTTCGGTCGCCTGAAGCTCGAAGTTTTTCTTTTCAAGAACAGCTGATTGGTCTTTTATTTTGTTCTCTAAGTTTTCGATTATAACCTCATGCTTCTTGTCCTCCAAATCTTGTTGCATTTTTAAAGCTTTGCTCAGCAACATACTCTGCACACAAATAATTTTTATTAGAAAACATCATCGTCATATCAAAACAATTAAAAGATAGAGCAAAAGATGTTTACCTTAAAATTGGAATAAAATAAACTACCAACGATGTGCTGTCGTCGGTAGCGGCTAATGCCTGTTTCTAGCTTCGGGAAGCCGATACTCTTTGATAAAGTACCGATAACCTTAGCTCCGGTTTGATCCCGGATACAGTCCAACTTTTCATCATCAACACCCCCGAAGAGAAGTGCTCCCGGCTTATATCCACAAGATTTAGCATATTCTGTTAGCTCTTCTATTTCTGTTTTTGTCAGCTCTTGTCCAATCAAGTTTTGAAACATGAAAGCTTCATCTTCCGAAGTATCGTCGGCTATTTCTTTCTTTTTCTCGAGCTCCAGGGTCAAAGTCTTTTTGGTGTTTGCTGCAGCTTCTTCTGTGGCCATGTCTAGTAGTATCTTATCAATATGTTCAATTGTGGTTTCCATGTTAAAATCTTCGGTCGAGGTAGCTTCGGTAGCTACGACCTCCGAAGGTGCAACTTCGATATTTGTTATGTCCTCAGCGGCTGGCGTCTTCCGAGCTGAAGCTCTCGGTGGAGTCTTGTCAATAACTTCTGTTACTGCGATGATTCTTTGCTTTTTTGCTTTAGCTGTTTTCTCCGTTTTTACGGGCTCCTTTCCCTTCTGAAAAAGCTTCGTCAGATGAGGCCCTAATGGACTTAGCTTCACAGGCAAGGGTTCAGTCATTACCTTTAAAATTTCCTCCACATCGGTGGTAGAAGGTGATGCAGGAGTCCCTTCTTCGGCAGTCATTTTTCGCTTCGGAGACGAAACCCTTCTTTTCTTTGGAATGCTTGTTTTCGGGTCAGTCCTCGGTTTTTTCTCTTTTGGTTGCTCTTCGTCGTCTTTATTCAAAGCTTCAGCCACTCTTTTTCTCTTCTGGCCCTCGGCACCTTTATCTAGCCGCTCATAGTCAGGATACTCAAAATTCAAGGCATCCATTACTCGATTCATTCTTCGCTTCGGACGGGTGCCGAAGGCGGCCGTCATCAACTGATCTTCTTTCTTTGAATAATTACCAAGGATTTCGTTACACATAACTTCAATTGTGTCCAACCACTCTTGGCAGGGTGCTTTAAAATATTTCTTAAACTTATAATGATAGGGTAATCGGACAAGTTCCCCCTCTTTCTTTTCTCCTTTAAGCTTCGGCATAATCCACTCTTTCATAGTTGGAAATACCCTGAAGGCCAGAAATTCTTGCACTAAATCTCTGGTGCCAATATGTTCTGCAATAATTTTGAATTCAGCTAGTGCAGCCCAAGTTGGACCGTCTACTGCCATTTGGCATCGAGGTCTTGTTTCTCCGAAGATCAGTTCAAGAGGGCTCTGTACCAGCTTCTCCTGGTCTTCGTCAACCTTGACATAAAACCATTCTGACTTCCAGCCTGCCGGCCATTTGCTTTGGTAGCTGATCACAGAAAACTTTGTGGTTTTCCGATAGGCAAAGTTATAGCAACCAAAATTTTCATGCAATCCATCTTTTCTGGCCTTTGTCTGGTAATGCAGCTCATGAACTCGACAAAAGCTGTCGGCAAACGGCTCCACCGCCTGGCTTCGGAGAGCCCAGATATAAACACTAAGCCTGACAATGGCGTTAGGAGTCAGTTGATGAAGATAGATCCCAAACTTTTGCAGCACATCAGAAATCATTCTATTCAAAGGAAATCTCAACCCAGCTTTCAGAAAACTCTTGAAAATGACTATTTCATCCTTTTCTGGCTTCGGGGTAGTTTCCTCCCCCCCCCCGAAGCGAAGCAGCTTTTTCTCATTTTCACTGAAATAGCCCGTCTTCACCATTTTGGAGAAATCAGCCTTGGAGATAGTCGACTTTCTGAAGTCCAAATGGCTGGGCTTGCTCGGTACGACGATATGGTAATCATCATCGGAAGCAGCTTCCTCAACATCTCCTTCCTCCGCTTCGGCAGTAGCTTGTTCTGTATCGGCAACAATCTGTTCTATCTCGGCAGTGGGGATTCCTTCCGAGGTCACCAATCCGGATCGTTGCATTGCTTCGGAGATAGGAACAGTCTCCGCACCTTCGGCTTCGTCTCCCTCACGTTCAACCCTAGCGGTAGAGCGCACTCTGGCCATTTAAATTTGAATTTCTTGAAAGACTTCTTGAGAACTAAGTAACTCCTTCTCCCGAAGCTTTTCTTCTGACGAAGTAGGCACTAAACTGGAGCTTCGTCTGATTGCGAGAGTCAAGCTTCGGCTATGGTTAAAAATTTTGACAGCAAAACAGTGCAATAGCAATGAATGTTGTGGTAACTTCACACCTACCTGTCTGTTTATATAGTGCTGCAGGTAAAAAGGTGAATCGTCAGGATTTTCACATCAGGCGAACATCTGCTCGCACCCGCTGCGCGGTGGGCCGCAAAGACCAAAATAGCGAACCTGCATGGTGGGACCGCTACGCGCTCGGAAGTTGTATCGTTTCTCGACAACGAGCTCAGGGAAGGTGTTTTTTGGACCTTCGGCTTCCTGAAGCCTAAAAGACTTTTTTCACGGATCAAGCTCGTTACGAAAAACGATCTAGCACCGCGAAGGGGCTACTGTTGGGACCATGCTTCGTCGCCGAAGGTCCTGCAGGAAAGAACAGCTTCGGCTGAAGCTGTCTGTACGTGATGCCGAAGGGTACCGTTCATAAAGCTTCGGAATTACAAACCGACTTAAAGATAGAATGACCTTTTAGTCCATAGGAGTCTGAGTCATTGTTGTAAACTTTTATGAGGGATATAATTGTAATTGTTCACAGGCTGTGTCCTGTGTCTATAAATAGTGAACAGTATTCCTTTACTGTTCACGGATTCCGGTAATTGCAATCACGTCATTCGGAAATTATTCTTTGCCAAGGCAGAGGTATAAATGTATCTAAATATCGTACTTGAATAAGCTTAAGATTATATAATATGTAAATAATGTTGCTTGCTTCTAATATACTTATTCTTAATGCTTTATGTCTCATGTTATCTTATCTTTGAAAGTTTTATTACGAAGACACAACCTTCGTAATAGTGTCATTATAGCCTTCGTCCGAAGTTCATTAAATCCTTGGGGAAATATTGCTTCAGCGGACGAAGGACAGTAACATTTAACATTTTATGTTGCCTTGTTCTTAATTCATAGCATTTGAGAACAAGTCCCCAACATATCTATTACAAGTACTTGAGCTAGGAGAGTGTTAATACACCAGACGACTGTGCTAGCTACTCTCCGATCTTGACGAGTTGGAAGTTTGTTAACAAAAAAACATTAGCAATTCATGTCCAGGGCTACATCTGCACGACTGCACTGTGCAACAACATTATGTGCCTCCGGTGATCATGACGATCTGCGACGTTCAGAACTGCACTAGACTTCATTTAGGGAGAATGCACCAAGCTGCTATATCCGACGGGTACCCGATATCTGCCTGATACCTGATGGGTACGGCCGTACGGGCATGGGTACAAAATTTTACCCGTGGTTATAGTCATGAGCGGATATGGATAATCCCCGCGGGTATTTACTCTACCTGATCTGAACCCGACCCGTTGCCATCCCTAATTCGTTACTCGATGAATGCATAATTAGTCTAAGACAAAATATGTTTTAGGACGGAGGGAGTAGTAGAATAGATTCCTGAAAATATATAGAGAATTTATATTTAAATTTAGAGTTACCTCATATCCTAATTTGTTTATATTCCTGCCTTCCGTGTTAGTAAGCTATAATGTTCTTACAAAATCTATATTTGATAGTTGTTTCAACCAAACATATTTTAGCTTTTCCACAACCACAGTTCGCAACAGTTTTCTCACAACTCACAACTAAAATTAGGTTTTTAAGAATCAATAGTCGATGACATTTTTCTAACTAGTATAGTTGGAGCTAGAAAAAATGTTTCTCCGGAGAAGCTTGAAAGGGAATTAGGCTTACACCTATTTCCTAATTGATTTTGGTGGTTGAATTGCCCAACACAAATAATTGGACTAACTAGTTTGTTCTAGTCTATAAGTTTTACAGGTGCCAAAGGTTCACAATAAGCCAATAAAAAGACCAAGAAAAGAGTTCCAACAAGAGAGCAAAGGATAACCCGAAAGGCAACCTGGTCTGGCGCACCGGATTGTCCGGTGTGCCACCGGACAGTGTCCGGTGCACCAGGGCACTTCAGCTCGAACTTGCTACCTTCGGGAAAATCAAGAGGGCGCTCCGCTATAATTCACCGGACTGTCTGGTGAGTCACCGGACAGCGTCCGGTGCATACCGGACTGTCTGGTGTGCCAGCGGAGCAATGGCTACTTCACGCGCAACGGTCGACTGCAACGCATTAAATGCACGTCTGCGCGCGCAGAGGTCAGAGGACGCGCAGTTGGCGCACCGGACAGCCAGGCGGGCCCACAAGACAGAGCTCCAACTGTCGAACCCCAACGGTCTGCTAACGTGGCTGGCGCACCGGACAGTGTCCGGTGGCGCACCGGACTGTCCGGTGCGCCATGCGACAGCAACCTTCCAACGGCCACTTTGTGGTGGTTGGGGCTATAAATACCCCAACCACCCCACATTCATTGGCATCCAAGTTTTCCACCTTCCAACTACTTACAAGAGCTCTAGCATTCAATTCTAGACACAACCAAATAGATCAAATCCTCTCCCAACTCCACACAAAGCTCTAGTGATTAGATAGAGAGATTTGTTGTGTTCTTTTGAGCTCTTGCGCTTGGATTGCTTCTTTCTCTCATTCTTTCTTGCGATAAACTCAATTGTAACCGAGACAAGAGACACCGATTGTGTGGTGGTCCTTTCGGGGAAGTTTGGTTCCCGTTTGATTGAGAAGAGAAGCTCACTCGGTCCGAGGGACCATTTGAGAGAGGGAAAGGGTTGAAAGAGACCCAGTCTTTGTGACCACCTCAACGGGGAGTAGGTTTGCGAGAACCGAACCTCGGTAAAACAAATCCTTGTGTCTCACTTCTTATTCGCTCACGATTTGTTTTGCGCCCTCTCTCTCGGACTCGTTTCTATTTCTAATGCTAACCCGACTTCTAGTTGTGCTTAAGTTGTTAAATTTCAGATTCGTCCTATTCACCTCCCCTCTAGGCGACTTTCAATTGGTATCAGAGCCGGTGCTTCATTAGAGCCTAACCGCTCGAAGTGATATCGGGAGATCACGCTAAGAAAGAGATGGGGACCGGCGAGAAGCCCACTACAAGCCACGGGAAGGCTCCATCGGGAGAGTCCTACAACAAAGGGAAGGGGAAGGAAAAGGAATCCCCTTCACACAAGTCGCGTCGGAGCGGTGACAAGAATAAGAATATGAGGAAGGTGGTCTACTACGAGACCGACTCCTCGTCGCCATCCACCTCCGGCTCCGACACGCCGTCCATAACTTCTAAGCGCCATGAGCGCAAGAAGTTTAGTAAGATCCCCTACGCTACCCTCGCATTCCTAAACATACACCATTACTTTCCGTCCCATTGGGCAAACCACCAACGTTTGATGGTGAAGATTATGCTAGGTGGAGTGATATGATGCGATATCACCTAACCTGACTCCATAAAAGTATATGGGATGTTGTTGAGTTTGGTGTACAGGTACCATCCGTAGGGGATGAAGATTATGATGAGGACGAAGTAGCCCAAATTATGCACTTCAACTCCCAAGCCACCACTATACTCCTCGCCTTTCTAAGTCGAGAGGAGTATAATAAGGTGCAAGGGTTGAAGAGCGCAAAGGAGATTTGGGACGTGCTAAAGACCGCGCACGAAGGAGACGAGGTGACCAAGATCACCAAGCGGGAGACGATCGAGGGGGAGCTTGGTCGCTTCCGACTTCGCCAAGGGGAGGAGCCACAAGACATGTACAACCGGCTCAAAACCTTGGTGAACCAAGTGCGCAACCTCGGGAGCAAAAAATGGGATGACCACGAAGTGGTTAAGGTTATTCTTAGATCACTTGTTTTCCTTAACCCTACTCAAGTTCAATTAATTCGTGGTCATCCTAGATATACACTAATGACTCCCGAGGAAGTGATAGGAAATTTTGTGAGCTTTGAATTGATGATCAAAGGCTCAAAGAAAATTAACGAGCTAGATGGCCCCTCCACGCCCGAAGCACAACCGGTCGCATTCAAGGCAACAGAGGAGAAGAAGGAGGAGTCTACATCAAGTAGACAACCAATCGACGCCTCAAAGCTCGACAATGAGGAGATGACGCTCATCATCAAGAGCTTCCGCCAAATCCTCAAGCAAAGGAGGGGGAAGGACTACAAATCCCGCTCCAAGAAAGTTTGCTACAAATGTGGTAAGCCCGGTCATTTTATTGCAAAATGTCCACTATCTAGTGACAGTGACAGGGGCGACGACAAGAAGGGAAAGAGGAGAGAGAAGAAGAAGTACTACAAGAAGAAGGGCGGCGATGCCCATTTTTGCCGGGAATGGGACTCCGACGAGAGCTCCTCCGACGAGGACGCAGCAAACATCGCCGTCACCAAGGGACTTCTCTTCCCCAACGTCGGCCACAAGTGCGTCATGGCAAAGGACGACAAAAGAAAGAAGGTAAAATCTAAATCATCCTCTAAATATGCATCCTCTAGTGATGAAGATAATGCTAGTGATGAGGAGGATAATTTGTGTACCCTTTTTGCCAACCTAAACATGCAACAAAAGGAAAAATTGAATGAATTAATTAGCGCTATTCATGAGAAGGATGATCTCTTGGACACCTAAGAGGACTTCCTAATTAAGGAGAATAAAAAGCATGTTAAGGTTAAAAATGCTTACGCTCTAGAAGTAGAAAAATGTGAAAAACTATCTAGTGAGCTAAGCACTTGCCATGATACTATTGTCAACCTTAGAACTGAAAATGCTAATCTAATAGCTAAGGTTGATTCAAATGTTTGTGATGTTTCAATTCCCAATCTTAGAAATGATAATGTTGATTTGCTTGCTAAGATTGAAGAATTGAATATCTCTCTTGCTAGCCTTAGAAATGATAATGAAAAATTGATTGCTAAGGCTAAAGAATTAGATGTTTGCAATGATACAATTTCCGATCTTAGAGATAAGAATGATATTTTACGTGCTAAGATTGTTGAACTTAATTCTTGCAAACCCTCTACATCTACCATTGAGCATGTTTCCATTTGCACTAGATGTAGAGACATTAACGTTGATGCTATTCATGATCACCTAGCTTTAATTAAGAAACAAAATGATCACATAGATCAACTTAATGCTAAGATTAATGAGCATGACTTAGAAAATGAAAAACTTAAATTTGCTAGAAGCATGCTCTATAATGGGAGACGCCCTGTCATCAAGGATGGCATTGGCTTCCAAAAGGGGGACAATGTCAAACTTAATGCCCCTCCTAAAAGATTGTCTAACTTTGTTAAGGGCAAGGCTCCCATGCCTCAGGATAACGAGGGTTACATTTTGTACCCTGCCGGTTATCCCGAGAGCAAAATTAGGAGAATTCATTCTAGGAAGTCTCACTCTGGCCCTAATCATGCTTTTATGTATAAGGGTGAGACATCTAGCTCTAGGCAATCAACCCGTGCTAAATTGCCTAAAAAGAAAACTCCTATTGCATCAAATGATCATAATATTTCATTTAAAACCTTTGATGCATGCTATGTTTTAACTAACAAATCTGGCAAGGTAGTTGCCAAATATGTTGGGGACAAACACAAGGGCTCCAAGACTTGTGTTTGGGTACCCAAAGTTCTTGTATCTAATGCCAAAGGACCCAAAATTGTTTGGGTACCTAAAATCAAGAACTAAACTTGTTTTGTAGGTTTATGCATCCGGGGGCTCAAGCTGGATCATCGATAGCGGATGCACAAACCATATGACAGGGGAGAAGAAGATGTTCTCCTCCTTTGAGAAAAACCAAGATCCCCAACGAGCTATCACATTCGGGGATAGAAATCAAGGTTTGGTCAAAGGTTTGGGTAAAATTGCTATATCACCTGACCATTCCATTTCCAATGTTTTTCTTGTAGATTCTTTAGATTACAACTTGCTTTCTGTATCTCAATTATGCAAAATGGGCTACAACTGTCTTTTCACAGATGTAGGTGTTACTGTCTTTAGAAGGAGTGATGATTCAATAGCATTTAAGGGTGTGTTAGAGGATCAGCTATACTTAGTAGACTTTGATAGAGCTGAACTCGACACTTGCTTAATTGCTAAGACTAACATGAGCTGGCTCTGGCATCGCCGACTAGTATTGTTGGAATGAAGAATCTTCACAAACTTCTAAAGGGAGAACACATTTTGGGACTAACAAATGTTCATTTTGAGAAAGACAGGATTTATAGCGCATGTCAGGCAGGGAAGCAAGTTGGTGTTCATCATCCACACAAGAACATCATGACAACTGACAGGCCACTCGAGCTCCTACACATGGACCTATTCGGCCCGATAGCTTACATAAGCATCGGTGGGAGTAAGTACTGTCTAGTTATTGTGGATGATTATTCTCGCTTCACTTGGGTGTTCTTTTTGCAGGAAAAATCTCATACCCAAGAAACCTTAAAGGGATTCTTGAGACGGGCTCAAAATGAGTTCGGCTTAAGGATCAAGAAAATTAAAAGCGACAACGGGACGAAGTTCAAGAACTCTCAAATTGAAGGCTTTCTTGAGGAGGAGGGCATCAAGCATGAGTTCTCTTCTTCCTACACGCCACAACAAAATGGTGTAGTGGAGAGGAAGAATAGAACTCTATTGGACATGGCAAGAACCATGCTTGATGAGTACAAGACTTCGAATCGGTTTTGGGCCGAGGCGGTCAACACCGCCTGCTACGCCATCAACCGATTGTATCTGCACTGAATCCTCAAGAAGACATCATACGAACTCCTAACCGGTAAAAAGCCCAATGTTTCATATTTTAGAGTATTTGGTAGCAAATGCTTTATTCTTGTTAAAAGAGGTAGAAAATTCAAATTTGCTCCTAAGACTGTAGATGGCTTTTTACTAGGATATGATTCAAACACAAGGGCATATAGAGTCTTCAACAAGTCCTCTGGACAAGTTGAAGTTTCTTGTGACATTGTGTTTGATGAGACTAATGGCTCTCAAGTAGAGCAAGTTGATCTTAATGAGATAGGTGAAGAAGAGGCTCCGTGCGTCGCACTAAGGAACATGTCCATTGGGGATGTGTGTCCTAATGAATCCGAAGAGCCAGCACAAGCACAAGATCAACCATCTTCCTCCACACAAGCATCTCCTCCAACTCAAGACGAGGATAAGGCTCAAAATGATGAAGGAGAAGATCAAGATGTTGAGCCACCTCAAGAGGAGAGCAATGATCAAGGGGGAGATGCCCATGATCAAGATGAGGAAGAAGAACAAGTTCCAAGACCGCCACACCCAAGAGTCCACCAAGCAATCCAACGAGATCACCCCGTCGACACCATCCTCAGCGACATTCATAAGGGGGTAACCACTAGATCTCGTGTTGCACATTTTTGTGAGCATTACTCTTTTGTTTCCTCTTTTGAGCCACACAGGGTAGAAGAAGCACTTCAAGATTCGGATTGGGTGGTGGCGATGCAAGAGGAGCTCAACAACTTCACTAGGAACGAGGTATGGCATTTAGTTCCACGTCCTAATCAAAATGTTGTAGGAACCAAGTGGGTCTTCCGCAACAAGCAAGACGAGCATGGTGTGGTGACAAGGAACAAAGCTCGACTTGTGGCTAAAGGATATTCACACGTCGAAGGTCTGGATTTCGGTGAAACCTATGCACCCGTAGCTAGGCTTGAGTCAATTCGCATATTACTTGCCTATGCTACTTACCATGGCTTTAAGCTTTATCAAATGGACGTGAAAAGTGTCTTCCTCAATGGACCAATCAAGGAGGAAGTCTATGTTGAGCAACCTCCCGGCTTTGAAGATAGTGAGTACCCTAACTATGTATATAAACTCTCTAAGGCGCTTTATGGGCTCAAGCAAGCCCCAAGAGCATGGTATGAATGTCTAAGAGATTTTCTTATCACTAATGGCTTCAAAGTCGGAAAAGTCGATCCTACTTTATTTACTAAAACTCTTAACAAAGATTTGTTTGTATGCCAAATTTATGTTGATGATATTATATTTGGGTCTACTAACAAATCTACTTGTGAGGAATTTAGTAGGATCATGACACAAAAATTCGAGATGTCTATGATGGGTGAGTTGAAGTACTTCTTGGGATTTCAAGTGAAGCAACTCCAAGAGGGCACCTTCATTAGCCAAACGAAGTATATTCAAGATATTCTAAACAAGTTTGGAATGAAGGATGCCAAGCCCATCAAGACACCCATGGGAACCAATGGGCATCTCGACCTCGACACGGGAGGTAAATCCGTCGATCAAAAGGTATACCGGTCGATGATAGGCTCTTTACTCTATTTATGTGCATCTCGACCGGACATTATGCTTTCCGTATGCATCTGTGCAAGATTCCAAGCCGACCCTAAGGAAGCTCACCTTACGGCCGTGAAACGAATCTTGAGATATTTAGTTTATACTCCTAAGTTTGGGCTTTGGTACCCTCGGAGATCCACATTTGATTTAATTGGTTATTCGGATGCCGATTGGGCGGGGTGTAAGATTAATAGAAAGAGCACATCGGGGACTTGCCAATTCTTGGGAAGACCCTTGGTGTCTTGGGCTTCAAAGAAGCAAAATTCCGTAGCTCTTTCTACCGCCGAAGCCGAGTACATTGCCGCAGGTCATTGTTGCGCGCAACTACTTTAGATGAGGCAAACCCTTAGGGACTATGGTTACAAATTAACCAAAGTTCCTCTTCTATGTGATAATTAGAGTGCAATCCGCATGGCGGATAATCCCGTTGAGCATAGCCGCACTAAACACATAGCCATTCGGTATCATTTCTTAAGGGATCACCAACAAAAGGGAGATATCGAGATTGCATATATTAACACTAAAGAACAATTAGCCGATATCTTTACCAAGCCACTAGATGAACAATCCCTTTAACAAACTTAGGCATGAGCTAAATATTCTTGATTCTAGGAATTTCTTTTGATGTTTTGCACACATAGCTCATTCATATACCTTTGATCATGTCTCTTTCATATGCTATGACTAATGTGTTTTCAAGTGAATTTCAAACCAAGTCATAGGTGTATTGAAAGGGAATTGGAGTCTTCGGCGAAGACAAAGGCTTCCACTCCACTCCATGACTCATCCTTCGTCGTCGCTCCGAGCAACTCTCCGACTTTGGTATAATCTTCACTCATATGTCTTTTACCAAAGGGGGAGAAATAGTTAAAAACGGGCTTATATTTCACTCAAAGTATCCGTTTTTGGTGATTCATGCCAAAGGGGGAGAAAGTATTAGCCCAAAGCAAAAGGACCGCACCACCACCTAATTTTACAAAAAAATGATGTTTTCAAATTGGTATCTTATTATGTTCAAAAGGGGGAGAAAGTAGTATTTTCAAAATCAGTATCTTAAAACCCTCTTGAACACTAAGAGGAGGATTTCATCAAGGGGGAGTTTTGTTTAGTCAAAGGAAAAGCATTTGATACAGGGGG
This sequence comes from Zea luxurians, assembly GCA_029449295.1. Lineage (NCBI taxonomy): Eukaryota > Viridiplantae > Streptophyta > Magnoliopsida > Poales > Poaceae > Zea > Zea luxurians. Next base: position 114,850,423 of record JAOPSE010000006.1, on the reverse strand, counting down.
AGAAAATTTCAAATCTTAAAAATGTTTCTCAAAATCTTACTCATTTACCTTTGACCATTTGCAAAAGAACTTTGAAAACAATTTACAAAAGTATTTGCAAAAACAAAACATGTGGTGCAAGCGTGGTCCAAAATATTGAGAATATAAAGAAACAATCCATGTGTATCTTATGAGAATTTATATTGGCTCAATTCTAAGTAATCTTTGCGCTTACTTTATGTAAACTAGTTCAATTATGCAATTCCATACTTGCTTTGGTTTGTGTTGGCATCAATCACCAAAAAGGGGGAGATTGAAAGGGAATTAGGCTTACACCTATTTCCTAATTGATTTTGGTGGTTGAATTGCCCAACACAAATAATTGGACTAACTAGTTTGCTCTAGTCTATAAGTTTTACAGGTGCCAAAGGTTCACAATAAGCCAATAAAAAGACCAAGAAAAGGGTTCCAACAAGAGAGCAAAGGATAGTCCGAAAGGCAACCTGGTCTAGCGCACCGGACTGTCCGGTGTGCCACCGGACAGTGTCCGGTGCACCAGGGCACTTCAGCTCAAACTTGCTACATTCGGGAAAATCAAGAGGACGCTTCGCTATAATTCACCGGACTGTCCGGTGAGTCACCGGACAGTGTCCGGTGTGCCAGCGGAGCAACGGCTACTTCGCGCACAACGGTCGACTGCAACGCATTAAATGCACGTCCGCGCGCGCAGAGGTCAGAGGACGCGCAGTTGGCGCACCGGACTGTCCGGTGCACCACCGGACAGCCAGGCGGGCCCACAAGACAGAGCTCCAACGGTCGAACCCCAACGGTCTGCTGACGTGGCTGGCGCACCGTGTAAGGAAAATGGACCCCGGCCATTTGGCTAATTGAGTTTTGGTGTTTGATGAACAACACAATCCGTGAACTAATAAGTTTTCTAGTGTTTATGATTATAGTTCACAGGGTGCAATAATTACTTGGACTAAGGAATTGAGGAAAGCAACACCTCAAACGAAGACATTAAGAAGATCCAAGAAAAGTCCAAGTGTGCTGCTGCGGACTGTCTGTGCGATGGTGCACCGGACTGTCCGGTGGCACACCGGACTGTCCGGTGGCACACCGGACTGTCCGGTGCCCACACGCCGGACTGTCCGGTGCACCGAGGAACAGTAGCCCAACGGCTAGTTCCAGGTGGCACTCGGAGAAAAGACCACCGGACTGTCCGGTGGCGCACCGGACATGTCCGGTGTGAAAAGCCTGCGCGCCCAACGGTCGACTGCTCTGTCAGAGCAACGGATAGGCGCACCGGACATGCTACAGTGCAGTGTCCGGTGGTGCACCGGACTGTCCGGTGCACCCGACGACAGAAAGCTGCTGCTTTCTGTCCAACGGCTAGTTTGGGGTGTGGAGGCTATAAATACCACCCCAACCGGCCATTCTCAAGTGTGAGAGCCCAAGCAACATACCAAGGCACATAGTGCATATTTCCAAGAGCTCAAACACCCAAGTGCTTAATAGAATCACTCGGTGATTAGCGTAGGTGCTTTGCGAAGTGCTTAGGTTAGTTAGACCGCTTTAGCGCTTGCTCTAGGTGAACCCTAGTTAGTTGAGTGAGTTTAGAAAAACCGCACAACCCCTCGGCTCTTGTGTGAGTCGTTGTAATTGTACCGAGTGGGGCGAGAGTCTTGTGAGACCGTGACAACCGCGTTTGTGTCACGGCCGCCACCGTGTACCGGAGGGAACGAGGCCCGCGGCGTTTTGGCCGGAAGCTCGATAGTGGAGACGGCGGGGAGCGTCCGAGAGGAGCCAGAAGCGGAGCACCACTTGCGTGTGGAGAAGGCCCGCGGCTCTCTACGGAGTTACTCGACCGAAGGTGCTTGGCCCTCGCGTGGGCTTCCCTTTGCGTAGGGGCACCAACGAGGATTAGTCGGGACCTTGCGTGGTTCCGGATACCTCGGTAAAAATACCGGCGTCATCCACGAGAGTTTGCTTCTCTACTTAGCTCTTTACATTCCGCATTTATATTTAGCATTTAAGTTTCAATCTTGTAGTCATACTTATTTAGTGTAGATTGAAACTTAGCCTTTGCGGTAGAGATAGCAACACTTAGACAAAACCTAGTTTGCACATTCTAGTTTGATTATTTGCATAGGTTTTGCTCTAGGGATTTTATTGTGGCCTAGTTTAGCGAAAGTTTTAGAAGTCCTAATTCACCCCCCCCCTCTTAGGCGTCACCCGTTTCCTACAAGTGGTATCAGAGCCTGGTTTGGCTCATTTGAAACGTTTTAGCTTCACCGCTAAAAGAGCCGACGCTTTTTAGAGGAAGGGATGGATACCCATAGGCCACCACACTTCGACGGCACTAACTTCCCATATTATAGTGCTAGAATGGCTTGTTACCTAGAGGCCGTTGATCTAGGTGTTTGGAGAGTCACTCGTGACGGGATGAAACCCCTCAAGAATCCCGAGAAACCCACCACGAGTGAGGAAAAAGAAATTCATTTAAATGCTAGAGCCAAAAATTGCTTGTATGAATCTCTTAGCATGGATATTTTTAATCAAGTATTCACCTTGAAAACTGCTAATGAGATTTGGCTAAAATTGCATGAGCTCCATGACGGCACATCCAATGTCCGTGAGCAAAAACATTGCCTAGTCTTAAATGAGTATAATTCTTTTGCCATGAAAGATGATGAGCTTGTTAGAGACATGTATTCACGTTTGAATCTAATTATCAATGAGCTCAACTCTATTGGCATTAATAAGCTAGGTGATGCGGACATTGTGAGGAAGATTATCTCCCTGCTACCTCAACAAAAATATGGGAGCATCATCACCATCCTTCACAACATGGAGGACTTGAGCAACATGACCCCGACCATTGTGATTGGGAAAATCACGGCCTTTGAAATGTCGCGAAAAATGTGTCGGGGAGAGGAGCCAACTTCCTCAAAGCCATATGCTTTTGCATGTGATGAGAGGAAGGGTAAAAAGAAGGCCTCCACATCAAGTTCCTCAAGTGAAGAAGAGGAAGAAGAAGAAAGTGATGATGATGAAGATAATCAACCATGCACATCATCCTCCGAGGACGAAGAAACAATCCGACGCGTCGGAAAGGTAATGGGGATGATCCGCAAGATTAATCTAATGGGTGTGCCTCTGCAGGTCGAAGATATTCTCTTTAACATTGACAGGAAAAAGCAAAGAAAGAGAGGATGCTTCGCATGTGGGGAGAAGGGCCACTTCAGGGACAGCTGTCCAACTATGGCCAAACCCAAACAGGAGAGGAGCAAAGGCAAGGCGCTAACAAGTGTTAGAACTTGGGATGACTCTTCAAGTGAAGATGAACCTCCAAGGACGCGCAGCCACCGGTCCTCATCACGCTCATCACGATCATCACACAAATGCCTTATGGCAAGAGGTAACAAAAGCATTCCATCCTCTAGTGATGAAAGTAGTAGTGATGATGAAGGTGAGGGAAAGCCCTCCGTAGATGAGCTTGCGGAAGCCGTTGAATTTTTCCAGGATGTTTGCACTAAGCAAAAAGCTCAACTTAAAACCTTGAAAAATAAGTTGATTTGCTCCCAAAATGATTACAAAGGTTTGCTAGAAAAATTTGAAACTTTTGCAAACTTAAATAGTGAGCTGTCAACTAAAATTGAGCTATTAGAGTCTAGTGCTCCATCCACTGCTACCGATGATGGCCTTATTAAAAAGAATGAAAAACTTAAGGCTAAGTTAGCTAGCTCTCAAAATACTATTGAAAATTTGCTAGAGAAAATGGAAATTCTTAGCATACACAATGATGAGCTAACTACTAAGCTAGAAAACATTGGTAGCACCCCAGCAGCATCTTTAGTTGAAATACCTGAAATAATTAAGAAAGATGCTTCTACTTCCTGCTTTGATTTAATTGATAATTCTAACCCCTGCAACCAAGTCGTTGTTGAGAATATTGTTGTAGAGACATGTTCGGACGAGGTTGCAAAGGAAAATGAACAATTAAAGCAAGAAGTGGCTCGCCTTGGCAAGGCTTTGTATGACAAGAAAGGCAAAGCCAAACAAATCCGACCTCCACAGGATAACACCACTGCGGGAGTGAACAAGCCTATGGAGGGAGAAACTGTGATTTGTAGGCTATGCCACAAGGAAGGCCACAAGTCTTTCCAATGCAAGGCGATGACCGTGGATAAACAAAGGCAAAAGCTCAAGCAAAAGCCAACAAGCAAAATCTCCAACACCTACATCAAAAAGGTGAACAAAAAGGATGCTACACCATATTTGATCAAGAAGAAAAAGAATGGAAAGGTGATAGCAATCAAGGCCAACAAGCAAGCCAACAAGGGAAAGGGGGCCAAACGCATCTGGGTGCCAAAGGAAATAATTTCAACCATGAAAAGCACCAAGAAGGTTTGGATCCCGAAAGGGAAGTGAGTGGACCAAAGGTCAAATCGGGAAATTTGGAGACTTGGCAAAGTTGGGATGTATATCATGGGATACATCATACTAGATCAAGTTTACTGCCAAGTAGGTTAGTGAAAACCTTGGACCCAAATTTCCCACCCATGACTAAGGTAACTAGATTTATTGTATTTCTTGCTTTTAGATATGTGTATCTATTTACCTTGTATCTAGTTTACCTTTCTTGCCTAGTATTACATTTGTTATTTACTCTTATTTAAAATCATGCATACTAGGTAAATCATATGGTAGGATTGCTTGCTTTAAATTCATATACTTAAGCAAACCTACATGGTTTAAAATGTTTAAGCACGGCACATAGCTTACTTATCGTTCCCAAAGTAAATGACACTAATGCATCAAAATCTTATATCTTACATTTGGTATCATTTATCTTATATGTGCCAAAGTTTGGATTATGGATAATTTACCCCTCTTGATATCAAATCAAAGTGCATGTCTCCTACAAGTATTCAAAACTTGTATGCACACCTTTAGGGGGAGGTTACTCTATAATCTAATACTTTGAGACTAACACCTTTTCAAGTCTATTTCATGTGATAGTCTCATTGTAAGGAAAATAAGGTCCCCGGAGAAAGACAACAATCTTCCACTGCAAAATCTCCAATAACTCTCATGTCTCTCAAGCTCGCCATTGACTTTCAATTGGTATCTTTTGAGACTACTTTGTATATCATTTACATGTCTTCTCCAAACATTTGATTAGACTATATTTCATATCATATGCTTCCATGTTGCTAAAAATGCATAAGTACTTAACTCATATTCTGTTACCTATGCATAAGGGAAGTTAGTCTTTTCGAATCATGTCTTGCACCTCTTATTTTCACATGATTTGTCCTAAGTAGAGGATCTCTGTCAGGGGGAGTATTTCTTCATCTCTAAAAAGGGGGAGAAACTTCTTTCTAAAGAGAACACTCGTTTAGGGGGAGTAATCCTTTCAAATGGTATCATTCATGTGGTTTAATTTAATATCCTTCTAATGGTATCATCTTGTATGAGGGCAAGCTTTAATTTACTTCCTACATGCTTTTAATGTCTTCCTTTTTCGGTGGTTGATGCCAAAGGGGGAGAAGTTTTAGGGACCAAAGCAATGAAAACTATATCAAACACCAAACACCACCAATTTAAAATTTTATATCTCCAAATGGGTTTTCAAGTGGTTTTGGTTATTTGGTCCAAAAATAGGAAGTAAGTGAATTATGGAGTTAGGGGGAGGCTTAAGTCCATAATATCACATTGTGGGGACAACCATGCATCTTAGCAAGTAGATTGCATATTTTAATTCAAATACTTGTATTATTTGCTTGCTTTGGTTGTGTTGTCATCAATCACCAAAAAGGGGGAGATTGTAAGGAAAATAGACCCCGGCCATTTGGCTAATTGAGTTTTGGTGTTTGATGAACAACACAATCCGTGAACTAATAAGTTTTCTAGTGTTTATGATTATAGTTCACAGGGTGCAATAATTACTTGGACTAAGGAATTGAGGAAAGCAACACCTCAAACGAAGACATTAAGAAGATCCAAGAAAAGTCCAAGTGTGCTGCTGCGGACTGTCTGTGCGATGGCGCACCGGACTGTCCGGTGGCACACCGGACTATCCGGTGCCCACACGCCGGACTGTCCGGTGCACCGAGGAACAGTAGCCCAACGGCTAGTTCCAGGTGGCACTCGGAGAAAAGACCACCGGACTGTCCGGTGGCGCACCGGACATGTCCGGTGTGAAAAGCCTGCGCGCCCAACGGTCGACTGCTCTGTCAGAGCAACGGATAGGCGCACCGAACATGCTACAGTGCAGTGTCCGGTGGTGCACCGGACTGTCCGGTGCACCCGACGACAGAAAGCTGCTGCTTTCTGTCCAACGGCTAGTTTGGGGTGTGGAGGCTATAAATACCACCCCAACCGGCCATTCTCAAGTGTGAGAGCCCAAGCAACATACCAAGGCACATAGTGCATATTTCCAAGAGCTCAAACACCCAAGTGCTTAATAGAATCACTCGGTGATTAGCGTAGGTGCTTTGCGAAGTGCTTAGGTTAGTTAGACCGCTTTAGCGCTTGCTCTAGGTGAACCCTAGTTAGTTGAGTGAGTTTAGAAAAACCGCACAACCCCTCGGCTCTTGTGTGAGTCGTTGTAATTGTACCGAGTGGGGCGAGAGTCTTGCGAGACCGTGACAACCGCGTTTGTGTCACGGCCGCCACCGTGTACCGGAGGGAACGAGGCCCGCGGCGTTTTGGCCGGAAGCTCGATAGTGGAGACGGCGGGGAGCGTCCGAGAGGAGCCGGAAGCGGAGCACCACTTGCGTGTGGAGAAGGCCCGCGGCTCTCTACGGAGTTACTCGACCGAAGGTGCTTGGCCCTCGCGTGGGCTTCCCTTTGCGTAGGGGCACCAACGAGGATTAGTCGGGACCTTGCGTGGTTCCGGATACCTCGGTAAAAATACCGGCGTCATCCACGAGAGTTTGCTTCTCTACTTAGCTCTTTACATTCCGCATTTATATTTAGCATTTAAGTTTCAATCTTGTAGTCATACTTATTTAGTGTAGATTGAAACTTAGCCTTTGCGGTAGAGATAGCAACACTTAGACAAAACCTAGTTTGCACATTCTAGTTTGATTATTTGCATAGGTTTTGCTCTAGGGATTTTATTGTGGCCTAGTTTAGCGAAAGTTTTAGAAGTCCTAATTCACCCCCCCCCTCTTAGGCGTCACCCGTTTCCTACACACCGGACTGTCCGGTGCGCCATACGACAGCAGCCTTCCAACGGCCACTATGTGGTGGTTGGGGCTATAAATACCCCAACCACCCCACATTCATTGGCATCCAAGTTTTCCACCTTCCAACTACTTACAAGAGCTCTAGCATTCAATTCTAGACACAACCAAATAGATCAAATCCTCTCCCAACTCCACACAAAGCTCTAGTGATTAGAGAGAGAGATTTGTTGTGTTCTTTTGAGCTCTTGCGCTTGGATTGCTTCTTTCTCTCATTCTTTCTTGCGATCAACTCAATTGTAACCGAGGCAAGAGACACCAATTGTGTGGTGATCCTTGCGGGGAAGTTTGGTTCCTGTTTGATTGAGAAGAGAAGCTCACTCGGTCCGAGGGACCGTTTGAGAGAGGGAAAGGGTTGAAAGAGACCCGGTCTTTGTGACCACCTCAACGGGGAGTAGGTTTGCGAGAACCGAACCTCGGTAAAACAAATCCTTGTGTCTCACTTCTTATTCGCTCACGATTTGTTTTGCGCCCTCTCTCTCGGACTCGTTTCTATTTCTAATGCTAACCTGGCTTGTAGTTGTGATTAAGTTGTTAAATTTCAGATTCGCCCTATTCACCCCCCTCTAGGCGACTTTCAAAGCTATAAGTGTAACTATTTTTAATGAAGCTAAAGCTCTATCATACAGCCAACCCAAATTAAAATTTGTTTTAGCGTTTTAATATATTGATACAATAATTAATGCATATGTTTTGTATATGTGTTTAGATTCATAATCACATATTTGAATATACATGTACAAATCAAGAGCTCATACGAATACTATTTTGGTATGTACAAATCAAGAGCTCATACGAATACTATTTTGGTATGGAGGGACCAGCGTCCAATTCACATCGGACGATCCCGACCATCCATCGTCTCGACATACAGGGATGAGGCGTGAGCTGCGCGTAGCCGTTGATCAAGCGCAGTCGGACGTGTATCATTTCCGACGGAGTAATATACATGGAGCCACGTAGACCAGGCTCTCAAGCTAATATGGCCAAGCCGTGAGAAGCCAGGAGGGTACTCTAGCATGAAGCAGGAGCTAAAGTCGAAGAAGCCGGGTTAAATAGGTCTAAATTAAAGTTGTATAACTCTCATGGCATTCAGTTTTTTCCCCTCTTTTAGCATTGTATTTTAAAGATTTTCTCTATTCAAATGTAAAGTTCAATCGACATTGATTACTTTGAAATGCTTTTTTCTATGCAATGAAAAGAAAAAACCATGTATTCGTCCTCTGGGCCCACTCATGCAAGCAGTGGACTTTCTTCAGTGCGAAGGATCTTGCCATGAGAAAAAAAAAATGTAAGCTGCCCATCTACTCCGCTGTCACACCTGTAACATGTAGTCCTAAGCTTTCAAATCCTAGATTTGTTCGAGAGAAAAAAACATCTTCTAACTCAGGTTAGGGCAATCAGTACAGGTGACAAGCTTTTTATACGGTAAGTGGGCGGAAGCCAATGTGATGCAGGGGCAGGTGATCATGGAGGCAAGAATGTACAACAGGAGGGGGGAACCGGGAGGGGACACAACCATGTGAGCCATGAGCAGGGGATGAAACTGGCCCTAGAAATAATCGTGCCAGTTTTCTTGTCGGGTCTTCCAGAGTTTTTTTTTTTCTCTAATCGACCAGTAGCACGTAAAATAAAACAGTTTTAAAATATTTTCTAATCAGAGGTAGGACATATCACTATGGATTGATGGTGCTGGTACAGAGTTTAGTATATCATGCAAGCAGATGGGAATTAAACAGAGGGAGGGAGAGAGGGAGAGAGATCTCGAAGGGCCCCAAAAGCCAAAATTATGTCATTGGGCCCAGCAAACGATAAGACACTAGCAAACTTGTACTACATATACATGTGATTCGGTTTAAGAGCAATCAACACATTTCACAACCCCAAATCTGCGTGGCAAAGAAGAGATGCCAAGAGTGGCAGTCAAGGCGCCAACAAGCTGACCCACATTTTGAAAAAGGAAGCTGACTCAAGCACGAAACTGGATGTGCCTTTGTGATTGCCAATCTTACTCCCAATAAGCATATAGCCCATGAACAAAATGGATGTGCCTTTGTGATTGCCATCCGCCACTGACATCAAGTGTATTGTGGAAATATAACAGATTAGTCTGTCAAGTGTGAATTGGTTGTGTTGCTTGATGTCTATGCTTGGCACATCAACAGAAAAACAGCAATTTACATCCTTGCAGATGCCTAGTTTTCTTCTGGTGTTTCCTATTGTGAGGGACATCTTGAGTAATCAGTACCATATTTACCATTTGTGACTAGCTTACTGAAATCATGTATGCCAGGACTCATTATTTCCCAAGTCCGGTGTTATAGTTCACATGAAACCCAACTGGAACAAGAAATTCCTTTAACTATAGCGAACCAAATTCCAAGATAGTTTGGACAAGGAACACATACCATATTCCTCACATAAACCCTGTGAATTTCACATTAGGAATGGACCATTACGAGTACAGCTCAAATAGAAGCCCACTATGTGAATCAGTAAACTTCTGAACAATCTCTAATCTCTACTACACTATAAGCGCGTAGTGTAGGCGTGCACACATGTGGTTCTGCCTCCGACGCCCTCTCGCCCGCGCGCGCTCCGTTGATCCCGCGGTCCTCGCCCCAACCTCCGTCAACCACGCCCGCATGTTGGCCGGGCCTCGCGTTGCCTGCCTCCCCAGCCCCTGCCTCGCCGCGATACACGCCGCGCGCTGCCTGCCTCCCCAGCCCTTGCCCCGCCGCGATAAGGGCTCCGCCGCGATAGACGCTGCGCGCTGCTGCCTCCCCAGCCCTTGCCCCGCCGCGATAGACGCCGCGCGCTGTTGCCTCCCTAGCCCCCGCGCGTTGCCTGGCCCCCTGCCTTGCCGCGACAGACGCCCCCCTCTCCTTGGAATGAGATCGTCTGAAGTCACGCGATTCGAATTGCTTTGCAGTCACTTCATATGTGCCCCTATCGCCGCCGCCAAGCCTCCAGCCACGGCACCTCGGGCGCGCCTCTCCCGAGCCCAAACCTGAGACCCATCCCGCCGTGGATCACCGCGCGAGGAGGGGCGCACCGGCCGGCGGGTCAGATGGTGTCCGGCGCCGTAAGGGGCGAGTAGCGCGGTCGGCATCCACGAACGGAATCGGCGGCGGCGCAGCGAGGCGGCGGTCGGGGCGGGGCCACCATGTCTGCGGCAGTGTGCAGCAAGAGGTCCTCCTCGATCTTCGGCGACGATCTTGTACCTTCCCCTTCCTCCCCTTCGTCCCCTTCCTACCACCACCACCACCCCGCGAAGAGGGCCCACTGCTCCTCGACCCGCCGGAGCGAGGTTCTGCTTCACCACCTTCCCTAATGGATGAAAGACCGGGGTCCGGGGATCGAGGTCTCTTGCCAACCCCACTGAACCGTTTGCCAATCACGGCTGACGGCCCAGCAAAGATGGCGAGAACAGCGCATTCGTTTTCAAACCCTTTCAAATTCCTCTCCTCGCAAGCCACAATAACACCGTTCATTCGATAGTTCCATCCTCCTCCCTTCCCCTTCGCCGGCCTCGCTTCTTCCCGCCCGCTCTCCCCCTTTTAAATCAAACCCTTCCCTAGGTTCGTCATGTTCTTGCTTCCTGACATTTCAGATGGCTTACTCAGGTTGCCAGCACTAAAGCCCTCTGCTGCTGCATCATCATTGCCAGTATTAAAATTATTCAGACCATTAAGTGCATCAGATCACCGTTAAGTGCATCAGATCCTTCCTTGCTGCTTGATGAGCCATCACTGTCACTATTGCTGCTGCTTCCACTACCAGTTTCTGCAGCACTTCTACTTTGGCTCCCAATATCACTTCCACTGTCACTATCTCTATCGCTTCCACTGTCACTGGAAGTTCCAGCCTTACCTTCACTATCATTACTGAGTTTTCCATCTGTTGGAGCAACTAGGGAGCCCATAATGTCAATCCTCTCACATATATCAGGATCATCAATCGTAAGGCTTGGAGCTGATTCCTCAATGTTCTTACTGATGGATCTGTTAGACACAGCAATAGATGTTTGTTAAAGCGTTATGGTAGAATTATAGATATGTAGGCATATAATTGTCCAAAGTTGCAGAAGCAACATAATGAAAACCAACTTCTGCGAGATCCAAAAGAGAGAAGGACCAGAACTTGGACTTAAACAAGAAAACAATAATACCTTACTCCTTCAGATACATGACTTTTTGAGCTTTCTACCTCCAACCCTGATTTCAGAATATACCTCTCAGGTCCATGGTAATTTGCAATCTGAAAGAACATGGTAAAAAATCCTAATTGGGAGAGGACATGGTAAAAAAATGTTTGATTACTCACATTCTTGATGATGCTCTGTATTTTCTTTGATGCATTTGGAAATGCATATGCAACAGCTTTTTCCAAGGCCTGCATATGATTCATAACATGTGAGAACAAAATCAAACAAATATTTGTGGAATACTAGAATAATGGAATATGACGTCCATAAGCATCTACAGAGTATGGTAAAACAAAAACAATACCACTTGATAAAAGCACCAAGATGCAAATGGGTGTCCACATACTTATTAATTTTGTGCCTCGGAAACTACCATTACCTCAATTGGATTTCTGGTTTTTGGGCTATCATTGGATTTTTGGTTAACTGAAATGTGTACCTTGCAGTAGCTCTATGTCTCTATATGGCATTATGGTGTCTGAAAATGGAACATTATATTTTCATTTGAGTGAAATTCTTATCAGATGTTGAACCTTCAGGCTCCAGCTTGATCTGATTCATGTTTTTTTCTAGACACTCTTGCCTATTCATTCTGAAGCAATTTCAATTGGTTCTGCACATGCTGTGTTTAGTTGTACGCTTATACATCTAGCATTTTCATTAGCATTTGAGCAGTTTTAATGGAATATAACGTACATGATATATCATGTCATGCTTTTGCTGAGTTCATTTCATTTGTAGGTAGACCAGGATTTGAAGTACCACTGCTTCATTATCCTGAAAACATCTATACTGATACGCTGCTTCTAAATAAAGAGTATGCCTGGCATATTGGAGGAGGTTTCTCCCAAGATGAGGTGCAAGAGTGGAAGCTTTTATATCATAGTTCTCTTCATGGACAAAGCTTCAACACTTTCTTGGGCAAAGTAACGTGAGTACTCTTCAATTTTATAGATTTGCTGGAGTGGAAGCCACATTTTTTAAAAACTTTATTCATAATTATAAAGACATGTTATTATATATGGGAATGACATAATGAAACTAAGTTCCATCCTCATGATATGATTTCAGTTACTTTTCTTTGTCTGCTTAGCAGCCACATTGATGCCAATTGTCATTGCTAATAATGGGCACAAACATGAGGATTTTACAACCGATCCTCATGATTCAAGACAGTCCTTACGTTTGTCATATTACTGCCTCGTCCGCCGCCTTCCCAGCCGTCGTCGCGGCTCCCCCCACGCCGTCGCGGCCCTCCCCCTACCCTCTCCTACCTCGTCCGCCGCCTGTCTGCGCCGTCCGCCGTCGTCTGTGCCTCGGCTGTCCGCCGTCTGTGCGCCGTCTTTTTGAATCTGAGGTGTCCACATACTTATTAATTTTGTGCCTCGGAAAACTACCATTACCTCAATTGGATTTCTGGTTTTTGGGCTATCATTGGATTTTTGGTTAACTAAAATGTGTACCTTGCAGTAGCTCTATGTCTCTATATGACATTATGGTGTCTGAAAATGGAACATTATATTTTCATTTGAGTGAAATTCTTATCAAATGTTGAACCTTCAGGCACCAGCTTGATCTGATTCATGTTTTTTTCTAGATTACCACAGTTGGTGAAGCAAAGAAATTATACCTGTTATTTGGCCTTGGGGCTAATGTTGCCATTATCTTTTCTAGGCTACAATGAAGTATTTCTCAAATTTGCGCAAGACATTGGGTCCTGGAATTGATGGCTGGGAAGTATATTTGGAAGGAATGATGAGCATAGTGGTACTTCTTGGACTTGCATCTATTGGGGAGTGAGCAAGTTTGTTTTGAATGATCCTTCATTGTCAAAGTCTTATCGTAAGAAGAAAAATGTTAGTAGTTGTTTATCATGCTTCCTTTTTCCCCTTACTCAAAATAATCTGCTAACAAACCAGGAACTTCAGAATGATTTTTGGTTAACTGAAATGCACGGACACACATCTACATGAGTCCCCCACCGCTACATGCATCGCGCCTCGTCACTGAGTCGTTCTCAGTCACGCCATGCCGATGTCGATCCACCCGTCAAGAACAAGGTGCAGGCAACAACATTTATGATCGAGGATAGGTGTTGCTTGTAGCAACCGACAAAAACAGATATCGTATCATGCTTGAAATATATTTTATTTGTCCCCCCTTTATGTTCTAGACTATGTCTTGATTATTGAACACCAAGTTATGTGTTTTTATAACAATTAGTCCATTTAAATGTGTGTTTGTTTCTCTTGCTGCTACGTCACGTTATATAAAAAGCAAATATTGTAGCATTTGCAGCTGCTACAGTCCTTAAACCAGCATCGAATAAGTGGACTAATTGTTAACTTACGTAGCGAAGCACGGGCACATACCTAGTTATCTTCTTAAAGCAAAACCTTAGTTACACTATTTCTAATACAGCTGGTTCAATCCCTAAGCACGACCAGCATGCTAAGCTTTTGAAATAATTGCCCGCAACAGTACTAATTTTGAATGCTTGAGTCTAATGAAAGCCAGACCCAAAATTTGGTAGTATAGTGATGGATGGCATCCGCAATCTGAGCCGCATTGCAGATAAATTAACAGGACATATTAAAGTTTGATCCATAACAATTGAAACTGCACAATGAAATACCATAAGAAGAAGAACTGATATAAAGGAACATGAAACACGTATTGATACTGTACCACAGACATTTGATAGGTTAATTATACCCTCTCCTCACAAGCAGTGTTTCAAGTCACATGAGAATGTCTAGTGACCCGAGAGCAAGCAGGGTAAAAACCTAGAGCAACATCATTACACTAGAGACATTGACACCAACATTGCTAAAAATCCGCTAGTTCTAGCTAATAAGTTGCAAAGATAATCAACATGAAGGGTTCAACACCAATATATTTGTTACCTTTGCAACACTAAATTGCAAGACGAAATACACGTTACTGGAGTTGAAGCTGCTAGCAAATGGTGGTGAAATATTGGTGCCCACAGGCGTGGATTGCTGATCAGCACCGCCATGCTGATACAGTGACAAGCTCGCCATGCTGCCAGTATAGTGTGAGCCCGACCCCACATTTCTCCACATGGAAACCGTGGACCTGCACCCGTTTCAGGAGGCAATCGGCCTCTGCCTCTGCCCAATTGCTGGGTGGAACAGGCACGAACCTAGCAGCTGCAAATGCACTTCTCCATGCAATTGGATTGTCCACCTTGCCCCGCCCAAGCACCGAATCCTCAATTCTTGGCTGAATCAGGAACTTCTCAATCTTGCAGGCAGAATCAGCATCAATGCCAGCAGCATCAAGCGAATCAAGGAGGAACATGCAAGACTGAAAGCAGTTTAAGAAGTACTGTGAGAAGGGAAGATCAGCGCGATCAGCGCCATGGTCTATGGCTATCACAATCTTAGGAGCTAGCTGTTTCACCAACCCAAGGATCGCTGGCAGTGGTGGTGCACGAGCAGAGCAACCAGTCGGGAGGACAACAACTACATCTTCATCATCAGTGGCAGAAATGAATTCTGCAGGGTTGATCATATCAGCACTGATAGCACTGAACTCAAAGGGAATTCCAACGTCAGCAGCAAACTGTGCAATGTTGTCACGCGCAAGACACAGCTCCAGTGGATGGTGGGAAGCAGCTGATACAAAGGCAGTGAGCTTAACGAACGGCAGAGCTGCGCCACCTGCGCCACGGCAGTGTGCAAGTTCCTGCAAGAAAGAAGCCCACTGGCCTCCAACGCCAAGATCAAAATCGATGACATGGATACAGGACGACGTGCTGCCACCAATTTCGTCAAGAAGTGCTTGCGTTGCGGTGAAGTTGGTGAACTGGAGCACGGGCGAGTGGTCAGAGAAAGTCTTGTACGCCGCGAGCTTGAGGGCAACATCGAGCGGTGATTTGAGGTGGCAGCCGCCGTGATGGCCTTCGGCGAGCGCGAGGAGGGCCTCCTTGAGGTAGGAGGCGGAGCGGAGGAATGGCTTCCCGAGCGGGGGAAGCTGGTGATTGAGCCGCGCCAATATCGCTCGCGCGCCAATGGAATTGCCAGCTTCAGCGGCCTTTGCCGCCGCCGCCAGCTCGTCCAGCAACTGCTGCTGCGCCGCCTCCGCAGCCGTCCTCTTCATCGCCCCGTGGGGCAGTGGCGGCGAAGGCTGGAGCTGGAATGGAGCAGAACCATTTAGTGGTGGAAAGGCATGACCTTGCCCCGTCGGCGGCGGCGGCAGAAGCCGAGTTCGGGCGAGATAGAGGTCGCCTCCTATGGATTGATGACGTTTGGCCGGTGGATGGACGAGTGGCGACTGCTGATTGTAGCTGGGGAAGGAGGGGATGGACATGAGGAAGGTTGTGGCGGGGCTCGGCTGGTGCTGGTACTGGTGGAGGAGGCCGGGCGACTGCGTATCAAGAGGGGGCTTTGTGTCGATGCCTTCTTGGAACAGCACCGGAAGCGGCGGCGGCTGGAAGGAAGCAGACTCCGGGGATAAGAGGCCGAAGGCCGAGGACGCCTTGTTGCCACCGCCGCCACTGTTGGTAGTTTGCGACACCGCACCAGGGGACGACATGTCAGAGGCAACGCCGCCGAGGTGGGGATCGAGCGTGAAACCCAGAGGGTCCGCTGCCGGGAACCCGAAGCCCACATTGTCGAGGAGCGGCTGGTGGTGCACGGGAAGCGGCCGTCCTGACTGATCCAAGTCGCCGGCGGCCCCAATGAACCAGTTCAAGAACGTCTGGTCCTGCGCCGCCGCAGCGGCGTTGCCGAGCATGGCGTCCCAGCTGTCGGCGACCACGACCCCCATGTCGAGGCCGGTGGGAATCGGCGGCAGCTCACAGCCGCCGGCCCAGTCCTCCTTCCCGCCGCCGCCGCCGTGCTCGCCGGGGGCTCCCCATTTGGTGGCTTCGGCGGCGGCGCTTCTGTCCGAAACCACCGCCACGCCGGTCGAGTCCGCAGCGCCGCTGCCCAGGGACGACGACAGCGTCGACGTTGAGTTGCTGGGGCTGGGGCTCCGCGTGCAGTCCAGCACGGACCACGGCTCCAACAGCGTCTTCGCCTTCCCCTCCGGCCAGAACAGCGTCTTTCCGCCTCCGATGGGGTCCGCAGCCCCGTTCCGCTGGGCACCGAATAGCGCCGCCCTCATCTACCGAATCCCATATAATCTCGCGGCGAAATCTGGGGGAGGGCCGGGGGCTGAGCAAACAGGGATGGCGTGGTGCGATTGTAAAGACTAAAGAGTATGGAACAGGGAGATGATGGAGGCAAGGGCGCAACCGCGCAGCAAGGCAAGGAGTAGCACTGCGTGGTGAGTAGAGATGCCAAACAGGCCGCCCAGCCCGGTCCAGCCCGATTCGGGCCCGGTGAAGTTCGGCCCGTTTTGGGCTCCATTCACCAGCCACGGTTAGAAAATTGGGCCGGTACGTCTAAATCTGTAGGCTCATTTTTCTGTCCGAGCTTGGTCCGCAACGGGTCTAAATAGGTCGAGCCGGCCCGTTATGGAAAAAACGGGCCGAAAAGTGAGCTAAGCGGGCTAGTAACTAATAAGCACGTTTTAGTGTAAAAAGCGGGTTTAACGGGTTTAGAGGTAAACGAGCCGTGCCGAGCTAGCCCACCGTGCATAGCTTCCTGTCCGAGCCTAACCCACTTATTCGTGTCGTGCCGTGCTGGGCCCGCATAGAACCGGGTTGTGTCGGGCTTGGACCGAGCCCAAACAGCAGGCTTCGTACCGGGCTCGTGGGCCTCGTGCTTATTGGACATCTATAGTGGTGTGTGCCCTTGCCTACACTATGCGCCTCTGCGTGGTGGAAACGGAAATCGGATGGTCGTTTGCCCGGGCGTCTATTTCTGCATCCATTCGGTTCGCACGCAGGGCTTAAAGACAGTGTTGGTTCCTTCTATATTTCACTCCTATATCTCATTATCTTACCACATCATTGATATCTCTTCCCTTACATCTTCGTGGCTATTCATCATCCAATATCAATTTTTCCTATACCCATATACGCAGGGCTTAAAGACAGTGGTGGTTCTCCTTAAATTCTACCCATATACCCTACTTTAACTATAAAATATTATTTTTTATAGCTATTCATCCTTCAATATCAATTTTTCTCAACTAAGGGCCTATTTGGATTCATGGGACTAAACTGAAGTGACTAAAATAACTGACTAAAATTTAGTCATCGCCTGTTTGGAACAAGTGACTAAACTAAAGTGACCCGTCACTAATTAAAGCAATTGAACGCCACATGTACATAAGAGTGGGGAGTCAGCTGCTCTTGTACGCGTGCTGAGTGGATGACCACCTACTGTTGTAGGCGCCGAGTGGGTGGATGAGATAGTGGGTGTAGGGACCGGCTATAAAATATGGGTTTTAGTCATTTTTAGCTCCTCTTTGGGAGCTAAAGGAGCTAAAACAGTTTAGTCACTTTTAGTCTTTTGTGTTTGGAAGTTTAGCTCCTAAACTGACTAAATTTTAGTCACTTTGTTTTAGTCCAATGGATCCAAACAGGCCCTAACAAACACTGTTGTGCATGTAAATCGAGGGTAGGGACCGGCTCTCGTACCCCCACATCTAGCACGCTCTGGCATGTGTTATCGTGTTGCGTGCTCAGAGGGGAGCGTGTGTGGCTCTATATTGTAGCGGAAGGCCCCCTAGACATCTACATAAGTAGGGGAGGGGTAGTCTAAGGCTAGTTGCGACGCTACAGCCACAAGTCGCTCCCTCCCCTTGCCATGTACATGTTTAGTGTCCCTCCTCCGGTGCAACGGCCAGCGCTAAAGCCTCTCCTCCGCGTTACAGTGCTAGCAAATTGCATAATACTCCACCAGATGTGGGGGCATGGGAACCCTTGTTTCTCGTGCACCCTGATGTTTGTTAGTTGAGGAAAAATTGGTAATGGCTGATGAATAGATATGGAAATTATTATTTTATGGTTGTAGTGGGGTATAGGGGAAGAATTTAGGGAGAAGCGCTACGATATATGAAAAAGTAGATGGTAGAATCCTCGCGATGTGGCACAAAAGTGAGATAAAGGGGAGAAATTTAGGGGACCCGTTGCGGACGCCGTGAGATATAGAAGATGGTAGAACGAGCTTCGCTCCAATAGAAAAGATGTCATGGGTTTCGATAGGAAGAAAAGGTGACAACACCTTTTTCCCAGAATGAAAAATTCTTCGCCATCTTCGCTGTTGAAACTCGATTAACACTTGAGCACAGACGTCATGACTTCTCACCGTCCTACATCCCTTGATCTCCTTCCACCTTCTCTTATACCCTAGCCGCCGCCATGGATGGCACCGAGCTATTACCTCCTCGATGCATCATGTTGGTCCTTCGCTCTACATCTCTGAAGGTCGTGACGCCGCGCATGTCGCTGCAGATGCGGAGTCGGCAATCAACAACACCGCCATCAAGGTGGATAAGAAGGTTGTTTCTTCCTTATTTTTTGTTCTTCCTTCCTATTATTCGCAACTGATGTTTTTGTAGTTGACTAACTTTGATTACTTACACTAACTCATAGCTAGTTTCATGATTTGGTTGAGAAAGCACATTGTCCACATATTTGTAGTAATGTTTCACTTTTGAAGCGTCTCAATCCTTTAGGACACAAATGTGATTCAAATACTAGTTCCAGGAGGCTAGTATATACATTGATACATCAGATGGTTCTAGATCTGCTTAAACGAAATAAACCTATACAGGTGGTGATCAACTGTAAGAGTTGGTCCACAACTCGGGACATATCATCAGAGTGGGGCTGAAGCAGCTCGATATATGCAGTGAAGCAAATCAGCGGTCCAACAGCCACATGCATGGTTGGAACAAGCGTTACTCTTACCCGATCAGCGATCTCGTTCTCTAAAAAACAACAAATAAGCAAGAGTGAGTACTTACGTACTCAGCAGACCACCTTCACCCACGGAATGGGGAAATCAGATTTAATGCATAAAGTATGTGGAACTCATGGTATTTTCTAGAAAAAAGCAATTTTTGATGCATGGCTGTTTTTAAAACATTTTATCATTTTCAAAGCGCATCCTCTCCCAAGTGATCAGAAAGTTTTTCAAAATAGAACCATATCCCCTGGACTAAACCATCCAGGAATCTCGGTAATTTCGCACCAGTTTTCATTTTCAAAAACAGCTATTGGACTTCCCGTCCACCATAGCTCACGGTTCAACAACGGAGCTTTCAAAACCATTTTTCAAAACATTTTTGGAAAACAAAACACTAATTTTCAAATCCATGCCATAACCCATCCATATCCGTGAACACTGACTATTCGAATAGTTTTTGAACTCTACGCAAAGGTGTACACTTTAGGGACTAGTCCGGTTTCTGCATTCTCACCATCATGAGATCCGAATACCGAAACTCTCTCCTCCCTTACACGACTTTACCTTAACGGTTATACCGAAAGGAATAAGACCACCTCCATGCCCAAACCAGGACAAATTAGTATGCTGAAGAGTGTCACCTAGTTGTGTTCTAGTGTTGAAGAAGTAGAAGGCTAAAAGATAGAAAAAGTTGTAGATAACCTGGATCATATCTGCAAAAACCTACAAGATACTTTGATTATTTTTCAACAACACCTAAATTGGCATATTTCGATGGAGGGCTTGGAGGGGAACAATTTCTTGACCCATCAGAGGTTGCTGACATAGAAGATGATTGCACTAAAGACGATGAGGAGTGGGATTCTAAGAGTTTGTGGGACTCTATTTTCCTCGAGATGAAGTATATGGAGAATTGTGAAGGCACTTCCATTAGTCAGTAATGCCATGATAGGGGGTGGAATTTTGAAGATTGGTGGGATCACACTACGTGAGGATTCATCAATGAGTTACCATGTTAGTTAGCATGTTAGTTAGCATAGTAGATGATGATATGGCTGGAACCTTTTGAATACAAATATAACCTGCTTAGGTGGTTGTAATCCTATGATGTGAACTTATTTGGCACAATGTCTATGTGTTATAATAGCTCTAGCACAATGCACTGTAATGGATTTCCCTTATGTTATTTCAATCCTTCTGGTTGTGTGTCTCTAGGATCTTTCATAAGTTGTTATTGTGTGCTTGTATGTTGTCAACAACCTTGCATAAATAGCAAAGAGTAAGCAGTGGTTGTTGTATGCCTGTGTTCAAAATTGTGTTCATAAAATTGTTGTTATGTGCCTTTGCTTATTGCCTGCTTGTGTTTGAACTATATGCCTTCGTTGAACTAGCTAGTTGTCTGATTGTCTTCACAACCAGCAACACAGAAGCAACAAGACATCAACTACATTCAGTTCAGAAAACTGTGCAGACATCAACTACATTCAGTAGGCTACGAAACACAAGCAACACATTTGATAACTGGAACATGATAGGCAGCAACACACAAGCTAGGCAGATAGCAAGGCAGGCAGGTAGAACTAAATCTAGCACAACAAGAATTCTAAATATTCCTGTCGATTAATTTAATTCCCGTCAGCTATTGAAGAAACCGACAGTAATTACATAATTGTCGTTGACTAATTTGTGGCCGATGTGAAGTAAATTAACTCTCATCGGGCTTAGAGTTAGCTGACAGGGATAAGTAACCCCCGTGGGCCAGATATGTGACCGACAGGAATTAAGATTTTAAGGCTGGAGCCCACTACCCCGTGCTCACTTATGCCTGTCGGCCTTAGGGTTAGCCGACGGGGATTAGTAATCCCCATGGGCCGAATATGTGGTCGATGGGAATTAAGGTTTTAAGGCCTGAGCCCGCTGCCCCGTGCTCACTTAACGCCCGTCGACCTTAGGGTTAGCCGACGGGGATGAGAGCACCTAGAGGGGGGGGGTGAATAGGTGATCTTGTAAAAATCAACTCTAAACAACACAAACTTGGTTTATAATAAATGTTAGTGGGATTGAAACCTGTGACACCCCTGGTGTCAGTTTCGTGTTACGTCGGGAGATTTATCCTAATCTCGGATGCTCAGTGAAAATTTCTATTTCTCGATCGTGCCTATCTCTGTTTATCAGGCTTTCTCTTGGAAGTTCACCGAATTCAGAGTTATTCGATCGTGAGAAACAACCAATTTTGGAGCGTGTTAAAACTTTTTATTCTCGGCATGAATGCGAACTCGATAATCATTCTCAATTTATCAAACTCGTCTAAAGCTCATTTAATCAAACGCTCGAGAGCTGCTAGTCGAGCTGTGTCCAACTCCGATTTATCAATGTTCGATCTATGTCCAAAAATTAATCTGACTCCGTACTCTCAAACGGAATGCTCAATATGTCGTCATCAAATCAATTTTATCCGACTCAGCTAAATATTTCGTGTCCGAACCGAACTCAAATCCCCGTATCGACTGCGATTTTAAAATGTCACGATTCGCCTTCTCCGACTAAAAATTCGAAAGCCGGTCGTATCTCAGGATGATTTATTTTTGAATCACGCGTAGGTAATTATTTCCGTGCAAATTCAAATCAAACTCTCGGCCGAGTTAATCGCTCAACCTTCCGTTCGTCCGAACTCTTTTCGCTCTGTTTTTCCGTAGCGACGAATTCCACGAGAGCATTTTTATTCTGGAAAATAAATTAGCGCAGCCCGATAACGTGTTTGGGCCAGCCCAACCCAGCCCATTTGGCCCACTAAGGAAACCCTAACCCTAGCCATCTTCTATAAATAGGGGTGCCCTCCACCTTGCACTTGGCAATTTTGCACTCCCACCCCTCAAAAAATTTCAGCCGCCATTCTCTCTTCTCCCTGTCTTCTTCCTCGCGCAGCAGCAGCTCCACCTTCCCCTGCGCCCTCTCTCCATGG
Organism: Zea luxurians; assembly: GCA_029449295.1. Lineage (NCBI taxonomy): Eukaryota > Viridiplantae > Streptophyta > Magnoliopsida > Poales > Poaceae > Zea > Zea luxurians. The sequence continues at coordinate 114,828,190 of JAOPSE010000006.1, read as the reverse complement.
CGAGCAGCCCCCTGCGGCCGTGCTTCTCTCCATGGCGCCCAGGCCTGCTCCCTCCCCTACTCCATGGGCGTGAGTTCCTCCTTGCTCGGCCAGCAGCCCTGGCCATGGCGTCCAGAGCCCAGGTGCTCAGCGCTCTTCTCCACCCCCTGGTCGGCGCTCCCCTTCAGCCATGGTTGCCGAGCCCTAGCGTGCCCCCATGGCCGTCCCGCCCTGCACAGCGCCCCTTTCACCATTGGTCACGGGCCCCTCTGCTCCTTGCGTGCATGGCACTTCTCTGGTCCGAGCTCGCGCAGCCGTGGAGCACCTCCCTGCCATCTCCCTCCCATGGCCGAGTACAGCAGCCATGGCGCCCAGCCCTTCCTCTCCAGCGTGCCGCCATTTCTTCCATGGAAAAACCAGCAGAAAGCCCCCCTCCCCTCAGCTCCAATGGTGAGTCTCTCCATGGTCGGCGCCCTGCGCAGCGCCTCTGCTCAGCTCCCTCTCCCGGCAGCGCAGCGCCTCGCAACCTAGTTTTCCCCGCAGCCCCACAACAGCGACGCGCTGTAGGTGTTTGACAAAATGGCGCAGCGAGCAGCAGTCATGAGATCCCGCCCGTGTCGCTTGCATTGACCCGATCTGCACAGCGCTTGCGCGCCGTCGTCGAAACCCATGGTGAGAAACCCTCGCTGCCCTTGCTGCTATCATATTTTTATTGTTGTGCTCGGTAAAACTGTTGAACGGTTGTGTGTGTGTCTAATCGCAGCTAGCCGTCAATGCCATTCGTCGCGCACGCGTGTTCGATACAAGACCGGTCGGGTGAACCACATGCATGCACAACTCAAATCCGATCCCGTTCAGGTTGATTGATTTATAGTTTACCATACGTATGATTTGGTTGATGTCATGCAGTGCACGTATATGTGTGGATGTGTGTAAAATGTTTTGGTTATATGCATTAGTAGGTTCACATTTGCGGTTGGAGAACAAGAAGTTGCTGATGTGTGCGATTTGTAGTTTGTCTAAATACGTTTTGGTCGATGTGGTGTGTATTGGTGTTTGAATATATGTGGCTGCGATGATTCATTTATGTGTCACGAGGATGGTTCGTGGATGGTACTAATCGTTTGTTATACTTCGTCATAAAACAGTGTGTTAGTCGTGGTAAATCTAATAAAGCGTAAAGCATGTTTGGTGGTTTCCGCAGTCGGCTAATGAGTTAATCTATGTAAATATATTTTATGTATTCATCATGGTGTAGGTTAGAGTGGGTTGAAAATATAAATTATGTCACATATGATTAGTGTTTTAAAGGCGGATGTACGAATAGTCAGTTGGTGTTTCACTCGTCTAGTCGCTAAGTGTTGTCATAAATAATTGTGCAAAAATTGGTTATAAGAATGCAGTGGTCACGTGGTGTGGTTGGATGCGATAAGTAGACTGGAAGTGTGGGTTTGTCTGAGCACCATGTTGTCGAACGTGTGTATCGAAATGCGATGTAGTAGTGATTGCGTTAAATTAAACGGTAATGTCTCGGGTGCACGCTGCAATATGGTTGTATGCGAGACAGGGTAAAATAAAGTGTGCTCAACATAAATGTTTGGTCGTTGTAGGTAGAAATTGTCTCGGCTTAAGTAGAGAGGTGATGACATGCCGTAAGTACTCATCACTCCCTCTATAATTATAAGTCGAGTCTATATGTGTTAGGCGTTCCTTGAATTATGCTTCGCATATAGTGTATGATTGTGCTCACGATTTTGAGTAGACACTTCAAGTAAATCAAGTAGGATCGTGATACAAGTTGTGTAATGAAGTTAGTTGCTTTAGAATAATTATTGAAATGATCTGTTCATATGATAAACGTGTATGTTGTTTAGCGGGTGGTGTCGTTGCTCTAGTTAGCCGACTTGTTAGATGATTTGGTTTAGCTCGTAATCACGGTAAATTTGCTTGTGTATTCTAAATGCTTATGTTTATGGTCGCGGATGAAAAGTAGTAGTGCTCAGGTGATGTCTAAATTAAAATGCAAACTATTGGTGAAAATCGCTTCAATATTGATTGTTATAGAGAATGCATTGTTAAATGAGTATGATACTTTTAGTGCGCGAAATAACTTGTATAAAAACAAATTAGTGAGTCTACATGTTAGTTCTCACTTAGTTATTTTAACTCTAACAAATGTCAAGGTGTTAGAATAATTCAAGTCTCTAGAACGCGGCAATTCTTGAATTGTATAAAAGCTGAAATGTATTGATTGCTGTTTTGGGCTGCACGTACTGTTTTCGGTGTGCTGTATGTTTGATGAATTAAATTGTGTTTTCTGTAGATATGTGCTATAGAAAAGTTGTAGATAACATGATTATCTTGCTTGTACAAAAATTTGACAGCCATAAACCTGATCGTTTAGGAGTTGTGCTTTTCAAAAGCCCAGCACCTGAATCTGTCGAATTTCTGAACAGATTTCAGAAATTGCAATGGTTGCTTAAGTTAATTTTGAAATTAGTGATTGGTGGTCATACGAAAGTTGTGGACAACTTTATTATCTTGCTGGTGTTAAAATTTGACAGCCATAGGTTTAACAGTTTAGGAGTTATGCTTTTTACAAATTCAGTAACTGAATCTGTCCAAATTCTGTACAGATTTCAGAAACTGCATTGTTTGCTCAATTTAATATTGCAATCTGTTCATGGTCATTATAAGAAAGTTGTAGAGGCTTTTCTTATCTTGCTTGTGTTAAAATTTCATAACTATATACCTGACGGTTTAAGAGTTATGAATTTTACAAACTGGTTGCTGTGTTCTATCCACCGTCAAAACAGATTTCGAAAACTGTGTTGTTTGATTTAGTTAAACATTGAATCACTTCTTGGTAATTATAAAAGTTATGTAATGCTTTTGCTGAGCTTTCCAAAAAGTCTTGGATCACTCTTTTTGGTGATCTGAAGATTAAGTTATGGATGTTTAAAATTGTGAAGACTGAATCTGTCCAGTTCTGGACAGCAAAGTCTTATAGTGATGTTTGTCCTTAGTTAAATATTGAATCACCTTGAGATATTTATAAATGATATGTAGACAATTTTATTACCTTTCCAGAAAGTCTAGGATCAATTTGTTTGGATGTCTGAATCTTTAGTTGTGAATTTTTGAAGTTGTAAGTCTGAATCTGTCCAAATCTGGATAGAGCTACTGTGTTTGCACAATTCGACCTTGCTAAGTGTCGAATCATGTTGTGATGACAATTCCAAAGTTGTATAAAACTTTTTAAGCTTTCCAAAAAGTCTTAGTTTGCTATTTTTGGATTAATATTTGAAGAGTTATGATTAAAACAAGTAGCTGCTGTAGTTGGCTGTGGATAGGAATTCCGTAGTTATTGATGCCTAGGTACTCCGTGAAACTTGTGATGTTTGGGATGATTTTGTATGATCACTAGAAGAACTACTGAAAAGCCGTATCCAAATAAATAAAATGCGCGTACTTGTGATGTTATAATTGTGTTGCGTAAATAAATAAAATGTTGTTTCCTTTTCAATAGTGTTAATGTTAAACGTCGATAACATGTAGATAACTAAAGCTAACATGTGGTTGTTTACGATGTCTTCCAATTTAATGTTTAGTTCGCCACTGTGTCTTTGTATGTCTTGTGTTACTTTCATTATATTCATACATATGCATCTTGCATCTCATTTAGGACCGAGAGAGGATGATCGTGCAAGTGATGTGGTGCCAACCACAAGACGCAGTTGGTGGACGACCTGAAGAATGGTGGACTTACCCAGTGGATGCTCGCCAAGCGAATACCCACTCCAGCAAACACTATCTAAATGTTAAATTAAAGGCAAGCCCCGGTTTTATGCATAACCTGTTCTATATAATATTTTACTACACTTAATGTTTGTAGGCTTGTATTGTGCACTTAAGTGTAGGAGTTGATTGAAACCCTAGTTGCATGAACTCAGGAATCCTTGTTGAGATGGATACTAGTATGCTAGGTCGAGTAGCTGCTTTGCTAATTAGGGATCTCGGTAGAAGTCGAGTGATTTTTCTAGCACTCGCGCGAGGTCAGGAATTGGTTGTACCCACTTTCATATCATAATGATGCTGGTCTGTGGACAACAATCCATGGGGATTGGTTGTCTACGAGATGGAAAAATGGAATAAGGATTAACGTGCGGATACCTGTGTCAAGCGTTTGAACGTACTAAACACATACCGAGAAATATGGTAAATCGGTAAGCCTAGTACCTGAGTGAACCTGCCCGCAGACTTTACCCCTCACGCGACCTGAGACGTGGTCTCCCATTCCGGTTATGGTGGGTACAAGTGCGGTCACTGCACGACGGCAGTCGGGGTCAGTGAGGCATTGTACGCCAAGGCGGTGAGCCCTGATCTGTTGCCAGGGAATCGATGGGAACAGTTGATATGTGTGGGGACGGAGTGCTCCTACATGTCGTGTGTTTAGGTTTACCTTGCAAGGATAAAAACTCGATTCGAATCGTCTGCCTCTCGCAGCTAATGAGACTGCTTGATCCATTGTACTGCATTGAGTAATAAGTGGAAATGAGTTGACTGGCAAAATGATGTTGATTGATAAAATGTTTGATACCATGTATGAATAGCTAGGTACACATCTAGTTAAAAGGATCATACTAAAACTTGAAAAGCTAAAACTTGATTTTAGACTCAGCTAGTGCTTTTGGCAAACCAAACCCCTCAGCCAAACAGCTGCATGTCTAGAGGTAGAGGAGTAGACTCCTCACACCGGGTAAGTCTAGCTGAGTATTAGTATACTCAGCCTTGCTTGTGGCTAAATTTTTGCAGGTATTCCTTAGGATAATTGGTTGATGGTGTGACTTGACCTTCATCCCTGCCACCGAGATAGACGGTCGAGAGGGTTATTGCTTCCACAGGAGAGGACCAGGAGGAGTAGCGTGGCCAGGCTTCGCCATGTTACTCGGTTTTCTCCGTTAGTTATTTCCGCTGCATTAAAATTTATGGTTATTATTTCTGAAACTCCGATAATGTAATCACTAATGATACTTATTAAATTTGTGGTATTATGTTTTATTGTATTCCTCTGTGCCTCACCTTCGTGTGAGCTAGTGGTATTCGATCCTGGTAAGTGGCTTTATCGGACTAGATCCGAGGGACTGACGGGTTATTCCTGTTTAAGTGTGGTCTAGCCTCTAAGGCGGGACTTGGGCACTTAAGCTGGAATAATTCGAGCGGTTCCGCCACAGCTGGTATCAGAGCGAATACCACCACAGAGGAATCAATAAGTCATGATTACCAACCTTTTCAAAAGTAAAACTTGCTTAGAAACCAAGTTGGATAGAAGTCAGGACAATAAGGATAGACCTAGGACGTGAAGCCTTAGGAAATAGATGGGTAGCTAGGTGGCTATTTATATAGGCCATAAAGGCTACTACTACTATCAATAAGGATGTTGTAGAAGCATCCGAATAATTAGTTAGTCTGAGAAGACGACTAGAATGAGCATGCATCATGATTGTCGCATTATAATTGTCTCTTGTGCACCAACCTGCTTCTCTCATCTTTATTCTAATAATAAAAAGTGGTGAATAATGTGTTGCATTGGTATGAACTGCAAAAAAATGTCTTATCTTGTGTCATGATAGTCTTGACTAGGTTGTGTTATGTGCTTCTCTTGTCTTGCTATCTAGGAAATGTTTTAGTTGTTCAACCCTTTTTGCCCCCCCAAACAACCTTGTGGTTAGCAAGTAAAACCTTTTTAAAAAATATCCTATGCTTGTTTTGGTGTTTCTAGCCCTTGAGTTTTACCCTTAAAGTTGCACCCGCATAACTTGTAGACCCCCATAGCTTGACCGCTAGACCAACCCAAGTCTCCTTGTGCACTTGTTACGTCAAAAAATTTTTTGTTGTTTGGTGTCTAGTTGCGCAAACCCTATCAAGGCCATATTTCTTTCCATAAATCCTTATCCCTAAAACTTCATAGCATATCTGTTGATCATCCTAGCTGATCCTGTTTGCCTACCTCTCATTTCACCTCGATCTAGTAAGTCTTTACTTTTGTGAATCGTGTTGTGACTTTATCATCCGAATCTCTGGATCCTTCATTGATTCTGCCCTATTATTTGGTTATCTGCTATAACCTATTCTCAAGTATCAGATGTTAATTTACCTAAATATCTCATTGCTAGTCTTTCTGATGCTCGTTCTCTAGGCATCATGACGTTGTTTTATCAATTTTATCTCTAGACAGTGTATCCATTTGGTTCAATGGATGTTGCTATTGTCTTTGGTTCTCTAATGTCTCTAAAAGCTCATCAATCTTGATCTCATGGTTGGTTCCTCCTCATATTAAATATCGTATCAATCTTTGGTTGATAATCCTCGTGATGATCATAAAATAGTTCTCTGAGTTGAAGAAAATTCTCATGTAATGCTCTTTTGCCAACAATCTTTGCCTCAACTTCAGTCACATTTTCTGAGCCATACTCTCATAGGCTCCATCTATTTATGTTATGTGGAATTCTCATTGGTTACGTTTGGTAATGGTGTTATGACTAACGACTGATGGTGCCGTGACGACACCGAGAGCCTACTATGGTGCACACATGGTTGAGCTGCTTGGCACACGCTGGTATCGCGGTCAATAGTCGTGATCCATTATGAGACTATACTGATGTGCTACCTTTTTAGAACGTTCTCTCATAGTGATCGCTGCATTTTGTCTCAATATGTCGCGATATTTTGTCCAAATCTATCTTCAATGTCTTGTCTGATTGCATCTTATGGATTTGCATCAACTATCAGCCTCGGGGTTACATGCTTCTCCACCCTTGAAGATCCTCATTCGAATCTCGGGACGAGATTCCTTTAAGGGGGGAAGGCTGTGACACCCCTGATGTCAGTTTCGTGTTACGTCGGGAGATTTATCCTAATCTCGGATGCTCAGTGAAAATTTCTATTTCTTGATCGTGCCTATCTCTGTTTATCAGGCTTTCTCTTGGAAGTTCACCGAATTCAGAGTTATTCGATCGCGAGAAACAACCAATTTTGGAGCGTGTTAAAACTTTTTATTCTCGGCATGAATGCGAACTCGATAATCATTCTCAATTTATCAAACTCGTCTAAAGCTCATTTAATCAAACACTCGACAACTGCTAGTCGAGCTGTGTCCAACTCCGATTTATCGATGTTCGATCTATGTCCAAAAATTAATCCGACTCCGTACTCTCAAACGGAATGCTCAATATGTCGTCATCAAATCAATTTTATCCGACTCGGCTAAATATTTCGTGTCCGAACCGAACTCAAAACCCCGTATCGACTGCGATTTTAAAATGTCACGATTCACCTTCTCCGACTAAAAATTCGAAAGTCGGTCGTATCTCAGGATGATTTATTTTTGAATCACGCGTAGGTAATTATTTCCGTGCAAATTCAAATCAAACTCTCGGCCGAGTTAATCGCTCAACCTTCCGTTCGTCCGAACTCTTTTCGCTCTGTTTTTCCGTAGCGACGAATTCCGCGAGAGCATTTTTATTCTGGAAAATAAATTAGCGCAGCCCGATAACGTGTTTGGGCCAGCCCAACCCAGCCCATTTGGCCCACTAAGGAAACCCTAACCCTAGCCATCTTCTATAAATAGGGGTGCCCTCCCCCTTGCACTTGGCAATTTTGCACTCCCACCCCTCAAAAAATTTCAGCCGCCATTCTCTCTTCTCCCTGTCTTCTTCCTCGCGCAGCAGCAGCTCCACCTTCCCCTGCGCCCTCTCTCCATGGCGAGCAGCCCCCTGCAGCCGTGCTTCTCTCCATGGCGCCCAGGCCTGCTCCCTCCCCTACTCCATGGGCGCGAGTTCCTCCCTGCTCGGCCAGTAGCCCTGGCCATGGCGTCCAGAGCCCAGGTGCTCGGCGCTCTTCTCCACCCCCTGGTCGGCGCTCCCCTTCAGCCATGGTTGTCGAGCCCTAGCGCACCCCCATGGCCGTCCGGCCCTGCACAGCGCCCCTTTCACCATTGGTCACGGGCCCCTCTGCTCCTTGCGTGCATGGCACTTCTCTGGTCCGAGCTCGCGCAGCCGTGGAGCACCTCCCTGCCATCTCCCTCCCATGGCCGAGTACAGCAGCCATGGCGCCCAGCCCTTCCTCTCCAGCGTGCCCCCATTTCTTCCATGGAAAAACCAGCAGGAAGCCCCCCTCCCCTCAGCTCCAATGGTGAGTCTCTCCATGGTCGGCGCCCTGCGCAGCGCCTCTGCTCAGCTCCCTCTCCCGGCAGCGCAGCGCCTCGCAACCTAGTTTTCCCCGCAGCCCCACAACAGCGACGCGCCGTAGGTGTTTGACAAAATGGCGCAGCGAGCAGCAGTCATGAGATCCCGCCCGTGTCGCTTGCATTGACCCGATCTGCACAGCGCTTGCGCGCCGTCGTCGAAACCCATGGTGAGAAACCCTCGCTGCCCTTGCTGCTATCATATTTTTATTGTTGTGCTCGGTAAAACTGTTGAACGGTTGTGTGTGTGTCTAATCGCAGCTAGCCGTCAATGCCATTCGTCGCGCACGCGTGTTCGATACAAGACCGGTCGGGTGAACCACATGCATGCACAACTCAAATCCGATCCCGTTCAGGTTGATTGATTTATAGTTTACCATACGTATGATTTGGTTGATGTCATGCAGTGCACGTATATGTGTGGATGTGTGTAAAATGTTTTGGTTATATGCATTAGTAGGTTCACATTTGCGGTTGGAGAACAAGAAGTTGCTGATGTGTGCGATTTGTAGTTTGTCTAAATACGTTTTGGTCGATGTGGTGTGTATTGGTGTTTGAATATATGTGGCTGCGATGATTCATTTATGTGTCACGAGGATGGTTCGTGGATGGTACTAATCGTTTGTTATACTTCGTCATAAAACAATGTGTTAGTCGTGGTAAATCTAATAAAGCGTAAAGCATGTTTGGTGGTTTCCGCAGTCGGCTAATGAGTTAATCTATGTAAATATATTTTATGTATTCATCATGGTGTAGGTTAGAGTGGGTTGAAAATATAAATTATGTCACATATGATTAGTGTTTTAAAGGCGGATGTACGAATAGTCAGTTGGTGTTTCACTCGTCTAGTCGCTAAGTGTTGTCATAAATAATTGTGCAAAAATTGGTTATAAGAATGCAGTGGTCACGTGGTGTGGTTGGATGCGATAAGTAGACTGGAAGTGTGGGTTTGTCTGAGCACCATGTTGTCGAACGTGTGTATCGAAATGCGATGTAGTAGTGATTGCGTTAAATTAAACGGTAATGTCTCGGGTGCACGCTGCAATATGGTTGTATGCGAGACAGGGTAAAATAAATTGTGCTCAACATAAATGTTCGGTCGTTGTAGGTAGAAATTGTCTCGGCTTAAGTAGAGAGGTGATGACATGCCGTAAGTACTCATCACTCCCTCTATAATTATAAGTCGAGTCTATATGTGTTAGGCGTTCCTTGAATTATGCTTCGCATATAGTGTATGATTGTGCTCACGATTTTGAGTAGACACTTCAAGTAAATCAAGTAGGATCGTGATACAAGTTGTGTAATGAAGTTAGTTGCTTTAGAATAATTATTGAAATGATCTGTTCATATGATAAACGTGTATGTTGTTTAGCGGGTGGTGTCGTTGCTCTAGTTAGCCGACTTGTTAGATGATTTGGTTTAGCTCGTAATCACGGTAAATTTGCTTGTGTATTCTAAATGCTTATGTTTATGGTCGCGGATGAAAAGTAGTAGTGCTCAGGTGATGTCTAAATTAAAATGCAAACTATTGGTGAAAATCGCTTCAATATTGATTGTTATAGAGAATGCATTGTTAAATGAGTATGATACTTTTAGTGCGCGAAATAACTTGTATAAAAACAAATTAGTGAGTCTACATGTTAGTTCTCACTTAGTTATTTTAACTCTAACAAATGTCAAGGTGTTAGAATAATTCAAGTCTCTAGAACGCGGCAATTCTTGAATTGTATAGAAGCTGAAATGTATTGATTGCTGTTTTGGGCTGCACGTACTGTTTTCGGTGTGATGTATGTTTGATGAATTAAATTGTGTTTTCTGTAGATATGTGCTATAGAAAAGTTGTAGATAACATGATTATCTTGCTTGTACAAAAATTTGACAGCCATAAACCTGATCGTTTAGGAGTTGTGCTTTTCACAAGCCCAGCACCTGAATCTGTCGAATTTCTGAACAGATTTCAGAAATTACAATGGTTGCTTAAGTTAATGTTGAAATCAGTGATTGGTGGTCATAAGAAAGTTGTGGAAAACTTTATTATCTTGCTGGTGTTAAAATTTGACAGCCATAGGTTTGTCAGTTTAGGAGTTATGCTTTTTACAAATTCAGTAACTGAATCTGTCCAAATTCTATACAGATTTCAGAAACTGCATTGTTTGCTCAATTTAATGTTGCAATATGTTCATGGTCATTATAAGAAAGTTGTAGAGGCTTTTCTTATCTTGCTTGTGTTAAAATTTCATAACTATAGACCTGACGGTTTAAGAGTTATGAATTTTACAAACTGGTTGCTGTGTTCTATCCACCGTCAAAACAGATTTCAAAAACTGTGTTGTTTGATTTAGTTAAACATTGAATCACTTCTTGGTAATTATAAAAGTTATGTAATGCTTTTGCTGAGCTTTCCAAAAAGCCTTGGATCACTCTTTTTGGTGATCTGAAGATTAAGTTATGGATGTTTAAAATTGTGAAGACTGAATCTGTCCAGTTCTAGACAGCAAAGTCTTATAGTGATGTTTATCCTTAGTTAAATATTGAATCACCTTGAGATGTTTATAAATGATATGTAGACAATTTTATTACCTTTTCAGAAAGTCTAGGATCAATTTGTTTGGATGTCTGAATCTTTAGTTGTGAATTTTTGAAGTTGCAAGTCTGAATCTGTCCAAATCTGGACAGAGCTACTGTGTTTGCACAATTCGACCTTGCTAAGTGTCGAATCATGTTGTGATGACAATTCCAAAGTTGTAGAAAACTTTTTAAGCTTTCCAAAAAGTCTTAGTTTGCTATTTTTGGATTAATATTTGAAGAGTTATGATTAAAACAAGTAGCTGTTGTGCTGCTCTCCTAAAAATCTGCAAGTGCGCATTTAATTGTTTAGTTCACCCTTTGACTAAAAATGTTTAGTTAGCACTTAATGGACCTAGACTTGTAATGTCTAAACTTAAGTTAACAAGTGTCCATGATTAATGTGCTTGCTTGCTGTAGTTGGCTGTGGATAGGAATTCCGTAGTTATTGATGCCTAGGTACTCCGTGAAACTTGTGATGTTTGGGATGATTTTGTATGATCACTAGAAGAACTACTGAAAAGCCGTATCCAAATAAATAAAATGCGCGTACCTGTGATGTTATAATTGTGTTGCGTAAATAAATAAAATGTTGTTTCCTTTTCAATAGTGTTAATGTTAAACGTCGATAACATGTAGATAACTAAAGCTAACATGTGGTTGTTTACGATGTCTTCCAATTTAATGTTTAGTTCGCCACTGTGTCTTTGTATGTCTTGTGTTACTTTCATTATATTCATACATATGCATCTTGCATCTCATTTAGTACCGAGAGAGGATGATCGTGCAAGTGATGTGGTGCCAACCACAAGACGCAGTTGGTGGACGACCTGAAGAATGGTGGACTTACCCAGTGGATGCTCGCCAAGCGAATACCCACTCCAGCAAACACTATCTAAGTGTTAAATTAAAGGCAAGCCCCGGTTTTATGCATAACCTGTTCTATATAATATTTTACTACACTTAATGTTTGTAGGCTTGTATTGTGCACTTAAGTGTAGGAGTTGATTGAAACCCTAGTTGCATGAACTCAGGAATCCTTGTTGAGATGGATACTAGTATACTAGGTCGAGTAGCTGCTTTGCTAATTAGGGATCTCGGTAGAAGTCGAGTGATTTTTCTAGCACTCGCGCGAGGTCAGGAATTGGTTGTACCCACTTTCATATCATAATGATGCTGGTCTGTGGACAACAATCCATGGGGATTGGTTGTCTACGAGATGGAAAAATGGAATAAGGATTAACGTGCGGATACCTGTGTCAAGCGTTTGAACGTACTAAACACATACCGAGAAATATGGTAAATCGGTAAGCCTAGTACCTGAGTGAACCTGCCCGTAGACTTTACCCCTCACGCGACCTGAGACGTAGTCTTCCATTCCGGTTATGGTGGGTACAAGTGCGGTCACTGCACGACGGCAATCAGGGTCAGTGAGGCATTGTACGCCAAGGCGGTGAGCCCTGATCTGTTGCCAGGGAATCGATGGGAACGGTTGATATGTGTGGGGACGGAGTGCCCCTACATGTCGTGTGTTTAGGTTTACCTTGCAAGGATAAAAACTCGATTCGAATCGTCTGCTTCTCGCAGCTAATGAGACTGCTTGATCCATTGTACTGCATTGAGTAATAAGTGGAAATGAGTTGACTGGCAAAATGATGTTGATTGATAAAATGTTTGATACCATGTATGAATAGCTAGGTACACATCTAGTTAAAAGGATCATACTAAAACTTGAAAAGCTAAAACTTGATTTTAGACTCAGCTAGTGCTTTTGGCAAACCAAACCCCTCAGCTAAACAGCTGCATGTCTAGAGGTAGAGGAGTAGACTCCTCACACCGGGTAAGTCTAGCTGAGTATTAGTATACTCAGCCTTGCTTGTGGCTAAATTTTTGCAGGTATTCCTTAGGATGATTGGTTGATGGTGTGACTTGACCTTCATCCCTGCCACCGAGATAGACGGTCGAGAGGGTTATTGCTTCCGCAGGAGAGGACCAGGAGGAGTAGCGTGGCCAGGCTTCGCCATGTTACTCAGTTTTCTCCGTTAGTTATTTCTGCTGCATTAAAATTTATGGTTATTATTTCTGAAACTCCGATAATGTAATCACTAATGATACTTATTAAATTTGTGGTATTATGTTTTATTGTATTCCTCTGTGCCTCACCTTCGTGTGAGCTAGTGGTATTCGATCCTGGTAAGTGGCTTTATCGGACTAGATCCGAGGGACTGACGGGTTATTCCTGTTTAAGTGTGGTCTAGCCTCTAAGGCGGGACTTGGGCACTTAAGCTGGAATAATTCGGGCGGTTCCGCCACAAAACCAAGGCGATATGAGTAGAGAGAAGAGAACTCTTCACTTGATTGTTCCTTTAGGATATGTATTAAACTTAGGAACAATAGCACAAGTAAATAAGTGTGAACTCTATGGAAGAAAACAATCACGATAGAAAGATGCACAAGTGACACGGTGATTTTATCCCGTGGTTCGGCCAATGCCCGCTCCACGTTGTGGTGACTGGTGACCTCCTTCGATCAAGGATTGCACTCAATCCCTCTCAAGTGATCCAAAGATCAAACTTGAGTACCACGATTTTCTTCCTTTTCTCAAGTATTCCCTTTGTGAGGAATCTCCACAAGTTGGAGTCTCTCACCCTTACAAGATTGATCATAAGTACCACAAGAGTAAGGGGGAATAGAAACACACACAAGAACTAGAGTCGCAGCAACAACACACACACAAGTCAAGAAACGAGCACTCAAAACAACGCAGCGGAGTCACAGCTCAAAGAAATGCTCAAATCTCTATCGCAATGAAACGAATGTGTGCTTGCAAAGTCTTGGCGTTGTAGGATGTTCAATGGAGGCTTGGTGTAGAGCTCCATGCGCCTAGGGGTCCCTTTTATATCCCCAAGGGACCTAGGAGCCGTTGGAGCTCTAATTGGTAGGCTTTGGTTGCCTTCTGTTCGCGGGTGCACCGGACTGTCTGGTGCACACCGGACAGTGACCAGTGCGCGCACTGGGCGCGGGCAGAGAATCCCTGATTGGCTAGTGAAAGGGAAATGTGCCCTTGGACAATTTCTATAATGTTTTGGTGATTAAGTGCCCAACACGTTTAATTAAGTTCTTATGTGCCAAGTAAAGTGAGAAGTGCAAATCAAAGAGAAAGGTATGTTTCTAGACTTAGTACATTGTTTTGAGTACTAATGTGTTTTGTCTAAGTGCTAGAAACAATTAGAAAAGAATTGGAAAAAGAGTTGGCTATATGCAGCAAACTCTAGCTCGGCTTGGCACACCGGACTGTCCGGTGGTGCACTGGACAGTGTCCGGTGCGCCAGGCTAGTCCGCGTGAACTCGCCGCTCTTGGGACTCGACGGCGGCGTACGACTAAAAATCACCGGACTGTCCGGTGAGTCATCCGCGGCGAACTCGTCGCCCTCGGGAAAAGCAAAGGGGCGACATGGCTATAATTCACCGGACTGTCCAGTGAGCCAACGGTCGCCTACGCCAATGGTTGGTTGTGCAATCTTCGCGCGACACGTGGACTGCTCCAACGGTCAGCTGATGCACCGGACTGTCCAGTGTGCACCGGACAGTGTCCGGTGCGCCAGTCAGCCCAGAGGAGCAACGGTCGGATATGCCAAATTTGGAAGGAGATCGTGCACCGAACCGTCTACAGGACCTGTCCGGTGGCGCACCGGACTGTCCGGTGCGCCACCCGACAGAAGGCAAGTTTGGCCTTCCAAGTTGGCCTCCAATGGCTACTAGCTGCCTTGGGGCTATAAAAGGGACCCCTAGGCGCATGGAGGAGTCACCTAAGCATTCACTAAGTATTCTAAAGCACCTAGACTCTGCTCCCGCACATTTGCTTCGTTGTGTTAGAGATTTGAGCTCCGTTCGAGTCGCGAACTCCATGTGTGGTCATTTGAGCTCGAGTCTTCACTTGTGTGTGTGGGTGTGCTGCATATTTGAGTCTTGCGTGTGTTGCTTTTCCCAACCTTACTTCGTGCTTTCTTTGTGATCAATATTGTAAGGGCGAGAGGCTCCAACTTGTGGAGATTCCTCGCAAACGGGAAGAAAACTATAAGGAAGAAAACCGTGGTATTCAAGTGGATCATTGGATCACTTGAAAGGGGTTGAGTGCAAGCCTCGTCCATTGGGACGCCACAACGTGGAAGTAGGCAAGTGTTACTTGGGCGAACCACGGGATAAAAATTGCGTGTCTCTTGTGTTGCCTTCTCTGTGATTGTTTTATCCACAAGAACTCGCTTCGAAACTGCTTAGTCACGCTAACACTTTAATTACTAAGTTTTGTGGCTATTTAGTGTTTGATCTCATAGGATCACCTATTCACCCCCCTCTAGGTGCTCTCAATTGGTATCAGAGCCGTACTCTTCATCTAAGGGACTAACCACCCGAAGAGATGGATCCTAAGGGAAAGGGGATGGTGGTCAATGACAAGGAGAAGGAGCCCCTCTTTAACGAGCCAAGGGACGACAAGCCCACTGACTCAGGATCGAGTCACAAGAAGAGGGACGGGAAGAAGAAGAGGCACATCAAGAAGATCATTTACTACGACAGCGACACCTCCTCTTCTTTACCAAGAGACGACGACAACGATGACTCGTCGAAAAAGAGAACGGTTAATCAAAACTACTCTTTTGACTATTCTCGCATGCTGTACAATTCTAATGCTCATTTGCTATCAATTCCACTTGGGAAACCCCCCCACTTTGATGGAGAAGATTCTTCTTTCTGGAGTCATAAAATGCGTAGTCATTTATTTTCTCTCCATCCTAGCATCTGGGAAGTTGTTGAAAATAGAATGCACTTTGATAGTACTAACAATGCCGTTTTTATAAACGAGCAAATTCATAAGAATGCTCAAGCTACTACTGTGTTGCTAGCATCTCTTTGCAGGGATGAGTACAATAAAGTGAGTGGCTTGGACAATGCCAAGCAAATATGGGACACCCTCAAGATATCTCATGAGGGAAACAACGCCACCATGATCACCAAAATGGAGTTGGTGGAAGGCGAGCTGGGAAGATTCACCATGATCAGGGGAGAAGAGCCAACACAAACTTACAATAGGCTCAAGACCCTGGTCAACAAGATTAGAAGCTATGGAAGCACAAGATGGATGGACCACGACGTCGTCCGACTCATGCTCAGGTCCTTTACAATTATTGACCCCCATCTTGTGAATCTAATCCGTGAAAATCCCAGGTACACCAAGATGACGCTCGAGGAGATACTCGGAAAATTTTTAAGCGAGCGCATGATGGTTAAGGAGGCAAGATACGTGGATGATGCTCTTAATGGCCCACTACCGGTCTACGAGCCTCAAACTGTTGCTCTCAAAGCAACCAGCAGCAGGGAGACACTACCAAGCAAGGTGGCACAAGTGGAGGCTACTGGCCTCAACGAAGATGAGATGGCGCTTATCATCAAGCATTTCAAGACCGCACTAAAAGGACGCAAGGAGTACCCAACAAGAACAAAACAAGGAGAAAGCGCACCTGCTTTAAATGCGGTAAGACTGGTCACTTTATTGCTCAATGTCCTGATAATGAGAATGACCAGGCACAAGAAAGACACGGCAAGAAGGAAAGAAGAAGAACTACAAGAAGGCGAAGGACGAGGCACACCTTGGAAAGGAGTGGGACTCTGACTGCTCCTCATCCGACTCCGACGATGAGGGACCGGCAGTCTCAGCCTTCGACAAGTCTTCGCTCTTCCCCAATGAACGCCATACGTGTCTCATGGCCAAGGAGAAGAAAGTAAGTATTCAAGATACACCTAAGTACGGTTCTTCTAGTGATGAGGAGTCTTCTGATGATGAAGTAGATTACTCTAGTTTATTTAAAGGTTTAGATAGAGCTAAGGTAGAAAAAATTAATGAATTAATTGATGCTCTAAATGAAAAGGATAGTTTGTTAGAAAAACAAGAGGACATTTTATATGAGGAACATGACAAATTTATTAGTGTGCAAAAATCCCTTGGCTTAGAAATTAAGAGAAATGAAATATTATCCTCTGAATTGTCTATTTGCCATGAATCGATATCTAGTTTAAAGAGTTTAAATGATGAATTAAATGCTAAGCTAGAGGAAGTCAAAACTAGTTCATGTGTCGAGCATGTCATTATTTGTAATAGATGTAAGGACTTTGATGTTGATGCTTGTGATGAACACCTTATTTCTATTACCAAATTAAATGATGAGGTGGCAAGTCTTAATTCTCAACTTAAGACTTGCAAAATTAATTTTGATAAATTAAAATTTGCTAGGGATGCCTACACCGTTGGTACACACCCCTCAATTAAGGATGGACTTGATTTTCGAAGGGAAACCAAGAACTTAACAAGCCAAAAGGCTCCCATTCTCATCAAGGAGAAAGGGAATGCCCCCATGGCTAGTAGTCCTCAAAGAAACCATGCTTTTATTTATGATAGGAAAATTGCTAGTCATCCTCATCATAATAGGAGTTATGATCATGATGCTTTTAATTCACATGCTATGTTTGCCTCTAGTTCTACTTTTGTGCATGGTAGAAGTAGGACTAGGAGAAATCATATTGTGCCTAAGAAGGTGTGCAATGAACCTTCTACCATTTATCATGCTTGCAATACTTCATTT
This sequence comes from Zea luxurians, assembly GCA_029449295.1. NCBI lineage: Eukaryota > Viridiplantae > Streptophyta > Magnoliopsida > Poales > Poaceae > Zea > Zea luxurians. The sequence continues at coordinate 114,810,766 of JAOPSE010000006.1, read as the reverse complement.
GTTCTTTTATGTAAGAATGCAAAAGTAGTTGCTAGGAAATTAGGATCCAAATGCAAGGGAGACAAGACTTGCATATGGGTTCCAAAGACTATTTTGACTAACCTTGTAGGACCCAACAAGAGTTGGGTACCTAAAACCCAAGCTTAAATTCCTTGCAGGTTTATGCATCCGGAGGCTCAAGCTGGATTACCGCTCAAGCTGGATTATCGACAGCGGATGCACAGACCACATGACGGGGGAGAAGAAGATGTTCACCTCCTACGTCAAGAACAAGGATTCCCAGGATACGATCATCTTTGGAGATGGGAACCAAGGCAAGGTCAAAGGCTTGGGCAAGATAGCCATCACCAACGAGCACTCCATTTCGAATGTATTTCTAGTAGAGTCGCTTGGTTACAACCTTCTGTCTGTAAGTCAACTGTGTCATATGGGTTACAATTGTCTTTTTACAAACGTTGATGTATCTGTCTTTAGAAGAAGTGATGGTTTATTAGCTTTTAAGGGTGTATTAGACGGCAAACTCTACTTAGTTGATTTTTCGAAAGAGGAGGCCGATCTAGATGCATGCTTAATAGCTAAGACTAGTATGGGCTGGCTGTGGCATCGCTGTCTAGCACATGTTGGGATGAAGAACCTTCATAAACTTCTAAAGGGAGAACATGTGTTAGGACTAACCAATGTTGTTTCGAGAAAGATAGACCTTGTGCAGCTTGTCAGGCAGGGAAACATGTGGGAAGCACTCATCACAGCAAGAATGTGATGACAACATCAAGACCACTGGAGCTTCTTCACATGGACCTCTTCGGACCCGTTGCCTACCTTAGCATCGGGGGAAGTAAGTATGGTCTTGTAATTGTTGATGATTTTTCCCGCTTCACTTGGGTGTTCTTTTTGCAGGACAAATCAGAAACCCAAGGGACCCTAAAGCGCTTTCTAAGGAGGGCTCAAAACGAATTTGAGCTCAAGGTGAAAAAGATAAGAAGCAACAATGGGTCCGAGTTCAAGAATCTGCAAATGGAGGAGTATCTTGAGGAAGAAGGCGTCAAGCACGAGTTCTTCGCTCCCTACACACCACAACAAAATGGTGTGGTAGAGAGGAAGAACAGGACGCTTATCGACATGGCGAGAACGATGCTTGGAGAATTCAAGACGCCCGAGCAGTTTTGGATGGAAGCTGTGAACACAGCTTGCCACGCCATAAACTGGCTCTACCTACATCGCCTTCTCAAGAAGACCTCGTACGAACTTCTTACCGGTAACAAACCCAACGTCTCTTACTTTCGTGTATTTGGGAGCAAATGTTACATTCTAGTGAAGAAAGGTAGACATTCTAAATTTGCTCCCAAGGCAGTAGAAGGGTTTTTACTAGGGTATGACTCAAATACAAAGGCGTATAGAGTCTTCAACAAATCATCGGGTTTGGTTGAAGTCTCTAGCGACGTTGTATTTGATGAGACTAATGGCTCTCCAAGAGAGCAAGTTGATCTTGATGACATAGATGAAGATGATGTTCCGACGGTCGCAATGCGCACGATGGCGATAGGTGATGTGCGACCACAGGAACAACAAGAGCAAGATCAGCCATCTTCCTCCACAATGGTGTATCCTCCAACTCAAGACGGTGAACAGGTACCTCAAGAAGAGGGACATGATCAAGGGGGAGCACAGGAAGAACACGTGATGGAGGAAGAAGCACCACGGGTCCCTCCAACTCAAGTCCGAGCGACGATCCAAAGAAATCACCCCGTCGATCAGATTCTGGGTGACATAAGCAAGGGAGTAACAACTCGCTCACGTTTAGCTAAGTTTTGTGAGAATTACTCGTTTGTCTCTTCTATTGAGCCTTTTAGGGTAGAAGAGGCCTTGCAGGATCCGGACTGGGTGTTGGCCATGCAGGAAGAGCTCAACAACTTTAAGAGGAATGATGTTTGGAGCCTGGTGCCACGTCCAAAGCAAAATGTTGTGGGAACCAAGTGGGTGTTCCGCAACAAGCAAGACGAGCACGGGGTGCTGACAAGAAACAAGGCTCGACTTGTGGCAAAAGGTTATGCCCAAGTCGCAGGTTTGGATTTCGAGGAGACTTTTGCTCCTGTGGCTATGCTAGAGTCTATTTGAATTTTATTAGCCTATGCCGCTCACCACTCTTTCAGGTTGTTTCAAATGGATGTAAAGAGCGCTTTCCTCAATGGGCCAATCAAGGAGGAGGTATACGTGGAACAACCCCCTGGCTTTGAGGATGACAGGTACCCCGACCATGTGTTCAAGCTCTCTAAGGCGCTCTATGGACTTAAGAAAGCCCCAAGAGCATGGTATGAATGCCTTAGAGATTTCTTAATTGCTAACGCTTTTAAGGTTGGGAAAGCCGATCCCACTCTTTTTACCAAGACTTGTGATGGTGATCTTTTTGTGTGCCAAATTTATGTCGATGACATAATATTTGGTTCTACTAACCAAAAGTCTTGTGAGGAGTTTAGTAGGGTGATGACTCAAAAGTTTGAGATGTCAATGATGGGTGAGTTGAACTACTTCCTTGGGTTCCAAGTGAAGCAACTCAAGGACGACACCTTCATCTCCCAAACGAAGTACACACAAGATCTTCTCAAGCGGTTTGGGATGAAGGACGCCAAGCCCGCGAAGACACCGATGGGAACCGACGGGCATGTCGACCTCAACAAAGGAGGTAAGTCCGTTGATCAAAAGGCATACCGGTCTATGATAGGGTCATTGCTTTATTTATGTGCTAGTAGACCGGACATTATGCTTAGTGTATGCATGTGTGCTAGATATCAATCCGACCCCAAGGAATGTCACCTTGTGGCCGTTAAGCAAATTCTTAGATATTTAATTTCTACGCCTTGCTTCGGGATCTGGTATCCAAAGGGGTCTACCTTTGACTTGATTGGATACTCAGACTCCGACTATGCCGGGTGCAAGGTTGATAGGAAGAGCACATCGGGGACGTGCCAATTTCTAGGAAGGTCCCTGGTGTCCTGGAGTTCAAATAAATAAACATCTGTTGCCCTATCCACCGCTGAGGCCGTGTATGTTACCGTAGGACAGTGTTGTGCACAACTACTTTGGATGAGGCAAACCCTTCGGGACTTTGGCTACAATCTGAGCAAAGTCCCACTCCTATGTGACAATGAGAGTGCAATCCGCATGACGGATAATCTTGTTGAACACAGTCGCACTAAGCACATAGACATCCGACATCACTTCCTGAGAGACCACCAGTAAAAGGGAGATATCGAGGTGTACCATATTAGCACCGAGAACCAGCTAGCCGATATCTTTACCAAGCCGTTGGATGAGAAAACTTTTTGCAGGTTGCGTAGTGAGCTAAATGTCTTAGATTCGCGTAACTTGGATTGATCTATAGCATACATGTGTTCTATGCCTTTGATCATGTTACTTTATGCATTTATATGATTTGTTGCCTATCTATGGTGCTCAAGTTGTGCAAGGGATCCCCGGACCTCACCAGTCCATGTGTGAAATATTTAGGGGGAGATGTGCTACAACTTGACCCTTTGAGACTAATCTTTTGTTTGAGTATACTTGATATAGTCTTAAAGGTGCATTGAAAGGGAAATGTGGACTTGGACAATGCAAAGACTTCCACTGCACTCCGGTATTAGTGTAATTAACTCTCCTTTGCCTTTTGCTCTTAATTGACATTTTTTGGTGAGGCAATGGGGTTAAAGGGCCAAAAATGATCCCATTTTGGTGCTTAATGCTAAAGGGGGAGAAATTAAGGCCAAAGCAAATGGATCTGCTACCACTTGTGAATTTCAAAAATAATAGAGTTAGAATTTTTGATTTGTCCAAAATACTCTTATTGCAAAATTTGGTCTCTTGTGGGGGAGAATTTCGATGATGGGAAAAGGGGGAGTTTTTGGCACTTGATCAATTTTACTCTTGGAATAACTCTTTATGTGCCCAAACAAGTGTGTTTGACTTAGAGATAGGAAATTGAATTTGATTTGCAAAAACAAACTAAGTGGTGGCAAAGAGCGATCCAAATATGCCAAATTATAGTAAAAAACAATTTGGTCTTCAATTGCATTGATGTTGCACTTCTTTTGGTTGCTTTTGGTTGTGTTGGCATAAATCACCAAAAAGGGGGAGATTGAAATGGAAATGTGCCCTTGGGCAATTTTTATAATGTTTTGGTGATTAAGTGCCCAACACGTTTAATTAAGTTCTTATGTGCCAAGTAAAGTGAGAAGTGCAAATCAAAGAGAAAGGTACGTTTCTAGACTTAGTACATTGTTTTGAGTACTAATGTGTTTTGTCTAAGTGCTAGAAACAGTGAGAAAAGAATTGGAAAAAGAGTTGGCTATGTGCAGCAAACTCCAGCTCGGCTTGGCACACCGGACTGTCCGGTGGTGCACCGGACAGTGTCCGGTGCGCCAAGCTGGTCCGCGTGAACTCGCCGCTCTCGGGACTCGACGACGGCGTACGGATAAAAATCACCGGACCGTCCGGTGGTGCACCGGACTGTCTGGTGAGTCATCCGCGGCGAACTCGTCGCCCTCGGGAAAAGCAAATGGGCGACGTGGCTATAATTCACCGGACTGTCCAGTGGTGCACCGGACTATCCGGTGAGCCAACGGTCGCCTGCGCCAATGGTCGGCCGCGCAATCTTCGCACGACATGTGGACTGCTCCAACGGTCAGCTGATGCACCGGACTGTTCGGTGTGCACCGGACAGTGTCCCGTGTGCCAGTCAGCCCAGAGGAGCAACGGTCGGATATGCCAAATTTGAAGGAGATCGTGCACCGGACCGTCTACAGGACCTATCCGGTGGTGCACCGGACTGTCCGGTGTGCCACCCGACAGAAGGCAAGTTTGGCCTTCCAAGTTGGTCTCCAACGGCTCCTAGCTGCCTTGGGGCTATAAAAGGGACCCCTAGGCGCATGGAGGAGTCACCTAAGCATTCACTAAGTATTCTAAAGCATCCAGACTCTGCTCCCGCGCATTTGCTTCGTTGTGTTAGAGATTTGAGCTCCATTCGAGTCGCAAACTCCCTGTGTGGTCATTTGAGCTTGAGTCTTCACTTGTGTGCGTGGGTGTGCTGCGTATTTGAGTCTTGCGTGTGTTGCTTTTCCCAACCTTACTCCGTGCTTTCTTTGTGATCAATATTGTCAGGGAGAGAGGCTCCAACTTGTGGAGATTCCTCGCAAACGGGAAGAAAACTATAAGGAAGAAAACCGTGGTATTCAAGTGGATCATTGGATCACTTGAAAGGGGTTGAGTGCAACCCTCGTCCATTGAGATGCCACAACGTGGAAGTAAGCAAGTGTTACTTGGCCGAACCACGGGATAAAAATCGCGTGTCTCTTGGGTTGCCTTCTCTGTGATTGTTTTATCCACAAGAACTCGCTTCGAAACTACTTAGTCACGCTAACACTTTAATAACTAAGTTTTGTGGCTATTTAGTGTTTGATTTCATAGGATCACCTATTCACCCCCCTCTAGGTGCTCTCAGCTAGTTTCCGCTTCTGTGGAGCACCAGACCGTCCGGTGTGGGGCACCGGACTGTTCGATGCGCCACTTGACCGTTGGCCCGAGGCTGACGTGGCAGCTAACCGTTGCATGGCTGGTACACCGGACTGTCCGGCGCCTCACGCGGACTATCCGGTGAATTATAGCCGACGCAGGCTGAAAACCCCGAGAGCAGCGAGTTGACCGAACCGTGCACTGGACTGTCCTATGCACACCGGACTGTCCGGTGGGTGGCATCGGACCGTCCAGTGCTACACAGTACATCACCTTTTATCTATTTCTTCCTTTGTCTTGTTTTGCTGCTTTTGGACTTGATTTAGCTGAGTCTCTGGCACTTAGACAAACATGTTTAGCACACAAATTAATTTACTAAGTGTCCAGAGCATACCTTTTTGCTTGATCCATATAGATTTGCACTAAGTTCAACATCATGTTAGTTCACACATAAAGTGTTGTGCATCTAATAACCAAAACAATATATAAATGGCCCAAGGGCACAATCCCTTTCAGGGGATTAGCAAGATAGAAAGTATAAAACTAAAACAAGATATAAAGACAATAGAGTTTACATTTGATAATTAGAACAACATAGACAACAAAATTTAGTACATTGTGCATTTTTCATTCAAGCAGACAAGAGAGTTCGCATTGTGCATCTTCAGTTCTAGCACAAATACAAATGACTAATACACTACCAGAAGAGATACAAGGACATAGGGCACAGAAGAAACGACTAAAACAGTACTTCCCATCCTCCATAGACACATCAATCACCACAATGTTATCAGATGATTTTGCCATTACAACCTCTCGCCAAGAAAACAATAGTAGGAAGCTCTCCTCCCAAGTGCCAAATAACTCTTTTAAAGCCTTCTCTTTCCCCTTTCAAACGTCATAACTCATAAGAAATTGTTACATTATGACTCCATTGTAGTGTATCTTGCAACTCTTTAGCACCCATATGGAGGTTTCTTCGTAAGTAGAGGCACAGCGTAAAAAGCAACTCAACTGCAAGTAGGTGTGGTAGTCTTCCTCCGACAACTTGACGTGCAGGTGTGCACATCGTCAAGTACAGATACCTGCTAATAGATGGACCATGCTTTATTATATAATACACAACAACACTTGACCAAACAATTGAGACAAATAACAAAAACATATACCACAATAGTAGGTAGTCCTTTTTTCCTCATGTGCATAGATCCTCCAAGGGCAGTCACCACCTTTACAGTAACCAATGTATCTTGTAGTCGAAGTAACATAATCCCAAGCTCAAACTCATGCTTGATGGCATATTTTTCTCATAGCAATTCTGAACTCCTTCATATTAGGAAACAAGATGTCTAGATACATTAATGGATTCAGTCTATCATACACTACCCTCTTCTCGTCTGGTAAATAGTCTTCACATGCTACGTCTGCAAGGGGGTCATCCTTATCTATTTTGTAACTTTGTTCTAAATTACTTGAACCACGTCTACAAGATTCATCTCTTTTGTTCTCAACCTCGTCCTCCTTGTTTAGACCCAGTTGAGAATACATCTGATTTTCACAAGGTACTTCATGTCTTCCTTCCTCCTCCAAAACATAAGACAATATCATTACATCCCAATCAACCGGTGCTCCTTCTTCCACCCTGCCTATATCCTACACGTCAACAAATCATATCAGTGTAACATGTATTATGGGTTGGCCAACCTTTCAACGAGCTATCTGATGTGAATTGCATTCAAAGAAATGTGACATCACCTCTAATAGCACGTATAGGGAACATGACAACATGCTTGGGCAGCTACATCCATGGATGATATGGGGGGACGACATCTAGGTAAGTGCCCTCTAATAGTCTAATGCAACAACTAATTTATGGCATGGGGTGAAGGTGAGCTCAATTAGAAGGAAGAAAGCAAGTCAGATATGGGGAGAAGCACTCACACATAAACTCCCCGAGATCGCTAAGAACGTCGGGGGCATGGCTATCGTCGTTGTGGTCGAGGGCTAGGTCAGAGGAAACGGCGAAGCCAGGTCACTTAGGCGAAGTGCCCTCCATGGCGGTGGCTAGGTCTCCTAAGGGACGGGAGGAGATCTCGATGGGGAGATAGGAGAAGAACTCGATGGGAGGGTCACGATGTCTCCATGGTGTCTATGCTCAGGTGTTAATCGGTCTCAATAGCGAAGATGGCGAAGAAGTTTCCATTTGAGCGAAAATGGAGCTATCACCTTTCCTTCCTAGCGAAACCCACGGCATCCTTTCCATTACAGCGAAGCCCATTCTGGCATCTTCTATAATGGCAAAAATATCTTGGATGAAGGGTAGCCGGTAGAGAGAAAGGGGAAATTTAGACATGGCCTACCTATGTGGTATATAGAAATTGTAGCAACGCACCAACATCTAACTAGTATATATATACACACTAGTCATATGCATGTGGATTGCTACGATTTCTATATATCACATAGGTAGACTTTGTTTTAATAAAAACAAAAGGAAAAATGTGTGTTCGATTGGTAGATTGGTGTGAATGTAGAGCCAACAACCATGTGACACACAATGGTGATGGAACGGTGAAAGCTAGTGTTTTGTATAGTAGAGACAAGTATACGACGTTCATAAGTGTCGTGTATGAATATTTTATAGGATCTCAATGAGTTAAGGGCATGCACAACCCAATTTAATATGGAATCTCTTGAGTGTCTTTAAGGGATTAATTGAAAAAATATAAGAGACAGACTCTTCACGAAGAGTCAGTCTCTACACGACTCTCCATTTATATTATATCTTAATTATATTTATGATCTAAAGGCTAATGGTTGTACCGTGCAACTTCTTAGGGCATGTACAACCCTAAGAGTGTGGTTCGGTTTTCGAAGTACAAAAGATAGCTAAGAGACTGCATGATACAACCCTGAGACACTAGATCATAAATACAGTTAAGAGATAATATGTATGAAGAATCGATGAGCTCTTGTTGTCTTTTTTTAATTAGCCTCCTAGAGACTCCTCAAGAGACCATATATTAAATAGGGTTGTACATGCCCTAGTTGTCTCTTATACTTCAAAAACTAGCTTGGAGTCTCTGAGTTGTACAAGTGATATTGGCTTAAAAATTAATGCTTGTTAGTTGTAGACATTTGAATATACCTCGAAAGAAATATAAATACGATACATACATGTATTGTTAGATTTATAGATGTTCATAAAGCACGAGGCCCGTTAACCCGACACAAAGCATGGTTTTTTAGCCCAACACGGGCCTGACCCGACACGGTTTTATGATGGCCCAGGCCCAGCCCGACCTAAAAAATGAGCTTGGCTCAACGACCTTCTAGGCCCGTTGGGTTAGCCCGAGCACGGCCCGGTGGCTGACGGGCTTGAAAACCGGCCCGCTACAATTCCAGCAGTAAGCCGGCCCACCCCAGTCCCCACTCCCCACGCTCAGGCAACCCATGACCACGACACACCACCCCACCCTACCCCACTCCCCACGCAGCGCGTGCGCGATAAGCGCCCCCTAGCTAACCCTAACACGTCGCGCTTCTCAGTCTCACATTCTCACTCACGCCTCTCGCCCTCTCGATCTCTCCGCTCTCGTCTTCTCTTGAATATTCGACGGTAGGCGGTGACTCTGCCTTCCACCGACCCCTGATCGGCGCTCTGGCGCCTCTGTGGACCTGTCCTCCTCCTCCCTCTCGGTCTCGGTTTACGGTACCCGCACCTTGGAAGCGACGGCGCCGAGTCCCCGACGTACTGGTGCTCATGCTCTGGCTCCTCCTGTCCTCCCCATCTCTACCTCGACCTCAAAGGCGCCGACGCCATGAACCGGTGCTCCGGATCTGCTCCTCGTCGGTGAAGATAAGGTAACTTTCTTAAACCATAACCCTAACTTATTCCGGTTGTGTGGATCTTGTATGATTTGCTCCTGATCTGCTTATTCCCGTGCAAGTGTCGGTCATGTGTTGTCTTGATCCATGAGGAACCAATGCGTATCAGCTCCATCTCCATGACGAGTCGGCGATGGAACCGGGCCTCTAGATCTACTGCTAGGTGGCGTCATTTCTGCATCTGGCACAAAGGTAACCAGATCACCTCAATCGTGAGCTATTGTGCTTGTTGTGTGATGAACTGGTGTTTCTTGGAAACTCTGACCTATTCTTGATGTCTGGGTCTGGTCTGATGTTTTCCTGATTTGCTTATTCCCTCCTTCCTTTGCAAGTCTTCCCTGTGAGTTGTCTTGGTCCGTGAGGAACCGGTGCTCTAGAATTGGTGTTCCGGATCTACTGCTAACGGCGATGTCATCTCTGTGTCCGGCACAGAGGTAACCTGATCTACTCAGTTGTGAGTTGTTGTGCTTGCTGTGTGATGAACTGGTGTTTCTTGGAAACCCTAATTTAAGTAGTGGAGGGATATTGTGAATTGTGTGAACTTGTGATTTGTCATATCTCAAATCTCATATATGATCTATCATGTCATTTCTAGTTGTGAACTTGTAATTCTTTCTTAAGTATTGGAGGGATATTGTGAATTTGTGATTTTTCATGTTTGGGCTAGCATAGGCTCCTTCATGGGTTGTGCTTTCCAGGCCAGCCCGACACGGTCGGGCTAGTGCAGTGTCGTGCTCGTGCAGCGGGTGTGAAAGTTCCCTTTGACCCGGGAACAGGATCTGGATGTCGCCTAGAGGGGGGGGTGAATAGGCGGATAAAAATTATTACTTTAAAACTGAAATTCTTACTCTAGTCGAAGACTGGAGCGCAGTGGAAAGAAAGATCCTTCGAGTAGGTTGCAGCTGAATAGAAGATCCTGTCTCAAAATGTCCTGCACTTCAAATATAACTTGTACCAGAGATAAGTATTGAAGTGCAGATATAAAGAGTAGATACGACAAAGAGACAGCACACAATACAGAGCGAAGCACACAGACACAGGGATTTATCCCGAGGTTCGGCCAAGCCTGAAATGCTTGCCTAGTCCCCGTTGGAGTTAGCCACACCTGGGCTTGGAGTCTATTTCAACTCCGTCCTCCGTTTGCTCAGATCTGTCAGTATGACAGATAGAGCCTTCCACTATGTTGAGTTAGTTACAACAAGACCGCGTCTGCTTACAATCTTCTTGGCAGCACTCCAGCAGAGTAACGATACGATCAAGACTATGCTCTAGCTCTTAGCAGCACTTCTCCACTCTCTAGAGGCTTATAACTTTGCCTCTTTACAAACTAGAGAGATATACACGAGAGGGAGAGAGAGAATTGATCTGAGTGATGTCTACACTTGTTGGCTGCAATCGTATAATGCTTGAGGCGCCTAGGGGTCCCTTTTATAGGCACAAGGGGCCTAGGAGCCGTTGGAATCCCATTTGGAAGGCAATACTTGCTTTCTGTCCGATGGTGCACCGGACAGTCCGGTGCACCACCGGACACTGTCAGGTGCCCGATTTCCTTCCATGTTTGGCACAGTCGACCGTTGCATCTTCGGAGCCGTTGTCGCACCGGACACTGTCCGGTGCCCCCTCCCGACCGTTGGCTCGGCCACGTGTCTCGCGCGGATCGCGCGGCCGACCGTTGGCCCGGCCGACCGTTGGCTCACCGGACAGTCCGGTGCACACCGGACAGTCCGGTGAATTATAGCCGTACGCCGCCGATGAAATCCCGAGAGTAGCGAGTTCGCACGAGCCAGCCTGGCGCACCGGACACTGTCCGGTGCACCACCGGACAGTCTGGTGCACCCAGACTGAGTTGAGTCTTGGTTGTACACAGCCAAGCCTTTCGCATCTCTTTTCTTTTCTCCTTTATATCTGTTTCTCACACTTAGACAAATATATTAGTACACACAAACCAATGTACTGAGTCTAGAAACATACCTCCTCTTTGATTTTCACCTCTTTGACATTTGGCATTATTGAGAATGATGTTGAGCTCTTAAATCATCAAGTCAGCTTGACTTGATCTAGATTGGCATTTCTGAGCTCCAACATCCTGCAAAGGTCACATAGAATATCTCCAAACATAGGAACAACCCAAACCAAAGATCAAGGTACACTTAGGTCTTTTGGGCTGCTTCCAGTTCTAGTTTTGACACTGGTTCTCCTTCCCGTGACCTTGTTCACTACTTGAGCTTGGTCTTGAGCCTTATGACTTACACCACATAACTATAGTTGTTACCTCATTGGTTGTAAGTCATGTCCTTATATAGTGATCCTTGATGTGCCATAGCTCTTCTCAACTCGATCACCCTTGACTTTGCAAGTCTTCTTCTTCACCCTTGGCTTTGGGTTCCTTAGTCTCCTTGACCTTCTCCCATGCACTTGGTACCTCGAAGTTCTTCTTGCCTCCATCTTTGGCTTGATCAGTTGTCTCCAAGCTATGCACCCGAGTCTCACTTATGCAATATCCATCTTACTTATGATGTCCATTATCTATCCAAAATCTAGTCCTTGGACCATCACACTTGTTCACTTGTGTTGAACCCTGTTAGCTTTACACTAAGCACCTGTTCAACACTTAGCACACTTGTTAGTCCTTTAATTGAGTTGTCATCCAAACACCAAAACCCACAAGGGAGCTTTCAATCTCCCCCTTTTTGGTGATTGATGGCAACACAATTAAAGCTTACATAAGAATAAGATTTGAATCACAAATTTTGAATTCTAAGTGTATAGAATGCTCCCCCTAAATATGTGCTTACATTAACATCACAACTTTGGCCTTAAATACCAACATGCACATACTTAGGCTGATTCGAAGCATTGCTATGCCTTAGCACCGGTGGGATGCATTGTGTCAAGAATCAAACTGTGATGCGTATGACACACAAATGCGCAGAATCAGAGTAAAACACCAATTGAAAGGATATATCACAGGAATATCAACCTACCACTATTCATCATTAAGATACCAATTTAAGTTAGGATACTAATTTAAAGCACCAGAACCATATGAATATCTATTACATGACAACCATACCAATTGAACACAATAAATACCAATTGATTCATATCAATGGAAGCACTAATTATGCATTACCACCATATAATACACCAATAAGCATTTGATAAGTATTATCAACAAAACTAAACTAACACATTCTTCCTTAAATCCCTTTGGGTCCTTTTGCACACAAACAAACTAATCTTCACCCTCTTCATACTTAAGATAAGCTTTCCTCTCAAGTCGAGGTGAGCTTTAATGCACAAATTCCCCCCCTTTGACATCAAACACCAAAACCATATTCAAGCAAGAACATAGGATGATGTCAAGGGACAGCAGGATATTAAGCAGGGAAAATGCAACACACTAACATAACTCCCCCTTACACATTAAACATATGCAACACAAGCATTGGAGAAGGATTAAGGTACATATACGCATAAAGGTCAATACCTCCTTTTGTACCTTTACCATGTTATATTGTACTTCCCATCGAAGTAGGTAGAGTTCCTTATTCATCAACTTGATTTCCATTTTGCAAGCTTTATCTCTACGGAGCTCCTCCACACTTGTGCCTGATCCTTTATCCTAACCTTTTCTTGTTGCTAAGACACCAAACTTAGAACAAGTTATAGTATTGTGGCACAAGATGAAGCTTCTATTCTAGTGATTGCTAAAAGATACCAATTGAAGCACACTACCAAGGCTACCAATTGGAAAATCATCAATGTCATAGCTCCATGATATTTAAAGATAAGAATCTAGGATCCCAACTATTAAAGAGCACGAGCAATCTTTGAATTTACTCACAACTTTAGATACCAATTACTCGAGTTGTGGAGGTACCCAAGTCCTGATTGCTCCATTTCTTGCTCAACTTCCCTTTTCCACCTTGAGACTATATAAGATCACTCAAGAAACAATTAGTCTCAAAAGACACAAGTTATGTGTGCTCCCCCTAAATTTGTGCATCAAGTATTTGAATGACTTGCACTTTGCACATTCTAGCTTCCTCAGAACTATAGGGGATCACAACATATCTTGGTCAAGGCATATTTTATCAATTTCATCATACAGAGATACAACATTTTACAAACAACCTAGGCAAGCCTCATACATGATGATCATTGCAACATATATACCAATTGAAACACAACAAGATCATGCATATAAAGCACAACAATGTATAAGCACACCATGATTAAGAAGTATTTTCTTAGGTACACCAAAGGAAATAGCATTTTAGAGCATAAAGCACCTAAGCCAAGATACTACCAATTGAGAGGCAAGAACATAGCTGTGATCATAATCAATGGAACTTCAAGATATGAGATTGCATAGTTCCATTTTCCATACCTTTGCCTTTTACCTGAATACCATGAGATCCATTCTTTTAGGTAGTGTAGAGTGAGAGCGCATGTTGTCACCATTTATTGAGCTCCCTTTTGCTCATGCATCTCAAAGCTCAAGAAGGTGTATTAGAGGCACAACATGGATTTTGTATACACATTATACAGGACTAAGGTAATCATGTAAACATGGACTAAATAAAAATGTCATGCTTGCACACAGGTTAATCCTCAAAAACCATATAGCATAACTTACAAAAGATACATGATTATCCATGAACACATAAAGAGTTAATCATGGTAAATATATCAAATGAAAAGCTACCCAATTCATGATTCAAAAGATATAGCATATGGAACACAATCATGATTAAGCAAGCATCAATGTGATCATGAATCAATGATCAAAAAGTATTCAACACAAGCAGTCTCGAAAGCATAACTACTCCAAGGACAGATACAACAATCAAACTTTAGAGCAATACTGATTTGCAATAATGTACTTAAAATACACGGTTACCGTCCTTTGGAGGGCACGTTGCATATTCTCATCGAGGTCCTTTGCTTGATTCACCAATAATGATTAAGGACCTTTACAACTTATTCAACTCGAGATGAACATGGGATTAGTATTGCATAATACTTCAACCTTGGGTCAATAAATAGACAATAAAATTGATAGCTTAAGCATAGAGTTTGAATTAACCATCTTAAGCTCTCCCAGGGTCTCCAGTCCTTCTCGAGGCACCTGCATGGTCTAGTTGGCACAGTTTGGTACCCATCTCAGGATGGGTCCATAACAATCATCTAAAAAAGCCTTTGGTACCCAAATCGCCTTTGTGCTAGTTCTAGGTGATCTCATTATTGATCTAACACAAGTGTAAGATTTGGGTCTCCTAAGCAAATAAGATTGGGACAAATTTACTTGCTTAGGAACCTTGCCCTTTTTACATACCTTTGATAGATGACCCTGCTCACCGCACTTGTAGCGGAAACGTTGCTTATCCTGACATGACGCTTGTTGTCTGTCATTTTCCTTGGTGAGGGTCATCTTGTGGGGTGCATGTCCTTGATTCTTTATGACCGGACATGAGGTGATCATGTGGTCCTTTTTATTGCATCCAAAGCATCTCCTTATCCCTTCGTCCTTGTCTTTATATGGACAAGAAGCAATGAGGTGATCTAATCTCTTGCACTTGAAGCACCTCCTTTTTCCTCTCCTCTTTTTGCTTTTGGATGACATAGAGAGATTATTAGTGCAAACAACATGACTAATTGAATCTCTACCTTTTTCCAAGCTCATGTTGATTTCTTCACTTATTGCTTTAGGAACATCTTTCTTAAGGAGTTTGATCCTTGCTGCGGTTTCTCCTTCCTCAATCTTCTTCACCACGTGTTCGCAGATATCTTGAGGAAGTCGAGCATGGCATCTTCTCCTTAGTTGTCGTTGTTTCTTGTTCCCAAGCAATTTTCTTTTAGACCCTACAACTTTTTGCTCAATCAAGGATTGGCTTTCTTTTGAGGAGCAGGGGTTAGCACATGATGATATATTATCTAAATGTACACTTGTGCAAGAATGAGGTTCACATGAATTTAAGTTTGCAATAACAACCTCATGAGCAACATCAAGCATGATATGGTCATCAACTAATTTATTATGAGAATAAGACAACATATCATACTTTTCATTTAGAGCAAGTTTTTCTAGATTTATCATCTCTACTTGATTCCTAAGCATGGAATTTTCAGTTTCAAGTTGAGCAACACAAGATAAAGCATCATCATTATTTCTTTGCTCAATTAAAATTGAATCATACCGTTGGACCAAATCATTATGAGAGCACTTTAGCTCCTCTTGTTCTTTGGTCACCTTCTCCAGGCTGTCGTTGGTCTTTATGAGAGTTTCCTCTAGCCTGAGAAGCGTCTTGCCTTGTTCTTTGTTCCTTCTCAACAGCTTAACCAAAAGCACTTTGTCTTCTTTGTTGAGATGGGTGTAGAACTGACGAATCTCTTCTTCTTTCACATCATCGGTCTCATTTTCCCTGTCATTTTTGTCAGTGGAAGCAAAACAGGAAAATGTACCTTGTGGTGATGGAGATTCATCCTCATATTCTTCCTCATCATTGCTTTCGTCTCCACTATCATTGTTAGCGACAAGACACTTATAACTAGTGGAAGACGAACCTTTCGATGAGGTAGATTCATCGTTTGGTGGCCACCGCTTTCCTTCTCCCTTCGAAAGGTTAGTACAACAAGCAACATAGGGAGTAGAAGTAGTACAGTTGGACTCAGAATATTTTATTTTAATTCTAGTCCATAGATCATGAGCATCGACAAGAACATCACTATTACTACCTATGACAGAAAAATAAACACCCTTGCTAAGGGAATTGACTAGGATGTCATAGGCTTGATAATTTTGACGCATACATCTTAGATCATGCTCAGATGGATTTTTCATATCAATATTAATGGGCAAAATACTAGCATCAAATATTTGCTCTATTTCAGGACCTAAACTCCTAAAAGTATTGTATAAATGAACAGACCAGGATGCATAGTTAGAGCCATCAGAATTAAGAAGTTCTACAGTTACCTCTTGTGACGACATCATCATCTCCGGACGGCTAAGCCCACACTGGAGAGGCCTAGCTCTGATACCAATTGAAAGTTCCCTTTGACCTGGGAACAGGATCTGGATGTCGCCTAGAGGGGGGTGAATAGGCGAATAAAAATTATTACTTTAAAACTGAAATTCTTACTCTACTCGAAGACTGGAGCGCAGTGGAAGAAAGATCCTTCGAGTAGGTTGCAGCTGAATAGAAGATCCTGTCTCAAAATGTCCTGCACTTCAAATATAACTTGTACCAGAGATAAGTATTGAAGTGCAGATATAAAGAGTAGATACGACAAAGAGACAGCACACAATACAGAGCGAAGCACACAGACACAGGGATTTATCCCGAGGTTCGGCCAAGCCTGAAATGCTTGCCTAGTCCCCGTTGGAGTTAGCCACACCTGGGCTTGGAGTCTATTTCAACTCCGTCCTCCGTTTGCTCAGATCTGTCAGTATGACAGATAGAGCCTTCCACTATGTTGAGTTAGTTACAACAAGACCGCGTCTGCTTACAATCTTCTTGGCAGCACTCCGGCAGAGTAACGATACGCTCAAGACTATGCTCTAGCTCTTAGCAGCACTTCTCCACTCTCTAGAGGCTTATAACTTTGCCTCTTTACAAACTAGAGAGATATACACGAGAGGGAGAGAGAGAATTGATCCGAGTGATGTCTACACTTGTTGGCTGCAATCGTATATTGCTTGAGGCGCCTAGGGGTCCCTTTTATAGGCACAAGGGGCCTAGGAGCCGTTGGAATCCCATTTGGAAGGCAATACTTGCTTTCTGTCCGATGGTGCACCAGACAGTCCGGTGCCCGATTTCCTTCCATGTTTGGCACAGTCGACCGTTGCATCTTCGGAGCCGTTGGCGCACCGGACACTATCCGGTGCACACCGGACAGTCTGGTGCCCCCTCCCGACCGTTGGCTCGGCCACGTGTCTCGCGCGGATCGCGCGACCGACCGTTGGCCCGGCCGACCGTTGGCTCACTGGACAGTCCGGTGCACACCGGACAGTCCGGTGAATTATAGCCGTACGCCGCCGATGAAATCCCGAGAGCAGCGAGTTCGAACGAGCCAGCCTGGCGCACCGGACACTGTCCGGTGCACCATCGGACACTGTCCGGTGCACCACCGGACAGTCCGGTGCACCCAGACTGAGTTGAGTCTTGGCTGTACACAGCCAAGCCTTTCGCATCTCTTTTCTTTTCTCCTTTATATCTGTTTCTCACACTTAGACAAATATATTAGTACACACAAACCAATGTACTGAGTCTAGAAACATACTTTCTCTTTGATTTTCACCTCTTTGACATTTGGCATTATTGAGAATGATGTTGAGCTCTTAAATCATCAAGTCAGCTTGACTTGATCTAGATTGGCATTTCTGAGCTCCAACATCCTGCAAAGGTCACATAGAATATCTCCAAACATAGGAACAACCCAAACCAAAGATCAAGGTACACTTAGGTCTTTTGGGCTGCTTCCAGTTCTAGTTTTGACACTGGTTCTCCTTCCCGTGACCTTGTTCACTACTTGAGCTTGGTCTTGAGCCTTATGACTTACACCACATAACTATAGCTGTTACCTCATTGGTTGTAAGTCATGTCCTTATATAGTGATCCTTGATGTGCCATAGCTCTTCTCAACTCGATCACCCTTGACTTTGCAAGTCTTCTTCTTCACCCTTGGCTTTGGGTTCCTTAGTCTCCTTGACCTTCTCCCATGCACTTGGTACCTCGAAGTTCTTCTTGCCTCCATCTTTGGCTTGATCAGTTGTCTCCAAGCTATGCACCCGAGTCTCACTTATGCAATATCCATCTTACTTATGATGTCCATTATCTATCCAAAATCTAGTCCTTGGACCATCACACTTGTTCACTTGTGTTGAACCCTGTTAGCTTTACACTAAGCACCTGTTCAACACTTAGCACACTTGTTAGTCCTTTAATTGAGTTGTCATCCAAACACCAAAACCCACAAGGGAGCTTTCAGGGTGGAGCTTGTCGGGCAGCATGGCCCGGCACGGTTAAGGGTTCAGGTTTAACCATGCCGGGCTCAAACGGGTCGGGCCAGGCGAGAAAGTGCTCGGGCTGGGACAAGCCGTGCCACCCGTTTGGACATCTATAGATTGCCCATCAGGCATCAACGACACGTGCACAAACTTATTGTTGCCTGATCTACATGCAGGTGATTATGCTTGTCATGGTTCTTTAAAAAAAGCATTCAAAGGGGCCAAGCCGCCAAGGTATGCTGGATGTAAATGCGTTTGGAACATGTGCAGCATCTACAGCGATCGGCATTGCACAACATTTGCAAGGAAGTGAAATAGGAAATAGTTTTCTATCTAGAAGGACGTCGGATCTAAAATAAATTACCACGATTCAATATGTGCAGCATGTATACCACAAAATCTATATAAACCTAATTCAGACATCAGAGAACAGTCAGTGCTATGAGCAGATAGTTCCAACACTACGACGGGCAAGTAGGAAGTAACACGACTGCCACGTACACCTCCGAAACCCTAGTAGCCGCCTAGTAGCCATGGAATGCCTAGACGCGCACCGGGCACAACCGTAGGAATGGCAACGGGT
Organism: Zea luxurians; assembly: GCA_029449295.1. Lineage (NCBI taxonomy): Eukaryota > Viridiplantae > Streptophyta > Magnoliopsida > Poales > Poaceae > Zea > Zea luxurians. The sequence goes on along the minus strand of JAOPSE010000006.1, from coordinate 114,791,777 downwards.
TGGGTGGATCAAAACCTGCCCACGATCACACCCATGAAGTCTACCTAAATCCGTATGTGATGGCACCTGCGGGTGCAATTCTAAACCCGTACCCAAATTCGTCGGGTTTCGGGTTACCCGCAGGTTTTTACTCAGTATACACTTTTAAACAATAATTCAGCTATAAGCAATTAAATATCAGCAATGATTGAGTTATATCTATGAATTTTAAGCCTTCTCACATTTAGCAACAGCAAAACACTTCATAAATCATTAGCCAAGTTACTTATTCAAAATAATTATAATTGTATCTTAACAATTATTGCGTAAAATAATGAATAAACCAAATTTCGAATTAGATGCGGGTCACCGCAGGTTAAAATAGAAACCCGCAGCCACACCCGCGAAACTTCGGGTTAGGTGCGAGTTGCACTCGCGAGTTAAAATCTTTACCCATACCCGCACCTATTGGGTCGGGTACCCGTCGGGTTTACGAGTTAAATCACCATCCCTAACAACTGGTAACAGCTAACGATGCATCTTCAGGCAGTTTGGCAATTGACTGAACTCGACACATCTTGTGTTGTTGTATAGGAAGATCGAGGATCGAGGACCATGTTCCATTGTTTCGTGCTCATAAGAACAAAGGAAGAAAATTTTCAAGTTAATGCAGAGTAAAAGTTCACAGCAGTTCTTATTCTTTGATTCACCCCCTCTCGTACGTAGTTGCACTTTTGATAGCTCAAAAGTCGTGCAGAGTATGAGACCTAGTGTCGGCAGAGCTTCCTGATAAATTGCCATGACCAAACCATTTACTAAGTCTTAGGAGGCTCTGCCGAGTGCCGACACCAAGCAAGTTGATGGAATAAGTCATGTGGTCTTCGTGTGGAGGACAACATCTTTGTTTTGTGGTGAACAGGATAGCAACAGTTGCAGTCTTTTGACTGCACTGCAGCAGCAGTCTTTTGACTGTTGTAGGACAGAAGTAGTAGCAGTCTTTTGACTGCTGCAGGACAGCAATTGCAATCTTTTGACTGCACTTCACTATCAAGAGGACATCACATGTGTGTTGCAGTGTGTAGTGTAGTGTGTAGTGCAGTGTAGTGCAGTTCCTAGGGCTATAAATATGTGTCCCTAACCCTTCTAAGGGTATGGCATTGTGTAGTGTTTGAGAAAATAAACAGAAAATCGCCCCAACTCATAGTGTTATCCTCACGATGAGAGTAAGAGTCATGTTGCTTACAATTGGTATCAAAGCGAGGTTGTCTTGCAGCATAAACATCTGTTGCTCATCTCCTTCCCGTGTCTCTCCATATACTCAGTCGGCAGCAAAAGCTCCAATTGTTCCTTCCTCTCCTGCTCGGACGAGCAGCCTTTCATCTGAGAGGGCCTCTTTCACATGCAACGACCCCTCGCTAAAACACCATGTCTCTACGCTCGATCACTTCGAGTGTGCGGCACCAGCCGGAGGCCGAGGTCACCGCGGCACAAGAACGCGAGCGAGCAGCAGCGGCGGCTGCAGCGACAGCGACGAGGGCAGCACGACTAGCGGCTGCGGAACTGGCAGCAGCGAGAGCGAAAGTAGAAGTAGCAGAGGCGGCAGATGCTGCCCGTGCGGCGGCGGCAGAGCTCGAGGCTCTGCGCGGCAGAAGCGCTGGCAGCTTTGTTTCCGGCGATGGCAGCACCAACGATGAGCTCAGGTTGGCAAGGGAGGCAGCGCAAGAGCAGGCGGCTCAATGGGCAGCTGCGCACCCCCATGGAGGCGCGCGCGACGGCAGCCTAGATAGGCGCAGACGCGCTGACGGCGCTCCGAGCAAGAACGCACGCGTGCGACAGCCCAGATGGGCGCGGACACGCCGATGGTGCTCCCGGTGGCGGCGGCCGGGTCGATGGAGATAGTGGCCTCTACAGGCGACGCGGCTCTCCCTCCTAGGATCGATACCATGGTCACCGTGGGGTCTAGGCAGTTGTCAGGGACATCGGTCCCGACGGTGGGTGGCCTACCGTCACCAAGACAAACTACGTAGAGTGGGTCACGGTGATGAGGGTACGGCTCTTGGTTCGCCACATGTGGGAAGCAATTTGGTACGGTGACAACGACTACTACGAGGATCGACGGGCGCTACATGCCCTCATTGCTGCAGTCCCGCCCGAGATGCAGTTTTCGCTTTCTTTGAAGTGGACTACCAAGGAAGCCTAGGACGCCATCTGTAACACCCCTAGTGTTACTGTCACTAAAACTTGAGCATAACATCATAAGCATTGGCATATAATGTATTTGTCACACCTAGGGTGCATTCACTTGGCAAAAATTTCAAATGAGTTCTATTGATGTGACTAATATTGGGTGAAACCCTAGAGTAGGGTACTTAACCCTAAGCTGAGCTTAGGGTGTCAATAAAGCCCAAATGAGTTAAATTCTCAAAACTTATTAGAAATGGTCATAAGATATCAACTCTAATAGGATTTAATAGCATCCAAACTCTAGAAGTGCCAGAAACCCTAAAAAGGACCACTGAAAACCCTGGATTGAAACCCTAGGGGGTTATATGTAAATTTTGCACACTTTTGGACCTAAGTGCAAAAACCAAGGAATTGGGGTACCTTAAGTCATATGGTTCACATATTTGAAGATTTGCAAATGAAACCATGAGATTTGGGCCTAATTGCAAAAAAGGCCACTCTAGTGCTCATGTGACTAAGTCTGAATCCCGGTAATTTGGACCATCTTTGGGGTTGTATATCTCTTCATTTATGAGGATTCTGTCCCAGGTTAGTACATCAAAATGGTAGAGCTACTATAGGGGTATAAGTTCAATATAGAGACCCAACTGTAAAATACTATGAAATCCTCTGAAAGCATACCCCAAAACAGAGCTGATAGAACTCTGAAATTTCAGACCACACACAGTAATCTGAAACCAATGAAGCAGTATATCAAGCTAGGATAGGAATCTTTCTGTGACCAATCTAGTGGGTTAAAGTCTATGAGCTGTGTAGATAAATTAGAGACCATTAGAAGGGGATTAAATGTTCTTAAGAAATATGGGCTTGATCCTGTGCCAAAAATCTAGAAAAATGATGCTCAAGTTGGGTTGTCAGGTTCATGGGTCCTCATCAGACAGATCTGTTCTGAATATCTGTCTGTCTGCTCCACTTCGAGGACTTGTAAAGGCTGTTCTATGTAGCTTTGTGCCAGAATGTCTACAGCAAAGTGGGAGAGGTAGTATGCATGAACAAAGTTTGTTGAGGGACCCTGGCTTGACATTATACAAACTTGAAAGATATCGGCGTCCAAAAAGGTCTCTGTCGTAAGGGAGGAGCAACTGAACAAGACTGAAGATTGGTTCAGGCAAAAAGAAATGGTAACCAGATTTTGCAGCCAATTTTTGGATGCCATAACTTGTAATCTACAAGGATTAGGTCCAAGAAACTTATAGTAACTTTGTAGACCCTTGAATTGGGAACAAGTTCTGTTAATGATGATTGCCCTGTTCTTAATAAAAATATGGAGAAAGGGCTAACTGAAGAAAGGGGGATCAGTTATCTGTTGAAGATTCAGAAGAGCTGAAATATCTACCCTTGATATTTACACTCCTTGCTGTGACCAACTTTGGAATAGGATGAAGATTGGGATGGAGTCCTGGCAGGGGTATTCAGATTTGTGCATCACTGAAATATCACATGTGCAAATATCCAGTACAGTGCCATCCTATCCTTACCTCCTCCCTTGGCCGTGGATAAACTTCACCCTGCATGACCATGCTCTGTGAACTAGTGTGGATCTTCCTGTGTGAGCCACGACTACCCCTCCTGCTCATAGTTATCCCTGCTGCCAGTTTAAAAATCCAGCCCCCTTGATCTTTTCACTGGCTATATAAAGAGCAACCGGGGGGGAAGAAGGTAGGAGCCAACCTAGTGATCCTTGCTTCGACCAGCAACCATAGTGAGTAGCTTCAATTAGCAGTACTGCTTTCCCCAAACCATACTCTGGACGTGCCCAGATCCTCTGATCAAACCGCCGCGTGTGTCTGGTGACCACCCCGCTAGCACAGCGACTTCACGTGGCCAGGCGATTACGGTATGGCTTAACCCCTTAAAGTTTATGTTCTAGCATCCTTATAGGTTGGTGAAGCTCACCCAGGGGTCCGTTTGATCTTTACGGTCTTAGTTTGGTCGGAACACGAGCTTGATACCGCGTGAACTGCCCTGGTGATGACCCACTCAAAGTTCAGTTGGCCCGAGGGCAATTCTTGTGAGCGTCGTGCTGCCCGTGTCTCGCTCGTGCCCCCTGTGCCTTAATTTGATGGGTCCGGTACTCAAATCGGCCCAGCAGGTACCGCGGAGCTAGAATTTCGCTGTGGGTGTGGTCCGATCGCTCCGTGTGTTTATAGGCCAAATTCATGCCCCAAAACTGTGCGGGTTAGGTTAAGGTTTGATCCGGTCACTATCTGTCACACCCGGTTCTAGGGGGCAGAACCGAGCGCATACCATATGTGTGCCAGGATCTATTTCCACACATATGTTGACGTCACAAGTGTAATATATCAAAAGAACAATGCATAAAAGCGTAAATAACGATTATATTAACATATTACACTTCGAACAGACAATATGTCTTAACCTTTATTCATCAAAGTACAGCGAAATATGGACATCCATCCACAGGAAGATGACCGGGGGTATCACTAGACTAGCATCCATGGAGTTCAGCATCATATCTTCATCTGCAACTTCTGATCAAAATTAAGCAAGGGTGAGCTCACTTATGGTCGGGGCTCAGCAAGTGGGGGAAAAACTAATGCAAGGTAACAAGGTGAGGCTAAGGTTGAGCAGTAAGCATTTTAGTTGGTCAACATTTTATTAACAACACCTGTCTTACTAATAAGTGTGAATCCCAAGTAATCCAATTAAATAAAGGTATAAGAATATATCAACAACACTTAAGTGAAACCACTTAAGCAAACCATTGGCAGATCATCGGATCTCGATTTATTTCCATCTTCAAGTTCAATTATCATGTGAGGAGTCCAGGCTGCTCATAACCGTGAGCACGGCTGATATATCAGTTTTACACTCTGCAGAGGTGGCACATCTTTACCCATGAGTCGCGATTCCCTTCTTGCCCGGGTTAGCTAGACCCGTATTCACTTCCGAGGTGAATGGCCAGGGTTTCACTACGAGGCTTCTCCCTAGAGTCCTCATTACGCAAATGCTGGAAATGGTCAAACTGCATAAGGCACACCTACCGTAACCAACTTATAGTCCGGACCACAGGGTAAAGCTTTAGGAACTATGCCCGTATCCAATCTGCCTGAGCCGGTACTATAAGCGCTTGCCAGATGCCCCCGTTCCGGTCGACCACGACCAACACCCAACATAAGACTTCCCTAGTTATTTAGCCAAGACCAGAGCCATGATAGTTCTCATGGTAGCACTGTTTTCCCGGGTGGTCACTCCATGTTCCAATTAATATGCAATAATCTTGTTTAACCATCGGGTTAACAACAATAAAGTAATCTTACCATTTGAAACATTAATATCATAAACAGGAGTGACTGCATAAATTTAAAGTTGTAGCATAAGCATAGCTACTAAGGTAAAGTATAATTCCCAGGTTTGATCAAGGAATAAGGTTGGAAAGGTTATCTAAATAGGTAACCCGTCAAATTATGCATATATATCCAAAAGAATAAACTTTATTAAATGTATTGTTTGGGATCAAACAGAGTATGCAGAGGGAGAAGTCCACTTGCCTTGCTTATTGAAAACTTGAGGTTCTTCCACGGATCGGAATAGATCTTGATTCTTAACTACTAGATCAACCACTGAATATCACACAAACAAACAAGAAGAACAAACACCACTCAATAACATACAACATTCACCATACGTAAAGCTAAAAGAAAGCCTAACGAAAAGAGCGTTCGCTTTTCAAAAACGTTGCAAGTAATGGTTATAATAAAAGGATATTCTTTTCAAAAATATGCGATCTATACTTTATAAAACAAGACATGAGCTTAAAAATATCTTAATTAAAATATGCAAATGTTAGGTTCACCAATTTAATCTTTTATAATACATCATATGTGATATGTCTAAGATTAAGGGGTTATAATATGATAAAACAAGTTATAACAATATTAAACCTTTTTAATCTTTTATAAAAGATATATATTATATATCTAAGGTTAATGAGTTATGAAACACATTATTAAACATTAATTGATGAGAAGCTAATATATAAGCCTAAACATGTCTTATATGGAAAGATAATGAAACAAATAATTATCTCTACCTTTATTAAGAAAACACATGGCTTATATTATTATTAAGAAAGCTATATTCAAAGTCAATATATGTAGTAATATTTTAATTATTACTTTATTTTACCCTTTAGGAAAAACTAAATGATTTATATTACATGAACTAAATGTGATAAAATGATTAATCAAGCTTATATAACTAGTTATGAACAAGTTGACAATAGGTTTGACTAATAAATTATGAGAAATAATACTTAATCTTTTAATTATCTTTAGTTTTAATTTAGGAACAAATGATCTATATCGTTAAAAAGAAACTATGTTCAACAATATATAAACTATTTTTGTTACTAATATTATGAAGACGTGAGCACTTTAAATAAGACATTTTAACTTCATTAGAAAACTTTATTCTTTCTTAGTGTGAATAGACAATATATGCGCATAAACTAATAAAATATTTAAACATAAATCTAAATCAAGATTTATGAGAAAGATAAACATGTAATTAAATTTCTAATGTTTTTGGTTATAAAAATGTGTACTCTATACTTTTATCTCCTTATTTAGAAAATCTATAAATAAATTGATTATAACAAACATGGTTCAAATAAATTACGATAACATAAGAAATGATAGGAAATAATAATTAAAATGCTTAATCTGATTTTTACGAAGTTAAACGATTTTCAATTAGAGTATCAACTAATAAACAAATTTAGTGCAGGGGCTAGATCGTGAATAAATGGGTAGACTAGGGGTACAAACAAAAAATAGATTTCTTCTACCTTATTCGTAACAGCAGAGAAGGCAGAGGGTGGCTTCCACAAACGACGACGATGGCGATCTGTCGAGCTGAACGAACACGTGTAGCGTTACGACGTGGTTGCAGCAGGGACTCGATGGTCTGCGTGTGGGCAAAGCTTCGACGTGGTGCTGCACAGCACGGCGCGGCGGCGAGCAGCAGTAGCGCGCGCCAAGCGAGGGAACGACGCAGCGCGTGTGCAGGGGAGTCGTGGCTGCGCAGAGGTTAGCGCGAGCAGAGCACGACAAACTCCGGCGACGCGGGAACGACTGGCTCCGAACGTCGACAACGGAGGAACAACGGCGAGACACGACGCCGGCGAACCGCAAACCTCGTGCGACGTAGCGATGGTGAGCAGAGAGCGCGAGCACATGGGGACGTGAGGGCAAGGAGTGAGCAAGAAAGGGATGGAGGGGAGGGGCTCGTGGCTTTATAGGCAGGGGAGAGGATAGCCGGGGCGTCGCAGGGGAAGGTGGGGCGTCGTCGTCATGGCGGCCATTGATGGCACAACAATGATGGCTTCCTTGGAGAAACGGACGCCAGAAGTGGAAAATCGCGCGGTGAACGTACCATTAGCTCCATCAATGGCTCACACATGAAATGGAAACCGTCGGCACACGTGGCGAGGGGAAGGAGGATGGTCGCGTGGAAGGGGAGCGGGCGCGTGATGCAAGGGGCGAGGCGACGACGACGTACGGCGAGCGTCCAGCGACGGCTAGCATCCTGCTGGTGCGTGAAAAAAAAACGAGTTGAACATGCTGCAATTGAAGAAGACGTGTGGGGCTGCCAGGTGGTCCCCACGCGCAAGTGAAAGAGAAAAGAAGTAAAAAAAGAAAGAGGGAAGGGGTACGGATGGACCATTTTGGTCAGAGGCCGACGTTCACGTTTTTTTATTTCTTTTCAATTTCGAAATTCATTTTTAGGATAGGTTATTCATCATAAATTAATATATTTTTAAATATTCCGAAATTTATAATAAATTCAACAATAATATTTTCGAAAGTAAAGTACCAAGTAATATTTTTAGGTAAAAATTTAAATTAAATTGGGTTTCATGAAAGCTGACAAAAATAAATAACAAAAATAAAATCCTCGTAATTAATTAACAAACAAAATCTATGCCTCATCATGAATGCACCAAACACTTGACAAAATTTTATCTATTCAAGAAATTACTCAATTGTTTATATCACAGTTTTTTTATTATTTGAAAACATTAACCTTTTCCGTCTCTAGCGGAAACTAATAAGTTAACTGGGTTGCTTTTATGTGATGGATTTAGGGTGTTACACTATCCAATGCTGCCCGGGCTCTCCTACGCTGTAGTGTCGCGGGGAGAACGCGTCCACGCCACCGACGACGTCAAGGACTCCATTTTGAAAGACAAGAAGCTTGAGAGGGGCTAGAAGTAAAGTGTCAGTGACTCACGGGAATTGGTTCAGGACTTGGTTTCTAATTTTGGCTCTGGCGGGGACCTTTGTGAAAAACCTGTTGTGCTGCCGCGGGCGCGCCCCTGTATTCTGCTTAAAGTTGGGCCGGTTGGGCCAGTTTTGGCCCAACACTGTTAGAAGTTTTTCATTTTCTTTTTCCAAGAAGCTTTAGAAATCCATAAAAAACTATAGAAAATGCTAAAAATACAAGACCAATTTTGTTAGGTTCCTAATTTTCCATAGTATTTAATAAAAATAGTTTTATGATTTTTATTCCAAATAGAGAATTGTGGTGTATTTAAAATGGCCAAAACCCATACTTCTGAAATTTTAGAAATTAATTAATAATCCCAAAAAATCACCAAACTTTTTAGATAAGCTTTAAATATTATTTAGAAGTCTTGGGTAAAGTTTGGAATGATTTGGACCATGTTTGGTACCTAGAATTCAAAACCCTAGTCTTCTGCCCTATGAACTTCACTATCGACTCCAAAAACCCTAGTTTCCTAGAGTCCCATGAAGGAAAATTATATTCAAGACCTTAGATAATATACTTTTATTATCTTTGCATCCTCATAAGCATTACATGGGTATTCATGATTATATATGGCTATATATAGAAAACGAAGAAGAGATAGAAGTTGAAGAAGCAAGAGCTACACCACCACCTGAAGAACCCCAGGTCGGGAACTGCTTTTATTTTGACATCTGTGGAGCAGAGCATGACTCACCTGTAACACAAGGCAAGCTCCGATGCATTTGCCACCTCCTTGCTATTTTAAAATCTTTCTCACTTGCTTGATGCATTAGGTGATAGGAGTTGCATGCTAAACAAATTGATGCATTTCCTTCCTTGAGGATTTGATTACCTTTCCTTAATTCCCTGTTTTACAAAAAGGTTTTTCTTATGCTTAGCTTTGCTCTAGAAAAACAAAATGTTTTGTTTTGACAAAAGATGATGCTTCAAAGTGGGTAGGATGTTTTTAAAAATAAAACTTGATGGTGGATCCATCATGGCCGTGATGGGTTCAACATCGGAAAACATGTACCTCTGCCAGGTACCAAACTTTGGGTTTGAAAGGATAAAGCTAAGACCGAGCGGGTGACTTGCACGAGAGGAGAGTCTCGGTGTAGTGTCTCTGTCTGAGTCGATTAAGGACCTTCTCGATGTAGGCTTGCTGATCGAGGACCTTTTAACTGGTCACATGCCTCATCATGGGTAAGCTTTGCCTCGGGCAGACTAATACCAGAATAAGATAACACAAAACGGGAGTGGAGAGATGGCGAGAGTAGCATGTACCCTCCGTGGCAAGAGGCTGGACGGTGGTGTATCTGTGCTCTCAGTTGGCGTGAACCTGATCTGGTCTTAAGAACCCCGGTGGCGAGTTGACATATGCAAGGGTTAAGTGCTACATATGTCGTGTGATTGGAGATCCTCAGCTGAGTATTAATCGATTCGGATCGCCGTTACTTCTCGGTTATGAATACTTGGTCACTGCCCTACACGTAGCAATCTAGTGAACAAGAAGGGTTGATAAGAAATTGGCTAGTATAGGTCAAGTGCTTGAACTAGGGTAGAAAGAACTCTAGAACTCAGGTAATGACTTAACTTGCTAATAAAACTGGACTTTTAAGGATTCACTATTAGTAAGCATTTCTGCAAACAGAGTCTTTGATTATTGGTAAGCCATACCTTGACTCCCAAAGGCCAGCATATCCTTGAGAGTCTTTTTATTTTGACAGGTAAGAATTGCGAAAGTACACTTCGTACTCAGGGCTTTGTCCCATGTTGTTTTAGGTGAGGAAGCAGCAAATTTTTGTTGCTTTTGTTCCAAGGTGGTGCTTAGGAAGAAAGTCAAGACTGAAGCCTCGGGAGGAAGTGTCCTCCTTTAAAACTTTTTACTGTTTATCGGGAGGGGTTTTTGCCTCCCAGGTTATGTAATAATATTACTCCAGCACTCTTATATTTCTCTGGTCTATAATAATACTACTCTTTCTTTACTTCAATACAAAATAAAGTTGTTGTAACTGCTTTCGCATACTCGTACCTCTGATGTGTTGTAATATCTGCGTGACGGGTAAAACACTCTTGGGCAAGGTAAAGATTACAGATACCGAACTTGTCAAGTGATCAGGTGCACCTGCAGGGTTGTCTGAGGTCTGATGGACAAGGACAACTTTAGGTGGGCCTAATGACTTGGGAGGTTCTGTCACACCATCGCTGTGACCATCATCGGTAGCGACCGTGCCCGCAAGACCACACTGCAGGCGCTTCGCAAGGAGTGGGAGAACCTGGCCTTCAAGCCAGGTGAGGATGTAGATGACTTTGCTCTTCGCCTCAACACTCTTTTGCAGAAGATGTTGCAGTTTGGCGATGACACATACGATGAGTAGAGAGCCATCGAGAAGCTCTTTCGTTGCATCTCCGAGAAGTACAAGCAGATCGCTCGCTCAATCGAGTCTCTGCTAGACCTCTCCACGATGACGATCGAAGAAGCGATTGGTCGTCTCAAGGTTGTCGACAGCAACGAACCACAAGCCCTCTCTGGGCCTATCACCATCGGCGGGAAGCTACATCTCACTCGGGAGAAGTGGGAGGCCTGCCAGGGTGACAAGAAGACGGGGGAGTCCTCCTCGACATGGGGGCGCAAACGCGGCAAGCCGTGCAAGGCGAGCGGAGGTGCCCAAGCTGGGGCGTGAGGACAAGCTTAGGGTGGTGCCCACGGAGGCACGCAAGGCGGCGGCGTCGGCAACAAGAAGCCGGCATGAGATGACAGCTGTCACAATTGTGGCATGCTTGGCCACTGGGCCAGGGAATGTCGACAACCACGACGCGGCCAGGCCAACGTCACACAGGCGGAGGCGGATGCTCTGCTCCTAGCACACGAAAGCATCGAGCTACCTCCAACGGCACCAGTCGTAGCGGCACTCCTCCACCTCGATGAGTCGAAAGCACGCGCTTTCCACGGCGACGGCTCCAGCAACGACATGATCGAAGGATGGTGCCTCGACACCGGCGCCACTCATCACATGACTGGCCGACGGGAGTTCTTCAACGAGCTCGACTCTAGCGTCCAAGGCTCCATCAAGGTTGGGGATGCCTCCGGCATAGAGATCAAGGGCGTCAGCTTAGTCGTATTCACCGCCGCGTCTGATGAGCACAGGCTGCTCACCGGAGACTACTACATCCCTGCGTTGAGGAACTCTATCATCAGCTTGGGACAACTGGATGAGAATGGTTCGCGCGTGGAGGTCGAGCAAGGAGTCATGAGGATCTGGGACCCCTCTCATCACCTTCTTGCCAAGGTACGTAGGAGTCCAAATCGGCTTTACATCCTCAACGTGAAGGTGGCACAACCTTGTTGCCTTGCTGCTCGTCGGGACGAGGGGCATGGCAGTGGCACGAGCGCTTCGGGCATCTTAACTTCGAGGCCCTGAAGCGGCTCAGTGCCAAGGAGATAGTACGAGGCTTGTCGTGCCTTGACCATGTGGAGCAATTCTGTGATGTCTGCGTGTTGACAAAGCAGAGACGACTCCCCTTTCCCTAGCAGTCAATCTTCCGAGCCAAGGAGAGGCTCGAGCTTGTGCATGGGGACTTGTGTGGCCTGGTGACACCAGCCACACCAGGAGGACGACACTACTTCTTGCTGCTCGTCGATGGCCTCTCCCGCTACATGTGGGTGATGGTCCTTGGCAGCAAGGGAGAGGCTGCGAACGCCATCAAGCGTGTGCAGGTCGCTACGGAGGCGGAGTGCGGCCGCAAGCTGTGCGTGTTGCGCACCGACAACGGCGATGAATTCACTGCGGCTGAGTTCACGTCGTACTGCACGGATGAGAGCGTTCAACGCCACTACTCCGCGTCATACAGCCCACAGCAGAACGGTGTCGTCGAGTGACGCAACCAGACGGTTGTGGGGATGGCTCAGGCTCTCCTCAAGCAGAGGGGAATACCGTCTGTTGTAACTCCCCTGGTGTTACTGCCACTAAAACTTGAGCATAACATCATAAGCATTGGCATATCATGTGTTTGTTAAACTTAGAATGCATTCACTAGGCAAAAATTTCAAACAAGTTGTGTCAATGTGACTGGTTGTGGGTAAAAGCCTAGAATAGGGTACTTAACCCTAAACTGGACTTAGAAGAGTAAACAGAGCCTAAACAAGAGAAAACTTCAAAACTTGAAAATAATGATCATAAAATGTCACCATTAATGAACTTAAGTGATATCCAAACCCTAGAAGTACCAAAAACCCTAAATAGACCCCTGGAAAACCCTAGACTGAAACCCTAAGGGGTTATATGCAAAATGTGCACATTTTTGGACTTAAGTGCAAAAACCATGAAATTAGGGTACCTTAACTCATATGAATCACATGTATGTGGATTTTCAAATTAAGCCTTGAGATTTGGACTTATTTGCAAAAGCCCCACTTAAACTCTATTGAGTTAAGTATGAATTTCAGTGGAATAGGACCAACTTTGAAGCCCTATATCTTCCAAATCATGAGGATTTTGCCCTAGGTCAGCACATCAAAATTGTAGGGCTACTAAGGGAGAACAACTTTGCTATAGGGATTAAACCATGGTCACATGAAAAATTTGAAGAAAAATGAGTCCAAAGTCGAGCTGTTAGACTGCCGTAAGTCTGAATTCAGACTGACAATGAGATTAGGCAATCTTTGAGCTTGGATTCGATCATGATCCAATCATTGTTTGGCTATGATTGTTATAACAAGATTATAGCTGGATCATCGGACAACAACTTTGCTACTGGCAGATCAACAAGTTGGCATGTAAAACCTAAGATCTAAGCCCTGCAAAGTGGTCTGTCAGGCGCACTGAATAGAGACTGAACAAGATCCCAAGTTCATCCCCCTTCGCCGCCGGTGACCGTCGCGCCACGATTCACGCCGGCCGCTGTGATTCATGCGTCGTGACTTGCGGATAACCATGGGCGAGTAAAGATCTTGGCACCTGATCGACTCGGGCTCGGTCACAGCTAAGCTCATCGTACCCACTTGCTCGTCGAATGGTCGGATAGACCTCCCCGCCGTTGGCCGCTTACCGTCGTGCGCCACGTGCTAAAGCGCTAGACCACGCCGCAGTGAATCACATCGTGCATGCCCGGTGATCGTCAGAGAGCTGCCACGGTGAAAGCCACTAATCCCGAGCGCCAGTAACCTTCTCTTTCTCCGGCCGCCGCGCGTCTCCCTCCAATTCACCGGCCACCGCTGTGGGAGCCTATAAATTGCCGACCCGCCTGCTCCGCTTAGTAATTGTGCAACCAGTGAAGCAATCCGTGCCTCGAATCATCCACTAGAACTCCCAAATTTGGGATTTCCCCCAAATCAATCAAGAACATCGAGCGGTGTGACCTCGCCATGGTCAGCTCGTCTCAGGTCCGCTCATACCCTCTGCCCTTTCGTTTTAGTGTTCTTGTGTGTCCCTGATACTCCTCGACCAACTCGATTAAGCTAAGCTACCTTAGATCGCCGGGAACGCGTTAGAATATCCGTTGATCATACGGTCACCATGGACAGAGTGAGTGAGAGGTCCAATAGTGAAATTAGTTGAGGGGAAACGATTGTTAGGGCTTGAATTTGGTTTCAACAGAAGTAGAGCACCCGTCATCAAGTAATCCGGCCGGTACAAGCTCACCGGAGCTGGGTCCTGCGCTGTTAGCTGTCGTGGACTTCGGGCCGTGAATAAATAGAACTGGGGGGATGTTTTTGTAACGTGTCAGTGAGACATGGGAATAGTGTCGTGACTCGTTTCCAGTTATTAAAACCGATAGGGGCGTTTCTGCAAAACCGACAGCGCGGGCGCGGGCGGGCGCGCTTTCGTCCGCATATGGGCTGCCTCGGCCCAGTTTCAGCCTAGCACTGTAGAGTCTTTTTATTTTTCCTTTTATGCTAGAGCTAGATAATTTCCAGAAAATTATAGAAAATGCTAAAAATACCAGACCAATTTTGCTAAACTCCTAATTTTCCATAGTATTTAATAAAAAATAGTGTCATGATTTTTAGTTCTAATAACGAATTTTGGGGCATTTAAAATAGCCAAAATCAGTACTTCTGGAATTTTAGGGAATAATTAATAATTCCAAAATTCACCAAACTTTTAGGTAAACTTTAAATAATATTTAGAAGCCTTGGGTAAAGTTTGGTATGATTTGGACCATGTTTGGTACTTAGAACCCAAAACCCTAGCCCCCCTGCCCTATGAACTTTACTATAGACTCCGAAAACCCTAGTTTCTCGGAGATCCGTGAATGAAAGTTATATTCAAGATATTAGATAATATAATTTTATTATCTTTGCATTTTCATGAACATTCATGATTATATGTGGTTATATCTAGAAAACAAGGAGGAAATAGAAGTTGAAGAAGCGAGGACTTCATCACCACCACCTGAAGAACCTCAGGCAGGAAACTGCTTTTACTTTGATATCTGTGGAGCAGAGCCTGATTCACCTATCACATAAGGCAAGCCCCATTGCATTTACCACCTCCTTGTTATTTTGAAATCTTTCTCACTTACTTGATGCATTAGGTGATAGGAGTTGTGTGCTAAACCAGTTGCTGCATTTCCTTCCTTGGATTTGATTACTTCTCCTTAATCCCTGATTTACAAAAAGGTTTTTCTTATGCTTAGCTTTGCTCTAGAAAACAAAATGTTTTGTTTTCACAAAAGATGATGCTTCAAAGTGGGTGAGATGTTTTCAAAAATAAAACTTGATGGTGGATCCATCATGGCCATGATGGGTTCAACATCGGAAAAGATGTACCTCTGTCAGGTACCAAACTTTGGGTTTGAAATGATAAAGCTGAGACCGGGTGGGTGACTTGCACGAGAAGAAAGTCTCGGTGTAGTGTCTCCGTCTGAGTCGATTAAGGACCTTCTCGATGTAGGCCTGCTGACCGAGGACCCTTTAACTGGTCACATGCCTCGTCATGGGTAAGCTTTGCCTCGGGCAGACTAATACCAGAATAAGATAACACGCAATGGGAGTAGAGAGATGGTGAGAGTAGCGTGTACCCTCCGTGGCAAGAGGCTGGACGGTGGTGTATCTGTGCTATCGATTGGCGTGAACCTGATCTGGTCTTAAGAACATCGGTGGCGAGTTGACATATGCAAGGGTTAAGTGCTACATATGTCGTGTGATTGGAGATCCTCAGCTGAGTATAATCGATTCGGATCGTCGTAACTTCACGGACATGAAGACTTGGTCACTGACTTACACATAGCATTCCAGTGAATAAGAAGGGTTGTTAAGAATTTGGCTAGTATAGGTCAAGTGATTGAACTAGGGTAGAAAGAACTCTAGAGGTAGGTAATTTTACTTAACCTGACAATTAAAACTGGATTTTTAAGGATCCACTATTAGTAAGCATTTCTGCAAACAGAGTCTTTGATTATTGATAAGTCTTACCTTGACTCCCTTAAAAGCCAGCATATCCTTGAGAGTCTTTTATTTTGACGGGTAAGACTTGCGAAAGTACACTTCGTACTCAGGGCTTTGTCCCATGTTGTTTTAGGTGAAGAAGCAGCAAACTTTTGTTGCTTCTGTTCTAAGGTGGTACCGAAAGAAGAAAATCAAGACTAAAGCTACGGGAGGAAGGGTCCTCCGTTAAGAAAAACTTGTTACTGTTTATCGGGAGGGGGTTTTGCCTCCCAGGTGATGTAATAATAATACTCAGCACTCTTATATTTGTTCTGGTATGTAATAAATACCACTCTTTCTTACTTTTAAATAAAGTAAGTTATTGTAACTGCTTCCGCATTTTCGTACCTCCGATGTATTGTAATGTCTGCGTGACGGCGCTCTTGGGAAAAGTAAGGAATACAGATACCGAACTTGTCAAGTGATCAGGGGCACCTGTAGGGTTGTCTGAGGTCCGTCCGACAAGGACAACTGTAGGTGGGCCTAATGACTGGGAGGTTCTGTCACAGTTGGTATCGGAGCGAAGCCCATCTCTGCAGATGTTATGAGACATTTTCCAAAAGAATTTTCAAAAACTTATCTAGAAAAATTCTTTCTTTCTTATCTAACTACCTTTTGTACTTAAAGACCAGATAGTTGAGTGCAATGTGTAGAAGGTTGTGAATCAACTAAGGTTGATTATGTAATTATGCATGCATCATGATAAAAACTATGCTAATAAAGATTTTCTCCCTCATGGAGATATGCCGTCGCGCACAAGAAAAACCGTGCGCAAGTCTACCGGACCCATTGGCGTACCTCGCCATCAACTAGCCCCAAGGTATGAGGACAGTAGTAGTGGTAGCAATGATCCAATCGGAGATCTGAAAGCTCAAGTAGAACAGCTTTGATCAGAGCTCCGTCACAGGAACGAAGTATGGGTCGTGGATGGTCAGCGAATAAACGAGTTAAGAACTAATATCCGACACTTGCAAGACCAACTTGCTGAATGAGATTTAGCGCTCGATTGGGCTGTTAACTCACGTTCACTTGCTTGGGCCAAGGAAGCCAAAGCTCGAGCCCGCGTGGAGGAGCTTAGCACAGCCGTGGACAACTTGCAAGTATACTGTAATACACTACATGAGGAGGTTCATGTATTGTATTCACAACTACACCCTAACGTACCTGCGGATCCTGTCGGGATGGGAGCCGGACCTTCTGGAGCAGCGGGTGAAGCCCTTGGTGGGGAACTAGACCTTTTCAGGCCCCCTCCTTCAATGAATCTGGTTGACGAATGGTCTCCTACACCCGACAGCGAAGCTACCAAAAGTGATAAGAAGCTAGAATAGTGTAGTATAGAAATAGTGATAATGTGTAATAGGTAATGTATCCTGTTGTAAATTCGAGTATGTATCATTACCTTTCGAAGTAATGTAAAATGGATGGTTTGCTTTGGCATATTATATTTTCCAAATGTTCTTTGCCTCAGATGTCGTCCAGGACTCGTGGACAGGATGGTGCGGGAACCTCCCGTGGGAGGGAAGCTACTCCTAACCCACCACCAGTACCCCCAACCTTGGCTGAGGCTATTGCTGCCTTAGTCAATGCAACAGCCGATAACACCCGCTTTCTGCGGGAAATGGCGGGACAACAAATGCAACAACAAGGCGGGCGAGCGTATCCGCAAGGACCCCGCGAAACTTCATATTTGGACTTCTCGGAGACACGTCCCCCATTATTTGTCAAGACTAAAGATCCTCTTGAAGCAGATGAGTGGATCCGGGTTATCGGACAAAAGTTTGGGCTTCTCCGATGCACGGAGACTCAAAAGCCCTTATTTGCGGCGCAGCAATTGCGAGGCCCTGCCAGCACTTGGTGGGGAAATTATGTGGCTATCCAGCCTGCTGGTCATCAAATTACTTGGGACGAATTCAAACTGGCTTTCTGGGAGCACTATATTCCTGATGGGGTGCTCCATATGAAATAGGAAGAATTTATGAAGCTCAAACAAGGTGGAGATACTGTCACTCAGTATCTCAATAAGTTCAACCACTTGTCCCAGTATGCCATCGATCAGGTCAACACTGATCTGAAGAAGAAAAAATGTTTTATGAGAGGCCTTAATGACCGGCTGCAGCGAAAAATGGCCACCTGCCTCGATCTATCTTATAGCCGGGCTGTCAGCACGGCACTGACAGTCGAAGCCAAATATGCAGGCCCGGGAAAATTGAAGGGCTATGGAGGCGATAGGCCCAACCAGGGGCCTGAGAAGAGACAAAGGTTGGTGATCCGACCTTTTAATTAGAACTGTTCTTCACCACATCCACCCTCCTACCCTTTCAAACAACCGGTCTTTATCCGTCATGCCACTGCCCCCACCTCAACAAATCAGCCGGGTGCCCCTGGTACTCGTTTCTCCGCCCTCCCAAGCTCTTCAACAGGCTGCTTTAATTGTGGAAAGTCCAGACATTTTATCAAGGACTGTCCATACCCGAAGCAGAATAGATCAAATAATCAGCAGAGTTCAGGGAGTTTCGCTCAAGGCAAGGGAAATGTGGCGAACATTACCGCGGGCAAAAATATGAAGAAAACTGAGCGGATTTATTATACGCAAGTGGCCACGACACCGGAAGGAGAACCGGTTATGATGGGTACGTTTCTCGTGGACAATCACCCTGCAGTTATTCTTTTTGATTCTGGCGCTTCACATACATTCATAAGCAAGAAGTTTGTGGAGCAACATTCCATTCCATACAATGAATCAAGGGAAGGGTTTATAATTCATTCGCCTGGGGGACAAATATTCACTAAAGAGGTGGCTTTCCATGTGCCCATAACATTGGCTGAACGGAACTTTCCTACAAACATGATTGTTCTAAAAGGTCAAGATATATATGTAATTTTGGGCATGAATTGGTTAGCCCAGCATAAAGCTATTCTCAACACTGATCTGAGAACCATTAGGTTGAGTTATGGCCAAGAAGAGGTTCTCTTGTCTATCCCTGTAGCTATTCCAGCTAAACCAATTGGTAGAGTATATGAAGCCATCATACCAGAGATCCAAGAAATTCCGGTAGTATGTGAATTCCCGGACGTCTTTTCAGAAGATCTGTCTGGATTGCCTCCAGAAAGAGATGTAGAATTTGTGATTGAGTTGAAGCCCGATATGGCTCCTATTTCTAGAAGGTCGTACCGAATGCCTCCGAATGAATTGGCAGAACTCAAGACCCAATTACAAGATCTACTAGAAAAAGGATTCATCCGACCAAGCTCATCACCTTGGGGTTGTCCATCCATCTTTGTCAAGAAGAAGGACCAAACACTTCAGATGTGCGTGGATTATAGACCCCTTAATGAGGTCACCATCAAGAATAAGTACCCTCTTTCCTGGATTGACATCCTATTTGATCAACTTACCGGAGCCCGGGTATTTTCCAAGATTGACCTCAGGTCGGGTTATCATCAGATCTGTATCCGACCCGAAGATATACCCATGACCACATTCACTACGCGGTATGGATTATTTGAATATCTGGTTATGTCTTTCGGACTAACAAATGCTCCTGCCCACTTCACATATCTTATGAACTCGGTATTCATGCCTGAGTTGGATAAATTCGTGGTGGTATTCATTGATGATATCTTGATATATTCTAAGAATGAAGAGGAGCATGCTCGGCATTTGCGGATCGTATTAACGCGCTTAAGGGAACACCAATTATAGGCTAAGTTCAGTAAGTGCGCGTTCTGGCTAGAGGAGATCCAATTTCTGGGACATGTATTATCTGCCAAGGGGATAGCGGTGGATCCCAGCAAAGTCAAGGATATTTTGGAGTGGAAACCCCCAACCACTGTACATCAAGTCCGAAGTTTCCTTGGACTGGCTGGTTATTACCGCTGATTCATTCCAGATTTTTCCAAGTTTGTGAAACCAATCACAAGTTTATTGAAGAATGATACTAAATTTAATTGGTCTTCAAGATGTAATGAAGCCTTTAAGCAGCTGAAAGTATTATTGACCACTGCTCCGGTATTAGCTCAACCGGACATTGAAAAGCCCTTTGATGTGTATTGTGGCGCATCAGGTAGTGGTCTAGGCTGTGTTCTAATGCAAGAAGGCCGAGTGATAGCTTATGCTTCAAGGCAGTTGCACCGGCATGAGGAACATTATCGAACTCATGACCTAGAGTTAGTTGTTGTGGTTCATGCCCTAAAAATATGGTGCCATTATCTGCTGGAAATATCTGTCATAATTATACAGATCATAAAAGCTTAAAGTACATTTTTACCCAGTCAGAGTTAAATATGAGGCAAAGGAGATGGCTTGAGCTGATTAAAGATTATGAACTGGAGATTCACTATCTCCTAGGCAAGGCTAATGTAGTGGCAGATGCGTTAAGTCACAAGGCTTCCTACCATTGTCTGACGATGAAGACTTCTGACATTACGTTATGCCAACAAATGGAGAAGTTGAACCTAGGAATGATTCAACATGGAACTTCAAATCACTTGAAGCTTGAGTCAGTCCTCCTGCAAAGAATAATTGACGCACAAAGAAATGATGAGGGAATGAAACACATTCATGAGAAAATAGAGGCCGATAAAGCCAACTGCTTCAGAAGAGATGATCAAGGTGTTGTATGGTTTAACAACCGCATAGTTGTGCCTAAGAATGATGAGATCCGCCAGCAAATTCTAGATGAAGCACATCTTAGTCGCTATTCTATTCATCCCGGAAGCACTAAGATGTATCATGATCTAAAACAGCATTATTGGTGGACAAAGATGAAGATTGAAATCGCACGCTATGTGGCAAGATGTGACACTTGCAGACGTGTCAAAGCCATACATATGAAGACTGCTGGTCCATCGCAATCTTTGCCTATCCTTACATGGAAATGGGAGGATATAAGCATGGACTTTATTGTGGGATTACTCAGGACAGCAAAAGGATATGATTCTATTTGGGTTATAATTGATCGGCTTACGAAGATAGCCCATTTTCTGCCAGTCAAGATGGATCATCCAGTTGTTGTATATGTCGAATTATACATTGCTCGTATTCTTAGTCTACATGGGGTTCCAAAGACCACCGTGTCGGATCGTGGACCGCAATTTGTAGCCAAGTTTTGGGAAGCACTTCATAAATCCTTGGGTACCAAGTTGCTTCACAGTTCGGCCTACCATCCCCAAACCAGTGGGCAGACTGAGAGAGTAAATCAGATACTTGAAGATATGTTGCAAGCATGTGTTCTGGAATTCCCACGGAAATGGGATGACTATTTACCATTAGCGGAGTTCTCGTACAATAATAGCTATCAAGAGAGCATTAAAATGGCACCCTTTGAAGCTTTGTATGGACGACGGTGTCGTACTCCGTTAAACTGGTCTGAACTAGGTGAAAGATGTTTCTTCAGGCCTAATATGGTAAAGGAAACAAAAGAAAAGGTTCGAAGAATAATTCATAATTTGAAAGAAGCCCAATCTCGCCAAAAGAGTTATGCAGACAAGCAACGACAACCCTTGCACTTTCAAGTTGAAGATTATGTCTACCTGAAAGTTTCACCAATGAAAGGTGTATCACGTTTCGGGGTAAAGGGGAAGCTTGCACCTCGATACATTGGTCATTTTCCTATCCTTGAAAGATATAGACCAGTGGCATACCGACTCCAGTTACCCGAAACATTGTCTGTTGTACATAATGTGTTCCACGTGTCTCAATTGAAGAAGTGTCTTCGGGTTCCTGATCGAACCATTGAAGTAACAGATGTTGCCTTAGAACCAGGCTTGACATATTCAGAGCATCCTATTTGAGTCTTGGATCAAAAGGACAGAATTACCCGAAGGAAAACTCTCAAGTTTTACAAGATATAGTGGAACCAACATACAGAAGATGAAGCTACTTGGGAAACTCAAGACATTTTAGATAAGAATTTCCCAGGCTTTTTAGCTTCGTATAAATTGTAAGATAGGTACATTTGTTGTAATAAGAGGAATGAACCCCATACCACCCCTGTCTTGTACCAAAAATAAGGAAATAAAACTATGTCGTGTTTCCTTTTCCATTACTTGCCCTTGAACTTTTAATCTCGGGACGAGATTCTTTTATGGGGGGAAGGATGTAACACCCCTGGTGTTCCTACCACTAAAACTTGAGCATAACATCATAAGCATTGGCATATCATGTGTTTGTTACACTTAGAATGTATTCACTAGGCAAAAATTTCAAACAAGTTGTGCGAATGTGACTGGTTGTGGGTAAAAGCCTAGAATAGGGTACTTAACCCTAAACTGGACCCAGAAGAGTAAATAAAGCCTAAATAAGAGAAAACTTCAAAACTTGAAAATAATGATCATAAAATGTCACCATTAATGAACTTAAGTGATATCCAAACCCTAGAAGTACCAAAAACCCTAAATAGACCCCTAGAAAACCCTAGACTGAAACCCTAAGGGGTTATATGCAAAATGTGCACATTTTTGGACTTAAGTGCAAAAACCATGAAATTAGGGTACCTTAACTCATATGAATCACATGTGTGTGGATTTGCAAATTAAGCCTTGAGATTTGGACTTATTTGCAAAAGCCCCACTTAAACTCTATTTAGTTAAGTCTGAATTTCAGTGGAATAGGACCAACTTTGAAGCCCTATATCTTCCAAATCATGAGGATTTTGCCCTAGGTCAGCACATCAAAATTGTAGGGCTACTAAGGGAGAACAACTTTGCTATAGGGATTAAACCATGGCCACAAGAAAAATTTGAAGAAAAATGAGTCCAAATTCGAGCTGTTAGACTGCCTTAAGTCTGAATTCAGACTGACAGTGAGATTAGGCAATCTTTGAGCTTGGATTCGATCATGATCCAGTCATTGTTTGGCTATGATTGCTATAACAATATTGTAGCTGGATCATCGGACAACAACTTTGCTACTGGCATATCAACAAGTTGGCATGTAAAAACCTAAGGTCTAAGCCCTGCAAAGTGGTCTATCAGGCGCACTGAATAGAGACTCCATGGTACAGTAACTGAACAAGATCCCAAGTTCCTCCCCATTCGCCGCCGGTGACTGTCGCGCCGCGATTCACGCCGGCCGCTGTGATTCTTGCACCGTGACTTGTGGATAACCGTGGGCGAGTAATGATCTTGTCACCTGATCGACTCGGGCTCGGTCACAGCTAAGCTCATCGTACCCACTTGCTCGTCGATCGGTCGGATAGACTCCCCGCCGTTGGCCGCTTACCGCCGTGCACCACGTGATAAAGCGCTAGACCACGCCGCAGTGAATCACATCGTGCATGCCCGATGATCGCCGGAGAGCTGCCACGGTGAAAGCCACTAATCCCGAGCGCCAGTAACCTTCTCTTTCTCCGGCCGCGCGCGTCTCCCTCCAATTCACCGGCCACCGCTGTGGGAGCCTATAAATTGCCGACCCCGCCTGCTCCGCTAAGTAATTGTGTAACCAGTGAAGCAATATGTGCCTCGAATCATCCACTAGAACTCCCAAATTTGGAATTTCCCCTAAATCAATCAAGAACACCGAGCGATGTGACCTCGCCGTGGTTAGCTCGTCTCAGGTCCGCTCATACCCTCTGCCCTTTCGTTTTAGTGTTCTTGTGTGCCCCTGATACTCCTCGACCAACTCGATTAAGCTAAGCTACCTTAGATCGCCGGGTACGCGTTAGAATGTCTGTTGATCATACGGTCACTGTGGACAGAGTGAGAGAGAGGTCCAATAGTGAAATTAGTTGAGGGGAAACGATTGTTAGGGCTTGAATTTGGTTTCAGCTGAAGTAGAGCACCCGTCATCAAGTAATCTGGCCGGTACAAGCTCACCGGAGCTCGGTCCTGCGCTGTTTGCCGTCGTGGACTTCAGGCCGTGAAGAAATAGAACTGGGGGGATGTTTTTGTAACGTGTCAGTGAGAAATGGGAATAGCGTTGTGACTCGTTTCCAGTTATTAAAACCGATAGGGCGTTTCTGCAAAACCGACAGGGTGGGCGCGGGCGGGCGCACTTTCGTCCGCATATGGGCCGCCTCGGGCCAGTTTCAGCCCACCACTGTAGAGTCTTTTTCTTTTTCCTTTTCTACCAGAGCTAGAGAATTTCTAGAAAATTATAGAAAAATGCTAGAAATACCAGACCAATTTTGCTAGACTCCTAATTTTCCATAGTATTTAATAAAAATAGTTTCATGATTTTTAGTTCTAATAAGGAATTTTGGGGCATTTAAAATAGCCAAAATCCATACTTCTGGAATTTTAGGGAATACTAGTCGGTTGCCCGTACGTTGCGACGGCTTACAACAATACCCACGTAAACTATCCATCACAAAATTTCAAGATTTTTTATTGATTGTCTCCGCTCTCTGTATAATATATTTTTTGATTTGGCTAACTGATGTTATTGTTTACTCTATGCAAATATGTCTTGGTACAACACGGCCAATGAATGAGCGATTATAAGAGAGTTCACAATGATTGCCTGAATGAACAGAGATTATAAAATGACATAATTCCATCATACAGAGACCAAATAAGAGAAAGTTTGTGAGATCAAGTTTCTAAAATAAGTCCCATGAAGTCAAACTTATAAAAAAGATATATCAAAATATGGAGTGATGCTAAAGTCAGGCATAAATAAAAACTGGATGCGCTCCATATAAATTATGCTACTTCGTAGCAATTACTAACGTTTAAAACCAATAAATAACCTTTATTTTGCTGTTAGTGTGACAAATCATTGCTGCTCCATCCAATTCAGCAACCTCAAACACCATGTATTCCATTGTGCCAATGTGGTCTCAGAAACGACCTAATGCTTGCAAGAGCCAAGAACATCGTGTCGTGCTTGGGCTGTAGCCTCGGCCCGACACGATTATTTTTTTTATTTTACAAAAAACGTATATACATACATGCAATTTATATTTAATATTAAAAACATTTTAGCGTGATGTTCTACTGGTTAGATAGCTTCACCCAATGTCTCCTGCCCTTCTTCCATCAACGCATGGGTTCGAACACCATTTCCTGCACCGTTTTTTTAATATTTTACGCTGATTTAATTAAATGGATCGACGGGCTAACGAACTGGCCCGATACAGTTAGCAGGCCGGCATGACGTGCCTGTGCCATAGTTGTGGCCCGCGTGCATCTATCCCGTGTCGTGCGTCGTTACGCTGATTTAATTAAATGAATCAACGGGCTAACGGGCTGGTCCGACACAGTTAGCAGGCCGGCATGACGTGCTTATGCCATAGTTGTGGCCCACGTGCATCTAGCCCGTGGCGGGCGTCGTTTGGCATATATAGACTGCAGCGGATTAATTTGAAATAGATGTGAGGGGTTATTTGTAAAAAAATGATGCACGGCGACCGTTGAAACTGGTGCTTTAAGTATAGTATAGAATTAATAATTCCAAAATTCACCAAACTTTTTAGGTAAACTTTAAATAATATTTAGAAGCCTTGGGTAAAGTTTGGTATGATTTGGACCATGTTTGGTACTTAGAACCCAAAACCCTAGCCCCCCTCCCTATGAACTTCACTATAGACTCCGAAAACCCTAGTTTCCCGGAGATCCGTGAAGGAAAGTTATATTCAAGACAATAGATAATATACTTTTATTATCTTTGCATTTTCATGAGCATTCATGATTATATGTGGTTATATCTAGAAAATGAGAAGGAAATAGAAGTTGAAGAAGCGAGGACTTCACCAACACCACCTGAAGAACCTCAGGCAGGAAACTGCTTTTACTTTGATATATGTGGAGCAGAGCCTGATTCACCTATCACACAAGGCAAGCCCCGGTGCATTTGCCACCACCTTGTTATTTTGAAATCTTTCTCACTTACTTGATGCATTAGGTGATAGGAGTTGTGTGCTAAACCAGTTGTTGCATTTCCTTCCTTGGATTTGATTACTTCTCCTTAATCCCTGATTTACAAAAAGGTTTTTCTTATGCTTAGCTTTGCTCTAGAAAACAAAATGTTTTGTTTTCACAAAAGATGATGCTTCAAAGTGGGTGGGATGCTTTCAAAAATAAAACTTGATGGTGGATCCATCATGGCTATGATAGGTTCAACATCGGAAAAGATGTACCTCTGCCAGGTACTAAACTTTGGGTTTGAAATGATAAAGCTGAGACCGGGCGGGTGACTTACACGAGAAGAAAGTTTCGGTGTAGTGTCTCCGTCTGAGTCGATTAAGGACCGTCTCGATGTAGGCCTGCTGACCGAGGACCCTTTAACTGGTCACATGCCTCGTCATGGGTAAGCTTTGCCTCGGGCAAACTAATACTAGAATAAGATAACACGCAATGGGAGTGGAGAGATGGCGAGAGTAGCGTGTACCCTCCGTGGCAAGAGGCTGGACGGTGGTGTATATGTGCTCTTGGTTGGCGTGAACCCGATCTGGTCTTAAGAACCCTGGTGGCGAGTTGACATATGCAAGGGTTAAGTGCTACATATGTCGTGTGATTGGAGATCCTGAGCTGAGTATAATCGATTCGGATCGCCGTAACTTCGTGGACATGAAGACTTGGTCACTGACTTACACGTAGCATTCCAGTGAATAAGAAGGGTTGTTAAGAATTTGGCTAGTATAGGTCAAGTGATTGAACTAGGGTAGAAAGAACTCTAGAGGTAGGTAATTTTACTTAACCTGACAACTAAAACTGGATTTTTAAGGATCCACTATTAGTAAGCATTTATGCAAACAGAGTCTTTGATTATTGATGAGCCTTACCTTAACTCCCTTAAAATCCAGCATATCCTTGAGAGTCTTTTATTTTGACGGGTAAGACTTGCGAAAGTACACTTCGTACTCACGGCTTTGTCCCATGTTGTTTTAGGTGAAGAAGCGGCAAACTTTTGTTGCTTCTGTTCCAAGGTGGTATCGAAAGAAGAAAATCAAGATTAAAGCTACGGGAGGAAGGGTCCTCCGTTAAGAAAAACTTGTTACTGTTTATCGGGAGGAGTTTTTGCCTCCCAGGTGATGTAATAATAATACTCAGCACTCTTATATTTGTTCTGGTCTGTAATAAATACCACTCTTTCTTACTTTTAAATAAAGTAAGTTATTGTAACTGCTTCCGCATTTTCGTACCTCTGATGTATTGTAATGTCTGCGTGACGGGTGAAACGCTCTTGGGAAAAGTAAGGAATACAGATACCGAACTTGTCAAGTGATCAGGGGCACCTGCAGGGTTGTCTGAGGTCCGTTGGACAAGGACAACTGTAGGTGGGGCTAATGACTTGGGAGGTTCTGTCACATCTGTCTTCTGGGGACAGGCGGTGGTGACAGCGGTCTACATCCTCAACTGCTCGCCCACCAAGGCACTCAACGGGATGACACCGTATGAGGCTTGGCATGGGCGCAACCGGAGGTCTCTCACCTACGGGTCTTCGGCTCCCTCACGTTCACCAAGGAGCTTAGCCACATCGGCAAGCTCGACGGCAGGAGCACCCCAGGGGTGCTCATTAGCTACACGGAGGGCTCGAAGGCCTACCGCATCCATGACCCAGGAACATTGCGTGTGCGCACGACGCACGATGTAGTGTTCGACGAAGGGCGAGGATGGGCCTGGGACAAGGCGGTGGACGACGGCACGACTCTGATGTACGACGACTTCACCATCAAGTACGTCCACTTTGAGAGAGCCAGGGGAGTAGGCGACCCTTCACCGAGTAGGCCTACCCTAGCCCCCAAGTCTCCACCAACTCCAGCGCCACGCTCTCCAGCTCCGGCTACAACGAGCTCTTCGCCACCACGCAATCCAGCCACGACTCCGGCTCCAGCGAGCTCTCCGTCACCACGTACTCTAGCACCGATGGTACCCTCTCCAGGAACGTCCTCTCCGATGCCAGCTCGTTTCGAGCACGACCCAGCTCGTGACCCCGCTCTCCCACGACGAGGAGCGCGTCGACGCGTGCTACGACGGCGAGCCGTTGCGGTATCGAAAGGTGGAGGGCCTTCTCATCGACCCATCGGTGCCAGGCCCGGCGTTTCGCATTCTAGCAGGAGAGTTGCATCTTGCATGCGACGATGGCGAGCCTCAGGCTTTCGCGGAGGCCGAGAAACACGCGGCTTGGCGTGCCGCAATGCAGTCGGAGATGGACGCGGTTGAGATGAACCGCACTTGGGAGCTCGTTGATCTCCCTCATGGTCATCACGCGATCACCCTTAAGTGGGTGTTCAAACTGAAGAGGGATGAGGCCATCGCCATCGTCAAGCATAAGACTCGCTTGGTGGCACGCGGTTTCTTACAGCAGGAGGGGATTGACTTCAACGATGCTTTCGCCCCCGTGGCACGGATGGAATCTGTGCGACTCCTCCTTACGCTGTCAGCCCAGGAGGGCTGGCACGTTCATCACATGGACGTCAAGTCGGTGTTTCTTAATGGTGACTTAAAGGAGTAGGTCTACGTACACCAGTCGCTAGGTTTTGCGATCTCTGGCAAGGAAGGCAAGGTGCTGTGCCTGCGCAAGGCGCTCTACGGCTTACGACAGGCACCGAGGGCGTGAAATGCCAAGCTGGATTCCACACTCAAGAGATGGGCTTCATGCCAAGTCCGCACGAGGCGGCCATCTATCAGCGGGGCAATGGAGAAAATGCCCTGCTGGTGGGTGTCTACATCGACGATTTGGTGATCACCGGCGCCAAGGATGTAGACATGGCAGCGTTTAAGGAAGAGATGAAGGCCACCTTCCAGATGAGTGACCTGGGGCATCTCTCCTTCTACCTAGGGATTGAGGTGCACCAGAGTGACTCTGGGATCACACTTCGCCAGAC
Organism: Zea luxurians; assembly: GCA_029449295.1. NCBI lineage: Eukaryota > Viridiplantae > Streptophyta > Magnoliopsida > Poales > Poaceae > Zea > Zea luxurians. The sequence continues at coordinate 114,763,082 of JAOPSE010000006.1, read as the reverse complement.
CGCCTACGCCAAGCGCATTGTTGAGCTGGCTGGGCTCACTAATTGCAACTCAGCTCTCACTCTGATGGAGGAGAGGCTGAAGTTGAGCCGTGACAGCACGACGGAGGAGGTGGACGCTACTCAGTACCGGCGTCTTGTGGGGAGCCTTCGCTACCTCGTCCACACACGACCGGATCTAGCATACTCCGTCGGCTACGTTAGTCGGTTCCTGCAGCGATCGACGACGGAGCACGAGCAAGCTGTGAAGAGGATCGTTCGCTATGTTGCGGGGACTCTTGACCACAGTCTCTACTAACCGAGGTGCCCTGGGGAGGCACACCTTGTCAGGTACAGCGACAGCGACCACGCTAGCGACATCGACACCAGCAAGAGCACAAGCGAGATCCTATTCTTCCTGAGCAAGTGCACCATCAGCTGGCAGTCGGTCAAATAGCAGGTGATGGCTATGTCCAGCTGTGAGGCCGAGTACATAGCGGCCTCCACCGCTTCAACTCAGTCGCTATGGCTTGCTCGCCTGCTCGATGATCTCCTCGGTAGACGTTGGAGCAGTGGAACTCCGGGTGGGCAGCTAGTCTGCCTTGGTGTTGGCCAAGAACCTCGTGTTCTGTGAACGGAGCAAGCACATCTGGGTGAGGTACCACTTAATCCGTGACTGTTTGGCAGAAGGGAGCATCAATGCGCGCTACATCAACACCAAGGATCAACTTGCGGACTTGCTCACCAAGCCCCTTGAGAGGATAAGTTCCTTGAGTTTTGTTCCAGGTCCGTAATAACTCAACTTTCCCACAAGACGATGCACAAGACTTATGGGAGGAATGATGGAATAAGTCATGTGGTCTTCGTATGGAAGACAACATCTCTATTTTGTGGTGAACAGGACAGCAGCAGTTGCAGTCTTGACTGCTGCAGGACAACAGTCTTATAGCAGCGGTCTTTTGACTGCTGCAGGAACAGCAGTAGTAGCAGTCTTTTGACTGCTGTAGGACAGAAGTTGCAGTCTTTTGACTACACTTTTGTATCTAGAGGACAACACATGTGTGCTGCAGTGTGTAGTGCAGTACAGCCCTTAGGGCTATAAATATGTCACCGACCTTTCTAAAGGTATGGCATTGTGTAGTGTTTGAAAAAATAAAAGAAAATCGCTCCAACTTATAGTGTCATCCTTTCGATGAGAGTAAGAGTCTCGTTCATTACACAAGTAACCAGTGCTAATTTTAGGCACAAACTACAGAGAGTATTATTGTATATGCCTAGTTGTGGCAAATATCTCAATCTTCCCAAGAATGTCCCCTCCACCACATCAGTCGTAACAACAATCAGCTGTAAATAATGTGAGGCGAGCAACTGAACAGGAATAGCCTGCTCCAAAAAAGACAGACATCCAAACCCCAGATCCAAGCAAAACCCCCTAGTATTGTGGTGTACCTCCATGTGATGGATGCATGGAGGCTCGGTAGAAATAAATGAATCAGAAGCTTCTCTTAGGCTGCACGGCTATCATCAGCTGCATTTCACCACGAATGGACTAAAGACACTTAAGAATTGTGAGGTTCGCATTCCGAGCTTGAGGTCAACTTCTCCGCCACCCAACCAGAAGAAATCCTCATCCAATTTGGTGATAGCTTCATCTATGATGACCTGTGGTGGAAACCTTTTGCATCAGGTATCTTGTGAGATCACTAATAAGGCATAAGACATGCATTTTAAGCAAGTCACATAAGAATATACAAAAGCATCAGTTTGAAAAGATGTTTTCTCCATACCCATAGCTGAGTGTTCAAAACCTTCCAAGTTCCACCTATTTGCTATTAATACTATGCATGGTTTTTAAAGCGGTAAGGCGGTCCAAGGCGTTGGAGCACCGCCTGGACGCCTAGGCGGCGCCTAGGCGACGCCTAGGCGAGGTTGGCGGGCAAGGCGCCTAGGCGTTAGACCACCGCCCGGACGCCTAGGCGACGCCTTAAGAACAGAGATACTATGCATCACTTAATCCTGCGTAACTAGAGTAGGACCATCTATCTGATTGCAGTAGTATAGTTAGTAGCTGTAGGAATGGAAAAACTAAAGAGATGTTTACTACGGAATGTCATGTGTATGGATATGCAAAAAACACGGTTTGTCACAAACAAATCTATTAATTGTGATCTAAACCTAATAGTAGTATCTTTGCAATGTACATGCTTCAACAGCTGCAATGTAAATATAAATTTACATTACCGGTATGTTTGTTTCCATCCCGATGCAAGTGACAGCGTTATGCACAAACCCAGTAAGCTTGTGTGACTCCTCTTCTGGTGCCAACCTCACTGCATGAAACAAAGTAAACAGCAAGGTTGGTTTCAGACGGCAGCAATAGGCCTGCAGCAATTGAAATTGCCTAAACTACTGTAAGAGCCACAGCTCATTAATAGGCACTGAAAATGTTTAAATAGAAAAGCAGAAGTACAATGGCATAATGAAGAAAACAGTTAATGCCAATTGCCAAGGAATTTACTTTCAGTGCCTACTACATAATATGCAATGCACCAATGTTTCAGAAATCAGTAGTGAACCAGTTACTTGTTCCCCAGCGGCAGGTTTAGGTCAGTTTCTCAGTACCAACAGTAATAAAGTAAAGGGCAAAAGAAATAGCCTGCAATCTGGCCAGGAATGTGTTAGCAGTACACACAGCCCTGTCGTGAAAGTTGTAAAAGCTAAAATTTTATTGAAATGTGTTAGCAGCACATTCAACATCTTTTCATTGTCAACATTAAGACTCTACACCCATCAGGAATATCATAATCAGCCCGCTGCAATTTGTACAGTGGCGGAGGACGCCAAAGAAACAAGGTATGGCCGCTGGCAGCTGGCCGAGCTGGGACCCAATGCGATGCGGATGCGAAGGCAGCGAGCACGAGCGAGGCGCAGAGGCGGAGGCTGGCTGAGATGTGATACGATGCCGAGGCACCTAGGGTTCCTCACTTCTGCTGGATTGGGACGTGCAATTTAGGCATGGCACGAGCCATAGTGGGCCATAATGTGCCCTCTGCCACTGTTTGTACATGATTTAGTACATTCCTTATTTTTTTATGATGACAACACTGGGTCCGTCCTTTTACAAGAATTCCCCATATATGAATCAAGGAGCTCCACGTAGAGACCATCATCCACATAGGAAAAAGTGCTTGCCCTAGCAGCAGTCAGCCATATAAAATGAGATACACCACCTGAATGCAGCCTATTTTTTAAAAAGCTGAGGGACTTCAAAAGGGAATTTCAAATACATTGTAAAAGAATCTTACTGTTAAATCTCTTTTTCGGTATTTGCTTCTCATTTAGTTCATACAGGAAGTTCTTGATGTTTTCAGCGTTAAGCCGTGCCATATACTGCAGGAATATACATTACATCAATATAAACACGAGATATATAAATTTAAAATGGTAGATTGATATATTAAAGCTTACCTGAACAACAACGACATAGTATTTTGAATTCTTTGGATTACTGCAATCAACAACATCTACAGCAGCTTGGGTGTTCACCTAATAAAAGATGGACATAATTCATCATAACTAATGTTAAAGAAAGATTATTATCAGATTTGGAGGCAGGATCTTCTTAGTGAAATGACAGGCGGTTCTAGTGTATTGTTCGTGAAAAAAAATTGAGGTAGGATCACAAAACTGTAGCTCTATGCTTCAATGCATGTCCTTCCCAGGATAAAATAGTACTTGTTTTGTGTTCAGACAATCCAATTAAGCTGATAAGCAGTGATGCTCCACCATTGCTCAGATTACAACTCTGATTCTCAATGAACTGTAGAATTTAAATAAGTCCAATGCAATTTAAAAAGTTCCTGTTGCACAGATATTTTTAATGGGTGAAAAATTCTAAAAGAAACTGATGAAGCACACAAGCATGTCAACCTCTCCTTAATGTTCAAAGCAGGAAATTTTCAACTCAAACTTTGAGGTGCTCGCATATAGTGGTCTTTATCTCTTATCTATGCCATATAGCAATCAAATGTGATCAACAAATTAGCAAACACAGCTACTTGCACCAAAAATAAAGGGAAATTGCTTTCGAAAAAAAAGGGAAATTGATTTAGGTAATATCCTATATAGGATTAAGCGCATTATAGACAGCGTTAATTATTTCGGAGAAAAAACAACTGCTTCTGATAAACTTGGCACTGATTATCTCTGATATAAGATAGAAATGCCATAACAAATTTCGTTGCAACTTGCCGTAGCTCATAACATAGTAGCATATAAAACAGCAAACTCTGCTGTCCATCAGTCTACATGCAATGAAATAATGAGAAACAGCAGTTATGCACTTATTTTGAATCTTCAACAGGATAGCACAGTACTACTCCATAACGCATAACGCATGATCTTTACTTAGCCACCAACAAACCATAGCAATTGCGCCCATGATACTATTTATACAAACAAATTCAACATAACTATTTGCAGTCTTCAGAGAGTACATGATTAATTGTTCAATATTCAATAGCAACAATCATCAGTAATTATCCTATTCAAACTATCCTATGCGCACAAAAAATAACTATAAAATGCTAAATTAACGTAATTGTAGTCAACCTAACAGTTAGGCAGACGGCATGCTTAGTGCTCGACGAAACAGCCGCAAGGAAATGGAAAGGGGGCGAGCCAAACCAAGACGATACTCTTGCAGAGCTGGGCGACTGAGTCGGCTCGGAGCAGGCCGCGCCGCTCCTCGAGGGAGCGGTCGTAGTAGTCGGCGGGAACGCGACGGAAGGCGAAGTCCCGCACGCCGCGCGCGGCCAGGAGGGCTGCGAGATGAACCTCGGTAGCCCCCGCGTCGGCCTCGCCTTTCTCTGAGGGCGCGGTGGAGATGGAGAGCGCCCCGAGGCGGTGCTGCTGCGCGGCGAGCTCGAGGTCAGAAATACGGCCGAGGATGCGGAGCTGACGCGCCTCGAGGTCGGCCGCCGCGGCGCCCATGGATGCCGGACCTGGCGTGTCGTCGGAGGCGCGTCAGTCGTCCCGCTGCGGTAAACTGGAAGCAGGCCGACGCCGACCTGCTTTCTAACGGGATAATGTCAAACCGAAACCCGGGCCCAACTGAATCCATTATGTAAAAAGGGCCTGGATTCTAAAAAAAGAATGTAAAAAGGGCCTGATAAAAAACACTGATCAGTGTTCATGGACTAAAAATTCACCAGGATTAAATCAACATCAGTATGTTCTTGTTTGGAATCAGGCATCTTAGTGTATACTTGTATGCTAGCTTAATCTATTGATCTTGTTCAAATGTTTTTGCTAGAAAAGAAGTTGATGCAAAGCTTAGTCTAAATTGTTGTTTAGCTAGGCTAAATTGAAATTGAAATACAAAATTAGAACAATTTCCTCTTATGGAACAAAACATTGTATCTTAAAATACTAAAATAAGTATTTCAAAAGAGATAGCATAAACATATGTGCCCGATAATTAATCAATACTAGTTTTTTCGCAGCAGACAAGTATTCACTTTTCATCCACTTCCTTAGTCTCGTATCGAATTTGCCCTCAATAGCCTTCAACTGTTTGTTGGGAAAAGGGTCCTATCTTTATAGACATGATGAAAACTAGTTGGCAACCAGGGCGTGTTTTCATGAGTACAGATAGCAATGGGAATTCCCCATTGAGAAATGCCCCGCTATCTTAGTCCCCATCTCCACAAATGACATTGGGGGACATTTCTCCCACATCCAATCCCCTCGCGGATCCCCGTACACGACAACCAAGGTATGGCCCTTTCCTCTCTGTTTCACTAGCGCTATGGACATACCCTACCTTCTAAGGTAGCCAACGGTGGACTACAGCTTCTAGCTCCATGAGTGGCCGATGATGATATGGATAGGCCATTAGGGCATGGACCTTCTACTTTGAGGCATCTGGCAACTAAGGCAAGGCCCCTAGATTCCTAGGTGATAGCCACTAGGTCAACTCCCAAGTAGGCAATAATTTTATGCAGTCCCTTCAACCCTAGCACCTAAGAGAATCTGCAAGAAGTTTGGAGGTTGGAGCTTGAGGGCTTGGTCACTGTCTAGAGGTTCGAGCACTAATGTAGCAGAGTGATGGAGTTAGTCGGTGTAGCGGCTGGACTATGAGCTACGGTCCTACGGTTCAGATTGGGAAGGGAAGAAAGTAACAATTACTAGGTTGGCACATGGATATATACTTCTTAGGTAGGGTCAGTATTGGGCTTGGCTACTTGGGCCTTTGTCATATCTACATTTTGTATATACATGTTAGTTTTCAGTACCGAGATAGGTGGATCATCCCTAAGCCTGTCAGACCCGATGAGGAGGGATTTTTCCCTGTTAGCATCCCCATGGGGTTGAAATTAACCCCTTCATCAATCTCCAATTGAGGAATTCTTCGTAGGAAATTGGAGAATAGGTCCCCATTGCCATCTCTATTCACAAGGGTTAAGGTCATCCTAGAGAAGACACCCCATATAAGGTTGTCTTCAGCGGTTCTCACAAAATTTTCCCCCTATATCCCACTACCGCGCCACATCAGCCATATTTGCTCCCCTAATTTTTTCTCGCCCGCAACCGTTCCCTCTATTTCTTCCTCTACAACCCACCATACCAAATAAAATATACATTTATGTCGTGGTTTCGAAAATCGGGGGACAATAAGATTTGTGTTTGGTGGGGATGCTAGCACGGACTCGCTCCGAATGGTGAATCACTAGGGCTCAATGAGAGATCTGAGACACGAGGTTTATACTGGTTTGGGTCCGCACCCTACTCTAGTGTAGTGCTTATCGTAGTATTTCTTGGAGCGTGTTACAACTGGTGTGCTTGTGTGTAGGAGAAGGAGGAGGACATGTGTAGGATCTAGGACACCGGCTAGAGGGGGGTGAATAGACGGTTTTGACTAAAATCAAAAACACTAGGGAAATTTAATCAATATAACAAGAGGTATAAATTCTCTAGTGATAACAAGTAAACAATCTATGAGAATTAACTAAGGTGATTGAATACTTGAAGAACAATATGCAAAATACTAATCACTTGCACGACAATAAGTAATGCAAGAAAATAAAGACACCGGATTTTATCCCGTGGTATCGGTGATTTGCCGATCACCCCTAATCCACGTTGAGGTGGACTTCAAGCTCTCACTTGCTCCTCTATCAAGACACGGCTTGATCTTTGAGCCAAGTGGACAAGAAATCACTCAATACCTCGATTCCACTAATGTCACCTTTGCCGCTCCGGCGAGGTAGGCACGAACCCCTCACAATAAACTCCGCGGCTCCTCCACAATCTTCTTGGAGAGCTCGACGGAGACAACACTCGAGCCGTCTAGGAGGCGGCAACCTCTAAGAGTAACAAGTCAATGACGCTTGCTCGATGTACCACCTAGTGCCTCAGGAATCACCAACGGATGCAAATGCACTAGGAACACTCAATCTCTCACTAGAATGCAATCTCAAGCAAGGAGTGTGAGAGAATGAGTTGGAGGATCACAAATGAGCTCAATGTGTGCAAGGAATGGCCAAGAGAGCCATCACACACGAGCTCCCCTTCTATTTATAGCACACAACTCAAATCCAACCGTTATGTGCAATTTGCACATTTCCTGCGCACACGCGGACGGTCCGCGCCCTAGGGCCGGACAGTCCGCCGTACACATAATGGCTATTTTTCCCGTTTGAAATCTGTCAGAGCTGTCAGAAAAGTGAGGTCAGGATAGTCCGCCAACCTTGGTCGGACCGTCCGCGACTTGGCAACTTAGAGCACCAGAGCTCTGACCAAGAGGAGTTAGCACACGCGGACGGTCCGCGCTACAAGGCCGGACGGTCCGCGACCTGGGAGGCAGTACTGTCCGGGCTTATCCTCCGGACAGTCCGTAGTACAAATCCCAAAAACCACACAGTCCCTGCCCAAACCAAATTTGGCACCTGCGGACGGTCCGCCCTACAAGGTCGGACTGTCCGCACAATAATTCAGGGACTGTCCCGAGAGTAACCTTCTCTGGTCAGGACTGCGGACGGTCCGGCCCTAAGGCCCGGACGGTCCGCAGTACAAATGAACAGGACCTGTCAGAAGAAGACATACTTCGGACCCCACTGGAGGATTACGGACGGTCCGCCCGCAAGGCTCGGACGGTCCGCACATCCAAAGACTTGGCAATTTTCAAACATGCTTTTGAAAAGATTTTTAACTCATGAAATTGGAAGCGCTGTTAGTCCTCATGCAAATGCAACCACTAGATGCTCTATGAGGCACTAAGTTTTACACAGATCAAAGTCATTGACCCCTCTTAATAGTACGGCTATCTAGCATACTAATCCGGTCAAATATCTTCTCTAAACTCCTGAAGACCAGCAAAAATAAAACCTATGTTATACCTTTGCCTTCACTTGATCCACAACCAATGCTTATAAATCTCCAAGATTCTATTCTATGTGTTCCAACCCTGCATTCTTATTTCTCCAAGAACCGTTAGTCCACAACCAGTTGTCATTAATTACCAAAACATCACTAAGGGGCCTAGATGATTCACAATCTCCCCCTTTTGGTAATTGATGACAACACTACACAATACATTCAAGAGAAGTTTTGTTTTTCAAATATCCCTCATACCTTAGGTATAAGAAGGATTTTAGAGGTGAGTTTCATAAGGCTTATCTTGATTTGAAGTTCTGTCCGAGAGATAGATAAATCCCAATAAAACTCAGAATGTAGGAATAGCTCCCCCTATGTGTGTGCATAATATTTCCAGTTGAAGATACAACACACATAATCGATCGAAATTTTGATGGAGATCTTCCTACAGTCATGGTTATCGTGGCATACAAGAGGTAATATGTACAGTAAGCGCAACAAATTTAATTACTCCTCGATCAACCATTCACAGAGTAATTTAAACTAATTTAAACATAAGATTCAACGCACAGAATATTACAAATAGTTGTCCACATGCATAAGACATGAATATTACAAGTAGTTGTCCATAGGCATAAGACATAGAGTTCAAATAGTAGCCAATACCAAGTGCATAAGACATAAAATGGTAAACATGCACATACATAGTCTTAATGTCCACGTAAGCGAGCTCCCCCTGAATATGATATCTTCTCTTCGCTTCTCTCCCCCTTTGGCATCAACTGCCACAAAGGAGGGACCTCACTGACCACTAGGTGGAGGATACATACTATAATAGTGAGTGCTGAAGGTGTCAAAGAGAGAGGAGAACTGCCCAAAGTCCTGCTGGAGCTGCTGCTGCCTCTGACTGATATCTTGCATGTTGTCATTGGTGGAGAGATTGTCAAACTGACTAGATAGAGCCCCCATGTTGTCATGAAAACTCTGCTGCATGTTGTTTAGTCTGGTCTTGATGGGATCAATGACATGGTCTTGGATGTGACTACGAAATTCAGAAAGCTCACAGTTTATTGCATCCAAGTGATCATCAAGGTGAGAGTGCATGGCATCCATGCACTGGTCCATATGGGTCATAATTCCCTGGAAGCGGCCATCCATGTGGGCCTGAAGCCCTTGCTCACTACAGGAATCCTATTGATTCCCGTCGGCCAGGGTAATTCCCGTCGGCCAGGGAGAAAACTGACGGGGATAATGTAACTCCCGTCGGCTAAAACGCAGCCGACAGGAGTTAAGTTAACTCCCGTCGGCCAGCAAGTAGGCCGACGGAAGTTAACTTAACTCCCGTCGGCTAGAGCGTAGGCCGACATGGATTACTTAACTCCCGTCGGCCAAAGCTCAGGCCGACGAGGATTAGCCGTTTATGAGCGCGGGTTCACCCGCGCGGACGCATTCTCTCTGTCTTCAACCGCCGAGCCGCCATCGCCTCTTGCAAGCTCCACCGCCGCCGCGCCTCCCCAAGCCCTGCCGTCGCCTGCGCAAGCCCCGCCGTCGCGTCTCCCCAAGCCCCGCCGTCGCCCCGACCCCGCGCGGCCGCAGCAGCCCCGTCCGCCGTCGCCCCTGCCCTAGCCCCGTCCGCCGCCGCCCCTGCCCCATCCACCGCCGCCGCCGCCACTCCCCTACCGGCCCCGTGCCGCCCCTAACGGCCGGCTGACCACCACGCCGCCCCTGCCGGACCCCGCCGCTGCCGCAATAGCCTCCCCCGTCGGCCTCCTCCACCGCCACCCATCGCTCCGACCGGCTCTCCGAGCACCGTCGCAGCCCCAAGTCCGCCGTCGCCTTCGATCGCCTCCACGAGTGCCGCCGCCGGTCCCGACCGCTTCCCCGAGCGCCGTTGCCGCCTTGTCGTTGAGGTATACATCCTAAATTGTGAATACGAGTGTGATTATAATAGTTAAATATGTGTGTAGATGTTTATTTTCGTCGGTTTTTTATGGCCGACGGGAGTTAAGTTTCATGTGATTAGAGTTAATTTAAAATTGTTAATTGTTTATTGATTAGATTTAACTTATAATATTAGGATGTATGAAGGTTTCAATATTGATAAATTTGATGCTATTGTTAATAAATTTGATGTTCTGAAAATTTTATTTAATTTAATGGATTTAATGTTGCAAATATTGTTTATTTTCGTCGGTTTTTATGGCCGACGGGAGTTAACTGTAATGCGATTACAATTTATTTAATATTGGTATTTGTTGCAAATTTGATGTTCTGAAAATGTTGCAAATATTGTTTATCTAAATTTGGATGTTGCATTATTGTTAATTAATGAATATCATGTTATTGTGTTGAAGGTGATGTTATATATATAGTTTTACTACTTACCTATAGATGTATGTGTGACGTGTAGAAACATGAATGTCTCACACGCACTCTTTACTCGTACACACAGCCGCAATAATGGGTGATAGACGTGATTGGATGTATGAAGGTTTCAAGAAGGGTGGGTGTCACACAAGTGAATGGTTTGCCAAGACGCAGATGTTTCTGGACCATGCAGCTGCTTTGTCACAAATAGATAATATTAGGTGTCCATGCAATAAATGTAGAAATATGACGAGCCACACCAAGAGGCAGGTCACACTACACCTGTGTTCGCATGGTTTCGTGCCAGGCTATAAGGTCTGGTATCTCCATGGTGAAGATGTTGAACGAGCAGCAGAAGTAGAAGTTGATGACGGTGAAGATGATGTTGATAGGATGGACCAGATGCTTGAGGATCTGCAGCCTGAACTGGCACCAGATCATCATGATTCACCTACACCGGAGGTTCAAAAGTTCTTCGAAAATACGGGTCAAAATAGCCTGGACCAGGCTGCCAATACTGTTGAGGCTGAGGAGGAGGTGGAGGAGGAGGCATCTGCTCTGCATCAGCTTCAGGAGCGTCTCCTGCATCATAACCAGCTTCTTCCTCATCATCTGGGAAGGGAGTGAGAGGCCTGGTGAGGAACCCAATTTCATTCTTGAAGGGCCTAAAAGGTGTATGAAGTATCTCACAGTGCCCCTCAAATCTTGTCTTGGCTTTAATGAGAGCCATAATGTACAGAGCATAGGCTAGGTTCTAGTTTTTGTCCATTTTGAGATCATTTAACTGTCTCATCATAAAAAGCACAACATTCATTACCTCACCATTCATGACATGGTGGATAATGTTCCAGAACTTGTCTCTAATTTTGCTCTTGTCTCCACTCTTGGGAAGAATTGTGACTCTAGCAATTTTGTTAATCACAGCAGGATGATGCCTCAGTCCTGCTGTCTCTCCAAACCTCCTAGGAATTCCTAGCCTTGCTGGCTCATAGAACTGCACAAATTCTTCGAAGTTATCTTCAGTGTATAAATCAATCCCAGCTGAAATGGTACCATAATCCAGACTGTTTGCAGCTGCAAATTCAGCAAATGTTGCAGAATATCTCTTGAAACCAGTCATCCATGTGATGGATTCCTCATCGATATCAATCTCAGCAGTGGCCAAGAATTGCTTTACTGCCATCTCATTGAAATCAGTCCTCTGACCCATAAAGTGATAGAGACCACATGCCTCAAATTTTGGAATCAGGTCCTCCATAACTGATTGACCCAGCATAAAAGTATAATCTATCACTTGATGCTTGTGAAAGTTGGTATCCATCAGTGTGCCCCAAAAGACATCAAATTGGAGCTGAGTGTGAAAGAATTGAACATTGGTGTCTGAGGGCGGAGCATATTGATTGACAGTCCTCCTGGAGCAATATTCTGCCATAGAGAACCTCCTCTTTGGATAAGTCCATCCTGTGATGTCAATCGGATAGTCAGGATGAGCATGCGGAACATCTTCTGTGTCCATAGAGACACTGCCCCCAGCTGAAGATTGGGCCTCTGAGTCTGTGGTTGGATTATAGTCTGCATCGTCTACACGAGGGCGCTTTGATTTGAAACGACCGGCAAGCTTCTTTCAAAGTCCGCCCAGACCACTGCAATATATGTGAGAAATAACCATAGGTGAATTGTTGATAACGCCACAATCATAGAGAAAGATAGTGCAACTTTCTGTCAGGGGCTGAACCGTCCGCGCTAGGGGGCGGACTGTCCGTGCCAAGGGTCTGGACTGTCCGCGCTCACCAGGCAGACGGTCCGCGACCGACCAGGGGCGATTCTCTAGAACCCTAGCCGCCCCGATCATTCAATCAACGATTCAGTAGAAAATAACCATCCAAACTTGTTCAAATTTTTGCACAACATACACAATGAGTAGCACTAGCAATTCCACCAATCAGATTTGTGAATCCATTGCTTAATTCTAGATCAGAGAGAAAATCCGAAGAATCCCCAAATTTGAAGAAATTTGATGAAATCCATGAGATTATGAAATACCGGGATGAAGACATGATTGTTGAACGTCCCACAAGCTTCCGGACAGTCCGTGCGCAACTTCACTTCACCGTCCGCTCACAATTGACCAAAGTGACCTTTAGGCGTGTGGAGAGTGTGAGAGGAGAGGCAACGGGTGAAAGTGACAAGTTGACTGCCTCTGCCCGATTTAACAGCCTGTCGCGGACGGTCCGCGCAGGGGCGGCGGACGGTCCGTGCCCTGGTAACTCAGACTATCTGCTCTGCTGACCCGGACTGTCCAGATCCTGATACGGCGGACGGTCCGTGGTCCATAGGCGGACGGTCCGCGACCTGATACTCAATTCTTCAAACTTTGTCTATTTTCTGATTTTGAATTTCAAATATAATTTGATGCTCATATATGGACATTTTGACCAATCCAAGGGTTAGTATGCATGCATATACACATTATGTATTTGAGAAATGCACTTTTTCATATCAAACTAATTAGATCAAACTAGAATGAAAAATTCATCAAAAATACCCAATAAATAGCCTAAAAAGCGTATGTAGAAGTGAAATGCAATACTACACATGTGTGTTCAACCTCAAGCCACATTTGAGAGATCTATCACATTCATTTCACTTCTTAATGTGCAAAATCTCGTTTCATCCAATGGCTTTGTAAATATATCGGCCAATTGATCATCCATGCCAATTGAGTGTATAGAAATGTCTCCCTTTCCAACATGATCCCTCAAGAAGTGATCCCTTATATCAATATGCTTAGTTCTTGAGTGTTGGACCGGATTTGTAGCCAATTTTACCGCACTCTCATTATCACACATGAGTGGCACATTCTTAAAAATGATTCCATAATCCATAGAGTTTGTTTCATCCATAATAATTGAGCATAACAATTACCGGCCGATATATATTCTGCCTCGGCGGTAGAGAGAGCAACGAAATTTTGCTTTTTAGAAGACCATGAAATAAGAGATCTTCCAAGAAATTGACAACAATCGGAGGTGCTCTTCCTATCAACTTTGCAACCCGCGTAATCCGAATCCAAATATCTAATTAATTCAAATTGAGCACCTTTGGGATGCCATAGACCAATATTGGGAGTATATTTCAAATATCTCAGAATTCTTTTTGCGGCCTTCAAGTGAATCTCTCTAGGTGAAGCTTGAAATCGAGCACACACGCAAACACTAAACATAACATCGGGCCTATATGCGGTAATATAAAGTAAACTACCAATTATTGAGCGATAAAGTTTTTGATCAACCATAGTACCTCCCTCATCTAAGTCTAGATGACCATTTGTTGCCATAGGAGTCTTGATAGGCTTTGCATTCTCTAAGCCAAACTTCTTGAGCATGTGTAACATCCCAAAATTTCAACCCAAGGTTTGGAACCCTAATCTTCTCTCCCCCCCTATCTTACCCCCTTAACTCCACCCTTTAGGTCATCTCATCATATGCATACACTTTGATTGTTAGAGCACCTCATATAGATTATTTTTTAGCACCTAAGATTATTTAGCTAATTGTTGTTCAAAGGAAAAGGAGATAAAAATAAAATAGAAATAGAAAATAGAAATGAGAAATAGAAAACAGAAAAAGAAAAAGGAAAAAACATTTTCTCTCCCCCCTCGGCTGGGCCGTTTCCGGCCCAAGTCGCGCCCGCGCCCGCTTTTCCCCCTCACCTCCCGCGGCCCAAGCGGCCCAGCAGCGCCCGCGCCCGCGCCGCGCCTGACAACCTGACCCCACCTGTCAGTTGCTCCTCCCCTCTCCCTCTCGCGCCGCTCTCCCGCTGACAGCCCGGGCCCGCTCGTCAGGTCCCTCGTCACGCCCATGCCTTCACCGGCGCGTTCGCCACCGACCACCGCCCACCCCGTCTCCTCGCCATTAACGCGCGCACTGCCTCAGCTACCTCCCTGCCACAGTACCCGAGCCATCCCCTCACCCCTCGCCTGCCCGAGCCATCCCATCGTTGTTTGCGCCATCACCGCCAGCATGGCGAGCTTGTCGGCGTTGACGTCCCTCCTCCCTTCCCCCCCTCCCGGGCGCCTATAAAAGGGACCGCCCGAGCTCCGCCTTCTCCACACCAGCCCCGACCACCTCCCACACTCCTTCCCGAGCCCGATTGAGCTAGCACCGCCGCGTTCCCCTTCACTCCAGTGAGCTCCGTTCTCTCCTCTCTAGTACCGTTCGGTCGAATTGCTTTAGTGCTTGAGGTCCGCCACTCTGTCACGATCCTAGCACACGGCCTCTCGACGCCTATCGCGCCCGGTGGCCTCGTCGGTGACCTCACCGCCGCGAGCGCCCGCCACCCGCCGTGGACCAGCCACCCCGAAGCCTCCATCGGTCAAATTGACCCCACTCCCGTGATCCCCTACCCCCGCCCGTGCCTCACCATCGCTCCCCCGCCATAGAACCGAACCCACGGTGGAGAACCGCCGCGGGATTTCACCGGCAGCCGAGCCCCGGTCGACTCCCCCTCCCCGTCGCCGTTCAAACACCGTCAACCCCCTCCCTCTCCCTGGCATGTGGGCCCGCACCACGGCGCCATTCCCCGCTGGTGGGCCGAGTGGGCCGCCTACCCGCGCGGCTGCGCGCGCGCTCGCGCCCGGCTGGGCCAAAAACACCCCCCCGATCCAGCTAGCTAGAAATTCTTTCTCTTTTTCTTTCCCCATTTCTTTTTCCCATTTTCATATATATATTTATATGCTGATATTTTGTGCACCAAAAATAGTTTAAATGAATTATAGGGCACAAAAATAATAAGGTATAAGAATTGGCACACCCCACTAAAGTCACCATGATTGATGTATTGTTCTTATCTGTGCTTGTTAGCGGAAGAGGGATCCGATCCTCCGGAATTTGTAGCTCCGGAAGAAGGGTAGGAACCCGACCCCTCCGAGATAAATCTTTTGTGCCAAGAAAGCTTCGATGAAGGCAAGTCCATCCTTCCCTTGATGCATAATTTACCTATTCTCTCTACCACTACCCAAGCTGGGACTAAGGGATGGAATCTATTTGCATGGTGAGCATGAGATAGCCCGCATTAACTAATACCTTTTGATCACAAGATATGGGATGAAATAGGGGCAATGGTTGTAACCAACGATGTTTTCAAAAAGTGTGCAATGAAGGGTATTCACCCTCATCACCTGGTGAGTGGGATGATCAGGGACTCCCTGGTTTAGGGGAGGGCCTAAGGTGATGGCTCAGCTGGTTTAGGCGTGAGCAGAAGGACTGTCCTCTCATATAAGGACCGGTTTGTCATCTTTCGCTACCTGTACTCATGAAAAGTACAACCACTCGAGGCTGTGTGGGCAGTCACTCGATCTGAACTCGTACGGTCCAACCCCAGGGTTATGAAGGCTGGGGAACACCGGGAGGATAAGGAGGGAGAATGTTTTGTCCGGTTTGGACATGGCAGTGGCCTAACTCCTTCCGGTATAACCATTAAGGTTAGGACGTGCGAGGAAGGAAAGTGATTCGGATTCGGATCTCATTGGCCATGAGATCGCAGAGCCGGACTAGTGGGTAAAGTGTACCCCTCTGCGCAGAGTTTAAACCTATTCGAATAGTCCGTGTCCACTGGTATGGACGAGTCTGGTGTGGTATGACAATTAGTGTTTCTACAACATCCGTGAACAGGGAAATACGTGTGTGTGAGTGTGTCTTTGGAAAAGGAAATTGTACCGGGTGGGCTGGGAGCAGGAAGCTCAGTGGTGGTTAAGCAACGTGTTATTTCTATTTCTTCGGAAAAACCCTAAAAACAAGTACTGCCTTTCTCTAAGAAAAAGAAGAGTGACTTCAACTCCACCATATGAAGCATGTATGATATAGGTCTCTTTCTCTTTACGGGAGCCGGGTGGGCTTGCGGAATACCTAGTGTATTCACCCAGAATTATTTATGTTTTTCAGCAGCTGAAGACTTCTTTTCTGCTATGCTTGATTGAAGCGGCTGTGTCTTCACCCAGTTCTGCCTGTGGCCTGGGCTAGTTTATCTTCCACTGCGTTTTATATTTCTGGCTCTCTCTCGAGCTTGTACCCTGGTATTGTAATAAAATTTACTCAAACTATGTACTATTTGAAGTAAAGAATGTGGTTACTAGCCTCTTGGGACTAGTAATTGTATCACATTTGAGTCCCGAAGGATCGGGATGCTTCAGGTGGTATCAAAGCCCATAGGACTGGCCGTAGACCGCAGCCCTGACCTTAAAAGTTGCCTTAACAAGGAAACACCTCTTACCCCTAAGAAAAACCTTCTCTCCTTTCCCCAATATTAATGGACCCTTCTTTTCTCCTACCAGATGGAAGGCTCTTGGGTCATTAGGACATCCTACTGCTCAGAGGAGGAAGGATTTCCTCACCTCCTACGGAGTTGCGCACTATGCATGGGGATCCGCAAGAAGCCCGAATATGTCTGGAAGGAATACCGCGAAAATGGAATGGAGAAGTGCTCTATGGCGGTCTACCTGGGAGAAAGCCGAAGTTACCCAAACCACCCTCCCTTCCAAGTCACCTTCATCAGGCACCGCTTCCTAGACACTTGCCAAAGTGTTGCCCGAAAAGCCCTTAAACAGCTATGCCAAAACTACAGCAGAGAGATCTTTGAAACCCTCCTTCGTTACTTCCCACCTAGCAACAAAAATACACCCACCTGGAGGAAAATACTTCAGGCCCTGTCAGGGAGAGACCCTACCGAGGATGACCCCACCATCGTCTACATGGTCGGATACCTCCACACTCTCGATAACCACTATGATGACCTTTTCTCCCACTACACCCACCTAAACTCCCGGGTGGAAAGCTTAGAGCAGCAGGTCAAGGAACTTAAGAAGGAGAAGGCATCCCTCCAAGAGTGTCTCGATATAGCAGAAGGCGAGGAGGCCAACACCCGTGAAGCCTACCGAACCCTGAAGATGGATTATGATAAGAAGCTGAGGAAGCTCGCCCCCACGAAGAAAATCCAAAAGAAGACCAAGAACCAAGGAGGCCAAGCTGAGCAGAGGAAGAAGGCCCCTCCAGCACCAACTCCCACCAGGATAGAGAATTTGTCCAACGTCGAGGATATGTCCCTAGCTAGCCTTGATGACCTTCTCAAGGAATTTGGGGACACTTTAGAAAAAGAGTTCGGTAGTACCTCAGAGAACGCTCGCGTGTAATACGACTTGTAGTAGCTATATGCTTGTAATGTATTGGTGTAATGAATAAAATAACTTGGTTGAAAACAATTGGCATGTGCATAATAGTGACTCTCCCCCCCTGGCAGATGGCTTCGGATAAAACCACGCCTACGGCCTCCGGGATTGGAGCAGGGTTTCCCCTAAGAGCTGAAAGAGAAGCCTGTAGAGAAGGAAGTGAGGCCCACCTCCCCGCACCTCCAGAACTACCCTTAGATTTAGCCCAAGTTCTAGCCAACCAAACCCGACTCATCGAGGTCCTCACTCAAAGCCTGGAAAATCAACGTCCGAATGGTGGAAGACCACAAGACAGGATGGGAGATTTCCTGAGGCTCAAGCCTCCCACGTTTGCCGGATCTAGCAATCCCCTCGATGCTGACATTGGCTGCGCACGATTAAAAGAAAGCTGGAAGCCATCGGATGCCCGGAAAATCAGCGTGTTCAACTGGCTGCTCATCAACTTTCCGGAATGGCCTTAGCCTGGTGGGATACCTTCAATGTTACCATTAGAGATGCTACCTGGGCAGAGTTTGAAACGGCTTTCCGGGAGCACCATGTGCCGCAAGGGATCATTCAGCTCAAGGAAGATGAATTCTGGGAACTGACTCAAGACGGAAGATCTGTCAGTGAGTACGTGCACAAATTCACAGAGTTGGCCTGCTACGCGCCGGATGACGTCAGCACCGAAGTCAAGAAGATGGCCCGCTTCCTGAAGGGGCTCGGACCAGAACTCAAGACCATCCTAGCCAGCCAAGACTTCCTCAGTTTCTCGCACCTCTCCAACAAAGCCATGCAAGTGGAAAGGGTAAAGGAAGAAGAAAAAAGGCCATCTCAAGAAGAAATTCCAAGTCCTCCGAGCTCAGCAGCAAGACCGGCACCAGAAAACTTGATCCTTTGGATTTCCACCCAAGGGACCAAGCTTCAGTAGATCAGCTGGACCCACCCCGTCACGGTTCAGTCAATAGAGTCAGAGCTCCTTTCATGCCCCCTCAATTGCAAGCAACCAACCACCAGCGAATGCGTGTTGGCACTGCGGAGATCCCAGCCACTTCAAGAACAACTGTCCCCAGCTGAAGCCATCAGGACCTACTTACTCCAACTTGGTGAATGGCCCCAAGAATACCTCAGCACCCACCCCCAAGGCGCCCTCCTCCATCAGCCAGCAGAACAAGACCCAGTATCAAGGAAGGGCATGAGTAAATCACGTCGATGCTCAGGAGGCTCAGCAAGCTCCGAGAGTAGTGCTCGGTGAGTTCCTTGTTGAATTTACTCCCGCTGCTGTACTTTTCGATTCAGGAGCATCCCATTCTTTTATAGCCACTAGTTTTGTGGAAAAGCATGGCATCCCCTTTACCCCTCTAGAGATACCCTTGGTCACTCGAACCCCAGGGTCAGACCTTCTATACCAGCACAAATGCTCCCAAGTCAGAATTCTTTTAAGTGGGGTAGTATTCTTGGCAAACTTAACTGTCTTGCCATCCCAAGGGATTGATGTAATCTTAGGAATGGATTGGTTGACCAAGCACAAAGGTATCATCAGTTGCGCAAACAAGACAGTCCTTCTCACAGACCGCCAAGGAAAGTCAGTCTCTTGTCAGGCTCAGCCACCCGCCAATGACCCAATGATGTTTAACGTAGTAACAGAAAGTATGTCAGTAGTAGAAGAATTCATGGATGTGTTCCCGGAAGAGTTGCCAGGAATGCCACCAGAAAGAGAAGTGGAATTCTACATAGATCTGATTCCTGGAATGGCTCCCATCGCAAAGAGACCATACCACATGGCTCCTACCGAGTTAGCAGAATTGAAGCTCCAAATCGCAGATCTTCAACAAAAAAGAGTGCATTCGTCCCAGCTCATCCCCTTGGGGAGCACCAGTCCTTTTCGTCTCTAAGAAGGATGGAAGCATGAGGATGTGTATTGATTATCGATCGTTAAATGAAGTCACAATCAAGAACAAGTATCCACTCCCTTGGATCGACGACCTCTTCAATCAACTTCAAGGGGCCAAATACTTCTCCAAGATAGATCGAAGGTCTGGTTATCACCAACTGAGAATCAAGGAAACAGATATTCAGAAGACTGCATTTGTCACCCGGTATGGACAGTATGAATTCACAGTGATGCCTTTCAGACTGACAAACGCACCCGCCTTTTTCATGAACCTCATGAATAAGGTGTTTATGGAAGAGCTGGATAAGTTTGTCGTAGTCTTCATTGATGACATCCTCATCTACTCCAAGAACCGCAAAGACCATAAGCGTCACCTCCGGACCGTCCTCGGAAAACTCAGGGCACACCAACTTTATGCTAAACTCAGTAAATGTGAATTCTGGTTGGAAAAGATAGCCTCCCTTGGGCATATCTTGACCGCAGAAGGAATAGAAGTATACCCTTCCAAGGTAGAAGCAGTATCAAAATGGAGGCAGCCATCCAACGTCAGTGAAGTTCGAAGCTTTCTGGGAATGGCAGGATATTATGGCCGCTTTATCAAGGGATTCTCTAGCATAGCAAGACCTATGACCGAACTCCTCAAGAAAGACCATAAGTTTGTGTGGACCCCGAAGTGTGAAGGAAGTTTCCAGATCATAAAGGAGAAGCTCACGACCGCACCCGTTTTGACACTACCGGATATACATCAGGATTTTGTCGTCTTCTGGGATGCCTCGAAGCAAGGCTTAGGGTGTGTGCTGATGCAAAACAAGAAAGTCATTGCTTATGCATCGCGCCTACTCAAGCCGCATGAGCAGAATTATCCCACCCATGATTTGGAATTGGCAGCCATAGTGCATGCCTTGAAGATATGGAGGCACTACCTAATTGGGAACAAATGCCACATCTTCACCGATCACAAGAGTCTGAAGTATATCTTCACTCAGCCAGATCTCAACCTCTGTTAGAGAAGATGGCTGGAACTGATCAAAGATTATGACCTTGAGATTCATTATCACCCCAGAAAGGCCAACATGGTAGCAGACGCCCTCAGCCGAAAACCTTTTGGGATAAAGGGAACCAACTTTTTCGAAGATTGGAAGAAGGAATCAACTCAACTGAATGCATGTTTGGGAAACAACGGCAGCCTCGAAGTCAAACCAATGCTAGAAGACCTCATATGCAAAGCTCAACGCCTAGACTCAGAGACAGCAAGACTTGTGGAAAAAGCTCGCAAAGAACAACTTCCGGACCTCAGGACAGATGAATAGGGAGCCCTTTGGTTCAAAAATCGTCTGTGTGTACCAAAAGGGGAGGCACGAGAAGTCCTGCTCGAGGAAGCTCACAACTCAGCCTACTCCATCCACCCAGGAACTACCAAGATGTACCTAGACCTCAAAACCAGATACTAGTGGAGAGGGATGAAGAAAGAGATAGCACAGTATGTGGCCTGGTGTGACACCAGCCAACGAACGAAGGCCGAGCACCAAAAGCCTGCAGGCCTATTGCAACCCCTCTCAGTGCTTGAAAGGAAGTGGGAAGAAATAGGCATGGATTTTGTAACTGGACTACCCCGGACGCAAAAAGGGAATGACTCTATCTGGGTGATAATAGACCGTCTTACCAAGGTGGCCATTTTATCCCAGTGAAAACTACCTTTGGAGGAGCCACCCTTGCCTGAATTTATCTCAAAGAGATAGTCAGACTCCATGGCATTCCAAGAAAGATAGTGTCAGACAGAGGAACCCAGTTCACCTCCAAATTCTGGACAAGCCTTCAGAAAGCTATGGGCACCAAGCTAGACTTCAGCACCGCCTATCACCCTCAAACAGATGGGCAGACAGAAAGGGTCAACAAGGTCCTCGAAGATCTATTAAGAGCCTGTGTGTTAACATTCGATAGAAGTTGGGAATCTAGTTTGCCTTATGCGGAGTTCTCGTATAATAACAGCCATCAGGCTAGCATCAAGATGTCACCGTTCGAAGCATTGTATGGACGAAAATGCCAGACCCCTCTCATGTGGTCCAACGTAGGGGAAAAGGCACTAGAAGGACCTGCTTTTGTTAAAGAGGCTGAGGAGAAAGTTGCCCTGATCCGCAGAAGAGTACTTGAAGCTCAGAGTCGGTAGAAGAGTTATGCGGACAACAGGCGGAGAGAACTCAGATTTGAGGAAGGAGACTTCATCTACCTCAAGGTCTCCCCGATGCGTGGTGTCAGAAGATTCCAAGTGAAAGGGAAGCTAGCACCACGATTCGTCGGCCCCTATCCCATCATTGGCAGAGTGGGACCCGCAGTGTACCGTCTTGAATTACCAGAATCCATGTCTGATATCCACAATGTGTTTCACGTTTCCCAGCTCCGCAAATGCCTACAAGTACCAGAAAGTCACATCGAAGAAGAGGCAATACAGATTCACAAAGATCTTCAGTACCGTGAGAAGCCAGTAAAGATTCTTGACTCAGCAGTCCGGAAGACCCGCAACTCAGAAGTGAAACTCTATAAAGTTCAGTGGAGCAGAGAAGGAGAAGAGGAAGCTACCTGGGAGAGTGAGGACTCCTTGAGGAGGGAATACCCTTATCTTTTCTCAAATCCAGTCTAAATCTCGAGGGCGAGATTCCTTTAAGTGGGGTAGGTTTGTAACATCCCAAAATTTCAACCCAAGGTTTGGAACCCTAATCCTCTCTTCCCCCCTTATCTTACCCCCCCCCCCCCCCCCTTAACTCCACCCTTTAGGTCATCTCATCATATGCATACACTTTGATTGTTAGATCACCTCACATAGATTATTTTTTAACACCTAAGATTATTTAGCTAATTGTTGTTCAAAGGAAAAGGAGATAAAAAGAAAATAGAAATGAGAAATGAGAAATAGAAAACAGAAAAAGAAAAAGGAAAAACATTTTCTCTCCCCCCCTCGGCTGGGCCGTTTCCGGCCCAAGTCGCACCCGCGCCTGCTTTTCCCCCTCACCACCCGCGGCCCAAGCGGCCTAGCAGCGCCCGCGCCCGCGCCGCGCCTGACAGCCCGGCCCCACCTGTCAGCTGCTCCTCCCCTCTCCCTCTCGCGCCGCTCTCCCGCTGACAGCCCGTGTGACGGAACCTCCCAAGTAATTAGGCCCACCTACAGTTGTCCTTGTCTAACAGACATCAGACACCTTGTAGATGTTCCTAAGTCACTTGACAAGTTCGGTATCTTTCCTTACCTCACCAGGAACGTTTCACCCGTCTTGCAGACATTACAGAACATCGGAGATAAAGATATGCGGAAGCGATTACATAAATTACATTTATTTTAAAAGTAAGCTTAAGTTATTTTGTTACAGACCAGAACTAAAAGCGAGTGCAGAGTAGTAATATAATACAAACCAGGGGAGGCACAAACTCCTCCCGATAAGTTATACGCAAAAGATCCTATGTGGAGGACCAAGTCCTCCCGCACTTCAGTCTTGTTTTTCTTCATTTGGTACCACCTTGGAGCAAAAGCAACAAAAATTTGTCGCTTCCTCACCTAAAAACAACAAAGGGATAAACCCTGAGTATGGAATTACTCAGCAAGACTTACCCGACTAAAGAAAAGACTCTCAAGGGCATGCTGGTTATAAGGGAGTCAAGGAGTGGCGTATCAAGAATCAAAGACTCTGTTTTGCAGAAAAAGCTTACTATGAGTGGATCCTTAAAAATCCAGTTTTATTTTCAGGTTAAGTAAAGCTACCTGTCTCTATAGTTCTTTCTAACCTAGTTCATACACTTATCCTGAACTAGCCAAGTTCTTAATTCTTCCATCATCTTCACTGGATTGCTACGTGTAGGGCAGTGACCAAGTCTTCATAACCGCGAAGGTACGGCGATCCGAATCGATTATACTCAGCTGAGGATCTCCAATCACACGACATATGTAGCACTTAACCCTTGCATATGTCAACCCGCCACCGGGGTTCTTAAGACCAGATCAGGTTCACGCAAACCGAGAGCACAGATACTCCACCGTCCAGCCTCTTGCCACGGAGGGTACACGCTACTCTCGCCACCGCTCCACGCCCATTTCGTGTTATCTTATTCTGGCCTTAGTCTGTCCGAGGCAAGGCTTACCCATGATGAGGCATGTGACCAGTTAAAGGGTCCTCGATCATCAAGCCTACATCGACAAGGTCCTTAATCGACTCAGACGGAGACACTACACCGAGACTCCTATCTCGTGCAAGTCACCCGCCCGGTCTCAGCTTAATCATTTCAAACCCAAAGTTTGGTACCTGGCAGAGGTACATCTTTTCCGATGTTGGATCCATCAATGCCTTTGACAGATCCACCATCAAGTTTTATTTTCGAAAACAACCCACCCACTTTCGCCACATCATCTTTTGTAAAACAAAACATTTGTTTTTCTAAAGCAAGGCTAAGCATCAAAAATCTTTTGTAAAGCGGGTGATCAAGGAAGGTAATCAATTTCAAGGAAGGTAATGCAGGAATTGGTTTATCAATCAACTCCTATCACCTAATGCATCAATCAAGTGAGAAAGATTTTAAAAACATCAAGGGAGGTGGCAAATGCACCGGGGCTTGCCTTCGTTCACGGGTGAGTCAGGCTCGGATCCGCAGATATCAAAGTAGAAACAATTCCCGGCCTGAGATTCCGAAGGTGGTGGTGTCCTGTCTTCGGTGACTTCTATTTCTTCTTCACGTTCTAATCATAACCATACATAGGTATAAGAATGGATGCCATGGGATGCTCATGAGGATGCAAAGATAATATAAACTTATTATTTATGTTTTGAATACAACTTTCCTTCACGGAACTCCGAGAACTTAGGGTTTCCGGAGTCGGTAAAGGAGTTCAAAGGGCAGGGGGTGTTTTGGGTTCTAGTTATCAAACATGGTCCAAATTAATTCAAACTTTACCCAAGGCTTCTAAATATTGTTTTAAGTTCCCATAAAAAGTTTGGGCATTTTTGACCTTACCAATTATTTTCTAAAAATCCATAACATATACTTTTAACTACTTTAAATGCCCTAAAATTTCTTATTTCCACTAAAATTCATAAAACTATTTTTATTAAATTTTAGGGAAAATAATGAACCTAGGAAAATTGGTTTCACAATTTTATCATTTTTCTACAATTTTCTACAGATTTC
Source organism: Zea luxurians (assembly GCA_029449295.1). Lineage (NCBI taxonomy): Eukaryota > Viridiplantae > Streptophyta > Magnoliopsida > Poales > Poaceae > Zea > Zea luxurians. The sequence goes on along the minus strand of JAOPSE010000006.1, from coordinate 114,738,102 downwards.
CAAAGTTCTGTGGAAAAAGAAAAAGGAAAAAGATCAAATAGTGCTGGGCCGATTCTGGCCCAAACGGCCCAGGTCCAGGGCAAAACGCGCCCACGCCCGCGCGCGCGATGGCGTCTTTGCAGAAAAGCCCTCAGCTTGCTGGATAACTGGAAGCGGGTTCTTTCACTGTTTTCTTGAGTCACTGACGCTTTGCAGAAGAGTCCTCCAACTTCTATTCCTTCGCAGAGGGAGGTCCACGACGGCGTCGCGCGCAGCCGAGCTCCGGCGAGCCCGTAGACCGGCCGGAGGAGGCCAAGACTGGTGCTCAGCTTCGACCTAAACCAAATTCATTACCTAACAAACGTTTCCCCTAATTTAATTTGAAGAATAGTGCCCTATTCTATCCTGCCCACGAGAACCGCGAAGGCCATGAGCATTTGATCGCGTTCCCGATGATTAACGAGGTTCTAGCCTAATTGGACGGGTCAGTGATCTTCTAGAGCAAGTGAGAATGCTGAAACAAGAACGCAGATGGCGAGAAGGGACCTGATTTGGGCTGGCCACGGGGAGGCTTGCTTCACGGTGTTCTTCGACTGGTTTGGGGAAAATCCCAAATTCGAGTTCTCTGGTGGGGGTTTGGGGTGTAAGTGGATCCTCTAGCTGCTTGAATACATAACGAAGACGGCGGTGCACTCAATTTATAGACTCTGGGTGCGGTGGCCATCAATTTGGCCGAGCCGTGCTGGCGGCCGGAGGTGAGGAAGAAGCCTGGCGTGCGTGGGTGCGTGTCCTCGGTCGTGGCGAGCTCACCGGTGGCGATGGGACTGCCCCAGAGAGTCACGGCGACGAGGTGTAAAGGCAGAGCCACGCGGCGGGCAACGACAAAGACTTGACGACGGTGAGAAGCTTTATCCACGGCGGTGAGCAAGGGGAGGGGTACCGCGGCTGGCCGGGGTGGCTTCCAGCTCACCGGCGATGAGGATCATTAACCCCGCGTCGTTATCTAGTTACCTAGGGCACGAATCGAGACACCGGTGGCACGAATCGCGGCGGAGATCGTCGGCGGTGAGTTGAGCTGGCGTCCTGATCCTATTCTGGTACTGTACAATGGCGAAGGATCTTCAGAGTGCCTGACAGACGAAGTTTGAGCAGATTTTCTCCTAATTCTTTGTGACAACATACCCAAGGCTCTGTATCAAAGTTGTAGACCAAGGATTCAGCTACAAGTTTGTTATAGCAGCTATGGGTAAATTCCTACTAAATCAAGCTCAAATTCGTGCCCAAAGTCTCTGTAATTACACCGTCAGTCTGAAATTCAGACTTTAATAGCCTGACAGCTAGACTTTAGACTTAATTATCTCCAATTTCTCCATAACAACCTTGCTTACACTCTTAAGCAAAATTGTTTCCCTTTCATAGAGCTACAAAGTTGATGTGGTGCCCTAGGGCAAAAACCCTATGATTAAAAAGTTACAAAGCTCAAAAGTTGAGCCCATAACATTGTTTTTCAGACTTAGTATAGAACTCAAATGAGGTCCATTTTGCATTTAAGTCCAAAACTTAGGGTTTGGCTTTCAAGTCCACATATTTGTGAACCAAAGGACTTAAGAAACCTATTTGGCTTGGTTTTTGCACTTTAGTCCAAAAGTGGACTAATTTTGCACATAGGCCCCTAAGGTTTAGTTTTAGGGTTTTCCAGGGTTCCAATTAGGGTTTCTATTATCTTCCGGGGTATAAAGGTGATTCAACTTTGTTTTTAGGGATATTTTATAACTAATTCCCTAAAGTATTTAGGTTTTCTCAATTTGGGTTAAGTTTTACCCCTTTAATACCTATTTAGGGTTAAAGCTTCCTATCCAGGGTTCTATTTGCAAAATACCAAAAACAATACACTTGTTTGAAATTTTTACCTAGTGAATGCACTCTAGGTGTGTCAAACATATGCAATGTCAATGTTTATGATGTCATGCTCAAGTTTTAGTTACAGTAACACCAGGGGTGTTACATCCTTCCCCCCATAAAAGAATCTCGTCCCGAGATTAAAAGTCCTAGGGTAAGTAATGGAAAAGGAAACGCGGCATACTTTTATTTCCTTATTTGAGGTACAAGGCAGGGGTGATGTGGGGGTCACTTCTTTATTACATAGTTATACAGGCTTTACAATTCACAAGAGGCTAAAAAGCCTGGGAAATTCTTATCTAAAAAGTCTTGAGTTTCCCATGTAGCCTCATCTTCAGAATGCTGGTTCCACTGCATCTTATAAAACTTGAGAGTTTTTCTCCAGGTAACCCTGTCCTTTTGATCCAGAACTCGAATAGGATGCTCAGAGTATGTCAAGTCCGGTTCAAGGATAACATCTGTCACTTCAACAGTTCGATCAGGAACCCGAAGACACTTCTTCAATTGTGATATATGGAACACATTATGCACAGCAGACAAGGTTTCGGGTAGTTGAAGTCGGTATGCCACTGGTCCACATTGCTCAAGTACCAGGAATGGACCAATGTACCTGGGTGCAAGCTTCCCTTTAACCCCAAAACGCGATACTCCTTTCATTGGTGAGACTTTCAGGTAAACATAGTCTCCTTCCAGGAAATATAAGGGCATTCGCCGTGTGTCTGCATAACTCTTCTGACGAGCTTGTGCCTTCTTCATATTATAAATAATTTTCTGAACCTTATCCTCGGCCTCTTTCACCATATCAGGCCTAAAGAAGCACCTTTCACCAGGTTCAGACCAATTTAGCGGAGTACGACATCGACGTCCATATAAAGCTTCAAAGGGTGCCATCTTGATACTTTCTTGATAGCTATTATTATATGAAAACTCCGCCAAAGGCAAACATTCATCCCATTTCTGTGAGAAGTCCAGAACACATGCCCACAACATATCTTCAAGTACTTGGTTCACTCTCTCAGTCTGTCCACTGGTTTGAGGATGATAGGCCGAACTGTGGAGTAACTTAGTACCCAGGGATTTATGAAGTTCTTCCCAGAATTTGGATACAAATTGTGGTCCACGATCCGACACTATAGTCTTTGGAACACCATGCAAACTGAGAATACGGGCGATGTACAACTCCGCATAGGTAATGACGGGATATTTTACTTTGACAGGAAGGAAGTGGGCGATCTTGGTAAGTCGATCAATGATAACCCAAATAGAGTCATATCCTTTTGCGGTCCTGGGCAATCCCACAATAAAGTCCATACTGATGTCTTCCCATTTCCATGTTGGTATTGGTAGCGACTGTAATGGACCAGCAGTTTTCATGTGTATGGCCTTGACACGTCTGCAAATGTCACACTTAGCCACATAGCATGCAATTTCGATCTTCATCTTTGTCCACCAGTAATGTTGCTTTAAGTCTTGGTACATCTTAGTGCTTCCGGGATGAATAGAATAACGACTAAGATGTGCTTCATCAAGAATTTGCTGGCGGAGTTCTTCGTTCTTTGGCACTACTATGCGGTTTTTAAACCATATCACACCTTGATCGTCTTCCTTGAAACATTTGGCTACTCCAGCCCTTATCTTTTCTCGTATGTGCTTCATACCCAGATTATCCTTTTGAACATCAATTATTCTTTGCAAAATGATTGACTCAAGCTTTAGCTGATTTAGAGTCCCTTGTTGGATTATCCCCAGGTTTAGCTTCTCCATTTCTTGACATAAGGTGTTCTCGGAGGTCTTCGCCATAAGACAGTGGCAGGAAGTCTTACGACTCAGTGCATCTGCCACCACATTGGCCTTGCCTGGGTGATAATGGATCTCCAGTTCATAGTCCTTAATAAGCTCAAGCCATCGTCTCTGCCTCATATTTAATTCTGACTGGGTGAAAATGTACTTCAAACTTTTATGATCTGTATATATATGACAGATATTTCCCAGCAGATAGTGACGCCAAATCTTCAGGGCATGAACCACAGCAGCTAGCTCCAGATCATGAGTTGGGTAATGCTCCTCATGTCGGCGCAACTGCCTTGAAGCATACGCAATTACTCGGCCCTCTTGCATCAGTACACAGCCGAGTCCACTGCCAGATGCATCACAATATACATCAAAAGGCTTAGTGATGTCCGATTGAGCCAATACCGGAGCAGTGGTTAATAATGTCTTCAATTGCTCAAAGGCTTCATTACACTTAGAAGACCATTTGAACTTAATGTCATTCTTCAATAAACTTGTGATTGGCTTCACAAGCTTAGAAAAATCTGGTATGAATCTGCGATAATACCCAGCTAGTCCAAGAAAACTCCGGACTTGGTGAACAGTGGTTGGGGGTTTCCACTCCAGAATATCTTTGACCTTGCTAGGATCTACCGCAATTCCTTTAGCCGATAACACGTGCCCCAAAAATTGAATTTCCTCCAGCCAGAACGCGCACTTACTGAACTTGGCATACATCTGATGTTCCCTCAGGCGCGCCAATACAATCCGTAGATGCTGAGCATGGTCCTCTTCATTTTTAGAATATATCAAGATATCGTCGATGAAGACTACCACGAACTTGTCCAACTCGGGCATGAACACCGAGTTCATCAAATAGGTGAAGTGGGCAGGAGCATTTGTGAGCCCGAAAGACATTACCAGGTATTCAAACAATCCATACCGCGTAGTAAACGCGGTCTTCGGTATATCCTCGGGCCGAATACGGATTTGGTGATAGCCCGACCTGAGATCAATTTTGGAAAATACCCTCGCCCCAGTCAGTTGATCAAATAAGATGTCGATCCTTGGAAGAGGGTACTTATTCTTGATGGTGACCTCATTCAGGGGTCGATAATCCACGCACATTCGCAAGGTTTGATCCTTCTTCTTAACAAAAATGGCGGGGCAACCCCAGGGAGACGAGCTTGGCCGGATGAATCCCTTACTCAGCAGATCTTGTAATTGGATCTTCAATTCTACCAACTCATTAGGGGGCATACGGTACGATCTTCGGGAGATGGGAGCCGTACCGGGCTTTAGCTCAATTACGAATTCTACATCTCTTTCAGGGGGCAGTCCAGGCAAATCTTCCGGAAATACATCTGGAAACTCACATACTACCGGAATGTTCTTGATCTCCGGTACAATGGCTTCATATACTCTACCAGATGCTTTGGCTGGATTGGTTACGAGGAGAGACAAAAGAATCTCTTCTTCATTATAGCTCAACCTGACGGTTCTGAGTTCAGTGTTGAGAATTGCCTTGTGTTGGGTTAACCAATTCATACCCAAAATTACATCTATATCCTGGCCTTTTAGAACAATCATGTTAGCAGGAAAGTTCCGTCCGGCCATTGTTACTGGCACTTCATAGGCCACTTCTCTAGTAAAAATGTGTCCCCCAGGTGAATGAATTTTAAATCCCTCTTTCGATTCATGGCATGCAATATGATGTTGCTCCACAAATTTCTTGCTAATGAACGTATGTGAAGCACCAGAATCAAAAAGAATAATTGCAGGATGACTGGCCACGGGAAACGTACCCATCATCACCGGCTCTCCTTCCGGTGTAGTGGCCACTTGGGTGTAGTATACACGCCCCGTCTTCTTTGTGTTTCTCCCCACAGTATTTCCTTTGGACTGAGCTGATCTCCCAGATCCTTGTGGAGCATTTGATTGATTTTGCTTAGGATATGGGCAGTCTTTGATGAAATGTCCCGACTTGCCGCAATTAAAACACCCAGTTGAAGAACTAGGCAAGGCAGGGAATCGAGTGCCTGGGGCACCCGGCTGATTTGGAGTAGTGGGGGTATTGTTGGGGCGAATAATGATTGGCTGTTTGAAGGGGAATGAGGGTGGACGAGAGAAAGTGCGATTTTGGTTTGAAGACCGAATCACAAACCGTTGCTTCTTCGCCTGGCCCTGATTAGGCCTCTCACCACTGAATCCCTTGTTTTTCCCAGAATTTGCATATTTTGCTTCAACAGATAAGGCTGTGCTGACAGCCTTTCCATACGTGAGATCTATGCATGTGGCCATCTTTCTCTGTAGCCGATCATTTAAACCCCGCATAAAACAGTTCTTCTTCTTTAAATCAGTATTCACCTGATCGATGGCATACTGCGACAGGTGATTAAACTTGTTGAGATACTGATTGACGGTATCTCCTCCTTGTTTTAACTTCATAAATTCCTCCTGTTTCATATGCAGCACTCCTTCGGGTATGTAGTGCTCACGGAAGGCTGCTTTAAACTCTTCCCAGGTGACTTGATGGTTGACAGGTTGAATAGCCACAAAATTTCCCCACCAGGTACTGGCAGGACCACGTAATTGTTGTGCTGCAAATAACGGCTTCTGCGTCTCTGAACAGCGGAGAAGACCAAACTTTTGTTCAATAACCCGTATCCACTCATCAGCTTCTAGTGGATCTTCAGCTTTGACAAATAGGGGTGGACGGGTTTCAGAGAAGTCCAGATAGGTGGTTTCACGGGGGCCTTGCTGAAAACCCCTTCCCGCCTGCTGCTGGAATTGCTGCTGACCCGCCATTTCCCTAAGGAAGCGGGTATTGTCTGCGGTGGCATTTACCAAGGCGGCAATCGCCTCGGCAAGCGTGGGAGGAACCGGAGGTGGGTTTGGGGTAACATCCCTTCCCCCAGAAGTTCCGGCTACGTCTTGTCCTCAAGTCCTGGTCGGCATCTGTGGCAAAGAACATTTGAAGTAAACATAGTATGCCAGAGAAACCTTCCATTTTACATTACTATAAAAAGTAATGATACAGACTCGATATTACATAACAGGATACATTACCCATTATACAAAAGTTCAACCTATTACACAACAGTACACCCTACAATACCCTACTCTACTTTTATTACACCCTTAGTCCTGCTTTCCATTATTCTTGGCGGCCTCATCGTCAGGTGTGGGAGTCCAGACATCAACCAACCTCAAGGAAGGAGGGGGCTCAAAAAGGTCTAACTCCCCACCCAGCGCACGTCCCGCAATGTGAGAGGGTCCGGCTTCTGCCTCAGCAGGGTGTGCAGGCACACTAGGGTGTAATTGTGAGTATAGTATATGGACTTCCTCATGCAACGTGTTGCAGTAAACCTGCAGGTCATCGACAGTTGAGCTAAGTTCTTTAATTCGGGCCTGAGCCCTAGCTTCCTTAGCACATGCTAACAAACGAGACTGTACGGCCCAGTCAAGTGCTAAGTCTCGATCAGCAAGCTGATCCTGCAGGTGACGGATGTCCCTTCTTAGTTCATTGATTCGATCTCCATCGGCGACCCAAGCATCGGTCCTGTGTTGCAGCGCTGCTTGAAGTCGACTCACTCGGGCTTCCAAATCTCCTATGGGGTCATTACTTCCACTACTGCTGCTTTCATGTCGAGGGGCCAGTTGATGCCGAGGCACTCCAATTGGTCCCGTTGACTTGCGTGCTGTTAGCCTTGTGCGTGGCGGCATTTTTCTAAGGGGGAAAATATTATTAGTATAATTCTTAGCATGATGCATGTGTAATTACAGAATCATCCTTAGTCGATTCAACCTTCTATACATCGCACTCTTCCTATCTGGTCTTTAAGATAGACTTTTTAGAATACTTAGGTAAGAAGAGAAAAGAGTTTTTAGGTAAGACTTTTGAAAATCTTTTTGAAGATGCCTCATAATATCTGCAAAGAAGGGCTACGCTCCGATATCAGCTGTGACGGAACCTCCCAAGTAATTAGGCCCACCTACAGTTGTCCTTGTCTAACAGACATCAGACACCTTGTAGATGTTCCTAAGTCACTTGACAAGTTCGGTATCTTTCCTTACCTCACCAGGAACGTTTCACCCGTCTTGCAGACATTACAGAACATCAGAGATAAAGATATACGGAAGCGATTACATAAATTACATTTATTTTAAAAGCAAGCTTAAGTTATTTTGTTACAGACCAGAACTAAAAGCGAGTGCAGAGTAGTAATATAATACAAACCAGGGGAGGCACAAACTCCTCCCGATAAGTTATACGCAAAAGATCCTATGTGGAGGACCAAGTCCTCCCGCACTTCAGTCTTGTTTTTCTTCATTTGGTACCACCTTGGAGCAAAAGCAACAAAAATTTGTCGCTTCCTCACCTAAAAACAACAAAGGGATAAACCCTGAGTATGGAATTACTCAGCAAGACTTACCCGACTAAAGAAAAGACTCTCAAGGGCATGCTGGTTATAAGGGAGTCAAGGAGTGGCGTATCAAGAATCAAAGACTCTGTTTTGCAGAAAAAGCTTACTATGAGTGGATCCTTAAAAATCCAGTTTTATTTTCAGGTTAAGTAAAGCTACCTGTCTCTATAGTTCTCTCTAACCTAGTTCATACACTTATCCTGAACTAGCCAAGTTCTTAATTCTTCCATCATCTTCACTGGATTGCTACGTGTAGGGCAGTGACCAAGTCTTCATAACCGCGAAGGTACGGCGATCCGAATCGATTATACTCAGCTGAGGATCTCCAATCACACGACATATGTAGCACTTAACCCTTGCATATGTCAACCCGCCACCGGGGTTCTTAAGACCAGATCAGGTTCACGCAAACCGAGAGCACAGATACTCCACCGTCCAGCCTCTTGCCACGGAGGGTACACGCTACTCTCGCCACCGCTCCACGCCCATTTCGTGTTATCTTATTCTGGCCTTAGTCTGTCCGAGGCAAGGCTTACCCATGATGAGGCATGTGACCAGTTAAAGGGTCCTCGATCATCAAGCCTACATCGACAAGGTCCTTAATCGACTCAGACAGAGACACTACACCGAGACTCCTTTCTCGTGCAAGTCACCCGCCCGGTCTCAGCTTAATCATTTCAAACCCAAAGTTTGGTACCTGGCAGAGGTACATCTTTTCCGATGTTGGATCCATCAAGGCCTTTGACAGATCCACCATCAAGTTTTATTTTCGAAAACAACCCACCCACTTTCGCCACATCATCTTTTGTAAAACAAAACATTTGTTTTTCTAAAGCAAGGCTAAGCATCAAAAATCTTTTGTAAAGCGGGTGATCAAGGAAGGTAATCAATTTCAAGGAAGGTAATGCAGGAATTGGTTTATCAATCAACTCCTATCACCTAATGCATCAATCAAGTGAGAAAGATTTTAAAAACATCAAGGGAGGTGGCAAATGCACCGGGGCTTGCCTTCGTTCACGGGTGAGTCAGGCTCGAATCCACAGATATCAAAGTAGAAACAATTCCCGGCCTGAGATTCCGAAGGTGGTGGTGTCCTGTCTTCGGTGACTTCTATTTCTTCTTCACGTTCTAATCATAACCATACATAGGTATAAGAATGGATGCCATGGGATGCTCATGAGGATGCAAAGATAATATAAACTTATTATTTATGTTTTGAATACAACTTTCCTTCACGGAACTCCGAGAACTTAGGGTTTCCGGAGTCGGTAAAGGAGTTCAAAGGGCAGGGGGGTGTTTTGGGTTCTAGTTATCAAACATGGTCCAAATCAATTAAAACTTTACCCAAGGCTTCTAAATATTGTTTTAAGTTCCCATAAAAAGTTTGGGCATTTTTGACCTTACCAATTATTTTCTAAAAATCCATAACATATACTTTTAACTACTTTAAATGCCCTAAAATTTCTTATTTCCACTAAAATTCATAAAATTATTTTTATTAAATTATAGGGAAAATAATGAACCTAGGAAAATTGGTTTCACAATTTTATCATTTTTCTACAATTTTCTACAGATTTCCAAAGTTCTGTGGAAAAAGAAAAAGGAAAAAGATCAAATAGTGCTGGGCCGATTCTGGCCCAAACGGCCCAGGTCCAGGGCAAAACGCGCCCACGCCCGCGCGCGCGATGCCGTCTTTGCAGAAAAGCCCTCAGCTTGCTGGATAACTGGAAGCGAGTTCTTTGACTGTTTTCTTGAGTCACTGACGCTTTGCAGAAGAGTCCTCCAACTTCTATTCCTTCGCAGAGGGAGGTCCACGACGGCGTCACGTGCAGCCGAGCTCCGGCGAGCCCGTAGACCGGCCGGAGGAGGCCAAGACTGGTGCTCAGCTTCGACCTAAACCAAATTCATTACCTAACAAACGTTTCCCCTAATTTAATTTGAAGAATAGTGCCCTATTCTATCCTGCCCACGAGAACCGCGAAGGCCATGAGCATTTGATCGCGTTCTCGATGATTAACGAGGTTCTAGCCTAATTGGACGGGTCAGTGATCTTCTAGAGCAAGTGAGAATGCTGAAACAAGAACGCAGATGGCGAGAAGGGACCTGATTTGGGCTGGCCACGGGGAGGCTTGCTTCACGGTGTTCTTCGACTGGTTTGGGGAAAATCCCAAATTCGAGTTCTCTGGTGGGGGGTTTGGGGTGTAAGTGGATCCTCTAGCTGCTTGAATACATAACGAAGACGGCGGTGCACTCAATTTATAGACTCTGGGGGCGGTGGCCGTCAATTTGGCCGAGCCGTGCTGGCGGCCGGAGGTGAGGAAGAAGCCTGGCGTGCGTGGGTGCGTGTCCTCGGTCGTGGCGAGCTCACCGGTGGCGATGGGACTGCCCCAGAGAGTCATGGCGACGAGGTGTAAAGGCAGAGCCACGCGGCGGGCAACGACGAAGACTTGACGACGGTGAGAAGCTTTATCCACGGCGGTGAGCAAGGGGAGGGGTACCGCGGCTGGCCGGGGTGGCTTCCAGCTCACCGGCGATGAGGATCATTAACCCCGCGTCGTTATCTAGTTACCTAGGGCACGAATCGAGACACCGGTGGCACGAATCGCGGCGGAGATCGTCGGCGGTGAGTTGACTGGCGTCCTGATCCTATTCTGGTACTGTACAATGGCGAAGGATCTTCAGAGCGCCTGACAGACGAAGTTTAGAGCAGATTTTCTCCTAATTCTTTGTGACAACATACCCAAGGCTCTGTATCAAAGTTGTAGACCAAGGATTCAGCTACAAGTTTGTTATAGCAGCTATGGGTAAATTCCTACTAAATCAAGCTCAAATTCGTGCCCAAAGTCTCTGTAATTACACCGTCAGTCTGAAATTCAGACTTTAATAGCCTGACAGCTAGACTTTAGACTTAATTATCTCCAATTTCTCCATAACAACCTTGCTTACACTCTTAAGCAAAATTGTTTCCCTTTCATAGAGCTACAAAGTTGATGTGGTGCCCTAGGGCAAAACCCCTATGATTAAAAAGTTACAAAGCTCAAAAGTTGAGCCCATAACATTGTTTTTCAGACTTAGTATAGAACTCAAATGAGGTCCATTTTGCATTTAAGTCTAAAACTTAGGGTTTGGCTTTCAAGTCCACATATTTGTGAACCAAAGGACTTAAGAAACCTATTTGGCTTGGTTTTTGCACTTTAGTCCAAAAGTGGACTAATTTTGCACATAGGCCCCTAGGGTTTAGTTTTAGGGTTTTCCAGGGTTCCAATTAGGGTTTCTATTATCTTCCGGGGTATAAAGGTGATTCAATTTTGTTTTTAGGGATATTTTATAACTAATTCCCTAAAGTATTTAGGTTTTCTCAATTTGGGTTAAGTTTTACCCCTTTAATACCTATTTAGGGTTAAAGCTTCCTATCCAGGGTTCTATTTGCAAAATACCAAAAACAATACACTTGTTTGAAATTTTTACCTAGTGAATGCACTCTAGGTGTGTCAAACATATGCAATGTCAATGTTTATGATGTCATGCTCAAGTTTTAGTTACAGTAACACCAGGGGTGTTACAGCCCGGGCCTGCTCGTCAGATCCCTTGTCCCGCCCATGCCTTCACCGGTGCGTTCGCCGCCGACCACCGCCCGCCCCGTCTCCTCGCCATTAACGCGTGCACCGGCCTCAGCTACCTCCCCGCCACTGTACCCGAGCCATCCCCTCACCCCTCGCCTGCCCGAGCCATCCCGTCGCCGTTTGCGCCATCACCTCCAGCATGGCTAGCTCGTCGGTGTTGTCGTCCCTCCTCCCTTCCCCCCCCCCTCCCGTGTGCCTATAAAAGGGACCGCTCGAGCTCTGCCTTCTTGAGAGCACCTAGAGGGGGGTGAATAGGTGATCCTGTAAAACTTAAAACTTAACACCACAAACTTGATTAAGAGTTAGAACAATGAAATCAAGTGAGTAGAGAGGAGAGCTCTTGTGAAGCACAATAGACACAATAAGGACAAGCACAAGAGACACGAGGATTTATCCCGTGGTTCGGCCAACTACAAAACTTGCCTACTCCATGTTGTGGCGTCCCAACGGACGAGAGTTGCACTCAACTCCTCTCAAGTGATCCAATGATCAACTTGAATATCACGGTGTTCTTCTTTACTTTTCTCTTTCCTGTTTGCGAGGAATCTCCACAACTTGGAGTCTCTCGCCCTTACAATAAGAATCACAATAAAGCACTAGAGTAAGGGAGGGAAGCAACACACTCAAATCCATAGCAAATACGCACACACAAGACCAAGACTTGAGCTCAAGACAATAACTCGAGGTTCTCACTAGAACGGAGCTCAAATCACTAAGAATGTTGAACAAGTGCGCAAAAATGAAGTGTGAGTGATCAACAATGCTCAAGGAATGCTTGGTGTGCTCCTCCATGCGCCTAGGGGTCCCTTTTATAGCCCCAAGGCAGCTAGGAGCCGTTGAGAGCATTCCAGGAAGGCAATTCTTGCCTTCTGTCGCCTGGCGCACCGGACAGTCCGGTGCAGATTTCTTTCCTTCTTTGGCGAAGTAGACCGTTGGAGATTCAGAGCCGTTGGCGCACCGGATAGTCCGGTGCCCCCGTCTGACCGTTGGCTCTGCCACGCGTCGCGCGCGGATTACGCGGCCGACCGTTGGCCCGGCCGACTGTTGGCTCACCGGACAGTTCGGTGCACCACCGGACGATCCGGTGATTTATAGCCGTACGTCGCCGTCGAAGTCCCGAGAGCAGCCAGTTGACAGACGACAGCCTGGCGCATCGGACGTTGTCCGGTGCACCACCGGACAGTCCGGTGCACCCAGACCGAGCAGTCTTTTGGCTGTACACAACCAACTTCTCCAAAATTGTTTCTCCTGTTTCTAGCACTTAGACACAATACATTAGTCTTCAAAACAATGTACTAAGTCTAGAAACATACCTTTAATCTTGATTTGCACTTCTTGAGTCCTTGGCACAATTTAACACTTAGGCACTTGTGTTGGACACTTAATCACCAAAATACTTAGAAATGGCCCAAGGGCACATTTCCCTTTCAATCTCCCCCTTTTTGGTGATTTATGCCAACACAATAAAAAGCAACTAAAAGAAGTGCAACACCAATGCAAATGAAAACTCAAATTTGTTTTGATTCAAATTTGGCATATTTGGATCATTCTTTGCCACCACTTGGTTTGTTTTTGCAAATCAACCTCAATTTCCTATCTCTAAGTTAAACACACTTGTTGAGACATAAAGAGAGTTGTTCCAAGAGAAATTGATCTAAGATTTCAAAAACTCCCCCTTTTTCCCATAATCAACCATTCTCCCCACAAGAGGCCAACTTTTGACAAAAGAGACAATAAGAGATTTTTTTGACAAACCAAAAGCTCTATTCTACTATTTTCAAAATTCTCAAGTGGTAGCTGATCCATCTGTTGCTTTGGCCTTATTTTCTCCCCCTTTGGCATCAAGCACCAAAACGGGATCAATCTTGGCCCTTTAACCCCATTGCCTCACCAAAATCTTCAACTAAGAGTAAAAAGGCAATAAGAGTACAAGGATGAACTTGGAATCAGTTACTCTTTCATCGGAGTGCAGTGGAAGTCTTGCATTGTCCAAGTCCACCTTTTCCCTTTCAAACCTCCTTTGAGACTAAATTAAGCAAACTCAAGCACACAGTTAGTCTCAAAGGGTCAAGTTGTAGCACATCTCCCCCTAAATATGTGCATCACTTGCAAATGGACTTGTGAGGTCCGGGGAGTCTTGTACATCTTGAGCACCATAAATAAACACCAAAATGCATTAAGGAACATGATCAAGGCATAAAACACATGTATGCTATAAATCAATCCAGGTTCCGTGAATCTAAGACATTTAGCTCACTACGCAGCTTGCAAAAGGTCGACTCATCTAGAGGCTTGGTAAAGATATCGGCTAGCTGGTTCTCGGTGCTAACATGAAACACTTCGATATCTCCCTTTTGCCGGTGCTCTCTCAAAAAGTGATGCCGGATGTCAATGTGCTTTGTGCGGCTGTGTTCAACAGGATTATCCGCCATGCGGATAGCACTCTCATTATCACATAGGAGTGGGACTTTGCTCAGATTGTAGCCAAAGTCCCTGAGGGTTTGCCTCATCCAAAGTAGTTGCGCGCCTGTCCTGCGGCAACATACTCGGCCTCAGCGGTGGATAGGGCAACGGAAGTTTGTTTCTTAGAACTCCACGACACCAGGGACCTTCCTAAGAATTGGCACGTCCCCGATGTACTCTTCCTATCGACCTTACATCCAGCATAGTCGGAGTCTGAATATCCAATTAAGTCAAAGGTAGACCCCTTTGGATACCAGATCCTGAAGCAAGGCGTAGCGACTAAATATCTAAAAATTCGCTTCACGGCCACTAAGTGACACTCCCTTGGATCGAATTGAAATCTAGCACACATGCATACGCTAAGCATAATATCCGGTCTACTAGCACATAGATAAAGTAAGGACCCTATCATAGACCGGTATGCCTTTTGATCAACGGACTTACCTCCTCTGTTGAGGTCTGTGTGTCCGTCGGTTCCCATTGGAGTCTTTGCGGGTGTAAGGAAAATGGACCTCGGCCATTTGGCTAATTGAGTTTTGGTGTTTGATAAACAACACAATTCGTGAACTAATAAGTTTTCCAGTGTTTATGATTGTAGTTCACAGGATGCAAGATTTACTTGGACTAAGGAATTGAGGAAAGCAACACCTCAAAAGAAGACATTAAGAAGATCCAAGAAAAGTCCAAGTGTGCTGCTGCGGACTGTCTGTGCGATGGCGCACCGGACTGTCCGGTGGCACACCGGACTGTCCGGTGCCCACACGCCGGACTGTCCGGTGCACCAGGGAACAGCAGCCCAATGGCTAGTTCCAGGTGGCACCCGGAGAGAAGACCACCGGACTGTCCAGTGGCACACCGGACATGTCCGGTGTGAAAAGCCTGCGCGCCCAACGGTCGACTGCTCTGTCAGAGCAACGGATAGGTGCACCGGACATGCTACAGTGCAGTGTCCGGTGGTGCACCGGACTGTCCGGTGCACCCGTCGACAGAAAGTTCCAGCTTTCTGTCCAACGGCTAGTTTGGGGTATGGAGGCTATAAATACCACCCCAACCGGCCATTCTCAAGTGTGAGAGCCCAAGCAACATACCAAGGCACATAGTGCATATTTCCAAGAGCTCAAACACCCAAGTGCTTAATAGAATCACTTGGTGATTAGCGTAGGTGCTTTGCGAAGTGCTTAGGTTAGTTAGACCGCTTCAGCGCTTGCTCTAGGTGAACCCTAGTTAGTTGAGTGAGTTTAGACAAACCACACAACCCCTCGGCTCTTGCGTGAGTCGTTGTAATTGTACCGAGTGGGGCAAAAGTCTTGCGAGACCGTGACAACCGTGTTTGTGTCACGGCCGCCACCGTGTACGGAGGGAACGAGGCCCGCGGCGTTTCGGCCGGAAGCTCGATAGTGGAGACGGCGGGGAGCGTCCGAGAGGAGCCGAAAGCGGAGCACCACTTGCGTGTGGAGAAGGCCCGCGGCTCTCTACGGAGTTACTCGACCGAGGTGCTTGGCCCTCGTGTGGGCTTCCCTTCGCGTAGGGGCACCAACGAGGATTAGTCGGAACCTTGCGTGGTTCCGGATACCTCGGTAAAAATACCGGCGTCATCCACGAGAGTTTGCTTCTCTACCTTGCTCTTTGAGTTTCCGCATTTATGTTAAGCATTTAAGTTTCAATCTTGTATTCATACATATCTAGTGTAGATTGAAACTTAGCCTTTGCGGTAGAGATAGCAACACTTAGACAAAACCTAGTTTGCACATTCTAGTTTGACTATTTGCATAGGTTTTGCTCTAGGGATTTAATTGTGGCCTAGTTTAGCGAAAGTTTTAGAAGTCCTAATTCACCCCCCCTCTTAGGCGTCACCCGTTTCCTACAAGTGGTATCAGAGCCCGGTTCGGCTCATTTGAAACGCTTTAGCTTCACCGCTAAAGGAGCCGACGCTTTTTAGAGGAAGGGATGGATACCCATAGGCCACCACACTTCGACGGCACTAACTTTCCCTATTATAGTGCTAGAATGGCTTGTTACCTAGAGGCCGTTGATCTAGGTGTTTGGAGAGTCACTCGTGACGGGATGAAACCCCTCAAGAATCCCGAGAAACCCACCACGAGTGAGGAAAAAGAAATTCATTTAAATGCTAGAGCAAAAAATTGCTTGTATGAATCTCTTAGCATGGAAATTTTTAATCAAGTATTTACCTTAAGAACTGCTAATGAGATTTGGCTAAAATTGCATGAGCTCCATGACGGCACATCCAATGTCCGTGAGCAAAAACATTGCCTAGTCTTAAATGAGTATAATTCTTTTGCCATGAAAGATGATGAGCTTGTTAGAGACATGTATTCACGTTTGAATCTAATTATCAATGAGCTCAACTCTATTGGCATTAATAAGCTAGGTGATGCGAACATTGTAAGGAAGATTATCTCCCTGCTACCTCAACAAAGATATGGGAGCATCATCACCATCCTTCACAATATGGAGGACTTGAGCAACATGACCCCGACCATTGTGATTGGGAAAATCGCGGCTTTTGAGATGTCGCGAAAAATGAGTCGGGGAGAGGAGCCAACTTCCTCAAAGCCATATGCTTTTGCATGTGATGAAAGAAAAGGCAAAAAGAAGGCTCCCACTCCGAGTTCCTCAAGTGGAGAAGAGGAGGAAGAAGAAAGTGATGATGATGAAGATAATCAACCATGTACATCATCCTCCGAGGACGAAGAAACAATCCGACGCGTCGGAAAGGTAAGGAGGATGATCCGCAAGATTAATCTAATGGGTGTGCCCCTGCAGGTCGAGGATCTTCTCTTTAACATTGACAGGAAAAAGCAAAGGAAGAGAGGATGCTTCGCATGTGGGGAGAAGGGCCACTTCAGGGACAATTGTCCAAATATGGCCAAACCCAAAAAGGAGAGGAACAAAGGCCAGGCGCTAACAAGTGTTAGAACTTGGGATGACCCTTCAAGTGAAGATGAACCTCCAAGGACGCGCAGGCATCGGTCCTCGTCACGATCATCACGATCATCACACAAATGCCTTATGGCAAGAGGTAACAAAAGCATTTCATCCTCTAGTGATGAAAATAGTAGTGATGATGAAGGTGAGGGAAAAGCCTCTCTAGATGAGCTTGCGGAAGCCGTTAATTTTTTTCAGGATGTTTGCACTAAGCAAAAAGCTCAACTTAAAACCTTGAAAAATAAGTTGATTAGCTCTCAAAATGATTACAAAGGTTTGCTAGAAAAATTTGAAACTTTTGCAAACTTAAATTGTGAGCTATCAACTAAAATTGAGCTTTTAGAATCTAGTGCTCCATCCACTGCTACCGATGATAGCCTTATTAAAAAGAATGAAAAACTTAAGGCTAAGTTAGCTAGCTCCCAAGAAGCTATTGAAAATTTGCTAGAGAAAATGGAAATTCTTAGCATACACAATAATGAGCTAACTACTAAACTAGAAAACATTGGTAGCACCCCAGCAGCATCTTTAGTTGAAATACCTGAAATAATTAAGAAAGATGCTTCTACTTCCTGCTTTGATTTAATTAATGATTCTAACCCCTGCAACCAAGTCGTTGTTAAGAATATTGTTGTAGAGGCATGTTCGGATGAGGTTGCAAAGGAAAATGAACAATTAAAGCAAGAAGTGGCTCGCCTTGGCAAGGCTTTGTATGACAAGAAAGGCAAAGCCAAACAAATCCAACCTCCACAGGATAACACCACTGCGGGAGTGAACAAGCCTATGGAGGGAGAAACTGTGATTTGTAGGCTATGCCACAAGGAAGGCCACAAGTCTTTCCAATGCAAGGCGATGACCGGGGATAAAAGGCAAAAGCTCAAGCAAAAGCCAACAAGCAAAATCTCCAACACCTACATCAAAAAGGTGAACAAAAAGGATGCTACACCATATTTAATCAAGAAGAAAAAGAATGGAAAGGTGATAGCAATCAAGGCCAACAAGCAAGCCAACAAAGGAAAGGGGGTCAAACGCATCTGGGTGCCAAAGGAAATAATTTCAACCATGAAAAGCACCAAGAAGGTTTGGATCCCGAAAGGAAAGTAAGTGGACCGAAGGTCTTCGGGAAGTTTGGAGACTTGGCAAAGTTGGGATGTATATCATGGGATACATTATTTTGGATCAAGTTTATTGCCAAGTGGGTTAGTGAAAATTTTGGACCCAAATTTCCCACCCATGACTAAGGTAACTAGATTTATTGTATTTCTTGCTTTTAGATATGCGTATCAATTTACCTTGTATCTAGTTTACCTTTCTTGCCTAGTATTACATCTGTTATTTACTCTTATTTATAAACATGCATACTAGGTAAATCATATGGTAGGATTGCTTGCTTTAAATTCATAAACTTAAGCAAACCTACATGGTTTAAAATATTTAAGCACGGCACATAGCTTACTTAACGTTCCCAAAGTAAATGACACTGATGCATCAAAAGCTAATATCTTTCATTTGGTATCATTTATCTTATATGTGCCAAAGTTTGGATTATCGATAATTTGCCCCTCTTGATATCAAATCAAAGTGCATGTCTCCTACAAGTATTCAACTTGTATGCACACCTTTAGGGGGAGATTACTCTATAATCTAATACTTTGAGACTAACATCTTTTCAAGTCTATTTCATGTGATAGTCTCATTGTAAGGAAAATAAAGTCCCTGGAGAAAGACAACAATCTTCCACTGCAAAATCTCCAAGAACTCTCAAGTATCATTTTCATGTCTTCTCCAACATTTGATTAGACTATATTTCATATCATATGCTTCCATGTTGCTAAAAATGCATAAGTACTTAACTCATATTCTGTTACCTATGCATAAGGGAAGTCAGTCTTTTCAAATCATGTCTTGCACCTCTAATTTTCACATGCTTTTTCCTAAGTAGAGGATCTCTGTCAGGGGGAGTATTTCTTCATCTCTAAAAAGGGGGAGAAACTTCTTTCTAAAGAGAACACTCGTTTAGGGGGAGTAATCCTTTTAACTGATATCATTCATGTGGTTTAATTTAGTATCTTTCAAATGGTATCTTCTTGATGAGGGCAAGCGTTTTATTTACTTCCTACATGCTTTTAATGTCTTCCTTTTCGGTGGTTGATGCCAAAGGGGGAGAAGTTTTAAGGACCAAAGCAATGAAAACTATATCAAACACCAAACACCACCAATTTAAAATTTTATATCTACAAATGTTTTTCAAGTGGTTTTGGTTATTTGGTCCAAAAATAGGAAGTAAGTGAATTATGGAGTTAGGGGGAGGCTTAAGTCCATAATATCACATTGTGGGGACAATCATGCATCTTAGCAAGTAGAATGCATATTTTAATTCAAATACTTGTATTATTTGCTTGCTTTGGTTGTGTTGTCATCAATCACCAAAAAGGGGGAGATTGTAAGGAAAATGGACCCCGACCATTTGGCTAATTGAGTTTTGGTGTTTGATAAACAACACAATCCGTGAACTAATAAGTTTTCCAGTGTTTATGATTGTAGTTCACAGAATGCAAGATTTACTTGGACTAAGGAATTGAGGAAAGCAACACCTCAAAAGAAGACATTAAGAAGATCCAAGAAAAGTCCAAGTGTGCTGCTGCGGACTGTCTGTGCGATGGCGCACCGGACTGTCCGGTGGCACACCGGACTGTCCGGTGCCCACACGCCGGACTGTCCGGTGCACCAGGGAACAGCAGCCCAACGGCTAGTTCCAAGTGGCACCCGGAGAGAAGACCACCGGACTGTCCAGTGGCACACCGGACATGTCCGGTGTGAAAAGCCTGCGCGCCCAACGGTCGACTGCTCTGTCAGAGCAACGGATAGGCGCACCGGACATGCTACAGTGCAGTGTCCGGTGGTGCACCGGACTGTCCGGTGCACCCGTCGACAGAAAGTTCCAGCTTTCTGTCCAACGGCTAGTTTGGGGTATGGAGGCTATAAATACCACCCCAACCGGCCATTCTCAAGTGTGAGAGCCCAAGCAACATACCAAGGCACATAGTGCATATTTCCAAGAGCTCAAACACCCAAGTGCTTAATAGAATCACTCGGTGATTAGCGTAGGTGCTTTGCGAAGTGCTTAGGTTAGTTAGACCGCTTCAGCGCTTGCTCTAGGTGAACCCTAGTTAGTTGAGTGAGTTTAGACAAACCACACAACCCCTCGGCTCTTCCGTGAGTCGTTGTAATTGTACCGAGTGGGGCAAAAGTCTTGCGAGACCGTGACAACCGTGTTTGTGTCACGGCCGCCACCGTGTACGGAGGGAACGAGGCCCGCGGCGTTTCGGCCGGAAGCTCGATAGTGGAGACGGCGGGGAGCGTCCGAGAGGAGCCGGAAGCGGAGCACCACTTGCGTGTGGAGAAGGCCTGCGGCTCTCTACGGAGTTACTCGACCGAGGTGCTTGGCCCTCGTGTGGGCTTCCCTTCGCGTAGGGGCACCAACGAGGATTAGTCGGAACCTTGCGTGGTTCCGGATACCTCGGTAAAAATACCGGCGTCATCCACGAGAGTTTGCTTCTCTACCTTGCTCTTTGAGTTTCCGCATTTATGTTAAGCATTTAAGTTTCAATCTTGTATTCATACATATCTAGTGTAGATTGAAACTTAGCCTTTGCGGTAGAGATAGCAACACTTAGACAAAACCTAGTTTGCACATTCTAGTTTGACTATTTGCATAGGTTTTGCTCTAGGGATTTAATTGTGGCCTAGTTTAGCGAAAGTTTTAGAAGTCCTAATTCACCCCCCCCTCTTAGGCGTCACCCGTTTCCTACAGCAGGCTTGGCGTCATTCATCCCAAACCGCTTGATCAAGTCTTGCGTGTACTTTGTTTGGGAGATGAAGGTCCCATCCTTGAGTTGCTTCACTTGGAACCCAAGGAAATAGCTTAACTCGCCCATCATCGACATCTCAAACTTTTGAGTCATCACCCTGCTAAACTCTTCACAAGACTTTTGGTTAGTAGAACCAAATATTATGTCATCGACATAAATTTGGCACACAAATAAGTCACCATCACAAGTCTTACTAAAAAGAGTTGGATCGGCTTTCCCAACCTTGAAAGCATTAGCAATTAAAAAGTCTCTAAGGCATTCATACCATGCTCTTGGGGCTTGCTTAAGTCCATAGAGCGCCTTAGGGAGCTTACACACGTGGTCGGGGTACCGTTCATCCTCAAAGCCAGGGGGTTGCTCCACGTACACCTCCTCCTTAATTGGTCCGTTGAGGAAAGCGCTCTTCACATCCATTTGGAACAACCTGAAAGAATGGTGAGTAGCATAGGCTAACAATATGCGAATTGACTCTAGCCTAGCCACAGGAGCAAAAGTCTCCTCAAAGTCCAAACCTGCGACTTGGGCATAACCTTTTGCCACAAGTCGTGCCTTGTTCCTTGTCACCACGCCGTGCTCGTCTTGTTTGTTGCGGAACACCCACTTGGTTCCCACAACGTTTTGCTTGGGACGAGGCACCAGTGTCCAAACTTCATTTCTCTTGAAGTTGTTGAGCTCCTCTTGCATGGCCAACACCCAGTCCGGATCTAGCAAGGCCTCTTCTACCCTGAAAGGCTCAATATAAGAGACAAAGGAGTAATGCTCACAAAAATTAACTAATCTAGAACGAGTAGTTACTCCATTGCTTATGTCACCCAATATTTGGTCGACAGGATGATTCCTTTGAATCGTCGCTCGAACTTGGGTTGGAGGTGCCGGTTGTGCTTCTTCCTCCATTAAATGATCATCTTGTGCTCCCCCTTGATCACACGCCTCCTCTTGATGAACCTGTTCATCTTCTTGAGTTGGGGGATGCACCGTTGTTGAGGAAGAAGGTTGATCTTGCTCCTTTTGTTCCAGTGGCCTCACATCTCCAATCGCCATGGTGCGTATTACGGCCGTCGGAACATCTTCTTCATCTACATCATCAAGATCAACAACTTGCTCTCTTGGAGAGCCATTAGTATCATCAAATACAACATCGCTAGAGACTTCAACCAAACCCGATGATTTGTTGAAGACCCTATACGCCTTTGTATTTGAGTCATAACCTAACAAAAACCCTTCTACAGCTTTGGTAGCAAACTAAGAATTCCTACCTTTCTTCACTAGAATGTAACATTTGCCCCCAAATACACGAAAGTAAGACACATTGGGTTTGTTACTGGTTAGAAGCTCATATGAAGTCTTCTTGAGGAGGCGATGAAGGTAGACCCGGTTTATGGCGTGGCAAGCCGTGCTCACGGCTTCCGTCCAAAACTGTTCGGGTGTCTTGAATTCACCAAGCATCGTCCTCGCCATGTCTAGTAGCGTCCTGTTCTTCCTCTCTACCACACCATTTTGCTGTGGCGTGTAGGGAGCGGAGAACTCGTGCTTGATTCCTTCCTCCTCAAGATACTCCTTCACTTGAAGGTTCTTGAACTCGGACCCATTGTCGCTCCTTATCTTCTTCACTTTGAGCTCAAACTCGTTTTGGGCTCTCCTTAGGAAGCGTTTGAGGGTCCCTTGGGTTTCAGATTTATCCTGCAAAAAGAATACCCAAGTGAAGCGGGAAAAATCATCAACTATAACAAGACCATACTTACTTCCTCCTATGCTTAGATAGGCGACGGGTCCGAAGAGGTCCATATGAAGTAACTCCAGTGGTCTTGATGTTGTCATCACATTTTTGGCATGATGAGAGCTTCCCACCTGTTTACCTGCTTGACAAGCTGCACAAGGTCTATCTTTTTCGAAAGTTACATTAGTTAGACCTATCACGTGTTCTCCCTTTAGAGTCTTGTGAAGGTTCTTCATCCCCACATGTGCTAAACGGCGATGCCACCGCCAGCCCATGCTAGTCTTAGCAATTAAGCATGCATCTAGACCGGCCTCCTCTTTTGCAAAATCAACTAAATAAAGTTTGCCGTCTAGTACACCCTTAAAAGCTAATGAACCATCACTTCTTCTAAATACAGACACATCTACATTTGTGAATAAATAGTTATATCCCATATTACAAAGTTAACTGACAGACAACAAGTTATATCCAAGCGACTCAACTAAGAACACATTAGAAATAGAGTGCTCGGATGAGATAGCAATTTTTCCTAACCCTTTCACCTTGCCTTGGTTCCCATCACCGAATATGATTGAATCTTGGGGATCCTTGTTCTTGACGTAGGAAGAGAACATCCTCTTTTCCCCCGTCATGTGGTTTGTGCATCCGCTGTCGATAATCCAGCTTGAGCCCCCGGATGCATAAACCTGCAAGGCAAATTTAGGCTTGGGTCTTAGGTACCCAACTCATGTTGGGTCCTACAAGGTTAGTTATAATAGTCTTAGGGACCCAAATGCAAGTCTTGTCTCCCTTACATTTGGCCCCTAATTTCCTAGCAATTACCTTCTTATCCTTTCTACAAATAGCAAAGGAAGCATTGAAAGCATAATAAATTGTAGAAGGTTCATTCATTACTTTCCTAGGAACATGAACAATATTTCTTCTAGGCATAGCATTTTTCCTAGCCAAATTTCTATCATGCATAATAGAAGAACTAGAAGCAATCATGGCAAGAGAATCAAATGCATCATAACTTCTATAAACATTCCTAGAATGTCTCCTATCATGATACATGAAAGCATGGTTCTTTTGAGCACTACTAGCCATAGGGGCCTTCCCTTTCTCCTTGGCGGAGATGGAAGCCTTATGGCTTGTTAAGTTCTTGACTTCCCTCTTGAAGCCAAGACCATCCTTAATTGAGGGGTGTCTACCAATCGTGTAGGCATCCCTTGCAAATTTTAGTTTGTCAAATTCACTCTTGCTAGTCTTAAGTTGGGCATTAAGACTAGCCACTTCATCATTCAAATTAGAAATTGAAACTAGATGTTCACTACAAGCATCAATATTAAAATCTTTACACCTATTGCAAATTGCAACATGTTCTACACAAGATGTTGATTTATTAGCTATTTCTAACTTAGCATTCAAATCATCATTTATGCTCTTTAAGCTAGAAATAGAGTCATGGCATGTAGACAATTCGCAAGAAAGCATTTCATTCCTTTTAATTTCTAAAGCAAGGGATTTTTGTGCCTCTACAAACTTATCATGTTCTTCATACAGAAGATCCTCTTGCTTTTCTAATAACCTATTCTTATCATTCAATGCATCAATTAATTCATTAATCTTATCAACCTTAGTTCTATCTAGGCCCTTGAATAAACATGAATAGTCTATTTCATCATTGCTGGATTCTTCATCACTTGAGGAAGCATAAGTACTAGTATTATGAGTGCTTACCTTCTTTTCCCTTGCCATGAGGCAGGTGTGATGCTCGTTGGGGAAGAGGGCCGACTTGTTGAAGGCGGTGGCGGCGAGTCCTTCGTTGTCGGAGTCGGACGACGAACAATTCGAGTCCCACTCCTTTCCAAGGTGTGTCTCGCCCTTAGCCTTCTTGTAAACCTTTTTCTTTTCCCTTTTGTTCCCTTGTTCCTGGTCACTATCATTATCGGGACAATTAGCGCTAAAATGACCAATCTTACCACATTTGAAGCATGAGCGCTTCCCCTTTGTCTTGGTCTTGTTGGGATGCTCCTTGCGACCCCTTAGCGTTGTCTTAAAACGTTTAATGATGAGGGCCATCTCTTCCTCATTGAGTCCTGCCGCCTCAACTTGTGCCACCTTGCTAGGTAGCACTTCCTTGCTCCTCGTTGCTTTGAGAGCAACGGTTTGAGGCTCGTGGATTGGGCCGTTCAACGCATCGTCAACGTATCTTGCCTCCTTGATCATCATCCGCCCGCTTACAAACTTTCCAAGTATCTCCTCGGGCGTCATCTTGGTGTACCTAGGATTCTCACGAATATTGTTCACAAGATGTGGATCAAGGACAGTAAAAGACCTTAGCATTAGGCGGACGACGTCGTGGTCCGTCCATCGCGTGCTTCCATAGCTCCTTATTTTGTTGACGAGGGTCTTGAGCCGGTTGTACGTTTGGGTTGGCTCCTCGCCCCTGATCATTGCGAATCTCCCAAGTTCGCCCTCCACCAACTCTATCTTGGTGAGCATGGTGACGTCTTTCCCCTCATGTGAGATTTTGAGGGTGTCCCAAATCTGCTTGGCATTATCCAAGCCGCTCACCTTATGGTATTCATCCCTGCACAATGAAGCTAGAAGAACAGTAGTAGCTTGTGCATTTTTGTGAATTTGCTCATTAATGAACATGGGACTATCCGTACTATCAAAGTGCATTCCATTTTCTACTATCTCCCATATACTTGGATGGAGAGAGAACAAGTGGCTACTCATTTTGTGACTCCAAAATCCGTAGTCCTCTCCATCAAAGTGGGGGGTTTACCGAGGGGAATGGAAAGCAAATGAGCATTGGAACTTTGCGGAATACGAGAATAATCAAAGGAAAAGTTTGAATTAACCGTCTTCTTTTTCTCGTAGTCGTTGTCGTCGTCCTTTTGGGAAGAGGAAGATTCGTCGCTGTCGTAGTAAACTATCTCCTTGATGCGCCTTGTTTTCTTCTTCCTCCCGTCTTTTCTTTTGTAGCCCGAGCCTGAGTCAGTAGGCTTGTCATCCTTTGGATCATTGACGAAGGACTCCTTCTCCTTATCATTGACCACCATCCCCTTGCCCTTAGGATCCATCTCTTCGGGCGATTAGTCCCTTTCTTGAAGAGAACGGCTCTGATACCAATTGAGAGCACCTAGAGGGGGTAGTGAATCGGTGATCCTGTAAAACTTAAAACTTAACACCACAAACTTGATTAAGAGTTAGAACAATGAAATCAAGTGAGTAGAGAGGAGAGCTCTTGTGAAGCATAATAGACACAATAAGGACAAGCACAAGAGACACGAGGATTTATCCCGTGGTTCGGCCAAGTACAAAACTTGCCTACTCCACGTTGTGGCGTCCCAACGGACGAGAGTTGCACTCAACTCCTCTCAAGTGATCCAATGATCAACTTGAATACCACGGTGTTCTTCTTTACTTTTCTCTTTCCCGTTTGCGAGGAATCTCCACAACTTGGAGTCTCTCGCCCTTACAATAAGAATCACAATAAAGCACTAGAGTAAGGGAGGGAAGCAACACACTCAAATCCACAGCAAATACGCACACACAAGACCAAGACTTGAGCTCAAGACAACAACTCGAGGTTCTCACTAGAACGGAGCTAAAATCACTAAGAATGTCGAACAAGTGCGCAAGAATGAAGTGTGAGTGATCAACAATGCTCAAGGAATGCTTGGTGTGCTCCTCCATGCGCCTAGGGGTCCCTTTTATAGCCCCAAGGCAGCTAGGAGCCATTGAGAGCATTCCAGGAAGGCAATTCTTGCCTTCTGTCGCCTGGTGCACCGGACAGTCCGGTGCACCACCGGACACTGTCCGGTGCGGATTTCTTTCCTTCTTTGGCGAAGTCGATCGTTGGAGATTCAGAGCCGTTGGCGCACCAGACACTGTCCGGTGCACACTGGACAGTCCGGTGCCCCCGTCTGACCGTTGGCTCTGCCACGCGTCGCGCGCGGATTACGCGGCCTACCGTTGGCCCGGCCGACCGTTGGCTCACCGGACAGTCCGGTGCACCACCGGACGGTCCGGTGATTTATAGCCGTACGCCGTCGTCGAAGTCCCGAGAGCAGTCAGTTGACAGACGCTAGCCTGGCGCACCGGACACTGTCCGGTGCACCACCGGACAGTCCGGTGCACCCAGACCGAGCAGTCTTTTGGCTGTACAAAGCCAACTTCTCAAAAATTGTTTCTCCCGTTTCTAGCACTTAGACACAATACATTAGTCTTCAAAACAATGTACTAAGTCTAGAAACATACCTTTAATCTTGATTTGCACTTCTTGAGTCCTTGGCACAATTTAACAATTAGGCACTTGTGTTGGACACTTAATCACCAAAATACTTAGAAATGGCCCAAGGGCACATTTCCCTTTCACTTCTCCACACCAGCCCCAGCCACCTCCCCCACTCCTTCCCGAGCCCGATTGAGCTAGCGCCACCGCATTCCCCTTCACTCCGGTGAGCTCCGTTCTCTCCTCTCTAGTAGCGTTCGGTCGAATTGCTTTAGTGCTTGAGGTCCGCCACTCTGTCACGATCCTACCACACGGCCTCTCGACGCCTATCGCGCCCGGTGGCCTCGGCGGCGACCTCACCGCCGCGAGCGCCCGCCACCCGCCGTGGACCAGCCACCCCGAAGCCTCCACCGGTCAAATTGACCCCACTCCCGTGATCCCCTACCCCCGCCCGTGCCTCGCCACCGCTCCCCCGCCACAGAACCGGACCCACGGCAGAGAACCACCGCGGGATTTCACCGGCGGCCGAGCCCCGGTCGACTCCCCCCTCCTCGTCGCTGTTCAAACACCGTCAACCCCCTCCCTCTCCCTGGCATGTGGGCCGCCTGCCCGCGCGGCTGCGCGTGCTCGCGCCTGGCTGGGTCAAAAACACCCCCCCCCCGACCCAGCTAGCTAGAAATTCTTTCTCTTTTTCTTTCCCCATTTCTTTTTCCCATTTTCATATATATATATATATATATTTATATGCTGATATTTTATGCACCAAAAAATAGTTTAAATAAATTATAGGGCACAAAAATAATAGGGTATAAGAATAGGCACACCCCACTAAAGTCACCATGATTGATGTATTGTTCTTATCTATGCTTGTTAGCGGAAGAGGGATCCGATCCTCTGGAATTTGTAGCTCCGGAAGAAGGGCAGGAACCCGGCCCCTCCGAGATAAATCTTTTGTGCCAAGAAAGCTTCGACGAAGGCAAGTCCATCCTTCCCTTGATGCATAATTTACCTATTCTCTCTACCACTACCCAAGCAGGGACTAAGGGATGGAATCTATTTGCATGGGGAGCATGAGATAACCCGCATTAACTAATACCTTTTGATCACAAGATATGGGATGAAAAAAGGGGGCAATGGTTGTAACCAACGATGTTTTCAAAAACTATGCAATGAAGGGTATTCACCCTCATCACCTGGTGAGTGGGATGATCAGGGACTTCCTGGTTTAGGGGAGGGCCTAAGGTGATGGCTCAGCTGGTTTAGGCGTGAGCAGAAGGATTGTCCTCTCATATAAGGACCGGTTTGTCATCTTTCACTACCTGTACTCATGAAAAGTACAACCACTCGAGGCTGTCTGGGCAGTCACTCGATCTGAACTCGTACGGTCCAACCCCAGGGTTATGAAGGCTGGGGAGCACCGGGAGGATAAGGAGGGGGAATGTTTTGTCCAGTTTGGACATGGCGGTAGCCTGACTCCTTCCGGTATAACCGTTAAGGTTAGGACGTGCGAGGAAGGAAAGAGATTCTGATTTGGATCTCATTGGCCATGAGATTGCAGAGCCGGACTAGTGGGTAAAGTGTACCCCTCTGCGCAGAGTTTAAACCTATTCGAATAGTCTGTGTCCACTGGTATGGATGAGTCTGGTGTGGTATGACAATTAGTGTTTCTACAACATCCGTGAATAGGGAAATACGTGTGTGTGAGTGTGTCTCTGGAAAAGGAAATGGTGCCACGGGAGCAGGAAGCTCAGTGGTGGTTAAGCAACGTGTTATTTCTATTTCTTTGGGAAAACCCTAAAAATAAGTACTGCCTTTCTCTAAGAAAAAGAAGAGTGACTTCAACTCCACCATATGAAACATGTATGATATAGGTCTCTTTCTCTTTACGGGAGCCGGGTGGGCTTGCGAAATACCTAGTGTATTCACCCAGAATTATTTATGTTTTTCAGCAGCTGAAGACTTCTTTTCTGCTATGCTTGATTGAAGGGGTTGTGTCTTCACCCAGTTCTGCCTGTGCCCTGGGCTAGTTTATCTTCCACTGTGTTTTATATTTCTGGCTCTCTCTCGAGCTTGTACCCTGGTATTGTAATAACATTTACTCAAACTATGTACTATTTGAAGTAAAGAATGTGGTTACTAGCCTCCTGGGACTAGTAATTGTATCACATTTGAGTCCCAAAGGATCGGGATGCTTCAGCATGTCCTTCAAATATTTTGATTGACTTATAAAGATTCCATCTTTCAATTGTTTGATTTGAAGACCAAGGAAGAATCTCAATTCTCCTATCATAGACATTTCAAATTATTTTAACATCATTTTTCCAAATTCCTCACAAAACAATTCATCAGTGGATCCAAAAATAATATCATCAACATAAATTTGACAAACAAACAAATCTTTGCCAATTCTTTTAGTGAATAGGGTAGTGTCAACCTTCCCAATTTTAAAGTCTTTGGAAAGCAAGAAATCCCTAAGCCTTTCATACCAAGCGCGTGGGGCTTGCTTAAGCCCATAGAGAGCTTTAGAAAGCTTGAACACGTGGTTAGGTCTTTTGGGGTCCTCAAAACCGGGAGGTTGTTCAACATACACTAGTTCACTAATCTTACCATTTAGAAAGGCACTCTTTACATCCATTTGGTAGAGCTTGATATTATGAGCACAAGCATAAGCAAGAAGAATCCAGATTGCTTCCAATCTTGCCACGAGAGCAAATGTCTCGCCAAAATCCAATCCCTCTATTTGAGTATACCCTTATGCAACTAATCTTGCCTTGTTCCTTACTACTACCCCATCTTCATTGTGCTTGTTGCGAAACACCCATTTTGTACCAATAACATTGTGGTTCTTTGGTCTCTCAACAAGATCCCAAACTTTATTTCGAGTGAAATTATTTAATTCTTCATGCATTGCATTCACCCAATCAACATCAAGTATAGCTTCATCTACACGGTTAGGTTCCATACAAGATACAAAAGAGAAGTGTTCACAAAATGAAGCAATACGAGAGCGAGTTTGAACACCCTTACTAATATCACCCACAATTTGATCAACCGGGTGATCCTTCACAATAGAATGATGAATTCTTGATACTGTTTGATAATTGCTAGTTGAAGCATTAGGAGGAACCGAATGACTTGAAGTATCTTGATCAAGAGTATCCATAACTTCATCATTTTGTTGGTTTTGGTGATTTTCTTCATTTAGGGTTGAAGAGGTTGGAATGACAACCACACTATTCTCATCATCATCTTCCTTTGGCTTTATTTCACCAATGGCCATTGTTTTTATAGCATTTTTCAATTGAGTTCCACCAACATCATCAAGATTATCACTTTCATCTTGAGACCCATTAGTTTCATCAAACTCAACATCATACGCTTCTTTAATAATACCATGAGTTTTGTTGAAAACTCTATAAGCCTTGCTATTTGATGAATATCCAAGTAGAAAACCCTCATCACACTTCTTCTCAAATTTAGAGAGTTGGCTTCCCTTTCTCAAAATATAGCATTTGCAACCGAATACTCTAAAATATGAGATATTTGGCTTTCTACCAATAAGCAATTCATAGGGAGTTTCCTTCAAAAGCTTGTGACAATATAGCCTATTTTATGAGTGACATGCGGTGTTTATTGCTTCGGCCCAATAAGAATCCGACACATTATATTTCGCTAACATAGACCTAGCCATATCAATGAGAGTCCTATTCTTTCTTTCAACAATACCATTTTGTTCTAGAGTATATTTGGAAGAGAATTCATGTTTAATACCCTTGTCATCACAATATTCATCAATTCTTGCATTTTTAATTCCGACCCATTATCACTTCTAACTTTCTTGATATCAAAATCAAATTGGTTTTGAGCCAATATAGCAAATGACTTGAATGTTTCAAACACATTATATTTATCCCGAAGAAAGTAAACCCAAGTGAATCTAGAATAATCATCCACAATCACAAGACAATAGGAATTGCCGCCAATACTCACAAACGATGTTGGCCCAAATAAATCCATATGAAGTAATTCCAAAGGTCGATGAGTAGACATTTGACTTTTATTTGGATGAGTATTTGCCACTTGCTTCCCGTCTTGACAAGAGCTACATAATTTGTTCTTCTCAAATTTCACATCTTTCAAGCCACGGACTAAGTCATGTTTGGTTAACCAATTGAGTTGCTTCATTCCAACATGACCAAGTCTTCTATGCCATAACCAACCTAGTGAAGCCTTTGAGAATAAGCAAGTTGTGAGCTTTGCCTCACTAGATGAGAAATCAACAAGATAAAGATTTTCATATCTAAAACCTTTAAACTTAAGATTGCTACCATCAACACTAGATATAATAACATCATCAAAAGTGAAAGTGCAACTAAATCTTAAATCACATAATTGAGCTACGGATAATATAAAATTCAAAGACTCAACTAAAAGCACATTTGATATGGAATGACCATTTGAAATAGCAATTTTACCCAAGCCTTTAACCTTTCCTTTGCGATTATCTCCAAATGTGATACTATCATAATTTGAGCAATCTTCCTCACTCATTTGGGTGAACATTTTCATATCTCTGGTCATGTGTTGAGTGCATCCACTATCCAACACCCAATGATTCCCTCCTGCCTTGTAGTTCACCTTAGCATCTCCAATTGCCATGAGACAATGAGGGGATGAGAAAAGTGAAGGAGCTTCCTTGATGGCAATTCCGGCATTAAGCTTGGATGAGGTGTCATCATCATCATCATCCGAGCTATCATCCGAGTCCCATTCAACTAGGTAGGCTTTGCCATCCTTCTTCTTGTTGTAGAATTTCTTCTTCTTCTTATCATCTCCATCTTTGCCCTTCTTCTTCTTGTTAGGGCAATTCATGGCAATGTGACCGGGTTCCCCACACTCAAAACATTTTCTATCATTGAAAGCATTTCTTCTTGATGTTTGGCCTCTTCTAGGTTGACCTCTCTTCATCTTCATGAATTTATTGAATTTCTTTACAAATAGAGCCATATCTCCATCACTCTCACTTTCATTTTCTTCATCATCACTATCTTCTTTTTCAATTGCCTTAGAAGCTTTAGCTTTGAGAGCGATTGATTCATTCTTCACTTTCTTTGCCAAACTTATAGCATCAGCTTGAGATTTCTTGAATATATCTTGAGTAAGAATTTCCCCCAATACTTCGGTTGGAGAAGTTGTAGATAGATCACTTCTTACTAACATGGTCACAATGGTCTCATATTTCTCCGGAAGAGATCTAAGGAACTTATGAGTGAAATCCACATCCGGTACATTAAAACCAAGTCCCTTGAGTTCATTCACTATCTCATTTAACCGGTTGAACATATCGGATACACTTTCATCTTCTTTCATAATGAATTGCTCAAACTTTCCTTTGCACACATATAGCTTGGCACTCTTCACAATTGTAGTTCCTTCATGTATTTCCATTAGCTTAATCCAAATCTCATGAGCGGTTGTGAGATTCTTGATACGGTTGAACTCATTTATATCAAGAGCATCATAAAATACATTCATAGCTTGATCATTTGTAAGAATGTTCTCATTGTCACTAACGGATGGTTCATCTTCTTTCAACACAACAAACCCATCCTTGACAATTGGCCAAATTTTTCCACCCATTGCTCTAAGATGCATTGACATTCTTATTTTCCAATAATCGTAGTTATTCCCATCAAAATGCGGTGGCTTCCCTGTGGGGGACATATATCCCCTGGGTCCACTAGAAGGATAAAAGACCTCACGAAAGGCCCAAGGGCCCAATAAATCGTAAGGTCACTCCTTCATGGGCCTGGGGAGGAACGGCCAGTGAAGCAGATCGACATAAGGCCGGGTTGGTGCAAGCCCGGATGGCCCCACAGCGTTGAGCAAACGACCGCAACAGAAGATCCGACTTTACCGCGCTGGAGCCCCGTACGACGTAACCAGGCGAGGATAAGTCGGCAGAATCATAGGAAGATAGACAAAAACGGTTCACTATCTTTTAGGTGTACATTGTTATCATATCCACATGTATTGCCTCACGGTCGAATATATAAGGCCTAGGAGGCACCCCTTCAGAACGATCGATCCCACTACTCAGCCATCCACCACAACTCTCTACGAGAGCTACCATGTAACCCATTACACAAAGCATACTCGCCAGGACGTAGGGTGTTACGCATCTCAAAGCAGCCCGAACCTGTAAACATTGTCCATTGTTCCTCGTGCATCTGGCACGAACCATTTAGCTACAGTCGACGACACCGTCCTACTCCTAAAAACACCTTGAGGGGCAACCCCGGGTGTGCGGTCGGACCCAAAACACCGACAGCTGGCGCGCTAGGTAGGGGGTGTGTCGCCGATCCAAGCTAGCTCAATGGCCGTCACCTTCCACAGCAAGATCACCCTCCGTCCCGGATCCGTATTCTGCTTTGGAACGATCTCGTCCATAGCAGATGAAGAGGGAACTCTACACCGCATTGCAGATCCGCTGAAAAAGAAGTCTCCCCCAACAAATTCCGAAAATATCGGAGAAACGCAACCTCCAGCTTTCCAGAAAAAAGATCGCCTTCAGAAAGCCAGGGGCCGAGGGCCCGCTGATCCGGAGAACTCCACTGTCTACTTCCCCGACGAAAGAATGGACACAGATCGCAAGGAAGAAAGAGATCAGGAGGAAGCAAGTTGTTCTTTCCGTGCCTCCGCCCTCAAAGGAGAACGGAAAGAAGATCGCCACGCTAGCCGCGCCATTCTACCGCGACGTTCTTTTCATCGGGAGAGTGGAGTCGCCCCCCGTCTCCGACGACGAGCCGATCGCGCCCGGAGAAGAACCACCTCAGCGGGAATCTCGCCGATGGAGAAACCAGCGCCGAAACATTCGGCGACATCACGAGGCCGGAGAACGGGACCCGGAGCAACCTGTTTCGCGGGACGAGGTCTCGGAGATAGGAGAAACTCTGGAGGAACGTGTCTTCAGAGAACGAAGGAATTCCCGCCGACGTGATCGCCGACTAGCTCAGGAACTAGCCGAGCAAGACGCGAGGCAGCGCCGGGAAAATCCACTCTTCGGGCGCAACCTAAATCCCGACTTCGCCCGAGCCATGAACACGCCGAGTGAAGTCGGAGGGGTACTAGCTCGGATAGCTGATGGACTCCCTCAGACTCCAGACGCCGAGGGCTATCGACGACTGTTCACCCAGGCAGCCAACCATCTTCTACCGCTCGCTCACTCGCCGAACGATCTACGACACGCCATCAATAGTCGTCGGGACGCGCGAAGCTCCATCAACGCTTCGCGTGAACGACGGCATGAGAACGAGATCCGCCGCCGAGAGGAGTACGACAGGGATCATGGCATCCCAGCTCGGAGTCAGGCCACCAGAACCAAGTCAGCAACGGCCTCGACTGGCGGTACTACTGTCACACCCGGATTTTGGGGCACCAAAACCCGGGCGCGAACATAAACACCAGGTATGCTGGGACCAAGTCTCACACATATGATGTATCATGGCATAGGATCGAATGTCACATCTTTACTACATAATAGGAGTTCTATACAAAATAAATAAATAATTACATTATAAGGAGACAACGGTCCAGCAACCCAAAGTTGACTGGGAGACGACGGCCTAGACCTCTCACGAACTCATCACAGCATCCTCCAAGCGCCTCATCCTGCGGTACCTGTTCTTGACCTGTGGGGGGTGTGAGACAGCAAGAGTGAGCTCACATACGTTCATCGCTCAACAAGTTGTGGGGAATAATGTGCATGAACTCGCCAAAGGTGGGAGCTCATGTGAAGTGTAAGACTTACCAAAGGAGATGGTTAGAGCTGAGCATTGCTTTTAAAGTGGGTCAAAATTTTATTAGCAGTTACTAAGTATAAGTAAATACCAACCCAATTAAAATAGTAGAACAAAAGTAACAACATCACCTGCGATGCAATGCATATGGAAAATTGAATTTAGTTCCATAAATTAATCATGTGAGGGTCTGAGCTGCTCATGACCGTGAGCACGGCTAGTATACTAGTTTTACACTCTGCAGAGGTTGCGCATCTTTACCCACAAGTCGTGTTACCCATCTGCCAAGAGACGGCCAATCCCATACACCTCTACCGAGGAGGCGAGGCAGGGTAACACTACGAGGCCTTTACAAAGTTCCACTAGCTTCAGAAAACCCGCTACAGTTTATAGGAAGCTCCAATGCAGGAATCCCTTGCAGGACCGCCATCGCAGCAAAATCCTCCTGAGGGCCTCCCTACACTGACCACTCCCCTACTGCCCTTGCCCCTTTCGGGTAAGGTAGTCTTCCACTAGCTTTCCTAGTTAGTTGGCCAAGGGCGTCCCATTAAACCCTTGTGGTAGCACTGTTTTCCCAGGTGGTTCTCCATGTTCCAATTAAC
The DNA here is from genome assembly GCA_029449295.1 of Zea luxurians. Classification (NCBI taxonomy): domain Eukaryota; kingdom Viridiplantae; phylum Streptophyta; class Magnoliopsida; order Poales; family Poaceae; genus Zea; species Zea luxurians. The sequence goes on along the minus strand of JAOPSE010000006.1, from coordinate 114,702,780 downwards.
ATAATGATCTTATCATGAATAATAAATAACAACTGATAATAAAAGTATAATCATGAATAAAATGTATCTCCATACCCATAACCACATAAAGCAATAGCAGGTACTACCAAAAAAGTGTGGTGGTAATCAAGGTATAAAGATAGTCAAACTGGGGTAACCTATGGGGTCCCATCAAAATTAACCTATGCAGATCATTATGATTAATCAGAACATGAGTGGGTAAAAAGAAGTGATCAAGGGCACAACTTGCCTGGGACTTGAGATTCCAGGTACCAAGATGATCTTCAGGTGACTCGTGACCTCGCTCTAGTCGTAGCAATACAAACAAGCATGGTATAGATAAAATTAACATCACACCAAACATAAGAATAAATTGTATAATAATAATCTACGCGTCTCTACGAGATCGTAGGCTCGAGAATCAATAAATTAGAGTTACGGTTACCGAGTTACGATTTACGGAAGATCTATGTGGTTGAATGTCAAACTATATTATAAATTGATTATTATACATCATATGAGAAAATATACTCTAAATAATCTTCAACTTTAATCGAGGTTATACTTGACTAGAGATCATGTTTTAACCACGTTATAATTATGATCAGGTTAGTTTTGATTTAGAAGAGATAATCTAGTAGACATAGGATAAATAAATATCTAATATAAAATTATGTAATATGGTATAATTAATACTGTTACTGCATAATAAATATTCACATGAATCTATCGCCACTTGAACGGACCAAATCAGAATTAAAACGGAGAAGTTATGGTTTTACGAAGTTTTAACTGTTGGATACAAAAGAAACTAGGTGCATAATTTTTAATCTATGTTTTATGACAAAATGGGGTTACTAGATGATAAACAATATTAAAATGAATTTAATGCAACTGGAATGAATTAATTTGGAGTTAAAATGAATTTAATATGAATTAAGCAAATTCCTAGATTTATTTTTTTGCACTAAAAATCTTTTTCTAATTAATTTCTGAATTTCCCAAGGATTCTGGACTGCGGACACGATTCCAGAGTAGTTCAGGGTTTTATTCAGAAATTCTATGGCTTCTGCGTAACGGTTTTATAAAGAACCAGGACTGCGGGTTGATAAAAGGATTTTCCAGGGTCTCTTATGCATATTGTTGAGGCCGAAGGGGTACCAGGCAAGGTCGGCCGTCCGATCCGATTCAACCGCCCAGATTAAATCGCGTGAAGGGGTATGCGCGATATAATCCTAGCCGTCTGCTTCAGTCTTGAAGGCCCAGATATAATTTGGTCACGATCCAATCTCATCCCCACGATCCATATCGGGCGGTCGCGCACACCACCGACACAATCAGTACCAACTGCTAATTTTGGCCGCCCATCATCAAACCAACGGCAACCAGGTCATCTTTTCCAAGATCCGATCCCAGCCGTCGGCTGGGGATCCCATGGCCACAACCTCTTCTCCCAGCTCCCATCGCCGAGCCTCGATGGCGCACGGTGATTCTGCGGGAATGAAGAGACCCCGACGACGAGCTCCATTGGAGGTGGTCCGGAGATGCAGGCGGTGAGGAAGAGCTTGAACTGGGGCTAGACGGCGGCGGATGCCCCCATGGACAGCATAGACGTCCACGAGGTGGGAGGACGACCCAGGCCCGATGAAGAAGTTACCCTTGATTCCAGTGCGGCCGTGAGCAAGTCTTCTCTCTCTCTGCGCTCCTTTCGCCTCATGTGTTTGCTCGCGGTGCTCCATGCTCGTTGGTCGCTCGGTTGGATAGGACGAGGGGGGTGTCCCAGGCGCCCACTTTTATATAGCTGGGTGAGGGAAACATCGAACAACGATGGCCAGATTTCTAGGCGAGGTTAGTTGATTTGGTTGCGTCGCTCCATCGGAGTCCGCGCGAGGTGGGGGAAGATAAGTCCGACCCTGGGGTCCGTTGACAGTGACACACTGGCAACGCGGTGACACAGATCAAATGGGCCCGCTGGTCAGACAAACCTCGCGCGACAGCAAAGAAAAAGGAAAGGAAGGAGGGAGTAGGCCGGCTAGAAGTGAGGTAAGATTGGGTCATGCGGTTGAAGTGGGCCAAATTCAAGGTAGCAGACCCAACTAGGTTTTTATCTTTTTTTTTCTTTTATCATTTCTATCTTCTAATTTCATATTCCTACTCAATTCATAATTTGAATTCAAATATGTTTATAGTTTTCACACAGGGATCAAGAGCTCAAATAAAAGTACTAGCCTTAAAATGGTATATTTATTCCTTATATATATATGTATATTTCCTTAGTGTATATTGTTTCCCCTTCTTTTCTCCTGATTATTTCTCCTTTTCAAATATTCAAGTTAGTCTTTATATTTATAATTTGTTTATTATTTTATTCATGTTGTTGTGACTATTATTAAGTGAACATACAATTAAAAGCCAACATAATGCACAATTTAGTGATGTGTCTTTGTATTAATTATGTATTGGTGTAAGTGAGGTGCCCACATGAAATGAGAAACATGGATAACACATATAGCTATAAAGTAATAAAATTTCTCTTTTAGACCTTTCTTACAAAGTGGGTATTACAAATCCTACCCCCCTTAAAAATAATCTCGTCCTCGAGATTGGTAAGAAAAGGGGATGCAAAAAGAATTGTTTGCAGTCTATGTGCTAGTTTCTAATTGGTTTTAATACCAAAAGGATTAGGAAAGCCTGGGTATCAAGGCATCTACTATGCAGGATAAAAGTGTCTTTTAAAGCGTAGATAGATTTGGGTGAGAAAGAGTAGGGTAAGGAAAGACTCCATCCAAGATTGTGGATCTTGATTCCGCTGGCGATTCAACTTGATCTTTAAAGTCTTGAGTTGATGCTTATCCTTCTTTGACGTGGTTGGTCTCTTTTGGCCATTCTTCTTGGAGTTGCCATCCAAGTTAAGGACATATGGTTAAGATATATGTGAGTAGGATGGATTATGTGTAGGTAGGTTAGAATCTCTTTCTAGGTTAAAATCGAGGGGTTATGCAACTATCAAATGGTTAAGGTAGTTGCATATGGCCAATTCGGCCTGTCGTTCTTATTTTAGTCGTTTTATTTTAATGCAGGGTGAACTAAGTTAAGACATGTTCTATAGGCGTAGAGTCATATCTATTTCACCAGTATTATCTAACATGTTTGATAAGTCACTTTAGATTAGATCAGATCTAGGTTTGATTGGTGTGACTAGCTTGAACTAGATAAGATCTAATTAATTTGGATTGGATCATGATTGTTACTCCGGGGTGAGATAAGCAAAGTGGTTAGGATAAGATAAGATAAGATAGATTCTTTGAAGATAAGAATGGATCTATGAAGCTAGATATATTTTAATTAGGATAAGTTAGGATCTTTTAGAGATAAGATGGATATATGAGTATAGAGTATGAATCTTTCAAGATGAGATAGATATTGTTAGGCTAGATACTTTAATGAGGGATAACCTAGTTTATCTAGTTATTTTTATAAGCATTTTTTTTCTATATGTATATGCAGATGTAATTGTGGACATTATTCCATAACTCATCACACTCAATCAAAGATCCAAATCAAACAAGTATCATAAGAACAAACAATCAAGCATATAGATACTTATAAGAATAGTTTTTTTTTGTTCCTAAGAGTAGGTCTCCTATTCCTAAAGGTCACTTTAGGTATAGGATTTCAAAGCGTGAAATCCATATTTATCTTTTAGAAAGAAAAGATAAGAATAATCAGAGTAAGCGGAAATAGATGAGAAAAAGATTAAGATAAGTTTAGAAAAGAATCAGAGTAAGGTAAGTAAATAATGGTTGTCCAGTTCTATCTAGGTTTCGTCCTACAGTCAACATTCCTCTGATACCACTTCTGTCACACCCGGATTTCGGGGCACCAAAACCCGGGCGCGAACATAAACACCAGGTATGCTGGGACCAAGTCTCACACATATGATGTATCATGGCATAGGATCGAATGTCACATCTTTACTACATAATAGGAGTTCTATACAAAATAAATAAATAATTACATTATAAGGAGACAACGGTCCAGCAACCCAAAGTTGACTGGGAGACGACGGCCTAGACCTCTCACGAACTCATCACAGCATCCTCCAAGCGCCTCATCCTGCGGTACCTGTTCTTGACCTGTGGGGGGGTGTGAGACAGCAAGAGTGAGCTCACATACGTTCATCGCTCAACAAGTTGTGGGGAATAATGTGCATGAACTCGCCAAAGGTGGGAGCTCATGTGAAGTGTAAGACTTACCAAAGGAGATGGTTAGAGCTGAGCATTGCTTTTAAAGTGGGTCAAAATTTTATTAGCAGTTACTAAGTATAAGTAAATACCAACCCAATTAAAATAGTAGAACAAAAGTAACAACATCACCTGCGATGCAATGCATATGGCAAATTGAATTTAGTTCCATAAATTAATCATGTGAGGGTCCGAGCTGCTCATGACCGTGAGCACGGCTAGTATACCAGTTTTACACTCTGCAGAGGTTGCGCATCTTTACCCACAAGTCGTGTTACCCATCTGCCAAGAGACGGCCAATCCCATACACCTCTACCGAGGATGCGAGGCAGGGTAACACTACGAGGCCTTTACAAAGTTCCACTAGCTTCAGAAAACCCGCTACAGTTTATAGGAAGCTCCAATGCAGGAATCCCTTGCAGGACCGCCATCGCAGCAAAATCCTCCCGAGGGCCTCCCTACACTGACCACTCCTCTACTGCCCTTGCCCCTTTCGGGTAAGGTAGTCTTCCACTAGCTTTCCTAGTTAGTTGGCCAAGGGCGTCCCATTAAACCCTTGTGGTAGCACTGTTTTCCCGGGTGGTTCTCCATGTTCCAATTAACATAATGATCTTATCATGAATAATAAATAACAACTGATAATAAAAGTATAATCATGAATAAAATGTATCTCCATACCCATAACCACATAAAGCAATAGCAGGTACTACCCAAAAAGTGTGGTGGTAATCAAGGTATAAAGATAGTCAAACTGGGGTAACCTATGGGGTCCCATCAAAATTAACCTATGCAGATCATTATGATTAATCAGAACATGAGTAAGTAAAAAGAAGTGATCAAGGGCACAACTTGCCTGGACTTGAGATTCCAGGTACCAAGATGATCTTCAGGTGACTCGTGACCTCGCTCTAGTCGTAGCAATACAAACAAGCATGGTATAGATAAAATTAACATCACACCAAACATAAGAATAAATTGTATAATAATAATCTACGCGTCGCTACGAGATCGTAGGCTCGAGAATCAATAAATTAGAGTTACGGTTACCGAGTTACGATTTACGGAAGATCTATGTGGTTGAATGTCAAATTATATTATAAATTGATTATTATACATCATATGAGAAAATATACTCTAAATAATCAATTCAACTTTAATCTAGGTTATACTTGACTAGAGATCATGTTTTAACCACGTTATAATTATGATCAGGTTAGTTTTGATTTAGAAGAGATAATCTAGTAGACATAGGATAAATAAATATCTAATATAAAATTATGTAATATGGTATAATTAATACTGTTACTGCATAATAAATATTCACATGAATCTATCGTCACTTGAACGGACCAAATCAGAATTAAAACGGAGAAGTTATGGTTTTACGAAGTTTTAACTGTTGGATACAAAAGAAACTAGGTGCATAATTTTTAATCTATGTTTTATGACAAAATGGGGTTACTAGATGATAAACAATATTAAAATGAATTTAATGCAACTGGAATGAATTAATTTGGAGTTAAAATGAATTTAATATGAATTAAGCAAATTCCTAGATTTATTTTTTTGCACTAAAAATCCTTTTTCTAATTAATTTCTGAATTTCCCAAGGATTCTGGACTGCGGACACGATTCCAGAGTAGTTCAGGGTTTTATTCATAAATTCCAGGGCTTCTGCGTAACGGTTTTATAAAGAACCAGGACTGCGGGTTGATAAAAGGATTTTCCATGGTCTCTTATGCATATTGTTGAGGCCGAAGGGGTACCAGGCAAGGTCGGCCGTCCGATCCGATTCAACCGCCCAGATTAAATCGCGTGAAGGGGTATGCGCGATATAATCCTAGCCGTCTGCTTCAGTCTTGAAGGCCCAGATATAATTTGGTCACGATCCAATCTCATCCCCACGATCCATATCGGGCGGTCGCGCACACCACCGACACAATCAGTACCAACTGCTAATTTTGGCCGCCCATCATCAAACCAACGGCAACCAGGTCATCTTTTCTAAGATCCGATCCCAGCCGTCGGCTGGGGATCCCATGGCCACAACCTCTTCTCCCAGCTCCCGTCGCCGAGCCTCGATGGCGCACGGTGATTCTGCGGGAATGAAGAGACCCCGACGACGAGCTCCATTGGAGGTGGTCCGGAGATGCAGGCGGTGAGGAAGAGCTTGAACTGGGGCTAGACGGCGGCGGATGCCCCCATGGACAGCATAGACGTCCACGAGGTGGGAGGACGACCCAGGCCCGATGAAGAAGTTACCCTTGATTCCAGTGCGGCCGTGAGCAAGTCTTCTCTCTCTCTGCGCTCCTTTCGCCTCATGTGTTTGCTCGCGGTGCTCCATGCTCGTTGGTCGCTCGGTTGGATAGGACGAGGGGGGTGTCCCAGGCGCCCACTTTTATATAGCCGGGTGAGGGAAACATCGAACAACGATGGCCAGATTTCTAGGCGAGGTTAGTTGATTTGGTTGCGTCGCTCCATCGGAGTCCGCGCGAGGTGGGGGAAGATAAGTCCGACCCTGGGGTCCGTTGACAGTGACACACTGGCAACGCGGTGACACAGATCAAATGGGCCCGCTGGTCAGACAAACCTCGCGCGACAGCAAAGAAAAAGGAAAGGAAGGAGGGAGTAGGCCGGCTAGAAGTGAGGTAAGATTGGGTCATGCGGTTGAAGTGGGCCAAATTCAAGGTAGCAGACCCAGCTAGGTTTTTATCTTTTTTTTCTTTTATCATTTCTATCTTCTAATTTCATATTCCTACTCAATTCATAATTTGAATTCAAATATGTTTATAGTTTTCACACAGGGATCAAGTGCTCAAATAAAAGTACTAGCCTTAAAATGGTATATTTATTCCTTATATATATATGTATATTTCCTTAGTGTATATTGTTTCCCTTTCTTTCCTCCTGATTATTTCACCTTTTCAAATATTCAAGTTAGTCTTTATATTTATAATTTGTTTATTATTTTATTCATGTTGTTGTGACTATTATTAAGTGCACATACAATTAAAAGCCAACATAATGCACAATTTAGTGATGTGTCTTTGTATTAATTATGTATTGGTGTAAGTGAGGTGCCCACATGAAATGAGAAACATGGATAACACATATAGCTATAAAGTAATAAAATTTCTCTTTTAGACCTTTCTTACAAAGTGGGTATTACAAATCCTACCCCCCTTAAAAAGAATCTCGTCCTCGAGATTGGTAAGAAAAGGGGATGCAAAAAGAATTGTTTGCAGTCTATGTGCTAGTTTCTAATTGGTTTTAATACCAAAAGGATTAGGAAAGCCTGGGTATCAAGGCATCTACTATGCAGGATAAAAGTGTCTTTTAAAGCGTAGATAGATTTGGGTGAGAAAGAGTAGGGTAAGGAAAGACTCCATCCAAGATTGTGGATCTTGATTCCGCTGGTGATTCAACTTGATCTTTGAAGTCTTGAGTTGATGCTTATCCTTCTTTGACGTGGTTGGTCTCTTTTGGCCATTCTTCTTGGAGTTGCCATCCAAGTTAAGGACATATGGTTAAGATATATGTGAGTAGGATGGATTATGTGTAGGTAGGTTAGAATCTCTTTCTAGGTTAAAATCGAGGGGTTATGCAACTATCAAATGGTTAAGGTAGTTGCATATGGCCAATTCGGCCTGTCGTTCTTATTTTAGTCGTTTTATTTTAATGCAGGCTGAACTAAGTTAAGACATGTTCTATAGGCGTAGAGTCTAATCTATTTCACCAGTATTATCTAACATGTTTGATAAGTCACTTTAGATTAGATCAGATCTAGGTTTGATTGGTGTGACTAGCTTGAACTAGATAAGATCTAATTAATTTGGATTGGATCATGATTGTTACTCCGGGGTGAGATAAGCAAAGTGGTTAGGATAAGATAAGATAAGATAGATTCTTTGAAGATAAGAATGGATCTATGAAGCTAGATATATTTTAATTAGGATAAGTTAGGATCTTTTAGAGATAAGATGGATATATGAGTATAGAGTATGAATCTTTCAAGATGAGATAGATATTGTTAGGCTAGATACTTTAATGAGGGATAACCTAGTTTATCTAGTTATTTTTATAAGCATTTTTTTTCTATATGTATATGCAGATGTAATTGTGGACATTATTCCATAACTCATCACACTCAATCAAAGATCCAAATCAAACAAGTATCATAAGAACAAACAATCAAGCATATAGATACTTATAAGAATAGTTTTTTTTTTGTTCCTAAGAGTAGGTCTCCTATTCCTAAAGGTCACTTTAGGTATAGGATTTCAAAGCGTGAAATCCATATTTATCTTTTAGAAAGAAAAGATAAGAATAATCAGAGTAAGCGGAAATAGATGAGAAAAAGATTAAGATAAGTTTAGAAAAGAATCAGAGTAAGGTAAGTAAATAATGGTTGTCCAGTTCTATCTAGGTTTCGTCCTACAGTCAACATTCCTCTGATACCACTTCTGTCACACCCGGATTTCGGGGCACCAAAACCCGGGCGCGAACATAAACACCAGGTATGCTGGGACCAAGTCTCACACATATGATGTATCATGGCATAGGATCGAATGTCACATCTTTACTACATAATAGGAGTTCTATACAAAATAAATAATTAATTACATTATAAGGAGACAACGGTCCAGCAACCCAAAGTTGACTGGGAGACGACGGCCTAGACCTCTCACGAACTCATCACAGCATCCTCCAAGCGCCTCATCCTGCGGTACCTGTTCTTGACCTGTGGGGGGGTGTGAGACAGCAAGAGTGAGCTCGCATACGTTCATCGCTCAACAAGTTGTGGGGAATAATGTGCATGAACTCGCCAAAGGTGGGAGATCATGTGAAGTGTAAGACTTATCAAAGGAGATGGTTAGAGCTGAGCATTGCTTTTAAAGTGGGTCAAAATTTTATTAGCAGTTACTAAGTATAAATAAATACCAACCCAATTAAAATAGTAGAACAAAAGTAACAACATCACCTGCGATGCAATGCATATGGCAAATTGAATTTAGTTCCATAAATTAATCATGTGAGGGTCCGAGCTGCTCATGACCGTGAGCACAGCTAGTATACCAGTTTTACACTCTGCAGAGGTTGCGCATCTTTACCCACAAGTCGTGTTACCCATCTGCCAAGAGACGGCCAATCCCATACACCTCTACCGAGGAGGCGAGGCAAGGTAACACTAAGAGGCCTTTACAAAGTTCCACTAGCTTCAGAAAACCCGCTACAGTTTATAGGAAGCTCCAATGGAGGAATCCCTTGCAGGACCGCCATCGCAGCAAAATCCTCCCGAGGGCCTCCCTACACTGACCACTCCCCTACTGCCCTTGCCCCTTTCGGGTAAGGTAGTCTTCCACTAGCTTTCCTAGTTAGTTGGCCAAGGGCATCCCATTAAACCCTTGTGGTAGCCCTGTTTTCCCGGGTGGTTCTCCATGTTCCAATTAACATAATGATCTTATCATGAATAATAAATAACAACTGATAATAAAAGTATAATCATGAATAAAATGTATCTCCATACCCATAACCACATAAAGCAATAGCAGGTACTACCCAAAAAGTGTGGTGGTAATCAAGGTATAAAGATAGTCAAACTAGGGTAACCTATGGGGTCCCATCAAAATTAACCTATGCAGATCATTATGATTAATCAGAACATGAGTGGGTAAAAAGAAGTGATCAAGGGCACAACTTGCCTGGGACTTGAGATTCCAGGTACCAAGATGATCTTCAGGTGACTCGTGACCTCGCTCTAGTCATAGCAATACAAACAAGCATGGTATAGATAAAATTAACATCACACCAAACATAAGAATAAATTGTATAATAATAATCTACGCGTCGCTACGAGATCGTAGGCTCGAGAATCAATAAATTAGAGTTACGGTTACCGAGTTACGATTTACGGAAGATCTATGTGGTTGAATGTCAAATTATATTATAAATTGATTATTATACATCATATGAGAAAATATACTCTAAATAATCAATTCAACTTTAATCTAGGTTATACTTGACTAGAGATCATGTTTTAACCACGTTATAATTATGATCAGGTTAGTTTTGATTTAGAAGAGATAATCTAGTAGACATAGGATAAATAAATATCTAATATAAAATTATGTAATATGGTATAATTAATACTGTTACTGCATAATAAATATTCACATGAATCTATCGCCACTTGAACGGACCAAATCAGAATTAAAACGGAGAAGTTATGGTTTTACGAAGTTTTAACTGTTGGATACAAAAGAAACTAGGTGCATAATTTTTAATCTATGTTTTATGACAAAATGGGGTTACTAGATGATAAACAATATTAAAATGAATTTAATGCAACTGGAATGAATTAATTTGGAGTTAAAATGAATTTAATATGAATTAAGCAAATTCCTAGATTTATTTTTTTGCACTAAAAATCCTTTTTCTAATTAATTTCTGAATTTCCCAAGGATTCTAGACTGCGGACACGATTCCAGAGTAGTTCAGGGTTTTATTCATAAATTCCAGGGCTTCTGCGTAACGGTTTTATAAAGAACCAGGACTGCGGGTTGATAAAAGGATTTTCCAGGGTCTCTTATGCATATTGTTGAGGCCGAAGGGGTACCAGGCAAGGTCGGCCGTCCGATCCGATTCAACCGCCCAGATTAAATCACGTGAAGGGGTATGCGCGATATAATCCTAGCCGTCTGCTTCAGTCTTGAAGGCCCAGATATAATTTGGTCACGATCCAATCTCATCCCCACGATCCATATCGGGCGGTCGCGCACACCACCGACACAATCAGTACCAACTGCTAATTTTGGCCGCCCATCATCAAACCAACGGCAACCAGGTCATCTTTTCCAAGATCCGATCCCAGCCGTCGGCTGGGGATCCCATGGCCACAACCTCTTCTCCCAGCTCCCGTCGCCGAGCCTCGATGGCGCACGGTGATTGTGCGGGAATGAAGAGACCCCGACGACGAGCTCCATTGGAGGTGGTCCGGAGATGCAGGCGGTGAGGAAGAGCTTGAACTGGGGCTAGACGGCGGCGGATGCCCCCATGGACAGCATAGACGTCCACGAGGTGGGAGGATGACCCAGGCCCGATGAAGAAGTTACCCTTGATTCCAGTGCGGTCGTGAGCAAGTCTTCTCTCTCTCTCTGCGCTCCTTTCGCCTCATGTGTTTGCTCGCGGTGCTCCATGCTCGTTGGTCGCTCGGTTGGATAGGGCGAGGGGGTGTCCCAGGCGCCCACTTTTATATAGCCGGGTGAGGGAAACATCGAACAACGATGGCCAGATTTCTAGGCGAGGTTAGTTGATTTGGTTGCGTCGCTCCATCGGACTCCGCGCGAGGTGGGGGAAGATAAGTCCGACCCTGGGGTCCGTTGACAGTGACACACTGGCAACGCGGTGACACAGATCAAATGGGCCCGCTGGTCAGACAAACCTCGCGCGACAGCAAAGAAAAAGGAAAGGAAGGAGGGAGTAGGTCGGCTAGAAGTGAGGTAAGATTGGGTCATGCGGTTGAAGTGGGCCAAATTCAAGGTAGCAGACCCAGCTAGGTTTTTATCTTTTTTTTTCTTTTATCATTTCTATCTTCTAATTTCATATTCCTACTCAATTCATAATTTGAATTCAAATATGTTTATAGTTTTCACACAGGGATCAAGTGCTCAAATAAAAGTACTAGCCTTAAAATGGTATATTTATTCCTTATATATATATATATATATATGTATATTTCCTTAGTGTATATTGTTTCCCTTTCTTTCCTCCTGATTATTTCTCCTTTTCAAATATTCAAGTTAGTCTTTATATTTATAATTTGTTTATTATTTTATTCATGTTGTTGTGACTATTATTAAGTGCACATACAATTAAAAGCCAACATAATGCACAATTTAGTGATGTGTCTTTGTATTAATTATGTATTGGTGTAAGTGAGGTGCCCACATGAAATGAGAAACATGGATAACACATATAGCTATAAAGTAATAAAATTTCTCTTTTAGACCTTTCTTACAAAGTGGGTATTACAACTACCCGGAGACGGTCGAGGAACCACAACAACTACTCCCCTCCCCGGGACAGACATCATCCCCGACGACAGGAGGACACGTGTGGAGTGACAGCCCTTACTCCACGCCTTGGGGCCATTCAGTGGCCCCCTAACTTCAAGGTATCCAATGTCGACAAATATGAACCTAAGCAGGATCCAGGAGGCTGGCTGGCCGTCTACACCACCGCCGCCCGAGCCGCCGGAGCATCCGAGGACGTGATGATTGCGTACTTACCCATTGTCCTCGGGCAAGACACACTGCAATGGCTGCGACATCTACCTTGACACTGCATCGACGACTGGAGCGACTTCAGTCGATGCTTCACCGCCAACTTTCAGTCCCTCTCCGACAAACCAGCGCAACCGTGGGACCTCAAATCCATCAAGCGCCAGGGGGACGAAACTCTCCGGTCATACCTCAAAAGGTTCCAGACCATGAGAAATCGTATCCCCGAGGTCACGGAGGCGGCCGTGATCGAAGACTTCTACAGAGGATCCAATGACTCGGCCTTCGTCCGAGCCATACTGCAGAAAGCGCCGACTACCTCCAAGCAGCTGTTCCGGGTAGCCGACCTCTACATCACCGTCGACGAGCGAGCTCAAGACCTCATTGGGGGAGCGAAGCCCGCACCGGCGGCACCACGACGTGATGCGAACCAGCAACCCGACAAACGTTGGGAGAAGAGACCGCGCGAAGAGGTGCACGCCGCCGAGCCACCTGCCTCTCGCGCCCGGGGAGGACCTCGCGGAGGCGAGCGCACGCTGGACGACATCCTCGACGCCCAGTGCCCGTATCACAAGGACATGCGCCACACCATTCGGAACTGCAGGGACTTCAAGCACTCCGTCGGACACGGCCGACCCTTCCAACCTCTACCTCCTCCTCCGCCGCGGGGAGGGCCAGAAGAACCACGACAACCCCAGCAGTAGGAGGAGGGAGGAGGAGGAGCCTTCCCACGCGTTGATAGGGAGGTCAACGTCATCTTCGGCGGACACGGATCGCAGGAGAGCAGAAGACAACAAAAGCTCAACGATCGCCAGATATTGGTGGCGACCACCGGTCCACCCGCTCCGTACCGGTGGTCGGAGCACCCGATCACCTTCACTCGGGCAGATCAATGGCTCAACTTCGACCACCCAGGCAAATACCCGCTCCTCGTCGATCCGGTGATCCAAGAGAGCAGGGTGAAGAAGGTGTTAGTGGACGGGGGGAGCAGCATCAACGTCACCTTCCCCCGGACACTCCAAGGCTTGGGAGTTCACCTCAAAGAGCTCCGTGAGTCAGACACTCCTTTCTTCGGCATCGTGCCGACTGAAGGGGAATACCCGCTGGGCCACATCTACATGCCCATCACCTTCGGAACTCCGGAGAACTACAGAACCGAGTTCCTGAGGTTCGAAGTGGCAAACTTCGACTGTGGGTACAACGCCATCATCGGGAGGCCGGGATTGGCAAAATTCATGGCCATCCCGCACTACACGTACTTGATATTGAAGATGCCCGGACCACAAGGAATCATAACTGTGCGCGCTGACTTCCAAGGCCCCGCAGAATGTTTCCGAGTGGCCATCCAAGCAGCCCTCACCACAAAACCGTCGGCGACTTCTTCAGCGCAGGCGAACTCTAAGCCTGAGGAAGTCCTTACGGCGCCGGCAAGGGAAGCCCAAGCCACGACCTCTATGCGGCCGACTGAAGAAACTAAAAGGATCAACCTGGGGTTTGCTGATGAACGCAAGACTGCCATCATCAGCTCCAGCCTGGACGATAAATAGGAAGGCATGCTCGTCCGGTTTCTGCAAGACAATCGAGACGTATTCGCATGGCAACCTGCGGATATGCCGGGAGTCCCGAGAGAACTGGCCGAGCACAAACTGAAGGTCTACCCCCAGGCAAGGCCGATCTGACAAAAACTACGTCGCTTCACGCCCGACAAAAGAGAAGCCATTCGCGCTGAGTTGGCTCGCTTGGTCGCGGCTGGGTTTATTAGAGAGGTGTTACATCCCGAGTGGTTAGCCAACGCTGTTCTTGTACTCAAAAAGAATAAAGTGGATTGGCGCATGTGTGTCGACTATACAGATCTCAACTAACACTGTCCAAAGGATCCCTTCGGGCTCCCTAGGATAGATCAGGTGGTAGACTCCACCGCTGGATGTTCTGTGCTGTCTTTTCTGGACTGCTATTCCGGATACCATCAGATCAGTTTGGCGAAGGAAGACGAGGAAAAAACAACGTTCATCACTCCATTCGGTGCTTTCTGCTATACCTCCATGTCGTTTGGCCTCAAAAACGCTGGAGCGACTTATCAGAGAGCCATTCAAACATGCTTAGCCGATCACTGGGGCAAGCGTGTGGAAGCCTACGTGGACGACGTGGTAATCAAAACAGAAAACTCGGAAAACTTCATCGAAGACTTACAACTGATTTTCAATAGTTTACGGCGATATCGATGGAAGCTTAATCCCGAAAAATGTGTCTTTGGAGTACCAGCAGGGAAGCTACTCGGATTTATTGTCAGCCACCGGGGAATTGAAGCTAATCCGGATAAGATTGAAGCTATCATGAAAATGGAAGCTCCACGATCACAAAAGAAGGTTCAGCGACTTACCGGATGTATGGCAGCCCTGAGCAGATTTATATCCAGGCTGGGAGAAAAAGGTTTACCATTTTACAAGCTACTCAAGAAAGTGGACAAGTTTCAGTGGACTTCAGAAGCACAGGAAGCCCTAGATGCACTGAAGAAATTCTTGACAACCCCACCAGTACTGAAACCACCACGGCTAGCCACATCAACTCAACCAGCTGAAGATCTGCTGCTGTATATCTCTTGCACACCTCACGTGGTAAGCACCGCGTTGGTAGTCGAGCGAGCAGAAGAAGGACATGCCTACCCAGTGCAACATCCTGTTTATTTCATCAGTGAAGTTCTGGGTCCCTCGTAGAAAAAGTATCCTCAAGTTCAGAAGCTATTATACGCAGTACTTCTAACTGCCCGAAAGCTGCGTCACTACTTTGATGACCACAAAGTCATAGTAGTCACTAGTTTTCCGATAGGGGATATCCTTCACAACAAGGAAGCCATTGGCCGAATAGCCAAGTGGGCCTGTGAACTGGGATCTCATGACATCAAATTTCGACCTCGCACTGCCATCAAAACTCAAGCATTGGTTGACTTCGTATCAGAATGGACTGAACAACAAGTACCAGAGAACCCAGAAACTGCAGAAGTATGGCGGATGTATTTTGATGGCTCGCTGAAGCTGCAGGGAGCAGGCGCGGGAATTCTCTTCATCGCACCTGGAGGCGAGCACCTCAAATATGCCCTCCAGTTGCTATTTCCGGCCTCTAACAATGCAGCCGAGTATGAAGCTCTGATCCATGGACTGAACATCGCTATATCATTGGGCATCAAGAGACTAATGGTATACGGAGATTCTTTGGTAGTCATAAGCCAGATAAACAAAGAATGGGACTGTTCGAGTGATTCAATGGGAAAATACTGCATTGCCGTCCGAAAACTAGAAGATAAATTTGAAGGCCTGGAATTTCATCATGTAGAAAGAGATCAAAACACGGCAGCCGATGTATTATCAAAGCTAGGATCCAGTCGAATTCAGGTCCCACCTGTAGTCTTTGTACAAGAAATACCACAGTCAAGCATCTCAATGGATCAGGCAGAAGAGTGTAATATCGTGAATCAACCAGAGTCAGGCTCTGATGACTGGAGAAGGCTGATCATCAGATATATAAAGAATGAAGAGGAGCCAGACGATAGAAGTGCAGCCGAGCGCATCGCTAGACAGTCAGCTCACTACACACTCATTGGGGAGACACTATACATAAGGGGCGCATCAGTCATCTTCATGAAATGAATTCTCTCATCTACTGGGAAGCAACTTCTGGAGGAGGTTCATGCTGGACAATGTGGAATACACGCAGCGTCCAAGACACTAGTCGGGAAGGTCTTCAGGTCGGGGTTCTATTAGCCAACAGCGAAAAGTGATGCAGCCGAGTTAGTTCGGAGGTGCGAAGCTTGCCAGTACTTGTCAAAGCAACAACATCTACCAGCACAGCAACTGCAGACCATACCGGTGACTTGGCCCTTCGCATGCTGGGGATTAGATATGATTGGACCTTTCAAGAAAGCTCAAGGAGGATACACTCATGTGTTGGTAGCAATCGACAAATTCACTAAATGGATAGAGTTCAAACCCATTGCTTCTTTAACCTCAGCTAAAGCCGTGGAATTCATACAAGACATAATATTCAGGTTCGGAATACCAAACAGTATCATAACCGACTTGGGATCCAACTTCACAAGTTCAGAGTTCTTCGACTTCTGCGAGCAAAAAAGCATTCAGGTCAAGTATGCTTCGGTAGCACACCCGAGGCCCAACGAGCAGGTTGAACGAGCTAACGGGATGATATTGGAGGCACTCAGAAAAAAGGTCTTCGATAAAAATGAAAAGTTCGCAGGAAAGTGGATAAGGGAATTGCCCTACATCGTTTGGAGCCTAAGAACCCAACCTAGCCGAGCTCTGCATGGGAACACTCCTTTCTTCATGGTCTATGGTTCAGAGGCAGTACTACCTGCTGACCTCAAGTTTGGGGCGCCGAGGTTGATCTTTGAAAGAATATCAGAGGCCGAAGCAACTAGGCTAGAAGATGTTGACGTACTCGAAGAAGAGCGGCTGAACGCAGTAATTCAATCGGCACGGTACCAGCAGACTCTGAGACGCTATCACGACAAGGTCGTGCGACAACGATCCTTTTCAGTAGGAGATCTCGTCCTCTGCCAAATTTTAACGGGGGAGGGACGGCACAAGTTATCACCCTTATGGGAAGGACCATTCATAGTAGCAGAAGTCACTCGGCCGGGATCATATCGTCTCACTCAAACGGACGACACAGAAATTGGGAACTCCTGGAATATAGAACACCTCAGGAAGTTTTATCCCTAGCTGTATTTCAAAAGCTATCGGGACGACGATGTACTCTGTAAGATGGGGAATATGTCATCAATAAAAAAGGCTTCAAGAATACTCAGTTTGTTCATGATTGACTTGCATTCTTACTTAACTCGGGGTGACCACTATGCCCTGCTAACGGAGCAATCGGCTTAAGTCGGCAACGACTTAAGACGGTGCAACATGCTCGCGCTTACTTAACTCGGGGTGACCACTATGCCCTGCTAACGGAGCAATCGGCTCAAGTCGGCAACGACTTAAGACAGTGCAACATGCTCGCGCTTACTTAACTCGGGGTGACCACTATGCCCTGCTAACGGAGCAATCGGCTTAAGTCGGCAACGACTTAAGACGGTGCAACATGCTCGCGCTTACTTAACTCGGGGTGACCACTATGCCCTGCTAACGGAGCAATCGGCTTAAGTTGGCAACGACTTAAGACGGTGCAACATGCTCGCGCTTACTTAACTCAGGGTGACCACTATGCCCTGCTAACGGAGCAATCGGCTTAAGTCGGCAACGACTTAAGACGGTGCAACATGCTCGCGCTTACTTAACTCGGGGTGACCACTATGCCCTGCTAACGGAGCAATCGGCTTAAGTCGGCAACGACTTAGGACGGTGTAACATGCTCGCGCTTACTTAACTCAGGGTGACCACTATGCCCTACTAACAAAAGCAATCGATTTAAGTCAGCAACGACTTAAGGCGATCTCGCATGCTTACGAATACTCATATAGGGGTGACTTCTATATCCCGTAAACAAGTTTCAAAACTTCACACAACATTTTACTACTGCAAATTTACGTACTGTTGAATTCTAAAACAATAGGAGAGTAACAATATCATTCAAACGTTGAACTGGTGTCCTCTAACAAATATTCGATCATGCTAACCGCGCGCTCAAAGCACGCAAAATATTTCTCTATTTCGCAATATCTTTCTCAGGAGCAATCGACGAAGAAGGGCGACTTGAGGAATCAGGAGCAACGTTCACGTTAGCCCTTATATCATCAGGAACAACCATGTCGGGTCTCCTCATCAAGATTCGCCCCGCACGAATGGCTTTATCCATCGCTCTGTCGCGCTGGGCCCTTAGAGTAATGGAAGTTTCTTCAGCAACTTTGACAGCCAATTGAGCGGTCTCTAGCTCTTGGGCGATGGATTTCTTGGAAGCACGGAGTTCTTTGATAGCAGCATCTTTAGCTGATATCAACTGCCGAAGACGGATCACTTCATCTGTGGATTCCTGCAGCTTACAGCGATGATTGTCTAACTCCTCCATGGTGAAGCGATGACTCCTCTCTAGGATGGTCAACGAGTTGCTGGAATCACGATACAGTCTGTCAAGATTGTCGCGAGAAGCAGCAAGCGCACTTTTTCTTCCTGCAAACAAGAATCAACTCCTTCAAACATCATGCAAGCAATAAGAACACAGCAATACAAGGCACAGTTTCATAAGTCACCTTTTCAGAATCAAGCTGAGTGCGAAGGGTAGAGTTCAGCGTGTTAGCGTCATTCAGAGCAGCCGAGACCCGGCCTAGCTCAGTCTGGCTTTGAGAATACCTTTCCTCAAAATCAGAACACCGCCGGACCAGCTCGGCCTGGCCTTGAGAATGTTTTTCTTCAAGGACAGAAATCTGTCGAGCCATATCTGTCGAGAGACAATCAAACAAAAAGAGTCAAAGTGTGAAGCAGCTCAATAAGGTAGACGAAGAAAAGCAAAAGAGCACTAACCAGCACTTGTCGCCTCCAAGTCAGAAACACGATGTTGAAGCAGCACCGGGTTCCAACGCGCCAGAGACGAAACTCCTTCTGGAACAGAAGCACCTTGCAACCTCAGCTGACTAGCCATCCCGTCCACCAATGCCTGATATGGAGAACAGATGAGCGTGATGACAGCAGTTCGTACGGTGTAAAAGTCAGGCCAGAATATACCACAGTACCTGGAGATTGGAGAAGAACGAAGGGACTCCCAAATCGTGAGAGATCAATTGATGACCTGGCATAAGGTCGCCACCCGAATCAGCTTGCAAGGAACCAGCAGGGACCAACTCGGTACCATCAACAGAGCCCAAAACTTGGTCAGCGGAATGCTAGCCTCTAAAGCGACTCCCTAGCCCAAAGCTTGGGCTACCACCATGCAACCGGAGCGCGGAGAAGATCCTGTGTGAACATCCATGGAAGTACA
This sequence comes from Zea luxurians, assembly GCA_029449295.1. Lineage (NCBI taxonomy): Eukaryota > Viridiplantae > Streptophyta > Magnoliopsida > Poales > Poaceae > Zea > Zea luxurians. The sequence goes on along the minus strand of JAOPSE010000006.1, from coordinate 114,683,327 downwards.
AGAGGGAGACCCCGCTCGGACACCCTCGGGGGCTGGGCTATAGTTTGCGCTACCCACTTGAGCCGGATCATCTCCGGCAGTACCCTCGGGGGCTGGGCAGTGGCTTGCGTTTCCCACCCGAGCCAAGTCATCCCCGGCAACATCCTCGGGGGCTGGGCAAGTGTCAGCACCATCCCTGAGGACCAAGTTCTCTGCGGTAGCCGCCCCTAAGGCTGAGGGTCCCTCAATTACTTCCGTAGGACCAAGACGATCCAAGTCAGTCTCCTGACCCTCAAGACCGCGCTCTAAGGTCGATGAGGCGCGGGACGCTGCCCGGGATGACCCCAACCCGGTGTCGAGCACATCAGCACAAACCTCCATCACACCATCATCCGCCGGCTCTGATAACAGGTCTTCTGGAACCATATCTTCAAGAGTCTAATCAAAGTTTGCCAGGGAAAATTCTTGTAGACCAATGAGAGCAGACAGAGCAGGAGAAGGAACTCCACTACTTTCCCCACTGGCGACATACTGCCGACTGTTCTTCCGAGTCAAAGGGACCTCATCCTCTTGCTCCCCGTCGTTTTCATCAGCAACACAGACAACACACCCATTGGGGTCAGCAGCAGATGGAGTACCCCCATTGGGGTCAGCAGAAGATGGAGCACACCCATTGGGGTCAGCAGCAGGTGGAGCACACCCATTGGGGTCAACGTCAGTAAATTCAGGCACAGGCACTTCTTCAGCAGCAGGAAAGCAAGAACTAGGGCACAGAAAGCAGAGGCGGCTGAAAGCGCAGTACATATGGGATATTCCCGAGTCAGATACTGTTTCCAAAAGCGCCCAGTCAGCACCCGGCAGTTACTTCTAAAAAACACCGGTGTGCCACGCTGTCACCCGGCAGTTACTTCTAAAACACCAGCGTGCCACGTTGTCACCCGACGGTTACTTCTAAAACCCCGGCGGGCCACATCATCACTCGGCTATTATCCTCAAAGTGGCCGACACGACCTGTTCTAACTCGGTTGTTATTTCTAAAACGCCGACGTTATCACCAGTCGCTCGGCATTTATCTCTAAAGCGCCGACGATGTCTTCAGTACCTCGATTCCACTAATGTCACCTTTGCCGCTCCGGCGAGGTAGGCGTGAACCCCTCACAATCAACTCCGCGGCTCCTCCACAATCTTCTTGGAGAGCTCGACGGAGACAACACCCGAGCCGTCTAGGAGGCGGCAACCTCCAAGAGTAACAAGTCAATGACGCTTGCTCGATGTACCACCTAGTGCCTCAGGAATCACCAATGGATGCAAATGCACTAGGAACACTCAATCTCTCACTAGAATGCAATCTCAAGCAAGGAGTGTGAGAGAATGAGTTGGAGGATCACAAATGAGCTCAATGTGTGCAAGGAATGGCCAAGAGAGCCATCACACACGAGCTCCCCTTCTATTTATAGCACACAACTCAAATCCACTCGTTATGTGCAATTTGCACATTTCCTGCGCACACGCGGACGGTCCGTGCCCTAGGGGCGGACAGTCCACGCCCTAGGGCCGGACAGTCCGCCGTACACATAACGACTATTTTTCCCGTTTGAAATATGTTAGAGCTATCAGAAAAGTGAGGTCTAGACAGTTCGCCAACCTTGGCCGGACCGTCCGTGACCTGGCAACTTGGAGCACCAGACCTCTGACCAAGAGGAGTTAGCACACGCGGATGGTCCGCCCTACAAGGCCGGACGATCTGCGACCTGGGAGGCAGTACTGTCTAGGCTTATCCTCCGGATAGTCCGTAGTACAAATCCAAAAAACCACACGGTCCCTGCCCAAACCAAATTTGGCACCTGCGGACGGTCCGCCCTACAAGGCCGGACTGTCCGCATAATAATTCAGGGACTGTCCCAAGAGCAACATTCTCTGGTCAGGACTGTGGACGGTCCGGCCCCAAGGCCTGGACGGTCCGCAGTACAAATGAACAGGACCTGTCAGAAGAAGACATACTTCGGACTCCACTGGAGGATCGCGGACGGTCCGCCCGCAAGGCCCGGACGGTCCGCGCATCCAAAGACTTGGCAATTTTCAAACATGCTTTTGAAAAGATTTTTAACTCATGAAATTGGAAGCGTTGTTAGTCCTCATGCAAATGCAACCACTAGATGCTCTATGAGGCACTAAGTTTTACACAGATCAAAGTCATTGACCCCTCTTAATAGTACGGCTATCTAGCCTACTAATCCGGTCAGATATCTTCTCTAAACTCCTGAAGACCAGCAAAAACAAAACCTATGTTATACCTTTGCCTTCACTTGATCCACAACCAATGCTTATAAATCTCCAAGATTCTGTTCTATGTGTTCCAACCCTTCATTCTTATTTCTCCAAGAACCGTTAGTCCACAACCAGTTGTCATTAATTACCAAAACATCACTAATGGGCCTAGATGATTCACAACATGCATGTTTATAGCTCAAGGGTTGGTCCTTACAGAGGAGATCTGTTTCTACCAGAGAGAGAGAGAGAGATCAGCTCCTCTAGGTTGTTGTGGTGGGTTCTCTGTAGGGTCGTACATAGTCGTACTTGTAGTATGGTGTACCGTCTCGCTTGTTTGTCATACGGACCCTATAGCCAGTCCACCGCTGACACCATCCTCACTCCCTGCTCTTCCGTATAAGTAAACTGGGAAGGTGTTTGGGGTCGTTTTACTCTTATCGTACTTTACTTCTCGTCGTGCGCTAGCCCTCTCGACTGCTTTGCCTTCCCCAGCCTTGTGCCTGTCTTCCTGCTTTCTGCTTGCATGGCATTGTTCCCATCTTGTATGATCCACAAGATTCGTCTTTGTGGCCTAGATAAGAAAGGGTTTCTTCCCCAAAAAGATGTCTCGGTGTGGAGGTTGGAAGGCAAGGGCGAGGTGCCTCATCCTGAGGATGATGAAGTGGTCATTTTTTAGTCCTACGAACGTGGGTTCAGTTTACCGCTCCATCCTTTTATGCACGGGCTCCTCCACTACTACCAGCTGGAGATCTAATATTTCCATCCTAACGTCATTCTTCACATGGCATGGTTCATCATGCTATGTGAAGCGTTCGTCGGAATCAATCCCCACTGGAGGTTCTGGCAATACTTCTTCAGTGCGCAGGTGTGCTTGGGACACGACGATTAGTTGTACATCAACTCGACCATGATCCAGCTTCGCTCCAGCCGGAAGGCGGAGTACTTCAAGGTCCTCCTCCCTTCCTCCATCCAATATGAATGTGAGTGGTTTTATGTGAGGAATGTGGTCGGGAGCGCCCCGCCATTCACCGATCGAGAGCCGGTGTCAATGGAGGAGCGACAACATGGCAAGGAAGCAAGCCTCAAGATTGAGGTAGAGAATCTATTCACGATAGTAAAAATGCTGAAGCAACAAGGTCTTTCTAGTGCGCGGCTGGTGCAGACCTTTATGCATCGCTGGATCCAGCCTCTGATGGCCTGCCAGAAATCAATGTACTTGTACTCTGGGGTTAATGATCCTGACCGCCATTCTTCCTCGCCGCTTGCGCTAATGGAGATTGAAGCCAGGGTCAGGGTTGTTACGATGCTGTCGTCGGTGTCCTTTTTGGATGAGGATTCACCCCTTCCCCTTTCAGGGATGTCATGAGCACCTTGGTGAGTTTCTTCCCTTAGCACGTCGATCCTTCTCTTTTTTGTATCTGATGTCGATTCTGCAGGGGATCGGTCCCTTGGCATCGTGTCTCCTACCCCTCCCTAAGGTCGTTGTCGTCGAGGCGAAGCGAAAGAGGGACATGGAGGGGGAGACCTTGGCGGAGCGCTTGAGGCGCGTTCGAGCGAAGAAGGAGAGGGGGCCTCCCAACCCACTTGCGTAGAATCGGGGGTGAGTGTCCTTCTTTCCTCTGACTTGGAGGATATTTTCTCCATCGCTTCTCGGGGATGGAGGTCGATGCATCGGTGGTCGGTCCATCTCACTACGACGATGCGTAGGCCAGCTCCAATGGTCGTTCCAAGAGGGATGAGTTGGCCAGTGACCGTGTTGCATTAGGGGCGCCCTTGGAGATTTGTGTAGAGATCGCTGGAGCCAGGCGTGGTGATGGGGGAGTGACGTGAGCGGCCCTGCTCCCGTTGGCTTTCTCGGTATCGTCGGAGCATCGTGCGGAGAAAGAGCCCATGGAAGCTTCCTCCCCCATGGAGGAGACGATGTTGCATAAGGTGCTCCAAGCGGCGCCGTCTCCTCCTACTCTTTCGACAGCAGCCCTAAAGAAGGTGACCACGCGGAAGCGTTCTCCCAGTACATCAGTCTTCTTTGTGTTTTTCGTCTTTTGTTTCACGTCATCGTTCCATATCTTCTCTAATATTCTTGCCTTGATCAATGTGTATGTGTCATGTAAGGGCTTGTTCGGTTAACGCTCAATCCATGTGGATTGAGTGGGATTGGATGGGTTTGAATCCCAAACAAGTCAAACTTCTTCTTAATTTTTTCCAATCCCATCCAATCCATGTATATTGGGAATAACCGAACAAGGCCTAAGTTGGTGAAAGACGCGACCGCAACGGCAAAGGGAAGCCTTCCAACTCCTTAAGCCCCCGAGCCTCCGTCGTCGGGGGGACAGCCACCAACGTGGTGTCCGTGCCACCTATGCCGACCTCCCTAGCAGTCCTAGAGGCCCCAGGAGCGCCGACCCCTGACGCCTGCCTTGTTTTGGTGCCATCTTCCACGCCCGTCCCAAGGGAGGTTCCTATGGTCGGAGCGGCTCCCTTTGGCAAAACTTCATTGGTGGAGGAGGAGACTCTGGTCCTATTGCCCCTGCCGCCAGCAACGAGCGCCGCCAAGGTGGGCATTCAATTCGAGGCGGCGCTGCCCCTAGGGGTCCCCAAGTTCTCGGCTCAGCCACCACCGGTTGCCGCTTCCTCTTCCCCAATTGGGGTCTCGGTTTCTCTACTGTCGGGAGAGCGTCATGAGGGTCATCCCTCACCCCTTATGGCATCGAGGGTGGATGTGAAGGATTGGTGGCATGTTGAATCAGCCTCATCCTAAGGTGATATGAGCCTGGGCACTATTGAGGAAACCCTCGGTAGCTTTGGGGAGGCGATTTATATTGCCCGAGCATCGATGACGCGGGATTTTATCCCTTTTGGCTAGGTGAATGTCGCTTTCTAGTTGTTCTTCTTTCTTTGTTTTCTTGCCATCATTTACCTTGATCGTGGGGTGTCACACCCGGTTTTGGAAGGCAACCCGAATGCGAACCATGTACGTGCCAGGATCAGAAACTCATCTACACAATGATTATATAATTGGACATCATCACACATGTTCAAAATAAACAGCGAAAATAGTACTTTATTACATCAAGATGTCCAAGACATCCACAGAGTCATTAACGTAACATTGTCATTAATATTATCAAAGTGCGAAAAAGCGAACGTAGTAGATATGGCCTTCACAAGCAGCTGACTGGGGGTTTGCCACTAACATAACTAGAACTCGTCGTAGTCCTAGAACTCCTCAAAGTCCTCCATGTTGTCTGCATCTCCTCCTGAGCACTGAATACATTGGGGACAACCTGGAGAGTGTTAAAAATATTTGCATCCGAAGCTGCCGACTAAGTTGTCCAGAGTGTGAATGACTAGGGATTCACTAGCCATTACTACAGACCCAACCTTCACTACCGAGGTGAATGGCTAGGGATTCACTACATAGCCTTTACAAAGACTCCCATGGGGCATAGCTGCTTGTTAAGTTTCGCCAGTCGTACAAACACAGTACTCCTCCCTAAGGTGGGTGACTAACAAAACCAAATCGAATGAACCTCGGCATCCACCCTTAGCTAAGCGAGCACTATGCCCTGGCCCACATTGATGGTCTTCCGGCAAAGCCAACTACACCCCCAGGTTCATCTAATTAATCAGCCAAGGGTGTTCCATTCCACCCTTATGGTTGTATTGTTTTTCCGGGTGATCACTCAACAAACAGATCCTTACGGAGAGGTACTCAGAAAAACAGCCTGAGTCCCCTAAAGTGCCATAAGAACATCATCATAATCATAATAACGACATTGTATCATAAATATTCGCATCATGTTTGATTAAAGTGGAGCAATAGCATGAGGCTAACCAAAATAACCTAAAAGGTAAACAAGGACAAGATAAATACAAAGCTAGTCAATCATTAGGTTTCAATTAAATAATGCAGGACAATGAATTATAAGTAAGTAGGACATAATGGGTCAGAGGACACTTGCCTTCATCAAACAGATGCTCAGGATCTTCAATCTCGTAAAATTCGAAGAGCTTGATCTCGGGACCAGTGGATCACCAAATCTTGATCGTCGATTCCTCGAAGCTCAGGAACAGGTCGCAGTCTATTCGTGACGCGCAACGAAAACAAACAGGCACAAGCAAACATATACTTGCATAAGAAAATTACACCATACAAGATAAAAAATATTATAAAAACAAGCAATATAAAATAGAGAGCGCTTCTATGGTTACGCGAGGATAAGAAACGCGTCAGCCAGAGCTACGGTCGACAAGTTATCATGTTTACGCTAAACGAATATGAACTAGAACATTTAGTTCTGTATCAAATATAAATTATAACTACTATTTAATTTCGATTAATTTGCTACACTAACAGCTATCAATTAAATAAGTAATTTAATTAACACGACATATTCTAAGCGAGGCGAACTTACGACACGTGAAACAACACGACAGCATGCGAACGACGCGCGAATTAGCACGCGACCACTTGCACATCACGCGCGAACAGCGCGCGAACAGTACGATGACGCGTGATACTCGCTAACAGATAACGTGATTAAACTAAACAAGTATTGAATGAAAAGCTTTTAACTTGGTATTCATCAAGTTAACATTTATTTATAAAAGTGCGAGATAAACTATAAACTAGTTTTAATTAGAAGATCATTCATAATAAGTATCGAATGAACCACCAATTAAATAACCATGAACTTGTGATGTGACAAAGTACGTTACTAATACGAAATCGACGGTGTTACGAAGTTGACACGACTGAAACGAGGCGAAATAGGTTTACGACGCATTATATATTGAATAACTAACAATTCACGGCTAAATAACGACACGACAACAACACTTGTAAACAACAACAACAAGCGCCACACGTGCGAACAACACGACGACGTGTGTGACATGCGCCAAACAATGTGCGTCCGGCACACGAAACAACGCACGCGACAGCGCGCTAAAGCCGTGTGTGAACGATGATACGCGCAAACAGCGCAAGGGACACGCGAGAATCGTTAACAAATATCGTGTTTATTATAAAACGAGTTGTCGGGGACCATAATTAGGGGTACCCTCAAGGCTCCTAATTCTCAGCTGGTAACCTCCATCAGCACAAAGCTGCAAAGGCCTGATGGGTGCGATTAAGTCAGGGATCGGTCCATTCGATGGACGCGATCACGCCTCGCCCGAGCCTAGCCTCGGACAAGGGCAGCCGACCCCGGAGGATCTCCGCCTCGCCCTAGGCCCCCCTCCAGCGGCTAACGTATTTCCGGCTCGCCCGAGGCCCTGTCTTCGCCGAGAAGCAACCCTGACCAAATCGCCGCGCCGACCGACCAAATCGCAGGAGCATTTAATGCAAAGGCAGCCTGACGCCTTTATCCTGACGCGTGCCCTGCGGCCGACAGAGCCAAAGTGACCGCCGTCACTTCGCCGCTCCACTGACCAGGCCTGACAGAAAGACAGCGCCGTCACTTCGCCGCTCCACTGACCAGGCCTGACAGAAAGACAGCGCCGCCTGCGCCACTCCGACTGTGGTGCCACTTGACAGAGTGAGGCTGACAGGCAGTCAGGCCCGGCCGCAGACACCATAGGAAACTCCGCTCCGCCCGACCCAGGGCTCGGACTCGAGCTCAGCCCCGGAAGACGGCGAACTCCGCTCCGCCCGACCCAGGGCTCGGCCTCGGGCTCAGCCCCGGAAGACGGCGAACTCCGCTCCGCCCGATCCAGGGCTCGGACTCGGGCTCAGCCCCGGAAGACGGCGAACTCCGTTCCGCCCGACCCAGGGCTCGGACTCGGGCTCAGCCCCAGAAGACGGCGAACTCCGCTCCGCCCGACCCAGGGCTCGGACTCGGGCTCAGCCCCAGAAGGCGGCGAACTCCGCTCCGCCCGACCCAGGGCTCGGACTCGGGCTCAGCCCCAGAAGACGACGAACTCCACTCCGCCCAACCCCAGGGCTCGGACTCCGCCCTGGCCTCAACCGACAGTCTCCGCCTCGCCCGACCCAGGGGTTCGGACTCAACCTCAGCCACGGAAGGCAGACTCGACCTCGGCTTCAGAGGATCTTCCACATCGCCCAACCTAGGGCGCGGACCGGCCACGTCAACAGGAGGCGCCATCATCACCCTACCCCGAGCTGACTTGAGCAACGGGGAACAAGACCGGCGTCCCATCTGGCTGGCTCCACCAGATAGGCAATGATGGCGCCCCGCATACTCAGTAACGATGGCGGCTCTCAGACCCCTTATGGAAGCAAGAGGACGTCAGCAAGGACTCAACAGCTCCGACAGCTGTCCCTCCGCCAAGCTCCATCGCTCCTCCGACGGCCACGACATCACGCCAGCAGGGTGCCAAAATCTCTCCGGCTGCCACAACGACATGTACTCAGGGCGCTAGCTCTCCCCCGCTAGACACGTAGCACTCTGCTACACCCCCCATTGTACACCTGGATCCTCTCCTTACGCCTATAAAAGGAAGGACCAGGGCCCTCTTAGAGAGGGTTGGCCGTGCGGGGACGAGGACGAGACAGGCGCTCGCGTGAGGCCGCTCGCTCCCTCTCCTGCGTGGACGCTTGTAACCCCCTACTACAAGCGCACCCGACCTGGGCGCGGGACGAACACGAAGGCCGCGGGATTTCCACCTCTCTCACGCCCATCTTCGGCCACCTCACTTCCCCCCTTCGCGCTCGGCCTCGCGTCGACCCATCTGGGCTGGGGCACGCGTCGACATTCACTCATCGGCTTAGGGACCCCCCGGTCTCGGAACGCCGACAGTTGGCGCGCCAGGTAGGGGCCTGCTGCGTGTTGACGAACAGCTTCCCGTCAAGCTCTAGATGGGCAGTCTCCAGCAACCTCTCCGACCCGGGACGGTGCTCCGTTTCGGGAGCCTTGAGTTCATGTCCCTCGACGGTGGCTACGACATGATACTCATTCCACCGCCGGGCGACAGCGGCAATGGCGGCCGACAGCCCGCCCGCCGGCGGTGGAATCGACGACGTCTTCCCCGCGGGGTGGAAGAACAACCTTCGAGCTCGCCCCGTCCTCTCCCCCACCGACGGAGGAGGAGGCGGGGCAACCAAGGCAAAGCGGAAGGCAGTGCCTCATCGACTGTCGAGCGAGTCGACGGCCCCAGCGCTCCAACAGGGGGCGCGTCGGGCATCGACCTCACGTTTGAGACAGAGGCGAGCGCCGTCTCCCCGCGACACGCCAACTCCGAGCAAACGGAAGACGCCGGCACGCTGGTGGAAGGCTTGCTGGGCGTCGCCCTCGTACCTGGGACGACGGTGCAGTCAGTCCCCGACGTGACTACATCACCGCCCGTCGACCAAGAGGTACCGACCGATTCCCATCTCGCGCCTTTCGGATTCAGCCTCGACCCGCCAAGCAGCCTCGCTTTGGCGGAAGCTCTCGTAGAGGCGGGTCCGAACCCTTTGGGGTTTCGTATGCGGTCACCTTGGGACCGGCTGACGGACGTCTCGACCAACGGGCCCTCTGGGTCCGAGGAAGACGACGAGCCCAGCTTCTGTTGGGATTTCTCTGGACTTGGCAACCCCAGTGCCATGCGGGACTTCATGACCGCATGCGACTACTGCCTTTCCGACTGTTCCGACGGAAGCCGTAGCCTCGACGACGAGGACTGCGGCCCAAGCCGCGAATGTTTCCACGTAGACCTAGGGGGTCCCTCCGAAGGCAACCATCTCGGCATGCCGGAGGACGGTGATCTCCCTAGGCCGGTGCCTCGAGTTGACATCCCACGAGAGCTAGCTGTGGTCCCCGTTCAGGCGGGGGGCCACGACCCACAGCTCGAGCAAGTCCGCGGGGTGCAGGCCAGGCTCGACGAGGGAGCAGGAGCGCTTGAGCCGATCCGCCGGGACGTCGGACAGGCATGGGTGGCCCAACCTCCAGCCGGAGAAATACGTCACCTACCCCAGGGCTTCCAGCACCGCATCGTCGACGATGTCAGGGTCCGGCCGCCACCCGCATCCAGCGGGGTTGGCCAGAACCTGGCTGCAGCAGCAATGCTCCTCCGCGCGATGCCGGAGCCATCAACCACCGAGGGGCGGCGAATCCAGGGAGAGCTCAAGAGTCTCCTGGAAGGCGCCGCGGTCCGGCGGGCCGAGAGCTCCGCCTCCCGAAGGCAGGGGTATCCCTCGGAACTTCATGCCGCGACTTCCCGATTCATGCGGGAAGCCTCGGTCTACACCGGGCGCACGCGCCACACAGCGCCTGCGGCCCCGGGTCGCCTCGGCAACGAGCACCCTCACCGCGACCGTCGGGCCCGCCTCGACGAGAGGGTGCGCCGAGGCTACCACCCCAGGCGTGGGGAACGCTACGACAGCGGGGAGGATCGGAGTCCTTCGCCCGAGCCACCCGGTCCGCAGGCCTTCAGCCGGGCCATATGACGGGCGCCGTTCCCGACCCGGTTCTGACCCCCGACTGCTATCATGAAGTACGCGGGGGAGACGAGGCCGGAACTGTGGCTCACGGACTACCGTCTGGCCTGCCAACTGGGTGGAACGGACGATGACAACCTCATCATCCGCAACCTCCCCCTGTTCCTCTCTGACACCGCTCGCGCCTGGTTGGAGCACCTGCCTCCGGGGCAGATCTCCAACTGGGACAACCTAGTCCAAGCTTTCGCCGGCAATTTCCAGGGCACGTACGTGCGCCCCGAGAATTCCTGGGACCTCCGAAGCTGCCGACAGCAGCCGGGAGAGTCTCTCTGGGACTACATCCAGCGATTCTCGAAGCAGCACCCCGAGCCCTTGTTGAAGACACCCGGGGGCTACGCGCGCCCCTGGGAAGGGCCGCTTGTCATCGCCAAAGTTCCGAAGCCCGGAACAGACGAACTGGCCGGCAGTCAAGGCGAGGTCTGCACCAACACCCCGAACGTCTAACAACTACATTGCTTCTACCCTTAAGATGCTTTCAAGTTGTTCGCTTACCTTGCCCCCAAGCAAGTTTTAGTCGTCAAGGAAGGGTCGGCCTTGCCTCGGCAGAACCCGACCCTCCCTCGGGGGCTAAAAAGGGGGGAACCCCTCTGCGTCAAAATTTTCAATCGAAAAGGCTTTTGCGTTCCTCCGGCTATGTCGGAAGCAGAACCCCAAGGAGCAAACGTGGGTGCATGTAAGTGGCAAGGCCGACTGAGCCGAGGGACTCCTACGCCTCCGGGTTACGGACACCTCACTCGTCACCCGCCATGAAAAGTGACCCCTGCTCGGGGAAGCCACCCTGTTACTGACAGGCGAGGCCGGACACGCAAATTGAAAGGAAAAGGAGCACGACTTCATGCAACGGTAACAAAGTGTTTAGGCCTCAGCGGCCACAGAAAGACGCACGCGTACCCAACGGAAACTACTCCAACAGAGTTAGGCGTCGCCCTGGGAAGGAGCCGCGCCTTCGGCTTCGTCCCCGCCCTCGGCAAAGTCCATCCCGGCTTCGGATGACGGCGCGGGCGGGAGGATCTCAGCCTCGAAGGTGGTCGCCAGCACTGCGCTCGGACCCGCGGCGGCCGCATCGAGTCTCTGGACTTCTGCCAGGGCGGCTTCATCTTCGTCAGGAAGGCAGTACCCCTCGCTGACCCGCTCCAGGTCCACAACGTAGTGGGAAGCGAGCATGGCGAAGGCCCGCCTGACGCCGTGGTGTAGCGCCTCGCGGAGTCTACCGTGCACATGATCGCCCAAGACCTGCAGGCGACTTTGAGGGGAGCTTCCTGAGGGGACGTCGCCGAAGCCAAGGACCCGGCAGAAGTCCGAGACGGCCTCGGACATGGCCATGTGGTCGGCCTCCCTCTGCTCGGCCGCCCCGGCAAGCGCCTCGGCAAGCGCCTTGGCGGACTCATCAAGGGCGGACTCGAGCTCTACGAACAGCCAGAAGAAAGATCTCAAACACAAGCGGAGGAAACAAGCAGAAACGAAAACCGAAGATGGCCAAGGCGTACCTCCGGCTCAGGCACGCTGCTCCGAGGCTGCGACCTGGGCTACGGCTAGGTCGGCTGCAAGGGCTCCAGCCCGGCTTTCGGCCTCGGCAGCCTGGCCCCGAGATTGGTCCCGCTCACTGACGATCCGGTCGAACTCCGACCGCAGTCGTTGCACTTCTGCACGCGCCGCGGCCGCCTCCGCGTGTGCCGCTGCCGCCTCGGCTCTCAGATCAGTGCAAAGCACCCGAAGGTCCGCCGCCTCGGCGCCCTGCTGAGAGAGGCGCGCAGTAGTCCCGGCGAGCGAGGTCTTCAGGGATCGCAGCGAGCCCCAGACGCCGACCTCGCGACGGATGAACGACGACTTGGCGGCGCTCAAATCCGTCAAATCCTGAGGGAAGGAAGCGGGACGTCATGAAAGGACGCCTTGGTCACAAAGGAGAAAAGGTATGCCTGAAACCGTTACCTAGAGGATTTTGGGAACGTCCCTGCAGAAGACCTCCAGCGACGATCGGAGCGACCCCACCGTTGCTTCGGCACACTCGCGGAGCTCGTCCTAGGACTGTTCCTCCCGTTCATCGTCGAGAACAAAGACGGGATCCGAGGCCTCGCGGGTCCGGAACCGGAGCAACGGGCGCTGACCCTCGGAGCCCCGCCGCACAGCGACAAGGCTGCCGCCCGGTGAGACGGATCGCGTCTCTACGCCCCCCTCCTCCGAGGCACCAAGCGCCGACGCCTCGGCCGTCTCAGCGTCGGCAGCGACTGGTCGCTCCCCGACTGGGACGGCGGCAGCCTCAGTAGCAACAAGTGCCGGCACCGCCGGCACGTCCGATGGGGCCGGGGCCATGTCCGCGTCAGCCGCCTCCCCTAGCACAATGGCCGCCTCGGCAGAAGAGCCGGCCTCGGGAACTCGCTCCACGACGACTGGTGCCGCCTGAGCCCCCTGCTGTCGAATGCCTTGCGAGAAGGTCAGCTGAACGGCAAGGCCCGGAGCGGCGCCGGCTGCGCAAGCCGACGCCGTCTTAAGAGCCTTTCGGGGAGCCAGATCGGTCGGGCCATGGCTTCGCTTGCTGAGGGGGAAAGAAAAAGTTGCGGTCGGGACATACGAATAAAAAGTCAGGACGAAGACGTTCCGAGATACTTACCCGCTCTGGGCCATGATCAACCGTGCCTGGGGGGAGATCTCTCGGATCTCGACCCCCGAAGACGCTGCCAAGGTCTGCTTCGCCGGCAGCTTCGGCACCGCCCTTGCTCCGGGCGCTTTGGACGCCCGGGGGGTGGACTGCCCAGGCACTGCCATGGCGGCCTGAGGGTCGCTCTCCTGCGCTGCCGGCGTCAGCGATGGCTCTCGGGGAACAGACGCCTCGGCCTGGCTCCCTGGGGTCGCCTCAACTCCCCCGGCCGAGGGGTCAGGTACCCTCTCAGACTGCCCCTGCTCTTTGGGCCAGGACCCCGGCGTCCCGACTCTGGGGTCTGACGGCAATAGCCCGCTCGGGGGCTGGCTTGTCAGCTCCTGGCCTAACCTCAAGCCAGGTCTGAGACCAAGACGGGCAGCCATGTCGTCTTCCTCGTCGTCATCATCATCGTCGTCGTTGTCGTCAGGCGTTTCCGGCGACGGCTCCCTCGGGAGCCCCTCCCTCTCCTGCCGATGACAGAGCTTTGCCAAGGCGTCTTGAGCCCGCATCCGCTCGCAGGCCCGGGCCTTCTCCGCGTCCTTCTTCTTCTTCTCCTCTGTGGCAACCCGCTGCGCTACTCGGTCCACCGCATCCTGCGGGACCCGTGGCAGGGAAGGCTTGTGCCACCCTACCTCCTGAAGACGGATGGAAATCCCGACCGTAAGAACCAGGGGCAACCCGGTGCAAGAGGAAGGAAGGGGTGGACACTCACCAGAGTCACGCACCCTTGATCAGGACGCATCAAAGGCTGGGAGAAGGCGCTGGAGTCCGATTTCCCCAAAGCAACGGCCACCCGCCCGTGGAGGACGTCGAAGGGAAGAGGATCCGAGGACATCCGCAAGCCCTCCAGGTCAGCCTCCGGTGTCATCTCCCAAAGTGGCAACCGTCGCTCCGCCAAGGGAAGCACCCTCCGGCGGTGGATGGCGGCAATCACTCCCGCGGCGGTGAGTCCCCCCTTCTGCAACGCCTCCAAGGCCTTGAGAAGGGGTTCGAGGTTCTTCTGTCTTTCGTGCGGGGTCCCGTGGCGCCAAGCATCGGCGCCGATGGTGACAACTCGCTGGGAGAACGGCGGGAGCAACTCGCCGTCATTCCGGAGGTAGAACCACTGGCGCTGCCACCCCTTGTTCGAGGACGCGAGGACGGCGGGAACGTACAGCGACGCCCGCGACTGCCTCAGCTGGAGGATGCAGCCGCCGGCCCGCACTGTCGCACGGACCTTTCTCTCCGCCGTCGGCGAAGCGAAAAGCTCCGCGAAGAAGAGATGGGTCCACAAATCCCAGTGGGGGCGATCCCCAAGTACCCCTCGCACACCGCTACAAAGATGGTGGTCTGCGAGATGGAGTTGGGACTGAGGTTGTGCAACTCCACCCCGTAGTGGTGTAGGATCGCCCGCATAAAGCGGCTCGCCGGCACACCAAATCCCCGCTCGTGGAAGGAGACGAAGCTCACAATGTACCCCGGCGGTGGGGACGGGGCGGCTCCGCTCACGGGGGGAATCCATTCCGGCCGCCTCTCATCAGAGAGAGGGCGAAGTAGACCCTCAGCGACAAGATCCTCCAGATCACCCGCCGTCACTGTGGAGAAGGGCCATGGGTCGCGCGGCGGGACGATAGTAACCCGGTCGGCCATCACCTAGCAGAAGGGGCGGCGGCGCGAAGGACAGGGTGGGCGGTTTCTTTTTCTCTGGCTAAATCTCTCGGGCGACGAAAGCCTAAGAGGGAGGCAGGAAGCAGAGCGAAGAACCATCGCCAGGCCCTCCCTCGAGTATATAAAGGCCAAAGCGAGACCCGTTCAACGTTCCGCCCGGACCGGCCACAGGATTCAAAAACACGAAGCGAAACAGCCGTTCCTCGAACGGCTCGCGTACGCGCAACGGCCGCCCCGCGAAACACGCGCCCCGTTGCATTAACTCCACGGTGGGACAGGTGGCGCCTCTGGCAGGGGAAGCGAGCGACGCTTCGCCTTCGCCACAATGACCGCGTCGAAAAAGGTACGCCACGTCGTTCGATTTCGTATCCTTTTCCTCTTTTCCTCTTTCTCTCTCTTGCGACAGAGACCGGGAAAGGGGGATACCCCGAAAAGGATCCTTCCCCGTGAAGGAACCAGGCACTGAGCCTCCCTTACTGATCAGAGGTTTGAAGGCTGGCCCCTCGAAAGGGTTCGACAGCCGCCTCAGATCGCGTGGGCTCTACACCCACTACTGGTCAGAGGTTCGAAGGCCGGCCCCTCGGAAGGGTTCAACGACCGCCTCAGGCTACTCGGGCTCCGCGCCCACTACTGATCAGAGGTTCGAAGGCTGGCCCCCGAAGGGTTCACAGCCGCCTCAGACACAGAGCGAGGGATGACCATGGGTACATTCGATACATAACCAAGGCTCGGGCTGCGCTCCCGAGGTACCCTAGGACATTTCCGAGACCAGCGGGAACGATCCTGTAACGGAATCCCATCAGAGGGAGGCATCGAGCCCTCGGACCCCGTCGCCAGGGGACCAGGTCCGGCAGATCACCCGCAGGTACTTTTGGGTGCGCCTCTGGGCCCCTAGCCGACCCCTAACGAATGGGGCACGGGCGTCCACTCGGATTACCCGCTTGCAGCTCACCGGAGACACCATGTTCGGCGCCCATCGAGGGCAACATGGCGCTTTCCCCCCCTCCTCCTTGCGGAAAGGCGACGCAGGGGCGTATGTAAAAAGTCGAGTCTGTCCCTGATCGCCCTCTCGCCCTGTGTAGAGGCTCGGGGACTGCTCTCGCAAACCCAGCTCCGGCCGAACCGTTGACAGCGTCAACATACCAGCCCGAGAACTTGGACCCGACCGTACACTCGGGCTACGGCCAGCTCGCATGAGGGAACGACCAGACCAGCCGAACCATTGCGCGAGGCATTAAGACCTCGGAGGAGTGAAACCACTCCTCCGAGGCCTCGGGGGCTACACCCGGCGGGTGCGCTCGCGCGCACCCACCGGAACAAAACGCAACCGAGAAGGGCTGGTCCCCTTGCAAAAAAGTGCGACGAAAGCCTCCAAGCGAGTGCTAACACTCCCTTCGAGGCTCGGGGGCTACTGTCGGGGACCATAATTAGGGGTACCCTCAAGGCTCCTAATTCTCAGCTGGTAACCCCCATCAGCACAAAGCTGCAAAGGCCTGATGGGTGCGATTAAGTCAGGGATCGGTCCATTTGATGGACGCGATCACGCCTCGCCCGAGCCTAGCCTCGGACAAGGGTAGCCGACCCCGGAGGATCTCCGCCTCGCCCGAGGCCCCCCTCCAGCGGCTAACGTATTTCCGGCTCGCCCGAGGCCCTGTCTTCGCCGAGAAGCAACCCTGACCAAATCGCCGCGCCGACCGACCAAATCGCAGGAGCATTTAATGCAAAGGCAGCCTGACGCCTTTATCCTGACGCGCGCCCTGCGGCCGACAGAGCCGAAGTGACCACCGTCACTTCGCCGCTCCACTGACCAGGCCTGACAGAAAGACAGCGCCGCCTGCGCCACTCCGACTGCGGTGCCACTTGACAGAGTGAGGCTGACAGGCAGTCAGGCCTGGCCGCAGACACCATAGGAAACTCCGGTCCGCCCGACCCAGGGCTCGGACTCGGGCTCAGCCCCAGAAGACGGCGAACTCCGCCCGACCCAGGGCTCGGACTCGGGCTCAGCCCCGGAAGACGGCGAACTCCGCTCCGCCCGACCCAGGGCTCGGACTCGGGCTCAGCCCCGGAAGACGGCGAACTCCGCTCCGCCCGACCCAGGGCTCGGACTCGGGCTCAGCCCCGGAAGACGGCGAACTCCGCTCCGCCCGACCCAGGGCTCGGACTCGGGCTCAGCCCCAGAAGACGGCAAACTCCGCTCCGCCCGACCCAGGGCTCGGACTCGGGCTCAGCCCCAGAAGACGCCCGACCCAGGGCTCGGACTCCGCTTCCACATCGCCCAACCTAGGGCGCGGACCGGCCACGTCAACAGGAGGCGCCATCATCACCCTACCCCAAGCTGACTTGAGCAACGGGGAACAAGACCGACGTCCCATCTGGCTCGCTCCACCAGATAGGCAATGATGGCGCCCCGCATACTCAGTAACGATGGCGGCTCTCAGCCCCCTTACGGAAGCAAGAGGACGTCAGCAAGGACTCAACAGCTCCGACAGCTGTCCCTCCGCCAGGCTCCAGCGCTCCTCCGACGGCCACGACATCACGCCAGCAGGGTGCCAAAATCTCTCCGGCTGCCACAACGGCATGTACTCAGGGCGCTAGCTCTCCCCCGCTAGACACGTAGCACTCTGCTACACCCCCCATTGTACACCTGGATCCTCTCCTTACGCCTATAAAAGGAAGGACCAGGGCCCTCTTAGAGAGGGTTGGCCGCGCGGGGACGAGGACGAGACAGGCGCTCGCGTGAGGCCGCTCGCTCCCTCTCCTGCGTGGACGCTTGTAACCCCCTACTGCAAGCGCACCCGACCTGGGCGCGGGACGAACACGAAGGCCGCGGGATTTCCACCTCTCTCACGCCCATCTCCGGCCACCTCACTTCCCCCCTTCGCGCTCGGCCTCGCGTCGACCCATCTGGGCTGGGGCACGCGGCGACATTCACTCGTCGGCTTAGGGACCCCCGGTCTCGGAACGCCGACACGAGTATTAATTTAGAATATGTGAGTTGACATTAATCGCATTACTCTGTATTTATAAAACACAAATTTAAACTATAAATTAGTCTTAACTAGATTACTCTTTTAATAAACATCGGATAAACCAATAATTAACTAATTGACGAAAACATGCGTCATGACAAATTGATGTTTTAACTTGTAGTCGACGCTATTACGAAGCTAACATAACTTAAATGACTCAAAACGGATCCAAAACACGTAAGATATGAATATTTAACGAACTAGATAACTTGGTGCGATTTTATTGGCTAGATTCCGACCATACATAGGACCATATGTTGGTTGCCACAGAAAATCCTGGTTAATGTTGTGAGGCCACTTTCCACGCAATGGCTCCATGCTATCACGCAGAAAGGAGACATCGTGTGGCGTGTGCCATGCAAAATGGGATGGGGCGTCGGGCCAGGCGGTTTCCAGAGGATAGAGACTGCACGGCTATCAGGCTATGCATGCAGGAGGGCCCACAGGGCGGTTCCTCTTCCCAGGTGCCGAGGTGCGAGTGGGAGACGTGCGACGAGAGGCCGTGCATGGGCTTCGGCGCAGGCGCCAGGAGCCGCGGGGGTAGGTATGCCAATTTGACCGTAGATTTGATATTCGTTCGACATTGGACTCGACTGAGTCGGGCATAGATATATGTTTTGACCCGTTTGTCAGATTCATATTCGACTCAAAGTTAAGCGAACACATATTAAAATATTACTTTTTACCTGCGAGTTATCCAAAATCAACCTATAGTGTATTTTTTTGGTCTAGCTCATATTACATAGCAAAGAACAAATCCTAACATCATAAACCCCACGCCTAACGCTTCCAATTTCAAACTGTTGGCTAGCCCTTATAGCCTTGTTGTGCTGTGCCCCGTGGCCCCTTTAAGTCTCATAGACCATAGCACCATTGACGGCTGACCTTTCAAGCTCTATTGCTCCTAATCGAGGCCCACTGGGCCATAATAATTCTTTATTAAGTTTTAATTATCTATGATGGTGAATTGGGAAGAAATTTGACTAATTATGCTATTGAATTGTTGAATAAATGATTGTGTCTGTCATATCCGACGGATATCTGAAACCCGTCCAAAATCCAATGGACATGGGCATGGATATAAATTTCTATCTGCGGGTACGGTCGCGGGCGGATATTGGTTGCAATCGCGTATATGGTTGCAGACAGATATTTGCAATATCTGATCTGAATCCGATTCGTTGCCATCCCTAGCCATGGGCAAGAACGCACACGCGCGTGAGGGCTAGGGGCTCCACGCGGTCTGCGTTGCAGGGAGCAGGCACTGGCCATGGTGGTGAGCGTGCAGCAGCTAGCTACGGCGGCGCGGAGCGGGAGTGTGGTGGCCGCGGACGAACCCAGCCACAGCAGTGTCGTCCAGCTGCCTGCATGGAGGGAGGGGAGCGAGATAGACGAGGGGAGGGGGGTAGACGACCTCACCGGACCATCACGACGACGCACGGCGAGGAGGAACATGGACAACAGTTCAGCGAAGCTCCGATGGGGAAGGTGCTTGGCGTCGGGGTTTCTTCAACCGCTCGTCGGAGCCGGGCCACGCCACGTCGAGCTGCACGCAGGGGAGCAAATGGTGGAGCTGTGTCGTCGGGAAGGGCTGGTCAAGCCCGAGGGGGCCACACATGGGCTGGGAGGCGCTAGAGAGAGGGGAGCAGGGCGAGGGAGATGCAGGAGTTGTTCAAATGGAAGGCACGGGTGGGGCGGTTGGTGCTTTTCTGCATCGTGGGCAAGATGGACGAGGATAGGCGGTTTGAGGGAGATGACAAATGGGCCCCATGGCGCAGTGCCACGCCCCAGCGGGGGAGACTGTCCGGTAGGGCCCAAGGGTAGGGAGTGGCTAGGCGCGGCTGTGCCAGCACGCTTGACAAGCGATGGGGCTGAGCCACGGGCGCGGTGCTGGCGAGGTTGGGCCGTGGCGCTCGGCGCGCAGTGGAGGTGGGGCGGATTGCGCGAGACAGTGTAAAACGAAGACGGAGTTAGATGGGTGGTAGACAGGGTTAGATAAAATTAGACGAAGATAGTCAGAGCTGGCCTGCGGGCCCAGGATAATGATGTAGACGTCGGAGGAGTAGACGGGGATAGACGAGGATAGCCGACGCGAGCAGCATGTCGTTCGCGAGAAAAAACGGTTCAGTGATCTTGTGAAAAAGGGCACGTGATCTAGAACAAGCTCGACAGGAGGAAGAAAAAGTACATGTATTATCAAGTTTTTTGGAATATTTTAGCTTTCGCAAATAATAAATTATAGAGATAAAAATAATATCAGAGAATTTGAATTTCACGCTTAATACTCGAAATTTTTTTGAATGATTAGAAAATCCCTCAAAACATCCTCGAGATAATTTTACATATTTTGAAAACTTTTTGCACTCACAAACACTATGCAATGGCATGAATGCAACAATCGAAGCTTCTGTAGGATTTTATTTTACTACGCTAAAAACTTATATATAAAAAATAGCTCTCCATTATTTTGAAAAAAGAGAAGAAAAGCAAGTAAAGGAGATGGTAACACCTGAATTTGGTGGATATTAGCAAAGAAATTTTATACCCCTAAATTCAGGGTGTTACAAATCTAACCCCCTTAACTGAATCTCACCCTCGAGATTCAAGGAGAGGCTAGCAAGAAAAAGATATTGGTTCATTGGTTTTTCATAGCTTCTTCTGACTCAACTTCGACCGGTTGCTTTGACCTTCAGGTACTCAAGACCAATTGATGCAATTCTTGAGGATCTCTTGGACATGTGGGTTAGGACCCACACACGCTTCCGCTACGCCACTCTGATCTTGTTGGTTGATGTTGA
The DNA here is from genome assembly GCA_029449295.1 of Zea luxurians. Classification (NCBI taxonomy): domain Eukaryota; kingdom Viridiplantae; phylum Streptophyta; class Magnoliopsida; order Poales; family Poaceae; genus Zea; species Zea luxurians. The sequence continues at coordinate 114,662,525 of JAOPSE010000006.1, read as the reverse complement.
TCGCATTGCCATTATCGGGGTTAGCGGCTAACCCCCTTAACAGGAGCGTTGATATGCACTTGGTGAAGATGCTACCGACTCTGATATTGACTGATTAAGAGTGGTTGTAGGATGCCAACCGAACATATGCAATAGGGAAGGGTATATATAGAAAAGGTAAGCATAGATGGATTAAAGAGAGAAAAGGGAGAGCACCCAACTACCTAACTCTATGGCACTCAGCTAGCAAACTGATGTCATTGCGGACCAAGGGCCACAATACATCAACACTCATTTCAAAGAAGCAAATCGGTCATAACACAAAGACAAACATCATGAGCACACAACAACAAACATATCATTGCTATACGTTCCTTTTAATTAAATGGTGGTCTTCCTTGGAAAGGGAATAAGTGCTCTCTAAGGTTGTTGAAGGACGAGGAGAAGAACAAGACGCGCATGATAGGGGCATGAGCATAATAAAGGATGGAGTTAAAGCAAGCATTATAAGCGACCAGGAAAAGGATACGACCAAGGGCATAATGGGTAGAACACTACTCTCGAGTTGAGATAGAAAAGGGCAGATTCCAAAAAGCAGACCTGAGATAAGCATCTAGGCAAGATCTAGTGATTACAAAGGTAAGGGTGATATCAAATGAAAGCTAAGACTTGCAATGTGACAGAGGAAAAAGGAAACGACCAAGAGCGGGATGGGTAAGACAACACTCTTGAACTGAAATGGGAGGGGAGGCATTAAAATGCAAATACATGATAAGCATCAAGGTAAAGATAGAGGGATGACAAGGGTTAAGTGATAATGGACAAACACACAACAAAGGATGTATTTTAGGCAAAACTTGCAAGGCGTCGAAGAAGGGGGAGCAATCAATGGTGAAGTAGGTGAGGCATTATCCTCGAACAGGGACGGAGAAGAGGAGGCTTTAAAGGGTAGGTTCAAAGTAAGCATGAAGGAAAGGATATAGATATTACAAGGGTTAAAGGTGATAACGGACAAGAATGTAAGAGGGGAGGTAAATGGGCATAAGAACAAAGGATAGAAGTACAATAAAAGATGGAGTTAAGACAGGACCTGAAGTGGAAAAGGAGAGGGTATGTCCAAGGGCTAGATAGGTAAACTGCCACTCTCCAATTGAGGCAGAAGAGAGTAGATTTTTAAAGAGCCAGAATAAAGATGAGTATCAAGGCAAGATCTATGGATGACAAGGAGATGTTGATAGCAAATAAAACACACAGCAAAGGATGTAATTAAGACAAAACTTGTAAGGTGACAAGGAGTGAAAAGAAATCAAGGGAGAGATAGGTAACTCACAGCCCTCAAACTGGGTTGAAAGTAAGGGGAGGCTTTTGAAGGATAAGTTTAAGGTAAGCATTTAGGTAGAAGACATAAATATCGCAAGGGTCAAAGGCAGTAACAGACAAGGGTATAAGAGGAGAGGTAAAGGTGCAGAAGAACCAAGGGTATGAGTACAACAAAGAATGGAGTTAAGACAAGACTTGCACATGGCAAAGATGAGGTTACGACCAAGGGCAGGATAAGTAAAACACCACTCTTGAACTAAGATGGGAGATTGGAGATTTTAGATAACGGACATAATGTAATTACCAAGGTAAGATCGAGAGATGGGAAAGGTGAAAGGGAAATGTGCCCTTGGGCCATTTCTAAGTATTTTGGTGATTGAGTGCCAACACATGTGCTTAATTGTGAATTTATGTACATGGATGAACAAGGTGCAAATCATGAGATAAAGGTATGTTTCTAAGCCTGAGTACATTGGTTTTATGTACTAATATATTTGTCTAAGTGTTAGAAACAGAAAGAAGAAGAAAAGAGAAGAGGAGGAAAGTCTTGGCTGTGTGCAGCCAAGACCCAGCTCGGTCTGGAGCACCGGACTGTCCGGTGTGCACCGGACAGTGTCCGGTGCGCCAGGCTGACTCGGGCAAACTGGCTGCTCTCGGGAATTCGCCGACGGCGTACGGCTAAAATTCACCGGACTGTCCGGTGTGCACCGGACTGTCCGGTGAGCCAACGGTCGGCCAGGGCCAACGGTCGGCCGCGCAATCCGCGCGGGACACGTGGCCGAGCCAACGGTCGGAAGACGGCACCGGACTGTCCGGTGTGCACCGGACTGTCCGGTGCGCCAACGGCTCGCAGATCTCCAACGGGCTGCAACGGTCGGCAGCGCCAGCTAAGGAAAGAAATCGGACACCGGACAGTGTCCGGTGTGCACCGGACTGTCCGGTGCCCCCGACGACAGAAGGCAAGGATGGCCTTCCGGATTTGCTCTCAACGGCTCCTAGCTGCCTTGGGGCTATAAAAGGAGCCCCTAGGCGCATGGAGGAGACACACAAGCAACCTTTGAGCATTCTTGATCATCCACACTAAGTCTCTGCGCATTCGTTTGTGTTTCTAAGTGATTCGAGCTCTGTTCTAAGTGAGAACTCTGAGATAGTCTTGTGAGCTCGATTCTTGGCCGTGTGTGTGCGCTTTTGCTGTGGATTTGTGTGTGTTGCTTCCCTCCCTTACTCTGTGCTTTCTTTGTGATCATATACTTGTAAGGGCAAGAGACTCCAATTTGTGGAGATTCCTTGCAAACGGGATAGTGAAAGGAACAACAAAACACCGTGGTATTCAAGTGGGTCTTTGGACCGCTTGAGAGGGGTTGATTGCAACCCTCGTCCGTTGGGACGCCACAACGTGGAGTAGGCAAGCGTTGGCTTGGCCGAACCACGGGATAAACCACTGTGTCACCTCTGTCTTGATCTCTTGTGGTATTGTGTTTTGTTGAGACTTCACCTTTGCCACTTGGCAATAATCGTGCTAACGCTTAACAAGTTTTTGTGGCTTAAGTTTGAAGTTTTTACAGGATCACCTATTCACCCCCCCCCTCTAGGTGCTCTCAATTGGTATCAGAGCCGTTCTCTTCACAAAGGGACTAACCGCCCGAAGAGATGGATCCTAAAGGGAAGGGTATTGTGATCAGTGACCAGGAAAAGGGGAACAAAAGAGAGAAGAAGAAGCAATACAAGAAGGCAAAGGGCGAGGCGCATCTAGGAAAGGAGTGGGACTCGGATTGCTCCTCCTCCGACTCCGACAACGAAGGACTCGCCGCCACTGCCTTCAACAAATCGGCTCTCTTCCCCAACGAGCGTCTCACTTGCCTTATGGCAAGGGAGAAGAAGGTGAGTACTCAAGACTCCACTTATGCTTCTTCTAGTGATAGTGAGTCTAGTGATGATGATGACATAGATTATTCTTGCTTGTTCAAAGGCTTAGATAGATCTAAAATTAATAAGATTAATGAGTTGATTGATGCTTTAAATGACAAGAATAGATTACTAGAAAAACAAGAGGATCTTTTATATGAGGAGCATGATAAATTTGTTAGTGCACAAAATTCTCTTGCTCTAGAAATTAAAAGAAATGAAATGCTTTCTAGTGAACTATCTACCTGTCATGAAACCATTTCTACCTTACAAGGTGTTAACAATGATTTAAGTGCTAAATTAGAAGTAGCATATAAATCTAATTCCTGTGTTGAACATGTTGAAATTTGTACTAGGTGTAAAGATTTTGATGTTAATGCTTGTAGTGAACACTTAGTGTCAATTTCAAAACTAAATGATGAAGTGGCTAGTCTTAATGCCCAACTTAAGACTAGCAAGAATGAAGTTGATAAAATAAAATTTGCAAGGGATGCCTACACGATTGGTAGACACCCCTCAATTAAGGATGGTCTTGGCTTCAAGAGAGAGGCCAAGAACTTAACAAGCCATAAGGCTCCCATCTTCGTCAAGGAGAAAGGGAAGGCCCCTATGGCTAGTAGTGCTAAAAAGAACCATGCTTTCTTATACCATGATAGGAGACATGCTAGAAATGCTTATAATGATTTTGATTCACATGTTTATGATTCTCATGCCATGTTTGCTTCTAGTTCTTCTTATAAGCATGATAGGGATATGTGTAGGAGAAATGTTGTACATATGCCTAGGAGAAATCTTGCTCATGTGCCTAGAAAGAATGTTATTCATGTTCCTAGGAAAATAGTGAATGAACCTTCTATAATTTATTGTGCTCTAAACACTTCCTTTGCTATTTGTAGAAAGGATAGGAAAATAGTTGCTAGGAAGTTAGGGGCAAAATGCAAGGGAGACAGGACTTGCATTTGGGTCCCTAAAGACATTTGTGCTAACCTTGCAGGACCCAACATGAGTTGGGTACCTAAGACCCAAGCCTAAATTTGCCTTGCAGGTTTATGCATCCGGGGGTTCAAGCTGGATTATCGACAGCGGATGCACAAACCATATGACGGGGGAGAAGAAGATGTTCACCTCCTACGTCAAGAATAAGGATTCCCAAGATTCAATTATATTCGGTGATGGGAATCAAGGCAAGGTAAAAGGGTTAGGTAAAATTGCAATTTCTAATGAGCATTCTATCTCAAATGTATTCTTAGTAGAGAGTCTTGGATATAATTTGCTATCTGTTAGTCAATTATGTCAAATGGGATATAATTGTTTATTTACAAATGTAGATGTGTCTGTCTTTAGAAGATGTGATGGTTCACTAGCTTTTAAGGGTGTACTAGACGGCAAGCTTTACTTAGTAGATTTTGCAAAAGAAGAGGCCGGTCTAGATGCATGCTTAATGGCTAAGACTTGCATGGGCTGGCTGTGGCATCGCCGCTTAGCACATGTGGGGATGAAGAATCTCCACAAGCTTCTAAAGGGAGAACACGTGATAGGTCTAACTAATGTTTATTTCGAAAAAGATAGACCTTGTGCAGCTTGTCAGGCAGGTAAACAAGTTGGAGGAGCACATCACAGCAAGAATGTGATGACCACGTCAAGACCTCTGGAGCTGCTGCATATGGACCTCTTCGGACCCGTCGCCTATCTAAGCATAGGAGGAAGTAAGTATGGTTTAGTTATTGTTGATGACTTTTCCCGCTTCACTTGGGTGTTCTTTTTGCAGGATAAGTCTGAAACCCAAGGGACCATCAAGCGCTTCCTCAGGAGAGCTCAAAATGAGTTTGAGCTCAAGGTGAAGAAGATAAGGAGCGACAACGGGTCCGAGTTCAAGAACCTTCAAGTGGAGGAGTTTCTTGAGGAGGAAGGGATCAAGCACGAGTTCTCCGCTCCCTACACACCACAGCAAAATGGTGTGGTAGAGAGGAAGAACAGGACGCTAATCGATATGGCGAGGACGATGCTTGGAGAGTTCAAGACCCCCGAGTGTTTTTGGTCGGAAGCCGTGAACACGGCTTGCCACGCCATCAACAGGGTCTACCTTCACCGCCTCCTCAAGAAGACGTCATATGAACTTCTAACCGGTAACAAACCCAATGTATCGTACTTTCGTGTATTTGGGAGCAAGTGCTACATTCTAGTGAAGAAGGGTAGAAATTCTAAGTTTGCTCCCAAAGCTGTAGAAGGGTTTTTATTAGGTTATGATTCAAATACAAAGGCGTATAGGGTCTTCAACAAATCATCGGGTTTGGTTGAAGTCTCTAGCGACGTTGTATTTGATGAGACTAATGGCTCTCCAAGAGAGCAAGTTGTTGATTGTGATGATGTAGATGAAGAAGATGTTCCAACGGCCGCTATACGAACCATGGCGATTGGAGACGTTCGGCCACAGGAACAAGATGAACGAGATCAACCTTCTTCCTCAACGATGGTGCATCCCCCAACTCAAGACGATGAACAGGTTCATCAAAAGGAGGCGTGTGATCAAGGGGGAGCACAAGATAATCACGTGATGGAGGAAGAAGCACAACCGGCACCTCCAACCCAAGTTCGAGCGATGATTCAAAGGGATCATCCCGTCGACCAAATTTTGGGTGACATTAGCAAGGGAGTAACTACTCGATCTCGATTAGTTAATTTTTGTGAGCATTACTCTTTTGTCTCCTCTATTGAGCCTTTCAGGGTAGAGGAGGCCTTGCTAGATCCGGATTGGGTGTTGGCCATGCAGGAGGAACTCAATAACTTCAAGCGCAATGAAGTTTGGACGCTGGTGCCTCGTCCCAAGCAAAATGTTGTGGGAACCAAGTGGGTGTTCCGCAACAAACAGGACGAGCACGGAGTGGTGACGAGGAACAAGGCTCGACTTGTGGCAAAAGGTTATGCCCAGGTCGCAGGTTTGGACTTTGAGGAGACTTTTGCTCCTGTGGCTAGGCTAGAGTCCATTCGTATCTTGCTAGCATATGCCGCTCACCATTCTTTCAGGTTGTACCAAATGGATGTGAAGAGCGCTTTTCTCAACGGGCCAATAAAGGAGGAGGTGTACGTGGAGCAACCCCCTGGCTTCGAGGATGAGCGGTACCCCGACCACGTGTGTAAGCTCTCTAAGGCGCTCTATGGACTTAAACAAGCCCCAAGAGCATGGTATGAATGCCTTAGAGATTTCTTAATTGCTAATGCTTTCAAGGTTGGGAAAGCCGATCCAACTCTTTTCACTAAGACTTGTGATGGTGATTTGTTTGTGTGCCAAATTTATGTCGATGACATAATATTTGGTTCTACTAATCAAAAGTCTTGTGAAGAGTTTAGCAGGGTGATGACGCAGAAATTCGAGATGTCGATGATGGGCGAGTTGAACTACTTCCTTGGGTTCCAAGTGAAGCAACTCAAGGACGGCACCTTCATCTCCCAAACGAAGTACACGCAAGATCTGCTAAAGAGGTTTGGGATGAAGGACGCCAAGCCCGCAAAGACGCCGATGGGAACCGATGGACACACCGACCTCAACAAAGGAGGTAAGTCCGTTGATCAAAAAGCATACCGGTCAATGATAGGGTCATTACTTTACTTATGTGCTAGTAGACCGGATATTATGCTTAGCGTATGCATGTGTGCTAGATTTCAATCTGATCCTAAGGAGTGCCACTTAGTGGCGGTGAAGCGAATCTTTAGATATTTGGTCGCTACGCCTTGCTTCGGGATCTGGTATCCAAAGGGGTCTAACTTTGACTTGATTGGGTACTCAGATTCCGACTATGCTGGATGTAAGGTCGATAGGAAGAGTACATCAGGGACGTGCCAATTCTTAGGAAGGTCCCTGGTGTCATGGAACTCTAAGAAACAAACCTCCGTTGCCCTATCCACCGCTGAGGCCGAGTATGTTGCCGCAGGACAGTGTTGCGCGCAACTACTCTGGATGAGGCAAACCCTCAGGGACTTTGGCTACAATCTGAGCAAAGTCCCACTCCTATGTGATAATGAGAGTGCTATCCGAATAGCGGAAAATCCTGTTGAGCACAGCCGCACAAAGCACATTGACATCCGGCATCACTTTTTGAGAGACCACCAGCAAAAGGGTGATATCGAAGTGTTTTATGTTAGCACCGAGAACCAGCTAGCCGATATCTTTACCAAGCCTTTAGATGAGAAGACCTTTTGCAGGCTGCATAGTGAGCTAAATGTCTTAGATTCGCGGAACTTGGATTGATTTGTAGCATACATGTATTTATGCCTTTGATCATGTTCATTCTGCAATTTTGTTGCTTATTATGGTGCTCAAGTTGTACAAACACTCCCTGGACCTCACAAGTCCGTTGCAAAGTGATGCACATGTCTAGGGGGAGACGTGTTACAACTTGACCCTTTGAGACTAACCATATGCTTGAGTTTGCCTGTTTTAGTCTCAAAGGAGAATTGAAAGGGAAAAGGTGGACTTGGACCATAAAAGACTTCCACTGCACTCCGATGAGGGGTAACTTATTCCAAGTCCATCTCATTAACTCTTATTGCCATTTGCTCTTAATTGAAGATTTTGGTGAGGCAATGGGGTTAAAGGGCCACAATTGATCCCGTTTTGGTGCTTGATGCCAAAGGGGGAGAAAATAAAGGCCAAAGCAATAAATGGATCAGCTACCACTTGAGAGATTTTGAAAATAGTAGAATAGAGTTTTTGGTTTGTCAAAATTCTTATGTTGGCTTCTTGTGGGGAGAAGTATTGATTATGGGAAAAAGGGGGAGTTTTTGACATCTTTGATCAATCTTTTTTTTGGAATGACTCTCTTTTTGCTTAAACATGTGTGTTTAACTTAGAGATAGAGATTTGAGTTTGATTTGCAAAAACAAACCAAGTGGTGGCAAAGGATGATCCATATATGCCAAAATTGAATAAAACTTAAACTTATTTTATTTGAAGAGAGTTTGCACTTGTTCTAGTTGTTTTATGTTGTGTTGGCATAAATCACCAAAAAGGGGGAGATTGAAAGGGAAATGTGCCCTTGGGCCATTTCTAAGTATTTTGGTGATTGAGTGCCAACACATGTGCTTAATTGTGAATTTATGTACATGGATGAACAAGGTGCAAATCATGAGATAAAGGTATGTTTCTAAGCCTGAGTACATTGGTTTTATGTACTAATATATTTGTCTAAGTGTTAGAAACAGAAAGAAGAAGAAAAGAGAAGAGGAGGAAAGTCTTGGCTGTGTGCAGCCAAGACCCAGCTCGGTCTGGAGCACCGGACTGTCCGGTGTGCACCGGACAGTGTCCGGTGCGCCAGGCTGACTCGGGCAAACTGGCTGCTCTCGGGAATTCGCCGACGGCGTACGGCTAAAATTCACCGGACTGTCCGGTGTGCACCGGACTGTCCGGTGAGCCAACGGTCGGCCAGGGCCAACGGTCGGCCGCGCAATCCGCGCGGGACACGTGGCCGAGCCAACGGTCGGAAGACGGCACCGGACTGTCCGGTGTGCACCGGACTGTCCGGTGCGCCAACGGCTCGCAGATCTCCAACGGGCTGCAACGGTCGGCAGCGCCAGCTAAGGAAAGAAATCGGGCACCGAACAGTGTCCGGTGTGCACCGGACTGTCCGGTGCCCCCGACGACAGAAGGCAAGGATGGCCTTCCGGATTTGCTCTCAACGGCTCCTAGCTGCCTTGGGGCTATAAAAGGAGCCCCTAGGCGCATGGAGGAGACACACAAGCAACCTTTGAGCATTCTTGATCATCCACACTAAGTCTCTGCGCATTCGTTTGTGTTTCTAAGTGATTCGAGCTCTGTTCTAAGTGAGAACTCTGAGATAGTCTTGTGAGCTCGATTCTTGGCCGTGTGTGTGCGCTTTTGCTGTGGATTTGTGTGTGTTGCTTCCCTCCCTTACTCTGTGCTTTCTTTGTGATCATATACTTGTAAGGGCAAGAGACTCCAATTTGTGGAGATTCCTTGCAAACGGGATAGTGAAAGGAACAACAAAACACCGTGGTATTCAAGTGGGTCTTTGGACCGCTTGAGAGGGGTTGATTGCAACCCTCGTCCGTTGGGACGCCACAACGTGGAGTAGGCAAGCGTTGGCTTGGCCGAACCACGGGATAAACCACTGTGTCACCTCTGTCTTGATCTCTTGTGGTATTGTGTTTTGTTGAGACTTCACCTTTGCCACTTGGCAATAATCGTGCTAACGCTTAACAAGTTTTTGTGGCTTAAGTTTGAAGTTTTTACAGGATCACCTATTCACCCCCCCCCCTCTAGGTGCTCTCAAAAGGTAAAGGCAATAACAAACAAAAGCATAACAAAGGATGGAGTTAAAAACTCGCAAGCGACAAACAAGAGGATACGACCAAGGGAAAAGTAGGTAAAACACAATGCTCGAATTGAGATGGAAAAGAGGGTATTTTAAAGGCTGGTATAAGATAAACATCAAGGTAAGATATAGAGGTGATAACGATAAAGGTGCTAATGATGAAATTCATAATCCATGGATGGAGTTAAGGCAAGATTCACAAAGTGATGAAGTGGAGAAAACAATCAAGGATAAGATCAGTGAGGTTTCGACAAAAAAGTTGAAGTACAAATTCATTATCGAAAGAAGTTATGAGGAAACCACGAGATTACCAAGGATGTGCAAAATAAAATGACCGCTCATGGATCATTAAGAAACAAGGGTGGTCAAGGATATGTTAACTGAAATGTCGTGAACAGTCATTGGGGTATGAAAACAAGTATACATAAGAATATAAGAGTATGCAAGATTCCAAGGATACGGGCATACCAAGGCAATTTAATAGAAAAAGGCAAAGGATAACGAATTAACAACGAAATAGGAAGGGATATCAGAAGACCAGAAGTTCATGGACATATAAACTGGAGTGTTTAAGTAGACAGGAGAAATTCAGATGTAAGTATTTGAAACAAGAGAACTAAAGAATCTAGGAGTATGAGCATGTCAATACTAAGGGAATTATGATAGTCAAAGGGTAGAAATTTAATGACGGAAGAGGGAAGAATCCCAACAGACAAAAAGGTTATGGTCAGGGGGCATCTACAAAGATGTCGCAAGCACAGGAGTGAGATCAGATCTAATAGGTTAAGAAAAGTATAGACCATACTAGAATAAAATACTTTTGGCAAGAGGGCATATAGGAGCACAACATAGAATTAGTCGAGGTGACTAATATTTTGAAACAACATCAAGGATAAGGTGAAGTAATAATCAATAAGTCCTTAAAACGGTCACTGCTACTCTAGGATAGCGGTCCTACAGTCAGCAAGGCTTTGATACCACTTATGTCAGACCCGGTTTTCGAAGGTAAACCGAATGCGAACCATGTACGTGCCAAGATCAGAAATTCACGTACACGGTGATTTCATAAATGACTCATCATAGCACAATGCTTCGAGTAATAATAAAGAGTAAGTAATAATATTAAAGACTAGAGTCATTTACATAATATGAATCAAAGTGCACATAATAGAAACGTAGCCAACGTAAATAAACCCACCATAGGCAGTCGACTGGGGGAGGTCGCTAGCCTAATCCTCAAACTCGTCGAAAACCCGGAACTCCTAGAGATCCGCCTCGACACCATCTTCTTCTTTACCTGAGCATAAATTGCAGCAAAGGAAACCTGGTGTTTTGTGAAAGCAAGGGTGAGTACACATCAACGTACTCAGCAAATGTCCCATTTGGCTAAGGTGGACTAGCTTTATGTGGGGTTTGGATCAAAGCAGTTGATTTTAGTTCGTCAGGTATTTATTATTAGTAGAAGCCAAGTTTTAGCAATAACCAACATGTGAATCAAATCCTCATCAAGGAACATCATTATCATCATCGAACCAAAACCATTAATAGAACCATTGAATCTCAGATCATCTGTATCTCTAATCAAAGAGGATCCCAAGGACGCTCTTAACCGTGAGCACGACTGATATACCGGTTTCTAACACTCCGCAAAGGTTGCACACTTTACCCACGAGTCGTGACTCCCTTTCCAGCCTGGGTTGTCCAGACCCAACCTTCACTACCGAGGTGAATGGCCAAGGATTCACTATGTAGCCTTTACAAAGACTCCCCTGGTGCATAGCTGCTCGTTAGGTTTTGCCAGTCATACAAACACAATACTGCTCATTTTGAAGTGAAGCAGCGTGAGCTCGCCGAGCTTCGTTCCAAGACCGAGCGCCTAGAGAGTGAGGTGGCCCAGCTATGCTCCGAGGGCGAGGGTGCCCAGATCGAAGCCAACCTCCTCTAGGAGGAGGAGACCCAACTCTAAGGGACCCTTTTTGAGGCGAGCCTTCGGGCTAAGGAGGCTGAGTCGTCCTTTGGTGAGGTTAACATCCGTCTAGAAAGGGCGGATGTAGAGCTCTTGAGAGAGCACGACGCCAACAGGGATGGATCCCTCTCCTCATCCTTATTCCTTTTATCATATGTCCTTTTTTGTTATCTTAGCCCTCTCTCCTTCTTAGAGCTCTGGAAGATGTTTTCTCAAGCCGAGGAGGCCAATAAAATGGTGGAGGGGGTGAAAGGAGTGGGGGAGGCTAGGATCTGAGAGCTTTCGCTTGCTTGGGATAGCACTGTTACTACGACGGGCGAGGTGGCGGCTGCATTCTCTGAGTGGAGCGTCGAGCTCCAAGAGTTTCACCTAGTCGTTTGCAAGGTGTGCACCCACCTCTCACACTTGCCTCCAATCAAGGTGCCTTTGGTCAACCACCTGTGGGTGCTACCCAGCCATGTGGAGCGCGTCGTTGTTGAGGGCGCGTTCCACAGGAGTGGCTTGGCTCTGGGGCAGATGGTCTCTCATTTTGACAAGATTGACATCGTCATGATCGTGGAGGGTTTCGCTGCAGGCCATAGAGACGAGGAATTAGGCGCCATTGAAGATCAGGTCCGCCCTCACACTCGATTGCTCACTGAACGGGTTGATGTGAAGACCTTGCTGACTGGCCCTTAGAGCCTAGTGTCACCCGCCGATGACCTGCCCGCCAACGCTTAGATATCTTTTTAATCTAATGCTTTGTCATAGTTTCACTGGATGGATAGGGTCCCTGTGTGTTACGCTACTCCTGCTCTTAATTCTTCATCCTTCTTTGGGTTATGGTCCCTATAGCTACCTGTTTCACGCTTTATTTGTCATAGTGTTCATGGATTATTGCAGCAGCGGTGCCTTTCGTGTCGACCAATGTGCTTTTGGAAGATGTAGAGCTTACCCCTTATTCCTCCCTGCGGAGTGTGACGAACTGGCTGTGTTAGCGACTTGGTCGTCATGTTCTACCTACCGAGAGTGAAACCTGGGGCGTGGCACTTATATCGAGGAAGATTTGTGATCCGCCCAGGTGGGGTTTCCTTAAGGTGGAGTGATCGACGCACATCCCTTGATTTTCATTAATCCCACTCTTAGCGAATACAGGGATTGTGATTGAAGTCATTTTTCTTACAATGCCTATTTGCTAAGAATTTCTGTGTGTGCTTCCCTTCGTATCCCCCGCGTCTGGCCACACTCCAATCCGCATGCATTTTGCGTTGTCCACGATGTTGGTCAAAGCGTCGCCCTCGCCATTAAGGTCCTTGGAGACAGACTCCAGGAGGTCAGGCAGTGCCAAACAAGCTCGTTGTTAGCTCATTCACAGGTGTACGCGATCTTCATAGAAGCGGAAGCTAAACAAGCTTGCCATCTTAGCTTTAGGTAGGTGTAGTTTGGCACGACCATGAATTTGGTGTAGCACGGCCTTCCAAGTATGGCGTTGTAGGACCTCGGGAAGTTCACCACTACGAACTGCAACCGTTCAGTGCAAAAGTTGGAGGGGTCGTCGAACATAACGAGCAAAGAGATCTGCCTAAAAGAGTAGGCCTAGTGGTCGGGGATGACACCGTGGAATGGCACCGTGCTTGGTCATAGCGCGGAGCGTGCGACCCCCAATCCGTTGAAGTCTCGATGTACATGATGTTGAGGTCTCTCCCCCTATCCATGAGTACCTTGTTGAGGCGCTTTGATCCTATGACTGGCTCGACGACGAGAGGGTTGGCCCTAGGATGTGGGATTCGATATGGGTGGTCACGGCGATCGAAGGTGATCGGGGACTCCGACCACTGGAGATACCGTGGGACGGCCGGTTCTGCCATGTGGACCTCCCAGTGTGTGGTCTTGAGGCGACGCTTGTCATCGTATGCCTCATCTGCACCAAAGACCATGAGGTACCTTGTCGACTCAGGGAAACACTTGGAAGAGATCTTCCGCCAGCTTCGTATTTTTGGTGGTTGGCTTGGAGATGAAGCGCTTCAGGAGTTCGCACTCCCGAAGCTTGTGACAGACATGGAAGCCATGGTTCTGGCACAGCGAGTCCATCAATTTATGGAAACCGTCTCCGTCGTTCTTGGCCGGTGGCTTAGGCGGTCGATCCGTGGTGGCAACTTCTTCGTCAGGCCAGGGACGATGGTTCCTTCGGCACTTATCGGGGTGTTGAAAGGGAAATGTGCCCTTGAGCCATTTCTAGTTTGTTTTTCTGATTAAATGCTCAACATATTATGTTTGGACTAACATAATCTTGTATGAGCAATGAGCATAGGTAGTTAAAGCAAATTGAGAAAAGGCATTTTAGGCTTGAAAGTGGGCATACTACAAATCTATATGGTTCCAAGTGAAAAATGTATGCTTCTAGAATTTAGTCAATTGTTTTATGTACTAATCATATTTATCGAAGTGCTAGGGACTATATGAAGTCAAGTCAAAAGTACCAAGAGAGAATTGGAATGAAAAAGAGCAAGTTGGTCTGGTCTGCGTAGCACCGGATGGTCCGGTACCACCCACTGGATAGTCCGGTGCGCAGTTCGGCCGAAACGGCTGCTCTCGAGAAAACGGACTTCATCAACTATAATTCACCGGACGATATGCGCTAAGCACCAGACAGTTCGGTGTGCCAACTGGCCAACGACTACTTCACACGTCAGCCGGAGCCAACGGTCAATAGGTGCACCGGATAGTCCGGTGCCCCCAGAAGCGGAAAGTAGCCAATCAAGCGATCCGTAGCCGTTGCACTGTGCAGTGTCTGGTGCACCCGCGCACAAAAGGCAACCAAGGCCTTCCAAATGAAGATAAACGGCTCCTTGGTCCATTGGGGCTATAAAAGGACCCCCTAGGCGCATGGAGCTGACACACAAGCATACTTTGAGCATACTACAACACCGAGACTCTGCGACCATGCTGTTGTTTCATTAGATAGAAATTTAAGCATGTTCTTGAGCTATGACTGTAAAGTTTTGATGTGTGTGTTCTTTTCTTGACTTGTGTGTGTGTTGTTGCTGCGATTGAGTTCTTGTGTGTGTTTCTACTCCCTCCTTACTCTGGTTGTGATTAAGATCATTTGTGTAAGGCGTGAGAGACTCCAACTTGTGGAGATTCCTCACAAACGGGATTTGATATAAGGAAGAAAACTATGGTACTCAAGTTTGATCTTTGGATCACTTGAGAGGGGTTGGGTGCAACCCTTGATTGAAGGAGGTTACCACAACAAGGAGTAGGTATTGGCCGAACCACAGGATAAAATCGTTGTGTCTCTTGTGCATTTACTTTATTGCAATTGTTGTTTTCCTGAGTTCTCATATTCACTTGTATTATTGCTCCTATGTTTGATACACATTTAAAAGGAGAAATAAAGTGAAGAGATTCTCTCTCCATCTCTACTCATAACAAGTTGGTTTTAGTTTTCACTAACACTCATTATAAACCAAGTCTGTGTTGTTTAGATTTGATTTTTTCCAGGATCACCTATTCACCCCCCTCTAGGAGCTCTCAGGTGTTCTCGACGCTCTCTTTTCTCTCCGCTGGGCTCGCCAGCATCATGCAGGCCCTTTCCCTTACGAAAAATGGCCCCTACTGCATCTTCCCCATCATTGAACTTGGTCGCTATGTCGAGCAGGTCCACAACTGTCCTCAGTCTCCCCCGCCCAAATTCGTGAATGAGTGCCTCATTTGTGGTGCCATAGGTGAAGGCACTCACTATGTCGGTGTCGGTGGCAACACACCAATCTAGATTTAAATCAAAAGATCCGACCCCCGCAAGCTTAGTGCCATATTGGTTACTCATTTTTTATTCCTTTGGCTTTACAATTAGTAATACAAAGATAAGACGGAAGCACAACTTCGTAGGTGGATCGATTCAATTTTCTTCAGTCAAAGATAGAGACGCCTGCGTGCATGGCACTGTGCTCCTATTTATAGCCAAGGGGTACAACTTTTGCAAAATTACAAACATGTCCTCAATCCTATTTGCATGAGCTACAGGGCTGACTTGGGGTATTGTTGTCTTTTCCCTTTGCAGTCTTGTTGAGCAAGTTGTTGGGGCGAAGGCGACAACGCCACCCTTCGCTTGAAGTCTTCGTAGAAGCCGCCGGTCAAACAGACGATACAGGCAGGGACACCCTTCGCTTCGTCGGCACCAGACGAAGACCGGCGACGAAGTCATCCACAGTGCGGCCTCGTCCAGCTCAGAGGCCCACGTGCGATCCGGCCCATTGTAACCGGCCCTGCGTGGCCGCCGCGCGTTACGGGCCTAATTTGTAAAGGCATTCCTGTAATTACAGTCTGTAACCCCGCTTGATGGGAATATTCTGGGGATAACCTGGGTAGTTGAGGGCACATGCGTCCTTAGCACAAGGCGCTGGGCGCTCAGGTACCTATAAATACCCCTGTACAGTGCCCGCGTGAGGGGCAGGAAAAGAGCAATCGTTTTCTAGCACGTAATCCTGTTGTCGCTACTGTTCACTCTTGTTGGCTACTGTGCTGTAAGCGAGAGCAAGTTCCAACATTTGGCGCCCACCGTGGGTGCTACGAAAAAACCACCCGCGATGGCACCCAAGAAGGCTAACCCGAAGGCTGACGGGGCCGCGAAGGCAGCACTGCTTGCTGCAAGAAAGGGCAAGGCCCTCGCCCTCACCCAATCCACCCACCAAGAGGCCACAGAAGACGACGTTCCCCGCACCTGCGAGGGCGACACCCTCCGCACCTGCGGCCCTGAAGGACAATCGCAGCCACCCCCAGACTTCGCCCCACTGGAGGACGCGGACCTCACCGAGGACGGCGAAATCCTCGGCGTCTCAGTGGAAGAACAGCTACAACTGCGCGCCCTGCGCCTCAAGAACCGCAATCTCCAGAGGCAAAAAGAGATACTGGAGGCCAAGCGCCAGCGCGTGTCCGCACTAGCCAAAGTGCGGCAAATGATACAAGACGAAGAGCAGAAGGCCCAGGACCTCGAGCGGGAGATCGCGCTGATGCAGCGCGAAGGCCACCTCGGCCTGCAGCAAGGGCCACCCCTCCATCAGCGCACACAACTGGAAGACACCCGCGAGGGCCACCTCGGCCTCCAGCATGGGCCACCCCTGCAACACCGAGCACAACCGGAAGACCCGCGTTTCCCCCAGCGCGACTACACCTTCCAGCGCGCCGCACCATTCCAAGGGGTCAACTACCTCGACGAGCAAAGTCCCCTGGCGCCACACCTGCAAGTGACGCCTTGGCCAGTTAACTTTCGAGCAGGGACTTATCCCAAGTACAACGGCAGCACCGATCCGGCGCAATACATAATGAGTTATCAGGTCGCCGTTGCGTCCGCCGGAGGGGACGACGCCACAATGGCGAAGTCTTTCATCATCGCCCTAGAGGGCCCAGCTCTCACCTGGTTCACCAGACTGCCTCCGCTGTCCATCGATTCCTGGAGAAATCTCAGGGACAAGTTCCTGCTCAACTTCCAAGGGTACCGCCCAGACACTGACGCCTTGGTCGAGCTCTCGCTCTGCAAGCAGCTGGAAAAGGAGACCCTGCGGGAGTATTACCGCAAATTTTTAACACTCAAGTCACAGCTGCCCTCCGTTGATGATCAGATCGCTATCCACTACGCCATCAGTGGCCTTCGTGCCGGCGTCCTCTACAGCCACTGTATCAGAGATCCGCCCAAGAACCTCCAGGAGCTATATCAGCTTTTTAAAAAATATTCCAAGTCCGAAGAGCTCCACCAGCGCAAGGTTGAGTCGCAGCGGAAACCCAAAGATGCCCCACAGTCCAGCCGCACGTGGACAAGGACCCCGCAGCCAGACTCCGGCCGAGACGGCCGTAGTCAGCAGCAAGTGCACAACATCACCAACCAGCATCCCGCTGCTGACCCCCCTCGGCGCCAGGAATATCCCCCCCCAAGGCCGCGGAAATGGAACTCGCGGCAGGGGCCGAGGGCGTGCGCAGCCGCCGCGCCGATTCTACTGCCTTTTCCATGGCGAAGACTGCGCCCACCAAACCAAAGACTGCCCCGAAACGAAGGCCACCAGAGACAGAATGGCACGGGCGCAGCCAGCCGACAACCCCAGAATTGTCGCGCACAATTACCAGCAACCCCCTCCACCATATATCCACGCTCCCGCCCCGCATCCACCGCACCACGCTTACCAACACCATCAGGAAGTACAAATCGTACCTCCTCCACCCCCACCACCACACCAGCAACATCAAAACATCCCCCACGCCCCAAAGCAGGAAGACTTCGCCGATCCACCATATTGCAGAGTCATTCACATGATAACTGGGGGGGTCCAGCACCGACTTCGACACCAAGCGGCAGAAGCGGGACCACTACCGCAGCATCAACCATGTCGCCGTCACTGGCCCAGTCGTGCAAACAAAGTGGTCCCACATACCGCTAACCTTCGACGCACGAGATGTTGACCTGCGCAGCGCCCCCCACATCGACGCTATGGTTATCAATTGCAGCGTGGCAGGCTGGGACCTACACAAAGTTCTAGTCGACAACGGCAGTCAGGCGGACATCATCTTCCTCCACGCCTTCGACCGCATGGGTATAAGCCACAGCCTGCTGAAGCCTTCAGACAACCCGCTGTATGGCTTCGGCGGCAAGGGCACCTTTCCCGTCGGCAAAATAGAGTTGCCCCTCTCCTTCGGTGTAGCACCCAATGCCCGAAGCGAGCAGGTGACTTTCGATATCGTAGATATGGTATATCCATACAACGCCATCATGGGCCGGGGCTCCATCAACAAGTTCGAAGCCGCCATCCACGGACTATACCTATGTATGAAGATACCAGGTCCGCTAGGCGCCATTACGGTCTACGGCAACCAGCAGACGGCGCGCAACATAGAGCGGGACTTCGTGCCCGGTCAGAGGAACGTGCACTGCCTCACGGCCCAGCGCGAGGTCCCTGCGCCCGCCAGCCCAACCGATAAACAGCACGACAAGGCACAGCTGCAGAGCCAGGACGGGACCAAGACTGTCCCCCTCGATCAGGCCACGCCCAAACAGACAGTCACTATCAGCGAAGACCTCACCTCACATGAAGAAGAGAAACTCCTCTGCTGCCTGTCCAAGAACAAAGATGTCTTCGCCTGGTCCGCCCTCGACCTCGTCGGAGTCAGCCGATCCATAATTGAGCACAACCTGGGAATTGACCCCTCGGTGCGACCAAAAAAGCAGAGGCTTCGCAAAATGTCCGACAAAAAGACAGAGGCCTCCAAGGCGGAGGTGCACCGCCTCCTAGAGGCTAAATTCATCGAGCCCGTGGCTTACCCCACCTGGCTCTCCAATGTTGTAATGGTGTAGAAAAAAAGCGGGAAATGGCGAATGTGCATAGACTTCACCAGTCTCAACAAGGCCTGCCCAAAGGACAATTTCCCACTGCCGCGGATCGACAAAATAGTCGATAGCGCGGCCGGATGCGGGGTCATGTCACTCCTAGACTGCTTCTCCGGTTACCACCAGATATACATGAAGGAGGAAGACAAGGCTAGCACCAGCTTTATAACACCCTTCGGCACATATTGTTTCATCAGAATGCCGGAGGGACTCAAGAACGCCGGGTCCACCTTCTCCAGACTCACTAAAACAGTACTCGAAGGGCAGGTCGGCAGAAATATATTTACATATGTGGACGACATCGTCGTCGCCAGCAAGAACAAGGAGGACCATCTCGCCGACCTCGCCGAGACATTCGCGAACATGCGAGACGCACGACTCCGCCTAAACCCGGAAAAGTGCGTCTTCGGCGTTCGCCAGGGCAAAATATTGGGCTACCTGGTATCACGCCGCGGCATCGAGGCCAACCCTACCAAGATCCAGGCCATCATAGACATGTCGCCTCCGCAGTCCGCCAGGGATGTCCAGCGTCTGACAGGCAGATTGGCCGCTCTCAACAGATTCATCTCCAGGTCCGCCGAGCGAAGTCTCCCTTTCCTCAAAACACTCCGCGGTGCAAAGGACTTCGCCTGGGGACCGGAGCAGGCAGCGGCCTTCGCCTCACTGAAACAGTACCTGTCGGAGCTGGCCATCCTCACAAGCCCCGACTCCTCGCTCCCCCTATTGCTCTACGTCGCGGCTTCGCCGCACGCTGTCAGCGCGGCACTAGTGCAGGAGCAGACAGTTGACGGCGTGGTCAGGCAGTGCCCCGTTTATTATGTCTCCGAGGTGCTGACACCGTCCAAGTGCAACATGACAGAGCTGGAGAAGATTGCTTACGCAGTCGTTATGTCTTCGCGCAAACCGCGCCACTATTTTGAGGCATTCAAGGTCCGAGTCACCTCAGACAGGGGACTCGGCGAATTATTCAGAAACCCGGAGGCATCGGTGAGGATTGCCAAGTGGGCAGCCGAGTTATCCGGCTACCACACCAGCTTCGAGCCCAGGACAGCCATCAAGTCACAAGTCCTGGCAGACTTCGTCGTCGACTGGACCGGGCCAATAACGCAACCAGACCCATCCATAGAGAAGGTTTGGACTATCCATTGCGACGGCGCATGGGGCCACACGGGGGCAGGCGTCGCTGCAGTCGTCACCTCACCAGCCGGGGTCAAGCACAGATACGCAGCACGCCTCAACTTCGCTCTGGAATCCGACAGATGCACAAATAATATAGCAGAATATGAAGCAGTCATCCTCGGCCTCCGCAAGCTAAGGGCCCTCAGAGTCACCACCTGTATCGTCAAAACAGACTCCAAGATAGTAGCCGGCCAGGTCGAGAAAGACTTCGCAGCAAAGGACCCCGCACTTATGCAATACCTCGCAGCCATCCGAAGTCTCGAGAGACAGTTCAAGGGATTCACCTTGCAGCATGTGGATAGGGCCAAGAACGAGGAGGCTGACGCGTTGGCCAAGGCCGCCGCCAGGGGCGAGTCCTTGCCCTCCGACGTGTTCTTTCATAGCATCGGCACGCCAGCAGTCCGGAGCCCCGAAGGGCTCCAAATAACCAACGACAGCGAGGGCCACCGCATAGTCAACCTAATCATGACCGAGGACTGGCGGGCGCCAATAACCCTGTTCCTGCAGGGGTACTACCATCCAACGGACGTCAGCGAGGCTAAGCGCCTCAGACATCGAAGCCGGGACTTCGCACTAATTGAAGGCCAACTCTACAAGAAAGGGGTCAGTCAGCCAATGCTTAAGTGCGTCACCGAAACCACAGGCATGCAGATCCTACGTGAAGTCCACAGTGGCACGTGCGGCTCGCACGCAGGACCAAGGGCCCTAGCTGCCAAGGTGATCCGCCAGGGTTTTTACTGGCCCGCAATGATCTGCGCCGCAAATCGGGTCTCAAGGTCCTGCGAAGCCTGCCAAAAATTTTCTCCTCGGTCAGGTAGCCCCTCGCAGTATACAAAGCTGATCGCTCATACATGGCCTCTCCAGCGCTGGGGCCTGGACATCGTCGGGCCCCTGCCCACCGCTCAGGGGAACCTTAAATTCGCCTTCGTCGCCGTCGAATACTTCACTAAATGGATCGAAGCGAGGGCTGTTTCTACAATAACGTCAAAAACTGCCCAAAAATTCTTCTGGCAGAACATTGTTTGCCGCTTCGGAGTACCGTCCGAACTAACAGTTGACAACGGCAAGCAGTTTGACAACAAAGACTTCAAGGATTTTTGTTTTTCCATCGGCACCAAGCTTGCCTTCGCTTCAGTTTATCATCCGCAGTCCAACGGGGTCGTGGAACGCGCCAACGGGAAAATCTTCACAACTGTCAAAAAGATGCTCCTCGATGAAAAAAGGGCAGATGGACCGATTTATTACCTGAAGCGGTCTGGGCACTAAACACGACTGAGTGCAGGGCGACTGGGTTTACTCCCTTCCGCCTTCTATACGGATCGGAGGCCATGACCCCGCAAGAAATAAAGCATGGGTCCCCGCGGACAGTTCCGTCAGCCGTCCCCGACGTAGACGAGCCGACTTCGAAGGACCTCATCGACGGAGACCGCGTCTTCGCTCTCCAGGCTCTGGACAAATACCAAGCTCAGACAAAAGCATGGCGCGACCAAGCAGTCATTCCAAGGGAATTCAGCGAAGGGGACCTCGTGCTCGTCCGGACGGCCCGAACGGAGTCCAGAGGCAAGCTGGAGCCCACGTGGGAAGGCCCTTACATCATCAAGTCGAAGGCCTCCCCCAGCGCTTACAGGCTCGCAACGCCAAACGGCGAAGACTTAGAGCATTCCTGGAACATTGATAATTTACGCAAGTTTTTTGTTTGACTCATCAGGGCCACCTCGCCCTTGTAATTCGTAAAAACAATTTTGTTCTGGCCCGCACTCTTTTCCTCCCGGGGGGTGAGGTTTTTAACGAGGCGGAGTCATGTAATATATATGAGCAAAAACCCCCGCAAAAAACATACGTCGAAAAAGACCGCAACGACGGTCTTCGACATTCGACAAAAACGAGGTCACCGCGAGGTCCAGCGCCAGCCACCCTCGCGTGCGACAAATCCGTGCAGAAGTCGCCTAAGGGTGCAGCCGGATTAGCACAATAAGTGCGGAAAGATCGCAGTCTTTCGCGAAGACTATCCATGCAGAAGTCGCCTAAGGGTGCAGCCGGATTAGCACAATAAGTGCGGAAAAATCGCAGTCTTCCGCGAAGACTATCCGTGCAGAAGTCGCCTAAGGGTGCAGCCGGATTAGCACAATAAGTGCGGAAAAATCGCAGTCTTCCGCGAAGACTATCCGTGCAGAAGTCGCCTAAGGGTGCAGCCGGGTTAGCACAACAAGTGCAAAAACCTAAGTCTACCGCGAAGACTACCCGCGCAGAAGTCGCCTAAGGGTGCAGCCGGATTAGCACAATAAGTGCGAAAAAATCGCAGTCTTCTACGAAGACTACCCGCGCAGAAGTCGCCTAAGGGTGCAGCCGGACTAGCACAATATACAAGCGAGGGCACGAAAAATCGGAGTCTACCGCGAGGTCTAGCACAGCAAGTACGTAAAATAGAACCATACTGCATAACAGTTACACCTGACCGAATACACATCGCCCTCGCAACCAAACGTGCGAGGGCACGCAACGTTATCACACAAACCATTACACATATACAAGCGAGGGCACCACACTCTACATCGGCTCAGCCTTAGGAATAATTCCCATCTCCCTATAGTTAAACAACATTATCTCAAGCTCCTCGCCCGCAAACAGACTTCGCAACTCCCCCTCACCTGTACTCGCGGCGGCCGGCAAAGACAACAGTTCCTGCCGACCAGCCCTACTCACACGAAGCCGAGCCCCCTCCTCCCCACTAACTCTACGCTTCGCAATCACCCTCCGTCGTCGACGCCCGGTGCTAGGGCCTGGCACACCCTGTGCGTCCGCGGCGTGCGGCGAAGCCTCCGCCGCAGCCACGTCCAAGGCCGCAAAATAGTCCAAGTCCTCCTCCGACGACTCCTCAGTCCACTCAACCGAGCTCCCAGAGTCAGCAAAATCAAAAAACTCAGATACAGATGCACCACATTCATTACCACCTTCCGCGGTTGAAGCCGCCAAAAATTTAGTAGTAGCGGTTGCGTGCGCAGGCCCAAAATCTTGAACCTGCGCAGCAACCAAAATTCAGCAACATATCCAAAATTCCCCAACCCTCTACACCCACTACGCCACCTGCGAGGGCCCTGACGTTGCGGGAGCCTCCGCCGTTCGCTCCACCGTTGTTTCCATCGCCTCCGCCGCGGCACCCTCAGCACTCGGCGCAGCGGCTGCGGGGACATCTGGCGCGCCTTCGGCCACCTTCGGGGGCAGGTCTGCGCCGGCCGCAGCGGATGCGGGGGCATCCGGTGCGTCTTCCGCAGTCTCCGGGGTTGGCTCCAGGGCGCCCCTAGACACGGCCTCCGCCGGGGTCGACTCCGGGTCAGGCAGCGCGCTGTTCAACGCCCCGAAGTCGTCCACCCGCTCGCCACGCACCGCCTAAGACAAAACACACAAAATTCAGCAAACACACGCACAACCCACATCCAACAAACATCAAACAAGCGAAAACGTTACCTGAGCCCTCGCCGTCTCGGCCCGCTCCCTGACCACCTCGCGACCGTGCGGACCCCACATTCGGTCGTAGATGGCCCCGGCGGATTCCTTCACTACGGGGTCTTCAACCTTATAGATATCTCGCTCAAAATCTTCATCGGCCTGGTCGAAGACCTCGAAGTGCCGGCACCCTTCGCGGGAGAGCGCGTTCATCGCCCCCTCGCAGGTGACCAGGGAGGCGTACGACATAAACCCCTCCACAACAGTGGGGAGTGCCTGCAGCTCCTCCTGCACCCATTCCAGACAGCGAAGTCCGGGCTCTCGGTCCGGCACCTCGAAGTCGCCGGTCCGCGCACCCAGCTCACGATATGTATCCATGAGCTGTGTGCGCGTCCGTTCGGCCTCTGCGTGCGCCGCGGCCTCGGCCCGCTCCACGCGGCTCTCCAGGGCGATGAGCCGCTCCTGCAGCTGCTCGGCGCGCTCCCTGGCAAGATTGCCCTCCGCCCGTACCAGATTGGTCTCCGCCTGCGCGGCCTTCGCCTTAGCGAGGGCCTCGTTGACCTCCCTCCTCTCCCCCGCCAATTGGCGCCGGAGGTCAGCCTTCTCTCCCTCCAGCGTGGTCACCTTGTCCGCCAGCTTGCGGCACTTGCTGTCGGCGGCCGATTTCTCCCGGACGGCGTCAGCATGTTGTGTCCGAAGTCTCTCGACTTCGGCAGACACAACTGCCGTGAGGGCCCCCGACGCCGTACGGTTGGCGAAGTCAGCCACCTGCACAGCACACATAAGACCGAAAAAGAAAAAAAAGGACGAAAAAACGAAGTCTGGCTCAGCGGACCTGACTTAGCGCCTCCACCACCTCCTTCAGCCGGCGGGACGCAGCGCCCGCCTCATCCCTGACTGCCGCGAGGGCCGCCGCCTCGCCTCCGGCGCTGAGAGCCCCGCCCTTCGCCTTCGCCGCTACGGCAACCGTCGTTATCGCCGCGGCAGGCGCAGCTATAGCAAGCTGGCCTTCGTCTGACCCTGCGATGTGTCGACGAATAAATAACAATAATAATAATAATAAAAAAGAGAAAGAGGAGCCAACGACTTACCACCGAGATAGTCCTCCACACTAATGTCAGTGGCGAAGTCGGCGACACGCTTGCCTGCCGCCGGCAACGCTCGGGCCGCCTTCGAGGCCTCCGCCAATCTGCCGGCCGGCGGCACCGCCTTCGTCGATTTTGTGCCCCCAGCGCCTGCCGTCGCCTCCGGCACCTTGCTAGACGCAGGGGCGCCCGACTTTGCCGCCAGCGGCGGCTTGCCTCCACCGGGGGCCGCAGCCTTCGCAGGCCCCCGCTGCCTCTTCGGCCTAGCTTCAGCGAGCCTGACAACCGCCTGGCGCTTCTGTGCTGCTCCCTGGCGGTCCTTGTCCATCACTGCCGACACAACAGCAGCAATATTCCGCCCGTAAGGAAAGACTCTCCATTCACGGACCATGCGAGATGTAAAAAAGTCCTGGCCAGCCGCACGGGGGATAGGAACATTCCTAGGCCAGCAACCCCCGGTAACCCTCAGCATCCGAGCCGAAGACTCCCGGAGCTCGGGCGAAGACATCCTTCTCCCCGGGGCCGCGCACGTCCTCATCAACTCTCTAGCAAAACTATCAGAAACCCCAAGCCCTCCCATAGCAGTACCTAATTTTCTCTTTTTAGAAGATGGGGCGGCCGCCAGCGCAGGGTCGCCTCCAGCCTCCACCACCGGCTTCTTCCCACGGCGATCCACGTCGTCTTGACCAGGATAGCCGTCATACGGCAGTTGATTTAATTCAAAAACCCTGTTCAATCGGTCATTCGACCCGCGAATATCAAAGCTGCGCTGGCCCTCTGTCCTCGGCACATAACGTCCAACGAGCCGCACCGCCCCATCCTCCGCCTCACGCACAAAGGCGACCGGGTCGCGGTTTCGCAGACTCAGTGCGAAGGCGGGACTTCGCACCACCCTCCCACCGTGAAAAGGCATCTGGCGAGGGCACACTTCGCCCAACGCCCAGCCATGCGCCAAGGGCCATACCCCGTACGTGACAAACTCTTCGACCAAATCGCGCCCACTGCTCAGGCCGGCGGCGCACCGAAGGGCCCCTTCGTCCATATCCTCCTCCGCCACTTCAAAGGGCGGGTACGTTGAGTAAAAATGAGAACACATCTCGGACACGGGAAGTCCCTCATGGCCTTCGACGGCACCCTCAGCAACTGTTGGAACTTGCTCTGGATCAGCAAGGGGATCCAACACGAGTGAATGGAGATGGCAACAGGGCACTTACGCGTGGTAGTAAAAGCTCTGTTAATCTGGCCTCTCACGGGCACTGTACAGGGGTATTTATAGGTATCCGAGTGCACGGCGCCTTGCGTTAAGGACGCATGTGCCCTCAGGCACCTAGTTTATCCCTAGAATATTCCCATAAAGCGGGGTTACAAGCCGTAATTACAAGTATGCCTTTACAAATTAGGCCCGTAACACAAACGCGGCCACGCAGGGCCCGTTACGATGGGCCAGATCTCATGTGGGCCTCAGAGCTGAACGAGGCCGCGCCGCGAGGCGTCGCCGCAGGCCTTCGTCTGGTGCCGAATCGAGCGAAGGGTCTCCGTTTTGTCTCTGAGGCCCACATGGGATCTGGCCCATCGTAACGGGCCCTGCGTGGCCGCGTTTGTGTTACGGGCCTAATTTGTAAAGGCATACTTGTAATTACGGCTTGTAACCCCGCTTTATGGGAATATTCTAGGGATAAACTAGGTGCCTGAGGGCACATGCGTCCTTAACGCAAGGCGCCGTGCACTCGGATACCTATAAATACCCCTGTACAGTGCCCGTGAGAGGCCAGATTAACAGAGCTTTTACTACCACGCGTAAGTGCCCTGTTGCCATCTCCATTCACTCGTGTTGGATCCCCTTGCTGATCCAGAGCAAGTTCCAACATTTGGCGCCCACCGTTCGTGCTACGAGACAACCACCCGCGATGGCACCCAAGAGAGCTAACCCGAAGTCTGACGAGGCTGCGAAGGCAGCACTGCTCGCCGCAAGAAAGGGCAAGGCCCTCGCCCTCACCCAATCCACCCACCAAGAGGCCACTGAAGACGACACCCTCCGCACCTGCGACCCTGAAGGACAACCCTCAGGCTTCGTATCTCCCTCCGACTTCGCACCACCGGAGGGCGCGGACCTCGCCGAGGACGGTGAGGTCCTCGGCGTCTCAGCAGAAGAACAGCTACAGCTGCGCGCCCTGCGCCTCAAGAACCGCAACCTCCAAAGGCAGAAGGAGATACTGGAGGCCAAGCGCCAGCGTGTGTCCGCACTCGCCAAAGTGCGGCAGATGATACGCGACGAAGAGCACAAGGCCCAGGAACTCGAGCGGGAGATTGCGCTGACGCAGCACGAAGTCACCGGCCCGCGGCACGAGTCATCCCTCCAGCAACGCGCACAAAACGAAGACACGCGCGAAAGCCACCCCGGTCTGCAGCATGGGCCATCCCTGCAACACCGCGCGCAACCCGAGGACCCGCGTTTCCCCCAGCGCGACTTCAATTTCCCGCGCGCCGCGCCATTCCAAGGGGTCAATTATCTCGATGAGCGAAGTCCCCTGGCGCCTCACCTGCAAGTGGCGCCGTGGCCATCCAACTTCCGGGCTGGGACCTACCCCAAGTACAACGGCAGCACCGACCCGGCTCAATACATAATGAGTTACCAGGTCGCCGTCGCATCGTCCGGGGGGGACGACGCCACGATGGCGAAGTCCTTCATCATCGCCCTCGAGGGCCCCGCACTCACCTGGTTCACCAGGTTGCCTCCGCTGTCCATCGATTCCTGGAGAAGTCTCCGGGACAAGTTCCTCCTCAACTTTCAAGGGTACCGCCCGGACACCGACGCCCTGGCCGAGCTCTCGCTCTGCAAGCAGCTAGAGAAGGAGACCCTGAGGGAATATTACCGCAAATTCCTGACACTCAAGTCACAGCTACCCTCAGTCGATGACCAGATTGCCATCCACTATGCTATCAGTGGTCTTCGCGCTGGCGTCCTTTACAGCCACTGCATCAGAGATCCGCCGAAGAACCTCCAAGAGTTATATCAGCTGTTTGAAAAGTACGCCAGATCCGAGGAGCTCCACCAGCGCAAGATTGAGTCCCAGCGGAAGCCAAAAGATGCTCCACAGTCCAGCCGCACGTGGACAAGGACTCCGCAACCAGACTCCGGTCGAGATGGCCGCGGCCAGCAGCAAGTGCACAACATTGCCAACCAGCAGCCGGCCGCTGACCCCCTTCGTCGCCAGGAATATCCCCCCTAGGGCCGCGGAAGTGGAACTCGCGGCAGGGGCCGAGGGCGTGCGCAGCCACCCCCTCCACCGCGCCAATTTTACTGCCTTTTCCATGGCGAAGACTGCGCCCACCAAACCAAAGACTGCCCCGAGGTGAAGGCCACCAGAGACAGAATGGCGAGGGCGCAGCCAGCCGACAATCCCAGAATTGTCGCGCACAATTACCAGCCACCCCCCCCCCACCATATATTCACGCTCCCACCCCGCATCCACCGCACCACGCTTACCAACATCATCAGGAAGTACAAATCGTACATCCTCCGCCTCCACCACCACACCAGCAACAACAAAACATCCCCCATGCCCCAAAGCAGGAAGACTTCGCCGATCAACCTTATCGCGGAGTCATTCATATGATAACTGGGGGGTCCAGCACTGACTTCGACACCAAGCGGCAGAAGCGGGATCACTACCGCATCATCAACCATGTCGCCGTCACTGGCCCAGTCGTGCAGACGAAGTGGTCCCACGTACCGCTAACCTTCGACGCACGAGACGTCGACCTGCGCAGCGCCCCCCACATCGACGCTATGGTTATCAATTGCAGCGTGGCGGGCTGGGACCTACACAAAGTCCTAGTTGACAACGGCAGTCAGGCAGACATCATCTTCCTCCACGCTTTCGACCGCATGGGCATAAGCCACAGTCTGCTCAAGCCTTCGGACAACCCGTTGTACGGTTTCGGCGGCAAGGGCACCTTTCCCGTCGGCAAAATAGAGTTGCCCCTCTCCTTCGGTGTAGCACCCAATGCCCGAAGTGAACAGGTGACTTTTGACATTGTGGATATGGTATATCCGTACAACGCCATCATGGGTCGGGGCTCCATCAATAAGTTTGAAGCTGCCATCCACGGACTGTATTTGTGCATGAAGATACCAGGCCCACTAGGCGTAATTACAGTCTACGGTAACCAGCAGACAGCGCGCAACATAGAGCGGGACTTCGTGCCCGGTCAGAGGAACGTGCACTGTCTCACGACACAGTGCGAGGTCCCCGCGCCCGCCAGCCCAACTGACAAGCAGCACGACAAGGCTCAGTTGCAGAGTCAGGATGGGACCAAGACTGTCCCCCTCGATCAGGCCACACCCAAGCAGACAGTCACTATCAGCGAAGACCTTACTTCGCATGAAGAAGAGAAGCTCCTCTGCTGCCTGGTCAAGAATAAAGATGTCTTCGCCTGGTCCGCCCTCGACCTGGTCGGAGTCAGCCGATCCATAATCGAGCACAGTTTGGGAATTGACCCCTCGGTGCGACCAAGAAAGCAAAGGCTTCGCAAAATGTCCGACGAAAAGACAGAGGCCGCCAAGGCGGAGGTGCACCGCCTCCTAGAGGCTAAATTCATTGAGCCAGTGGCTTACCCCACATGGCTCTCCAATGTTGTAATGGTGCAGAAAAAAAGCGGAAAATGGCGGATGTGCATAGACTTCACCAGTCTCAATAAGGCCTGCCCAAAAGACAATTTCCCGTTGCCACGGATCGACAAAATAGTCGATAGCGCGGCCGGATGCGAGGTCATGTCTCTCCTCGACTGCTTCTCCGGCTATCACCAAATATACATGAAGGCGGAAGACAAGGCTAGCACCAGCTTTATAACACCCTTCGGCACTTATTGCTTCATCAGAATGCCGGAGGGTGTAAGACCTAAAATTGGTAGAAAAAAATAATTATTATTATAAAATAAATAAACAAATATAGTTATTATAGTGCCTTGGGAATTAGGGAATGAGAAGAGAAATTTGTAATAAAGTTAATTATTGTTAGAGTCAAAGATGGGAAGGAGAATAAGATAGTAAAATTTAAAATAATATAGTTTATATTCACATTTGATTTCAATTAAGGCATTTGGAAAAAAATCTGAAATTTAAAGTAGGAGTATAAATTTGAGTTGAATAAGTGAATTTGAAATTTGGAAATAGAAAAGAAAATAGAAAAGAAAAAGATTAAAGAGAAAATGAGGAAAACTCGTGCTGGGCCGGCCCATTGCCTCATGCGCATGCCCATCTGCTGTTATTGCCTGTGCGCTGGTACCACACTGCCCGTGGGCCCTGTTCCGCAGACGCACAAGCCACCCACACCTGCAATTTAGTATCACTTACATGTGGGCCATCTTGGTCAGCTCCACCAACAGAACCAACGAAATCTGGGGGCACCTGCATCCGGTCTTCTTCCCCATGGTGCGCACCCCAAGCAGAATCCTAACTAAATCCGATTCCATGGCCGTGATTCCTGAAAACAAAGCCAACAACCTCCGTTCCTTCCGTGACCCAATTCCTCTGGTAGGTGGTGCATGCGGCTGGGGCACGTCTGCTTAGATCTGTCAACAAACCCGCGCGTGGGATCTTCAACCGTAGGCCGCAACTAACTCCAACGTCCGCCATCCCCGCCAACGACTCCGCCGCGGCATCCGAACCTTGTTGGTGTCCCTCGAAGTATATAAGCCACCGTTGTTCCTCGCTGCGAAGCCGTGTAGGCACCGGGTCATCTCGGGGTGTGCCGCGGGGTCTGGGCGAGTTGCCGGTGGCACAGCCGCCGTCAACCTGGGCGCCGCCGCGGTTGGAACACAGAAAAGAGAGTCGAGCGCACGCATGGTGGGGCGAGTGGCGGCCACCGGGAACTTCCTCCACGACGTTGTCGCTGATGCCAACAGCCGAGTCCACTGGGTTGCCGGGGGGATTCTTCGCGATGGCTCGGGGATGGTTACCGTGGACACCCGGTGAAGGATACTCTCCCGAGCCAGCCCCGATTTCTTATCGGCATTGATGACTATCGTGGGTGAGTGTCTCACCGTGGACGGGAACCTGCACAACGGAAACTCCGGTGAGACCTCTTCCCTATGAATCGCTATGGTCTTAGAATGGTGTAGAACGTTTTGGAAGTTGGATAGAGGGATAGAGTACCTGTGCTGGGAGCTCTGACATGCATCGCGTGAGCTCAGCGCGCGGGCGGGGGGTGTCCGCTGTGTCCTGGTGTGTTAGGGAAGACGGGTGCAGGAGCGATGGATCTTAATCGTGCGGCCAGCACAGGTCATTGGATGGGGTTGATCCTGGGCCGTTGGATCATGACAATGCGGCCAAGATTAGATCACCACGGAATGAGTTGGTACCGTTAGATTTAGATCCTGCGGTCTCAGTGGCGTAACGGTTCATAGAGTGACAGATTTAATCAGGGTCGTCTGAATCAGATCGTGCGGCCCGAATTTCTCCATACCCCTTCGGCCCAACATTTTTGCTAAAGAGCCCTTGGGATTTACCGAAATAAACCCGCCGTCCCTTGCGACAGGGTAATGAGTCTTAAGGATTCTTGCTCTGTTGCCCCTGAACTTCTCAGAATTAGTGTGCGCAGTCCAGGGAGCAGAGAAAATAAATAAATAAGTATATGAAATGATTTTTAGTATATAAATAATTCTAGAAAATCATTTTATTCATAGAAAATTCATACTAACACCTTTTTAGTCCATTCCAGTTCCTATAATTTTGTAATATTATGGTTTATCATATAGTACCACTGTTTTCACCTGAAAGTCACATTAAAATTTATATTCTAATTAATCCTATATCAAATACATAAAACCTTAGAAAAAATCATAACTCCTTCGTTTTAACTCCGATTTGATCCGTTCAAGTTGCGTTAGTCTCGTACAAGCGTGTAGATTATTATTACGCAATTTATTCTTGTGTTTGGTGTGATGTTAATTTTGCCTACATATGTTTGTCTGTATTGCTACGTTTAGCGTGAGGTCACAAGTCACCTGAAGATCATCCTGGTACCTGGAATCTCAAGTCCCAGGCAAGTTGTGCCCTTGATCACTTCTTTTTACCCACTCATGTTCTAATTAATCATAATGATCTTCATAGGTTAATTTTGATGGGACCCAATAGGTTACCCTAGTTTGTCTATCTTTATACCTTGTTTACCACTGAACTTTTTGGGTAGTACTTGCTAGTGCTTCATGTGGTTTTGGGTATGAAGGTACATTATTCATGATCATATTTTTATTATCTATTTATTATTACTGTTCATGATAAGATCATTATGTTAATTGGAACATGGAGAACCACCCGGGAAAACAGTGCTACCACAAGGGAGGAATGGGACCCCTTGGCTGATTAATTAGGAAAGCTAGTGGAAGACTACCTTACCCGAAAGGGGCAAGGGCAGTAGGGGAGTGGTCAGTGTAGGGAGGCCCTCTGGAGGATTTTGCTGCGATGGCGGTCCTGCAAGGGATTCCTGCATTGGAACTTCCTATAAACTGTAGCGGGTTTTCTGAAGCTAGTGGAACTTTGTAAAGGCCTCGTAGTGTTACCCTGCCTCGCCTCCTCGGTAGAGGTGTATGGGAAGTCGCGATCCCTTGGCAGATGGGTAACATGACTTGTGGGTAAAGATGCGCAACCTCTGCA
Source organism: Zea luxurians (assembly GCA_029449295.1). NCBI lineage: Eukaryota > Viridiplantae > Streptophyta > Magnoliopsida > Poales > Poaceae > Zea > Zea luxurians. Next base: position 114,630,307 of record JAOPSE010000006.1, on the reverse strand, counting down.
GAGTGTAAAACTGGTATACTAGCCGTGCTCACGGTCATGAGCAGCTCGGACACTCACATGATTAAATTATGGAACTAAATTCAATTTGTCATATGCATTGCATCGCAGGTGAAGTTGTTACTTTTGTTCTACTGTTTAATTGGGTTGGTATTTACTTATACTTAGTAATTGCTAATAAAATTTTGACCAACATTAAAAGCAATGCTCAGCTTCAACCATTCTCTTTGGTAAGCCTTACACTTCACGTGAGCTCCCACCTTTGGCGAGTTCATGCACATTATTCCCCACAACTTGTTGAGCGATGAACGTATGTGAGCTCACTCTTGCTGTCTCACACCCCCCACAGGTCAAGAACAGGTACTGCAGGATGAGGCGCTTGGAGGATGTTGTGGTGATTTCGTGAGAGATCTAGGCCGTCGTCTCCCAGTCAACTTTTGGGTTGCTGGACCGTTGTCTCCTTATAATGTAATTATTTATTTTGTATAGAACTCCTGTTATATATAAAGTTGTGACATTCGATCCTGTGCCACTATACATCATATGTGTGAGACTTGGTCCCAGCATACCTGGTGTTTATGTTCGCGCCCGGGTCTTGGTGCCCCTAAAACCCGGGTGTGACAGAAGTGGTATCAGAGGAATGTTGACTGTAGGACGAAACCTAGATAGAACTAGACAACCATTATCTACTTACCTCTGCTACTCTGATTCTTTCTAAACTCTTCTTAATCTTTTCTCATCTATTTCCGCTTTACTCTGATTATTCTTACCTTTTCCTTCTAAAGACAAATGTGGATTTCACACTTTGAAATCCTGTGCCTAAAGTGACCTTTAGGAATAGGGGACCTATTCTTATGAACAAAAAAAATTCAAAACTGTTTTCATAAATATTGATATGCTTGAATGCTTGTTCTTATGATACATGTTTGATTTGGATTTTTGATTGAGTGTGATGGGTTGTGGAGTAATGTCCACAATTACATCTACATATACATATAGGCATACATATATAAAATTCATAAGATAATTAAAACAACCTGGATTACTCTCCATTAAAGTATATCTATTTTAATAGATCAATCTTATCTTGAAAGATTCTTTCCTATCTTAATAGATTGTCTTATCTTAAAAGATACTCTCATATATTAATAGATCCATCTTATCTCGAAAAAGATCATTCTTACCTTAATAGATCTATCTTATCTCGAAAAGATTCTATCCTATCCTAACAGATCTAACTGACCTCAAACGATTCTACCTTATCCTTATGGATTTATCTTGTTCTAATAGGCATACATATCCCATTCTACAGTAACAACCATGATCTAGCCTAAAATAAATAGATCTTTTCTAGTCATACCAATCTGATCTAGATCCCATCTAATCTAACATGATCTAATCTAATGTGGTCTACTTAAATAGATTAATGACACTAGTAGAAGAGATTAGACCCTAATGGCCATATGTTAACTTAACTTAGCACATTAGACCAACTCAACCATGAGCATAAGAGCTAACCCAACCGATAGAATCATGATGAATTGTATAATATGTCTATCACCACATAACATCAAACAAGATTTTGATCTACATCATGTAGTCTATCTTATCCATATCTTTCTTTACCATATTCCTCAACCTCAGTGATATACACTAACCTCGAATAAATGAGACCAAGATCGGAGAAGAAAAGATCAACATCGACAAGGAAGCATATAACAGTCAAAGCGAATCTCGAGATAAATCAAGACTTAAACATTTCGAACGAAGTCTTTTCCTTCCCATAATTCTTCTAAACTCAACCTATCCCTACTCTAACTATCTCTAATCCTACCTAACGGTGTGGTTAAACATAAAAGATACCCGTGCTTTACTAATCATCTGCTAATTAGTATTAAAGACTAAAAAAACTCTTAATCTTCTTTCCTATTTAAAAACTAGAATCTCGATTACAAACCAATCCTTGTGTAACCCTTTTCTTACAAATCTCGAGGACGAGATTTTTGTTAAGGGGGGTAGGATTTGTAAGACCTAAAATTGGTAGAAAAAAATAATTATTATTATAAAATAAATAAACAAATATAGTTATTATAGTGCCTTGGGAATTAGGGAATGAGAAGAGAAATTTGTAATAAAGTTAATTATTGTTAGAGTCAAAGATGGGAAGGAGAATAAGATAGTAAAATTTAAAATAATATAGTTTATATTCACATTTGATTTCAATTAAGGCATTTGGAAAAAAATCTGAAATTTAAAGTAGGAGTATAAATTTGAGTTGAATAAGTGAATTTGAAATTTGGAAATAGAAAAGAAAATAGAAAAGAAAAAGATTAAAGAGAAAATGAGGAAAACTCGTGCTGGGCCGGCCCATTGCCTCATGCGCATGCCCATCTGCTGTTATTGCCTGTGCGCTGGTACCACACTGCCCGTGGGCCCTGTTCCGCAGACGCACAAGCCACCCACACCTGCAATTTAGTATCACTTACATGTGGGCCATCTTGGTCAGCTCCACCAACAGAACCAACGAAATCTGGGGGCACCTGCATCCGGTCTTCTTCCCCATGGTGCGCACCCCAAGCAGAATCCTAACTAAATCCGATTCCATGGCCGTGATTCCTGAAAACAAAGCCAACAACCTCCGTTCCTTCCGTGACCCAATTCCTCTGGTAGGTGGTGCATGCGGCTGGGGCACGTCTGCTTAGATCTGTCAACAAACCCGCGCGTGGGATCTTCAACCGTAGGCCGCAACTAACTCCAACGTCCGCCATCCCCGCCAACGACTCCGCCGCGGCATCCGAACCTTGTTGGTGTCCCTCGAAGTATATAAGCCACCGTTGTTCCTCGCTGCGAAGCCGTGTAGGCACCGGGTCATCTCGGGGTGTGCCGCGGGGTCTGGGCGAGTTGCCGGTGGCACAGCCGCCGTCAACCTGGGCGCCGCCGCGGTTGGAACACAGAAAAGAGAGTCGAGCGCACGCATGGTGGGGCGAGTGGCGGCCACCGGGAACTTCCTCCACGACGTTGTCGCTGATGCCAACAGCCGAGTCCACTGGGTTGCCGGGGGGATTCTTCGCGATGGCTCGGGGATGGTTACCGTGGACACCCGGTGAAGGATACTCTCCCGAGCCAGCCCCGATTTCTTATCGGCATTGATGACTATCGTGGGTGAGTGTCTCACCGTGGACGGGAACCTGCACAACGGAAACTCCGGTGAGACCTCTTCCCTATGAATCGCTATGGTCTTAGAATGGTGTAGAACGTTTTGGAAGTTGGATAGAGGGATAGAGTACCTGTGCTGGGAGCTCTGACATGCATCGCGTGAGCTCAGCGCGCGGGCGGGGGGTGTCCGCTGTGTCCTGGTGTGTTAGGGAAGACGGGTGCAGGAGCGATGGATCTTAATCGTGCGGCCAGCACAGGTCATTGGATGGGGTTGATCCTGGGCCGTTGGATCATGACAATGCGGCCAAGATTAGATCACCACGGAATGAGTTGGTACCGTTAGATTTAGATCCTGCGGTCTCAGTGGCGTAACGGTTCATAGAGTGACAGATTTAATCAGGGTCGTCTGAATCAGATCGTGCGGCCCGAATTTCTCCATACCCCTTCGGCCCAACATTTTTGCTAAAGAGCCCTTGGGATTTACCGAAATAAACCCGCCGTCCCTTGCGACAGGGTAATGAGTCTTAAGGATTCTTGCTCTGTTGCCCCTGAACTTCTCAGAATTAGTGTGCGCAGTCCAGGGAGCAGAGAAAATAAATAAATAAGTATATGAAATGATTTTTAGTATATAAATAATTCTAGAAAATCATTTTATTCATAGAAAATTCATACTAACACCTTTTTAGTCCATTCCAGTTCCTATAATTTTGTAATATTATGGTTTATCATATAGTACCACTGTTTTCACCTGAAAGTCACATTAAAATTTATATTCTAATTAATCCTATATCAAATACATAAAACCTTAGAAAAAATCATAACTCCTTCGTTTTAACTCCGATTTGATCCGTTCAAGTTGCGTTAGTCTCGTACAAGCGCGTAGATTATTATTACGCAATTTATTCTTGTGTTTGGTGTGATGTTAATTTTGCCTACATATGTTTGTCTGTATTGCTACGTTTAGCGTGAGGTCACAAGTCACCTGAAGATCATCCTGGTACCTGGAATCTCAAGTCCCAGGCAAGTTGTGCCCTTGATCACTTCTTTTTACCCACTCATGTTCTAATTAATCATAATGATCTTCATAGGTTAATTTTGATGGGACCCAATAGGTTACCCTAGTTTGTCTATCTTTATACCTTGTTTACCACTGAACTTTTTGGGTAGTACTTGCTAGTGCTTCATGTGGTTTTGGGTATGAAGGTACATTATTCATGATCATATTTTTATTATCTATTTATTATTACTGTTCATGATAAGATCATTATGTTAATTGGAACATGGAGAACCACCCGGGAAAACAGTGCTACCACAAGGGAGGAATGGGACCCCTTGGCTGATTAATTAGGAAAGCTAGTGGAAGACTACCTTACCCGAAAGGGGCAAGGGCAGTAGGGGAGTGGTCAGTGTAGGGAGGCCCTCTGGAGGATTTTGCTGCGATGGCGGTCCTGCAAGGGATTCCTGCATTGGAACTTCCTATAAACTGTAGCGGGTTTTCTGAAGCTAGTGGAACTTTGTAAAGGCCTCGTAGTGTTACCCTGCCTCGCCTCCTCGGTAGAGGTGTATGGGAAGTCGCGATCCCTTGGCAGATGGGTAACATGACTTGTGGGTAAAGATGCGCAACCTCTGCAGAGTGTAAAACTGGTATACTAGCCGTGCTCACGGTCATGAGCAGCTCGGACACTCACATGATTAAATTATGGAACTAAATTCAATTTGTCATATGCATTGCATCGCAGGTGAAGTTGTTACTTTTGTTCTACTGTTTAATTGGGTTGGTATTTACTTATACTTAGTAATTGCTAATAAAATTTTGACCAACATTAAAAGCAATGCTCAGCTTCAACCATTCTCTTTGGTAAGCCTTACACTTCACGTGAGCTCCCACCTTTGGCGAGTTCATGCACATTATTCCCCACAACTTGTTGAGCGATGAACGTATGTGAGCTCACTCTTGCTGTCTCACACCCCCCACAGGTCAAGAACAGGTACTGCAGGATGAGGCGCTTGGAGGATGTTGTGGTGATTTCGTGAGAGATCTAGGCCGTCGTCTCCCAGTCAACTTTTGGGTTGCTGGACCGTTGTCTCCTTATAATGTAATTATTTATTTTGTATAGAACTCCTGTTATATATAAAGTTGTGACATTCGATCCTGTGCCACTATACATCATATGTGTGAGACTTGGTCCCAGCATACCTGGTGTTTATGTTCGCGCCCGGGTCTTGGTGCCCCTAAAACCCGGGTGTGACAGAGGGTCTCAAGAATGCCGGGTCCACCTTCTCCAGACTCACCAAGACAGTACTCGAAGGGCAGGTCGGCAGAAATGTATTTACATATGTGGACGACATCGTCGTCGCCAGCAGAAATAAGGAGGACCATCTCGCCGACCTGGCCGAGACATTCGCAAACATGCGAGATGCACGACTCCGCCTAAACCCGGAAAAGTGCGTTTTCGGTGTTCGCCAGGGCAAGATATTGGGCTACCTGGTGTCACACCGCGGCATCGAGGCCAACCCAACCAAGATCCAGGCCATCATCGACATGTCGCCTCCGCAGTCCGCCAGGGACGTCCAGCGTCTGACAGGAAGATTGGCCGCTCTCAACAGATTCATCTCCAGGTCGGCCGAGCGAAGTCTTCCTTTCCTCAAAACTCTCCGCGGCGCAAAAGACTTCGCCTGGGGGCCGGAGCAAGCAGCGGCCTTCGCCTCATTAAAACAGTACTTGACGGAGCTGGCCATCCTCACGAGCCCCGACTCCTCGCTCCCCCTATTGCTCTACGTCGCGGCTTCGCCGCACGCAGTCAGCGCGGCACTAGTGCAGGAGCAGACAGTCGAAGGCGCTGTCAGACAGTGCCCTGTTTATTACGTCTCCGAGGTCCTGACACCATCCAAATGCAACATGACAGAGCTGGAGAAGATCGCCTATGCAGTTGTTATGTCCTCGCGCAAGCTGCGCCACTACTTTGAAGCATTCAAGGTCCGCGTCACCTCAGACAGGGGGCTCGGCGAACTGTTCAGAAACCCGGAGGCATCGGCGAGGATCGCCAAGTGGGCAGCCGAACTCTCCGGCTACCACATCAGCTTCGAGCCCAGGACAGCCATCAAATCACAAGTCCTGGCAGACTTCATCGTCGACTGGACCGGGCCAGCGACACAGCCGGCCCCGACCACAGAGAGGGCCTGGACGATCCATTGCGACGGCGCATGGTGCCATGCGGGGGCAGGCGTCGCTGCAGTCATAACCTCACCAGTCGGGGTCAAGCACAGATATGCAGCACGACTCAGCTTCAATCTGGAATCCGACAGATGCACCAATAATATAGCAGAATACGAAGCAGTCATCCTCGGCCTCCGCAAGCTAAGGGCCCTCGGAGTCACCACTTGCATCATCAAAACAGACTCCAAGGTAGTTGCCGGCCAGGTCGAGAAAGACTATGCAGCCAAGGACCCGGCACTCATGCAGTACCTCGCGGCCATCCGAAGTCTCGAGAGGCAGTTCAAGGGGTTCACTGTGCAGCACGTGGACCGGGCCAAGAATGAGGAGGCCGACGCATTGGCCAAGGCCGCGGCCAGGGGCGAAACCATGCCCTCCGACGTGTTCTTCCATATCATCGGCACGCCAGCAGTCCGGAGCCCCGAAGGGCTCCAAATAACCAATGACAGCGAGGGCCACCGTACAGTTAACCTCATCATGACCGAAGACTGGCGAGCACCCATTACCCTGTTCCTGCAGGGGTATTATCACCCAGCCGACATCAGTGAGGCCAAGCGCCTCAGACATCGAAGCCGAGACTTCGCTCTGATTAAAGGCCAACTCTACAAAAAAGGGGTCAATCAACCAATGCTCAAGTGCGTCACCGAGGCCGAAGGCATGCAGATTCTACGTGAAGTCCACAGTGGCACGTGCGGCTCGCACGCGGGGCCGCGGGCCCTAGCTGCTAAGGTGATCCGCCAGGGTTTTTATTGGCCCGCAATGATTTGCGCCGCGAATCGGGTCACTCGGTCCTGCGAAGCCTGCCAGAAGTTCTCTCCTCGGTCAGGTGGTCCTTCGCAGTATACAAAACTGATCGCCCACACATGGCCTCTCCAGCGCTGGGGTCTCGACATTGTTGGACCCCTGCCCACCGCTCAGGGGAACCTTAGGTTCGCCTTCGTCGCGGTCGAGTACTTCACCAAATGGATCGAGGCACGGGCCGTCTCCACAATAACATCAAAGACTGCCCAAAAATTCTTCTGGCAGAACATCGTTTGCCGCTTCGGAGTACCGTCCGAATTAACAGTCGACAACGGCAAGCAGTTTGATAACCAAAACTTCAAGGATTTTTGTTTCTCCATTGGCACCAAGCTTGCCTTCGCATCAGTCTATCATCCGCAGTCCAACGGGGTCGTGGAGCGCGCTAACGGGAAAATCTTCACAGCCATCAAAAAAATGCTCCTCGATGAAAAAAAGGGCAGATGGAGCGATTTTTTACCTGAGGCAGTCTGGGCACTAAACACGACTGAGTGCAGGGCGACCGGGTTTACTCCCTTCCGTCTCTTATACGGATCGGAGGCCATGACCCCGCAAGAAATAAAGCACGGGTCCCCGCGAACAGTCCCGTCAGCCGTCCCAGATGTGGACGAGCCAACTTCAAAGGACCTCGTCGACGGAGACCGTGTCTTCGCCCTACAGGCCCTGAACAAGTATCAAGCCCAGACCAAAGCATGGCGCGACCATTCAGTCACCCCAAGGGAGTTCAGCGAGGGGGACCTCGTACTCATTCGAACAGCTCGGACGGAGTCCAAGGGCAAGCTGGAGCCCAGGTGGGAGGGCCCTTTCATCGTCAAGACAAAAGCTTCCCCCAGCGCTTACAGGCTCACAACGCCAACCGGCGAGGACCTGGAGCACTCCTGGAACATAGACAACCTCCGCAAATTTTTTGTTTGATTCCTCAGGGCTGTCTTCGCCCTTGTAATTCGCAAAAACAATCTTGCACCGGCCCGCACTCTTTTCCTCTCGGGGGGTGAGGTTTTTAACGAGGCGGAGCCATGTAAAACATGCGTAAAAAATCCCCCGCAAAAAGACACGCGTCGAAAAAGACCGCAATGACGGTCTTCGGCATTCGACCACCACGAGGTCACCGCGAGGCTAAGCGCTAGCTACCCTCGCGTGCGACAAATCCGCGCAGAAGTCGCCTAAGGGTGCAGCCGGATTAGCACAACAAGTGCGGAAAAAATCTAAGTCTATCGCGAAGACTATCCGCGCAGAAGTCGCCTAAGGGTGCAGCCGGATTAGCACAACAAGTGCGGAAAAAATCTAAGTCTATCGCGAAGACTATCCGCGCAGAAGTCGCCTAAGGGTGCAGCTGGATTAGCACAACAAGTGCGGAAAAAATCTAAGTCTATCGCGAAGACTATCCGCGCAGAAGTCGCCTAAGGGTGCAGCCGGATTAGCACAACAAGTGCGGAAAAAATCTAAGTCTATCACGAAGACTATCCGCGCAGAAGTCGCCTAAGGGTGCAGCCGGATTAGCACAACAAGTGCGGAAAAAATCTAAGTTTATCGCGAAGACTATCCGCGCAGAAGTCGCCTAAGGGCGCAGCCGGATTAGCACAACAAGTGCGGAAAAAATCTAAGTCTATCGCGAAGACTATCCGCGCAGAAGTCGCCTAAGGGCGCAGCCGGATTAGCACAACAAGTGCGGAAAAAATCTAAGTCTATCCGCGAAGAGGTCGCTCAAAAAGTGCAGCCGGATTAGCACGACGAGTGCGGAAAAACCGAAGACTATCTGTGCAGAAGACACTTGAGGGTACACCTGGACTAGCGCGACAACGACTGAAACAACAACATCAAACCATCCACGCCAAGACCAACTACAATCAAGCCAACACAGCGCAACAAAACAAATCAGTAAGTACAAAACGCCTCCGCACACACACATGCACGCGAGGGCGCACAATTCCACCATACAAGCCTCTACATACACAAGCGAGGGCACCACACTCTACATCGGCTCAACCTTAGGAATAATTCCCATCTCCCTATAATTAAATAACATTATCCTGAGCTCCTCACCCGCAAAAAGACTCCGCAGTTCCCCTTCACCCACACTCTCGGCGGTCGGCAGAGACAACAGTTCCCGCCGACCAGCCCCACTCACACGAAGCCGAGCCCGCTCCTCCGCGCTAACCCTACGTTTTGCAACCGCCCTTCGTCGACGGCGCTTGGTGCTAGGGCCTGGCGCGTCCGGCGCGTCCGCGGCGTGTGGCGAAGCCTCCGCCGCCGCCACGTCCAAGGCCGCAAAATAATCCAAGTCCTCCTCCGACGACTCCTCAGTCCACTCAACCGAGCTCCCGGAGTCGGCAAAATCAAAAAACTCAGATGCAGACTCACTATATTCATTACCACCTTCCGCGGTCGAAGCCGCCAAAAACTCAGTAGTAGTGGTTGCGTGCGCAGGCCCAAAATCTTGAACCTGCGCAGCAACCAAAATTCAGTACAACATCCAAAATTCCCCAACCCTAAACAACCACTACGCCACCTGCGCGGGCCCTGACGCTGCGGGAGCCTCCGCCGTTGGCTCCGCCGCCTCCGCCGCCATTGTTTCCGCCGCCTCCGCCGCGGGATCTTCGACGGTCGGCGCGGCTGCTTCGAGGGCGTCAGGAGCGCCTTCGGTCACCTTCAGGGGCAGATCTTCAACGGCCGCAGCAGTCGTGGGGGCGCCTGGTGCGTCTTCCGCGGTCTCCGGCGTTGGCTCCGGGTCAGGCAGGGCGCTGTTTAGTGCTCCGAAGTCGTCCACCCGCTCGCCTCGCTCCGCCTAAAACAAAACATACAAAAAGTCAGCAAACACACGCACAGACCACATCCAGCAAACGCCGAACACACGACAACGTTACCTGAGCCCTCGCAGCCTCGGCCCGCTCCCTGACCACATCACCACCATACAGACCCCACATTCGGTCATAGAGGGCACCGGCGGACTCCTTCACCACGGGGTCTTCGACTTTATAGATATCCCGCCCAAAATCTTCATCTGCCTGGTCGAAGGCCTCATAGTGCCGGCACCCTTCGCGAGAGAGTGCGTTCATCGCCCCCTCGCAGGTGACCAGGGAAGCGAATGACATTAACCCCCCCAGGACAGTGGGGAGCTCCTGCAGCTCCTCTTGCACCCATTCCAAACAGCGAAGGCCGGCCTCTCGCTCCGGCACTACGAAGTCACCGGTCCGCGCACCCAGCTCGCGATATGTGGCCATGAGCTGTGTGCGCGTCCGTTCGGCCTCCGTTCGCTCTGCAGCTTCGGCCCCCTTCGCGCGGCTCTCCAGAGCGGTGAGCCGCTCCCGCAGGTCTTCGGCGAGTTCCTTGGCAAGTTTGCCTTCCGTCCGTGCCAGCCTAGCCTCCGCCCGCGCGGCCTGCTCCTTGGCGATGGCCTCGTTGGCCTCCCTCCTCTCCCCCACCAGCTGGCGCCGGAGGTCAGCCTTTTCCTTCTCCAGGGCGGCCACCTTGTCCGCCAGGTTACGACACTTGCTGTCGGAGGCGGACTTCTCACGGACAGCGTCAGCGTGCTGCGTCCGAAGTCTCTCGACTTCGGCAGACAAAGCTGCCGTAAGCGCCCCCGACGCAGTACGGCTGGTGAAGTCAGCCACCTGCAGAGCACACGCAAGGCTTTTGCCATCAAAAAAAAAATAGCGCGGCGGACCTGACTCAGCGCCTCCGCCACCTGACTCAGCGCCTCCGTCACCCCTTTCAGCCGGCGGGTCGCCGCGCCAGCCTCGTCCCTGACCAACGCAAGGGCCGACACCTCGCCTCCGGCGCCAAGGGTCCCGTCCCTCGCCTTCGACGACAGCGCGGCCGTCGCGCTTGCCGCGGCAGGCGCAGCTATAGCAAGCCGGCCCTCGTCCGACCCTGCAACGCATCAACGAGTAAAAACCAAAAAAAAAAAGTCAGGTGGCTTACCCCCAAGATAATCGTCCACACTGATATCGGTGCCGAAGTCGGCAACGCGTTTGCCCGGCGGCGGCGACGTTCGAGCCGCCTTCGAAGCCTCCGCCACTCCACTGGCCGGCGGCACCCCCTTCGTCAGTTTGGAGACTCCGGCGCCCGCCGTTGTCTCCGGCGCCTTGCTAGGTGCAGAGGCGCCCGCCTTCGCCGCCAGCGGCGGCTTGCCTCCGCTGGAGGCCGTAGCCTTCGCCGGTCCCCGCTGCCTTTTCGGCCGGGCTTCGTGAATTCTGACAGTCGCCTGGCGTTTTTTGCGCCGCCCCTCGGCGATCCTTGTCCATCACTGCCCACACAACAGCACCGATATTTCGCCCGTAAGGAAAAACTCTCCACTGATGAACCATACGAGATGTAAAACAGTCTTCCTCAGCCGCGCAGGGGATAGGAACATTTCTAGGCCAGCAGCCCCCGGTAACCCTCAGCATCCGAGCCGAAGACTCCCGGAGCTCGGGCGAAGACATCCTCTCCCCCGGGGCCGCACACGTCCTCATTAACTCTCTAGCAAAACTATCAGACACACCAATTCCTCCCATCGCAGTACCTAATTTTCTCTTTTTTGAGGAGGGGGCGGCCGCCAGCGCACGGTCGCCTCCAGTCTCCACCGCCGGCTTCTTCCCACGGCGGTCCGCTTCGTCTTGACCAGGGTAGCCGTCGTACGGCAATTGATTTAATTCGAAGACCCTGTTCAGACGTTCATTTGACCCGCGAATGTCGAAGCTGCGCTGGCCCTCCGTCCTCGCCACGTACCGCCCCACGAGCCGCACCGCCAAGTCCTCCGCATCACGCACAAAGGCGGCCGGGTCACGGTTTCGCAAATTCAGGGCGAAGGCAGGACTTCGCACCACCCTTCCTCCGTGAAAGGGCATCTGGCGAGGGCACACTTCGCCCAGCGCCCAGCCGTGCGCCAAGGGCCAAACCCCGTACGCCACGAACTCTTCAACTAAATCACGACCACTGCTCTGGCCGGCGGCGCACCGAAGGGCCCCTTCGTCCGCATCCTCTTCTGCCACTTCAAAAGGCGGATACGCAGAGTAATAGTGGGAGCACATCTCAGACACGGGAAGTCCTTCGTGGCCTTCGACAGTAGCCTCAGCAACGTAAAACCAAAACTCATTCCAATTGCCCCACTTGTTGCGGGCGCATGGAACCAACTCCACTACTGGCATTGTAGTCTTGCCGGTCTTCGGCGTAAATGTGCACGACCCGAACTGGGCAACTCCGTCCTCAACCATCCTCTTCTGCCAATGCAAGCAATAATTCTTCGCAAAAACTTCGACCGACGGCTGTCCGCCGTACGAAGTCGTCGCCCAGACATACTTCGCCAGCGCCACCACGGCGTTCGGTGTCAGCTGATGTATCTGAACGTTGAATCGCCGCAGGACTTCGCCAACAAACCGGTGCGCAGGCAGGCGGAGACCGGCGACGAAGAACGCCTCGAAAACAACCAATTCACCCTCCGGCTCGGGGACTTCCTCCGTCCCCGGAGCACGGGCGACTCCGCCGCCAAAGTAGCCCAATCGCTGCATATCTTCAATGCGGGCCGACGTCATCCGTGACACTCCAAAATCAACAGAGTCGCCGGCGCGCAGCTCCTCCACCATCACGCCACTCAAAGTCTCCTCAGACGAGGCGGCGGCCGGCGGCGTGGCGTCGGCGGAAGAAGAAGAAGATGGCATTGCTACGTACCGTCGGCGGCGGCGGGCGGTCTGCTTCACTCGAGCCAGAACTCCGACGAGCAAAGGGAGCAGCGGAAGAAGAGGAGCAGAAAGACGGCGGGCGGCTAGGGTTTTCACGGAGCGTGAAAGGCAAGGTGCAAACAGCGCCGACCCCCGCCCCCTTTTATAGGCAGGGCGCGGCTCTTCGGGAAACCCGCAATCCGACAGGGCGCGACGCTTCGGAAAACCCGCAATCCAACAGTACGACGTCCATCAACGGTCACATCAAAAACCCCCGCGGAACCACTTCGAGCGAGGGCAGCGTCTCCGCCATCTAGCGACGTCTTCGGCACCAGGTGACTTTGTCGAACTGGTCCCTCGGAGGGCAAATGTTGGAGCGAAGGCAGAAACGCCACCCTTCGCCCGAAGTCTCCACCGCTTAGCCCATGCCCTGACAGATAAAGCAGGCAGGGACACCCTTCGCTTCGTCGGCACCAGAGACAAAACGGAGACCCTTCGCTCGATTCGGCACCAGACGAAGGCCTGCGGCGACGCCTCGCGGCGCGGCCTCGTTCAGCTCTGAGGCCCACATGAGATCTGGCCCATCGTAACGGGCCCTGCGTGGCCGCGTTTGTGTTACGGGCCTAATTTGTAAAGGCATACTTGTAATTACGGCTTGTAACCCCGCTTTATGGGAATATTCTAGGGATAAACTAGGTGCCTGAGGGCACATGCGTCCTTAACGCAAGGCGCCGTGCACTCGGATACCTATAAATACCCCTGTACAGTGCCCGTGAGAGGCCAGATTAACAGAGCTTTTACTACCACGCGTAAGTGCCCTGTTGCCATCTCCATTCACTCGTGTTGGATCCCCTTGCTGATCCAGAGCAAGTTCCAACAGCAACGTAAAACCAAAATTCATTCCAGTTGCCCCACTTGTTACGGGCGCAAGGAACCAACTCAACCACCTGCATCGTGGTCTTGCCGGTCTTCGGCGTGAACGTGCAGGACCCAAACTGAGCAACTTCGTTCCCTATCATCCTCTTCTGCCAGTGCAAACAATAATACTTCGCAAAAACCTCAACCGATGGCTGTCCGCCGTACGAAGTCGTCGCCCAGACATACTTCGACAGAGCCACCACGGCATTCGGTGTCAGCTGATGTATCTGAACATTGAACCTGCGCAGGACTTCGCCAACAAATCGGTGCGCAGGCAAGCGGAGACCGGCGGCGAAGAACGCTTCAAAAACAACCAACTCGCCCTCCGGCTCGGGGACTTCCTCCGTCCCCGGGGCGCGAGCAACTCCGCCGCCGAAGTAACCCAACCGCTGCATATCTTGCACGCGGACCGATGACATCCGCGACACACCAAAATCAACAGAGTCGCCGGCGCGCAACTCCTCTGCCATCAAACTACTCAGCGTCTCTTCAGACGAGGCGGCGGCCGGCGGCGAGGAATCGGCCGGCGGCGTAGCGGCAGCGGAAGAAGAGGAGGTCGGCATCGCTACGTACCGACGGCGGCGGTGGGCGGTCTGCTTCACTCGAGCCAGATCTCCGGCGAGCAAGAGCACGGCGGGCAGACGAGCAGCAAGACGGCGGGCGGCTAGGGTTTTCACGGAGCGCGGGGAGTGAAGTTCAAAAAGGCGCCGCCCCCCGCCCCCTTTTATAGGCGGGGCGCGGCTCTTTGGAAAACCCGCAATCCGACAGGGCGCGGCGCTTCGGGAAACCCGCAATCCAACAGTACGCCGTCCATCAACGGTCACATCAAAAACCCCCGTGGAACCACTTCGAGCGAGGGCAGCGTCTCCGCCATCTAGCGACGTCTTCGGCACCAGGTGACTTTGTCGAACTGGTCCCTCGGAGGGCAAATGTTGGGGCGAAGGCGACAACGCCACCCTTCGCTTGAAGTCTTCGTAGAAGCCGCCGGTCAAACAGACGATACAGGCAGGGACACCCTTCGCTTCGTCGGCACCAGACGAAGACCGGCGACGAAGTCATCCACAGTGCGGCCTCGTCCAGCTCAGAGGCCCACGTGCGATCCGGCCCATTGTAACCGGCCCTGCGTGGCCGCCGCGCGTTACGGGCCTAATTTGTAAAGGCATTCCTGTAATTACAGTTTGTAACCCCGCTTGATGGGAATATTCTGGGGATAACCTGGGTAGTTGAGGGCACATGCGTCCTTAGCACAAGGCGCTGGGCGCTCAGGTACCTATAAATACCCCTGTACAGTGCCCGCGTGAGGGGCAGGAAAAGAGCAATCGTTTTCTAGCACGTAATCCTGTTGTCGCTACTGTTCACTCTTGTTGGCTACTGTGCTGTAAGCGAGAGCAAGTTCCAACACAAGTCTCGAAGGTTTTGCCTCGCTCCTGTCGACACCTTTATCGTATGTGCAAGCCGTCGAACCGAAGCTCGTAGCTTTGTTTCTATGTTCACGACAGTCGTATGATGCCTCATGCGAGGGTACCCTTCATCACTTCACCCTGTTATACCTAAAATAGACTCATGAGTTAACGCTTTTTGGACCTTCGACTAATGAGGACCCCCAACATGCCATGACTCCTCTGGTTATCAATCGTGTCACTGATCCTGTTAAACTTACCGAGAAGGGTAATCCCTTCCTAGGGGCAGACCGACAGGGGGGCAAAGTGGGCCATGCCCCCTGAATTTTTGAGATCACCTATATATAATATATATGTATTGTCAATTAAGAAAATGCTAAAGTTATGAAGCGCCAAAACTCAACTTTATGGGTAGGGATGGCAACTTAACCCGCAAATCCAAATTGGATTATCTAAATAGTTCAATGTCTCAAAACTAGAATGATGTTATTGCCTCTGTCAACAAAAACTTAATGGTATGTTTGCTTCTTTTATTTAGAGTAAAATATATTACCGGTCCCTAAACTTACATCATTGTATCATCTCGGTCGCTAAACCCAAAAAATGCACATCAAAGTCCCTAAACTTGTAAAATTATATCATTCCAATCTCTAAAATCTGAAATGTGCAATTTCGATCCCTATACTTATATTTAGAGTAAAATACATTATCGGTCCCTAAACTTATACCGTTGTATCATCTCGGTCGCTAAACTCCAAAAATGCACATCAAAGTCCCTAAACTTGTAAAATTATATCATCCCGATCTCTAAAATTTGAACATGCACATTTCCGATCTCTAATCTTGTTTTAGGTGTCATATTTGATGCATGTTGAGAGTTTAGAGATCAGAATTATACAACTTCACAGGTTTAGGGACCTGGATGTGCACTTTGGAAGGTTAGAAAGTAGGATGATACTCCGCTACAAGTCTAGGAACTGGTAGTGTATTTTACTCTTTTATTTATATAATTTTCTTCTTTAAACTTGTATCATATATTGATATGAAACTTGAATTTTATGTAACAATAGTTTTTTACGATTTTGCTTAATTTTGTTAGGCGATTTTTTGGCCTCTCACGAATTTTTGTCATGTGTCCGCCACTGTCCGTGCCTACAGAACAAAGAACACAAATAAGAACTCGAAAGCACATAGCTCAATGAAACTTACAACCGCAGATGTATGATTAAGATCACGAAAGTGGGGTTTCACAAGAAGATGACGATCTTTTAATGATAGATTGATTGAAAACAAAACACAAGCTCGAACTAACTTCCATACCAATTGAAGGGATTGTAACACCTATGAGTGGGGTGAATGAGGTGACTTAAAAAACTAAATTGCTTAATAAGAAATTAAATTGCACTAACCATCTGACTGTATATATGATTATAAAATAACTGAAATGATGCTTAATTCTAAATGTAAACAATTTCCCAGAAAATTACTTATGTTATAGATTCATTCATACCTGATTTAGGTAACGCGTTTCAGAACTGCAGAAACGTATGGCCTTGTTCTGTCATACGTTTCTCAATTCTTGCAGGTTCTTGGACAACTTGCAATATTAAACATCGGGAAGTCATCAAATAAACTAGTCAATATCAAAACCTTGCATGATCATGTTGCAGTTTTATTATCAGACAAGCACCACTGCACCAGAGCCACTGCAGTTCTCAGTTTCATGTTACAGGGAAGGGTGTATATTTAAGAAAATGGACGTATATTTGAAGGGACATAATATGTGTGTGTATTTCAGGTCTCAGTTTCCAAGATGTATATCTCAGATGTCAATTTGTCCGATTTATCTCTTATATCGACATTCAAAGATGAATTCAGGTAATGGATACTTCTAATCACAAGATCGGGTTTAAGATATCAGCAATACCAAAAAGAAAAAGGCACAAACCACAGAAAAAGGGGGAATACCGCAGATTTTGATGAGGGACTCGAGCTCCAGCAGGTGCTGGAAACAGGGGCGAAGCTACGTAGAAGGTATTGAATATACATACACTCATGAAAATTTATAAAAAATAGTGATTTAGATCAAATTTTTATAATATATGCACCATCTATAAATTATTACTAGGTATCTTTAAAGGATTTGCATCATCCTTAGGTTCTCTCTAGCATCGCCACTGCTGTAAAAGTTGCTCCAATCCAATCCCTAGCACAGAAAGGAAGTGCATTTCACAATTACCACCAAACTAGCGACGTGACCGACGAGTCTGGACAGCGGCATGCGCTGCGGGTGCAGTGCAGGGTAGGATTCAAAGTTTCAAACATCGAGGTCTGCCTTGCAGCCGTGCAGGAACCTGGTAGACTGGCTGCGTGCCGGCGAGCTCGGATAGGTTGGGGTAGGTTTGGATAAAATACTAGTTAGCTAGCTTGTTTGACTCGTGGTTAGATCAGTTCAATTTGACTCGGTTCATTTCAATTTTATCACGATATAAGTTAGAATCTTAACTCAATTTGTTAACGAGCTAGAATTTGTCGGTAAAACAAAGTCTCTAGTTGTGTTGAATAAACTATATTAATTTAATGTTAAATTGATGCGATACGTGAAATCATAAGTACAATTACTATTTTCTAATATTAAATTGGCCTTCAATTTTAACAATTAATTAAATTGTTGTATACATGTGTATATTGTTTTTTCTTTGGCTCGTGAGCTCAAAAATGAGCCAAACCGATTTGATTCTCTGACTCGGTTCTTTAACGAGCCAAGTCGAACAACTCGTTAACTTAATGATTCAGCTCGAGTTCAGTCGAGCCGAGTGCTATATCTAGCCTTAGTCAGGGCTCATGGTGGGGAGGTGAGCTCCCACTAGGGGTGTATCCGAGCATCCAACCGTCCGAATAGGTTAATTATTCGGTTGGATAGTTTTTTTTAATATCCATAGCATATCTGGATCTTCGGATTCAGATCTGGATAGTATAATTGTGATATCGGATACGAATACGGGATGACTGATATCCATCGGATTTCAAATATTTGGATAAATTTTCGGATATATCTTTCCAGATATCCGGATATCTTTTCGGATACATCTTCTCGGATATCCGGATAGCTGTGTGCATTTTGATTATTTTCTGAATAAAAAAATTAGTAATACACAAATAGCCTCAGAAATTTATGAATTTTTACGGAGGTGCAACATATGTCCATATATAATTCTCAAAAATGTTTGGACCATAAAATTTATAGGATGACATCATTTCTTCTATATCTCTTTAACTTATTGCATAAGTTACATGTGAAATCACTCTAAATATCCAAGTTTCGACATAGTCATCCACTTTATCATTTTTATGTGGGGACTTGAGTTTATCTTATTATATAATGTTTATTAGTCTTGGTAATTTATTTGTATTTTTTGTTCGACACTAAAATATTTTATGAATTTAATTGTTTTTATGTTTTTCTATAGAAAAATAATAATAATACACAAATAGCCTTAGGAATTCACAAAAATTTACGGAGGCGCAACATATGTTCACATATAATCCTAAAAAATGTTTGGACAATAAAATTCACAAGATGCCATCATTTATTCTATTTCACTTTCACTTGTTGCATAAGTTACATATGAAATCACTCTAAGTATCCAAGTTTCAACATAATCAATTCTTCACTTTATCATTTTCGTATGGGAACTTGAGGTTGTTTTCTTATATAATGTTTATTACTCTTGGTAACTTTTTTTGTATTTTTTGGTCGACACTAGAATATTTTATGAATTTAATTATTTTTCTGCAGAATAATAATAATAATACACAAATAGCCTAAGAAATTCATGAAATTTCACGGAGGCACAACACATGTCCCCATAAAATCCTAAAAGATTGGATTCAAGGATTGGCTAAATGATTGCATCAATCATAGTATGTGTGAAATGGTGTCTTACATAGTATCCGACAAAAAAATGTTACCGACGTTATCATTGTCCGATTAGTTATGTATTCGATACTCGACTATCCATATTTGCATCTGAAAATATTCACATTTGTATTCTTATCCGAAGCTATCTATATTCGAATTTAAATTCGAATAAAAATATAAAAATAAATATGGTTTTAATGATATTCATCAGTATCAGATTAGATTACACTTAGGGTCTGTTTGGTTGAGCTGTGGCTGTGAAAAAAGCTGTTGTGGACTGTGAGCTGTGTAAAAAGCTACTGTAGGTCGTGAGCTGTTAAAAAGCTAAAAACTGTTTGGTCGAAACCACTAAAAGCCGTTAAAAGTTCTTCGATATATGTTTTCACAGTTCCATCCGAAAGCCACTAAAAGCAGGTCCAAGGGTGCTTTTAGTTTTACACTACGAGAAAGTCGGCTTTTAGAAAAAGGTAATTCTAGATATAGCCATTTAGTTTGGCTTTTAGATTTTAGGGAGCAAAAGACAAAGCTAAAAGCCAAACCAAACTTACTCTTAGCCCCACATCCAAATGCGCGCGGCAGTACGCTGTACGCTGGCGTCCCCTGGTCCCGCCGCCAGGACGAGCTAGCTAGAGATTGGTGTGGAGTGTGGTGCGCATGCATACGCTGGTCACGTCGGGCTTGTCCTATGGTCGTCGTGCCAAGCCAACACACGTGAACGCTTCTAGCGACTAGCGAGTTCCTCGGCGCGACCGGTAAACGGTAAGAGAGGCTGAAGAGTCAATACCTTTTATTCAAAACGGTCTTAGTTTTATTTTCAACTGACCTTCGAGAACTTTCTAATAATATAAAAATAAATAAGGACTTCTTTGGTTTTTTAGTCTAGGGACTAAAGTTTAGTTAGAGGACTAAATATGATTAAAAATAAATAAGGCCTCTGTTTAGTTTATAGACTAAAAGTTTTCAAAACACATTAAATAAATTATAAGAACACCAAAATACTCCTTAGCATTCTTCTCATTAGTCCAGCTGAAATAAAGAGGGGCAAAAGGTGAAATTAAGGGCTAGTTTGGCAACCGCATTTTTTCGTGGGATTTTCAATTTCCCAAGGGAAAATGAACTAATTTCCCTTGGGAAAACGAAAAACCATTGGGAAAATGTGGTTCCCAAACTAGACCTAATATGGTTTAATCCTTTTTAGTTACCCCTTAGACCTAGTTTGGGTACTCTGGTATTGATCTCAATCCACATGTGTTGAGGTGGATTGGGTGTAACTTAGTTTCAAGTTACACCCCCAATCCACCTCAATACATGTGGATTATGGTCAATACTAGATTACCTAAATAAAGCCTTAAACGACTAGAGACTAAAGAAATATATTCCCTATTTTAATCTCACTGTTTGTCAATTTAGGGACTAATGTGACAAAAATGGAGGGACTAATCTTTAGTCCCTCAAACTAAACGGACCTAAGTCAACACTCACACAAGAAAGAAGAAACACACATATTAATTGATGATAAGAAGGGCCGTGCCTAAGGGAGTTGGCGGGGTCAATCGACTTGGACCCCACTTTAGTGCATACAAAAACCCTCAACCTAGCAACCAAACAGGTAGGCCACAAGCCCACAACCTACACGTAAGCCACAAGCCCACAATGATTACATAACTGGACATCATCACACAGTGCTCAAATAATAATGTAAAGATGTATTAATTTGATTACATCATAATGTCTGAGACGTCCACATAGTCTTAAACATAGATCAAAGTGCGAAAACGAAACATAGTAAAACTCGGCCTTCAAAGGTAGCCGACTAGGGGTTTGCCGCTAACCCACACCTAAACCTCATCATAGTCTTGGAACTCTTGGAAATTCTCCGCCATGACTTCATCTTCTTCTGAGCATGGGTTGCAATGCGGACAACATGGTGTTTTGGTATTTTAAGCAAGGGTGAGTACACAACAACGTACTCAAGAAATGTTTTGTTTTGCTAAAGTGGACTAGCTTTATGTGGGGTGAAGCTCAGATCAGTTCCTTTTAGTTGCATTGGTCAGGTAATTATTACTAGTAGAGAGCCAAGTTTTAGCAATAATCCCAAGTTATTAACCCAAAGGTACTCCTTCCAAAAGGAAAGAACACCGGAATTCATAATCATCACCGTTAAAACCATTATTATCCTCAGCATCATCTGTAATCATGGTATCTCTAATCAAAGGAGCTCCCAGGGCCGTTCATAATAGTGAGCATGACTGATATATCAGTTTCTTACACTCTATAGAGGTTGCACACTTTACCCACGAGCCATGATTTCCTCTCTAGCCTGGGTTTGCAAGACCCTTGATCACTCCCGAGGTGAATGGCCAGTGATTCACTACGAAGCCTTTACAAAGATTACCTGAAGATGTACCCGCCCGTTAGGTCTCCTAAATGTACCACACTCCTCCCCAAGGGGCAAACCACCCTCGGCAGAGCGAGCCGCATACACCGAGCCCCATTGACGGCATGACGACGAAGCAAACTACACCTCAGTTTCTCTAATTAATTAGCTAGGGGCGTCTCATTCCACCCTCATGGTTGTACTGTGAAGCGTCCCGATCCTTTGGGACTCAAATGTGATACAATTACTAGTCCCAGGAGGCTAGTAACCACATTCATTACTTCAACTAGTTACAGAGTCTGAATAATGTTATTACAATACCGGGGATACAAGCTCGAAAGTGAGCCGAAAAACATAAAGCGCAGTGGAAGATAAAATAGCCCAGGCCACAGGCAGAACTAGGTGAAGACACAGCCCCATCAATCAAGCATAGCAGAAAAGAAGTCTTCAGCTGCTGAAAAACATAAATAAATCTGGGTGAATACACTAGGTATTCCGCAAGCCCACCCGGCTCCCGTAAAGAGAAAGTGACCTATATGGTACATGCTTATTATGGTGGAGTTGAAGTCACTCATACTTTTTCAGAGAAATGCAGTATTCGTTGTTTATGGTTTTCCCACGACAATAGGAGTAACACTTGCTTGACCACCACTGAACTTCCCGCTCCCGTGGTACCTACATTCTTTTCAGACATACACACACATTTCCCTGTTCTCGGTTGTAGTAGAAACACTAATTGTCATACCATTCCAGACTCGTCCATACCAGTGGACACGGACTATTCAAATAGGTTTAGACTCTGCGCAGAGGGGTACACTTTACCCACTAGTCCGGCTCTGCGATCTCATGGCCAATGAGACCCGAATCCGAAACTCTTTCCTTCCTTGTACGTCCGAACCTTAACGGTTATACCAAAAGGAGTCAGGCCACCGCCATGTCCAAACCGGACAAAACATTCCCCCTCCTTATCCTCCCGGTGCTACCCCAGCCTTCATAACCCTGGGGTTGGACCGTACGAGTTTAGATCGAGTGGCTGCCCACACAGCCTCGAGTGGTTGTACTTTTTGAGAGTACAGGTAATGAAAGATGACAAACCGGTCCTTATACGAGAGGACGATCCTTCTGCTCACGCCTAAACCAGCTGAGCCAACACCTTAGTCCCTCCCCTAAACCAGGGAGTCCCTGATCATCCTACTCACCAGGTGATTAGGGTGAGTACCCTTCACCGCACACATTTGGAAAACATCCCACTTGTACCCTTTTCACTTGCCCCATATCTTTTAATCAAAGTAATAGTTAATGCGGGCTCTCTCGTGCTCACCATGCAATTCGATTCCCATCCCATAATCCAGGCTTAGGCAGTGGTAGAGAGAAATAGGTAAATAATGCATCAAGGGAAGGATGGACTTGCCTTCGTCGAAGCTTTCCTGGCACAAGAGGTTAATCTCGGAGGGGTCGGGTTCTTGCCCTTCTTCCGGAGCTAAGAGTTCCGGAGGATCGGATCCCTCTTCCGCTAATTAAACACAGATAATAACAATACATCAAACATTGTGGGGTGTGCAAATTTTTATACTTTATTATTTTTGTGCCCTAATAATTTATTTAGACAATTTTTGGTGCATAAAATATTAGCATCTAAATATATATGTGAAAATGGGAAAAAGAAATGGGAAAAGAAAAATAGAAGGAATTCTCCAGCCAACTGGGCCGGGGGGGATTTTTGGCCCAACAGGCGCCAGCGCGAGCGGGCGGGCGCGCTTTCGGCCCACTTGGCCCAGCCGCGCGGGGCGACGGTGGGGGAACGGCGCTGCGGCGCGGGCCCGCACGCCAGAGAGAGGGAGGGAACGACGTTAACGGCACGGAGGGAGGGGCGAGGGCTCGACCGGGGCCGGTCGGCGGCGAGCTCCGCGGCGGTTCTCCGCCGTCGGTCCGGTTTCGCGATGGGGAAGCAGTGGCGGAGCATGGGCGGTTGATGGGGGTCACGGGGGTGGGGCGAATTTCACCTGCGGGGGCCTATGGTGGCCGGTCCGCGGCACAGTGGTGGGTGCCCGCGGCGGTGATGCCGCCGGTGAGGTTTCCGGCCACAATAGAGTGGGGGAAGTGGCGTGTCGTGACCGTGAGAGTGTGGCGGAGCTCTTGGCATAACTTAATTGAACGGAAGATCGCTAGAGAGGGAGAGGGGAGCTCACCGGAGCGGTGAAGGGAGCACGGCGGCGCTAGCTTGAACGGCTCGGGGAGGAGGGCAGTGGGGGTGGCCAGAGCTGTGTGGCGAATACGGGGCTCGGGCGGGTCCTTTTATAGGTGCTCGGGGGGAGGGAGGGGGATGGGGAAGACAGCGAGCACCGGTGAGCTCGCCATGATGGCGGGAATGGTGCTAACGTCGATGTGATGGCTCGGGCAGGCTGGGGGGTGAGGGGTTGGCTCAAGCACAGTGGCGGGGTTGTCGCAGAGGTTGGCGAGCATTAATGGCGAGGCAACAAGGCGAGGAGGCGCTCGGCGACGGACGCGCCGGTGAGGGATGGGCGAGGGGGATGGAACTGACGAGTGGGCCCTGGCTGCCAGCGAGAGGAAGCTGCGCGAGAGGGAGGGGGCGAGGCGCTGACGGGCGGGGCCCAGGTGTCAGCGGGAGGGAGCTGTGCGCGGGTTGGGCCGCCTGGGCCGGGGAGAGAGGGGGGAAATGCGGGCGCGCGCGGGTTGGGCTGGAAATCGGCCCAGCCGAGGGAGGGGGAGAAGTTTTTCTTTTTCTTTTTATTTTTCTAATTATAATCCCTTTCTTCTCCTTTTTTTCTATTTTTGTTTCTTTTTGATTCTTTTTCTTTGGAGACCAAAAATATTTTCTAAGTGATCTTGAGTGAGAAACATAGTCTATGTGAGGTGCTCTAATTATTTCAAGTGTATGCACATGAGAAGGGGTTCTAAGTGTAGGGTTAAGGGGGAGAGGTAAAATAAGGGGGGGATTAGGAGGTTAGGGTTTCAAACCTTGGGTGGGATTTTGGGATGTTACAAACCTACCCCACTTAAAGGAATCTCGCCCTCGAGATTTAGACTGGATTTGAGAAAAGATAAGGGTATTCCCTCCTCAAGGAGTCCTCACTCTCCTAGGTAGCTTTCTCTTCTCCTTCTCTGCTCCACTGAACATTACAGAGCTTTACTTCTGAGGTGCGGGTCTTTCTGACTGCTGAATCAAGAATCTTCACTGGTTTTTCACGGTACTGAAGGTCTTTCTGAATCTGTACTGTCTCTTCTTTGAGGTGACTTTCTGGTGCTTGCAGGCATTTGCAGAGCTGGGATACGTGAAACACATTGTGGATGTCGGACATGGATTCCGGTAATTCCAGACGATATGCTGCGGGTCCTACCCTGCCAATGATGGGATAGGGACCTACAAAACGTGGGGCTAGCTTCCCTTTTACTTGGAACCTCCTAACACCACGCATTGGAGAAACCTTGAGGTAGATGAAGTCTCCTTCCTCAAATCGGAGTTCCCTCTGCCTGTTGTCTGCATAACTCTTCTGTCGACTCTGAGCTTCGAGTAACCTTCTGCGGATCAGTGCAACTTTCTCTTCCGCCTCTTTGACAAAGGCAGGTCCTTCTAGTGCTTTTTCCCCCACGTTGGACCACATGAGAGGGGTCTGGCATTTCCGTCTATACAGTGCTTCGAATGGCGACATCTTGATGCTGGCCTGATAGCTATTGTTGTATGAGAACTCTGCGTAGGGTAGACTGGATTCCCAACTCTTATCAAAAGCTAGCACACATGCTCTTAACAGATCTTCAAGGACTTTGTTGACTCTTTCTGTCTGCCCATCTGTCTGAGGGTGATAAGCGGTACTGAAATCTAGCTTGGTGCCCATAGCTTTCTGAAGGCTTGTCCAGAATTTGGATGTGAACTGGGTTCCCCTGTCTGACACTATCTTCCTTGGGATGCCATGGAGTCTGACAATCTCCTTGAGATAAATCCGGGCAAGGGTGGCTCCTCCAAAGGTAGTTTTCACTGGGATGAAATGGGCTACCTTGGTGAGGCGATCTATTATTACCCAGATGGAATCATTCCCTTTTTGCGTCCGGGGCAGTCCGGTTACGAAGTCCATGCCTATTTCTTCCCACTTCCATTCAGGTATCGGAAGGGGTTGTAATAGGCCTGCAGGTTTTTGGTGTTCGGCCTTCGTCCGTTGGCAGATGTCACATCGGGCCACATACTGAGCTATTTCTTTCTTCATCCCTTTCCACCAGTATCTGGTTTTGAGGTCCAGGTACATCTTGGTAGTTTCTGGGTGGATGGAGTAAGCCGAGTCATGAGCTTCCTTGAGTAGGACTTCTCGGGCCTCCCCTTTTGGTACACACAGACGGTGTTTGAACCAAAGGACTCCTTGGTCATCTGCCCTGAGGTCCGGGAGTTGTTCCTTGCGGGCTTTCTCCACAAGTCTTGCTGTCTCTGAGTCTAGACGTTGAGCTTTGCATATGAGGTCTTCCAGCATTGGTTTGACTTCGAGACTGTCGTTGTTTCCCAGACATGCATTTAGTTGCGCTGATTCTTTCTTCCAATCTTCTAAAAAGTTGGTTCCTTTTATTCCGAATGGTTTTCGACTGAGGGCGTCGGCTACCACGTTGGCCTTCCCGGGGTGATAGTGAATTTCTAGGTCGTAATCCTTGATCAGCTCTAACCATCTTTGCTGACGGAGGTTGAGATCTGGTTGAGTGAATATATACTTCAGACTCTTGTGATCGGTGAAAATGTGGCATTTGTTTCCGATTAGGTAATGCCTCCATATCTTCAAGGCATGCACTATGGCTGCCAATTCCAAATCATGGGTGGGGTAATTCTGTTCGTGCGGCTTGAGTAGGCGTGATGCGTAAGCAATGACTTTCTCGTTTTGCATTAGCACACACCCTAAGCCTTGCCTCAAGGCATCACAGAAGACGACAAAAATCTTGATGGATATCTGGCAGTGATAGAATGGGTGCTGTTGTGAGTTTCTCCTTTATGACCTGGAAACTCCCTTCACATTTTGGGGTCCACACAAATTTATGGTCTTTCTTGAGAAGTTCTGTCATCGGTCTTGCTATGCTGGAGAATCCTTTGATGAAGCGGCGGTAATACCCTGCCATTCCTAGGAAGCTTCAAACTTCACTGACGTTGGTTGGCTGTCTCCATTTTGATACTGCTTCCACCTTGGAAGGGTCCACTTCTATCCCTTCTGCGGTTAAGATATGCCCAAGGAAGGCTATCTTTTCCAACCAAAATTCACATTTACTGAGTTTAGCATAAAGTTGGTGTGCTCTGAGTTTTCTGAGGACGATCCGAAGGTGACGCTTATGGTCTTCGCGGTTCTTGGAGTAGATAAGGATGTCATCAATGAAGACTACGACAAACTTATCTAGCTCTTCCATAAACACTTTATTCATGAGGTTCATGAAAAAGGCGGGTGGGTTTGTCAGTCCGAACGACATCACTGTGAATTCATATTGCCCGTACCGGGTGACAAATGCAGTCTTTTGGATGTCTGCTTCCTTGATCCTCAATTGGTGGTAACCAGACCTTAGGTCTATCTTGGAGAAGTACTTGGCTCCTTGAAGTTGATCGAAGAGGTCGTCAATCCGAGGAAGTGGATACTTGTTTTTGATGGTAACTTCATTTAACGATCGGTAATCAATACACATTCTCATGCTTCCATCCTTCTTAGAGACGAACAGGACTGGTGCTCCCCAAGGTGATGAGCTGGGACGAATGTATCCCTTTTGCTGAAGATCTGCGATTTGAAGCTTCAGTTCTGCTAACTCGGTCGGAGCCATGCGGTATGGTCTCTTCGCGATGGGTGCCGTTCCAGGGATCAGATCTATGTAGAACTCCACTTCTCTTTCTGGTGGCATTCCTGACAATTCTTCTGGAAACACGTCCATGAATTCTTATACTACTGATATACTTTCCGTTGCTAGATTGAACATCATTGGGTCACTGGCGGGTGGCTGTGCCTGACAAGAGACTGACTTTCCCTGCTGGTCGGTGAGGAGGACTGTCTTGTCTGCGCAACTGATGATGCCTTTGTGTTTAGTTAGCCAATCCATCACTAGGATCACATCAATTCCTTTGGAGGGCAAGACGGTTAAGTCTGCCAGGAATACTACCCCACTTAAAAGGATTCTAACTTGGGAGCATTTTAGCTGGCATAGAAGGTCGGACCCTGGGGTTCGGGTGACCAAGGGAATCTCTAGAGGAGTAGAGGGAATGCCATACTTTTCCACAAAGCTAGTGGCTATGAAGGAGTGGGATGCTCCAGAATTGAAAAGTACGGTAGCGGGAGTAAATTCAACAAGGAACTCACCGAGTACTACTCCCGGAGCCTGCTGAGCTTTCTGGGCATCGACATGATTTACTCGTGCCCTTCCTTGGTAAGGAGCCTTGTTCTGCTGGCTGACGGCGGAGGGGGCCTTGGGGGCGGATGCCGAGGTATTCTTGGGGCCATTCACCGAGTTGGAGTAGGCGGGTCCTGGTGGCTTCAGCTGCGGACAGTTGTTCTTGAAGTGACTGGGATCACCACAGTGCCAACATGCATTTGCCGGGGGTTGGTTGCTTGCCACTGAGAAGGAATGGAAAGAGCTCTGACTCTGCTGGCTGAATCGTGACGGAGTGGGTCCAGCTGGTCTACTGAAGTTTGGTCCCTTGGGTGGAAACCCAAATGATCGAGTCTTCTGGTGCCGGTCCTGCTGCTGTGCCCTGAGAACCTGGAACTTCCTTTTGAAATGCCCCTTTTCTTCCTCTTTTGCCCTTTCAACTTGCATGGCCTTGTTGGAAAGGTGAGAGAAATTGAGGAAGTCTTGGCTAGCCAGAATTGTCTTGAGTTCTGGCCTGAGTCCCTTCAGGAAACGAGCCATCTTCTTGCTCTCGGTATTGACATCATCTGGCGCGTAGCGGGCTAACTCTGTGAACTTGTGCACATATTCGCTGACAGATCTTCCGTCTTGAGTCAATTCTCGAAACTCGTCCTCCTTAAGTTGTACAAGTCCTTGGGGCACATGGTGCTCCCGGAAAGCCGCTTCAAATTCCGCCCAGGTAGCATCTCTGATGGTGACGTTGAAGGTGTCCCACCAGGCTAAGGCCATCCCGGAAAGTTGGTGGGCAGCCAGCTGAACACGCTGATTCTCTGGGCAACCAATGGCTTCCAGTTTTCTTTTGATCGTGCGCATCCAATCGTCTGCATCGAGGGGGTTGCTTGATCCGGCGAACGTGGGAGGTTTGAGTCTCAGGAAATCCCCCATTCTGTCTTGTGGTCTTCCACCATTCGGCCGTTGATTTTCCAGATTTTGAGTGAGGACCTCGATGAGTCGGGTTTGATTGGCTAGAACTTGGGCTAGGTCTAAGGGTAGTGGTGGAGGTGCGGGGAGGTGGGTTTCACTTTCCTCTCTAACGGCTTCCCCTTCAGCTCTCAGGGGAAACCCTGCTCCAATCCCGGAGGCAGTAGGCGTGGTTTTATCCGAAGCCATCTGCCAGGGAAGAGAGTCACTATTATGCACATGCGAATTGTTTTCAACCAAGTTATTTTATTCATCACACCATCGCATTACAAGCATAAGACTACTACAGGTGGGACTACATGAGAGCGTTCCCCGAGGTACTAACGAATTCCTTATCTAAGGTGTCCCCAAATGCCTTGAGAAGATCATCGAGGCTTGCTAGGGATATATCCTCGTCGACGGACCAATCATCTATTCTGGGGGGAGGTAGGGCTAGAGGGGCCTTCTTCTTCTTCTTCTCTGTTTGGCATCCTTGGTTGGTGGTCTTCTTCTGGATTTTCTTTTTGGGGGCGAGTTTCTTTAGCTTCTTGTCGTAGTCCATCTTCAAGGTTCGATAGGCCTCACGGGTGTTGGCTTCCTCGCCTTCTGCTATCTCGAGACTCTCCTGGAGGGATGCCTTCTCTTGCTTAAGCTCTTTGACTTGCTGCTCTAGGCTTTCCACTCGGGAGTTTAGGTGGGTGCAGTGGAAGGAGAGCTCATCGTAGTGGTTGTCGAGGGTGTGGAGGTATCCGGCCATGTAGACGATAGTGGGGTCATCTTCTGTGGGATCTCCTCCTGACAGAGCCTGGAGTCTTTTCCTCCAGGTGGGGGTGTTTTTGTTGCTGGGTGGGAAATATCGGAGGGGGGTCTCAGAGATCTCTCGGCTATAGTTTTGGCACAGTTGTTTGAGGGCTTTTCGAGCAACGCTCTGGCAAGTGTTTGGGAAGCGGTGCCCGATGAAGGTAATTTGGAAGTGATCGGAGGGTGGTTTGGGTAGTTCCGGCTTTCTCCCAAGTAGACCGCCATAGAGCACTTTTCTATTCTATTTTCACGGTACTCTTTCCAGACATATTCGGGCTTCTTGCGGATCCCCATGCGTAGCGCGCAACTTCGAAGAAGGTGAGGAAAGCCTTCCTCCTCTGAGCAATAGGATGTCCTAATCACCCAGGGGTTTTCCATCTGGTAGACGAAAAGAAAGGTCTATTAATATCGGGGAAAAGGGGAAAGAGTGTTTCTTGGGGGGTAAGAGGTGTTTTCTTGTTAAGGCAACTTTTAAGGTCAGGGTTGTGGTCTACGGCCAGTTCTATAGGCTCTGATACCACCTGAAGCGTCCCGATCCTTTGGGACTCAAATGTGATACAATTACTAGTCCCATGAGGCTAGTAACCACATTCATTACTTCAAATAGTTACAGAGCCTGAATAATGTTATTACAATACCGGGGATACAAGCTCGAAAGTGAGCCGAAAAACATAAAGCGCAGTGGAAGATAAAATAGCCCAGGCCACAGGCAGAACTGGGTGAAGACACAGCCCCATCAATCAAGCATAGCAGAAAAGAAGTCTTCAGCTGCTGAAAAACATAAATAAATCTGGGTGAATACACTAGGTATTCCGCAAGCCCACCCGGCTCCCGTAAAGAGAAAGTGACCTATATGGTACATGCTTATTATGGTGGAGTTGAAGTCACTCATACTTTTTCAGAGAAAGGCAGTATTCGTTGTTTATGGTTTTCCCACGACAATAGGAGTAACACTTGCTTGACCACCACTGAGCTTCCCGCTCCCGTGGTACCTACTTTCTTTTCAGACATACACACACATTTCCCTGTTCCCGGTTGTAGTAGAAACACTAATTGTCATACCATTCCAGACTCATCCATACCAGTGGACACGGACTATTCGAATAGGTTTAGACTCTGCGCAGAGGGCTACACTTTACCCACTAGTCCGGCTCTGCGATCTCATGGCCAATGAGACCCGAATCCGAAACTCTTTCCTTCCTTGTACGTCCGAACCTTAACGGTTATACCGGAAGGAGTCAGGCCACCGCCATGTACAAACCAGACAAAACATTCCCCCTCCTTATCCTCCTGGTGCTACCCCAGCCTTCATAACCCTGGGGTTAAACCGTACGAGTTTAGATCGAGTGGCTGCCCACACAGCCTCGAGTGGTTGTACTTTTTGAGAGTACATGTAATGAAAGATGACAAACCGATCCTTATACGAGAGGACGATCCTTCTACTCATGCCTAAACCAGCTGAGCCAACACCTTAGGCCCTCCCCTAAACCAGGGAGTCCCTGATCATCCTACTCACCAGGTGATGAGGGTGAGTACCCTTCACCGCACACATTTGGAAAACATCCCACTTGTACCCTTTTCACTTGCCCCATATCTTTCAATCAAAGTAATAGTTAATGCGGGCTCTCTCGTGCTCACCATGCAATTCGATTCCCATCCCATAATCCAGGCTTAGGCAGTTGTAGAGAGAAATAGGTAAATAATGCATCAAGGGAAGGATGGACTTGCCTTCGTCGAAGCTTTCCTGGCACAAGAGGTTAATCTCGGAGGGGTCGGGTTCTTGCCCTTCTTCTAGAGCTAAGAGTTCCAGAGGATCGGATCCCTCTTCCGCTAATTAAACACAGATAATAACAATACATCAAACATAATGACCTTTATGGGGTGTGCAAATTTTTATACTTTATTATTTTTGTGCCCTAATAATTTATTTAGACAATTTTTGGTGCATAAAATATTAGCATCTAAATATATATGTGAAAATGGGAAAAAGAAAAAGGAAAAGAAAAAGAGAAGGAATTCTCCAGCCAACTGGGCCGGGGGGGGGGGATTTTTGGCCCAACAGGCGCCAGCGCGAGCGGGCGGGCGCGCTTTCGGCCCATTTGGCCCAGCCGCGTGGGGCGACGGTGGGGGAACGGCGCTGCGGCGCGGGCCCGCACGCCAGAGAGAGAGGGGGGGGACGACGTTAACGGCACGGAGGGAGGGGCGAGGGCTCGACCGGGGCCGGTCGACGGTGAGCTCCGCGGCGGTTCTCCGCCGTCGGTCCGGTTTCGCGATGGGGAAGCGGTGGCGAAGCATGGGCGGTTGATGGGGGTCACGGGGGTGGGCGCGAATTTCGCCTGCGGGGGCCTATGGTGGCCTGTCCGCGGCACGGTGGCGGGTGCCCGCGGCGGTGATGCCGCCGGTGAGGTTTCCGGCCACAATAGAGTGGGGGAAGTGGCGTGTCGTGACCGTGAGAGTGTGGCGGAGCTCTTGGCATAACTTAATTGAACGAAAGATCGCTAGAGAGGGAGAGGGGAGCTCACCGGAGCGGTGAAGGGAGCACGGCGGTGCTAGTTTGAACGACTCGGGGAGGAGGGCAGTGGGGGTGGCCGGAGCTGTGTGGCGAATACGGGGCTCGGGCGGGTCCTTTTATAGGCGCTCGGGGGAGGGAGGGGGATGGAGAAGACGGCGAGCACCGGCGAGCTCGCCATGATGGCGGGAATGGTGCTAACGTCGATGCGATGGCTCGGGCAGTCTGGGGGGTGAGGGGTCGGCTCAAGCACAGTGGCAGGGTTGTCGCGGAGGCTGGCGAGCATTAATGGTGAGGCGACGAGGCGAGGAGGCGCTCGGCGGCGGACTCGCCGGTGAGGGATGGGCGAGGGGGATGGAACTGACGAGTGGGCCCTGGCTGCCAGCGAGAGGAAGCTGCGCGAGAGGGAGGGGGCGAGGCGTTGACGGGCGGGGCCCGGGTGTCAGCGGGAGGGAGCCGTGCGCGGGTTGGGCCGCCTGGGCCGGGGAGAGAGGGGGGGAAATGCGGGCGCGCACGGGTTGGGCTGGAAATCGGCCCAGCCGAGGGAGGGGGAGAAGTTTTTCTTTTTCTTTTTCTTTTTCTAATTATAATCCCTTTCTTCTCCTTTTTTTTCTATTTTTGTTTCTTTTTTATTCTTTTTCTTTGGAGACCAAAAATATTTTCTAAGTGATCTTGAGTGAGAAACATAGTCTATGTGAGGTGCTCTAATTATTTCAAGTGTATGCACATGAGAAGGGGTTCTAAGTGTAGGGTTAAGGGGGAGAGGTAAAATAAGGGGGGGGGGGGGGAATTAGGAGGTTAGGGTTTCAAACCTTGGGTGGGATTTTGGGATGTTACATACTGTTATCCCGGGTGGTCATCCAACGAACTAGTCTTTACGTAGAGGCACTCGAGAAATCGCTCGAGTCCCCTTAAATAACTGAAAGGGAATTAGGCTTACACCTATTTCCTAATTGATTTTGGTGGTTGAATTGCCCAACACAAATAATTGGACTAACTAGTTTGCCTTAGTCGATAAGTTCTACAGGTGCCAATGGTTCACAATAAGCCAATAAAAAGACCAAGAAAGGGTTCAAGAAGAAAGGAGCAAAGGAAACCGAAGTGCCCCTGGTCTGGCGCACCGGACTATCCGGTGCACCACCGGACAGTGTCCGGTGCACCAGGAAGATCGACTTCAACTCTTCACCTTCGGGTTTTTTAGGCGCACCTCCGCTATAATTCACCAGACTGTCCGGTGAGTCACCGGACAGTGTCCGGTGCGCCAGCGGAGCAACGGTCATCTGCGTGCAACGGTCGACTCTGCAAAGCAAACAGTGCAAGTCAGATGTCAGAGCAGACGGACAGAGGGGCACCGGACTGTCCGGTGTCGCACCGGACTGTCCGGTGCCACATGAGGACAAAGGCTCCAATGATCGACCAGCTCCAACCCTGACGATCAGGCTGACGTGGCGGCTCACCGGACACTGTCCGGTGGCGCACCGGACTGTCCGGTGCGCCCATCGCCAGCAGCCTTCTCCAACGACTACATTTTGGTTGGTGGCTATAAATACCGCCCCAACCGGCCACTTCAAGGGGGGAGTCCAAGCAACATTCCAAGTCATCTAGTTGACATACTCAAGCCCTCCCAACCACATATATTCATTGATCCATCCTATACACAAGATTTAGACCACTACAACCAACACAAGTGCCACAAAAGAGAGAGCAAGAAATTGAGAGCTACTCAATTGAGTTTAGCCCTAGTGCCTTGTGAGATTCATTGAGAGATAGTGTGTGCTACATCTTTGTGTTCATTTGCGCGTGGAGTTTTGACTCCCATTGAACTTCCTCCAAAAAGTTTTGGAGGCTTGTAAAAGCTAGCAAGAGACACCAAAGAGTGTGGTGGTCCTTGCGGGATCGAGAGTGATCCTTGAGAAGAAGAAGAGCTCGCCGATCCTTGTGTGATCGGTGGAGAGAGGGAAAGGGTTGAAAAAGACCCGTCCTTAGTGGACTCCTCAACGGGGACTAGGCCTTCGAGGGCCGAACCTCGGTAAAACAAATCACCCGTGTCTTTTGTGTTTATTGCTTGTGATTTGTTTGTTTTCCCTTACTCTAAGTTTTCTTGTGCTATTATTTGCTTATATAATTTGGTGTTGCTTCAAGTTAAATTCTCATTTAGTGAAGCAACACTTCGCAAGAAACAACTTAACTTATTGCTCTTCCCATCTAAGCCTTCTTGCTTTATTATTCATATATCTAACAAGTTGTATTGATCATCGTTCCACATTATTTAAGCGCAATACTCTTTGCAAGCAAGGACTTAGTTTTTTTTATTCTCTGATAATTGAATATCTTGTTCTAACCACTAATCAAGGGATCTAGTTGGGGGATAAAGTTTTAATTTTCAGGTTCCGCCTATTCACCCCCCTCTAGGCGACTTTCAATTGGTATCAGAGCTAGGCACTTCATCTTGAGTCTAACAACTCGAAGTGATGGCTCGTAGAAGATCCCAAAAGAACAAGAAGTCCAAGGAGAACAAGGAGGTAACTCTTGAGATATTACTTCCCGATTGTTCTAATTATGATTCATGGTCTACTAGGGTGATAAATGCTTTTAGAACGGTAGATCCACAATTAGAACAAATTTTAGACAAGAGTATTATTCCTCTTAACTATGCTAGGGAAAATGCCTCCGAAGAAGATTTAAGATGTATACGCTTAAACTATCTAGCTTATGATATCTTAAGTAAATCCCTTAGCAAAGAAGATTATCATGCCTTCATAATAAAATATGATAAACCTATTTGTGATGTGCATGATATTTGGACTAGAATTAAAAGCAAATTTGATGAGTCCAAACATGATAGTTCATTTTGTGCTTCTACTTCCTTTGGTCTTTGTAATACTAACCCTTTCAAGGAAGAAGAAGAAAATGAACGATGGCGACCAAACGATGAATCCACCTCTCCAAAAGGTTTGTCTTCCCATTTCGATTCCCACATATGTTGTGTGGCTAATGAAAATGATAGCGGAAGGACAAATGAGGATGAGGAGGAAGAAAGAAACTTCCTGCATCTCTACGCTCGCCTAAGCCAAGAAGATAGGGCGGTCATGCTCAAACTTCTAGA
Source organism: Zea luxurians (assembly GCA_029449295.1). Classification (NCBI taxonomy): domain Eukaryota; kingdom Viridiplantae; phylum Streptophyta; class Magnoliopsida; order Poales; family Poaceae; genus Zea; species Zea luxurians. The sequence continues at coordinate 114,595,198 of JAOPSE010000006.1, read as the reverse complement.
AAGAGCGAGAGAGCAAAGCGAAGCTCGTCAAAGGCTAGAAGATGCTCTTTCCAAGAAAATGCTACACTTTGACGAGTTGACTAAAGAACATGAGGAGCTAAAGTGCTCTCATGTTGATTTGGTCCAAAGGTATGAAACTATTTCAATTGAGCAAGATAACGCTTTACATTGTATCGCTCAATTAGTAAATAGGAATACCTTGCTTAAGGACCAAATAGAAAAGCTAAAAATTGAAAACCTAGCTTTTCAAGAAAATATGATATGCTCCTATGCTCTCATGAGAATCTTATGGATGATCATATCATATTAAATATTGCTCATGAGGTTGTGATAGAAAACTTAAAATCCCAACAACCTCACTCATGCACATGTATTCAAATTGATACTATATTACCATGTGCTAATGCTTGTTGTCCGTCGACAAGCAAATTTTCTTTTGAGCTAGAAATTGCAGGAACAATAGATGATTCATATGAAAAGCTCAAAGAAGAAAATGAGAGGCTAAAGATGATCTTGACACAACTAAAAGGGAAGTGCACTGCTCAACCTTCTCAAGATAACCGTGATCACATGGTGAAGAAGCTTGAGATGGGAACAACCGTGGCATGCACTACATCCCTTGAAGAAAATGTCAAGGATTTGAGGATTGCTAAGAGGAAGAAACAAAAGATGAAATTCAATACCTCCTCCAAAAGCCTCAACCACGTCTCCACAAAAGGTAACATCCAAGGTAATAATCAAGCCACACTTCACACTAAGAAAAATATGAAGTGTAGTGAATGCTTTGAAGAGGGACACTTGATTAGGTCTTGTCCCTACATTAAAAATGGCTTGATTATTAACAAGGATGATAAACTTTGTTTTAAATGTTCTAAGAAGGGACACTTGTTTAGATCTTGTCCCCATTTGAAACAAAAAGGCATAGGGTTAGAAAAGAAAGTGTTTACTAACCATGTAGCAGACAACAAACAAGGAAAGAAGAAAGCTTCAAAACTTGAAAAACGCCTGTGCTACACATGCCGAAAGAAGGGACATCAATACAAGGATTGTCCCATTGGTAACAATCCCTCTCTTAGCTTGTCAATTAATTCTCATATAACTAGGCAACCCAAAATTGCAACTTGTGTTAGAAAGGTAATGAGTTTACCAAGTGCTAACACAAAGGACTTTTGGGTTCCTAGATCTTTGTTGACTAACCTTGATGGACCCATCAAGCGATGGGTACCAAAATATGCTTGACAAGCTTTGTAGGGGAAGGAGATGATATGAAGCTTTGGGGTGCTTGAGAGAGTTCATTCAATTTTTATTAACTCAAGCTATCAATCTTCAATAATCTATATCTGAGATTGACCCAAGGTTATTCTTCAAATTACTATGTCTTTAACTCATATCATCTCGAGGAAGATATTGATGTTGTAGGAAATAAAGAATTATCTTGTGCGGAAAAGTCAAAGCCTACAACATGGAGGAAAGCCGAAGAATGGTAACACTTGTGTTTTGAGTGCAAGTATTTTAAATTATCATTTCTTATGTGTCTTGGGTAGTCACATAGGAAAATGAAGCACTTCAAATTTATATTACCATTCTTTCAAGAATTTCCTCTCATATGGTAGATTGCATACTCATCATTTCCATTCTATGGCAATCTACATGCTTTAATTATTGCAAAACCTCATGGCATGTTTTACACTAATATTCCTATTATTGCCATGATTCTAGATATAGAGAGATATTCCATGTTCCTAAAAGAATAAGGTGTCATGTAAGGAATTCAAATCCTTAGGACACTTATAAAAGGAAAACTCTCTCTATAACTAGATAAGTGAGACTAATGTTTTTATCTAAGTAACCCAAGTAGTCTCACTTGTAGAGAATAATTTTCTCTTTGGAAAAGCATGTAATCTAACATGAAAAAGAAAAATCAATCCAATGATTTATGATGTACTTCTACTTGCTTAAATTGGATTTGATTCTTCACATTTATCGCTTTCCATATCATGAACTAGATTTATTCCCTTAATCTTAAAGGATTGGTTATGCTTGTTTTATGAGTTAAAATTGAGCATAACGTCATCTATGGATAATCTAGTTCATGCTATGAAGTTTCCATGCTTTTGGTAATCTAGCTTTTCATTCCTTATTAAAAATGATTACAAAAATGGAAACTAGTGCTTGTGTTACTAATAACGTATCTCTTGAGCCTACTTTTAAATATCCACAAAAGAGAAAGTGCACAAGCCTCATGGGTTGTTCTTCACCCAAAGGAAGAAAGGTAAAAGCAAAGGTATGGGAACTCATCTTCTTAATCAAGTTTAGTTCCCATCTCAATGGGTATTCAATCTAAATTATCATATTCTATCCATGTGAGGAATAGATTCTTTATTGGACTTAAATTAACTAAGTGTGCATTCAATATCTTTTTCATAAATGCGTTTGTCCATTAGAATCAAATTCATGCCTTTGCTATATTGATTTTCATATTGATATGCTTCTAAGTTATGATGTTAAAATTCAATATGAAGAAGTAAAATTCCTATGATTGATCAAAATGTTTAAAAAAGGTGCTCATTTCTATTTTATGATAATGGGCACTAACATTAAGGATTTTACTTCATGTCTATGTGACTCATGGATGATGAATTATATTTATTTCCTATCTAAAGAAATCATCCTTCATTATATACTCCCTTGTGTTATTAACATCGTTCTTGAGTATTTTCAATAAGTTTGAAAGGAAAGGGAAACAACTGCAAAGGGAGGACACTCAAATAAAAAAGGAAGAACATCAAGGACAACAACACCTACTTGGACAATAAGGTCTTCACAACAATCAATGGTGTGGTTGTAAGCATTCTAAATCCTTTCATTGTAAGAAATCTAGGCTTAAGTTGTTCATTGCAAATCTTATAAGCCTTGATCAAGATGTATAATGCTTCTCCCTATATGTCTTTAAAAGTAAATGCATTGAATCAATTCTTTCAAATACTCGATGCATATCTTTAGAGGGAGTCTATTCTTATATCTTGATTGTGTTGAGACTATCATTTTATCTTAATAATTTCATATAGTCTCTTGCATGCGAATGAGTTTCTCATGAAGTATGCTACTATTTTTAAAATTCTTGTCTTTTTCTCTAAAGTAGCATATTTGCTAGATTCTCCTACTCTAAGCTTAATTGATAATCTAATGCGTATGTTGTTCTTTTGATCACATCTGATTTTTGTTTGATCATTGAATGACTTCAATTAACAATCGTGCTTCTTAGTGCTAATATATTCTATCCATCAGTATCTCTTGATATGCACTAAGTTAAAAAGGGAGAATTCATGTTTCATTTATGCAATTGGTGATCCACGTGTTATATGCTAACCATGACTTAGTTAAGGGTCACTAGTTGTAAGAACTCTCTATTGTGCAAAATATTTCTATATATTGTCTTGAGTATAGGTCTTAAGCATCTAAGACTAAGGACAAAGCACAATAAAGAGAGTATCTCTACGTGAAGGTACAAAATGGTAAAACTACTTCATCTCATTTATACATGTACCTAAATCTTCCTCTTATAAAGCATTCTTGGCATATCTTATATAAACGGAAGAGAAAGCATGTCCTTTGCATTTTATCCCTGCTTCATACCTAGTTTAACCTCTTAAAATTTCACTCCTGCGTTAATGCATCTTTGTTAAAACTAGATGAAGTGATCTTATTGTCAAAGAGCTTAAAGCTTAACCTTGTAACGAGGATAAGCTGCCTTTGTTTCAAAGGTGGATGGTCCTTAAGTCTCTTTGAAATCCTTAAGGGAAAATGCTTAAATTGTTCATAACATGCTTTCATAAGTGCATAAACTGTCATGAGCATCACACTTATACTATGACACAATGCACGTCACATTCTGTATGATATAGATATGTTCTCATCAACCTAATTATGTGCAATTGGCATTTAAGGCCATAATATGTGTTCCTCTCCATGCACATATTTAGGGGGAGCAATCTATATTATATGATCATGCTTAATTTGACATATCCTTCTGATCATGTCTCTTTTATATATGCTATGACTAATGTGTTTTCAAGTATATTTCAAACCAAGTCATAGGTATATTGAAAGGGAATTGGAGCCTTCGGCGAAGACAAAGGCTTCCACTCCGTAACTCATCCCTCGCCGACGCTCCAAGTCACGCTTCATCTTTGGGGGAGAAAGCATGAAGCAAAAGGACTCCGTCTTTGGTATAATCTTCACTCATATGTTTTATTTGTCAAAGAGGAGAAAGTAGTTAGTGAAAGGGCTTATATTTCACTCTAAGTATTCGTTTTTGGCGATTCATGCTAAAGGGGGAGAAAGTATTAGCCCAAAGCAAAAGGACCGCACCACCACCCTAATAATTTTTAAAAAAATGATTTTCGATTGGTAAACTTCAAAATAATATCATGATTTTCAAATTGGTATCTTATTGTGTTCAAAAAAGGGGAGGAAGTAGCCTTTCAAAAACTGATATCTTAAAACCCTCTTGAACACTAAGAGGAGAATTTATTGAAGGGGAGTTTTGTTTAAGTCAAAGGAAAAGCATTTGAAATAGGGGGAGAAAATTTCAAATCCTGAAAATGCTTCTCAAAATCTCATTCATTTATCTTTGACTATTTGCAAAAGGACTTTGAAAAAGATTTATAAAAAGAATTTGCAAAAACAAAACATGTGGTGCAAGCATGGTCCAAAATGTCAAAAATTAAAGAAACAATCCATGCATATCTAGTAAGTAATATTTATTGGCTCAATTCCAAGTAACCTTTGCACTTACATTATGCAAACTAGTTCAATTATGCACTTCTATACTTGCTTTGGTTTGTGTTGGCATCAATCACCAAAAAGGGGGAGATTGAAAGGGAATTAGGCTTACACCTATTTCCTAATTTATTTTGGTGGTTGAATTGCCCAACACAAATAATTGGACTAACTAGTTTGCCTTAGTCGATAAGTTCTACAGGTGCCAATGGTTCACAATAAGCCAATAAAAAGACCAAGAAAGGGTTCAAGAAGAAAGGAGCAAAGGAAACCGAAGTGCCCCCTGGTCTGGCGCACCGGACAGTGTCCGGTGCACCACCGGACAGTGTCCGGTGCACCAGAAAGATCGACTTCAACTCTTCACCTTCGGGTTTTTCAGGCGCACCTCCGCTATAATTCACCGGACTGTCCGGTGAGTCACCAGACAGTGTCTGGTGCGCACCGGACTGTCCGGTGCGCCAGCAGAGCAACGGTCATCTGCGCGCAATGGTCGACTCTGCAAAGCAAACAGTGCAAGTCAGATGTCAGAGCAGACGGACAGAGGGGCACCGGACTGTCCGGTGTCGCACCGGACTATCCGGTGCCACATGAGGACAAAGGCTCCAACGGTCGACCAGCTCCAACCCTGACGATCAGGCTGACATGGCAGCTCACCGGACACTGTCCGGTGGCGCACCGGACTATCCGGTGCGCCCATCGCCAGCAGCCTTCTCCAACGACTACATTTTGGTTGGTGGCTATAAATACCACCCCAACCGGCCACTTCAAGGGGGGAGTCCAAGCAACATTCCAAGTCATCTAGTTGACATACTCAAGCCCTCCCAACCACATATATTCATTGATCCATCCTATACACAAGATTTAGACCACTACAACCAACACAAGTGCCACAAAAGAGAGAGCAAGAAATTGAGAGCTACTCAATTGAGTTTAGCCCTAGTGCCTTGTGAGATTCATTGAGAGATAGTGTGTGCTACATCTTTGTGTTCATTTGCGCGTGGAGTTTTGACTCCCATTGAACTTCCTCCAAAGTTTTGGAGGCTTGTAAAAGCTAGCAAGAGACACCAAAGAGTGTGGTGGTCCTTGCGGGATCGAGAGTGATCCTTGAGAAGAAGAAGAGCTCGCCGATCCTTGTGTGATCGGTGGAGAGAGGGAAAGAGTTGAAAAAGACCCATCCTTAGTGGACTCCTCAACGGGGACTAGGCCTTTGAGGGCCGAACCTCAGTAAAACAAATCACCCGTGTCTTTTGTGTTTATTGTTTGTGATTTGTTTGTTTTCCCTTACTCTAAGTTTTCTTGTGCTATTATTTGCTTATATCATTTGGCGTTGCTTCAAGTTAAATTCTCATTTAGTGAAGCAACACTTCGCAAGAAACAACTTAACTTATTGCTCTTCCCATCTAAGCCTTCTTGCTTTATTATTCATATATCTAACAAGTTGTATTGATCATCGTTCCGCATTATTTAAGCGCAATACTCTTTGCAAGCAAAGACTTAGTTTTTTTATTCTCCGATAATTGAATATCTTGTTCTAACCACTAATCAAGGGATCTAGTTGGGGGATAAAGTTTTAATTTTCAGGTTCCGCCTATTCACCCCCCTTTAGGCGACTTTCAATAACACAATGTCATCATCATATCCAAAAGTAAACATCGTATCATAAATAGTCTCATCATGTTCATTGATTATAGTAAAGCGCTAGCATAAAGCTAATCCAAAAATAATCCAACCCAAATAGGTAATCAAGGACAAGATAAACACAAGACTAGTAAATCCTTAGGTATTAATTGTGTAAATGTGGGGAGATGAATTATAAAATAAGTAGGACATAAATAGGTTAGATGACACTTGCCTTCACCAACCAGCTGCTGCTCCGGGCCTTCTCCTGCAACTTCCTCAGACACCGCCAACGGACTGTTATCTATACGAGTGCAAACATACATTCCACATTCTTAAAATAGAACGAAACAATACACCATATAATAAAATATATAAATTAAACAGACACGTGGCGTAGAGCTCGCATTGACGACTACGCAGGAGAGGACCCAAGGCGGTCGACGCTACAGTCGAGAGATATCACGTGCACACTAAGCGAATATTAACTATAATATTTTAACTCGACCTAGCCGTTCTAACAGGTAATTATCACACACATAGATAAAATGAACATTTAACTTTGATGGGTTTGCTACTCGGATAATCGTCGTTTAATTACGTAAATTAATTAACGTGAGTGACTTTAGGTGAAACGATCTATTGCCACGCGACTAGGCGCGCAACACACTAAAACGAGGTGCACGGTGCGTGCGAAACGACGCACGTGGTAGCGCGCGTCGACACGTGTGAACGAACACGCACCATGCGCGCGAAGGACATGTATTGACTTAAACACAATACACGCGGGCAATGACGAAGGGCATGCATGGGTGAGTCGCGGGCACTCTGAACCGGGGCTAGCCACGTCGGTGCTGAGCTAGCCGCGCCGGGGGGTTGGGATGGCCACGCCGCGCAAGCCATGCGTGGCGACCGAGCGCCCACGTCGTGCTAGGGCAGGGGCCGCGGGGCGCAGGCAGCGACGGACCGGGGCCGCGCCGGGGCAAGGGCCGCTGGGCAGGGGCACGTTGAGGCATGGGCTGCCGGGGCAAGGGGCACGCCAGGGCGGGCTTGCCGGAGCGAGGGCGATGGGCCAGGGGAGGGACACCGCGGCAGTGGAGGGCGCGCCGAGGCTGGGGAAGGGGGCACCGCGCGGGGGAGGGGCACCGCGCTGGGGAGGGGCACCGCGCAGGGGGGAGGGGGCACATCGGGGCTGGGCCACGCGCCTAGGCCACGGAGGGGCACGCTGGGACGAGGCGCCGCAAGCGCAGGGGCAAGGGCGCACGTGCAGAGGTGGCACCGGGGGAGGGCGCCGCGGCAAGGGCCGCCGCCGGGGAGGCCGCGCACGCATGGGCAGCCGCTAGGGAGGGCCGCACACGCATGGGCAGAGAGAAGGGGAGGGAGGAGGGAAGAGAGGGAGGGGGAGCTTACCACCAGCACGACGAAGGGCGATAACCGCTCTCCGGGATCCAAGCGAGGACAGGGAGAGAGTGGGAGAGAGGAGGAAGAGAGAGAGAGGGATGGTTTCTCTCTTCCTAGATCATGGGTGCGCGGGAGAGGGGAGGGGGAGACTGTTGGGCACGCATGGGGGATGGGCGGTTGGTCCGCGCCGCGCCGGAGCTTCTTCTCCTCTTCTTCCTCTAATTGATCTCGTTCTTCCTAATTAAATCCACTCACCAAATAGAATCCTAAGTTAAATGGATGCACATTTAGGCACGACATCAAACAAAAAAAATATGTTCCAGCATGATGCAACAACGATATCACCTTAGGGTTTTGCTTACACATAGCACGGACATAAATCTCTATATTACTTTAAAAACGGAGGAAGGGGCAGAAAAGAAAGAGAGGAAAAAGTAACGCCTGAATTTGGTGAATATTGGAGAAAAAAATTTATACCCCCAAATTCAGGGTGTTACAACAATATTGCAAAATACACTGCCAGATAGATCAATATTTGCTATGGAACTTTTTGAGTTTATCAGAGAAATAGATTGCTATCCCAATATACTTGTTGCTTATCGGATATTATTTACAATACCAGAAACTGTGGCATCAGCTGAAAGGAGCTTCTCAAAGCTAAATTTATCAAAGAACTATTTAAGGTCTATAATGTCTCAATAAAGGTCAAATATGCTAGCAACTTTATGTGTTGAGAAGAAATTGTTAGATGCTATTAATATTAAATCTATCTTTGATGATTTTGCATATAGAAATGTTATAAGTCATTTTAAGGTGGTCCCTACAATATATTTGAGGTAATAATATTACTTCTATTTTTTTACTACTCAAGTTTTCTATGATACATCAAATTCTTATAATTAGTTGATGTATATAATAGTGAAAAATAGTTCTTATGGTATTGGGGCCTCACTTTATAATCTTGTCCCGGTCACCATAAAACTCATGAACAACCCTGATGATAAGATATGCTCAAAACAATGAAAAAACATAATGTAACAAACCCCATAGCGAAAATCGCAGCAACACTCGTTATATCAATGCTACATTTTTGTGCAACATCATATGACATGGCAGTGTCACATGTGCAATTTTCAGTAACATAAACCATAAAAGAAAAGGCTAAAATTGACCAGATGGGCTTAGATTAAGCTGAAATTTTGTCACATCTTTCCAATGACTTTTCAAGGAGTTCACTAAATTTGAGATCCAAAAGACGAGGGAAGATTCATGAAGTGATAAAACACTCCGCCAGATTGGGGTTTTCTCAGGAATTGATCAAAAGCATGGATTTTTGTACTCAAGTTTAATATACTCAAACCAATTGGTGAGAATGATTCCCAGATGTCCTTACATCTTTTGATTCTATCCAGAAGTACTCAAGAGCTCAAATATGAAAATCCCGATAAAAAATCACTAGGACCTGAGCAAGGAACTAAGACACGGAGTTTATACTGGTTCAGGCATTCACCCTAGTCCAGTGTAGTACTGACCATAGTATTTTTTTAGGCGTGTTATACCAGGTGTGCTTGTGTGTCGAAAGAAAGTTTCCCTGCCCTTTTATAGCTCAAGGGTGGACTTTACAGTGGGAACTCATATTTTACTCGGAGGGAGCTCGACTTGCTACCTTCGGATGGCGAAGTCCTCCTGACATGGTTCGTAGGGTCGTGTGCTATCGTCCCCTAGTATGGCATTCCATCTTGTCCATCTGGTATACGAGTCCCTGTAGCTTGCTCGGTGTCAACGTTATGGTACCTAGCGTGTCCCGCAAAAAGTGGGCTTACGACATGGTTCAGGGTTGTGTCCAGTACTGTTTCATCTTCTGTCATACCCCTTGCATCACTGTCAAGCACGCGTAGGTATACGCCCGGTATGGGGTTTTGTATCATCCTTTCTGGTGTATGGTCCACTGTAGAGACTCCGGTGCCAAGGTCTCCACGACTGGAGTTGACCGGCCCCGTGAGTCAGTGAGGGTATATCCGTGGGCGCATGCGGGGGGTGTTCCATCGTGTCTGCCATAGACCTTTTGGTACTATATGTATGGTCTAGACGTGGTTTGGTGATGTTGCGTCTTGTTGCGGGCGTCGTGGGCCGACAACATTGGCCTAGGTTCCTTCCTTGCGGACCCGCTCGGCGGGGACTTGGTCGGTCGTCTCGCCTCACAGACTTGCTCGGTGAGGACATGTTCAGTCGCCTTGCCTCAGACTTGCTCGGTGGGAACTTGGTCATTAGCCCTACCATGTAGACTTACTCAGCGGGGACTTGGTCGGTAAATGGGCCAGAGAGAGGTTTGTGGGAGTCGCCTTAGGTACCCCGTTCGTGGGTACCCGACAAAAAACACAACAAAAAAGTCATAATCTTGAGCCACCACGAAGAGACTAAAAGATCAGATTATGCTTATGAAAGATTGCTATGGTGCCTAAATCATTTATGGATATCAATAGCCTACTGAAGGAAAGGGAAAACATAGCAAAGATGAAAATAAATAAAGTGATATAGATAGAAGGATGGTTAGATCAACATCCTCCTTATTTATAGGACAATTACACATTCATAGCTTGCCTCTGGGTAATTAGAGTCGAACTACTAAAACCTTGGGGCATTATGGCCCAACTCAAGATATGTAGATCTGATGATCATGAACTCTTTACAACTTTGCTTCTCATCGATGCAAGCTTCGTGATGATGCCACATGTAACCTCTAGTTTTGATCGGAACTTCATCCAAGTTTTGAGGTCCAAACTCAAGAAACCAAGTCCCTAGTGGTTTTGATACCCAAACCACCAAAAGCCTCATGATTATCATATCTAATATGATCTCGATGTGTGTCACCATCAGGCCTTGACCATCCAATCACTAAGTACTCTAGCGCCTCTGTTTGACTTGGTCATCCATCATAATGACTTGATGAACATAGTCTACTATTCTATGTACTCTTGCACTTGTTGATGTCCATAGGTGTCAACCACCATAGTTAGTCTTTTGGCTTCTTTGGTTACTCAATCCAAGCCTCGGGGTCCATCCTTCATCACTCTCAATCCATCGACACAAACCTATTTGAACTTTACCTTCGTCATCGACCACCGCCTTTATGTTTCACACCTACGCATCATAGGCCAAAAGACATGTTGCACAACACCACACTCACGCTAAGGTTAGTAAACACTAAACCAAAGCCTCATGGACACATATCAACCATGTGTTCGCAATATAGGGTCTTTTAGTAGGGACACATGTGTTATGGCTCATGGACTGTAGCTAGAGTAGGAGATCCAAAATTTCTGGTTTCATTGGATTTGTGAGAGGAGGCATGAGAGAGAGAAATAGAGAAAAGAGATTCTATAAAGAATACGTGAACAATATATGAATAGTAGTTGCGTTAGAGAAACTGGAGCCTATAACAGTTCTATTAAACATGCTCTTAAATTATCCGTTCATCAGATTACTGGCAGTATGGAGTGTCAATCGCCAGATGCACAGATACTTACACTGCATGGCGCCACACCATACAATAATAATCGAGCCTTTCGACCCGCAAATATACTTGTGGTCAATGACGCAATGTCCCATTTATCTATATAAAATTGGTCAAACTTGAAGACGTTTGATGGCTCAATAAGCCTAAAGGGGTGTTTGGTTACTGGGACTAATGTTTAACCCGTGTCCTATCGAATGTTTGAATGTCTATTACGATTATTAAATATAGTCTCATTATAAAACTAATTACACAACTATAGAGTCTGAACGACAGAGCAAAATTTTAAGTCTAATTAATCCACGATTAACAAATATTTATTGTAGCATCACATGATTGAACCATGGACTAATTAGACTTAAAAGACTCATCTTACCATTTTATCCTTATCTAGTTTTATAATTAAACTGTATTTAATATCTCTAATTAGTATTAAACATTCGAGGTGACGAGACTAAAATTTAGCTCCCGACAACCAAACACCAACTAGAACACCTTATATTTAGAAGAAACATGGGAGGTACTAGATTGTTGCAGCATATCTAATTTCAAGTAATCACCGTACGTCTAACAAGCTAGCTAGCTCCTATGACTATATATGTTGTCTGCTCAAAATTATCTTTATCATTGTAAGCTATTTTATCTTGATAGGGACTAAGAATAATATGACACCCACGACGGGTGAGATATTTTTATGTTTTATGACAATGACGCATCTAATAAGAATATATTGCTGAAAATGTAGCCTCCGTCAAATTGCAAAAGGTTTTTTAGTCAAATGACATTATTACAACACGAATATCAGATGGCGAAACTCCCAATAATATTTGTTCATAGTACACAACCATTTGTAGAACAGAGATTTTATCAATCCTTGATTTTATAGAGGACATATTAACAGCCTGTATGGAATAATGCAGAAGAAAAATCCGATTCTTGCACTTGTTCTACGAAACTAAAACGATTCATCCGAAATTCCCGCATGATTCTTGTTGAATTCTTTAAGCCCAAAGTATTAGTTAAAGTAAATAAAAGCAGGGTCACACAGTTTCCTTGGAATCAAAGGAGTACAACGGTGGATAGGAAACATAGACAAATAGCACTGCATGCAGTTCCTAGCTAGCCTACCTAGACCTTGAAGAAGATAATATAGGCACGCAACGCAACACGCTTCACTCAAAAAAGAAAATGATTTGACTCACACTAGCTTCATTGTCTAGAGTACTTCTACATTCAGAACCAAGCTAACATGACAAAGCAAAGACAAAAGAAAAAGGTAGAAGGAGACAGCCAATGCATGGGCTGCATGCATGCGAAGTACGTCGCACGCGCAGCTATCTATCAGGCGCATATGAAGCCACTTGGGAGGTTCTTGCCACAGTAGTTGATAATGAGGCTGAGCTTGACAGGGATGTCGACGGTGATGCCGAGCACGTTGGCCTTGATGGCGGTGCAGAGGCAGACGGCGGCCTCCAAGTCGGCGAGGCCGCCGAGGATGCTGCAGCACGGCTCGGCGGGCGGGTGGCCGACCTCGGCGCTGACGAGGCCCAGCACGTTGGCGCACGCAGCGAACTTAAGCGCGTGCTTGGGGCACTTGCCACCGGTTGAAGGCGACGGCGGCGTCGGGGTTGGCGGCGTTGGCGTCGGGCAGCCGCCGCCGCAGGCGTTGGCCACCGTGAAGAGGACCAGGTTGAGGGCCACGAGGAAGAAGGCCTTGGCCGATGCCATGGAGGCTGAAAAAAACCCAACAGCACTACGCAGAACAGAGGGATGTTTGCGGACTGGACTGGTGGGCTAGGGATAGGAGGAGCGCTGGTGCAACTGGAGTGGAATAAGAGCTCAGGGGGAGAAGGGCATTTATAGGGAGAAGAATTGAACCAAAGGTCAGGAAAAATCCTATTTACTGTACTTCATTGTAACTCCTCTTACACCACTTCCTGAACTTATGTAGAACAATATATATATATATATATATATATATATATATATATATATATATATACCCTAAAGTAAAGTACAACACTACAGCGACGTGTGTCCTGTGTTTATTTTCGTAAATGTAATCTTGTTTTCAAGAATCAAGAATTACGTTCTTAACTGAATTGTTGCTGCCTTTTTATCTTGAATTTGAGTATCATATTAAATTTTATGCAATTGCTACTTTAACTTATAAAATGTTAATATGGTAATGAAAAGAGATGAACAATTTACTTGTATATACTTCAACGCTACAAACTGATAAATTGTACAACAACAGTAGCAGCCTGACAGTCTTGGTAACCAATCCAACATGCAATACTTGCAAGCGAAGGGGCACCCATGCATGTGGTGTGGATGTGGCAGTCACAAGGCTCCAATAGGGCATGGCGGCTTCCGCAGCTCGTCGGCCGCCCCGGTTGTGGCGCCAAAGTGGCAATGGGCCACATCTCCCCAATCCCCCCATGCCAGTCTGCCTGCCCCGCTGTGCCGGCCCCGAGTGATTCACTGCTCTTGAGTCCTACCGAAAAAAATTTGGTGCAGCCGGCTACAAACCAGGATGTTTATAGCCCCTCCTACAAAAAAATTGACCTCACCTACAGTAGCAATAACACAACTAAAATGTTATCTGTTGGACCTGCAGGTAGGGTCAATCTTCCTTTTTTATGAGGGGCTGCAAATATTCTGATTTGCAGCCGGCTGCACCAAATTTTTTTTCCTTTGACACGGGGTGTGTGGCCATGTGGCTGAGGAGAGAAACAAATGCAAGCGACGACTACCAACCATGCAAGCTGTACTCATCAACAATAGCTTTTTGACTCTTATCGTGTCGATTTATTTTCGAAATAGGTAGTACTATTACGAGAGCAACGACATGGATACTCACGGATATCGGTGCTGGATGCACAGCAGGCGTGAAAACCATGGCATGTCTGTGCCGGATTTCGGTTATCGGCTCTATTGAATATATGGTCAAGAGATAAATATAATTCATGAGAAGGTTAATGGTTAGTGTAACAGTTTATTAGCAAGAGTCTATATATACATGAAGGGACCGGCGTGCTTAAGAGAACATCTTAGTTGTTGTCCTCTCCCTTTTTAGGGTTACGAACGCTCAAGACACTGTCACCTTTTCTCTTGACACGCATGTGGTGCTAGCACACCGGTGCCACGATATTTCATCTCTGTACGTATGGATATTATACAGACATAACTATTGTGTCCTTGTGGTATTGATCAACAACGAACTTAGACGGGAAGGGTGATCGTATTGTTGGTGCTGTTGGTACACGAGAAAGTTCGACTACTTCCAGTACATCGACTCATTCTTCTTCTGTTGTATTGTGCATGGATCGTAAAACCTCGTTCATTGATCTCATGCATGAAAGTGCTAGGCACATTAGTTAACTCAAAAGACATTACTAACCCCTCATACAAGCTGATTTTTGTTTTGAAGTGTTTTTTCATTCAACTCCTAGTTTCATTTTGAAGCGCCCCAATCCTCTGGGACTCAAATGTGATACAATTACTAGTCCCAGGAGACTAGTAAACACATTTATACATCAGATGATTTCAAATTTGCTTAAACGAGACAAACCTATAAAGGTGGCGATCAACTTTAAGAGTTGGTCCACAACTCAGGACATATCATCAGAGTGGGGCTGAAGCATCCCGATATACGCAGCGAAGCAAATCAGCGGTCCAACAGCCACAGGCAAGGTTGGGAACAGTCGTAACTCTTACCCGATCTCCTTTTTCTGAAAACAACAAATAAGCAAGGGTGAGTACAAATGTACTCAGCAGCCCACCTTCACCCGCGGAATGGGGAAATCAGATATAATGCATGGAATATGTGGAGCTCAGAATATTTTGCAGAAACAACAATATTTTATGCAGGGTTGTTTTGTAAAACATTTTGTATTTTGCAAAGCGCATCCTCTCCCAAAGGAGCAGGAAGTTTTTCAATATTAGAATAAAACCCCCTGGACTAAACCATCCAGGTATCTCAGCAGTTTCCCACTTGTTTTCATTTTCAAAAACAGCTACTAGACTTCTCGTTCGCCATAGCTCACGGCTCAACCGCCGGACCTTTTAAAAACCATTTTTCTCAAACGCACCCTTTTTTGAAAACAAAACATTAATTGCCATACCATACCAGACTCGTCCATTCCAGTGGACACGGACTATTCGAATAGGTTTTCAAACTCTGCGCAGAGGTGTACACTTTACCCACTAGTCCGGTTTCTGCGATCTCACCGTCGTGAGACCCGAATGCCGAATCTCTTTCTTTCCTCGCACGTCCTAACCTTAACGGTTATACCGGAAGGAGTCAGGCCACCGCCATGTCCAAACCGGACAAAACATTCCCCCTCCTTATCCTCCCGGTGCTCCCCAGCCTTCATAACCCTGGGGTTGGACCGTACGAGTTCAGATTGAGTGACTGCCCACACAGTCTCGAGTGGTTGTACTTATCATGAGTACAGGTAGTGAAGGATGACAAATCGGTCCTTATGTGAGGGGACAATCCTTCTGCTCACACCTAAACCAGCTGAGCCATCACCTTAGGCCCTCCCCTAAACCAGGGAGTCCCTGATCATCCCTACTCAAAGGTGATAAGGGTGAAAACCCTTCATCACACATATTTTGAAAAACATTTTCTTTTGAAAACTCACACCTTTCCTCAAATCATTTGTAACAAATATATCAGGGATTGATTGCGGCAAGCGGCTGGGTGGCCATAATAACTTGTCTCAAAATCATATCATGCATAAAATAACATGCTAAGGGTTGTGGTTGAAAAACATAGGTAATTTATGCATCAAAGGGATCCAGTGAGCTTGCCGTGCTTATCCGGCGAAGGGGGAAGAGGAGCTCGCGGAACTGGCTTCTAGCTCCACTGCCTGGCGTAGACTTGCAGATCTGGCCTCCACGAGACGACACGAACGCTCCAATAACAGGATGGTGGACTGGAGACGAAGCGACACTATGCGTGTAGCCGACAGAGCGGAGTAACTGAGTGGGTGGCGTGTTTGCCTTGGCTGAGGGTGTTGAGTGTGTGGAGTGGAAGAGGGTAGCTGGGTGTATTTATAGCTGGGTGTATGTGGTGTAGCATAGTGAAGTTCACTTTTGGTGAGAATAGTGACGAATGAATCGTCTGACTTAATATGAACAGGAGAGTTATAGGCGGAATATGGGACAAGTGTATTTTGAGAGTTTTCTGGAATATGAACCATGTTTAAGGGATGACATGGTTGGATAGGGAATAGTTTGACAAGAATTTTAGAAACAAGAATGACTAAAATCTGAGTTTGGATGGAGGAGTTTTGGATTTTATAATCATAAGGAGAAAAAGAAAAGGAAATGAATATTCCTGGAATATTCTAGAATTTGAATATTTAGAGATATTTGGAAAATAAAAATACAAATGTATTTTTGAGCGGGGTGCGAGGAATTATTTTTGGGCTTTTCTTGGGCAGAGGTTTATGTTGGTGGAAACTGTTCCTACCTACTGTGTCACATCAGACAGCAGTGAGGCGGGACCCAAATAGCTGGAATGCTGTGATATTTTGGTCCGAGTGGGCTGTGGTATCTTGGGCCAGGTTTTATAGGATTGCAGATGTATCCATACAAACATGGTTTGCCTTTCTTTTTGGAAGTCTGGCTTGAAAGAATCCCCAAGTTAAGCGTGCTCAACTTGGAGAAATCTAGGATGGGTGACCAGATGGAAAGTTCCCTACTGGAATGAAAATCACAGTCACCGGAGTTCGTATGACTGGAATATGGGTTTGGCTGGTCTTAGGTGGACTGGACAACATGATGGATGAGTAGTTGAAATTTGGGGTGATCGGATGATCGATGAATAGTAACGATGAATAGTAACAGTGAATAGTGATGGTGAATAGTTCGTATGAAAGAACGATGAACGGTGAATAGTGACGTTGAACGATGAATATGAACTATGAACGAACGATGAACGATCGAATGATCGAACGAATGAACGATCGGAATTTCGGCAGCATAACGACAGGAAAAAGATTATTCGGACGAACGAACGGACGAACGATCGAACGATTGGACGAACGAACAAACTAAGAACAGGGGGACGAACGATCGAAGAACGACCGAACGATCCTTGTGCTAGTGTGTGCTTGTGTGGCAGGTGGAGTGGGAGTGGGCGTGTGGGTGTGGGGGGGGGGAGGGAGTTGCCATGAAATGGCTTGGGGTGGGATGAGAGGAGGCCCTTGCCCCTCTATTTATAGCCATGGTGTGGGGATTAGGGGGAGGGATGAGAGGATTAGTGGGAGGATGAGAGGATTAGTGGGAGATTAGCATGGATTTGTCTTATATGAGTGTAATTAGATTGTAGAGCTCACCGTATGACACCGGAGGCATACATATACGTATGAGCATGAGGAAAGTTATGAAGAAAATATTTGTAGGGACTTCAAAAATGATTCTGAAGGTATTTCTCACAAAGAAAATACTTGGAGATATATCGGTGTAATATTTGGGCAGTATTTCTGAAAGAGTTTGAGGGTGATCACTAGGGAAATATTTGTAGGATATTTTGAGGAGGATTTTAGAGAGAATATAGACCAATATATTTTACTTGTTGATATCAACTTGCAAACAAACATTTTGAAACAAAATTTGAAATTCATTTTGAATTTAGAGCGAGTTTGAGAATATTTCAGAATTTGAATTTTTGGGATGCTACAAATCTACCCCACTTAAAAGAAATCTCGTCCTCGAGATTCAGCTCAGAAGGGTTATGGGTATAGCTTTACTTCAGCTACATATCTTCACTTTGCAAACTCTTCGAGGAGATGGAACTTCAACAAAATCTGGCCTTTGAGGAGCATCTATTTGCCGATTGCAAACGCTGATTCTGGCTACTCAAAGATCATCTTGAGGCTTCTAGGTTTCGCTTGGCAGCTAGCTTATTGAAAAAGCATCGATGCCAACACACAAACCTTTCTCTTACGAACTCCCACATGGATTTCTTCTTTGATTGGTCTTCTAGTGCTTCATCAACAAAACTTGGGTGACCACTTCTCATCCAGGAACTTATATGCTTGGATGATCGGGTCCTCCACAAGCTTGCTACAGGCCTTCTTCTTTTTCTCCATAGCAGGAACCTTACTGGAACACTACCCCACTTAAAAAGAATGAGGGTAGATCTCTTGAATCTTGGGGATTTGAACTCCTTGAAGTACCTCATAACAAGGGTGTTACAGGGCCTTCTTCTGCTGTTGCTGCTTGAGCAGGCTGCGGAGAAATGACTGACACAAGGTTGATTCTGGGATAACCTTCTTCTTATCTTCTCTTTCCTATCTTATTTTCACTGACCCTTTCTTTCTCTTTGCTCTTCCCACTGGAGGATTATATCAAAGAGTATTACCATCATACAGAGGAAGAAACCGAAGATGTTGAACCATGTACAACAGTCTTCAACCCAAGAATCACCAAGCATTGTGATCTTAGGGGCGAGGGAGTGGGAAATGGGGTTGCTTGCGATTTGGCAGAGGGGATTTTATCGGGAGTGTTTTGCTTTGAGTGGAATAGGAACTGAGGGTTTTTATAAGCGAGTGGTGGTGTTCGGGTGGGAGTGGTGATGATGGAGCAGGTGTCACAAGGCAACAAGTGCGATGGAGGGGGGATGGTGTTGCTGGCGGTAATGGCGGCGGTGGGTGCGCTGCAAAGGGGATGGGGCGGTGGTAGTGCACATGGAGGCAGGGCACGCGTGCGAGGAGCACGGGTGAGTGGTGGGGTCAATGACCCTGATGTTTATGGTCTCTGGTTCCAAGAATCTTTGCCTCTCTGTATGGTAATAACTCCTTCTATCCTCTTTTCCTGTTTACTTTGACTCAGGGGCAGTGCTTTGATTCTCACGGTCGGTCCTTTTGACTAAGCGGCTGGACTGGTTTCTTCTGTAGCTTATTCCAGGATTCAAGGGTAAGCTTCCCGGTATCTTCTTGGGCAAGGCACTTTTCTCTTGAGATGGGTTAAGATGAGAATGGAAGCATAAGGTGAGGATTAGCTCTAATTTGTGATCTATGTTTTTAGAGAAAACCTTTCTTAAAAATAAAGATAACACACAAGCTCAATAATGACAAGCACATACAAATCAAATGTTTTGAATAAGGGAAGAATAGAGTTTTTCCAAATCACAAACTACTTGGATTCGGGGGCTAAGCATAACTACTATTGCTTGGCTCCTGAGTTGAGAACTATGCTAAATGCAACTTATGAGCACTAACGTTAAAGCATCACATATGCACTCAAAAGAGGAGAAAACATCAAGCGAAATTCATTTTGAAATGCCCTAGGGGGCCACACAAATAGAGTTTTGCAAAACACGAGTCTACACGATTACCTCTCATACATGCAGGGCTCTAGCCAAAGTGAAGAAAAACTTCACTACCCAATGCATGCAAAGGACTGGGCATAACTAACTCAGATATGTCAGCTTCTCTTCTAGCAAGGCTGGCACACAACTTCAATCTGAGACATCTCCTGGATGGGTTAACAGGGAGCTGATGTTCATGACTTCTTCTGGCGGCGACTGAGATGGCAGCACAGGGTCGAACTCTTCTTCAAGTTGGACTAGCTCTGGTAGTTCCTCAGAGGGCGGCGGTGCTGGTGGGGTGCTTGCAGCTTCTTCTTTGACCTCAAGGGAGGGTGCTGGAATCTTCTTCATGGTGAGGGGTTCAAACATCTCTAGCGGGGGATCTTGGGAGGACTCGGGGTACTCTTGCTTATCCATAGCCATAGGGGAGACTGGAATTCCTTCCAAGACTATGGCTCCTTCCGGTAGTTCCCAAGCCTTCTTCTCTCCTCTGATAGAGACCGGGTGACCTTCAAGAATCTAAGGGTCTTCAGCTCTGATGGGTTGAACAGAGTTGGATGAAGCGAGCTCTTGGATCCGCAGGGCTCTACGTTGGTTATGGGTTACCAAGTAGGCCTCCATCAACTTCTGGACTTGCTCATCCTTGGCTTGCTTCAGGGCTTCAACAACAATGGTTTCCCGACTTTCCAAGGCAGCTACACGGGCTTGAGCTATGGTGACGTCCACATGGAGCTTACGGTTGACCTTCTCTGCATCTTCTGCTCGAGCAATCATCTGACGGTGGTGCCGAGCCAAGAAATCATACTGGGCATCTAGGGTGAGCAGGTATGCAGTGAGGTACACGACTCTGGGGTCATCCTCAAGCAGCTGCTGCTTTTCCAATGCACGCATCCTAGCCATCCAAACGGGACAGTTTCTCTGAAAGGGCGGAAAGAATCTGAGCGGGGTGTCGGCCACTTCTTCTTCATAGATTTGACACAGGGCCCTCAATGCCTTGCGGGCGATGACTTGGCAGATGTCTTTGAATCTGTGCCCAGCAGCAGTGATACTCCATTCCACATGGTGCAGACTAGATCCAATGTATACAGTCACGACACACTTCTCTGTGCCATGCTCGACGAATTCACGACCATCATACTCTGGCTGGCTCCTGATTCTGAGGCGAACTGTGCATGCTCTCAGCAACTTGGGGAAACCATCTTCATTCTGGCACAAGCTGGTTTGGCAGCGAACCTCCATCTGACTTCTGAGAGAAGGAAAGGGGAAAACATTTTTGAAATGAAGGGATGAGAGCAAGAAATTTTTTTAAGAAAATATTTTTGACTCAAAAACTTTTGGATCAAGCTAAGGGTTACGTCCTGCGGCCAACCTAACAGCTCCGATACCACCCGAAGCGTCCCCAATCCTCTGGGACTCAAATGTGATACAATTACTAGTCCCAGGAGGCTAGTAAACACATTTATACATCAGATGATTTCAAATCTGCTTAAACGAGACAAACCTATAAAGGTGGCGATCAACTTTAAGAGTTGGTCCACAACTCAGGACATATCATCAGAGTGGGGCTGAAGCAGCCCGATATACCCAGCAAAGCAAATCAGCGGTCCAACAGCCACATGCAAGGTTGGGAACAGTCGTAACTCTTACCCGATCTCCTTTTTCTAAAAAACAACAAATAAGCAAGGGTGAGTACAAACGTACTCAGCAGCCCACCTTCACCCGCGGAATGGGGAAATCAGATATAATGCATGGAATATGTGGAGCTCAGGATATTTTGCAGAAACAACAATATTTTATGCAGGGTTGTCTTGTAAAACATTTGTATTTTGCAAAGCGCATCCTCTCCCAAAGGAGTAGGAAGTTTTTCAATATTAGAATAAAATCCCTGGACTAAACCATCCAGGTATCTCAGCAGTTTCCCACTTGTTTTCATTTTCAAAAACAGCTACTGGACTTCCCGTCCGCCATAGCTCACGACTCAACCGCCAGACCTTTTAAAAACCATTTTTCTCAAACGCACCCTTTTTTGAAAACAAAACATTAATTGCCATACCATACCAGACTCGTCCATTCCTGTGGACACGGACTATTCGAATAGGTTTTCAAACTTTGCGCAGAGGTGTACACTTTACCCACTAGTCCGGTTTCTGCGATCTCACCGTCGTGAGACCCGAATGCCGAATCTCTTTCTTTCCTCGCACGTCCTAACCTTAACGGTTATACCGGAAGGAGTCAGGCCACCACCATGTCCAAACCGGACAAAACATTCCCCCTCCTTATCCTCCCGGTGCTCCCCAGCCTTCATAACCCTGGGGTTGGACCGTACGAGTTCAGATTGAGTGACTGCCCACACAGTCTCGAGTGGTTGTACTTATCATGAGTACAGGTAGTGAAGGATGACAAACCGGTCCTTATGTGAGGGGACAATCCTTCTGCTCACACCTAAACCAGCTGAGCCATCACCATAGGCCCTCCCCTAAACCAGGGAGTCCCTGATCATCCCTACTCAAAGGTGATAAGGGTGAAAACCCTTCATCATACACGTTTTGAAAAACATTTTCTTTTGAAAACTCACACCTTTCCTCAAATCATTTGTAACAAATATATCAGGGATTGATTGCAGCAAGCGGCTGGGTGGCCATAATAACTTGTCTCAAAATCATATCATGCATAAAATAACAGGCTGAGGGTTGTGGTTGAAAAACATAGGTAATTTATGCATCAAAGGGATCCAGTGAGCTTGCCGTGCTTATCCGGTGAAGGGGGAAGAGGAAATCGCGGAACTGGCTTCTAGCTCCACTGCCTGGCGTAGACTTGCAGATCTGGCCTCCACGAGACGACACGAACGCTCCAATAACAGGAGGGTGGACTGGAGACGAAGCGACACTATGCGTGTAGCCGGCAGAGCGGAGTAACTGAGTGGGTGGGGTGTTTGCCTTGGCTGAGGGTGTTGAGTGTGTGGAGTGGAAGAGGGTAGCTGGGTGTATTTATAGCTGGGTGTATGTGGTGTAGCACAGTGAAGTTCACTTTTGGTGAGAATAGTGACGAATGAATCGTCTGACTTAATATGAACATGAGAGTTATAGGCGGAATATGGGACAAGTGTATTTTGAGAGTTTTCTGGAATATGAACCATGTTTAAGGGATGACATGGTTGGATAGGGAATAGTTTGACAAGAATTTTAGAAACAAGAATGACTGAAATCTGAGTTTGGATGGAGGAGTTTTGGATTTTATAATCATAAGGAGAAAAAGAAAAGGAAATGAATATTCTTGGAATATTCTAGAATTTGAATATTTAGAGATATTTGGAAAATAAAAATACAAATGTATTTTTGAGCGGGGTGCGAGGAATTATTTTTGGGCTTTTCTTGGGCAGAGGTTTATGTTGGTGGAAACTGTTCCTACCTACTGTGTCACATCAGACAGCAGTGAGGCGGGACCCAAATAGCTGGAATGTTGTGATATTCTGGTCCGAGTGGGCTGTGGTATCTTGGGCCAGGTTTTATAGGATTGTAGATGTATCCATACAAACATGGTTTGCCTTTCTTTTTGGAAGTCTGGCTTGAAAGAATCCCAAAGCTAAGCGTGCTCAACTTGGAGAAATCTAGGATGGGTGACCAAATGGAAAGTTCCCTACTGGAATGAAAATCACAGTCACCGGAGTTCGTATGACTGGAATATGGGTTTGGCTGGTCTTAGGTGGACTGGATAGCATGATGGATGAGTAGTTGAAATTTGGGGTGATCAGATGATCGATGAATAGTAACAATGAATAGTAACGGTGAATAGTGATGGTGAATAGTTCGTATGAACGAACGATGAACGGTGAATAGTGACGATGAACGATGAATAGGAACTATGAACGAACGATGAACGATCGAATGATCGAACGAACGAACGATCGGAATTTCGGCAGCATAACGGCAGGAAAAAGATTATTTGGACGAACGAACGGACGAACGAACCATGAACGATCGGACGAACGATCGAACGATTGGACGAACGAACGAACAAACTAAGAACAGGGGGACGAACTATCGAAGAACGACCGAACGATCCTTGTGCTAGTGTGTGCTTGTGTGGGAGGTGGAGTGGGAGTGGGCGTGTGGGTGTGGGGGGGAGGGAGTTGCCATGAAATGGCTTGGGGTGGGATGAGAGGAGGCCCTTGCCCCTCTATTTATAGCCATGGTGGGGGGATTAGGGGGAGGGATGAGAGGATTAGTGGGAGGATGAGAGGATTAGTGGGAGATTAGCATGGATTTGTCTTATATGAGTGTAATTAGCTTGTAGAGCTCACCGTATGACACTGGAGGCATACGTATACGTATGAGCATGAGGAAAGTTATGAAGAAAATATTTGTAGGGACTTCAAAAATGATTCTGAAGGTATTTCTCACGAAGAAAATACTTGGAGATATATCAGTGTAATATTTGGGCAGTATTTCTGAAAGAGTTTGAGGGTGATCACTAGGGAAATATTTGTAGGATATTTTGAGGAGGATTTTAGAGAGAATATAGACCACTATATTTTACTTGTTGATATCAACTTGCAAACAAACATTTTGAAACAAAATTTGAAATTCATTTTGAATTTAGAGCGAGTTTGAGAATATTTCAGAATTTGAATTTTTGGGATGCTACACATTTTTATTTGATGATAACCAATGCGTAAGTCTACTCTAGAATAAGTCTGGGTATTCGAGTTACCCAAAATATCCGGTGCGAGTAATTCAGGTGAATGAAAATTTGGATATTAAAAATTGCTACCCAATTTTGGTTCCAAAAAAAAATATTACCCAAAATTTCGGGTACGTACCCAATAATTTGAGTTCAGGTTTTACCCAATTGTCAGGGATGCGATCAGTGAGAGCACTAGGGAAAAGCCTCTGACTACTGAGACCTGTCGGTCAACTGGAGTAGGTAGGTAACGTCTACCTGGAAAAACCTGCCCCCGAACGAGCCTCGCGGCACTGAGCCAGGGTTCAGATGTGATGGAATCGGATTGGGGGCCCAGAGAGCCAAAAGGAATCCACTCGAGTGGATCCCTCGCCTCGTCCGAGACCGACCCATCGTAAATGACCGGCCACATTGATTGTGTCTGGCGCTGAGCCACCATAGGGGTGTTGGCCCGCCTCCCACTCATGACCTACAAGCGCCTCAGGTTGCGATGCCCTCATAGCCTACGAACCCCTCGAACTGCGGCACATTTACAACCCGCGCCCCGTCGGCCTGCGACACACTCATGACCTATCAGGACTAGGTTTGAGTGCACAGACCGCTGGCAGGGCGCAACATGATGAGCCGCGTCGAGCCCCAGGCTACCAAGGCCAGGTGTCGACATAACCCAAATGATGACGCTCAGGTCCCACTCTGCCCATGTCGTCCGCCATAAGGATACGGCGGAACCAGACGATCCTGGGGTCCACGGGCGCACTGAAAGAGAAATAGGCTTACACCTTTTCCTAATTGATTTTGGTGGTTGAATTGCCCAACACAAATAATTAGACTAACTAGTTTGCTCTAGATTATAAGTTTTAAAGGTGCCAAAGGTTCACAACAAACCAATAAAAAGACCAAGAAAGGGTTCAAACAAAGAGAGCAAAAGACGACCGAAGTGTGCCCTGGTCTGGCGCACCGGACTGTCCGGTGTGCCACCGGACAGTGTCCGGTGCACCAGGGAACCCAACTCCGAACGTGCCACCTTCGGGAATTCTGGGAACCGCTCCGCTATAATTCACCGGACTGTCCGGTGTAGCACCGGACTGTCTGGTGCGCCAGCGGAGTAACGACTCCACAGCGCCAACGGTCGTCTGCAACGAGCAGTTAATGCGCTACTGTGCACACAGAAGTCAGAGCAGAGCCAGAAGGCACACCGGACTGTCCGGTGGCCCAGAAGTCAGAAGCTCCAACGGTCGAACCCTAACGGTCGGATGACGTGGCTGGCGCACCGGACAGTGTCCGGTGGCGCACCAGACTGTCCGGTGCACCATGCGACAGCAGCCTTCACCAACGACTATTTTGGTGGTTGAGGTTATAAATACCCCCAACCACCACACTTCAATGCATCCAAGTTTTCAGCCTTCAAACCTCATACAAGAGCTATAGCATTCAATACAAGACACAAACAAGAGATCAAATCCTCTCCCAAGTCCAAAGATCATTCCAATCAAATAGTGACTAGTGAGAGAGACACTTGTGTTCTTTTGAGCTCTTGCGCTTGGATTGCTTTTCTTCTTCCTTTATTCTTGTGTTCAATTCACTTGTAATCAAAACAAGAGACACCAAGTTGTGGTGGTCCTTGTAGTGGACTTAGTGTCCCATTTGATTGAAGAGAAAGGCTCACTCGGTCTAGGTGATCGTTTGAGAGAGGGAAAGGGTTGAAAGAGACCCGGTCTTTGTGACCACCTCAACGGGGAGTAGGTTTGCAAGAACCGAACCTCGGTAAAACAAATCACCGTGTCATCCACCTTATTCGCTTGTGATTTGTTTTCGCCCTCACTTTCGGACTCGCTTTTATTTCTAACGCTAACCTCGGCTTGTAGTGTGTGCTTAAGTTTATAAATTTCAGATTTGCCTATTCACCCCCCTTCTAGGCGACTTTCAAATGGTATCAGAGCTCGGTACTTCATTAGAGCCTAACCGCTCGAAGTGATGTTGGGAGATCACGCTAAGAAGGAGATGGTGACCGGCGAGAAGCCCGCCACAAGCCATGGGAACGCTCCATCCGGGGAGTTCGGCAACAAGGTGAAGGGATCCCCTTCACACGACAAGTTGCGTCGGAGCGGCGAGAAGAAAAAGAAGATGAAGAAAGTGGTCTACTACGAGACCGACTCTTCATCGCCATCCACCTCCGGCTCCGACACGCCATCCGTAACTTCTAAGCGCCATGAGCGGAAGAAGTTTAGTAAGATTCCTCTACGCTATCCTCGCATTTCCAAACGTACTCCTTTACTTTCCGTCCCATTAGGCAAACCACCCATGTTTGATGGTGAAGATTATAATATGTGGAGTGACAAAATGAGGCACCATCTAACCTCACTCCACACTAGTATTTGGGATGTTGTTGAGATTGGAGTACAGGTACCATCGCCGGGGGATGAAGACTATGACTCGGACGAAGTTGCCCAAATCCGGCACTTCAACTCCCAAGCCACCACTATACTCCTCGCCTCTCTAAGTCGAGAGGAGTATAATAAGGTGCAAGGGTTGAAGAGCGCAAAAGAGATTTGGGACGTGCTCAAAACCGCGCATGAAGGAGATGAGGTGACCAAGATCACCAAGAGGGAAACGATCGAGGGGGAGCTCGGTCGCTTCATGCTTCACCAAGGGGAGGAGCCACAAGCAATGTACAACCGGCTCAAGACATTGGTGAACCAAGTGCGCAACCTCGGGAGCACCAAATGGGATGACCATGAGATGGTCAAGGTTATTCTTAGATCACTCGTATTTCTTAACCCTACTCAAGTTCAATTAATTCGTGGTGATCCAAGATATAAACTAATGTCTCCCGAGGAAGTGATAGGAAAATTTGTGAGCTTTGAATTGATGATCAAAGGCTCCAAAAAGATCATCGAGCAAGGCGCCTCCTCCTCCGTACCCGAGGCACAACCCGTTGCATTCAAGGCAACGGAGGAGAGGAAAGAAGACTCTATACCGAGTAGGGTCCCCATCGACGCCTCGAAGCTCGACAATGAGGAAATGGCGCTCATCATCAAGAGCTTACGCCAAATCCTCAAGCAAAAGAGAGGGAAGGACTACAAGCCCCGCTCCAAGAAAGTGTGCTACAAATGTGGTAAGCCCGGTCATTTTATTGCAAAATGTCCATTATCAAGTGATAGTGACAGGGGTGACGACAAGAAGGGAAAGAGAAGAGAAAAGAAGAGGTACTACAAGAAGAAGGGCGGTGATGCCCACGTTTGCCGGGAGTGGGACTCCGACGAGAGCTCTACCGACTCCTCCTCCGACGAGGACGCCACAAACATCGCCATCACTAAGGGCCTCCTCTTCCCCAACGTCGGCCACAAGTGCCTCATGGCAAAGGACGACAAGAAGGTAAAATCAAGATCCTCCACTAAGTATGCTACTTCTAGTGATGAGGCTAGCTCTAGTGATGATGAGGATGATTTGCTCACCCTGTTTGCCAACCTAAACATGCAACAAAAGGAGAAATTAAATGAATTAATTAGTGCTATTCATGATAAGGATGAACTCTTAGATAGTCAAGAGGACTTCCTAATTAAAGAAAACAAAAAGCATGTTAAGGTTAAAAATGCTTATGCTCTAGAGGTAAAAAAAATGTGAAAAATTAACTAGTGAGCTAAACACTTGCCATGATGTTATTTCCAACCTTAGAAATGAGAATGCCAAATTAATTGCTAAGGTTGAGAATTTAAATGTTTGTGATGATTCTCTTGTTAGTCTTAGGAATTATAATGCTAGTTTGATTACTAAGATTAACAAGTTAAATGCATCACTCTCTAGCCTTAAAATTGAGAATGAAAAATTGATTGCTAAGGATAAAGATTTAAATGTTTGCAATATTTCCATTTCCGATCTTAGAGATGAAAATGCCATATTACATGCTAAGATTGTTGAATTGAATTCTTGCAAACCCTCTACATCTACCGTTGAGCATGTTACTATTTGCACTAGATGTAGAGACATTAATGTTGATGCTATTCATGATCACCTAGCTTTAATTAAGAAACAAAATGATCACATAGCTCAACTTAGTGCTAAGATTGATGAGCATAACTTAGAAAATGAAAAATTTAAATTTGCTAGAAGCATGCTCTATAGTGGGAGACGCCCTGGCATTAAGGTGGAATTGGCTTCCAACAGGGAGACAATGTCAAGCTTAATGCCCCTCCTAAAAGGTTGTCTAACTTTGTTAAGGGCAAAGCTCCCATGCCTCAGGATAACGAGGGTTACATTTTATACCCTGCCGGTTATCCCGAGCACAAAATTAGGAGAATTCATTCTAGGAAGTCTCACTCTGGCTCTCATCATGCTTTTATTTATAAGAGTGAGGCATCTAGTTCTAGGCAATCAACCCGTGCTAAATTTCCTAATAAGAAAACTCCTATTGCATCAAATGAACATAACATTTCATTTAATACTTTTGATGCATCCTATGTGCTAACTAACAAATCAGGCCAAGTAGTTGCCAAATATGTTGGGGGCAAACACAAGGGGTCAAAGACTTGTGTTTGGGTACCCAAGGTGCTTGTTTCTAATGTGAAAAGACCCAAGACCGTTTGGGTACCTAAGAATAAGGCCTAAATTTGTTTTGTAGGTTTATGCATCCGGGGGCTCAAGTTGGATCATCGATAGCGGGTGCACAAACCACATGACAGGGGAGAAAAGGATGTTCTCCTCCTATGAGAAAAACCATGATCCCCAAAGAGCCATCACATTCGGAGATGGAAATCAAGGTTTGGTCAAAGGACTTGGTAAAATTGCAATATCTCCTGACCATTCTATTTCCAATGTTTTTCTTGTAGATTCTTTAGATTACAATTTGCTTTCTGTTTCTCAATTATGCAAAATGGGCTACAACTGTCTTTTTACGGATATAGGTGTTACTGTCTTTAGAAGAAGTGATAATTCAGTAGCATTTAAGGGAGTGTTAGAGGGTCAGCTATACTTAGTAGATTTTGATAGAGCTGAACTCGACACTTGCTTAATCGCTAAGACTAACATGGGTTGGCTATGGCACCGCCGACTAACACATGTTGGGATGAAGAATCTTCATAAGCTTCTAAAGGGAGAACACATTTTGGGACTAACCAATGTTCATTTTGAGAAAGACAGGATTTGTAGCGCATGTCAAGCAGGAAAGCAAGTTGGCGTTCACCATCCACACAAGAACATCATGACGACTGACAGGCCGCTTGAGCTACTCCACATGGACCTATTCGGCCCGATAGCTTACATAAGCATCGGTGGGAGTAAGTACTGTCTAGTTATTGTGGATGATTATTCTTGCTTCACTTGGGTATTCTTTTTACAGGAAAAATCACAAACCCAAGAGACATTAAAGGGATTCTTGAGATGGGCTTAAAATGAGTTCGGCTTAAGGATCAAAAAGATTAGAAGCGACAACGGGACAAAGTTCAAGAACTCACAAATCGAAAGCTTTCTGGAGGAGGGGGGCATCAAGCATGAGTTCTCTTCTCCCTACACGCCACAACAAAATTGTGTAGTGGAGAGGAAGAATAGAACTCTATTGGACATGGCAAGGACCATGCTTGACGAGTACAAGACTTCGGATCGATTTTGGGCCGAGGCGGTCAACACCGCTTGCTACGCCATCAATCGGTTATATCTACATCGAATCCTCAAGAAGACATCTTATGAACTCCTCACCGGTAAAAAGCCCAATGTTTCATATTTTAGAGTCTTTGGTAGCAAATGCTTTATACTTGTTAAAAGAGGTAGAAAATCTAAATTTGCTCCTAAGGCTGTAGAAGGCTTTTTACTTGGTTATGATTCAAACACAAGGGCATATAGAGTCTTTAACAAGTCCACTAGACTAGTTGAAGTTTCTTGTGACATTGTGTTTGATGAGACTAACGGCTCTCAAGTAGAGCAAGTTGATCTTGATGAGCTAGATGATGAAGAGGCTCCATGTGTCGCGCTAAGGAACATGTCCATTGGGGATGTGTGTCCTAAGGAATCCGAAGAGCCTCCACATGCACAAGATCAACCATCTTCCTACATGCAAGCATCTCCACCAACCCAAGATGAGGATCAAGCTCAAGATGATGAAGATGAGGATCAAGAAGATGAGCCACCTCAAGAGGAGGGCGATGATCAAGGGGGAGATGTCCATGATCAAGACAAGGAAGATGATGAGGGTCCAAGACCGCCACACCTAAGAATCCACCAAGCAATCCAACGAGATCACCCCGTGAACACCATCCTCGGCGACATTCATAAGGGGGTAACCACTCGATCTCGTGTTGCTCATTTTTGTGAACATTACTCTTTTGTTTCCTCTATTGAGCCACACATGGTAGAGGAAGCACTTCAAGATTCAGATTGGGTGCTGGCGATGCAAGAGGAGCTCAACAACTTCACGAGGAATGAGGTATGGCATTTAGTTCCACGTCCTAATCAAAATGTTGTAGGAACCAAGTGGGTCTTCCGCAACAAACAAGATGAGCATGGTGTGGTGACAAGGAACAAAGACCGACTTGTGGCCAAGGGATATTCACAAGTCGAAGGTTTGGATTTCAGTGAAACCTATGCACCCGTAGCTAGGCTTGAGTCAATTTGCATATTACTTGCCTATGCTACTTACCATGGCTTCAAGCTTTATCAAATGGACGTGAAGAGTGCCTTCCTCAATGGACCAATCAAGGAAGAGGTCTATGTTGAGCAACCTCCCGACTTTGAAGATAGTGAGTACCCTAACCATGTCTATAAACTCTCTAAGGCGCTTTATGGGCTCAAGCAAGCCCCAAGAGCATGGTATGAATGCCTAAGAGATTTTCTTATCGCTAATGGCTTCAAAGTCGGAAAAACCGATCCTACTCTATTCACAAAAACTATTGCAAAATATTTGTTTGTATGCCAACTTTATGTTGATGATATCATATTTGGGTCTACTAACAAATCCACTTGTGAAGAATTTAGTAGGATCATGATTCAAAAATTCGAGATGTCTATGATGGGGGAGTTGAAGTACTTCTTAGGATTTCAAGTGAAGCAACTCCAAGAGGGCACCTTCATTAGCCAAATGAAGTACATTCAAGACATTCTTGCAAAGTTTGGGATGAAGGATGCTAAGCCCATCAAGACACCCATGGGAACTAATGGGCATCTCGACCTCAACACGGGAGGTAAATTCGTAGATCAAAAGGTATACCAGTCGATGATAGGTTCTTTACTCTATTTATGTGCTTCACGACCGAATATTATGCTTTTCGTATGCATGTGTGCAAGATTCCAAGCCGATCCTAAGGAAGTTCACCTTAGGGCCGTAAAACGAATCTTGAGATATTTAGTTTATAGTCCTAAGTTTGGCCTTTGGTACCCCAGGGGATCCACTTTTGATTTAATTGGATATTCCGATGCTGATTGGGCAGGGTGTAAAATTGATAGAAAGAGCACATCAGGGACTTGCCAGTTCTTGGGAAGATCTCTGGTGTCTTGGGCTTCAAAGAAGCAAAATTCTGTAGCTCTTTCTACCGCCGAAGCTGAGTATATTGCCGCAGGCCATTGTTGCGCGCAATTGC
This sequence comes from Zea luxurians, assembly GCA_029449295.1. Lineage (NCBI taxonomy): Eukaryota > Viridiplantae > Streptophyta > Magnoliopsida > Poales > Poaceae > Zea > Zea luxurians. Next base: position 114,563,313 of record JAOPSE010000006.1, on the reverse strand, counting down.
TTTGGATGAGGCAAACCCTTAGGGACTATGGTTACAAATTAACCAAAATTCCTCTCCTATGTGATAATGAGAGTGCAATCCACATGGCGGATAATCCCGTTGAGCATAGCCGCACTAAACACATAGCCATTCAATATCACTTTTTGAGGGATCACCAACAAAAGGGGGATATCAAGATTTCTTATATTAACACCAAAGAACAATTAGCCGATATCTTTACCAAGCCACTAGATGAGCAAACATTTACCAAACTTAGGCATGAGCTAAATATTCTTGATTCTAGGAATTTTGATTGATATTTTGCACACATAGCTTCTTTATATACCTTTGATCATATCTCTTTCATGTGCTATGACTAATGTCGTTTTCAAAAGCATTTCATGAGAAGTTATAGATTGAAAGGGAATTGGAGTCTTCGGCGAAGACAAAGGCTTCCACTCCACTCCATCGAATTATTCATCCTTCGCCGTCGCTCCACACCGCTCTCCAATTTGGTATAATCTTCACTCCTATATTATTTACCAAAAGGGGAGAAAGTAGAAAAAGGGCTTATATTTCACTCACAAGTATCCGTTTTTGGCGATTCATGCCAAAGGGGGAGAAAGTATTAGCCCAAAGCAAAAGGACCGCACCACCACCAATTTCAAAAATGTAGTCTTTCAAATTTGAGTTAAGAAAAGATTTTTCAATTAGTATCTTGATATAATTTCAAATTGGTATACCCTCTTCAAAATTAATATCTAAAACCCTCTTGAACACTAAGAGGAGGATTTCATTAAGGGGGAGTTTTTGTTTAGTCAAAGGAAAAGCATTTGAAACAGGGGAGAAAATTTCAAATCTTGAAAATGCTTCTCAAAATTTTATTCATATACCTTTGACTATTTGCAAAAGATTTTTGAAAAAGAATTTCCAAAAACATTGCAAAACAAAACAAGTGGTGCAAGCGTGGTCCAAAGTTTTAAATTAGAAGAAAGCCATCCATGCATATCTAGTAGAAATAATTATTGGTTTCATTCCAAGCAACCTTTGCACTTATATTATGCAAACTAGTTCAATTCTGCACTTTTATATTTGCTTTGGTTTGTATTGGCATCAATCACCAAAAAGGGGGAGATTGAAAGGGAAATAGGCTTACACCTTTTCCTAATTGATTTTGGTGGTTGAATTGCCCAACAAAAATAATTGGACTAACTAGTTTGCTCTAGATTATAAGTTTTACAGGTGCCAAAGGTTCACAACAAACCAATAAAAAGACCAAGAAAGGGTTCAAACAAAGAGAGCAAAAGACTACCAAAGTGTGCCCTGGTCTGGCGCACCGGACAGTGTCCGGTGCACCACCGGACAGTGTCCTGTGCACCAAGGAACCCAACTCCGAACGTGCCACCTTCGGGAATTCTGGGAGCCGCTCCGCTATAATTCACCGGACTATCCAGTGTAGCACCGGACTGTCCGGTGCGCCAGTGGAGTAACGGCTCCACAGCGCCAATGGTCGTCTCCAACGAGCAGTTGATGCGCTACAGTGCGTGCAGAAGTCAGAGCAGAGCCAGAAGGCGCACCAGACAGTGAACAGTGACTGTCCGGTGGCCCAGAAGTCAGAAGCTCCAACGGTCGAACCCTAACGGTCGGGTGACATGGCTGGCGCATCAGACAGTGTCCGGTGGCGCACCGGACTGTCCGGTGCGCCATGCGACAGCAACCTTCACCAACGGCTATTTTGGTGGTTGAGGTTATAAATACCCCCAACCACCACACTTCAATGCATCCAAGTTTTCAGCCTTCAAACCTCATACAAGAGCTATATCATTCAATACAAGACACAAACAAGAGATCAAATCCTCTTCCAAGTCCAAAGATCATCCCAATCAAATAGTGACTAGTGAGAGAGACAATTGTGTTCCTTTGAGCTCTTGCGCTTGGATTGCTTTTCTTCTTCCTTTATTCTTGTGTCCAATTCACTTGTAATCAAAACAAGAGACACCAAGTTGTGGTGGTCCTTGTAGTGGACTTAGTGTCCCATTTGATTGAAGAGAAAGGCTCACTCGGTCTAGGTGACCGTTTGAGAGAGGGAAAGGGTTGAAAGAGACCCGGTCTTTGTGACCACCTCAACGGGGAGTAGGTTTGCAAGAACCGAACCTCGGTAAAACAAATCACCGTGTCATCCGCCTTATTCGCTTGTGATTTGTTTTCGCCCTCTCTTTCGGACTCGCTTTTATTTCTAACGCTAACCTCGGCTTGTAGTGTGTGCTTAAGTTTATAAATTTCAGATTTGCCTATTCACCCCCCCTCTAGGCGACTTTCACGCACGTAACTTCACCCTGGGTAAAACGCTTGGTTTTACCATCGCCCGGTGGCTCTTTCCTGAGTAAGCAACCGCTGACCGACCCCATCGCCGGGACGATACGATTGTCCAAAGTTCTCATGGACGGAGGCAGCAGACTCATCATTCTCTGCTCTGCCACGTATGACGCCATGAGTCTCGGTCGAGACCGCCTCCGCCGTCCAGGCAGCCCTTTCAGGCATCATGCTAGGAGTGTACGTAACTCCGCTCAGACGGATTGACCTGCTAATAACTTTCAGTACGCTAGCCAACTTCAGAACCGAGACCCGAACCTTCAAAGTGGTCGACTTGCAAGGGACCTATCATGCCATCCTTGCAAGGCCGTGCTATGTGAAGTTCATGTGAAAGTCGCCTAGAGGGGGTGAATAGGACAAACCTGAAAATTATAAACTTTGAACACAAACTTCACCCAGGGTTAGGATTAGAAATAAGTAATAACGAATTCAGAGTGTGGAAGAGATTTCTTCTTGCTATGAGTTGCTCAATCGATGCAGATGACTTTGGAAGCTAACTCAAAAAGATTGTAAGCAAGAGAACTTAGAGAGAGGAGAGAAGAATCAAATTGTAACGTAATGATCAATACAAATGAACACAACGATTTATTTCCCGAGGTTCGATTCTAATGAACCTACTCCCCGTTGAGGAGGCCACGAAGGCCGGGTCTTTTTCAACCCTTTCCCTCTCTCAATCGATCACTTAGACCGGTAAGTGCTTCTTCTTAATCTCAAGGATTGCTTAGACCCCGCAAGGACCACCACATATTTAGGTGTCTCTTGCTAGCTTTACAAGTCACTAGAGAGTTTAGGAGGAGATGAAGAAAGCACATTTGAAAGCCAAGCAACAAGAAAATACATAAGATCACACTCTCTCAAGTTACTAATCACTAATGATCACTAGTCACAATTATGGCACTTGGAGAGATTTGGAAGCTTGAATGTGTCTTGAAATGAAGTGCTTGCTCTTGTATTGAATGGGAGTGAATGGAAGGCTTGGATTGAATGAATGGAGGTGGTTGGGGTTGTATTTATAGCCATAACGACTTCCTAGTTGTTGCCTCTTTTCTGCCAACCGCGGACGGTCCGCGCCCCTAGTTCGGACGGTCCCCTGCACATTAATGCCTGAAATCACAACAGTCAGCAGTAACAGCTATATCAACGACTATAGTGCATTAAATGCGTCGTGACATGTCAGATAAAGCTGTCGTGGACGGTCCGATCGTGCACCTAGGACGGCTGCGAGGACGCTAAAAAACATTTTACCGAACCCATCACCTTTGGGGTTTTCTGGTTTTTCAACGAGCGGACGGTCTGCGCATAAGGCCGGACGGTCCGAGCTTGGTCCTGGACGGTGCTCTTTTCTCCTTCGGACAGTCTGCGGTGTACATTCGTGTTTTGCATTGTTCCTGTCTGAGGCACACAGACAGTCTGGACGGTCTGCGCACAGGTGAATTTTCCAAAAAGCTTCTCCTACCCCGAATAATCTATGATATTCCGGACAATCGACTTAGAATTGATGTAGATAAACTTATGCACCTGAGAAATAATCAACTAGGCAAACTAGTAAATCTATAAGATTTGTGATGGTCGTCAAACACCAAAATCAATTATAGAAAATGGTTAAGGTCATTTCCCTTTCATCATGGATGTCCCCAAATATACTTACCTGAAGCTTAAGATGTCGGGTCCGGCAGGAACCATCACTATGGGCACCACGGCGCAGCATGCGTACAAATGCGAGGTTCAATGTTGTGACTTGGCTGAGAAAGTTGCTACAGCTCAAGAGTTGCCAGAGGAACTGTAATACCCAAATTGTAAGGAAGAATAAAAGTAGAATTTTCTCTCCTTTATATATGTGTATGTATCTGTAGTTGTCATCACATGTGAACACCATTTTAAAAACAATTAATAACAATATATATACCACTAAAATGGCGCATCATGTTGGAGTTTAATTACTTGTGCATTTAATTATAAAAAATCATAATAAAAACACATTAATACTGAAAAGGAGGTTCTGACCTAATTTAAAACTTGGAATTTGGAAAAGAGAGAAAAGAAAAGAAAAGAAAAGAAAAGAAAGAAGTATAAAATATAAAGGAAAATATATATATAAATATACTTTTAAAATTGGTATTTTGGTAACCTGAATTTGAACTTAACACAAAAATGGATTCAAATTTGAAATCTAAATTTGAAAAGGAAGAAAAGAAAATAGAAAGGAAAAAGAAAAGAGGAAGGAAGCTTACCTGGGCCTCAATCGCCAATTCAGCCCAACCGCAGAAACACACCGCGCGACCCAAACATTCCCTTCACCCGCGTGCGCGTATCTGCCGCAGACCCGACCGGTGGGACCCACCTGGCTGCTTCTCCCTCGCGGCCTGACCGACACCCCATCACGCCTTGTGCGGCTGACTTGCGAGGCCCGTGGGTCATCCTCCGCACGCGCTTGATACGGCTGACAACCGGTGCGGCTGGACACTGGGGCCCATCCATCACTTCGCTCGTGCTCGCTTACACGTGGGTCCTATCTGGCAGTGCCTTACCCCCTTTCTTCCCCCAAATTTGCGTCGTGGGTTCAGCTATGGCGCGGAATCCGGGCGTCGTTGTAGCCCAGGCACCCCGATCGGGGTTTATAACCGTGGAGCGTGCCCCTTTTTTCTCCCCCCACCTCCTCGCTCCGAATTTCTGGTTGCCCGGGCGTGAGTGACGCGCTATGCCGCCGCGCCGTGTGTGAGCGAGAGACCGCCGCCGCGACTGTTCTTCTCGACGCCGTGAAATCTCGACCTGATAGCGTTTGTGGGTGATCAAGGGAGCCGCGTGGAGAGATTTCGTGGCTTCTCCGCGCGTGTGATCCACTGGTCGCCCTGGAATTGCTCGCCGTGCCTCGCTGCGGCGGCCAAATCCGCCCCGCGCCATGGATCGGGTGGCTGCGCTCCTCAATCGCCGGTGAGTTGCCCATGCCCGCGTTCGCATTCATCTCTTAATTGTGTTGGCCTGCGTACTCGGGAAAATGGTGCACCAGGGGGTGCACTTGGGTGAGTCCGGCAAACTCCGCCGCCGCGGTCCGGTGGGTGCCGTGAGGGGTAGTCACGAGATTGGAGATGGCTCAGGGACCGTCGATCCGGTCTTCAACGGCTGCGATTAGAACTTGGAAACCCCCTTCGCATGATGGATACGATTCGTTGGATCGTGATCGATCGGGCTGGATCGTGATCGATCGGGCTTCGTGCGATCCGCGCTATTTTAAACGGTGGCCATCAGATCTAGATCCGAGGATCAGCGTTGCGTACCCGTTCGATTTGATGAGGATCTAATCTCGTCCGTCCAGACTCGATTGGGTGGCCCTGGTTGCGTAATACCCCTTCCGGCCCTGTAATTATGCAAAAGAAACCCCCTGTTATTTCAGTAACAACCCGCAGTCCATCTTGGTTGTCATCTGAGTCTGTGGAATTTTTATGCCAGAATCCCTGTGCTTTATAGTATTTGAGGCCCGATCCAGAGACTTGGGAAAATAGAAAATAATCACAGAAATCGATTTTTAATGCATAAATAAATATTAAAACTAGTTTAATTTGTAGAAAATCCATATGAACTCCAAATTGGTCCATTCCAGTTCCTAAATTTTTGTAATATTATTGTCTAACCATTAGTGCCACTGTTTTGACATGAAAGACACACTAAAGTTTATCTAGTACTTAATCTTGTATTAAATACATAAAACCTTGGAAAATTCATAACTTAAAATCTATAACTCCAAATTTAATGATTCTAGTTCCTATGATCTTATTTTAATGTCTAGATTATGACTGTATATTTTATTTACATGTTTGGTGTGATATTAATTTTTGCTATACTATATATGTATTGTGTTGATGTGAGTAGACGAGCAAGCTACTGAGGACCCTGAGGTTCAGCTGATAGAGACTGCTGAGCAGGAGCTCATTGAAGGCAAGTTGTCCCCTTGATCACTTCTTTTACCCAATCATGTTCTTATTAATCATAATGATCTGTATAGGTTAATTTTGATGGGACCCAATAGGTTACCCTAGATTTTGACTATCTTTATACCTTGTTTCACCACTGGTTTTACTACTAAATTTTTGGGTACTACATGTTATTTCTTTATGTGGCTTTGGGTATAGAGAGATTCATCACTCATCGTTATATTTTTTTATTATCTGTTTATTATTTACTGTTCATGATAAGATCATTAAGTTAATGGGAACATGGAGAACCACCCGGGAAAACAGTGCTACCACAAGGGTTTAATGGGACACCCTTGGCTGATTAACTAGGAAAGCTAGTGGATGACTACCTTACCCGAAAGGGGCAAGGGCAGTAGGGGTGTGGTCAGTGTAGGGAGGTCCTTGGGTTGATTTTGCTGCGATGGCGGTAAGGCGAGGGATTCCTGCACTGGAGCTTCCTATAAACTGTAGCGGGTTTTCTGAAGCTAGTGGAACTTTGTAAAGGCCTCGTAGTGGTACCCTGCCTCGCTTCCTTGGTAGAGGTGTATGGGGTCTGATCAACTCCGCGGCAAATGGGTAACATGACTTGTGGGTAAAGATGTGCAACCTCTGGAGAGTGTAAAACTGGTATACTAGCCGTGCTCACGGTCATGAGCGGCTCGGATACTGACATGATTAATTTATGGAACTTAAACTCAATTTGTCATTTCATTGCATCTGGGATTATTTTATTATTACTTTTACTTATTATTATTATGGTTTGGTATTTACTTACACTTAGTAACTGCTAATAAAATTTTGACCAACATATAAAAGCAATGCTCAACTTCAGCCTTTATTACATTGATTTGCCTTACACTCCACGTGAACTCCCACCTTTGGTGAGTTCATGCACATTCTTCCCCACAACTTGTTGAGCGACGAACATGTGTGAGCTCACCCTTGCTGTCTCACACCCCCCACAGGAGAAGAATAGGTGGTCGAAGAGGAGCCGCCTAACTCTGAGGCTTTCGACTTGATCTAGGTGGCGTCTCCCAGTCAGCTTTGTGGCGCCAGGGAATAATATTTAGTTCGTTTGTTTTATCATTTATTTTTGTAAGACTTCCGCTTTGTAATAAGTATATTTATGATATTTATGACATTTATCTCTATGCACTCTGTTATTATATGTGTTGTCTTCTCTGGCGCATATATGAGATGCACCCGGCTTTGTTCCTTAAAGCCCGAGTGTGACAGGAACTCCGATGTATCGGCAAGCAGGCCCCTGATGCAAAGAGGGCGAGCACGACCTTCAAGGCAGTGGATGGTGTGAAGGGAGTGTTGCTGGACCCTAGGCGGTCCAACGAGCGGATGTCGTGAATAGGCTATAGGGTCCATGTCCCCTCTAGAATAGGAGGGGTGCTCGTCGACTCCCTTCGCAATGAGAAGGACACCTCATCGCGGAAACTCTCCGGTGTAAGGGGCGTCCCGAAAGAAACCATTGAGCACTCTTCATGGATTGATCCTGGCTCCAAAGCCTTTGAAACAGTGACCACGACGTTTCGACAGAGAAAGATTGAGCGCCATCGAGGAAGAGATTGCCAGACTCCTCGCGTTTGGGCCCACCAGGAGGACACGTTAACCAGCAGGGGCGAAAACAAAAATGGTAATTTCATCTTACCTGGAATCGTTTTCAAAATTTTACCAAAAGTTAGGAAAAGATAACAAAATACGAAAACAAAAAATCGATAGAAACAATCGGAAATGGAAACGGTTTGAGTCTCTTTCGACTATTTCCAAAAAATACGTATTTATTCAGTATTTTACCATTGGTAAATGAATTCGATAAATTTTCAGAAAAATATCAAAACCGAACTGGTCTTTATAAATTCATCTTAACTTAGAAAAATATGAAACAAATTTTATTGTATTCCTAAAATCAAAATCTATCTAATGGTATGTAGTTTAGAGTTGTTCAAAACTTTTATGGATCTTACTTATAGTTTCTTTCCAATTATTACTCTTGATACATATATTCATAATTTGCACGACGGCCTTAGAAGGACCATGATGATACCAATTATGTTGACTTTCTTTAACTATATGTATGTATCTATAGTGGTTGTCACTTGTATTTGTGAGATATTGCTTTAATGTTTTGTGAGATCTATCTATTATAGTCATCTTCTAAGAGGGTTTCGAAGAAAGTTATTTTATTTACGGAGTTGGTTACAGAATATCTGTCTCCCAAACTGGATTTATGGAGATGGCCAAAAGTAGTACATCTCCCAAAATCTATTAAAGTGTCCGGCTATTCAAAATAAAATCTATTTTCTAATTAGTGCGCACATATTGTTGTATGAGATCGATCAACTCATATAATTATATGGCTAGTGTCATGTCCTATGGTTTGATATGTTTATTGTTTTGGTAATTTTCGATCGTTATCAAAGCACTTTCGATCGTATACTTCTGTTATTGACATTATCGAAATATCGATGTCGTTTCCGTTTCCGCCAATATCATATCGTTTTCGATTCTGTCACAATAGTTTGGAAGTGAAAGTGGTGGAGCCTTTTTCCGATCGTTTCTGATCATTTTCAGCCCTATATGCAACCTTAGCATCACAACTCCTCTAGTTATCAATCATGTTATCTGGTTGACCTCGCCAAGAAGGCTAATCCGTACCTACAAAATGAAAACATAAATAATAAACTGAAAGTACACAACTCAATGAAAGTGATAACTACAAATGTACGATTAAGTTCATGAAAGTGAGATTTAACAACCAAATACAATGATCGGTCGATGGAAGATTGATCTAAAGCAAAACACAAGCCCTAACATGGGTGATAGCTACCGATTATATAGGCTAGGGGTCATCAACCCCCTAGATATGCCCTTTAATGGACTATGAGATGATACATGGTCCAACAAACCAAAAGTCATTGATGCAACACCCTGATAGATTTTAGACCCTGACTTGTTTCGACAATTTCTGTTGAATCTAGCACAATTTAAACATCAAACCAAAGCCACTAGTTAGCATAAGAAAATATATTTACATCCATATGTGCATCACTAAAAATGGAATCTGGATGTGTCCTGGGTGTCTATTTTACATATAGTCTGACCTTGAAGGCCATGTAGGCTCAAACTCGAGTTGGACTGGGCCTCTAGCTGGACTTGGACATTATTGGTAGTATTCTCCACCTTCATACCTTTCTTCAAGTACTCCATGGCCATCTTAGTGTTCCTAAGCAAGACATGATTATTACATATTAATTATCACATTTGACCTCGATTCGTTGGGCCTTGCATAATGGTTGGAGGATTAGTGAATGCATTCGAAGGAGTGATGTCCTCATTTGAGGTGGACACGATGCCCACCTAATGCCCACATCCAAAATGAATTATGTATGCATGTCACTAGTAGAGAACACATCTTCATTTCAGTACATTAGTCTTGTTAGAGTTGTGAGGCTAAAGTTAGTATTGGTCTCGGATCCAAGCTCCTTGCGCGTTGGATGACCTTTAATCGCTTTTGGTAACACCAACATAGTCTAAATAGTAAGGACTTCCTAACCGACACTATTTATCGATTTTGTACTAGTGTGTTAGGATGAAATTAGAATACATGTAATCAATTACATGAAGGGATAAATAATCATATATAAATTAATGTTAGTAGATGGCATGGCACAGTGATGTGAAAAACTAAATGCATATGAATGGATGATGTGTCCTGCTGACGTTAATATTATAATTGTATGAAATTAGACTATATATAATCAATTATATGAATGGATAAATATTTATAAATCAATGTTAGTACATGGCATGGCATGGTGGTTTGAAAAGCTAAATGCATGTTAGTGGATGATGATGTGTTCCACTGATATGTATATCATAATTTTATATGCCCATGGATTATAATTGCATCAGATAGTGGACTGCTGAGGTGGACAACTTGCATGTTGAATAAACTTTACTAAGATTTAGGATTATTAAATAGTAGAAGATATCATACATGTTGCTACGAAGATTATGAAGAATTTGAAATAAAACTAAGTAGATATAACTTGGATAGCTTATAACTTATATTAAGAGGTTGGAAGTTATTAGCATGCTATTAGTTGGAAGATGGTGTGAATATGATAGTCAGTGAAAGATGTTGTAGATGACTTCTATATTAAGATTGAATTTCTATAAGAAAAATTAGCTTGATAAAAGATATAGATATAGATTCAACTAGAAATCAAGTTTATTTTGTAAAGTCGGAGTCATGCTTATGTTGTCTTATTGGTTGTCCGCACCGTTTCGTCCTAGGCCATCATGTGCATTGATTCTGTCTGAGCTTTTATTTGATCGACTGCACGTAGAAAACACAGAGTGCATGGATGAATACAAAATAAGTCATTTTGTCTACATCCGCACATACGCCCAAAACAAATGTATCCAACCTACTAGCCTCGCGCAAGCCTGCTGAAAGCTCTCTTGTGGGTTTTGTTGGTTTGGATGACAACCCAATTAAAGGACTAACATGTGTGCTAAGTGTTGAATAGGTGCTTAATGCAAAGCTTATAGGGTTCAACACAAGTGAACAAGTGTGATGGTCCAAAAACTGGAATATCTATAGATAATGGGCATCACAAGTAAGATAGACATTGCTTAAGTGAGACTCGGTGTGCGTAACTCAGAGACAACTGATCAAGCAAAGAATGGAGGCAAGAAGAGCTTCAAGGTACCGAGTGCACGGGAGAAGGTCAAAGATGTCGAGGAACCCAAAGCCAGGGGTGAAGAAGAAGACTTGCAAAGTCAAGGTTGATCGAGTTAAGAAGAGTTATGGTGCATCAAGGATCACTACATAAGGACATGACTTACAGCCAATGAGGTAACATCTATAGTTATGTGGTGTAAGTCATAAGGCTCAAGATCAAGCTCGAGAAGTGAACAAGGTCACTATTAGGAGGAGCAGTGTCAAAACCAGAACTAGAAGCAGTCCAAAAGAGCTAAGTTTACTTTGACCTTTAGTTTGGGTTGTTCCTATGTTTGTATATGTTCTATGTGACCTTTGCAAGGTGTTGGAGCTTATGTGTATTAATCTAGATCAAGTCAAGTTGACTTGATGGTTTTGAAGCTCTGTCTAAAGTAGATCGGAAATCCTGGAGTAAAGAGGTATGATCCCAAGACTTAGTCAATTGTTTTAGTGGCTAATTGTGTGTGTCTAAGTGCTAGGGATCATCCCAAAAGAAGACAAATTAGAGTAAAGAAGTTGCACCAGTCTAGGAGCACCGGATTTTCTGTTGTGCACCGGACAGTGTCAGGTGCCCAGGCCGCTCTCGGGAAGCATTTGGGGGCGCTGCGGCTATAAATCACTGAACTATCCGGTGTGCACCGGATTGTCCGGTGCGCCAGCCGCACGCCTGACCAACGGTCGGCCGCGCAATCAGCGGCTGCCACGTCAGACAAACCAATGGTCATCAAGTCACACCGAACTGTCTGGTGCACCACCGAACTGTTCGGTGTGCCTAGTGGCCAAAGGGTGGCAACGGTTGGATCTAACGGTCGACTGACGTGGCAAGCACCAGACAATGAACGATGCCCTGTCCAGTGCGCACCGGACTGTCCAGTGCGCCCGTCGACAGAAAGTTGCTACTTTCTGTCTAACGGCTAGTAGTGTGGGGGAGGCTATAAATACCCTCCCAACCGACCATTTGGAGGTGTGAGAGCCTAACAAACATACTAAGGCATATTGTGGAAGACCTCCAAGTGCAACAACACTTTGTAGACTCATTGCAAATCATTTTGCTCTCCCTCTATTGTGTATTTCTCTCTAGTTTGTGTAGAGGCACTTATAAGCCTTTAGAGAGAGGGGAAGTGCTGCTGAGAGCAAGATCAAGATCTTGAGCACTGTTACTCTGCCGGAGTGTTGTCAAGAAGGTTGTAAGCAGTCGCGGCAACGTTGTAACAACCATCAACATATTGGAAGGATCTATCTGTCACATTGACAGATTTGAGCACATCGGAGGACAGATTAAGATACTTGTCGGCGTTCCGAGACCGGGGGGTCCCTAAGCCGACGAGTGAATGTCGCCGCGTGTCCCAGCCCAGATGGGTCGACGCGAGAGCGAGCGCGAAGGGGAGAAAGCGAGGTGGCCGGAGACGGGCGTGAGAGAGGTGGAAATCCCGCGGCCTTCGTGCTCGTCCCACGCCCAGGTCGGGTGCGCTTGCAGTAGGGGGTTACAAGCGTCCACGCGGGTGTGAGAGCGAGCGGCCTCACGCGAGCGCCTGTCTCCTCCACGCCCCCGCGCGGCCAACCCTCTCTAAGAGGGCCCTGGTCCTTGCTTTTATAGGCGTAAGGAGAGGATCCAGGTGTACAATGGGGGGTGTAGCAGAGTGCTACGTGTCTAGCGGGGGAGAGCTAGCGCCCTAAGTACATGCCATTGTGGCAGCCAGAGAGATTTTGGCACCCTGCTGGCGTGATGTCGTGGCCGTCGGAGGAGCGCTGGAGCCTGGCGGAGGGACAGCTGTCGGAGCTGTTGAGTCGTTGCTGACATCCTCCTGCTTCTGTAAGGGGGCGGGGAGCCGCCATCGTCACTGAGGAAGCGGGGCGCCATCATTGCCCATCTGGTGGAGCGAGCCAGATGGGACGCCGATCTTGTTCCCTGTGGCCCGAGTCAGCTCGGGGTAGGGTGATGATGGTGCCTCCTGTCGACGTGGCCGGCCTGCGCCCTAGGTTGGGCGATGTGGAAGCTCCTCCGAAGCCATGGTTGAGTCTGTCTTCTGTGGTCGAGGTCGAGTCTGAGCCCTGGGTCGGGCGAGGCGGAGACCGTTGACTGAAGCCAGGGCGGAGTCCGAGCTCTAGGGTCGGGCGAAGCGGTGTTCGTCGTCTTCTGGGGCTGAGCCCGAGTCCGAGCCCTGGGTCGGGCGGAGCGGAGTTCGTCGTCTTCTGGGGCTGAGCTCGAGTCCGAGCCCTGGGTCGGGCGAAGCGGAGTTCGCCGTCTTCCGGGACTTAGCCCGAGTCCGAGCCCTGGGTCAGGCGGAGCAGAGTTCGCCGTCTTCCGGGACTTAGCCCGAGTCCGAGCCCTGGGTCGGGCGGAGCGGAGTTCGCCGTCTTCCGGAACTTAGCCCGAGTCCGAGCCCTGGGTCGGGCGGAGCGGAGTTTCCCATGGCGTCTGCGGCCGGGCCTGACCGCCTGTCAGCCTCACTCTGTCACATGGCACCGCAGTCGGCGTGGCGCAGGCGGCGCTGTCTTTCTGTCAGGCCGGTCAGTGGAGCGGCGAAGTGATGGCGGTCACTTCGGCTCTGTCGGCTGTAGGGCGCGCGTCAGGATGAAGGCGTCAGGCTGCCTTTGCATTAAATGCTCCTGCGATTTGGTCGATCGGCTTGGCGATTTGGTCAGGGTTGCTTCTTGGCGAAGACAGGGCCTCGGGCGAGCCGGAAGTACGTCAGTCGCTGGAGGGGGCCTCGGGCGAGGCGGAGATCTTCCGGGGTCGGCTGCCCTTGTCCGAGGCTAGGCTCGGGCGAGGCATGATCGCGTCCTTCGAATGGACCGATCCCTGACTTGATCACACCCATCAGGCCTTTGCAGCTTTATGCTGATGGGGGTTACCAGCTGAGAATTAGGAGCCTTGAGGGTACCCCTAATTATGGTCCCCGACAGTAGCCCCCGAGCCTCGAAGGGAGTGTTAGCACTCGCTTGGAGGCTTTCGTCGCACTTTTTTGCAAGGGGACCAGCCTTTCTCGGTTGCGTTTTGTTCCGGTGGGTGCGCGCGAGCGCACCCGCCGGGTGTAGCCCCCGAGGCCTCGGAGGAGTGGTTTTACTCCTCCGAGGTCTTAATGCCTCGCGCTATGCCTCGGCCGGTCTGGTCGTTCCCTCATGCGAGCTGGTCATAGCCCGGGTGTACGGTCGGGTCCAAGTTCTCAGGCTGGTATGTTGACGCTGTCAACGGTTCGGCCGGAGCCGGGTTTGCGAGAGCAGCCCCCGAGCCTCTGCACAGGGCGAGAGGGCGATCAAGGACAGACTCGACTTTTTCACATACGCCCCTACGTCGCCTTTCCGCAAGGAGGAGGGGGGAAAGCGCCATGCTGCCCTCGATGGGCGCCGAACATGGTGTCTCCGGTGAGCTACGAGCGGGTAATCCGAGTGGACGCCCGTGCCCCATTCGTTAGGGGTCGGCTAGGACATATGTTTTTTTTAATTTTAGCTAGACATGGGCTGTACGGGGGAATGAGAATGAGAATGAGCTTTGCGGGAGGAGGGAATGAGAAAGACAGAATAAAGAATGGGAATGACAGACATGGGAATGGGAACGGTGGTAGAACGGGAATGGCAGAACACGGGAATGGCCGACTACTCTTGCAGCCTTAATAGTAGTAGAGATATATATATATATAGTAACTAGTTGTGTGCCCGTGCGTTGCAACGGGAACATATAATACCATTGATAGCTTATGTACGTTGGTATGAGCATCGACATATATCTGACCGAATCTTCTTCTTCCTTGGGGATCTGGAGAAAAGCATGTTCGGAAGCCAAACATGTTAAGACCTAATCATGTGCTGCCCTTGTGTCTCTGATCATCATCAGCACACTGTTCAACGCTTGTATGAGTCTTGTTAATTTGCATGCCTCGTGCATAGTCTCTCAACCATCAATTCATTATGGTATACAGAATTCGTGTGATTTGTGACAAACATTATCAAATTCATATAAATTATTTTAAAGAATCAATATAGAGTTTTATATGATAGAGAAATACATGTGGATTAAAAAATGCTAAACAAAAGATCTAAAATATAATAGTTCGATCAAGTTGCATAAGATGTACAATTTTCCAATTGCTTCTGCATTTGAAAGTCCACCTTTCTATGTTATCTTTGTTATTTCTGACTTAATAGAATCCAAATAGTATTGAACACTAAGAAAACTACAAAATGAGATGGAGTTGTGTTGACTGAAAAACATATGTATGTAGCATTTGGAATAAAAAAAAGTACACTTTAAGTATTCAAGTACCAGATAATGCCAGACAAGGGATTAATTCCACAGAGCAAAGTACAAAATCCATGACAAGATATTTCATAATAGATTTAAAAAAAGGAAGGCTTTTGCTTAAAATATGAGGCCTTAATCTCAAAATGTGTATATGTGATATTGAACGGGTCACCACCAATGCCTACACAAGTTGACTGCCCCAAACCTACAGCTGTTGTTTGAAACACTCGTCAACAGAAATCAGACATGCATTAACCAAACATAGTCAGGTGCTCGTGCGTTGCCACGACTCACAAATTATTAATCTTTATTTTTGCATAATTTTAGATTTTTACTGTTTAAATGTGGGAGAGGAGAGAGAGGTGAATGGAATAGTAGAGATAAGATTTATAAGAAACAGGGATCTGCACCAAGAACATAAACACAAATTAATTAGCATATTCTTGCCCCCTCAAGTTAAAATCATGCATCAATAGTACGACAACAATACAAATCCGGTGTGCATACTACAGAACAGGAATGTAGGCATTACCTTAATTAAAAAAGTAATGTGCTAGTATTAGTAGTACCTTCTAGGGTTGAGTCTTCCTCAACACCCTTGTATGCCTAGTGGCATGATGCAATGATGTTCTCACACGCATATCTTGCGATATTTATTTATAACCAGTCAAAAACTCAGAGAGTAATCTTACTTTACGAAGGATTTGAAACATAAAGAAAATTATGAAAATTACTGTATTAATCAACGAAAAAACACTCGATGCAACAACATACAAAGATCAATTAAATGCCCAAGCACAAAAAATCTGAATGTGAAGCAAAGCATAAATACATATCTGGACATACAGTCTGGTTCCGAGCGAATAAAGGTCTGAATAATTAACATTTAGCTTCTCTCTTTCTCTCTATCTATAGAAAACTCTTATCCTATTCCATATCATTATATTTTTCTTCATTGTGTCGATGTAACCGGCTACGCTGTCTCCATAGAAGTCGTCTTTAGTCGGCTAGATGATGCTGGCGTTCCAAACCGGGCAATTAGTGAACAAAACAGAGCATGCCCTAGCATCCAGGTTCCTATAGATTTCAAGATCATGACTGATGATGTCCAGTATTTGACGTACGTACATAGTTTAAAACAGTCTTCCTTGCGTACTAGTGGAAGTCGATGGTGTTCCCTCCTTTGTCAGAGTGAAGTGGCTATGGAGTACAGGTAGTAGTTGTGTTAGCAATCAGTAGCATGAGCGATCAGCCACATTGTTGATCTGATCAAACACACCAAATAGAGCACATCAAACCTTGCTTGCGGTTTGTACTACCTAGTGTATGTCTCTGATTGTAGCATCCCAGAAATTCAAATCCTGAAATTTTCTCAAACTCGCTCTAAATTCAAAATGAATTTCAAATTTCATTTCAAAATGTTTGTTTGCGAGTTGATATCAGCAAATAAAATATAGTGGTCTATATTCTCTCCAAAATCCTCCTCAAAATATCCTACAAATATTTCCCTAGTGATCACCCTCAATTTCTTTCCAGAAATACCGCCCAGATATTTCCCCAGTAATCCCCCTCAAGTTCTTTCCAGAAATATTGCCCAGATATTCCACCGATATATCTCCAAGTATCTTCCTCTTGAGAAATACCTTCAGAATCATTTTTCAAGTCCCTACAAATATTTTCTTCATAACTTTTCTCATGCTCATACGTATACGTATGCCTCCAGTGTCATACGGTGAGCTCTACAAGCTAATCTCACTTATACAAGACAAATACATGCTAAATCTCCCACTAATCCTCTCATCCTCCCACTAATCCTCTCATCCCTCCCCCTAATCCCCCCACCATGGCTATAAATAGAGGGGCAAGGGCCTCCTCTCATCCCACCCCAAGCCATTTCATGGCAACTCTCTTCCCCCCCCCCACACACCCACTCCATGTTCCACACAAGCACACACTAGCACAAGGATCGTTCGATCGTTCTTCGATCGTTCGTCCCCTGTTCTTGGTTCGTTCGTCCGATCGTCCGATCGTTCGATCGTTCGTCCGTTCGTTCGTCCAAATAATCTTTTTCCTACCGTTATGCTGCCAAAATTCCGATCGTTCGTTCGTTCGATCATTCGATCGTTCATCGTTCGTTCATAGTTCTTATTCATCGTTCATCGTTCGTTCATAGTCCCTATTCATCGTTCTTCCAGATAATCTTTGTCCTGCCGTTATGCTGCCAAAATTCCGATCGTTCGTTCGTCCGATCACTCGATCGTTCGTCCGTTCGTTCATCCAAATAATTTTTGTCCTGTCGTTATGCTGCCGAAATTCCGATCGTTCGTTCGTTCGATCATTCGATCGTTCATCGTTCGTTCATAGTTCCTATTCATCGTTCATCGTTCGTTCATGGTCCCTATTCATCATTCTTCCAGATAATCTTTGTCCTGCCGTTATGCTGCCGAAATTCCGTTCGTTCGTTCGATCATTCGATCGTTCGTCCGTTCGTTCATAGTTCCTATTCATCGTTCATCGTTCGTTCATACGACTATTCACCATCACTATTCACCATTACTATTCATCATTACTATTCACCGACACTATTCACCATTGTTACTATTCAGTGTTACTATTCATCACCGTTACTATTCATCATCGTTACTACTCATCGATGATATCTAGTAACTTTTTCGTCGTCACTATTCATCGTTACTATTCATCGATTAGCCGATCACCCCAAATTTCAACTACTCATACATCATGCTGTCCAGTCCACCTAAGACCAACTAGACCCATATTCCAGTCATACGAACTCCGGTGACTGTGATTTTCCTTCCAGTAGGGAACTTCCCATCTGGTCACCCATCCCAGGTTTCTCCAAGTTGAGCACGCTTAACTTTAAGATTCCTTCGAACCAGGCTTCCAAACTCAGATTCCAATAATCCTCGTTTCTAAATTCTTATCAAACTATTCCCTATCCAACCATGTCATCCCTTAAGCATGGTCCATATTCCAGAAAACTCCCAAAATACTCTTGTCCCATATTCTACCTATAACTATCCTGTCCATACTAAGTCAGACGATTCATTCGTCACTGTTCTCACCAACAGTGAACTTCACTGTGCTACACCACATACATCCAACTATAAATACACCCAGCTACCCTCTCCCTCTCCACACACACTCAACACCCTCAGCCAAGGCAAACACCCCACCCACTCAGTTACTCCGCTCTGCCGGCTACACGCATAGTGTCGCTTCGCCTCCAGTCCACCCTCCTGGTAAGCACCTCCGCTCCACCACTAGTAGTATCTCAACACCACATGACACAGATTCTACTCAAGACTCTACCCATCCATGTATCGCTATTTTGACCACTATACTAAATATTTGTTGGTATACTTTCTTGTTTGTATGTTTGCTTGTTCATGTTGCATAGTTATCGGAGCGTTCGTGCCGTCTCGTGGAGGCCAGATCTGCAAGTATACGCCAGGCGGTGGAGCCAGAAGCCAGTTCCACGAGCTCCCCCTTCCCCCTTTGCCGAATAAGCACGACAAGCTCACTAGATCCCTTTGATGCATAAATTACCTATGTTTTTCAACCACAACCCTCAGCCTGTTATTTTATGCATGATATGATTTTGAGACAAGTTATTATGGCCACCCAGCCGCTTGCCGCAATCAATCCCTGATATATTTGTTACAAATGATTTGAGGAAAGGTGTGAGTTTTCAAAAGAAAATGCTTTTCAAAATGTGTGTGATGAAGGGTTTTCACCCTTATCACCTTTGAGTAGGGATGATCAGGGACTCCCTGGTTTAGGGGAGGGCCCAAGGTGTTGGCTCAGCTGGTTTAGGCGTGAGCAGAAGGATTCTCCCCTCATATAAGGACCGGTTTGTCATCTTCACTACCTGTACTCTTTAATAGTACAACCACTCGAGACTGTGTGGGCAGTCACTCAATCTGAACTCGTACGGTCCAACTCCAGGGTTATGAAGGCTGGGGAGCACCGGGAGGATAAGGAGGGGGAAACTTTTGTCCGGTTTGGACATGGTGGTGGCCTGACTCCTTCCAGATAACCGTTAAGGTTAGGACGTGCGGGGAAAGAAAGAGATTCGGATTCGGATCTCATTGATCATGAGATCGCAGAGCCGGACTAGTGGGTAAAGTGTACACCTCTGCGCAGAGTTTGAAAACCTATTCGAATAGTCTGTGTCCACAGGAATGGACGAGTCTGGTATGGTATGGCAATTAATGTTTTGTTTTCATAAAAGGCTGCGTTTGAGAAAAATGGTTTTTAAAAGGTTCGGCGGTTGAGCCGTGAGCTATGGTGGACGGGAAGTCCAGTAGCTGTTTTTGAAAAGGAAAACCAGTGGGAAACTGCTGAGATACCTGGATGGTTTAGTCCAGGGGATTTTGTTATAATACTGAAAAACTTCCTGCTCCTTTTGGAGAGGATGCGCTTTGCAAAAATACAAAATGTTTTTCAAAATAACTCTGCATAAAATACTGTTGTTTCTGCAAAATATCCTGAGCTCCACATATTCCATGCATTATATCTGATTTCCCCATTCCGCGGGTGAAGGTGGGCTACTGAGTACGTTTGTACTCACCCTTGCTTATTTGTTGTTTTTCAGAAAAAGGAGATCGGGTAAGAGTTACGACTGTTCCCAACCTTGCCTGTGGCTGTTGGACCGCTGAATTGCTTCACTGCGTATATCGGGCTGCTTCAGCCCCACTCTGATGATATGTCCCGAGTTGTGGACCAACTCTTAAAGTTGTTCGCCACCTTTATAGGTTTGTCTCGTTTAAGCAGATCTAGAATCATCTGATGTATAAATGTGTTTACTAGCCTCCTGGGACTAGTAATTGTATCACATTTGAGTCCCAGAGGATCGGGACGCTTCAGGTGGTATCGGAGCTGTTAGGTTGGCCGCAGGACGTAACCCTTAGCCTGATCAAAAGTTTTTGAGTCAAAACTATTTTCTTAAAAAAAATCTTGCTCTCATCCCTTCATTTCAAAAATGTTTTCCCCCTTTCCTTCTCTCAAAAGTCAGATGGAGGTTCGTTGCCAAACCAGCTTTTGCCAGAATGAAGATGGTTTCCCCAAGTTGCTGAGAGCATGCACAGTTCGCCTCGGAATCAGGAGTCAGCCAGAGTATGATGGTCGTGAATTCGTCGAGCATGGCACAGAGAAGTGTGTCGTGATTGTATACATTGGATCCAGTCCGCACCATGTGGAATGGAGTGTCACTGCTGCTGGGCACAGATTCAAAGACACCTGCCAAGTCGTCGCCCGCAAGGCATTGAGGGCCCTGTGTCAGATCTATGAAGAAGAAGTGGCCGACACCCCGCTCAGATTCTTTCCGCCCTTTCAGAGAAATCGTCCAGTTTGGATGGCCAGGATGCGTGCATTGGAAGAGCAGCAACTGCTTGAGGATGGCCCCACGGCCATGTACCTCACTGCATACCTGCTCACCCTTGATGCCCAGTATGATTTCTTGGCTCGGCACCACCGTCAGATGATTGCCCGAGTAGAAGATGCAGAGAAGCTCAACCGTAAGCTGCATGTGGATCTCACCACAGCTCAAGCCCGTGCAACTGCCTTGGAGAGTCGTGAAGCCATTGCTGTTGAAGCCCTGAAGCAAGTCAAGGATGAGCACGTCCAGAAGTTGATGGAGGCCTACTTGGTAACCCATAACCAACGTAGAGCCCTGCAGATCCAAGAGCCCGCTCCATCCAACCTTGTTCAACCCATCAAAGCTGAAGACCCCCAGATTCTTGAAGGTCACCCGGTCTCTATCAGAGGAGAGAAGAAGGCTTGGGAACTACCGGAAGGAGCCATAGTCTTGGAAGGAATTCCAGTCTTCCCTCAGGCTATGGATAAGCAAGAGCACCCCGAGTCCTCCCAAGATCCCCCGCCAGAGTTGTGTGAGTCCCTCACCATGAAGAAGATTCCAGCACCATCCCTTGAAGTCAAGGAAGAAGCTGCAAGCACCCCGCCAGCACCGCCGCCCTCTGAGGAGCTACAAGAGCCAGTCCCGCTTGAAGAAGAGTTCGACCCCGTGCTGCCATCTCAGTCGCTGCCAGAAGAAGTCATCAACATTAGCTCCCTGTTGACCCATCCAGGAGATGTCTCAAATTGAAGCTGTGAGCCAGCCTTGCCAGAAGAGAAGCTGCCAGATCTGAGTTAGTATGCCCAGTCTTCTGCATGCATTAGGTAGTGAAGTTTTTCTTCACTTTGGCTAGAGCCCTGCATGTATGAGAGGTAATCGTGTAGTCCCGTGCCTTGAAAAACTCTATTTGTGTGGCCCCCTAGGGCATTTCAAAATGAATTTCGCTTGATGTTTTCCTCCCTTTTGAGTGCATATGTGATGCTTTAACGTTAGTGCTCATAAGTTGCATTTAGCATAGTTCTCAATTCAGGAGCCAAGCAATAGTAGTTATGCTTAGCCCCCGAATCTGAGTAGTTCGTGCTTTGGAAAAACTCTATTCTTCCCCTATTCAAAATATTTGATTTGTTTGTGCTTATCATTGTTGAACTTATTTGTTTTCTTTCTTTTTAAGAAAGGTTTTCTCTAAAAACATAGATCACAAATTAGATCTAATCCTCACCTTATGCTTCCACTCTCATCTTAACCCATCTGAAGAGAAAAGTGTCTTACCCAAGAAGATACCGGGAAGCTTACCCTTGAAGCATGGAATAAGCTACAGAGGAACCTATCCAGTCGCTCAGTCAAAAGGACCGACCGTGAGAATCAAAGCACTGCCCCTGAGTCAAAGTAAACAGGAAAAGAGGACAGAAGGAGTTATTACCATACAGAGAGGCAAAGATTCTTGGAAACAGAGACCACAAACATCAGGGTCATCGACCCCACCACTCACCCATGCCCCCGCACGTGTGCCCGCCTCCATGCGCACTAGCACCGCAGCCCACGCCCCCTTTGCAGCGCACTACCGACGCCCACCCCCCCTTTGCAGCGCACCCACTACCGCCATCGTCGCCGGCAACAGCCCTCCTTCCCCTTGTCGCACCTGCTACCTTGTGTCACCTGCTCCATCACTACCACTCCACCCCCCCCCGAGCACCCCTACTCGCCTATAAACCCCCCCCACCAGCTACCTCAACTCCCTTCTCGCTCAAAGCAAAGCACACTCTAGATAAAATCCCCTCTGCCAAATCACAAGCAACTCCATTTTCCACTCCCTCGCCCCTAAGATCACAATGCTTGGTGATTCTTGGGTTGAAGACTGTTGCACATGGTTCATAGTCTTTGGTTTCCTCCTCTGTATGATGGTAATACTCATCGATAGACTCCTCCAGTGGGAAGAGCAAAGAGAAAGAAAGAGGCAGTGAAAAGTGAAAAGTGAGAAGAGAAAACAAGATAGTGAAGGGAAGATAAGAAGAAGGTTCTCCCAGAATCAACCATGTGCGAGTCATCCCTCCGCAGCCAGCTCAAGCAGCAACAACAGCAGAAGGACCCGTAACACCCTTATTATGAGGTACTTCAAGGAGTTCAAATCCAAGATTCAAGAGTTCTACCCTCATTCATTTTAAGTGGGGTAGTATTCCAATAAAGTTCCTGCTATGGAGAAAAAGAAGAAGGCCTGTAGCAAGCTTGTGGAGGACCAGATCATCAAAGCAGATAAGTTTCTGGATGAGAAGTGGTCACCCAAGTTTTGTTAATGAAGCACCAGAAGACCAATCAAGGAAGGAATCCATGTGGAAGTTCGCAAGAGAAAGGTTTGCATGTTGGCATCGATGCTTCTTCAATAAGCTAGCTGCCAAGTGAAAGCTGAAGCCTGAAGATGACCTTTGAGTAGCCAGAATCAGCGTTTGCAATCGGCAACCAGATGCTCCGCAAAGGCCAGATTTTGTTGAAGTTCCATCTCCTCGAAGCGTCTGCAAAGTGAAGATATGTAGCTGAAGTAAAGCTATACCCATAACCCTTCTAAGCTGAATCTCGAGGACGGGATTCCTTTTAAGTGGGGTAGATTTGTAGCATCCCAAAAATTCAAATCCTGAAATTTTCTCAAACTCGCTCTAAATTCAAAATGAATTTCAAATTTCATTTCAAAATGTTTGTTTGCGAGTTGATATCAGCAAATAAAATATAGTGGTCTATATTCTCTCCAAAATCCTCCTCAAAATATCCTACAAATATTTCCCCAGTGATCACCCTCAATTTCTTTCCAGAAATACCGCCCAGATATTTCCCCAGTAATCCCCCTCAAGTTCTTTCCAGAAATATTGCCCAGATATTCCACCGATATATCTCCAAGTATCTTCCTCTTGAGAAATACCTTCAGAATCATTTTTCAAGTCCCTACAAATATTTTCTTCATAACTTTTCTCATGCTCATACGTATACGTATGCCTCCAGTGTCATACGGTGAGCTCTACAAGCTAATCTCACTTATACAAGACAAATACATGCTAAATCTCCCACTAATCCTCTCATCCTCCCACTAATCCTCTCATCCCTCCCCCTAATCCCCCCACCATGGCTATAAATAGAGGGGCAAGGGCCTCCTCTCATCCCACCCAAGCCATTTCATGGCAACTCTCTTCCCCCCCCCCACACACACCCACTCCATGTTCCACACAAGCACACACTAGCACAAGGATCGTTCGATCGTTCTTCGATCGTTCGTCCCCTGTTCTTGGTTCGTTCGTCCGTTCGTCCGATCGTTCGATCGTTCGTCCGTTCGTTCGTCCAAATAATCTTTTTCCTACCGTTATGCTGCCGAAATTCCAATCGTTCGTTCGTTCGATCATTCGATCGTTCATCGTTCGTTCATAGTTCCTATTCATCGTTCATCGTTCGTTCATAGTCCCTATTCATCGTTCTTCCAGATAATCTTTGTCCTGCCGTTATGCTGCCGAAATTCTGATCGTTCGTTCGTCCGATCACTCGATCGTTCGTCTGTTCGTTCATCCAAATAATCTTTGTCCTGCCGTTATGCTGCCGAAATTCCGATCCTTCGTTCGTTCGATCATTCGATCGTTCATCGTTCGTTCATAGTTCCTATTCATCGTTCATCGTTCGTTCATGGTCCCTATTCATCGTTCTTCCAGATAATCTTTGTCCTGCCGTTATGCTGCCGAAATTCCGTTCGTTCGTTCGATCATTCGATCGTTCGTCCGTTCGTTCATAGTTCCTATTCATCGTTCGTTCATACGACTATTCACCATCACTATTCACCATTACTATTCATCATTACTATTCACCGACACTATTCACCATCGTTACTATTCAGTGCTACTATTCGTCACTGTTACTATTCATCATCGTTACTACTCATCGATGATATCTAGTAACTTTTTCGTTGTCACTATTCATCGTTACTATTCATCGATTAGCCGATCACCCCAAATTTCAACTACTCATACATCATGCTGTCCAGTCCACCTAAGACCAACTAGACCCATATTCCAGTCATACGAACTCCGGTGACTGTGATTTTCCTTCCAGTAGGGAACTTCCCATCTGGTCACCCATCCCAGGTTTCTCCAAGTTGAGCACGCTTAACTTTAAGATTCCTTCGAACCAGGCTTCCAAACTCAGATTCCAATAATCCTCGTTTCTAAATTCTTATCAAACTATTCCCTATCCAACCATGTCATCCCTTAAGCATGGTCCATATTCCAGAAAACTCCCAAAATACTCTTGTCCCATATTCTACATATAACTATCCTGTCCATACTAAGTCAAACGATTCATTCGTCACTGTTCTCACCAACAGTGAACTTCACTGTGCTACACCACATACATCCAACTATAAATACACCCAGCTACCCTCTCCCTCTCCACACACACTCAACACCCTCAGCCAAGGCAAACACCCCACCCACTCAGTTACTCCGCTCTGCCGGCTACACGCATAGTGTCGCTTCGCCTCCAGTCCACCCTCCTGGTAAGCACCTCCGCTCCACCACTAGTAGTATCTCAACACCACATGACACAGATTCTACTCAAGACTCTACCCATCCATGTATCGCTATTTTGACCACTATACTAAATATTTGTTGGTATACTTTCTTGTTTGTATGTTTGCTTGTTCATGTTGCATAGTTATCGGAGCGTTCGTGCCGTCTCGTGGAGGCCAGATCTGCAAGTCTACGCCAGGCGGTGGAGCCAGAAGCCAGTTCCACGAGCTCCCCCTTCCCCCTTCGCCGAATAAGCACGGCAAGCTCACTGGATCCCTTTGATGCATAAATTACCTATGTTTTTCAACCACAACCCTCAGCCTGTTATTTTATGCATGATATGATTTTGAGACAAGTTATTATGGCCACCCAGCCGCTTGCCGCAATCAATCCCTGATATATTTGTTACAAATGATTTGAGGAAAGGTGTGAGTTTTCAAAAGAAAATGCTTTTCAAAATGTGTGTGATGAAGGGTTTTCACCCTTATCACCTTTGAGTAGGGATGATCAGGGACTCCCTGGTTTAGGGGAGGGCCCAAGGTGTTGGCTCAGCTGGTTTAGGTGTGAGCAAAAGGATTGTCCCCTCATATAAGGACCGGTTAGTCATCTTCACTACCTGTACTCTTTAATAGTACAACCACTCGAGACTGTGTGGGCAGTCACTCAATCTGAACTCGTACGGTCCAACTCCAGGGTTATGAAGGCTGGGGAGCACCGGGAGGATAAGGAGGGGGAAAGTTTTGTCCGGTTTGGACATGGTGGTGGCCTGACTCCTTCCGGATAACCGTTAAGGTTAGGACGTGCGGGGAAAGAAAGAGATTCGGATTCGGATCTCATTGATCATGAGATCGCAGAGCCGGACTAGTGGGTAAAGTGTACACCTCTGCGCAGAGTTTGAAAACCTATTCGAATAATCTGTGTCCACAGGAATGGACAAGTCTGGTATGGTATGGCAATTAATGTTTTGTTTTCATAAAAGGCTGCGTTTGAGAAAAATGGTTTTTAAAAGGTTCGGCAGTTGAGCCGTGAGCTATGGTGGACGGGAAGTCCAGTAGCTATTTTTGAAAAGGAAAACCAGTGGGAAACTGCTGAGATACCTGGATGGTTTAGTCCAGGGGATTTTGTTATAATACTGAAAAACTTCCTGTTCCTTTTGGAGAGGATGCGCTTTGCAAAAATACAAAATGTTTTTCAAAACAACTCTGCATAAAATACTGTTGTTTCTGCAAAATATACTGAGCTCCACATATTCCATGCATTATATCTGATTTCCCAATCCGCGGGTGAAGGTGGGCTGCTGAGTACGTTTGTACTCACCCTTGCTTATTTGTTGTTTTTCAGAAAAAGGAGATCGGGTAAGAGTTACGACTGTTCCCAACCTTGCCTGTGGCTGTTGGACCGCTGAATTGCTTCACTGCGTATATCGGGCTGCTTCAGTCCCACTCTGATGATATGTCCCGAGTTGTGGACCAACTCTTAAAGTTGTTTGCCACCTTTATAGGTTTGTCTCGTTTAAGCAGATCTGGAATCATCTGATGTATAAATGTGTTTACTAGCCTCCTGGGACTAGTAATTGTATCACATTTGAGTCCCAGAGGATCGAGACGCTTCACTGATGAAGTGCGAGAGGAACATGAGCGCTTGTGTTATATTATCTGCACTGCAGAAAAGCAACGTTCATGACTGTTAATGACAAATTGTCCAAAACTTTGCAGAATTGGAGCATGCACATACGAGTAGCAGAGTAGCGACATTACATTATGGTGGAGAAGATCTCCCATAGGTGGGGAGCTATGAGGTACAGTTGTTGATGGCGCCCACGACGCACAGGCCCTTGACACCATCCTTGTCCTTGTAGTCC
Organism: Zea luxurians; assembly: GCA_029449295.1. Classification (NCBI taxonomy): domain Eukaryota; kingdom Viridiplantae; phylum Streptophyta; class Magnoliopsida; order Poales; family Poaceae; genus Zea; species Zea luxurians. The sequence goes on along the minus strand of JAOPSE010000006.1, from coordinate 114,536,257 downwards.
CCTGACGAAACAGAAAAAAACGACGCATGACGACCATGAGCACAAGATTGCGTGTCAGATTCATCTTGGAACGAGGGGCGTGGTCGCTTACCGTCGTAGTTGTAGGTGCAGAGGAAGTAAGAAGAATTCGTTAATTACTGTTATAGAGAATAAAATGAAGTAGATGGCTTAATCTAGGCTGTCAAATGTCATTATCATAAGGCATATCCACTATGCTGCAAGCCTGGAACCTTTTATTCACGTAAAGTAAGCATGTGATGTGAACTTCGTCATGCTAGCTTCATACAAGTTACACACACTCAAAGAAGTTGCCAGGAAACCAACATTTTTGTCTCTTGTATCTAGTCTTGCACTGGGGGCAGCATTGGTTCCTCTCGCGCTCATACTCATAGCATGGGCGGCAGACAGGGAAGGCACACTCATTGCAGGCAACAAAGACATCGCCAGTGGCTGAAACACCTATAGAGTCACCACAAATCTGGCAGACCTGCCCATTCGCACTCTTTGTGGGCTTATCCTGCATTAGCGAGATAACAACAAAGTCAGCACACATGCAATCAGAAATTCAGCATTAGAGGACACCTCAGTGACTCATGCACTTTACTGGTGAGCAACAGACTGTAAAAATCAACCTGCGATCAAGTGTCTATTAGTCTTGAAGTCGAGGCTAAGATCAAAATGCCAGGAAGGTAATTTCGAATTTACATAAGATGAACTAATTCAATGGTGTAGTAGTCATAAACAAAGGCACGCTGCAGCAGGGCAAAGAAGGATCTAATTCACCGTCGGTCCATGGTAATTATGACAAGGAATTGTTGAGGCATGGGTAAACACAGGGATCTAAACAATCTGAGGCTCCATTTCACTGGATCTCCAAGACAGCGAAACATGAATAGTATATCATTACCTATTGCCGATTTGGCAACTGTTCGAAGAATTGGACCGAGCACGAACAGTTCAGAAATTGCGAGGAGGACATGTCTGATCTGGTGACTTACATGGCGCAACGGAAGCATCGCTGAAATGGACAAGCAAAATCTATGAGCAGAGACATGCAGAAGCGACCACATTTGAGGGGCGAACCCCAAGCGTTAGACTAAAGACTAACACCTCGGCCCAGATCCAGCGACAGACGCGCGCGCACGACATGAGCCGCTAGAAACTGAATCTGAAGCAGGCAGCGAGGGCGGCACTGGATTGGCTGGATGTACCGGGCCCGACGCATCGCCGTCATGGCGGATCATGACGAACACGTTGCGGTTGTGCGAGCCCGCCACCATCCCCATTTTGATCAGCAAACCACACCAGCAAGCGCCCATGAGAAGACGGGTCGCGGCCGGTCAGACCCACCGCTCCTGCGTCGGTTGGGAAATCAAAGTCGCGGTCGGATCTGGGCGAGCAGGGCGCGAATCCGGGCATGGCGGCGACAATGGCTAGGAGATCTGGGGAGGAGCGGGCGGGATCAAGGCGGTGGCGCTCGTGCCCCTCCGGTCTCGCTTTGGGCTGGTTCGGGGGCGGTTGCAAGGTTCCACGGGTCGCGCTAGGTGGGCATGAAAGTCGCCTAGAGGGGGGGTGAATATGGATTAACTGAAATTTACAAATATAATCACAACTACAAGCCGGGTTAGCGTTAGAAATATAATCGAGTCCGCGAGAGAGGGCGCAAAACAAATCACAAGCAAAATGAAGAGTGACACGAGGATTTGTTTTACCGAGGTTCGGTTCTCGCAAACCTACTCCCCGTTGAGGAGGCCACAAAGGCCGGGTCTCTTTCAACCCTTCCCTCTCTCAAACGGTCCCTCGGACCGAGTGAGCTTCTCTTCTCAAATCAAAGCCGGGAACAAAATTTCCCCGCAAGGGCCACCACACAATTGGTGCCTCTTGCTTTAATTACAATGGAGTCTTGATCACAAGAACAAAGTGAGAAAGAAAAGCAAGCGATCCAAGCGCAAGAGCTCAAATGAACACGACAAATCACTCTCTCTAATCACTAAGGCTTGATGTGGAGTTGGAGAGGATTTGATCTCTTTTGTGAGCTTGGAATTGAATGCTAGAGCTCTTGTATGGTGTTGAAGTGTAGAAACTTGGATGCAATTGAATATGGGGTGGTTGGGGTATTTATAGCCCCAACCACCACAAAGTGGTCGTTGGAAGGCTGCAGTCGCATGGCGCACCGGACAGTCCGGTGCGCCAGCCACGTCAGCGAGCCGTTGGGGTTTCGACCGTTGAGCTCTGACTTGTGGGCCCGCCAGGATGTCCGGTGGTGCACCGGACAAGCACTGTAGGCTGTCCGGTGCGCCACCCGCGCGTGCCCTGCTCCTCTGCGCGCGCTGGCGCGCAATTAATGCGTTGCAGGTAGTCGTTGCCGCGCGAAGTAGTCGTTGCCCGCTGGCTCACCGGACAGTCCGGTGTGCACCGGACATGTCCGGTGAATTATAGCGGACGAATTCCCGAAGCTGGCAAGTTCTTGAGGCGCCGTTCGTTGGAGCACCAGACAATGTCCGGTGTACACCGGACAGTCCGGTGAATTATAGCGGAGTCGCCTCTGGATTTTCCCGAAGGTGAAGAGTTCAGCCTGGAGTGCCCTGGTGCACCGGACACTGTCCGGTGGCGCACCGGACACTATCCGGTGTGCCCGACCAGGGAAGCCTTCGGTTATCCCTTGCTCTTTATGTTGAACCCTTTACTTGGTCATTTTATTGGCTAAGTGTGAACCTTTTGCACCTGTGGAACTTATACACTAGAGCAAACTAGTTAGTCCAATTATTTGTGTTGGGCAATTCAACCACCAAAATCAATTTGGAAAATAGGTGTAAGCCTAATTCCCTTTCAATCTCCCCCTTTTTGGTGATTGATGCCAACACAAACCAAAGCAAATATAAAAGCATAGAATTGAACTAGTTTCAAGAATGTAAGTGCAAAGGTTGCTTGGAATTGAGCCAATATAAATATCTAGAGAATGCGCCTGGATTGTTTCTTTCTTATTTAACATTTTGGACCACATTTGCACCACATGTTTTGTTTTTGCAAATTCTTTTGTAAATCCTTTTCAAAGTTCTTTTGCAAATAGTCAAAGGTAAATGAGTAAGATTTTACGAAGCATTTTCAAGATTTGAAATTTTCTCCCCCTATTTCAAATGCTTTTCCTTGACTAAACAAAACTCCCCCTAGATGAGATCCTCCTCTTAGTGTTCAAGAGGGTTTTGATATATCGTTTTTGAAATACTGCGTTCTCCCCCTTTTGAACACAATAAGATACCAATTGAAAAATACTCTTTGAAAAACTAATAATAATTTTTTTGAAATTGGTGGTGGTGCGGTCCTTTTGCTTTGGGCTCATACTTTCTCCCCCTTTGGCATGAATCGCCAAAAACGGAATCATTAGAGCCCTTGTTCTAACTATTTTCTCCCCTTTGGCAACTAAAACATATAAGTGAAGATTATACCAAAGTCGGAGTCCTGTTGCTTCATGCTTTCTCCCCCAAGAATGAAGCGTATCGTGGAGCGTCGGCGAGGAATGAGTTACGAAGTGGAAGCCTTTGTCTTCGCCGAAGACTCCAGTTCCCTTTCAATATACCTATGACTTGGTTTGAAATACACTTGAAAACACATTAGTCATAGCATATATAAAAGAGATGTGAGCAAAGGTATATTCATGAGCTATGTGTGCAAGTTAGCAAAAGAAGTTCCTAGAATCAAGAATATTGAGCTCATGCCTAAGTTTGGTAAAAGTTTGTTCATCAAGAGGCTTGGTAAAAATATCGGCTAATTGATCTTTAGTGTTAATATAAGCAATCTCGATATCCCCCTTTTGTTGGTGATCCCTAAGAAAGTGATACCGAATGGCTATGTGTTTAGTGCGGCTATGCTCGACGGGATTGTCGGCCATTTTGATTGCACTCTCATTATCACATAGCAAAGGGACTTTGGTTAGTTTGTAACCATAGTCTCGCAGGGTTTGCCTCATCCAAAGCAATTGCGCGCAACAATGACCTGCGGCAATATACTCGGCTTCGGCGGTGGAAAGAGCAACCGAATTTTGCTTCTTTGAAGCCCAAGACACCAAGGATCTTCCCAAGAACTGGCAAGTCCCCGATGTGCTCTTCCTATTAATTTTGCATCCCGCCCAATCGGCATCCGAATAACCAATTAAATCAAATGTGGATCCCCGAGGGTACCAAATCCCAAACTTAGGAGTATAAGCTAAATATCTCAAGATTCGTTTTACGACCGTAAGGTGGGATTCCTTAGGGTCGGATTGGAATCTTGCACACATGCAAACGGAAAGCATAATATCCGGTCGAGATGCACATAAATAAAGCAATGAACCTATCATCGACCGGTATACCTTTTGATCCACAGACTTACCTCCCGTGTCGAGGTCGAGATGCCCATTGGTTCCCATGGGTGTCTTGATGGGCTTGGCATCCTTCATTCCAAACTTGTTTAGAATATCTTGAGTGTACTTCGTTTGGCAAATGAAGGTGCCCTCTTGGAGTTGCTTGACTTGGAATCCTAGAAAATACTTCAACTCCCCCATCATAGACATCTCGAATTTTTGTGTCATGATCCTACTAAATTCCTCACATGTAGATTCGTTAGTAGACCCAAATATGATATCATCAACATAAATTTGGCATACGAACAAATCATTTGCAAGAGTTTTAGTGAATAAAGTAGGATCGGCTTTGCCGACTTTGAAGCCATTAGCAATAAGGAAATCCCTAAGGCATTCATACCATGCTCTCGGGGCTTGCTTGAGCCCATAAAGCGCCTTAGAGAGCCTATAGACATGGTTAGGATACTCACTGTCTTCAAAGCCGGGAGGTTGCTCAACATAGACCTCTTCCTTGATTGGTCCGTTGAGGAAGGCACTTTTCATGTCCATTTGAAAGAGCTTGAAGCCATGGTAAGTAGCATAGGCTAATAATATGCGAATTGACTCAAGCCTAGCTACGGGTGCATAGGTTTCACCAAAATCCAAACCTTCGACTTGTGAATACCCCTTGGCCACGAGTCGAGCTTTGTTCCTTGTCACCACACCATGCTCGTCTTGCTTGTTGCGGAAGACCCATTTGGTTCCTACAACATTTTGATTAGGACGTGGAACTAAATGCCATACCTCATTTCTAGTGAAGTTGTTGAGCTCCTCTTGCATCGCCACCACCCAATCCGGATCTTGAAGTGCTTCCTCTACCCTGTGTGGCTCAATAGAGGAAATAAACGAGTAATGTTCACAAAAATGAGCAACACGAGATCTAGTGGTTACCCCCTTATGAATGTCGCCGAGGATGGTGTCGACGGGGTGATCTCGTTGGATTGCTTGGTGGACTCTTGGGTGTGGCGGTCTTGGTTCTTCATCCTCCTTGTCTTGATCATTTGCATCTCCCCCTTGATCAATGCCGTCATCTTGAGGTGGCTCATTTGCTTGATCTTCTATTTCATCAACTTGAGCTTCATCCTCATTTTGAGTTGGTGGAGATGCTAGCGTGGAGGAGGATGGTTGATCTTGTGCATTTGGAGGCTCTTCGGATTCCTTAGGACACACATCCCCAATGGACATGTTCCTTAGCGCTATGCACGGAGCCTTTTCTTCACCTATCTCATCAAGATCAACTTGCTCTACTTGAGAGCCGTTAGTCTCGTCAAACACAACATCACAAGAAACTTCAACTTGTCCAGTGGACTTGTTAAAGACTCTATATGCCCTTGTGTTTGAATCATATCCTAGTAAAAAGCCTTCTACAGTCTTAGGAGCAAATTTAGATTTTCTACCTCTTTTAACAAGAATAAAGCATTTGCTACCAAAGACTCTAAAATATGAAATGTTGGGCTTTTTACCGGTTAGGAGTTCGTATGATGTCTTCTTGAGGATTCGGTGTAGATATAACCGGTTGATGGCGTAGCAGGCGGTGTTAACCGCCTCGGCCCAAAACCGATCCGAAGTCTTGTACTCATCAAGCATGGTTCTTGCCATGTCCAATAGAGTTCGATTCTTCCTCTCCACTACACCATTTTGTTGTGGAGTGTAGGGAGAAGAGAACTCATGCTTGATGCCCTCCTCCTCAAGGAAGCCTTCAATTTGAGAGTTCTTGAACTCCGTCCTGTTGTCGCTTCTTATTTTCTTGATCCTTAAGCCGAACTCATTTTGAACCCGTCTCAAGAATCCCTTTAAGGTCTCTTGGGTTTGAGATTTTTCTTGCAAAAAGAATACCCAAGTGAAACGAGAATAATCATCCACAATTACTAGACAGTACTAACTCCCGCCGATGCTTATGTAAGCGATCGGGCCGAATAGATCCATGTGTAGGAGCTCCAGTGGCCTGTCGGTTGTCATTATGTTCTTATGAGGATGATGAGTGCCAACTTGCTTCCCTGCTTGGCATGCGCTACAAACCCTATCTTTCTCAAAATGAACATTTGTTAGTCCTAAAATGTGCTCTCCCTTTAGAAGCTTATGAAGATTCTTCATCCCAACATGTGCTAGTCGGCGATGCCAGAGCCAGCCCATGTTGGTCTTAGCAATTAAGCAAGTGCCGAGTTCAGCTCTATCAAAATCTACCAAGTATAGCTGACCCTCTAACACTCCCTTAAATGCTATTGAATCATCACTTCTTCTAAAGACAGTGACACCTATATCAGTAAATAGACAGTTGTAGCCTATTTTGCATAATTGAGATACAGAAAGCAAATTGTAATCTAATGAATCTACAAGAAAAACATTGGAAATAGAATGGTCAGGTGATATAGCAATTTTACCAAGACCTTTGACCAAACCTTGATTTCCATCCTCGAATGTGATAGCTCGTTGGGGATCCTGGTTTTTCTCATATGAGGAGAACATCTTTTTCTCCCCTGTCATGTGGTTTGTGCACCCGCTATCAATAATCCAACTTGTGCCCCCGGATGCATAAACCTACAAAACAAGTTTAGTTCTTTGTTTTAGGTACCCAAACGGTTTTGGGTCCTTTGGCATTAGAAACGAGAACTTTGGGTACCCAAACACAAGTCTTGGAGCCCTTGTGTTTGTCCCCAACAAACTTGGCAACTACCTTGCCGGATTTGTTAGTAAGCACATAGGAAGCATCAAAAGTTTTAAATGACAAAGCATGATCATTTGATGCAGTGGGAGTTTTCTTTTTAGGCAACTTAGCATGGGTTGGTTGCCTAGAGCTAGATGTCTCACCCTTATATATAAAAGCATGATTAGGGCCAGAGTGAGACTTCCTAGAATGAATTCTCCTAATCTTGCTCTCAGGATAACCGACAGGGTACAAAATGTAACCCTCGTTATCCTGAGGCATGGGAGCCTTGCCCTTAACAATATTGGACAATCTTTTAGGAGGGGCATTAATTTTGACATTGTCTCCCCTTTGGAAGCCAATGTCGTCCTTAATGCCAGGGCGCCTCCCATTATAGAGCATGCTTCTAGCAAATTTAAATTTTTCATTTTCTAAGTCATGCTCACTAATCTTAGCATTAAGTTGAGCTATGTGATCATTTTGTTGTTTAATTAAAGACATGTGATCATGAATAGCATTAATATCAACATCTCTACATCTAGTGCAAATGGAAATGTGCTCAACGGTAGATGTAGAGGGTTTGCAAGTTTTTAATTCTATAACCTTAGCATGTAATATATCATTCTCATCTCTAAGGTTAGAAATAGTAACATTGCAAACATCAAAATCTTTGGCCTTAGCAATTAATTTTTCATTTTCAATCCTAAGGCTAGCGAGAGAATCATTCAATTCCTTAATCTTAGCATGCAAATCAACGTTATCATTTCTAAGATTGGGGATTGAAACATCACAAACATGTGAATCAACCTTAGCAATTAATCTAGCATTATCATTTCTAAGGTTGGCAATAGTGTCATGGCAGGCGCTTAGCTCACTAGTTAATTTTTCACATTTTTCAACCTCTAGAGCGTAAGCATTCTTAACCTTAACATGTTTTTTATTTTCTTTGATTAGGAAGTCCTCTTGGGAATCCAAAAGGTCATCCTTCTCATGAATGGCACTAACTAATTCATTTAACTTTTCTTTTTGTTCCATGTTAAGGTTGGCAAAAAGAATACGCAAATTATCTTCCTCATTTCTATCATCATCCTCATCACTAGATGTTTCATATTTGGTGGAGGATCTTGATTTTACCTTCTTTTTGCCGTCCTTGGCCATGAGGCACTTGTGGCCGACGTTGGGGAAGAGGAGTCCCTTGGTGACGGCGATGTTGGCGGCGTCCTCATCGTCGGAGGAGTCAGTGGAGCTCTCGTCGGAGTCCCATTCGCGGCACACGTGGGCATCGCCACCCCTCTTCTTGTGGTACCTCTTCTTTTCTCTCCTCTTGCCCTTCTTGTCGTTATCCCTGTCACTGTCACTTGATAATGGACATTTAGCGATAAAGTGACCGGGCTTACCACACTTGTAGCAAACCTTCTTGGAACGGGGTTTGTAATCCTTCCCCTTCCGTTGCTTGAGGATTTGGCGAAAGCTTTTAATGATTAAAGCCATCTCCTCGTTGTCGAGCTTGGAGGCGTCGATGGGTTGTCTACTTGATGTAGATTCCTCCTTCTTTTCCTCTTTCGCCTTAAGTGCCACGGGTTGAGCTTCGGAAGTGGAGGGCTCATCAAGGTCGATGATCTTCCTTGAGCCCTTGATCATGCATTCAAAGCTCACAAAATTCCCGATTACTTCCTCGAGGGTCATTAGTGTATATCTTGGGTTGCCACGAATTAATTGAACTTGAGTAGGGTTAAGGAAAATAAGAGATCTTAGAATAACCTTAACCATTTCGTGGTCATCCCACTTTTTGCTCCCGAGGTTGCGCACTTGATTCACCAAAGTTTTGAGCCGGTTGTACATGTCTTGTGGCTCCTCCCCTTGGCGAAGGCGAAAGCGACCGAGCTCTCCTTCGATCGTTTCCCGCTTGGTGATCTTGGTGAGTTCATCACCTTCGTAAGCGGTCTTGAGCACGTCCCAAACCTCCTTGGCACTCTTTAAGCCTTGCACCTTGTTATACTCCTCCTTGCTTAGAGAAGCGAGGAGTATGGTTGTGGCTTGGGAGTTGAAGTGCTCGATTTGGGCAACTTCGTCCGCATCATAATCCACATCCCCTACGGACGGTACCTGCACACCAAACTCAACTACATCCCATATACTTTTGTGGAGTGAGGTTAGATGAAATTTCATTAAATCACTCCACCTTGCATAATCTTCACCATCAAAAGTTGGTGGTTTGCCTAGTGGGACGGAAAGTAGAGGTGTATGCTTTGAAATGCGGGGATAGCGTAGGGGGATCTTACTATACTTCTTGCGCTCATGGCGCTTAGAAGTGACGGACGGCGCGTCGGAGCCGGAGGTGGATGGTGATGAAGTGTCGGTCTCGTAGTAGACGACCTTCCTCATCTTCTTGTGTTTGCCGCTACTCTGACGCGACTTGTGAGAAGAAGTCTTCTTCTCCTTCCCCTTCCCTTTGTTGCGGGACTCTTCCGATGAGGTTGACCCGCGGCTTGTAGTGGGCTTGTCGCCGGTCTCCATCTCCCTCTTGGCGTGATCTCCCGACATCACTTCGAGCGGTTAGGCTCTAATGAAGCATCGGGCTCTGATACCAATTGAAAGTCGCCTATAGGGGGGTGAATAGGGATTAACTGAAATTTACAAATATAATCACAACTACAAGTCAGGTTAGCGTTAGAAATATAATCGAGTCCGCGAGAGAGGGCGCAAAACAAATCACAAGCAAAATGAAGAGTGACACGAGGATTTGTTTTACCGAGGTTCGGTTCTCGCAAACCTACTCCCCGTTGAGGAGGCCACAAAGGCCGGGTCTCTTTCAACCCTTCCCTCTCTCAAACGGTCCCTCGGACCGAGTGAGCTTCTCTTCTCAAATCAAAGCCGGGAACAAAACTTCCCCGCAAGGGCCACCACACAATTGGTGCCTCTTGCTTTGATTACAATGGAGTCTTGATCACAAGAACAAAGTGAGAAAGAAAAGCAAGCGATCCAAGCGCAAGAGCTCAAATGAACACGGCAAATCACTCTCTCTAATCACTAAGGCTTGATGTGGAGTTGGAGAGGATTTGATCTCTTTTGTGAGCTTGGAATTGAATGCTAGAGCTCTTGTATGGTGTTGAAGTGTAGAAACTTGGATGCAATTGAATGTGGGGTGGTTGGGGTATTTATAGCCCCAACCACCACAAAGTGGCCGTTGGAAGGCTGCAGTCGCATGGCGCACCGGACAGTCCGGTGCGCCACCGGACACTGTCCGGTGCGCCAGCCACGTCAGCGAGCCGTTGGGGTTCCGACCGTTGAGCTCTGACTTGTGGGCCTGCCAGGATGTCCAGTGGTGCACCGGACAAGCACTGTAGGCTGTCCGGTGCGCCACCCGCGCGTGCCCTGCTCCTCTTCGCGCGCTGGCACGCAATTAATGCGTTGCAGGTAGCCGTTGCCGCGCGAAGTAGCCGTTGCCCGCTGGCTCACCGGACAGTCCGGTGTGCACCGGACATGTCCGGTGAATTATAGCGGACGAATTCCCGAAGCTGGCGAGTTCCTGAGTCGCCGTTCGTTGGAGCACCGGACATTGTCCGGTGTACACCGGATAGTCCGGTGAATTATAGCGGAGTCGCCTCTGGATTTTCCCGAAGGTGAAGAGTTCAGCCTGGAGTGCCCTGGTGCACCGGACAGTCCGGTGTGCCCGACCAGGGCAGCCTTCGGTTATCCCTTGCTCTTTATGTTGAACCCTTTACTTGGCCATTTTATTGGCTAAGTGTGAACCTTTTGCACCTGTAGAACTTATACACTAGAGCAAACTAGTTAGTCCAATTATTTGTGTTGGGCAATTCAACCACCAAAATCAATTTGGAAAATAGGTGTAAGCCTAATTCCCTTTCAGGGCGTGCGGCATGCGTCGGGTGGGCGGGATTGCGGCGTGCAGGCGGTAAGGCGGGCGGGAGGGCGGTTCTCCATGGTCGCGGCGGGATTTGCGGGCTTGCGGTGTGCGGGCGGGAGGACGGTTCGCCTTGGTCGCGGCGGGGTTTGCAGGTTTGCGGCGTGCGGGTGGGCGGGCGCAGGGAGGCGGGGGCAGTCTACAGTAAGTTCTTAGTAGTTAGTAGAGGTTACTGTTTCTATATGCCTATATCAATCATAGTTGAATGCCCGTGCGTTGCAACGGGAATATATAATACCAGTATACTACGATAACTTATATACAAAATATGTGTTATACCGTTATGAGAAAATGTTTCATAATCAATTTGTGATTCTGACCATACATAAATTTTGTTATTTATAATCTATCTGTTTCACCACTACATTGCAACCATCAGTATCATGCAGACTTCGATATATGTCACGATTTGCATGGTCTCATTATTGGAGAGCACGTTTCACACATACCGGAAGAAATTCCCTCGTACATCGTTAGTCATCGGACACGTACCACCATACACTTTTGCTTAAACAAAAAGGTAAGTGTGTGTGTTTGCAAGACTAATGGTCAAACATCGTATAACCATAAAGTTAGAATACTATATTAATATATTAAATAAATTAATCCGATAGACATAGATTAACCCAATTAACATAGGATAAATAAATATCTAATTATAAAAGTATGAAACATGGTATAATCAATATTGTTACTGCGTAGTAAATATTCATACGAGACTAACACAACTGGAACGGTTCAATTTGGAATTAAAATGGGGAAGTTACGAATTTCCAAAGTTTCTATGTATTTGATATAGGATTAATTAGGAAATCAATTTTATTGTTGTTTTCATGACAAAACAGAGATATTATGTGATAAAAAATAATATTATAGAATTATAGAAATTGGAATGAACTCATTTGGATTTAATATAAAATTTCCATGAATTAAATGGGTTTCTGCAATTATTTTTAAACTAAAAATCAATTTCTAAACTCTTTTTTCCTATTTTCTTTATTTCCTGGACTGTGTCCCAAATTCCAGAAAGATCAGGCGCAAAGCTATAAATGTTTTTTTAGACTCAGTGAGCATACAGAATGGACGGCGGGTTAAACACAAAAGACGTCTTAGTTGAAGTTGTATGTAATTCAACATGAGTCACATTGGCTAGATGGTGGAAGGCTAGACATTCTGCTAAATAGATCCAAGGTTCGATCCCTAAGCAGCCATGATTTGATTTTTTTTGTGCGCGTGGAACGGGGGAGGGCAGAACCGGCAGACTACTCTTACCTTCTTAATAAGTAGTATAGATTTAAAAGAACTATCTCTATAGACTAAAACAAAGAGCAGACAATAGATGGACCAAAGAAACAGGCTGCGGTGACACTAGCTAGGGCCTGCTGGCGGCACTAGGCCGGCGGCCGGCCGATCACATGTGGTGGTGGGAATTGTTCTAGAACCTTCCCGACATACATTGATATGGAACCGACGAATAGGGCTGGAAAAAAAGCTCGAGCTCGACGAGCTGGTTCGGGCTCGTAGCAGCTCGGCTCGGCTCGGACCGACTCGACGCTCAGAACGAGCCCGAGCTCGGCTCGGTGCAGCTCGCGAGCTGGCTCGTGGCTCGTCCCAACAACAATTTATTACATAAAATCTTAATTAACATATATAATATTAGTATCGAGTAGACAATTAATTTATGTTATTTGAGATTACTATAAAAATAATCTATTTTCTATATTATATTAGTGATATATAGGGGTGGAAACGAGCCGAGCCGAGCTCGGCTCGCTGCGGCTCGCTCGTGCAACGAGCCGGGCTCGGCTCGGCTCGCCCATCTGGCGAGCTCGGGAAAGAGGCTCGGTTCGGCTCGCTCCGGGCTCGCGAGCCGGCTCGCCGAGCCAACGAGCCTATCCATAAACGTAAATCTGCTCTCTAAATTATAATATAAAATCTTAAAAATATTTTAAATAACATATTTTAAATTAGTAAAATAGAGAACACGCATCAGAACAGTTATCGGTCTCCCCAGCTCTAGCTGCCGATAACGACAACGACTCGTGATTGTCTGCTGTGTACAACTGTACTGTACGCGAAAAATAAAAAGAGTACTACCTAACTGCTCATTCATAAGATATTTCTGCATGCATATAGGTACGTGTGGCTCATATCGATTCTTGATTTTCTTTCGCACTGCATGCATGGTGGGACCAGCACAAAAAAAAATTTTACTGTCCTGTGTCGATCGCGTCGTCGCGTTGCACTTGTTTACGATGCGGCTGAGACAGACAGAGTTCGGCCCCATTTAAAATGTGGGATTTTTTTTCTGTTTTCTACGTTTTTCTGTAAAAATGAATTGATTCCTGTAAAATTTCTATATTATTAGAAATCCATAAGTTAGCTCTAAGCTACATCGTTAGAGACCCTCCTAAGATAAGGATAGCTGCGTACATATATGCATACCTGTTTTATATTAGTGCAGACGCCAGAGACGATCTTTTTTATTTAAATTATTGAGTCACAACTCGCAAGCATGCACCTCCTCATATATACTCGCTTAATGTTGATTTTGGTGACTGGCTTATGTCCTATCTTACATCCTAAAACGTTACTTTATTTCATGCATGGATCAGTCATGGAATATCGGAGATATTAAAACCTCACCCATTTTGAGCGCCTGTCCGCGTTCGGCGGGATGCGCGCCATCCGTCGCATGACCCGTGTCCTTTGTGGGTCCGATGCACGCGGACGTGAAATCTCGCTTCCCGGTTGCAACGGACGTGAAATTTCTAGCCATGATCTCCCACGCGGCCACGCCACATGTTCACACCCTCTCTCCTCATACTTCTCCTCTCTCCCACACCGTCCCTCCCAGCCTCCTGAGTCCCGAGCGCTGTCGCCGCGAGTCACTCGCTCTTGTCTCCCTCTCCCCCTCTGGCCCCGCCTCATCCAGATGCTCTACTTCCTACCCGCGCTCGGTGTGCCCGACCTGCACCACCGCGCCGACCTATTGCCCTTCTCCGCGGAGGGCAAGCTGCTGTCGTGGATCGAGTTCCTCAAGTCACTGGGCTTGCCGACACGACCTTCTCCTCCCTCCCGCCGTGCCCTTCTTGTCTTCCCCGACTCAGGCGACCTCTAGTTGCAGTGGTGGCGATGGGGTGAAGAAGCTCTGGGATGTCCTCGACTCCTACAAGAAGAACCTCTCACTCCAACACCTTCAGTAAGTAGATCAACAGTCTGCAGCCATTGTACCCGTATCCCCTTCATAAACCCCAAACTCTGACGGCAAATTCTCCCTCATCTGCCACCTCTAATCCATCTCTTCGTATGAACGGTGCTGGAATAAGGAACAAGAAGGTGTGCGTGGATCTTTTCTGCTTGTACATGCGTCAACCGCTCCCCGACAGCCTGGCCTTCCTCGGGGACAAGTTATACCTCTAGAACATCTTCCACCGCGTCTGAGCACTCAACTGCAGCCTCATCTTCGTCTACTGCATCAAAATCTCGTTAAAACTTAACACCATGACTATTTTTGTTGGTAATGTTATGGTTATGGATCGTTTTTCCATTTATGTTTTAACATGTATCTTGTTTGTTGCAAGTCTTTACTACGACTGAAACTTTGGAGTTTGGTATTCATATGATCAATAGACTCAACAGTATGTCCCTTGTAAATGGTAGGATCAGAGTGCTTCTGCTATGTCATCTTCGCCACTTCCTGGTGTTTGCAACAAACAAAGTGCTGCTATGCTGTGCAGTTCTTGTTTCTTACAAGTGGTGGTGGTGGTAGTGGTCTGGTCTCTGTGTGAGCATTGGTCTAGAGGATCGTGAAGCTATGCGACTCTTCTTTCATGTTCAAGATGAAGTTTACAAAGCTTTGATCGAATCCGGATACCTTTAAGGATGATGGCAATGAAGTCAGGTGATCGATCACTTCTATTAATTTGGCTTTTACCTTGTTTCTTTAATGTTGCCTTTGAATCCTTGTGTTGTTCTTAGAATCTGACTGATTTTTATTTATTTCAATTATAAATGGTATGATCTGACTAAGAAATTCCTAGACACATTCTCCCTGATTGCTGTTACTGTTGATGGTACTAGATGATTATATAATCTGTGGAAAAGTTTTCCCAATAAGCTCAGTTGTGCAGAGCGTTTGTTTCGTGGTACTTGTAGACACTCTTCTTAGTTAGAGTGAAATTATTTACTTTATGAATAACTAGATCCATATAGGATGCAGTGATGTTATTTAGGATGGAGGGATTCTTATCGCTCTTTGTTGTGTGCTGGATCCAAGACTGAACCATTGCGGAAATCTGCCCTTCAGAAATTTGTAGGGCATGCTAATGGTAAGCCAACACTAAATATTTATGGTCTGCATCATTATGGCACAATGTCCAGCTTCCACCTTTCATTTAAGTTGTAAATATATTTTCAGATGATAGTTGTTCTTTATTTCAGAAACTTATGATATTTTTTGGTTGTTGCCAAGGTAAGTGGGAGAAGTATGCATATTATATAGTATGCAGACACTCAAATACCAGTTTAATTTACCATATTTGTTTCACATTTCTAATCTTTTTCAACTGATATCTTATTTTTATATTTTAAAAAAATGCAGCTTAGTCTTGGTCAAATGCACACAAAAATTTGATCATTAGACTTAAGAGTTGAGATCAGTCACTAATATTTGTAAAAATTGTGAACTTGTAATAGACCAATGCACCAGAACAGAACATTTCATGGTAAGATGATTATATGAATATCATGAATGCTAAAAAGAGCAAATAAAAGATCACTTTTTGTTTCCTTTTTTGTCTTCTAGCCTTCTAGGTTGCAATCCAATAACACTTGATTCTATGCACAAACATCTGCTTTTATTTGCCAGGATATCACTTTCACCTTGTTGGGATATAGGAAACTCAGAAGACAGTATGGGTCTCATGAATACAATTGTTGTTTAGCATGATAATTGTTGTTCATTTTTTTGTTCATAGTACCAATTTAATGAAATAGTATAACCTGCAAATTTTCTTTAATAGTCAATGGCATTCTCATGGCATGGCTTGAATCTTTATTCTTCACAATTTACCAAGGTAGGCATACTTTAACTCTTTAATCAATTACACCAAACACAGGACCAGGTCTTAGGGTGAAACAAAAATAGTTAAACTGACCTTACCATGCTATGACCAACATGAGTCCATTCTCCCCCAAGGTCTTATTGTTTGGTTTAGAGTGCTGATAATTTTTTGGTGCTTCTCCCTATAATCAGTAATAGCATACTAAAAGTACCTTTGAACTAGAAACCTTAAGATATTATTTTTCCACAATAAATTCTTGGTGCTTCTCCCTGTATAGCAGAGTTTATAATCACTCCTGAGCACAATGAAGAAGGGGTTTACACAGTCAGATTCTACATTCAGGTATTTATTGCTTAAACCATTTGACCGATAAGTTTGAGGCTGCTTCTGATGAAACATTTCCTATAAGCTTGATGAAACATCTGCTAATAAAGCTTTGTTTCTTAACATGTCCAGCGAAGCTTTCTTTCTTAACATGTTGCTATTGTGTCCAGTGAAGATGCAGGCTATCTGCTGCTAATGTAGCTGTCGAAGAAATGAACTTCGTACTTTTATGTAGAGGCAACACTTACTAATATGCTGCTCGAATTTGCGATGAATGATGTGTGTTTGTGTGTGTGTGTGTCACACCCGGATTTCGGGGCACCAAGACCCGGGCGCGAACATAATCACCAGGTGTGCTGGGACCAAGTCTCACACATATGATGAATCATGGCACAGGATCGAATGTCACAACTTTACTATATAATAGGAGTTCTATACAAAATAAATAAATAATTACATTATAAGGAGACAACGGTCCAGCAAACCAAAGTTGACTGGGAGACGATGACCTAGACCACTCACGAACTCATCACAGCATCCTCCATGCGCCTCATCTTGTGGTACCTGTTCTTGACCTGTGGGGGTGTGAGACAGCAAGAGTGAGCTCACATACGTTCATCACTCAACAAGTTGTGGGGAATAATGTGCATGAACTCGCCAAAGGTGGGAGCTCACGTGAAGTGTAAGGCTTACCAAAGAGGATGGTTAGAGCTGAGCATTGCTTTTAAAGTTGGTCAAAATTTTATTAGCAATTACTAAGTATAAGTAAATACCAACCCAATTAAGTAGTAGAACAAAAGTAACAACAACACCTACGATGCAATGCATATGACAAATTGAATTTAGTTCCATAAATTAATCATGTGAGGGTCCGAGCTGCTCATGATTGTGAGCACGGCTAGTATACCAGTTTTATACTCTGCAGAGGTTGCACATCTTTACCCACAAGTCATGTTACTCATTTGCCACGGGGTTGTACGGGCCCCATACACCTCTACCAAGGAAGTGAGGCAGGGTAACATTACGAGGCCTTTACAAAGTTCCACTAGCTTCAGAAAACCCGCTACAGTTTATAGGAAGCTCCAATGCAGGGATCCCTTGCCTGACCGCCATCGCAGCAAAATCAACCAAGGACCTCCTTACACTGACCACTCCCCTACTGCCCTTGCCCCTTTCGAGTAAGGTAGTCCTCCATTAGCTTTCTTAATTAATCAGCCAAGGGCGTCCCATTAAACCCTTGTGGTAGCACTGTTTTCCCGGGTGGTCGCTCCATGTTCCAATTAACATAATGATCTTATCATGAACAGTAAATAACAACTGATAACAAAAGTGTAATCATGAATAATGTATCTCCATACCCACAACCACATATAGCACTAGCAAGTACTACCCAAAAAGTTCAGTGGTAAACAAGGCATAAAGATAGTCAAACTAGGGTGACCTATTGGGTCCCATCAAAATTAACCTATGCAGATCATTATGATTAATCAGAACATGAGTAGGTAAAAGGAAGTGATCAAGGGCACAACTTGTCTGGCATTTGAGATTCCAGGTACCAACTTGCTCATCAGGTGACTCGTATCCTCACTGCTAAACGTAGCAATACAGACAAACATGGTATAGGCAAAATTAACATCACACCAAACATAATAATACATTGAATAATAATAATCTACGTGTCGCTACGAGATCGTGGGAACGTGAATCACTAAATTCGGAGTTACAGTTAAGAAGTTATGGTTTTCCGAAGATCCACGTGGTTAAGTATATATTAGACTAAGTGCAACATTTTAACCTATATCTCATGACAAAACAAAGTTACCAGATGATAATAAATATTATTGTGAGACTAATGCAACTAGAAGGGATCAAAACAGAGTTACGGTTATTGAGTTATGAATTTCTGGAGTTATTGAGTACATGGTATAGATTAATTCTAATGAATAATTTTAATTTATGTTTCATTGCAAAACAGAGATACGAGGTGATAGATAATATTAAAACAAAATTATTGCAACTGGAATGACTCAGTTTGGAGCTAAAATGAATTTAATATGAATTATATAAGTTTATGGATTTATTTTTGTATTAAAAATCCATTTCTAATATTAATTCCCTATTTTCCCAAGTTTCTGGTATGCGCGCCAAATACAGAAAAGTGCAGGGTCTGATCTACAAAACCTCTTTAGACTCAGATTGCCTTGCTGGAGGACGGCGTGTTGATTTGGTTAAAGTGAGGGGTCTCTTTTGTAAAACACACAGGCTGAAGGGGGGGTATCGATCGTTTCTGACCGTACGATCTAAACCGAGGGCTCAGATTATATCCAGGCCACATCGAACCGGTACGCGATCATATCCGTCCGATCAACGACCGACGACGCGGATTTAAAATACCCCAACTCGCCCCAGATTCGCCCGATCGAGATCAAACGGCCCAGGTTCACCCAGCGAATCGGTACGCGAACCATTTAATCGTGGCCGCCCAGACCAGATCAACGGTCACCGTTCATCTTCCCACACTCCTCTCTCTCGCCGACCGCGAACTGGGCGAGACACATGCGCCGCAGCGGCGCCCTTGCCAGCGCGACGACCGGCCGCCTGGGCTCCACGGCGGAGCATCGCCGAACACCCCAAATTCGAACCCCGCACCCATTACTTGGATCCCAATCGCGCTACACGTAGAGGACACCTAGGAGAATGCAACGGTCCCTTACCTTCATCCATGCCGCACAGCCACCCAGCACCAATGCCCAGCGACTCCATCCAGGCGAGATCCGAAATCCGCGACGCCGGTGAGAATAGGTTTCAAGTGTGGCAGCATCCTCTCTCTATCCTTCTCCCCTGTTCTCTTTACTGGATGCTCAAATTTTCTGCCCTCCCTTCTCTCTCTCCTCTCGGTACACTCTCCCTTCATGCCGTCTCAGATCTTAGATGGGGTCAAGGCGAGGGCGCGACAGCTTATATACACCGAGGGGGTCACATGACGACCGAGCAAATCGAAGATTGTTAGTGGAGTTTGTTACGGAGTCTGTTGGCCGGGGCGCGCGCGGTTTCTGCTACGTCCGAGAACTTAGGGAAGTAGATGAAGCTGCCTGCGCAGAGGGGATGGAGCTGCCATGCGGGTCCCACCTGCCATCGACTTGGAGCAAACACAGGCGCACACACGTGAGGCTGACGGGGGAGGCCCACACGTCGGCGCCGAATTTTCCCAGCCTGGGCAAGCACGGTTATGTGGGCCTTCTGGGTGATTTCGGCCCATGAAGCGGGTAAATTGTTTTTGTTTTATTTATTTCTGTTTTGTTTTCTATTTAATTCAAATTTCTATCATTCAAATCAAATTCAAATTTCAAACTGAATTACAAATACAAAAATAAATCCCAACATGAGATGCTCATTTATGTATTTATTTATTTGCTATTTGACTACTTTAATTCCTATAATTTAGTATGCACAAAGAAAAGGAAATCAAATAATTCTCAAAACACTAACATATAAGTATACTTATAAGTATACTTACTTATTTATCTTATTATTTTTCTCCTATACAGATTTTTGGGCTTTACAAATCCTACCCCCCTTAACAGAAATCTCGTCCTCGAGATTTGTAAGAAAAGGGAATATAGAAAGCCAAATGTTTGGTTGCAGTTTAACTTCGAGTTTTTTTCAAATGGTTTTAAGCACAAATGTGTTCTATATTTTTTTTCTTAAGTCATTAGATAAGGAAATGATCAGGAACACATGGGTATACTTTGTTTAGCTATTGGGCAGGAGTAGGGAAGGTTGCGGTAATAAAGATTAGGGCAAAGAAAGATTCCAATATGGATGGTGGAACTTGACTCATCTCATGATCCAGCTAGGTCTTTGAAGACTTGAGTTGGTGCTCATCCTTCCTTGATGAGGTTGATCATCTTCGGTCTTTAATCTTGGAGTTATCATCTGAGTTTATGGACAAGTAGATAGATGTGGGTAGGATAGGTTTTATGAGATAGTTCAAAATCTTGGGCGTTTTTAATTTATGTTGATCTATACAGATTATACATGTAGGTCAAATAGTAGTATATGGCCGAGTTGGTCTAGGACACCAAATTTGGATTAAATCATTATCATAGGAGTAGGGTCTAGTGTATTTCACCTGTATTAACCAATCCATTAAGTAACTCACATTAGATTAGATCATATTAGATTAGATAGGGTCTAGATTAGATCAGTATAATTAGGTTAGACTAGATAATATCTAATTACTTTGGATTAGATCATGGTTGTTACACTAGTGTGGGATAAATATGTTTATTAGGGCAAGATAAATCCATAAGGATAAGGTAGAATCTTTTGAGGCCAGTTAAATCTATTAGGATAAGATAAAATCTTTTCAAGATAAGATGAATCTATTAAGATAAGAGAGAATCTTTTAAGATAAGATGAATTGGTTAGAATGAGATCTTTTAGGATAAGATAAATCTCTTAAGCTAGATATATTCCAATGGGGATAATCTAGGTTAGCTAGTTATCTTATAACACATTTATTATGCCTATATGTATATGTAGATGCCATTGTGGACATTACTCCACAACTCATCTCACTCAATCAAAGAACCAAATCAAACAGTTATCATAAGAACAAAACATTCAAGTATATAGATACCTACAAAAATAGTTTTGTTTTTGTTCCTAAGATTAGGTCTCCTATTCCTAAAGGTCACTTTAGGTACAAGATTTCAAAGTGTGAAATCCACATTTGTCTTTAGAGGGAAAAGGTAAGAATAATCAGAGTAAAGCAGCAGTAGATGAGAAAAGATTACGGAAAGTTTAGAAAGAATCAGAGTAGTAAAGATAAGTAGACAATGGTTGTCCAGTTCTATCTAGGTTTCGTCCTACAGTCAACATTCCTCTGATACCACTTCCGTCACACTCGGATTTCGGGGCACCAAGACCCGGGCGCGAACATAATCACCAGGTGTGCTGGGACCAAGTCTCACACATATGATGAATCATGGCACAGGATCGAATGTCACAACTTTACTATATAATAGGAGTTCTATACAAAATAAATAAATAATTACATTATAAGGAGACAACGGTCCAGCAAACCAAAGTTGACTGGGAGACGACGACATAGACCACTCACGAACTCATCACAGCATCCTCCATGCGCCTCATCCTGTGGTACCTGTTCTTGACCTGTGGGGGGTGTGAGATAGCAAGAGTGAGCTCACATACGTTCATCGCTCAACAAGTTGTGGGGAATAATGTGCATGAATTCGCCAAAGGTGGGAGCTCACGTGAAGTGTAAGGCTTACCAAAGAGGATGGTTAGAGCTGAGCATTGCTTTTAAAGTTGGTCAAAATTTTATTAGCAATTACTAAGTATAAGTAAATACCAACCCAATTAAGTAGTAGAACAAAAGTAACAATAACACCTGCGATGCAATGCATATGACAAATTGAATTTAGTTCCATAAATTAATCATGTGAGGGTCTGAGCTGCTCATGACCGTGAGCACGGCTAGTATACCAATTTTATACTCTACAGAGGTTGCGCATCTTTACCCACATGTCATGTTACCCATTTGCCACGGGGTTGTATGGGCCCCATACACCTCTACCAAGGAAGCGAGGCAGGGTAACATTACGAGGCCTTTACAAAGTTCCACTAGCTTCAGAAAACCCGCTACAGTTTATAGGAAGCTCCAATGCAGGGATCCCTTGCCTGACCGCCATCGCAGCAAAATCAACCAAGGACCTCCTTACACTGACCACTCCCCTACTGCCCTTGCCCCTTTCGGGTAAGGTAGTCCTCCACTAGCTTTCCTAATTAATCAGCCAAGGGCGTCCCATTAAACCCTTGTGGTAGCACTGTTTTCCTGGGTGGTCGCTCCATGTTCCAATTAACATAATGATCTTACCATGAACAATAAATAACAACTGATAACA
Organism: Zea luxurians; assembly: GCA_029449295.1. Classification (NCBI taxonomy): domain Eukaryota; kingdom Viridiplantae; phylum Streptophyta; class Magnoliopsida; order Poales; family Poaceae; genus Zea; species Zea luxurians. The sequence goes on along the minus strand of JAOPSE010000006.1, from coordinate 114,513,990 downwards.
AAAGTGTAATCATGAATAATGTATCTCCATACCCACAACCACATATAGCACTAGCAAGTACTACCCAAAAAGTTCAGTGGTAAACAAGGCATAAAGATAGTCAAACTAGGGTGACCTATTGGGTCCCATCAAAATTAACCTATGCAGATCATTATGATTCATCAGAACATGAGTAGGTAAAAAGAAGTGATCAAGGGCACAACTTGCCTGGCACTTGAGATTCCAGGTACCAACTTGCTCATCAGGTGACTCGTATCCTCACTGCTAAACATAGCAATACAGACAAACATGGTATAGGCAAAATTAACATCACACCAAACAAAATAATACATTGAATAATAATAATCTACGCGTCGCTACGAGATCGTGGGAACGTGAATCACTAAATTCGGAGTTACGATAAAGAAGTTATGGTTTTCCGAAGATCCACGTGGTTAAGTATATAATAGACTAAGTGCAACATTTTAACCTATATCTCATGACAAAACAAAGTTACCAGATGATAATAAATATTATTGTGAGACTAATGCAACTAGAAGGGATCAAAACAGAGTTACGGTTATTGAGTTATGAATTTCTGGAGTTATTGAGTACATGGTATAGATTAATTCTAATGAATAATTTTAATTCATGTTTCATTGCTAAACAGAGATACTAGGTGATAGATAATATTAAAACAAAATTATTGCAACTAGAATGACTCAGTTTGGAGCTAAAATGAATTTAATATGAATTATATAAGTTTATGGATTTATTTTTGTATTAAAAATCCATTTCTAATATTAATTCCCTATTTTCCCAAGTTTCTGGTCTGTGCGCCAAATACAGAAAAGTGCAGGGTCTGATCTACAAAACCTCTTTAGACTCAGATTGCCTTGCTGGAGGACGACGGGTTGATTTGGTTAAAATCAGGGGTCTCTTTTGTAAAACACAAAGGCTGAAGGGGGGGTATCGGCCGTTTCTGACCGTACGATCTAAACCGAGGGCTCAGATTATATCCAGGCCACATCGAACCGGTACGCGATCATATCCGTCCAATCGACGACCGACAACGCAGATTTAAAATACCCCAACTCGCCCCAGATTCGCCCGATCGAGATCAAACGGCCCAGGTTCACCCAGCGAATCGGTACACGAACCATTTAATCGTGGCCGCCCAGACTAGATCAATGGTCGCCGTTCATCTTCCCACACTCCTCTCTCTCGCCGACCGCGAACTGGGCGAGACACATGCGCCGCAGCGGCGCCCTTGCCAGCGCGACGACCGGCCGCCTGGGCTCCACGGCGGAGCATCGCCGAACACCCCAAATTCAAACCCCGCACCCATTACTTGGATTCCAATCGCGCTACACGTAGAGGACACCCAGGAGAATGCAACGGTCCCTTACCTTCATCCATGCCGCACAGCCACCCAGCGCCAATGCCCAGCGACTCCATCCAGGCGAGATCCGAAATCCGCGACGCCGGTGAGAATAGGTTTCAAGTGTGGCGGCATCCTCTCTCTATCCTTCTCCCCTGTTCTCTTTACTGGATGCTCAAATTTTCTGCCCTCCCTTCTCTCTCTCCTCTCGGTACACTCTCCCTTCATGTCGTCTCAGATCTTGGATGGGGTCAAGGCGAGGGCGCGACAGCTTATATACACCGAGGGGATCACATGACGACCGAGCAAATCAGAGATTGTTAGTGGAGTTTGTTATGGAGTCTGTTGGCCAGGGCGCGCGCGGTTTCTGCTACGTCCGAGAACGCAGGGAAGTAGATGAAGCTGCCTACGCGGAGGGGATGGAGCTGCCATGCGGGTCCCACCTGCCATCGACTTGGAGCAAACGCAGGCGCACACACGTGAGGCTGACGGGGGAGGCCCACACGTCGGCGCCGAATTTTCCCAGCCTGGGCAAGCACGGTTATGTGGGCCTTCTGGGTGATTTCAGCCCATGAAGCGGGTAAATTGTTTTTGTTTTATTTATTTCTGTTTTGTTTTCTATTTAATTCAAATTTCTATCATTCAAATCAAATTCAAATTTCAAACTGAATTACAAATACAAAAATAAATCCCAGCATGAGATGCTCATTTATGTATTTATTTATTTGCTATTTGACTACTTTAATTCCCATAATTTAGTATGCACAAAGAAAAGGAAATCAAATAATTCTGAAAACACTAACATATAAGTATACTTACTTATTTATCTTATTATTATTCTCCTATACAGATTTTTGGGCTTTACAGTGTGCTATTTTTGGACCACTGGTATTTAAAACTGACAACCATGAAGTTTTGGTACACATGAATCCCAAGCACTTTGTGTAACATATGGCTAAACAAAACATTGATGCCTGATTTGTGATCCAGCTGATTTTGATGTCAATTTATTATACATGTATATATCTTTGCAATGACTTATGTATATGGTTATATTGCAAATACTATTGTCTCTTTACTGTCTCCCGATAGGGCGCCCGAATGGGTGCCTCCTCTTTTAGTTGGTATAATTAGGGAATGTCTAAACAGGCAAAGGTTAGCTTGGAGTTCGAGAATATGCACAGTCACAAAAGTAATGCAAGTATGATCACATCTATACTACTTATTAAGAAGGTAAGAGTAGTCTGCCACTCTTGTTCTGTCTGGTTCTGCCGTTCTGCCTTCCATTGATCTCAACCGTCCGATACACGCACTCCCTCCCCGACGCGCACACGGACGCAGTCCCCACGTCGCCCTCCCCCGGCGCCTATGGAACCGAGCGTCAAACCCCTGCAGTGGCGCCAACTTCCCTCACTCCGCGCCCCTCCCCCCAACGTAGATCCCACGCCCCCACCGGTCGCCGCCCTCGCGTCCACCTCATCCTCCCCGCGATGCTCTCGCTTCTCCTCGCGCAAACCTGTTGTATCGGTCGGGACTGGCGATGGCAGTGGTCGCGGTGCTCCTACCAGAGGGAAACCTAACCGGCGCCCCGTCGACCTCTAGGCACTGTGGGCAGGGCGGCCGTTGGCGAGGCCGTGCCCCCCATCCTCCCCGCCCTGATAGACGATCTGAGTCGTCACCGAGGCTGACTGCGCCATCGCCCTCACCCTACAGAAGACGTGGAGGAGGAAGGTCCTACAGAATATGCGGAGGTCGGCAACGAGGGTGGCAAGCGGGTAGTGGTGGACGCCTCTCACGTGGTCAGCCACACCGACCACGACATGCCTTGGAAGCTCCTCGACGCGGTGTGTGAGACAGGGCTCGTCTTCTTTCGCGCACCCATGGAGGACAAGCTCCAGTTCACCTGCGACTCGGCAGGGATGCCGTCTCGGAGTGGTACTTTTAACCTTGTGCTATTACAATGGCTGGAGGTTTCTGTAGGTTCTAATGGAAGATTACAGGGTCGTATTGAAGTATCAAGAGCTTTTGGTGATCGCCAATTTATGAAGGTTTGCTGATGCGTACCATTGTTTGCTTAATCATAGATGCTATCTATTTCCCATCACTGTTTGATTTGAAATATTCTTGTTTCCTTACATTTAAATGTAGTTTTCTTCATAAAGCGAACATTCAGATCGAAAGCATTAAGTAATATTGAAACTTGGTTATTTGCCTGTGACTATTCTGAATCTGATTGGCAGAGTTCATATGCATTAAGTAATCTGATTGGCATGCTAGGATCGATGTAGTGAATGAGCACTTTTTAATTGTTGTTCCTTGTTGTGAAGTAACTGTAAGTGTTTGTCCCATGGGTTCAGTTCCAATAGTCTTTCTTAAGATAATTGCTTACAATTTTTAATTACATTTTGGTATTCTTATCAGACATCCTGATTGCAAGCTAGTTGTTAGCCATGATGACTATAGCTTAACTTCCAAGCTGCCAAGGGAGAGAACTTCTGTTGTAACGGTACTAAGAAACCCAGTTGATTGTGTATTTAGCACATATGAGTTCTTAGTTGAAGTTGTAGCTAGATTCCTTTTGCACCCAAACTTAACTTCTGTGAAGTTAATGAGTACCCGTGTGTTAACAAATTGTTGTGTTGTCCTTGTCCGAACTTTAGATATCTGGCCTTGAAAGTACTTGGTTCCATGTATGAGGGAAGACATGTTTGCCAGGGTATGCCTGTTACTTCAGTTTAGCCTTTGGTTTCAATTTGCACTTTATAGAATTATACTGACATAAAATAATAGTTCTCTTTTTCATAGCAATTTCCTAGTACATATTGTCCTGTCAAACTGACCAATTTATATGTTCATTGTTCAGTGATTTTGTTGCAAATCTGTACCTGTACTGTGTTATGTCTCATGTGTATTTATACGTTATAATGTTATACATTCTCGCACAAGTAGAACTATAGTAAACATCTGCCTGCCACTGATTTCCGTAGCCAGCTTTAAAAAACCTGGTTTACTATTTTTTATGTGTACTCATGTTACCTTGACAGATTACTGAGTTAACGAAGAACTCATACTTTGATGTAGCACATGAGGTTCGACATTATGTGAGGAAGCAGCCGGATCTTGGTCGTATTGTGCTTGTAGTTGCTAAGGTATATAATGAATGTCATGAAGGATTGTTTTCTCTTAATCCCATATTGTGTGAGATACTAAATATATGTCCTGAAAACAACTTACGTGCAGGACTCGCAAAACCCCTGCCAAGCAAACTGATAGAAAACTTTTTAGAGGTGGAGATGATGAAGATGATAGTGCTGATGTCGACACAAATGATCCTGCTGTACCTCGGTAACTCCACTTTCTTCCCAGCCCTTTAGAGATGATATGACCACCTTCGTTCGACTATTTTCCCAGCACTAGTCTATACCGCAGATCGATGCATAAACAACTGCCTTAGAAAAACATAGTTTTGAAGGATAAAACTGAAGATTAGGAATGACAACTTAAACAGTCATCATAGCTAATGAACATCTTAGCTACCAAAAATCATGTTTGTCCATCTAGAAACCTTTTTCCCCTGCTCACTGCCCTATGATTACCAGGTTTGAGAATTCTTTTTCCAATAGAATTTGTAGGCTACAATAACCTGGCTCAAAGAATGTGAATTCATTTCCCTTTGTGCTAAACTATCACAAATAGTTGTATGTACTCCTAAACATGAATAAGTGTAGTCATTTTGTAGAAATTAAATCATGTGTCATTCTATGCAGAAGATACTAATAGTACCACCACTACCATGTTCTGCTTCAACAACAAACTTTAGAAAAGATTAAGAGGTCAACGTTTTAAAATGAATGGAGCTTTTTATAGACTGTTTGCAAATGCAGGTATGTAGAAACTCTGAATTGTATGTGCATTAGCTTCCCATGGTTCAGAAAACAATAACTATATTGACCAAAAGTTGAGCCACTTCCCACATGGTATGCGGTCTTACAGTCCAAACATCAAGGTAGTTGTCCACAGATTGTTGGACCAATTCACAGTGGCAGATTAACTTAACTCTAACTGCCCTCTGTCAAGACCAGAGATAGCCAAGTAATAACTAAACTCCTAGGAGACTACTTCCAAAAGGGACGGATGTCAGATAACCAAGTAGTGAGAATTCAGCTAACCATAGCAGGTGGTGCATGCCTATTATGAACTTGACAAGAGCTTCGACCTAGGCATTTTTCGCCTGAGTGGCTTCACACCAACCTCAAGGACCTCGACGTCAAAGTACTCGACTGTAGCGATCTCTGTTCGGCCTGTGATTTATTATTTGCGCAACGTGTAACTTGCAATTTGATAGTCAAACACAATATTAGTAGCTTTTGATTGCCATTTTAGTAACGATATCTATGGTTAGACTTATCTGACTGATAATCTATTGGAGTCTTTTCATTAAAGGAACCTATGATGTCTAAGAAGAAAATAGTCACCTTAATTTTGGATAAGTGGTTAATGTGACAGTACGTGTAACTTGCAATCGGTGCTGCTGAGAATATTTAGGCTTGTTTGACATTATGTTAGACTTACCATGATTAGTAACAAAACGATAAAACCTATATTTGCAAATTTAACTACAATGACTGGATTTACTTACCAGTTACTTCTCGTTTTGTTTTCTTTGACCCATTATTGAGAAGTAGCATGTCACACTTCATTTTGTATGTGCCATGAGAAATTTGAAGGGATGGTAATTCTTTTCATTAGCAGTTGCATCCTTATGTTTCTCCTTTTGTCATTTACAAGTGGTATTTTGAATATGGATACAATTTTGCACATTATTCGTTTTAAGAAAGAGATGTTAATCATGCCTTGAGTATAATGTTTTAGATTTTACACTGACCCACCTCCCTGTTCTATTGCGTATGTTTTTTCTCTTGCACCCCTTTTATTCAATTGTTTTTCGGTTAGTCTAAAATAGTACAATTCATGGAGATATTTTTGTTGCTTTCAACTCAGCTACGTCTTGTTGACTGTGATGTTAACGCCATGAACCGAGTAGCAGTTTATGCCCATGAGAATGCTTCAATGCCCCATTTGGGTCTTGTGGGCAAATGATCGGATGGTGCATAACTTCGATGTAGCTTATTTGATCAGCTTATAATGGAACGATGGGAAGACTTTGATCCACCACAATGCTTGGGATGTTGAGCTGCAATTTGGATCGACAATTATTTGACAACAACTAAAATACATTTTTTCTTGCTTCTGCTCTTGCAGTCTTTGTAAATTCAGGTGTCAGTGTTGGATTCAAATACCTTTTAAAAAAATAGAGGTTAGCATTCCACTAGAATATATGGTCACATGTGGCTACCTATTTCCTGCATTCAAAATGTAGTCACATGAGCAGTGATGAACTGACGAGGCCATATTTGGCTACTTATTTCTTGCATTGAAAATGTGGAGCTAAAGTGTGTATGTTTTGTTACACAAACGTTGGTGTTGTTGTGCTTCTTTTGCTGAAGCACTGCCTTTTACGGTTAGCGACACTCAATGTTCGATCACCTGTACAAAACAAGATATGCATTTTCTTTTGAGCAATTCTTTTAAAATATATAGGGCAATGAAGAGCTTCATATTGTGTTGAACCTTTGTCTATAATATTAAGTTGCAAAAGAGAGTTTTATACTTACGACATGCTACATTTTGTTATCCTTATAGTTGGTTAGCCTATTGCAGAAGGTGGTTGAACTTGTACTTTGAGACCAAATATATATTGCATACTTGATATTATACTATTATTTGAGCTTGTCTTTCTTATTCTACTCTTATCTGTTCTTATGAAGATTAGAGGAATGTGTTTGGGGTGAGTGATTTTTTTGTGTTGTTTCCACTGTCCATGGCCATGGAGAAGGAGCAAAGGAGGCCACGTAGCTCGAAGATAGCGCTAGTGTCCATGAAGGCGTCCTTCGCAAATGCGACGCTTCAAGGCATGAAGAACAGAAGCCATTTTCGAAGGGACACAAAAACTGTACTGCAACAAGACGTGTGTGTATTGTTCTACCTGGTTTTAGCCGTAAGCCTGTTGCATTTCTGTTGAGGACGTCCAGCGTTTTCGATTTTGTCTTACAGGTGGACAAGCTGAGGAAGAAGTTGTGGCACGAGGAGAACATCCACCGAGCTCTAAAGCGGGCGTTCACGAGGTCGCTCGACGCTCTGCCTCGCCTCCCTCCTTTCCTATTGTCTCAAGTTAGTGCCCTTCTTTGCTTTTCGATCAATTTCACAAGCAAGAAGCAACTTAACCAATAATCTGTTGCCCTTCCGAAGGACTCGATCCGCTTTCTGATTTCTGCCTCTTCTGAATTGTTCCTAGGCATTGGAGCTTCTGATCCCGTTGCACGTGGAAAATCCTTGTACTTAAAGATTGCAATGTAGTGGTCCTGTTGCAACGCACGGACACTCACCTAGTATTAATTGACGCGAGAGACCGGAACAAAATAGAGTAATGGCACACCTCCGAGTACTAAAATATTATAGCAGTTAAATATAAACTCTACTATTTGCAACATAGAAATGAGTGGAGATCCTTACTCTCCGTCCCACGAGAGTATTCAACTAAAAAAAGTTATACAAACGGAAGTACATAGGCGTGACCCTTTGCCGATTGCCCATAGAAGCAGCTCGATCGTTGCAGAACCAGAGAAGCTCTCCTTAGATATATAGAAAAGCAACATTTTTATGTTAGAATTATAGGCATTTTCCGTACCTTTTTAATTCCACAAATTAACATTATGATGATGACATATAATAGATAATTACCCATAGAAATCGTGATCTCAAAAATATCCATAACAATATGGATTATGAGAACACAAAGCATATGAAGCATGTAAATCATATAAATATAATAAGTATGTAAACATGGTTCATGAATTATTACGGAACAACTGGAAATAAACAGATAGCAATATAAACAGGATGACTGTAAGATTAAAACAGACAGATATAACATATTATAATATGACAGAACAGAGCTACATACGACATATATAATATGCAGAATATAAAACAGTAATGAACTGAATTGATCATACCCTCCCATGCGCTCCGAGGATCCTGATCCTTGTCCAACTTCTCTTGCCATCCGTAGACGCTAGGAACCAGTGAAGAAGAGACAACAACGGACGTTGAGCAGTCGCGTAGACGCTCCCCCAAAAACCTAATTGCCGATCCCCCGAGCAGGGTCTCGAACGGCAACGGCTTCGGAGGCACCTGCCCTCTCGCCTCTCTGTGCGCGCAGAGCTACGAGATGGAAACACCAACCTCACTTGCGGCTGGACTGTGACTCTGAATGGTTCTGTGTTCTGTTCTCGTGTGTTCCAAGTGCCAGGAGTTCTCCTCTATTTAACCTCTCGCAGAGGGAAGCTTAAGGAGAAGGGTCTGCACGCTACACGCCAAGGGACAGGCAGCTGAAGGACAAGAGTCTCGCATGCAACTGACGAAGAGACAAGCAGTTGAAAGGTTTACGTGGTTAGTGAGTGCTAAAAATTATCCACACCACACCACGCCCGCTCGCCGGCCTGCCTGCCTCGCCACGCCACGCCACGCCACGCCACGCCCGGTCCAGCCGGCGGCGACGCGCGCGCGCGTGTGGCACGCCCTTGTCCATTTCTTGACTTCTCAAGATAGGTGGAATAAATCCCACCATATAAGTCAAGCCAAAAGAACCTTGGACTTCCAATGTGGTACTATTGGTATTCTCCACCATTACACACCATAGAGTTTATTCAATAAATGGGCCAAGCCCATAAAAGATCCAACAATCCCCACCAAACTCTAGGGTTTGTAATGATGAAGTATCAGAATCACAATCCTTTGATATACCAGTGTTTCGATGGAGACTGTTAAGTTGAACATCCATCTAGAATAAGAGTTTCACTCATTCACAACTGAACAATGGACTATGCCTTGAATTGACAGTTTTGTGCGAAGTGAGATTCACTCAAATCCTTAGCTGATACTAGGTTGCAAAAGGGTATTCCCGCTGTTTAGAAGCATATAAGTCACACTTCAGTGCCTTTCATGAGTATTTAGGGATTACCCAAGTCCCATAGACTGTGACCAGCAGTCTGACTCATATAGGTGTATTCCTCAAAAGATGTTCTGTAGGACAACATCTCACCTTTATAAGACTCTTGGAATACATTAAGGTAAATACCATCCTGCCTTACAGATAGGAAAGATGTGCATCAGAAATGAGTTAAAGAAGGGATCTTTCCTCACAATCTACTCCTAGCTTGTTTCTCCACTCTACTTCACGGGATCTCCGATCACATAGAGCAGGTTACCACTAGAGTAGATCTCACATGGGTCTCATACCCATTTCTCTCGATGCACTTTCTATCACATTGCGTGACAGACCCTTAGTGAATTGATCTGCCAGATTATTAGATGTGTGGACATAGTCCACCGTTATAACTCCGGAGTTTTTCAACTTTCTGACAGATTTCAATCTCCTCTTAACATGCCTTGTAGACTTCATGTTATTCCTAGAACTGTTAACCTTTGTAATCACAGTTTGATTGTCACAGTTCATGGAAATAGCCGGTATCGGTTTTTCAACTACCGGTAAGTCCAATAGGAAATCACGAAGCCACTCGGCCTCAGCCCCAGCAGTGTCTAATGCTGCGAGTTCTGCTTCCATTGTAGACTTCGTTAAGATAGTCTGCTTGCAAGACTTCCAGGAAACAGCGCCACCTCCAAACAGAAACACATATCCGCTTGTGGCATAAAGCTCATCAACATCAGAAATCCAGTTGGCATCATAATAGCCTTCCAGCACTTTTGGGTTTCCGGTATAATGAATACCGTATGTCATAGTACCTTTCAAATACCGCAACACTCTCTCAAGAGCACGCCAGTGATCATCTCCTGGTTTCGACACAAACTGACTTAGCTTACACACAACATAAGAGATGTCTGGCCTTGTTGCACTTGCAAGGTACATGAGCGAGCCAATGATCTGAGAGTATGTCAATTGATCCCTTGCTATTCTCCGATTCTTTCTCAATAGCACACTAGGGTCATAAGGTGTTGGAGCAGGATCACAGTCACTAAAACCAAAGCGACTCAATACCTTTTCCACATAATGGGATTGTAACAAAGTTACCCCACCGTCAGCTTCTCTAACAAGCTTGATGTTTAGAATGACATCAGCTTCTCTCAAATCTTTCATTTCGAAATTGCTCGATAGAAGATTTTTAACTTCCTCAATCACATTGAGATTTGATCCAAAGATCAAGATGTCATCAACATAAAGGCACAACATAACAGACTCACCCCCACCATACCGATAATACACACATGTGTCAGATTCATTTACAACAAAGCCAGCTGTTGTAAGAGTATTATCAAACTTTTCATGCCATTGCTTAGGTGCTTGTTTTAGGCCATACAATGATTTTATCAACCTGTACACCTTGTTCTCTTGACCATTCGCGATGAACCCTTCTGGCTGATCCATATAGATCTCCTCATCCAACTCTCCATTAAGGAAAGCTATCTTAACATCCATCTGATGAATGATAAGACCATAAGAGGCTGCCACGGCTATTAATGTGCGGATTGTAGTCAATCGAGCCACTGGTGAGTAGGTATCAAAGAAATTTTAACCCTCTTTTTGGGTATATCCTTTGGCCACAAGCCTTGCCTTGTACCTCTCAATTGTACCATCAGGCCTAAGCTTTTTCTTGAAGATCCATTTGCAGCCTATAGGTTGACAACCATAAGGATGGTCAACGACCTCCCAAGTTCCATTAGACATAATAGATTCCATCTCACTCCTTACTGCTTCCTTCCATAAGTCAGCATCAGGAGAGGAATATGCCTCACTAATGGTAGTTGGTGTGTCTTCCACAAGGTACACTATAAAGTCATTACCAAAGGATTTTGCAACCCTCTGTCTCTTGCTCTTTCGAGTGACTATAGTGTCATCCTCCTCAGGGATGTGCACGTGAGAATCCTCAGCATGATCTATAGGAATCGACATTTCGTGCTCATGGGGAATTATAGTCTCATGACTTATATCACTATGTGTATTCTTCATGGGAAACTCATTCTCAAAAAATGTTGCGTCTCTTGATTCCATGATAGTATCAACATACATATCAGGCACATCAGATTTTATAATTAAGAACCTATACCCAGTGCTGTGAAAAGAATACCTAAGGAATATACAATCAACAGTTTTAGGCCCAAGTTTACGCTTTTTGTTGATTGGCACATTCACTTTAGCCAAGCAACCCCAAGTGCGCAAATATGAGAGATTTAATCTTCTCTTTTCCCATTCCTCAAATGGTGTGATCTCTTTGTTCTTTGTTGGAACTCTATTCAGGACATGACATGCCGTCAAAATCGCCTCACCCCACCATGCCTTGGATATTCCCGCTGTACTCAACATGGCATTCACCAAATCTGTTAGAGTGCGGTTTTTCCTTTCAGCAATCCCATTGGATTGTGGTGAGAATGGCGGTGTCCTCTCATGAATAATACCATGTTCCACGCAGAACTCATCGAACACATTAGAGAAATATTCTCCACCTCGATCGGACCTTAAACGTTTTATTTTCCTCTCAAGTTGGTTCTCAACTTCAGCTTTATAGGCCTTAAAATAATTGAACGCTTCATCTTTTGTTTTTAAGAGATACACATAACAAAATCTAGTGGAGTCATCTATAAAAGTGAGAAAGTATCTTTTACCACCTTTGGTCAAAATTCCATTCATCTCACACAGATCAGAATGAACAAGTTCTAGAGGAGCCAAACTCCTCGCCTCAGCAGCCTTGTGAGGCTTGCGGGGTTGTTTTGATTCAACACACACATGGCACTTAGACTATTTGACCAAGTTAAATTTAGGAATTAAATTTATATTTGCTAACCGCATAATACAGCCAAAGCTTGCATGACAAAAACGTGAATGCCATAAATCCGACTCATCAGAAAAATCAACAGAATTCACCATTTTATTACACACATCATGCAGTGATAAGCGGAACAAGCCTCCGCAGTCATATCCTTTACCAACAAAAATACCATGTTTCGACACAACACATTTATTAGACTCAAGAACAACTTTGTATCCATCTCGACATAGCATAGAAGCGCTAACGAGATTCTTCTTGATAGAGGGCACATGCTGCACGCTCTTCAATGGCACCGTCTTTCCCGAAGTAAACTTTAGAATGATCGTACCAACACCAAGAACATGAGCACGCGACCCATTTCCCATTAACAAGGCGCCAGACCTCCCGACCTGGTAGGAAGTGAACATAGAGGCATCAACACACACATGAATGTTTGCACCACTGTCCATCCACCACTCAGGTGAATTACAGACTGAAAGAACAAATGGTAAAGAATTACCATACCCAGATGTTCCATCTTCAGTTTCAGTGGTTACAACATTAGCTGGTTTCTTGTCCTGTGTGAACTTGCGATCAGGGCACTCTCTTGCCCAATGTTGATCAATGCCACAGACGAAGCATCCTCCCTTTCCCTTGTTATTGTTGTTCTTCTTTTTAAACTGTGCTATTTGAACAGGTTTATTTGCATTCTCTTGTTTGTTCTGGTTTTTCTTCTTGTTAAACTTGCGGAAGTTTCTCTTCTGCACCACATTAGCAGTAGAGATCTCAACACCTTTTCCACTGTCCTTTGTTCTAGCCCTTTCCTCAACATCAAGAGTACCAATGAGCTCTTCCACATTGAACTCTTGTCTCTTATGTTTGAGAGAGGTTGCAAAGTCCTTCCAAGAAGGTGGTAACTTGGCGATTATACCGCCAGCCACAAACTTGTCAGGCAAAGGACAAGGAAAAAGTTCGAGTTCCTTAGCTAGTGCCTGAAACTCATGAGCCTGTTCCACTACAGATCGGTTCTCAACCATCTTGTAGTCATACAGCTGCTCCATGAGATACAGCTCGCTACCAGCATCAGTTACTCCAAACTTTCCAACAAGTGCATCCCACAGCTCTTTCCCTGTGGGAAGGATGATATAGCTTTTCTGGAATTTAGTATCAAGTGCGCTAATTACTGCTCCTCAAAAGAGGTTGTCTTCAGCCTTAAACTTAACCTCATCCTCAGGAAGTAAGTCGGCAGGCTTGCCCTCAGCGGCATGAAAACAAGACATTGCAGTAAGCCACAATTCCATCTTAGCTTTCCATATCAAGAAGTTTTTACCATCAAAAGGATCAGGCTTTAACACAGCAGCAAAACCTCTGACAGAAAAATGCCTAACATTAGGTTTTTGGATTGTTAGAATTATAGGCATTTTCGGTACCATTTTAATTCCACAAATTAACATTATGATGATGACATATAATAGATAATTACCCATAGAAATCGTGATCTAAAAAATATCCATAACAATATGGATTATGAGAACACAAAACATATGAAACATGTAAATCATATAAATATAATAAGTATGTAAACATGGTTCATAAATTATTACGGAACAACTGGAAATAAACAGATAGCAATATAAACAGGATGACTGTAAGATTAAAACAGACAGATATAACATATTATAATATGACAGAACAGAGCTACATACGACATATATAATATGCAGAATATAAAACAGTAACGAACTGAATTGATCAGACCCTCCCATGCGCTCCGAGGATCGACGGACGTTGAGCAGTCGCGTAGACGCTCCCCAAAAACCTAATTGTCGATCCCCCGAGCAGGGTCTCGAACGGCAACGGCTTCGGAGGCACCTGCCCTCTCGCCTCTCTGTGCGCGCAGAGCTACGAGATGGAAACACCCTCAATTGCGGCTGGACTGTGACTCTGAATGGTTCTGTGTTCTGTTCTCGTGTGTTCCAAGTGCCAGGAGTTCTCCTCTATTTAACCTCTCGCAGATGGAAGCTGAAGGAGAAGGGTCTGCACGATTAAACCACACCACGCCCACTCGCCTGCCACGCCCGGCCGGCGGCGGCGCGCGCGCGCGTGTGGCACGCTCTTGTCCATTTCTTGACTTCTCAAGATAGGTGGAATAAATCCCACCATATAAGTCAAGCCAAAAGACCTTTGGACTTACAATGTGGTACTATTGGTATTCTCCATCATTACACACCATAGAGTTTATTCAATAAATGGGCCAAGCCCATAAAAGATCCAACAGTTTGGCGGGCCTTACCTTGTTTTTTTTACTTTTACATGAACACTGATATATGGGAGTGTGCGTTAACCCACACGTTATCTCTGGCTGCACAAGCATAGAAGGTATGCTGGGCAACTCATCAATGCATGAGATTCATTCTCAACGCCGAGGGACCGTGCAGTAACTGTGAATTTACTATATATATATATATATATATATATATATATATATATATATATATATATATATATATATATATATATATATATATATATATATATATATATATATATATATATATATATATATATATATATATATATATATATATGCTTCCCTTCTTTGATGTCGTGCCAGCATATAATTGGGGCAGACCCGGGAGACAGTTTCTTGAGTGGACGGAGAAGGTGGTAGTAATACTCGGAGGAGATACTAATAGCTAAGGGGATCCCTTGTGCGGATATGGTGGAGAGAGAACACAACAACCTTAACTGTACTCTGTGTGACTTGCATTTTGAAAAGACGATTTATCACCTGCTTTTTCGCTGTCCTTTCGGTACAGATTGCTGAAATTATGTGGATCTCTATTGAAATCATGATCTTGACTTCTTTTCGATGATTCATGAGGCCAAGGGGGCCTTTGGCCACAATTTCTTCATGGAAATTCTGGCGCTTGTAGTTTGGTGCATTTGAAAGCAGAGGAATGAGTTCATCTTTAGGAATGAGGATCCTTCTTTTTCTTCTTAGCGACCCTACTTTAACGATATGTTGAAGTCGCAAATGCTGAGATTTAACCCCTCTCTTAAAGCTAGTATATTGCTTTGGCTAAACTCTCGATAGCTTCTTTTTTGTCTTCTTTAACCCCGCTTGTAATTTTCTTTCCATTTCAAAAAAGTTTCCATAAATCGTGTTGTAGGGGTTTTCCCTACAGCCTTTCCCCTCAAAAAAAGAATGCACTGCGAGCAGTGTGGATCTTGGATAAAGAGGGAGATGGCAGAGAGACGATGGTGCACGTGGAGAAATGATAGATGTGAAAGTTCTAAAGTTGACTCAGGATCAACACTAGCACACTAACCACTATAATAACATAGACTTAATCAATCCTTATAACTTCAATTGGAGGAGATGTAGTTGACAGTGACGAAATCTTGCTCATGTATGCAACACGAGCACATGATTGACCATAGAGGAAGTATACGATGCAGAGATGGCCAAGAACGTCAGGGTCATTGTCGATTGTGGGCGGTGGCCTTTCATCACCTCCTACACATTGCATAGGGCTTGTGGATGTAGTGACGAGGTGGTACGGGAATGTTAGTTCCTGAGCCAGTCCCTCTCACCCTCTTCTATTTTGCATGTGGTGAAGGGAGGCCACAAGCATTGTGGTTGTTACGCCCCCTATCAGGGCGCTTAAGATTTGGTCGTAAGTAGTTATGTTAGAGTTAAACGAGCCTGAGATCAATCTAACATTCTTTCCCATGATCTTATACTTATTTCCTTATACTAAAAACTTACTTTCTTAATTTATTATTCAGACTTCTCAATAGACCAACAGTATACCAAGACCAGGGTGTTAAAGCAGTTCGTTAGATACTGCCGAACTCAATGATTATAATACATGTTTCAATCTCAAAGCGAAGAACTTAATACTTGACGGAGATGGTTGTATTTTATAACCCCTTAGTCTAGAATCATAGGTGCTCCATTAGACCCATGTCGGCTACGTGTTTTTGGACACGCTAGGTGGAAACCTTTTTTAAGCGGATCTGCAAGTATTTGACCTATATTTATATGCTCAAAAAAATTTGATTGGTCATAGACTCTCTCTCTCCTTTACATCATAATAATTAATATTAATATGCTTGCCAGCTGCACTTAACTTGTCCTTGTTTTACAAGAGTAGCGTAATGCTCGATTGTTTTCACAATATAACTTCAGTTGTTCAGGGAATGTTGGTTCCTGAGCCAACCTGTCGCCCTCTTTATTTTGCAGGTGATGAAGGGGGCCACAATCATTGTGGTTGTTGCGCCCCCTATCAGGGCGGTAAGATTTGGTCGTAAGAAGTTAAGATAGAGCTGAACGAGCTATCAATCTAACATTCTTTTCATTGATCTTATACTCATTTCCTTATACTTAAAACTTAATTTCTTAATTACTTGTTCTTATTAATTTATGATTCCCACTTCTCAGTATACCAAGACCAAGGTGTTACAATAGTTCATTAGACACTGTTCAATGCACATTTCAATCTCAAAGCGAAGAACTTAATACTTGATGGAGATGGTTGTATTTTATAGCCCTTTAGTCTAGAATCATAGGTGCTCCATTAAACCCATGTCGGCTACGTGTTTTGTGGACACGCTGGGTGTAAGCCTTTTTGTAAGCGGATCTGCAAGTATTTGCTCTATATGTATATGGTCAAAATAAATTGTGTGATCATGGACTCTCTCTCCTTTACATCATAATAATTAATATCAATGTGCTTGGTAGCTGCACTTGACTTGTTTTACGGGAGTAGTGTAATGCTCGATTGTTATCACAGTATAACTTGAGTGGTTTGATATGTTGTCTACCGTTTTTAAACCGGTTGCAAATTTTTTCAATCACATAGCCTGCCTCATTACCTCATAACATGCAACAAACTCAGCATGAATCATGGACGAAGCGAGTGCCTTTTAAGCTTTTCCACAACATAGCTCGACATGTGAATATATAACCTGATATGGACTTTCTACCTTCTTCACACCCTATATAATCTGAATCTGAGTAGCCTATAATTTTAAGGCTAGTTGACTTTATGTAAATTAGCATGAGGTATTTTGTTTTTGGCAAATATTGCAAGACCTTCTTAACATCTTTTCAGTGTTCTATATTACTAGATTCTTTTAAAATCTGCCGACATTACATAAACAATATGATCATATAGAATATATACCCATATACTCCGTGTAACGGATCTTAGATATATATGTCCTCAAGTTTACCACAATCAAAATATGTGTGTTCCTGCTGATTCTGAGACGATCGATGCATTTTCTGCATTGTGTGATTGTGTCTTCACTCCCTCGTCTTAATTCCAAATCCTGTTCCAACACCTTTTATCCAAAAAATAAAAATTAGTCCCTGATTCCCTTCAGCTACAACATCTTCAAATATAACAGTTTTCCTCGAGTTCACTCGCTTTCTTCAGAAATATCAAAAACGATGAATTCATTAAGAATTCCGTCTCAGAATGCATCCATGCCTTCCACACCGCTATGGCGCCATACCTTGCTCCCCTGCTCACGATTCTCCTCCGACTCCTGCTCACGGTTTTCCTCCCCCGAAGAATTCACCATCTACCACTCGGTGCTGGTACAAAAGCCGGATCCGAACGCCTCTATATATACTATATCCTTTTAGTACGTAGATGAGATCATGTGGATGATTCTTCATCTCACACTAGGTGGATGCCCGTGCGTTGCAACGGAAACATATCGTCACCATAGGGAACGCGGCTCCTACCAATCTAGTATCAAAGGTCTCGACGATCATAAGCTCTATCGCTGCCCCAGACCTAATATAGTGGTGAGTTAAGACTTGTAGTTCACGAGTCTGCAACTCATGCAGAGGTGGATGACATGCATGATTGCGTATGACAGACCTAATATAGTGGTGAGTTTTCAGCCGTTCCAAATAAACCAAACAAGGTAGATTCGCAATTTTCTAACTTCATGGTGACTTCTATATACATGAAGAGAAGCATGTGAGAAAGAGAATTGTGAACGGATGCAACTCACCGTACACAAATCATACTATTAGCTAAGCCTTACCACTATCATTAGATAAATAACATCAACCTCTATATACAGGAAGTATGCATATAAACTTTACACTACCCCCAATAAATACCCGAAATACACACAAGTTTGGAATATTATACTATACAAAAGCCAAAGTGACCAATAATTAGGAACACATGGAGTAGATAATAACGTAAATAACAAAAATCACCTCCCATGGTGCAGGATAGATACATTAGTTTTACATGTTACAGTAGTAAGAAAAATCTTTTTAAGAAATAAATGGAATCCAAAATAAAATTAACAATAGCATAATATTTTGTGAACTGTGAGCACTTTAATGCTTAACACATGTATAAATTAGTGAATAGTGAACAAATCAATGTATTACATATTCCTATTAATGAAAGCACTAAAAACTCAATCAGTAAAATTAAACAAAGCCAACCAGCAGACAGCTTGATACCTTCACCGCAAGGGGACACGCAAGTGGTGATGTGGAGAACCTTAGTAGGGATCCTGACAGGTCCCTTAACCCTCAAATGCTTGTCCTTGGCTCCCTTTACCAAATCCGCACAGTCTGAAATGTACCAGAAATCGCACAAATTTGTCACTTCAATAATTCATTGAAAATAACTCTGCAACGACAGTCCAATACTATGGTGTAGCATGCAACATAGCCAATGAACAAAAGCAGAATAATCAGCATAATGATAGAAGGTAGTAAGTATATATACAAAAGCAGATGAGTGCAAATCATAATTCGAATCGCACATAGAAAATGGGTTCGCACACCCAGCCATTGTAATCCGCGACTAACTGTCTCAGAAAAAAAATTTGTACATGTTCTCTAAAACCTGACAGAAATCTGGAAAGAACAAGCTATCACCAGATCAAGAACAAGCTTGTATTTGGCTCATCGGTGCTCATACTAACATTTAATGACTCATGGTCAGGTTGATATCTTTATGGACGTGGCCTTTGATAGTTTGCATGAAGATGTGAGGCTGTTAAGTATTAGATTATCATCAATGGGCTTCAGTTTCTTTCCTGTTGGTTCTTTGCAATCTCGTCTTGCTCACTTCATCTGATCAAAGAAAAAATTGACAACACTTGATGCTAAAGATGTTATGCATAAACTTTTATAAACCAGATATATACATGTGCACGGCATTTTCCGCTGTCAATCAACTAACATCCAAAATAAACAAGAATGCAATCACATTTCCCAATAACCAATGCAGTTATCAGTGTTTATATGCAAAGCTAAACCTACTCTTCCATGCATGCATAGTTTTTGGCCACGGTGATATTACAAAGATTCATTTCTAGAACCATACAGCAAGTTCTTCTTGCAGTAGTGTCATGACACATCAACACCGCAAGGGACTCTACACCAGGGTGCTAATTGATCAAACCTTCATGGTTTTCCCTAACAGCCATGCATTGTGCTCTATGCATCTATCTGTCTCCACATAAGATGGATCTCAGTGCAAGCATTGAAGTATAGGTTTATTTCGCTATGAAACTTCAAAATTGTGTTTAATCCACCAAACCAAACTTAAATTCAGGAACTGGCAAGTATAACATTGAAAGAGGAGATAGAACATTCCATTGTATAAAGGTATACCATCATGATTTAATGAACAAAAACATTAAAAATAGATGGGAGATTTGTCACATTTGCTATCACAACAAACCACATGATAAACACACATATTAAGTCATAAACAGTAAAGCCAAATTTTCAGCGTGTATTCTCCTAGATATCATGGGGAGGAGAGAAAAACATTGCTAAAGCACAAATAAAAGTGTACGACAGAGAAATATCTAGGACATGATATGTTTTCCATCACCAGAAATAGAATCAGTTACATATGGTGCATTCACTTAATTGTCTTTTCTGTTTGCTTACACTTGCAGGCTGAAAGACAAGTACCACCCAACTAACCTATTATCTGTTACCGAAAGGTGGAGTTGTATTCTGTGTGGACTTTGGCCTTGTAATATCTAGGACATGATATGTTCTAGTATAAAGCTGTCCATTGAATGGTATCCTTCCAGCTCATCTTAACGATTTGTTGTTGGTTTATGCAGGAGGAATGAACGTTGCAAGGTTATAGCAAAGGATTTCTTTGTTGATTTGCAAAATGGAACTCTGGACCTGTAAGTTTATATTCACATTTGCTTGTGTCATGATGCCTTTTTATGGATGAACTGTTTATAGCTTGATATCCTGATGAACAGAGGCACTGGAATAACTGGGCCCGCAGCAAGTAAACCAGGTGGTAGTGATGGAAATTCTGATGATGATATAGACAATGACAAGGGAAGAAAGCATGGCAAAGATTCCTGAAAAGGAACTGATTCTATTTCTGGTGCCCCCAAGCCTCATCCAGTTAGTTCTGAATCACGCCGAGTCAAAACTGACATAGAGCAAACTCTAGCTCTTGTGCGTAAGCTTGATTCTGAGAAGGGCATTGAGGACAATGTATTGTCTAGTGGTGATCATGACAAGTCAGATGTAGACAAATCACACATAGGATCTATGGGGCCTATAATTATAATCAGAGGTTTAACGACTGTCAATGCGCTAGTTGCTTCATCAAGCAAAAGAATTTTGGGGTCTTTAAGGATGGCCCTCGCGATCGCAATCCTCTGCTTCTGTCCCCCAGAAAGCTGAGCACCCCGTTGTCCAACTGTTGTATCATAACCCTGAAATATTATAGTTTTGTGATATACATTGAGCTTAGGCTATCTACAATAGGGGAGTTTCTTTCACCTTTGTTGAATCTATCCTCCTCGTTCTTCTCTGGTTTTGTTTTTTCGTTGTTTTTTCTATTGCTTTATGTCAAATAAGTTTCGTGTGAGGCGGTTGACTCTGGCTCCGCGCTCCGCTTCTAAGCTTGTTCATGGGAATAGTGAGTTGGAGCATGAGGTGGATCAAATCGTGGATTACGAGCGGTTCCATCGAGTTAACGAACTCGTGGCCGCATCGTCCAATGGATCTCGGCCTCATGTTCATGGTTTGGAAGATCTCCACGGGAATAGATTCTGGGCAATTTCGAGCGACGGCGCGGATTCTGAGTTAGATGTCGATGAGGAGATTCACGTACCTGATACCCTGGAAATTTTGAAGGCTGCCGTCCAGGGGTGTTCTATGCATGATCTGTGGGAGGCAGACGATGTTGAGCGGTGTAAGATGGGAAAAAAATTATTGATCTAGTTGATGGGCACACTAGGAAAAACCCAAAGGCCAGTGGCTTGAAGCCGTGGGTTGGGGTCCTGCCTGGTCCTCGGGTTTCGCCAAAGTTAACATTGGGAGATGCCTTAGAAAAGGCAAGGTTCATGCCCTTGAAGCACACTTCGTCGGCGGCGTTCCGGCCTGACGGTGTAGCTGAAAGGTTTACCACCTCGCCGGGCAGCTCGCCGAAGTCAGGGGCTGGGTACATGCATGAGAATCATGACGTTTGCGCAAGATGGCTACAAGATTCGAATTCAAACAGTGCCGAGTTAACAGAACGGGAATCACGGCAGCAGAGCATGCTGCGTGACGGGCGCCCGGGGCCTGACAGTGCGGCTAGATGCAACTATGTTCTGGGCCCCAGGTCACACTTTCGGCCCATTCCCGGTCTGGTTTCTTTGTTTGCTAGAACCGGCACTTCACGCACTGGGCCGCATGCGACGCTGTTCCGTAAGCCGCACATACCAAGCAGGAAACCTATCTCCTACGCTGACGTGCTGAGGGCGGCGGACATGGACGGCGGTCGGAGTTCTCAGGGTGGTGCTGGTGGCAGGGGAGCGGGGCCTGGCGGGTCTCGCACTGGTCTCGGTGCGGGGCCTGGCCGCGCAGGTGCAGACTTGGAGGACGGGTGGGTCACTCAGGGTGGTGCTCGCAGCCGTGGCGCAGGTCTTGGCGGCCGTGGGTTCCGCCATGGGCAAGGTGCTGTGCCTGGTCGTGCGGGCTTTCAGCAGGCACACAGGCAAGGATTTGATGCTAGGCGGGGAAGCTTTAACCAGTTCGGCTGTGGTATGAATCATTTCTCCAATTCCAGGGTTGTCCGTGGATCTAGTGCTTTCAGGGGGAGAGGGGCTGGTGTGTTCAATCAATTTGGAGGTCAGGAACCAAGGTGTGGGCAGTGTGCAGGTTCTCAGGTGAATTTTTCAAGGGCGGAGGCGGCCTCTTATTCTGCAGCAGTGCCGCCGTCGGCTGAGGCTCTGGCTCAGGCCGTGGCCTTGATTAACCAGGCGTTTTCGAAGCAGACACCTTCTGTTTTAGGTGTGTCTCTCCCCGCAGGTGTGCAGCAGGTTTTCGACTCAGGGGATAAGTTGGTGGGGGATGCGAGGGAGGAAACTGTGCTGCCAGGGAAGAATAGTGAACAGGAGGATGTGGTGGTCCGGGGTGCAGCACAGGGTAAGACCAAGGAAGGAAAGCCTCCGTATTGCTGGAGATGTCTGACAAAGGGTCATGTAATGCAGGGTTGTACTATAGAGCTGTGGTGTGATATCTGCAATTGTGATGCCCATAACACTGAGAGATGCCATCAGTTTAGAGGGGTAAAACCAAATGCTGTGACTTGTGGGTATGCAGTCGATGGGCTCGGTTTTTTTCACATCCCTTACACTCCTTCGCAGAAGCATAGAGGGGATTCAAAAAATGCTATAATTAAGGTTTCAGGGGGTGCTCTGTCCACAGCACAGGTGTCATCAGAACTTGAGCATCTGGTGCCGGTTAGGTGGAAATGGGAGGTGGAGTCTGTTGGTACCAATGTGTTCAAGACTCAATTTCCATCTCGTGTCGATCTGGAGCATATGATAGAATGGGGTGTGGTCCAAACAAAATTCAATGCGTCAATGTCAATAGAGGAGAGGGTGTTGCCAGTGGAAGTGAAATCAACTTTGGGCAAAGTTTGGGTTCAGTTCACTGGCATCCCCAAGGAGATGATGGATTTTCTGCTTATTTGGGCGGTGGGTTCCATCCTCGGGGTGACAAAGGCGGTGGACATGAAGTTCACAAATAAGTATGAAATTTGTCGTTTACAGGTGTTAGTTTTGGATGCGAGTTTGTTACCTCAGTTTGTGGATGTAGTGATAGGTGATAACTTGTATGAGCTTCAGTTCAGAGTGGAAGAGAATATGGACAATGATAATCCGGAACCGATGGATATGGAAGACTTGGATCTAGAGGTTGGTGATGAAGATCAGCAGAACAATGGAAACAATGGCATTGGTAATGCATTGGCTGATCCAAATGTGGATGCCACAAAATCAAAGCAAAGTAGCACGCACGGAATGCAGGACAATGCAGGAAAATTTTCGGGGAAGAAGGTAGTGGATCTGGACTCGATTTTGGAGGATGGAAGTTCAGGGTCGGGTATATTCCAGGGGCTAGGTTTGGGTGACGTGTTGCAGGAGGGTTTGGGAGAGGAGGAAGTTGGCAGAACTAGGTCGCAGCCAGAAGGTGTGCCAGGTAGTATGCTCTCAGCTTATGAGATGGTAAAAAAGAACGGTCAGGTTACTCCAGAGGTGGCGGTTTGTGTTGCTGTTCCGGCAGTGTATACGGGTTCATCCGTGTCATATCGTAGCAAGAGGAGGGCTGCAACTTCAGCGGGAGACAGTTTGGAGAGGGCTTCCAGGTTGAAGGCGTCTCGCAACCTCGACTCCGACTTCATGGAAGGTAATGAGTCGCTTGTTTTATGCAGTATGTCGGTTCAGCAAGTTGTTGATAAATTACGTCCTTTGGGTTTTTTTGGTAATAAATCTGAGGAGTCTGTGCATAAGTTTGCAAATTTCCTAGTTAACTTGGAACAAAGTAAAAAGTTGGATTCTAAACAACAGGCGAGGTCTAGGGCCTTAGATAAGGAGGAGCGAGAGAGAGCAGATGAGGCGGAACTGGATAACTTTATCTTGGGTGTTCTTTTTGAGGATAATACAGATGAGGTGATGGACATGGAAAGTGAACATATAGTAATGTCTCGTACTGACATATCTGAAGTCACAAAGGGTTCCATGAGGAGAATTAAGTCAAACTCTTTTGAGTCTAAATGAAAGGGGTGTTTTGGAATTGTGATGGGTTTAGAGACCCTTTAAAACATAGATTTATTTCAGAGTTAACAAAGGAGCAAAATTTATCTTTTATTGCTATTTCAGAAACAGTTAAGAGATCGTTTGCAGAATCTTTTTAAGGAATTTATGTGGAGGGAGAAATTTTATCTGGCATACAAAAGAACCTTCTGGTCATTCAGGGGGAATTCTAATGGGTATTGATATGGATATTTATGACATAGGAGCTATTGATGAAGGGGATTTCTACGTTAAGTTCATTTTGTGCAACAAAAATGATTGCTTCAAATGGGCTTTAACTGTAGTGTATGGTCCTGCTCAGAATGATAGGAAAGATGCTTTCTTGACAGAGCTTGTTCAATTTGTGAGTCGCGAGACCTTGCCTATAGTAATAGGTGGTGATTTTAATATTCTTAGAGGTCCAAAGGACAAGAATAAAGACAATTTTCAAAGTAGATGGCCTTTTATGTTTAATGCAGTAATTGATAGTTTAAACCTGAAAGAGATTGAGATGTCTGGAAGGCAGTTCACGTGGGCTAACAGGTTACCTAATCCGACATATGAAAAGCTGGATCGTGTCCTAGTAGCTACTGAATGGGACAATAAATATCCTTTATCTACAGTAGTAGCTCTGAACAGGGAGATTTCCGATCATACGCCCTTGTTGTTGAGCACTGGAGAATCTAATGATTGTGCACATCCACATCCTTTCAAATTTGAATTAGGATGGTTACTTCGTGACGGTTTCTTAGATATGGTAAAGACTACTTGGGCTTCAGTTACAGTGGGAAATACCCCTTTGGAAAGGTGGCAGGCCAAGATTAGACGGGTGAGGCAATACCTTAGGGGTTGGGCAAAAAATTCCAGCGGAGCGTACAAAAAAGAGAAGAAAGATATTCTGAATAAACTAGATTTCTTGGATAAAAAGGCAGAGGGGGTTGGTCTGGCAGTTGATGAAATTGATTTGAAACAATTTCTTCAGAATAAGTTAGCCCATATGCTTAGAGAGGAAGAAATCAAGTGGTATCAAAGAGCGAAAACTAAGGAACTTCTTCAAGGTGATTCTAATACTAAGTATTTCCACCTTGTTGCTAGTGGGAAACATAGGAAGTCTAGGATTTACCAATTGCAGGATGGAGACAATGTCATACATGGGGAAGAAGCTTTGAGGAAGCATATAACGTCCTATTACAAAAGGTTGTTCGGTCCACCGGAGGAAACAGATGCGGGTCTAGATGAGAGTCATAGACAAGACATACCTCAGGTCTCGGAAGTAGAAAATGATCTTTTGATTTCACCTTTTACTGAGGACGAAATTCGTAAGGCTCTATTCCAGATGGAGCATAATAAAGCTCCTGGTCCGGATGGATTCCCTGCGGAGTTTTACCAAGTGTTTTGGTTGACAGTAAAAGATGATCTAGTTGCTATCTTCCAGGACTTTCATAGAGGCGACCTACCTCTTTATAGTCTGAATTTTGGCACGATCATACTTTTACCGAAATGTAGGGAGGCAGAGACGATTCAACAATATAGACATATCTGTTTACTTAATGTAAGTTTTAAAATCTTTACAAAGGTGATGACAAATAGGCTCTCTTCGGTTGCTTCGAAAGTAATTTCTCCGACCCAAATAGCTTTTATCCCTGGCAGGAACATTATGGAAGGGGTGGTAGTTTTGCATGAGACGATTCACGAACTTCATAGAAGGAAAAAGAGTGGGGTAATATTTAAAATTGATTTTGAGAAGGCATATGACAAGGTTAAATGGAACTTTGTGCAGCAGACCTTACGTATGAAAGGTTTCTCCAGTACTTGGTGTTCATGGATTAATTCTATTATGACAGGAGGCCATGTCGGCATTAAGGTAAACAATCGAATTGGGGCAAATTTTCAAACCAAAAAGGGATTAAGGCAGGGGGATCCGTTGTCCCCTATTCTCTTTAATATAGTGGTGGACATGCTTGGTATTCTAATTAAAAGAGCAAAAGAGGAGGAACAAGTTGTAGGATTGGTGCCTCATTTAGTGGAGGACGGTTTATCTATCTTGCAATATGCAGATGATACTGTCCTATTTTTGGAGCATGACTTGGAGAAAGCCAAGAATATGAAATTACTTCTCCTGGCCTTTGAGCAAGTCTCAGGGTTAAAAATTAACTATCACAAAAGCGAGATTTTCTGCTTTGGTCAGGCCTCCGATGTTAAGGATCAATATCAATTGTTGTTCGGATGCAGAAATGGGGACTATCCGTTTAAATATTTAGGGATACCAATGCATTATCGGAAGTTAAACAATAGTGATTGGAAGATAGTAGAGGCAAAATTCGAAAAGAAGCTCAGTGGATGGAAAGGGAAGCTTATGTCTGTTGGAGGCAGATTAGTCCTAATAAATTCAGTGCTTACCAGCTTAGTTATGTTTATGATATCTTTCTTCGAGATACCCAGAGGGGTTCTCGAGAGAATAGACTGCTTTCGGTCTAGGTTCTTTTGGCAAGGAGGGAATCATAAGAAGAAGTACAGACTTGCCAAATGGAACATCCTATGCCAACCTAAGGATCAAGGAGGGTTAGGAATTCAGAACATAGAAGTTCAAAATAAATGCTTGCTAAGCAAATGGCTTTTTAAGCTTATTAATGAGGATGGGATGTGGCAACAATTGGTGCGTAACAAATATCTTAAGAGATATCCGTTGTCGAATGTGAAACTTAAACATGGTGATTCACATTTTTGGTCGGGGTTAATGAAAGTAAAGAATACCTTCCTTAACCTAGGAAGTTTCATTATTAAAAATGGAGAACAAATAAGGTTCTGGCAGGACATTTGGACGGGTACTCAATCCTTTATGATTTGTTACCCGTCTCTTTATCATATTGTAAGACATAAAAGTGCCACGGTTGCTACAGTTTTGGCTACAGTACCTTTAAACGTATCATTCCGTAGGGCGCTTGTCGGTCAAAACCTCACTTTGTGGTATAATTTAGTGGCAAGTATATTACATGTTCAGTTGAGTGTCGATAGGGACATTTTTAAATGGAGTTTAACTAATTCTGGGTAGTTTACAGTTCAATCTATGTATATGAGTCTTATTAATAATGGGAATGTTTTTAATCATAAGGAAATCTGGAAACTTAAACTGCCACTTAAGATTAAAATCTTTATGTGGTACTTATTAAAAGGAGTAGTGCTGACGAAAGATAATTTAGCAAAACGCAACTGGCAAGGTAGCAGTAAGTGTGGCTTTTGTAATTTGGATGAAACCAATCAGCATTTATTTATTGACTGTCATGTTGCTCACTTTATGTGGCGGTTGATATCAATCTGTTTTGGTTTACCAGGACCTAGATCTGTTAAACATTTCTTTGGGAACTGGTTGATGGGGGTGGATTTAAATACTAAGAATCTCATTATTACAGGTGTCTCAGCATTGTGTTGGGCTATCTGGATAAGTAGAAATGACTTAGTATTTAATAGAGCACAAATGTTTACTTATTTGCAGGTTCTATTCAGAGGAACTCATTGGCTCAGACTTTGGGCGCAGCTGCAAAGAAGTGACGATTCAGCGGATCTGTTAAGAAGAGCTTGTCGACATCTGGAGACGATGGCCATGCACTTTTTTGCTTATCGGGGTTGGAGATTTTCTAATAGGATTACGTTGTATTGATCATTTTCGTTTTTTAAGTGAGTGTTGAATCGGTGAGGAGTAAGGGAAAGTTTAAGTCTTTTAGGCTAAATGTTTTGGCCTTATTTTGCGAGTACTTGGAGTTGTTATTTGGTGTTTGACCTTGGCCCTACCCTCGAAAGAGGCGAAAGCCGGATTTTATTCCATTATCTAAAAAAAGGCCTGGAGGGTGTTGAGCTCCTAGACACTATTCTTACCTATTTATGGCGTATTCATGGTGTTGATTGCTATGGCACGTCAGAGTCGCATGAGGCCAAGGGCCTTCGTCACGTGAGAGTAGACAGTAAGACTTCTAGCACATCTGATGTCAGTGCTGCTGATTGGGAGAAGAAGTTGGATACTTTCTGGCAGGAAAGACTGAATGGCCAAGACCCACTGGTCATACTTACTGCTAAGGACAAAATGGATGCAGCAGCTGCTCAAGTTTTAGAACCTCTTGTTAGGAAAATCAGGGATGAAAAATATGGATGGAAATATGGTTGTGGATCCAAGGGCTGTAAAAAACCTTTTCATGTTCCTGAGTTTGTCCACAAGCATTTGAGGCTCAAACATCCAGACCTTGCATTGGAGTCTACGTCAAAAGTTCGAGAGGATCTTTATTTCCAAAACTACATGAAGTATGTATATGTGATGCTCTATTTACAGCTAAAGAACAATATCATTGAAGTTTAGGAGGTGTGATACTTATCTAGTGTTTGCATGTTTTGTGTGACAGCTACCAAAACGCCTTCTCTAAAGCAGAGTTTGTGTGAACAGCTGACGCGCTGGTGTCCACGGGACTAGCTGCGCTGGGCCTCCACAGCAGTATAATTCTCAACACTGCAAGCTTCCACATGAGCTGAATCAATGGCACGCTGGGCCTCTTCCACAGCCGTATCAAAACCAAAAGACTTGTCGATGATCTAAAATCAATAGATTTGTGTCACATTCACATATGAGTGGCCATATTAATGGGGTATGTAGAGAAGGCTTTTGCATAGAAAGTAAACATATCTTGCAGAATATTACCGCAATGTCATTATCTATTGTCTTTGGAACTCCAGCAACAGAAACTTTGAGGCCACGCTTCCGGATTTCCTGCCAATAATTTGTAAGTGATGAAATAGTAAAATGGGGTAAATAATATCTTCAAAACTGACTATTCCTGCTTCTACTGAACATATAGGTAGACCATGTTGTTTCTAGAGTAGCACATGTCAAAGAAATCAAAATTACTATATTCTTATTACTACAATGCTATTTTACAGAGGGTCCCTATTCTTCTAATTTTTATACAGGAAACCAAATTTCATGAGGACTGCATGACCAGTGATAACTACCTTGAAGATCTCATATGCTCCCTTCTGAGTTCCATCTCCTCCAATGATATACACCTGGATAAGGCGCTCTAGTATATCAGTCAACTTCTCCGATCAGAAGAGTTATGTGTTATATAAATAGGTGCAATCATGTTTACCTGGTTGATTCCATGATCTTGAATGTTATCAACAATCTTTTTGGTATCATGGCCACCGCGTGATGTTCCAAGAACTGTACCACCCCTTTTGTGGATGTCATTGACGCTCTTTGGTGTCAGGGGAAGGTAGTTGCTAGAATAGAAACCCTTGTATCCATTCTGTAATAACAAGTTAAGAAACATTAAAATGAAATCCCTATTAAAATATAGGATCATAAGAAATGATTACCATGGTCAGCATAATATTGGTTCTTGTCATTAAATACCTAGTACATTTGACTAAAAACAACAAAATTCAGTCTAAATATCAACCCTTATTTCTTTTTTGCTTAAGAAATGGGAACAAATCTTTTTTTCTCCCTTAATTGATAGTCCCTCCGTCCAAAATAAAATTCGTTTTACCTTTTTAGTTGATTAATACAATAATTAATGTATTTGTTTATATATATGTCTAAATTCATCATCATTCATTCGAACACAGACATAAAAGTCGAGAGCTAAAACGACTAATATTTTAGAACGGAGGGAGTACATCAGCCCCCTGATGCCAGCCCAGACCAAAAGCTTATTACATGTAATGCACAGCTATCCAACCGTACAGGGCCCCAAAATTGGCCAAGCACCCTAGGTATACTTCATAGCTGCGCTTTGTTTTTATCCATTGCAGCCAATTTTATCCTGGAACAGAAATTTATGGATGGCTTCATTTCCACGTTGGCAATCAATTAGTTCCTCTCTCTACAGAGATTACAGTATAAATGCGCAGCATAGTACATTGTAAATAACTCTTATGAAGGAGCTGCAGAGTACATTAAAATGTTTCATTCAAACATGATCTGAAATTTTGTACACAACACACTAAAACATTATGATATACATAATAAGATGTGATAAGAATCTAAAGTAAGGTGACCTTTACTGAACAGCAGCAAACTATAGGGTGAAGGATTAAAGCTTGTATGAGATGCAAGATTTATCTAAAAATATATTGGATTGATATATGACCATTAACACGAGAATGCACCTGTATTCCAAAAATGCTACTGACATTGTACATGTGTGACAAGCCACACACCAGTTCCCTGATAACAATGTTAAGCCCAGGGCACAGGCCTCCACAAGTTACAATGCAGGCTTTCACTTCATCGGTGCCAAAATAAACCTAAAAAGGTTCAAGTCCAAAGGTTTCTGTCAGCCTAGATACGAGTGATGAGTTCCCGCAAGTAAACAAGGTGGCTAGGGGTATCTTACCCTCTGACGAGGCCCAGCACGACGGAAGTGAACACCACGCCGACTGTTCTTCTGAACAACAACCTGTAACAACAGCAGATGTTTTTTTAATATAATAATAACAGCAGATATGACCCCTTGAAAATTCAGTGTGACAATATCTCAATGCAAAGTGCTGATTAAACTCTCTTTTACCTTTTGAGGAACGGTGTCATCTTCATTGACAAAATACTGCCTGGTATGATAAGAAGAAAATTCCAGCTTAACATATCGCACAGCAACACATGAATAGAAATCAATCAAACGAACTGAAAGCAGCCGAACAATGTATAAGCAAGATGAGCCATACTTGACAGTTGAATAGGCTCGATGATCTTGTAGTGGATTAGGATAAGTCTGCCAACAAGAAGAAACAACAAATCATCAAATCGACCATCATAGTTTCCTTTAATGTTGTAATGTGAAGTTGTGAATGTTCAGCATACGTCAACAAAAGTATAAAAATGTCACCAATAGAGTACTCCGCCTTTTTCCTACAGACTTCCATTTTGGTCGAGTGGTAACAATTTTTTTTCTTTTTGGCAGCATGCACGAACCAGACAATAGTGATACCTTGCTTCCCGCACAAAACATAATCTCAATAGCTAACTAATCAGGCAATGGTTCACATGATACCCAGTTGCCCACATCTTAGAATCTTAGGCAGTGCTTTGTGGAGCTGTTCAGTATACTGTTACTCTGTTATTGAACCTCTGCTTTTCTGCAGACCCAGATATGCTGGAAGTAGGCAATGGTGGCATGACCTTAGCAGAGTATCGCTCACATTTTAGCATATGGGCTCTCATGAAGGTAAGTTTTCAATGAGATTGGACCGATGTTGTATGATCATATTTTGAATAAAGAGGGTCGACCAAAGAGTTTTGAAAAATAAAAATTGTAGTTCATTGAAGATGATGATTGGTATGTAAGTATTACAATTATTGATTCTCCACTTACTGATGTTACATTTGGATGCGAGAAAGGAGATGTCCCACTCCTAATGGGTTAACTGCTACCATATATACTGTTATGCTTCAGGCCCCTCTATTAATTGGCTGTGATGTCAGAAACATGACTTCTGAAACAATGGAAATTCAAGTAATTCAAGTAAACCAAGGTATTATTTTGATTCTTCTTTCAGAGAGAACATGTTATCCTGGTTTAGCATCACAGGCTACAAAAATATGTTTTTACATAGCAACTGACAACCTTCTTATTTTTGTATATAATTTCCCAACATATCTTATATGGCAGAACAACTTAAAAAATCATAATGTTCATATAATCACATAAAATGTTGAGTTGCATGTGTTTTATTTTCTGCAGATCCTCTTGGAGTTCAAGGAAGAAAAATTTTAGGACAAGGAAAATATGGATGCCGTGAGGTGATTTTTACTGTCCGTTTTCCCACTTGTTCTAGACAATGCTGTAGCCACAGGGTTGTCCTATTGTAAAATATAATTAAGACCACAACGTGTGAGAAAAATTCAGTATTGTAGCCTATGCATGACCTACTTAGATTTAGTAATTCTTTTTTATCTGGCGTTTGAGTTACTCGCCATAATAACAGGGATTCTGCAACTTAATCGTCAAACTGCTTCCAGACTTGATCACATACCACTTTTCAGTTGTAACATGAGTTCTGGTATTTTCGTATTCTGTATTCCCTTAATGACATAGGAAACAAAAGCTTGCCTGGCTTCCATTACGTTTACAATATGAGAAGTCAGACAGGCCATCATGGTGCTTTGTTTCCTTGCAGCTGTGTTTTTTGCACCCATCAAAACATAAGTTTGAGCATCCAAGATTTTGTTATGAGCGGCTTAAATACGTCGGCCAGAAAATTCAGGTATGTTGTGCCTTCTTATGTACTACCTCTGTTCAGAAAGGATGAAATTCTAGCTCTATTCTTAGTCAATCTTTCTAAATTTTGACTAAGATTTACATAAGAAGTATCAAAATTTAGTTATTTAAAATTTTCCTCGTCTCTTTGTGCCTTCGACTGAAAACAACTAAAATACTTGGATATGTTTGGATCGTCTTCTGGGCAGCTAACTAAGGATTAATTTTAATTGTGTTTGGGCAGCTAACTAAGGATTAATGCCAACGGGATCTACCTAGGGGTGGTAATGGATTGTGATCCGTTTATTCACAAAATAGAAGGTCGACTTTTGCCAAATTTTTTGAGAGATATTTTTTGTGAATGTTTGGAGAGATATTTTTTGTGTCGACTTTTGCCAAATTTTCAGCTAATTAAGTAGCTATTTGGATTTCCAGTGGTGGCATTGGATTTTTGCGATGTGCAAAAGAAGGTCGTGCAGTGAACTTCTTAAATCTTGTGAATCCAATTGAGAAAATAGAAGGAGCAGCAAAAGCTGAAAGGGAATTCAGATTTTACAATTCCGAGGTTAGTTTAGTTTATTTCATTGTCGTTGCTACTTGTCTATGTGAAAATCCTAGTCCACAATTACCTGGGAAATTGACTATTTTCATATGCATTATGATAGGAGAAACCGAAATCATCAGTGTCAGAACCGCAGAAGATTAACACCTTTTACAATGACCAGTGCTGAAATCATTAAAGTTCCTATGACATTCACTACCTAATGCCATTTGTAAAAGGTGTTTTACAGTGTCTACTTTAATCCGAAAATGCAATCCACATGAGACTTAAGTGCTTAGAATCAAGCAAAACAATACACGGTCTACAATTAAAATCATTGCTCCTAGCGAACTGAGTATAAACAAACATAATAATACCACACTTCATTGGAGAGTGGATCATACCTTGGTCGAGCCCTGCGCGGTTGAGCAATAGCAGATATCGTTCCTATCCGGTGGCGGGGCAAGCTCCTTCTCCTTCGTCCTTCCACAGGGCGGGGTGGGGATTGAGCAAGGGAACAAAGGTGCTTAGAGCCGCGAATTGATGGTGGATTGAGGATGGCGGTGTTTTGCGGCTAGCTCGAGGCTGGGGCGCGCGGGGTTTTGAGCTTGGGGCGAAGCGCGTTTGGGCGTGCGGGTGTTGGTGGCGGTTGCTGAGAGTTCGCGGCATGCCGTGGGGTTTGCGGGCGGGCTTTTCGCGAGACTGGTTGGCGGCTGGCGGCTGGCAAGTGGGGTGCGGGCGGTCGTTCGGGTGGTGGCGGGATTTGCAGCGGGGGAGTGCTGCGCGCGCGCTTGGCGTGCGGATGGTTGCGGGATTTGCGACGGGGGAGTGCTGCGCGCGGGCGTGCATCGCGGCGGCCGGCGTGCGTGTGGGCGGCGGGGGTTTCGCTGCGGGGGAGTGCTTGGCACGGGCGTGCATCGCGGCGGCCGGCGTACGTGTGGGCGGCGGGTGTTTCGCGGCGGGGGGATGCGGGAGGTGGCGTGATTCGCGGAGGGGGAGTGCTACGCGCGGACAACGTGCGTGTGGTAGGCCCAGCGGGAGAAGCGGTGGTAGGAGTGCAGGAGAAGCGGCTGGCGTGCGGGAGAAGCGGCGGGCGTGCGTGAGATGCGAGCAGGAGAAGCGGCTGGCGAGCGGGAGAAGCGGCGGGCGTGCGTGAGATGCGGCGGGTGTGCATCGCGGCGGGAGAAGATGCGGCGGGCGTGCATCGCGGCGGGAGAAGCGGCTGGCGTGCGGGAGATGCGGCGGGCAGCGGAGTACGGTGGTTGCAGGGCGGGGGCAGTCTACAATCGAGCCTTAATAGTTAGTACAGATAGCTCGATCCAACACCATCAGGAGCTCCATCATCAGCGATGGTGGAAACTGATCGAGGCCCAAAATTGAAGTTGATAGGCCCTTCAATTCAGAACGAATTGTTAGAGGAATAACCCTTGGATTAACTGGGACAACCCTAGAGGGTGGCTATATAGAGTTTATACATGGTCCACGTGGGCTTAGTCTCATGGGCCTAATCCATATATTCTAACACTCCCCGCAGTCTGAACTTCCGTCACAGTGGAGTTTACAGACTAGACTCGAAAAGAAGAAGTACATCACACAATAGGATCCTCCCACAGACTTAACTAGCCACTACTGATGTTGAGGCTGGAGCGAAACTCGGCGAAGGTCGAGGACGGAAGACCCTTGGTGAAGATGTCGGCAAACTGGGAGGTGGTCGGGACGTGGAGGACCCGAACAGCACCGGCGGCGACATAATCGCGGACGAAGTGCAGATCGATCTCGACATGCTTGGTCTGCTGGTGCTGCACTGGGTTGGTGGAGAGGTAGACCGCGCTGACGTTGTCGCAGTAGACCAACATGCTCCTGGAGAGGGGACTGTGAAGCTCGGCGAGGAGCTGCCGGAGCCAGGCAGCCTCTGCCACGCCGTTGGCTACGGCACGGTACTCCGCCTCAGCACTCGAGCGGGAAACGATCGGCTGGCGCTTCGATGACCAGGACACCAGGTTGCCGCCTAAGAAGACGACGTAGCCGGAGGTGGAGCGCCGAGTGTCTGGGCACCTAGCCCAGTCAGCGTCAGTGTAGACGACCAGCTCGGAGGAGGTAGACCGGTGAAGAAGCAGCCCGTAGTCGACGGTGCCCCGGAGGTAGCGGAGGAGGCGCTTGAGAGCCGCGAGGTGGGGCTCCCGGGGGTCGTGCATATGGAGACAGACCTACTGCACGACGTAGGAGATGTCCGGCCTGGTGAAGGTGAGGTACTAAAGGGCACCGGCAAGACTCCTGTAGCCGGTGGGGTCCCCGACTGGGTCACCCGTGGCCTCAGAGAGCTTGGCCTGTGTGTCGACTGGGGTGGAGAAGGGCTTGCAGTCACTCATCTAGACCCGCTCTAGAATGTCAAGAGTGTACTGTCGCTGGTGAAGGAGGAGCCCTGAGGGGCGAGGCTCAGCAGTGACCCCCAGGAAATGGTGAAGTACGCCTAGATCCTTGACCGAAAACTCCCGCTGAAGTGTGTCGACGAGGCGTCGAAGAAGTGACGGACTAGAGGCGGTGAGGACAATGTCATCCACGTAGAGAAGCAAGTAGGCAGTCTCTCCTCCATGATGGTGGACGAACAGAGACGTGTCTGACTTGGCCTCCACGAAGCCTAGTGTCACCAGGAACGTAGCCAGTCTGGAGTGCCACGCTCGGGGGCCTGCTTGAGGCCGTAGAGGAACCTGTTGAGCCGGCAGACCATGTCAGGGCGAGAGGAGTCCACGAACCCTGCCGGCTGACAGCAGTAGACAGTCTTGGTGATTGCGCTGTGCAGGAAGGCGTTCTTGACGTCGAGCTGGCGAACTGGCCAGGAGTGAGCGAGGGCCAGCGAGAGCACTGTGCGGACAGTGGACGACTTCACAACCGGGATGAAGGTCTCATCGTAGTCGACTCTAGGTTGCTGAGTGAAGCCCCAAAGAACCCAGCGAGCCTTGTACCGCTCCAGGGTACCATCGGCCCGCCACTTGTGCGTCCAGATCCACTTACCGATGACGATGTTGGTGCCGGGCGGACGGGGCACCAGATCCCACGACTGGTTGGCGACGAGCACCGCATACTCCTCCATCGCCCGACACCAGTGGGGGTCTAGCAGGGCGGTGCGGACAGAGGAGGGTACCGGAGAAACCTGGGAGTCTCCGGTCGTGGCCGCCAGGACTCGGGGCGGCACGGTACCAGCCGCGTGCCGCGTCACCATCGGGTGCGCGTGCCGCGGGTCGTGGTGAAGGAGCAATGGGTGGTACACCGGCGTCTCGACACGTGCTGTGGGTGGTCGCGGCAGAGGTGTAGGTGTCCCTGGCGGGGACTGGGCCACCGGCGGTGCCGCCGGAGGAGAGGTCGCCGGTGGGGACGGAGATGGTGGAGGCGATGGAGGTGCGAACCCCGGCGGCGACAGCCGGCGCTGGTAGACACGCACCGACTGGGCGAAGCGTGCCAGAGGGACCGGCGGTGGCGGTCCCGCGGCCGGCGATGTGGGCACCGGGGGCTAGTGTTGGTAGACCCGCACCGGCTGGGCGAAGCGGGCCGAAGGGGTCGGTACCGACGGCCCCGCAGGTGGTGCAGTCCCACCACCCCTGCTCGGCCCGGGGGCGATCAGAGACGGTGCCCCGCGGAGAGGCGACACCACCGTAGGTGACCCCATCGAACCCGGGCAAGGCACCAGGCCGAGAGTAGGACCGTCAGGCGGTGAACGAGTACCTGCAGAGAGAGGAAGGATAGGTGGCTCGACCACCGCGTCAGTTGAAAAAAGAGTGAAGAGGTCAAGGTCAGGGTCGGAGGAGGGTGGTGTGGTGGTGGAGGAGTAGGTAAATACGGACTCATCAAACACCACATGACGAGAGATGAGGACCCGACGAGAGGAGAGGTCAAAGCAGCGATAGCCCTTGTGGTCCGGGGAGTACCCGAGAAACACACAGAGGGTGGAACGGGGTGCGAGCTTGTGAGGAGTAGTGGTAGCGGCGTTCAGGTAGCATGCACACTCGAAGACACGGAGGTGGTCATAGTGTGGAGGGGTATCGAAAAGTGCCTGGTGAGGAGTGGGGGCTGGGCACGCAGTGGAAGGGAGACGGTTGAGTAGGTAGGTAGAGGTGTGGAGGCCCTCGGCCCAGAAGCGTGCCGGTAGGTGCGCCTGGAGGAGAAGAGTGCGTATGGTGTCGTTGGTCGTACAGATCATGCGCTCAGCCTTGCCGTTCTGGGAGGAGCTATACGGGCAAGACATCCACAACTGCATCCCGTGGGAGAGAAAGAAGTCACGGGAGGTGGAGTTATCGAACTCCCGACCATTGTCACACTGAACGGCCTTAATGGTGAGGCCGAACTGAGTGGACACCCAGGCGAAGAAGTGGCGGAGGGCGGGGAAAGCCGCAGACTTGGCATGCAAAGGAAAAGTCCACACATAATGAGAAAAATCATCAAGCACCACAAGATAGTATTTGTAGCCTGACATACTGGTAATAGGTGAAGTCCACAAATCGCAGTGTACAAGATGAAATGTATGAGTACCATGCGAGGAAGAAGAAGAAAAAGGAAGACGAACATGGCGGCCTAACTGGCACGCATGACAAAGATGCTCATCATGTGATCTAGTACATGGGATAGTGGCACTACGAGTAAGCTGCATCAAGGCATCGCGTCCGGGGTGACCAAGGCGACGATGCCAGGTGGTAGAAGACGTGGTGGCAGCAAAAGCAGCAGCAGTGGCAGGTGACAAAGATGAATAAGAGGTGGCGTGCGGAAGCCGAAGGGTGTAGAGGGGGCCGGTGTTGTAACATCTGCGGAGGGGGCGCCGAGTTGCCGAGTCCTTCACAGTAAGACCAGAAGAGTCAAACTCGACAGAACAAGAATTATCAGCAGTAAAACGACGAATAGAAAGAAGATTGTGGACCAAAGAAGGAGCGACAAGAACACCGGGGATGCGAAAAGAGCCGGGAGGGCCGGTGGCACCCACAGATGTGACAGGAAGGCACGAGCCATTCGTCACCATGATGGACGAAGGGAGAGATGAAGAAGGAGGGCGAACATAGGTGAGTATACCAGGGTCGGGAGTGGTGTGGTAGGTAGCACCGGTGTCCGTGATCCACTCGGGACCCATCTACGGAGTCAGAGTGGGAGTCTGGAAGGCAGCCAGGGTGGCCGTGGCCCAACCAACCAGCCCGGACGGTGGAGCAGCCGATGGCGTGGGCGACGACAAAGCGGCAGGCGTCGAGGTTCAGGGCGACGGAGAGGCGAAGGCGAACCCCGGCGACGAGGTGAACCCCGGCTGCGCACCAGCGAACACGGCCACCTGGGGACGAGCCTCATAACCTAGCCCCTGGAACGGCCACATGGATATGCGCCCTGACCACGGGTGGTGGAAAGTGGGCCAAGGCGCACCCTGTTGGGGTCCCGGCGTCGGTGCGTTGCCACGGGCGCCACCGCCGGAACCACCACCACCACCGCGACCACCACGGCGGCGACGGCCACCACCGCCCCCATCTCCACCACTTCGACCCCCGCCGCCCCTGCTCGGCCCGGGTGGATGAGGGCCAAGGGCAGACTGTGACGAAGTAGGTGGATGGGTCGGGGTGATAGCCGCCAGTGCTGTCGAGAAGGACGAGGACCCCGGGCCGGAGATCGATGCAGCCTGAGCACCCAGAGTGATCTCCTCCAGGGCAAGGTCATCGCGGACCTAGAGGAAGGTAGGGAAGGGGCGCTGGCGCATGATCAACGACCGAAGGTGGGTGTAGCGATCGCTGAGGCCGCGGAGGACGTTGAGGACGAGCATGCGGTCCTCCACGGGGCACCCAGATCGCCAAGTGAGTCCGCCATGGTCTTCATCTTGCGGCAGTACTCACTGACGCTGAGGTCCCCTTGGATGAAGGTGCGGAAGGCCGCGTCGAGGTGGAGAGCCCGGGCCTCGGCATTGCCCAGGAACTGGCCCTCGATGGCTAGCCAAGCAGCCCGAGCGTGAGGAAGGTTCCGGAGGAGGCTATGGAGGTCGACGGACATCGTCCCCACGATCCAGATGAGCACGATGTCGTCGTGGCAGACCCACACGGCAGTCAGCACCACGCCGGTGGGGTCGCAGAGGACGTGGTCATCCAGGGCGTAGCGGCGAATGGTAAGGAGGAGTAAGCCCCGCCAGCATGCGTAGGACGGCGACTTTGGCTCCAGGACGACAGGAATCATGAGGCGAATGTTCTGGACACTCCTAGCCTGAAGGTGGAGCTGAGCCACGAGCGGGTCAGTCGGGTCATGCCAAAGCATCATGGGGATGGTGCGGGGCCCAGGTCCGACGGTCGGTGCGGTCGGGACGCCGTACACGCCGCCCACAGTGTCAGAGGAGGTGGCCCGCCGTCGTGGGCCGCAGGCGAGGTGAGGAGCTGTTTCGCCGCGGCAATCTGAGCAGCGATAGCGTCGGTGGCCTCGCGCTCGCGCTCCCACACGAGGGCCGCTTCCCGCAGACATGCCTGTCGCGCCGCGTGCTCTGCGCGGGCAGCGGTGAGGGCGGCGACGGTGTAGCCCTAGTGTCGGCGTTTCGACCCCGGGGGGTCCCTGGACCGACGAGTAAATTGTCGCTGCGTGTCCCAGCCCAGATGGGTCGGCGCGAGATGGAACACAAGGGGGGAAAACAGTAAGGGGAAACCGCGGCCTCGTGTTGTCCTGCGCCCAGGGCGGATGCGCTTGCAGTAGGGGGTTACAAGCGTTTGCGTGGGAGGGAGAGAGAGAGCGTGAGCCTGTGCGTCAGCCCGTCCTCCTGCGCGGCCACCTTTTCGTATGAGAGCCCTGGACCTTCCTTTTATAGATGTAAGGAGTGGGCCTAGGTGTACAATGGGGGGTGTAGCAATGTGCTAACATGTCTAGCAGACGGGAGCCAGAGCCCTATGTACATGCCATCGTGGCTGTCGGAGAGGTGTTGCTGCCCTGTTCATGTGATGTCGTGGCCGTCGGAGGAGCGCTTGAGCCTTGTGGAAGCACAGCTGTCGGGGCTGTCGGATCCTTGCTGACGTCTCCTTGCTTCCGTAACGGGCTGAGAACCGCCGTCATCATGGAGCACGCGGGGTGCCATCATTACCTGTTTTACCGGGGCGAGCCAGATGGGACGCCAGTCTTGTTCCCCGTAGCCTGAGCTAGCTAGGGGTAGGGTAATGATGGCCCCCTGTGAGGTGTCGGGCCGAGCCCGAGGTCGGGCGAGGCGGTGACTCCTCCGAGGTCGATGCTGAGTCCGAGCCCTGGGGTCGGGCGAGGCGGAGACCGTCGTCCGAAGTCGAGGTGGAGTCCGAGCCCTGGGGTCGGGCAAGGCGGAGACCGTCTTCCGGTGTTGAGGTTGAGTCCGAGCCCTGGGGTCGGGCGAGGCGGAGTTCGTCGTCCGAGGTCGAGGTTGAGTCCGAGCCCTGGGGTCGGGCGAGGCGGAGACCGTCTTCCGGTGTCGAGGTTGAGTCCGAGCCCTGGCATCCCATGGCCCTCTATACTCCTTTCAAGTCCTTGATGGGCCCCATGTTGGTGATGGCCGCGATTTTCTCCGGGTTGGCCTCGATGCCCCGCTCGGAGACGATGAACCCTAGGAGCATGCCTCGGGGGATTCCGAAGACACACTTCTCGGGATTGAGTTTTACGCCTTTCGCCTTGAGACACTTGATTGTCATTTCAAGGTCGGAGAGGAGGTCGGAGGCTTTCCTCGTCTTGACTACGATGTCATCGACGTAAGCCTCGACCGTTCGACCAATGTGCTCTCCGAACACGTGGTTCATGCACCTTTGGTATGTCGCACCCACATTCCTCAAACCGAATGGCATAGTAATGTAGCAGTACATGCCAAAGGGTGTGATGAAAGAAGTCGCGAGCTGATCGGACTCTTTCATCCTGATTTGGTGATACCCTGAGTAGGCATCGAGGAACAACAGGGTTTCGCACCCAGCAGTGGAATCCACGTTTTGATCGATGCGAGGAAGAGGGTAGGGAACCTTCGGACATGCTTTGTTTAGACCAGTGTAGTCTACGCACATCTGCCATTTCCCGCCTTTCTTTCTCACAAGCACAGGGTTGGCTAGCCATTCGGGATGGAATACCTCTTTGATGAACTCTGCAGCCATCAACTTATGGATCTCCTCGCTTATGGATCTGCGCTTTTCTTCGTCGAATCGGCGCAGAGGCTGCTTCACTGGTCGGGCTCCAGCTCGGATATCCAGGGAGTGCTCGGCGACATCCCTCGGTATGCCCGGCATGTCCGAGGGACTCCACACAAAAACCTCAGCGTTCGCGCGGAGGAAGTCGACGAGCACTGCTTCCTATTTGGGGTCGTGCTCGGAGCCGATCCGGACTTGCTTGGTGATGTCGTTGCTGGGGTCGAGAGGGACGGACTTAACCATCTCAGCTGGCTCGAAGTTGACGGCGTGGCGCTTCGCATCCGACGCCTCCTTGGAGAGGCTCTCTAGGTCGGTGATGAGGGCCTCGGATTCGGCGAGGGCCTCGGCGTACTCCACGCACTCCACGTCGCATTCGTACGCGTGTCGGTACGTGGAGCCGACGGTGATGACCCCATTGGGGCCCGACATCTTGAGATTGAGGTAGGTGTAGTTGGGGACGGCCATGAACTTGGCGTAGCATGGTCTCCCCAGCACTGCGTGGTAGGTTCCTCGGAACCCGACCACCTCGAACGTGAGGGTTTCCTTTCGGAAGTTGGAGGGAGTCCCGAAGCAGATGGACAGATCGAGTTGCCCAAGGGGTTGGACGCGCTTCCCGGGGATGATCCCGTGAAAAGGCGTCGCGCCGGCCCGGATCGAGGACAGATTGATCTGCAGGAGCCTGAGGGTCTCGGCGTAGATGATGTTGAGGCTGCTGTCTCCGTCCATGAGGACCTTGGTAAGCCTGACGTTGCCGATGACGGGATCGACAACGAGCGGGTACTTCCCCAGGCTCGGCACGCGGTCGGGCTGGTCGCCCTGGTCGAAGGTAATGGGCTTGTCGGACCAGTCTAGGTAGACTGGCGCCGCCACCTTCACCGAGCAGACCTCCGGCGCTCTTGCTTGCGGTGCCGAGCCGAGGCGTTCGCCAATCGCCCACCGTAGATCATGAAGCAGTCGTGGACCTCGGCGAACTCCTCTGCCTTGTGATCCTCCTTCTTGTCATTGTCGTGGGCTCTGCCACCTTCTGCCGGTGGCCCGGCCTTGTGGAAGTAGCGCCGAAGCATAACACACTCCTCAAGGGTGTGCTTGACGGGACCCTGATGATAGGGGCACGACTCCTTGAGCATCTTGTCGAACAGGTTGGCGCCTCTGGGAGGCTTCCGAGGGTTCCTGTGCTCGGCGGCGGCGATAAGGTCTGCGTCGGTGGCGTCGCGTTTCGCTTGCGACTTCTTCTTGCCCTTCTTCTTGGTGCCGCGCTGAGCGGACGCCTCGGGGACGTCTTCCGGCTGGCGCCCCTGAGGCTGCTTGTCCTTCCGGAAGATAGCCTTGACCGCCTCCTGACCAGAGGCGAACTTGGTGGCGATGTCCATTAGCTCGCTCGCCCTGGTGGGAGTCTTGCAACCCAGCTTGCTCACCAGGTCGCGGCAAGTGGTGCCGGCAAGGAACGCGCCGATGACATTCGAGTCGGTGACGTTGGGCAGCTCGGTGGGCTGCTTCAAAAATCGCCGGATGTAGTCCCGCAGGGACTCTCTGGGCAGCTAGCGGTAGCTTCGGAGATCCCAGGAGTTCCCAGGGCGCACGTATGTGCCCTGGAAGTTGCCGGCGAAGGCTTTGACCAGGTCGCCCCAGTTGGAGATCTGCGCAGGGGGCAGACGCTCCAGCCAGGCTCGGGCGGCGTCGGAGAGGAACAGGGGGAGGTTGCAGATGATGAGGTTGTCATCGTCCGTTCCACCCAGCTGGCAGGCCAGCTGGTAGTCCGCGAGCCACAGTTCTGGCCTTGTCTCCCCCGAGTACTTGGTGATGGTAGTCGGGGTTCGGAACCGGGTTGGGAACGGCGCCCGTCGTATGGCCCGGCTGAAAGCTTGCGGACCGGGTGGTTCGGGCGAGGGGCTCCGATCCTCCCCGCTGTCGTAGCATCCCCCGCGCCTGGGGTGGTAGCCTCGGCGCACCTTATCGTCGAGGTGGGCTCGACGGTCGCGGCGGTGGTGCTCGTTGCCGAGGCAACCCGGGGCCGCAGGCGCTGTGTTCCGCATGCGCCCGGTGTGGACCGAGGCTTCCCGCATGAATCGGGAAGTCGCGGCGCGATGCTCCGGGGGGTATCCCTGCCTTCGGGAGGCAGAGCTTTCGGCCCCGTCGGACCACGGCATCTTCCAGGAGATTCTTGAGCTCTCCCTGGATACGCCGCCCCTCGGTGGTGGATGGTTCCGGCATCGCTCGGAGTAGCATTGCTGCTGCGGCCAGGTTCTAGCCGACCCCACTGGAGGCCGGGGGCAGCCTTGCCCTGGCATCGTCGGTGATGCGGTGCTGGACGTCCTGGGCCAGATGACGCGCTTCTCCGGCCGGTGCTCGGCCTGCCCACTCCTGCCCGATATTTTGTCAGAGCTGCACAAGTTGTCCTGCTTCCTCGTCGAGCCTGGCCTGCATCTCGCGGATTTGCTCGAGCTGTTCGTCCTAACCCCCCGCAGGGACTGGGACCACAGCTAGCTCCCGAAGGATGT
The DNA here is from genome assembly GCA_029449295.1 of Zea luxurians. Lineage (NCBI taxonomy): Eukaryota > Viridiplantae > Streptophyta > Magnoliopsida > Poales > Poaceae > Zea > Zea luxurians. The sequence goes on along the minus strand of JAOPSE010000006.1, from coordinate 114,470,237 downwards.
CAACGCGAGGTGCAGGCCTAGGGGGATCGCCGTCCTCTGGCATACCAAGGTGGTTGCCTTTGTCGAGACCTCCTAGATCGACGTGGAAACATTCGTGACTTGGGCCACAGTCCTCGTCGCCGAGGCTGTGGCTACTATCGGAGCAATCGGAGAGGCAGTAGTCACATCGGCACTGGGGTTATGGAGCCCGGAGAAATCAAAACCAGAGTCGGGCTCGTCATCTTCCTCGAAACCCGGGGGCCCGTAGGTCGAGACGACCGTCAATCGGTCCCAGGCTGACCGCATATGATACCCCGGAAGGTTCAGATATGCCTTTATGAAAGCGTCCACCGAAGCGGGGTCGCTTGGTGGGTCGAAGCTGAATCTAAAAGGCACAGGATGGGAAACGGACGGTACCTCCTGATCGACGGATGGTGACGAAGTCGCGTCGGGGACGGACTGCACCGTTATCTCAGGTATGAGGCTAACGCCCAACAAGTCCTTCGCGAGCGTGCTGGCGTTTTCCGTCTGCTTGAGGTTGGCGCGTTGCGGGGAGACGATGCTCGTCTTCGTCTCAGACGCGAGGTAAACTCCCGACGTGTCCCCCGCTGGGGCGCCGGTGCCGTCGACTCGCTCGACAGCCGACGAGGTGCCGCCTCCTGCTTGGCCACGGTTGCCCCGCCTCCTCCTCCGTCGGCGGGGAAGGTGACGGGACAGACCCGGATGTTGCTCTTCTGCCACATGGGGAAGACGTCGTCGATTCCGCCGCCGGCGGGCGGGCTGACGGCCGCCATTGTCGTTGTCGCGCGGCGGAGGAAGGAGTATCATGTCGTAGCTGCCGTCGAGGGACATGAACTCAAGATTCCTGAAACGGAGCATCGTCCCGGGTTGGAAAGGTTGCTGGAGACTACCCATCTGGAGCTTGATGGGAAGCTGTTCGTCAACACGCAGTAGGCCCCTACTGTCGGTGTTTTGGGTCCGACCGCACACCCGGGGTTGCCCCTCAAGGTGTTTTAGGAGTAGGACGGTGTCGTCGACTGTAGCTAAATGGTTCGTGCCCGGTGCACGAGGAACAATGGACAATGTTTACAGGTTCGGGCCGCTTTGAGATGCGTAACACCCTATGTCCTGGCGAGTTTGCTTGGTGTAATAGGTTACAAGGTAGTTCTCATAAAGAGTTGAGGTGGGTGGCTGAGTAGTGGGATCGATCGTTCTGAAGGGGTGCCCCCTAGGCCTTATATATTCGACCGTGAGGCAATACATGTGGATATGCACCTAAAAGATAGTGAACCGTTTTTGTCTATCTTCCTACGATTCTGCCGACTTATCCTCGCCTGGTTACATCGTACGGGGCTCCAGCGCGGGAAAGTCGGATCTTTTGTTGCGATCGTTTGCTCGACGCTGTGGGGCCATCCAGGCTTGCATCAACCCGGCCTTATGTCGATCTGCTTCACTGGTCGCTCCTCCCCAGGCCCATGAAGGAGTGACCTTACGATTTATTGGGCCCTTGGGCCTTTCGTGAGGTCTTTTATCCTTCTAGTGGACCCGGGGGATATCTGTCCCCCACAAGCCCCCGATCTTCGGGCTGATTTTGAGATAATCAGCCCAAAGATCCTAGGTCCAGCTTGCAGTCTTTGTTTATGACAAGAAATGCTTTCCAAGCAGTTTGGCAAAAACGATTTTTTACTGTCTCCTCCTGCTTTGATCACTCGTGAACTGGAGCCTTGTTTCATGCTTGTGCCTTAAAAGTCGGCATTTCATATTGTAGGACCCTGAACTTCATTGGGTGCACCTGGTGCACCCAATGGGTGTAGCCCCCGAGCTTCGAGTGGATTTTTGGAAAATAATCCACTCGAAGGTCTTCATCAGAAATCTTGCCTTCAGTTTTGTTTATGCCTTAGAAACTGGCGTTGCTTTCTCTCGAAATGGTGATTTATTGGGTGCACCGGAGGTGCACCCAATGGGTGTAGCCCCCGAGCTTCGAGTGGGTTTTTGAAGATAATCCACTCGAAGGTCTTCATTTCGTGTCTTTTTGCTGAGAGTAACCCATTCTTTTTCCGAATGCCTTAGAGGTCAGCATTATGTCATCAATATTATGCTTTAGAGGTCAGATGCATTTTGTCTTTTGCAGCCGAGTTCGCGATCCGCCCATATCTTGCTAGGTGGTGTAATTTACTTGCTCTGCGACTGATTGGACATTTGATGGACGTTCTCTGGCTAGTCTTCACGTCGCTTCTGTCGGTCAGATTTTGTACTTCACCGACTATATTTGGCTTTCCTTTGATCCTTACTGATATCTCATTTTTGTCTTGAGGTATACATTGCATGCCCTGCGCGGATGTGACAGTTTTGAAAAATATACTGATAATTCCTGGGTGTCCCCCCCAATGGGTGTGGGCAAGGGACGGCTTGGTACGCTGAGTGTTTTAGCCGGCTGCTTCTGAGTAGTAATGTGATGTGACAGCGGGTGTAATCATATCATCCGCGTTGTTGACTGGAGTCCCAATGGGTGTTGCGTTGCGTGAAACGGCGTCAGCCGCCTGACGTGTCTTCAGACGGGTTGAAGTGTTATTGAATGCTTCGCGACTGTTCGGTGACCATGGTTGGAGGTGAGCGGTTGCCTTCTTCTTCTATAAATAGTGCCTTTGCCTCTCTGGTTTTTCACATCTCTTGTTGTTCTCCGCTGCTTGCTTTCTTCCTCTCTTGCATTTCCGCCATGGGCAAGAACAACAAACGCAAGCGCGAGCCGACTCCTCCATCAGAGGACTTTGGCGACTCGGAATACTCAGAGGAGGAGTTCTCCTCTGAGTTCGAGGGGTCTCCAGCTCCCGTATCTCCCCCAGCGTCGTCCGATGACTCGGACGACTCTCAGGGAATTGCCGCGGAGGTCTGGACTTACATTCGGGCCGTCGAGCGCTCCGGGCTCGAGGGCTCGGATGAGTCGGAGTACTCCTCCGACGAGGAGGACTCGCCCGAGGAGGACGGTGAAGGTGACGATGACGACGACGACGACAACGGAGGCGACGGCAGCGACGACGGTGACGGCGGCAGCAGGGGCGGCAACGGCGGCACCAGGAGCGGCAACGGCGGCAGCAGGGGCGGCGACGGCGGCACCAGCAGGGGCAGCGGCGGCGGCGGCAACAGCAAGGGCAGCAACAAGGCCAGTGGCTAAATGCCACTGGTTTTTAGATATTAGTATAGATTAGAAGTAGTATAGTGAAATAATGCAGTAGTATTAGTAGTGTAGAGTAGTATAGTGTAGGGTAGTAGTAGTAGTAGGGGAGTATCAACTAATAATGAGTTGATTTGTAAGTATTGTTACTTCCCTTAATGAAGAATGACTTTGTCTCCTCCTGTGTCAATTACTTTGCTTCATAGTAAATTGATCTCTTATTTGTGAAGTTGATTCATTCGGAATAGTATCCAAATAACTCGGGCATCATATCGCTGCCTCAGGGGTGATGGCCGAGCTATTATTGTCGACATTTATGCGTTTGAAATAGAGTCCGAGTGACGATGAAATCATGTCAGCGCCGGAATGACTGTTGACCACGTCGGCGATCTTAGAGGTGACAGCCGAGTGACTTGTGACGATGCCAGCGTTTTTTAGAGATAACCGTCGAGCGACTGAGGACATCGTCGGCGCTTCAGAGATAGCCGCTGAGCGACTGAAGACGTCGTCGGCACTTTAGAGATAAATGTCGAGCGACTGGAGGCATCGTCGGCACTTTAGAGATAAATGCCGGGCGACTGGTGATAACATTGGCGTTTTAGAAATTGCCGCCGAGTGACTGAAGACATCGTCGGCGCTTTAGAGATAAATGCCGAGCGACTGGTGATAACGTCGGCGTTTTAGAAATAACAGCCGAGTTAGAACGGGTCATGTCGGCCACTTTGAGGATAATAGCCGAGTGATGATGTGGCCCGCCGGGGTTTTAGAAGTAACCACCGGGTGCTGACTGGGCGCTTTTGGAAACGGTATCTGACTCGGGAATATCCCATATGCACTGCGCTTTTCAGCCACCTCTGCTTTCCGTGCCCTAGTTCTTGCTTTCCTGCCTCTAGATCCTCTCTGCAATTTGGCTCCCGCTCTGTTCGCCAGTAGAGTTGAGATGGCGCCCAAGTGAAAGGCCTCGAGTTCATCTGCTGTGGTGATTCCCCCCATCGATCCCAACAGCCAGTTGCCTTTCGCAGGTAACCATATGTCTGTTGTCTCCGATCCTGACCTTCTCCACCTCGTATCCATCGGGGTCCTTCCCCCGAGGGAGCTTTGTTCTTGGCGGATTTGCCATGGGGTCACTGTCCCGACAGAGGATACCCACGAATCCGTAATTTATGTTCCTTTTCTTCTCCGCGGTCTCGGTCTTCCCTCATTGGTCTACAAGAGTTGTCCCTGGCAAACTTTGATCAGACTCTTGAAGATATGGTTCCAGAAGATCTGCTGTCAGAGCCAGCGAATGATGGTGTGATGGAGGTTTGTGCTGATGTGCTCGACGCCGGGTTGGGATCATTCCGGGCAGCGTCCCGCGCCTCGTCGACCTTAGAGCGCGGTCTCGAGGGTCAGGAAACTGACTTGGATCGTCTTGCTCCCATGGAAGTAATTGAGGGACCCTCAGCCTTAGAGGTGGCTACTGCGGAGAACTTGGTCCTCAAGGATGGTGTTGACACTTGCCCAGCCCCCGAGGATGTTGCCGGGGATGACTCGGCTCGGGTGGGAAACGCAAGCCACTGCCCAGCCCCCGAGGGTACTGCCGGAGATGATCCGGCTCAAGTGGGTAGCGCAAACTATAGCCCAGCCCCCGAGGGTGTCCGAGCGGGGTCTCCTTCTTGTACTTCCATGGATGTTCACGCAGGATCTTCTCCGCGCTCCGGTTGCATGGTGGTAGCCCAAGCTTTGGGCCAGGGAGTCGCTTTAGAGGCTAGCGTTCCCGCTGACCAAGTTTTGGGCTATGTTGATGGTACCGAGTTGGTCCCTGCTGGTTCATTACAAGCTGCTTCGGGTGGCGACCTTACGCCAGGTCGTCAATTGATCTCTCACGATTTGGGAGTCCCTTCGTTCTTCTCCAATCTCCAGGTACTGTGGTATATTCTGGCCTGATTTTTACACCGTACGAACTGCTGCCAACACGCTCATATGTTCTCCATGTCAGGCATTGGTGGACGGAATGGCTAGTCAGCTGAGGTTGCAAGGTGCTTCTGTTCCAGAAGGAGCTTCGTCTCTGGCACATTGGAATCCGGTGTTGCTCCAACATCGTGTCTCTGATTTGGAGGCGATGAATGCTGGTTAATACTCTTTTGCTTCTTTTTGTCTACCTTATTGAACTGCTTTACATTTTGACTCTTTTTGCTTGATTGTCTCTTGCTAGATATGGCTCGGCAGGTTTCCATTCTTGAAGAAAAACATTCTCAAGGTCAGGCTGAACTGGTCCAGCGGTGTTCTGATTTTGAGGAAAAGTATTCTCAAAGCCAGATTGAACTGGCCCAGGTCTCTGCTGCTCTAAATGACGCTAAAACACTGAACTCTGCTCTTCGCGCTCAGCTTGATTCTGAAAAGGTGACTTATGAAATTGTGCCTTGTATTACTGTGTTCTTATTGCCTGCTTGATGTTTGAAGGAGTTGATTCTTGTTTACAGGAAGAAAAAAGTGCCCTTGTCGCTTCTCGCGACAATCTTGACAGAATATATCGTGATTCTAGCAACTCGTTGACCATCCTAGAGAGAAGTCATCGCTTTACCATGGAGGAGTTAGACAATCATCGTTGTAAGCTGCAGGAATCCACAGATGATGTGATCTGTCTCAGGCAGTTGATATCGGCTAAGGATGCTGCTATCAAAGAACTCCGTTCTTCCAAGAAATCCATCGCCCAGGAGCTAGAGACCGCTCAATTGGCTGCCAAAGTTGCTGAAGAAACTTCCATTACTTTGAGAGCTCAGCACGATAGAGCCATGGATAAAGCCATTCGTGCGGGGCAAATCTTGATGAGGAGACCCGGCGTGGTTGTTCCTGAGGACATAAGGGCTGACGTGAACGCTGCTCCTGATTCCTCAAGTCGCCCTTCTTCGTCGGTTGCTCCTGAGAAAGATATTGCGAGACAGAGAAACATTTTGTGTGCTTTGAGCGCGCGGTTAGCATGATCGAATATTTGTTAGAGGACACCGGTTCAGCATTCGAATGAGATTGTTACTCTCCTATTGTTTCGGAATTCGACAGTATGTAAATTTGCAGTAGTAAAGTGCTATGTGATGGTTTTGGAACTTGTTTATGGGATATAGAAGTCACCCCTATATGAGTATTCGTAAGCATGCGAAATCGTCTTAAGTCGTTGCTGACTTGAATCGATCGCTTTTGTTAGTAGGGCATAGTGGTCACCCTGAGTTAAGTAAGCGCGAGCATGTTGCACCGTCTTAAGTTGTCGCCGACTTGAGCTGATTGCTCCGTTAGCAGGGCATAGTGGTCACCCCGAGTTAAGTAAGCGCGAGCATGTTGCACCGTCTTAAGTCGTCGCCGACTTAAGCCGATTGCTCCGTTAGCAGGGCATAGTGGTCACCCCGAGTTAAGTAAGCGCGAGCATGTTGCATCGTCTTAAGTCGTCACCGACTTAAGCCGATTGCTCCGTTAGCAGGGCATAGTGGTCACCCCGAGTTAAGTAAGCGCGAGCATGTTGCACCGTCTTAAGTCGTCGCCGACTTAAGCTGATTGCTCCATTAGCAGGGCATAGTGGTCACCCCAAGTTAAGTAAGCACGAGCATGTTGCACCATCTTAAGTCGTCGCTGACTTAAGCCGATTGCTCCGTTGGCAGGGCATAGTGGTCACCCCGAGTTAAGTAAGCGCGAGCATGTTGCACCGTCTTAAGTCATCGCCGACTTAAGCCGATTGCTCCGTTAGCAGGGCATAGTGGTCACCCCGAGTTAAGTAAGCGCGAGCATGTTACACCGTCTTAAGTCGTCGCCGACTTAAGTCGATTGCTCCGTTGGCAGGGCATAGTGGTCACCCTGAGTTAAGTAAGAATGCGAGTCAATCATGAACAAACTGAGTATTCTTGAAGCCTTTCTTTATTGATGACATATTTCCCATTTTACAGAGTACATTGTCGTCTCGATAGCTTTTGAAATGTAGCTAGGGATAAAACTTCCTGAGGTGTTCTATATTCCAGGAGTTCCCAATTTCTGTGTCGTCCATTTGAGTGAGACGATATGATCCCGGCCGAGTGACTTCTACTACTATGAATGGTCCTTCCCATAAGGGCGATAACTTGTGTCGTCCCTCCCCCGTTAGAATTCGGCGGAGGACGAATTCTCCCATTGAAAAGGAACGTTGTCGCACGGCCTTGTCGTGATAGCGTCTCAGAGTCTGCTGGTACCGTGCCGATTGAATTACTGCGTTCAGCCGCTCTTCTTCGAGTACATCAATATCTTCCAGCCTAGTTGCTTCGGCCTCTGCTATGCTTTCAAAGATCAACCTTGGCGCCCCAAACTTGAGGTCAGCAGGTAGTACTGCCTCTGACCTGTAGACCATGAAGAAAGGAGTGTTTCCATGCAGAGCTCGGCTAGGTTGGGTTCTTAGGCTCCAAACGACATAGGGCAATTCCCTTATCCACTTTCCTGCGAACTTTTCATTTTTATCAAAGACCTTTTTCCTGAGTGCCTCCAATATCATTCCGTTAGCTCGTTCAACCTGCCCGTTGGCTCTCGGGTGTGCTACCGAAGCATACTTGATCTGAATGCTTTTTTGCTCGCAGAAATCGAAGAACTCTGAACTTGTGAAGTTGGACCCCAAGTCGGTTATGATACTGTTCGGTATTCCAAACCTGAATATTATGTCTTGTATGAATTTCACGGCTTTAGCTGAGGTTAAAGAAGCAATGGGTTTGAACTCTATCCATTTAGTGAATTTGTCGATAGCTACCAACACGTGAGTGTATTTTCCTTGAGCTTTCTTGAAAGGTCCAATCATATCTAGCCCCCAGCATGCAAAGGGCCAAGTCACCGGTATGGTCTGCAGTTGTTGTGCTGGTAGATGTTGTTGTTTCGACAAGTACTGGCAAGCTTCGCACCTCTGAACTAACTCGGCGGCATCACTTTTTGCTGTTGGCCAATAGAATCCCGACCTGAAGACCTTCCCGACTAGTGTCTTGGACGCTGCGTGTATTCCACATTGTCCAGCATGAACCTCCTCCAGAAGTTGCTTCCCAGTAGACGATAGAATGCATTTCATGAAGATGCCTGATGTGCCCCTTCTGTATAGTGTCTCCCCAATGAGTGTGTAGTGAGCCGATTGTCTGGCGATGCGCTCGGCTGCATTTTTATCGTCTGGCTCCTCTTCATTCTTTATATATCTGATGCTCGGCCTTCTCCAGTCATCAGAGCTTGACTCTGGTTGATTCACGATATTACACTCTTCTGCCTGATCCATTGAGATGCTTGGTTGTGGTATTTCTTGTACAAAGGCTCCGGGTGGGACCTGAGTTCGACTGGATCCTAGCTTGGACAATACATCGACTACCGTGTTTCGATCTCTTTCTACATGATGAAATTCCAGGCCTTCAAATTTATCTTCTAGTTTTCGGACGGCAGTGCAATATTTTCCCATTGAATCATTCGAACAGTCCCATTCTTTATTTATCTGGCTTATGACTACCAAAGAATCTCCGTATACCATTAGTCTCTTGATGCCTAATGATATGGTGATGTTTAGTCCATGGATCAGAGCTTCATACTCGGCTGCATTGTTGGAGGCTGGAAATAACAACTGGAGGGCATACTTGAGGTGCTCGCCTCCAGGTGCGATGAAGAGAATTCCCGCGCCTGCTCCCTGCAGCTTCAGCGAGCCATCAAAATACATCCGCCATACTTCTACAGTTTCTGGGTTTTCTGGTACTTGTTGTTCAGTCCATTCTGATATGAAGTCAACCAATGCTTGGGTTTTAATGGCAGTGCGAGGTCAAAATTCGATGTCATGAGATCCCAGTTCGGACCCACTTGGCTATTCGGCCAATGGCTTCCTTGTTGTGAAGGATGTCCCCTATCGGAAAACCAGTGACTACTATGACTTTGTGGTCGTCAAAGTAGTGACGTAGCTTGCGGGCAGTTAGAAGTACTGCGTATAATAGCTTCTGAACTTGAGGATACTTTTTCTTCGAGGGACCCAGAACTTCACTGATGAAATAAACAGGATGCTGCACTGGGTAGGCATGTCCTTCTTCTGCTCGCTCGACTACCAACGCGGTGCTTACCACGTGAGTCGTGCAAGAGATATATAGCAGCAGATCTTCAGCTGGTTGAGTTGATGTGGCTCGCCACGGTGGTTTCAGTACTGGTGGGGTTGTCAAGAATTTCTTTAGTGCATCTAGGGCTTCCTGTGATTCTGAAGTCCACTGAAACTTGTCCACCTTCTTGAGTAGCTTGTAAAATGGTAAACCTTTTTCTCCCAGCCTGGATATAAATCTGCTCAGGGCCGCCATACATCCGGTAAGTCGCTGAACCTTCTTTTGTGATCGTGGAGCTTCCATTTTCATGATAGCTTCAATCTTATCCGGGTTAGCTTCAATTCCCCGGTGGCTGACAATAAATCCGAGTAGCTTCCCTGCCGGTACCCCAAAGACACATTTTTTGGGATTAAGCTTCCATCGATATCGCCGTAGACTGTTGAAAACCAGTTGTAAGTCTTCGATGAAGTTTTCCGAGTTCTCTGTTTTGATTACTACGTCATCCACGTAGGCTTCCACACGCTTGCCCCAGTGATCGGCTAAGCATGTTTGAATGGCTCTCTGATAAGTCGCTCCAGCGTTTTTGAGGCCAAACGGCATGGAGGTATAGCAGAAAGCACCGAATGGAGTGATGAACGCTGTTTTTTCCTCGTCTCCTTTGCCAAACTGATCTGATGATATCTGGAATAGCAGTCCAGAAAAGACAGCATAGAACATCCAGCGGTGGAGTCTACCACCTGATCTATCCTAGGGAGCCCGAAGGGATCCTTTGGACAATGTTTGTTGAGATCTGTATAGTCGACGCACATGCGCCAATTGTAACACCCACTTTGTAATTTGCTAGAAGAATACCAATAGAGAAAACAATTTCTCTTTATGTGAATTTGGTCTTTGTGCATCATCATATGTGGACACCATGTCCAAGAACAAGTAATAAAAAGATATGCTACTAAATCCATGCATCATGCTGAATATTTTATTTGTGTGTGCATTTTTGTGACCATATTATAATAATGCAAAAAGAAATAGGTGAATATCCAAATGGGGATTTAAATCCTAAATAATCCTAGAATTAAGAAAAGAGAGGAGGAGGATTATACAAAATAGAGGAAAATAAATGTATGAAAGAATATATTTTGTCCCCACTAATATTTTAATTTAAGTACTTAACTCAGTTAAGAAGCTCACAAACAAGTTGGAATTCAAATTTGGGATTTAAATTTGAAAGGGAATAGAGAAGGAAAGAAAATATAAAAGAAAAAGAGACCTAACCCTAACTGGGCCGTCTGGCGCCAATTCGGCCCACCACCGTCCTCACCTCGCGCGGCCCAGACATTTCCACCGTGCGCAGTAAAGCATCGCTGCTGCGCGGGCCCTCACCGTCAGCCGCTCAAACCGCGCTTACGCTGTGCTCCTGTCACTGCCAACTGGGCCCGGGTTGTCAGTCGTTTATACGCCACGCGCGCGCGCCCACGGCATTGTTCCGCTGGCAGGTGGGGCTTCTTCGTCAGGACGTTGTCTTCCCCGGTGAATTCGCGACCGCGTTACACTGTCTCGTGGGACCCCCATGTCAGTCTCTCTCCCTCCGCTTCGCCATGACCGTGCGGACCGAATCCTTCGCCGGCATCGACGGACTCCGTCAACCACCTCGCCCTGGGTATAAAACCCAACTACACGAGGCCCTTGACCATGCCCCGTCGTCCAACCTACTAGAGCCATATCGTCGGCGAGAATTTCTCTCCGCCGTGAGGACCAAACCAGCCGCCACGACCCAATCGCTTCGTCGTCGACGTCGGGTCCCCGGTGATCGGCTTTGGAGCATCTCCAAATACATAGGAAGGGTGTCGTGTCGTTCGCGGGCGAAGTCGGCCACTGGGCGTGGCGCAATTCCTCGACGAACGTCGATCCTCCGCCGCGATTCCGCCTTCCTCGTCGCCAGACACTCTGCGCGCCGTGATTGTTGGTAATAATCCTTCTACCACGTTCGCCATCCCCTCGGCTGCGTGGCGCACCATTTAATTTCTAGAATAACGCGCCTGGACGTCAGATTGAGTTTACTCCGGCGATGGTCCGCCGTGAGTCTCGGGCGGCGCCGCCGTTCCGAGCTGGAGTTTGGGGAAAGTAGCGTCGACCGTTGATCGTTGGATGAACGGCTCAGATTAGAAGCAGGCGTACCCCTTCGTCCGATAGATCCGCAATCGTTGATCTGCGATCCGTCGGTTGCGAGCACGTCTGGTTATATTAAATCCGGACCGTAGGTGGAGATCCAACGGCTCTCTGCGCGTACCGCTTCGCGATCGCGCAGATTTAATCCCTACCGTCCGCGTGTGATCGGAGGGCCAGTAATCGTCCATACCCCTTCGCGGGGCAGTTTTGCTAAAGAGCCCTTCGCTTATTAGATAATTAACCCGCCATCCAGAGCATCCTATACACTGTGTCTAGGTTTTCATTCGCGCAGGCCCCTGAGTTTTCTGGAAATTGACGCCCAGTCCAGAGACAATTAAAAACAGAGAATTTATTATAAAAATTTGTTTTTAATACAAAAACAATTCTAGAAACTTGTAAAATGCATAGAAAATTCATTTTAGCTCCAAATTGAGTCATTCCAATTTCTAAAATTTTGTAATATTATTCTCTACCATTTAGAATCACTGTTTTGACATGAACTCTGTTATAAAATAAATTTATCATTTAATCCTATTATAATCACCTTAAATCTTAGGAAATTCATAACTTAAATTCTATAACTCCAAATTCAGTGATTCCAGTCCCTATGGTTTCATTTTAATGTGTAGATCTTTACTGTATATTTGATTCATATGTTTGGTGTGATGTTGATTTTGGCTATACTATGTATGTGTTGTGTTGATGCGAGTAGACGAGCAAGCTACTGTGGAAACTGAGGTTCAGCAAGTAGAGATAGCTGAGCAGGAGCTCATTACAGGCAAGTTGTGCCCTTGATCACTTACTTTTCCCAGCCATGTTCTTATTAATTTCAATGATCTGCATAGGTTAATTTTGATGGGATCCTTTATGTACCCCAGTTTTGATTACCTCTATACCTTGTTCACCCCTGGCACATTTTTGGGTAGTACTTGCTATTGCTTTATGTGGATTGGGTATGGAGATTCATTATTCATGATTATTCTGTTATTATATTGTTATTATTATTGTTCATGTTAAGATCATTAAATTAATGGGAACATGGAGCGACCACCCGGGAAAACAGTGCTACCACAAGGGTAGTATGGGATGCCCTTGGCTGATTAACTAGGAAAGCTAGTGGAAGACTACCTTACCCGAAAGGGGCAAGGGCAGTAGGGGAGAGGTCAGTGCGGGGAGGTCCCTAGTTGATTTTGCTGCGATGGCTATCAGCTAGGAACCCTTTACTGGATCTTCCCATAAACTGTAGCGGGTTTTCGGAAGCTAGTGGAACTTTGTAAAGGCCTCGTAGTGGATCCCTAGCCATTCACCTCGGTAGTGTCTAAGGGCCTTGCAAACCCAGGCGACATGGGATACACGACTTGTGGGTAAAGATGCGCAACCTCTGCAGAGTGTAAAACTAGTATACTAGCCGTGCTCACGGTCAAGAGCGGCTCGGACCCTCACATGATTAAATATGGAACTTAATTTTAATTTGTCATTTGCATCGCATTTGGGATTACTTTACTATTACTGTTCTTTATTATTATTAAGGTTTGGTATCTACTTACACTTAGTAATTGCTAATAAAATTTTGACCAACTTATAAAAGCAATGCTTAGCCTTAGCCTTTATTTCATTGATCAGCCTTACACTTCATGAACTCCCACCTTTGGTGAGTTCATGTCACATTATTCCCCACGACTTGTTGAGCTATGATCGTATGTGAGCTCACCCTTGCTGTCTCACACCCCCCCCACAGGAGAAGAACAGGTTGTTGAAGAGGAGCTGCCTAACACCGAGGAGTTCGATCTGATCTAGGTGGCGTTTCTCAGTCGACATTGGCGCCATCGATCCTTAGTTCGTTTATCTTTATTATTATATTTTGTAATAAGACTTCCGCTATGTAATAATTACTCTGATGTTTTATGACATTTATCTCTATACACTCTGTTATTGTATATGTTGTCTTCTTGGCGCATGTATGAGATGCACCCGGCTTTGTTCTTTAAAACCGGGTGTTACAGAAGTGGTATCAGAGGAAATGTTGACTGTAGGACGAAACCTAGATAGAAATGGACAAAACCCCCTTTCCTACTTATCTCATTCTGATTCATTCTACACTCACCTTACTCTGATTCTTTCTACACTTATCTTGATCCTGTCTCACCTTCTACTGTTCCACTCTGATCATTCTTACCTTTTCTACTCTGAGACAAGATGGATTTCACACCTTGGAATCCCTACCCTTATGACATTCTTAAGAGTTAGGGAACCCAAAAAAAAAAAAAAAAAAATAAATAAATAAAACTATTTTCTCTATTAAAAATATTGGTTGATTGTTCTGATGATCAATGCCTGATTTGCTTCTTTGATTGATGGAATAGTATAGATAGACATTTTAGCATGTACCACTATAAGGTATTGTATTAGCTATAGTAGGTGAAATATTAATCTGCTTAGCTAATAAATCCCCCAAAGTAACATGATTTGTAATTACTGCCTTGTCTACTGCTCTTTCTTACCATATGTATCTAACTCAGATGGTCAATACCAGGAGGGGTGGTGGAATTGACTTGCCTCCTAACCAACACACTCGAAGACAACCTCAGCCACAGCCTGCAGGGATGAATCCTCCTAATCCTCCACCCGGCGGAGTTGACCCACTGGTTGCTGCTCAGATGGCGGTGATGCAGCAAATGGCAGATACTATGGCGGATATGCGTGCCCAGATGCAGCAAGAACGCCAGGAGATGCGTCAAGAAAGAGAGAATATACGCCAGGAGTTGCGCCAGGAGAGAGATGAGATACGCCAAGAAAGGAGGGCGCAACAACAGCTTCAGCAACAGCAGCAACAAGTGCCACTGCCTCCACCACCACCACCAGCTCCACCTCGTGATAAGCACCGGGAGTTTATGAGTCATAAGCCACCTACATTCGCTAGCTCACCTGATCCACTGGACGCGGATGATTGGCTGAAGTCAATTGAGAAGATGCTGAATATTGCACAATGCACTGATCGGGAGAAGGTCTTATATGCTTCTGGACGTCTGACTGGTCCTGCTGCTGACTGGTGGGATTCGTATACTGCTGCCCATGATGCTGCGGATAATATTACTTGGGCGGAGTTCAGCACACAATTCAGGAACTATCATATTCCAGCTGGTATGATCAAGATCAAGAAGAAGGAATTTCTATCATTAAAGCAAGGAAGCATGTCAGTCAGCGAGTACAGAGACAAATTTATTCAGTTATCCAGATATGCTCCAGAGGAAGTTGCTGAGGATGAAAGGAAGCAGGAGCATTTCATTGAAGGACTTAATGGACCACTGCAGTATGCTCTAGTTGCACACACTTTTCCATCATTTCAGAGACTGTTGGATAAGGCCCTGGCTATTGAACACAAGCGTGTTCAATTGGGAGATTTGAAGAGGAAGGCTATCTCACAGGGACAGGGTAGCAGCAGTGTTCGTCCTCGCTACAGTTCACCGCAGAGTACACCGCCTCGACCAGGAGGACCGCGCCCAGTTCAGCAATCACCACTGAGGACACCTACTCGACAGGCTACACCCACTGGCACCCCGACGAAGTTTGCAGGACAGAGTACAGGCACTCAATGCTTCAAGTGTGGGAAGATGGGTCATTATGCAAATGTCTGCCCACAGAGGATTGCCACTACTCCAACTCAGAACAAGCAACAGACCCCTGGCAAGGGATATTCTATAGCCAGGGTGAATCAAGTCAGCGTTGATGATGCTCCGGATGGAGGAGACCTCGTGATTGGTATGTTTTATGTTAATGCAATTCCTGCAACAATATTATTTGATTCTGGTGCTACACATTCATTCATGTCTGCTCGTTATGCCAACACAAATGAAATACCCCTGCTAAATATGAGAAAACCACTGATAGTAATTACACCTAAAGGGCCTGTTGAGGCGAATCAAATGACACGTAGATTGACACTAACTATTATGGGTAGAGAATTTGGAGCTACTGCTATAATATTGGAGTCAAGCAGTATAGATTTAATCCTTGGTATGTCATGGCTAAGAAAGGCAAAGGCCGTTATAGCATGTGGTAGGGGTACCATAGAACTCACTACTACTAAAGGAGAAAGGTTTCAAGTCAATATTGCAGTAACCTCCTCATCCATGCGTGCAATGTTCTTTATGCCTGAGGAGTTTGTTGGTGACAACATCCGGGTGGTTAGAGATTTTCCGGATGTCTTTCCAGAGGAGTTACCAGGGATGCCACCCGATAGAGAAGTTGAGTTTGTTATTGATCTCTTACCTGGAACCGCCCCTATTTCTAAACGGCCATATAGAATGTCCGTAGAGGAGTTGAAGGAACTGAAGAAGCAGTTAACGGAGTTACAAGAGGCTGGTTACATTCGTCCAAGTTCCTCACCTTGGGGAGCACCGGTGTTATTTGTGCAGAAGAAGGATGGATCGCAACGGATGTGTGTGGATTATAGATCTCTTAATGATGTTACGGTAAAGAACAAGTATCCGTTGCCCCGTATTGAGGATTTATTTGATCAGATGCGAGGTGCTAGAGTATTCTCGAAGATTGATCTCCGATCAGGATACCATCAGATGAAGATTAGACCATCGGATATCCCCAAGACGGCTTTCTCGACCCGATATGGACTATATGAGTTTACTGTTATGTCGTTTGGACTAACCAATGCACCAGCTTATTTCATGAATTTGATGAATAAGGTGTTTATGGAGTATTTGGACAGGTTCGTCGTGGTATTCATCGACGATATCCTTATCTATTCTAAGAATGAGAGTGACCATGAAGAACATCTAAGGTTGGTGCTACAGAAGTTACGAGATAATCAACTCTATGCTAAGTTCAGCAAGTGCGAGTTCTGGATTGGCGAAGTGCCATTTCTTGGTCATATTATTTCTAATGGAGGAATATCAGTGGATCCTGCTAAAGTCAAGGAGATTATGGAGTGGAGAGTGCCCACTACAGTTACGGAGATTCGGAGTTTCTTGGGACTCGCAGGATATTATCGGAGATTTATTGAAGGATTTTCTAAGATTGCTAAGCCCATGACCTCGCTTTTGGAGAAAGGAAGAGAATTCAAGTGGGATGAGAAATGCCAAGAGAGTTTTGATCAATTGAAGGAGAGATTGATGTCACCTCCAGTATTGATTATGCCAGATCTGCAGAAGGGATTTGACATTTACTGTGATGCATGTGGCCAAGGGCTTGGATGTGTGCTTATGCAAGATGGTCATGTAATTGCCTATGCATCTCGTCAGTTGAGAAAACATGAATTGAACTACCCCACCCATGACTTGGAATTGGCTGCCGTTGTGCATGCACTTAAGATTTGGAGACACTATATTATGGGAACTAAGTGCCAAGTGTACACGGACCATAAGAGTTTGAAGTATATATTCACTCAGAAGGATCTCAACCTCAGACAGCGTCGTTGGTTGGAGCTCATTAAGGATTATGACTTGGAGATTCACTATCACCCAGGCAAGGCGAATTTGGTTGCAGATGCCTTGAGTCGGAAGGAGCATGTTCACTCCGCTTTCGTGGTTCAGCTACCTGATGAATTAGCAAAGGATTTTGAGAGACTCAACCTGGGAATTGTTACACATACGGAAGGAGTCACTATTGAATTGGAACCTACCTTGGAACAAGAGATTCGGAAGGGTCAAATTGGTGATGCTAAGATTCAGGAGATTAAGGATCTTATTACTGAAGGAAGAGGTCCGGAGTTCACGGAGGATGAACAAGGCACGATATGGTTCAAGAATCGGATCTGTGTCCCCGATATTGATAGTCTTCGGGAAACCATACTGAAGGAAGCGCATGACTCAGTTTATTCTATCCACCCTGGGAGCACTAAGATGTATCAAGACTTGAAGCAAAAGTATTGGTGGTATGGACTAAAGAGAGATGTGGCTGCACATGTGGCTATGTGCGATGTATGCCAAAGAGTTAAAGCTGAACACCAGAGGCCAGCCGGACTATTGCACCCACTGAAGATACCCGAGTGGAAATGGGAAGAGATTGGCATGGACTTCATTGTTGGATTACCCCGCACGTCTGCTGGATATGATTCTATATGGGTGATTGTGGACAGGCTAACCAAAGTAGCCCACTTTATTCCAGTGAAGACCACTTATTCAGGAGCTAAGTTAGCAGAATTGTACCTGGCACGGATAGTATGCCTGCATGGTGTGCCAAAGAAGATTGTGTCAGATCGAGGATCACAGTTTACCTCTCGATTTTGGAAACAGTTGCACGAGTCATTGGATACGAGATTGAATTTTAGCTCGGCTTACCATCCCCAGACTGATGGGCAAACTGAGAGGACTAACCAAGTACTGGAAGATATGTTGAGAGCTTGTGCTCTTAAGCATGGTGGAAGTTGGGATAAGAGTCTACCGTATGCGGAGTTCTCATATAATAATAGCTATCAGGCCAGTTTGAAGATGTCACCGTTTGAGGCTTTGTATGGCAGAAAGTGCAGGACTCCCTTGTATTGGAATCAAACTGGTGAAAGGCAGTTGTTTGGGCCTGAGATCATACAAGAAGCAGAGGAACAAGTTCAACAGATCAGGGAGAATTTGAGAACTGCACAATCCAGGCAGAAAAGTTATGCTGATACCCGGAGAAGAATGCTTGAGTTTAAGGAGGGAGATTATGTCTATTTGAAGGTGTCACCACTCCGGGGCATGAGAAGGTTCAAAGTCAAAGGAAAGTTGTCCCCTCGCTTTATTGGACCCTTCTTAATCTTGAAGCGAGTGGGTGAGGTTGCATACCAATTGGAGTTACCGGATCATCTCGCGGATGTTCACGATGTCTTTCATGTATCTCAGCTGAAGAAATGTCTCAGGGTGCCTGAAGAACAGTTACCAATGGAAGACCTTAGTGTTCAAGAGGATCTGACTTATGCTGAATACCCCATCAAGATTTTGGATACTCTGACCCGAGTTACGAGAAATAAGGTGATAAAGATGTGCAAAGTGCAATGGAGTCACCACGGTGAAGATGAAGCAACTTGGGAAAGAGAAGAAGAGCTTCGTATAGATTTTCCCCACCTTTTCTCTAGTTCTTCTTAAATCTCGGGGTCGAGATTATTTTTAAGGGGGGTAGGATTTGTAACACCCACTTTGTAATTTGCTAGAAGAATACCAATAGAGAAAACAATTTCTCTTTATGTGAATTTGGTCTTTGTGCATCATCATATGTGGACACCATGTCCAAGAACAAGTAATAAAAAGATATGCTACTAAATCCATGCATCATGCTGAATATTTTATTTGTGTGTGCATTTTTGTGACCATATTATAATAATGCAAAAAGAAATAGGTGAATATCCAAATGGGGATTTAAATCCTAAATAATCCTAGAATTAAGAAAAGAGAGGAGGAGGATTATACAAAATAGAGGAAAATAAATGTATGAAAGAATATATTTTGTCCCCACTAATATTTTAATTTAAGTACTTAACTCAGTTAAGAAGCTCACAAACAAGTTGGAATTCAAATTTGGGATTTAAATTTGAAAGGGAATAGAGAAGGAAAGAAAATATAAAAGAAAAAGAGACCTAACCCTAACTGGGCCGTCTGGCGCCAATTCGGCCCACCACCGTCCTCACCTCGCGCGGCCCAGACATTTCCACCGTGCGCAGTAAAGCATCGCTGCTGCGCGGGCCCTCACCGTCAGCCGCTCAAACCGCGCTTACGCTGTGCTCCTGTCACTGCCAACTGGGCCCGGGTTGTCAGTCGTTTATACGCCACGCGCGCGCGCCCACGGCATTGTTCCGCTGGCAGGTGGGGCTTCTTCGTCAGGACGTTGTCTTCCCCGGTGAATTCGCGACCGCGTTACACTGTCTCGTGGGACCCCCATGTCAGTCTCTCTCCCTCCGCTTCGCCATGACCGTGCGGACCGAATCCTTCGCCGGCATCGACGGACTCCGTCAACCACCTCGCCCTGGGTATAAAACCCAACTACACGAGGCCCTTGACCATGCCCCGTCGTCCAACCTACTAGAGCCATATCGTCGGCGAGAATTTCTCTCCGCCGTGAGGACCAAACCAGCCGCCACGACCCAATCGCTTCGTCGTCGACGTCGGGTCCCCGGTGATCGGCTTTGGAGCATCTCCAAATACATAGGAAGGGTGTCGTGTCGTTCGCGGGCGAAGTCGGCCACTGGGCGTGGCGCAATTCCTCGACGAACGTCGATCCTCCGCCGCGATTCCGCCTTCCTCGTCGCCAGACACTCTGCGCGCCGTGATTGTTGGTAATAATCCTTCTACCACGTTCGCCATCCCCTCGGCTGCGTGGCGCACCATTTAATTTCTAGAATAACGCGCCTGGACGTCAGATTGAGTTTACTCCGGCGATGGTCCGCCGTGAGTCTCGGGCGGCGCCGCCGTTCCGAGCTGGAGTTTGGGGAAAGTAGCGTCGACCGTTGATCGTTGGATGAACGGCTCAGATTAGAAGCAGGCGTACCCCTTCGTCCGATAGATCCGCAATCGTTGATCTGCGATCCGTCGGTTGCGAGCACGTCTGGTTATATTAAATCCGGACCGTAGGTGGAGATCCAACGGCTCTCTGCGCGTACCGCTTCGCGATCGCGCAGATTTAATCCCTACCGTCCGCGTGTGATCGGAGGGCCAGTAATCGTCCATACCCCTTCGCGGGGCAGTTTTGCTAAAGAGCCCTTCGCTTATTAGATAATTAACCCGCCATCCAGAGCATCCTATACACTGTGTCTAGGTTTTCATTCGCGCAGGCCCCTGAGTTTTCTGGAAATTGACGCCCAGTCCAGAGACAATTAAAAACAGAGAATTTATTATAAAAATTTGTTTTTAATACAAAAACAATTCTAGAAACTTGTAAAATGCATAGAAAATTCATTTTAGCTCCAAATTGAGTCATTCCAATTTCTAAAATTTTGTAATATTATTCTCTACCATTTAGAATCACTGTTTTGACATGAACTCTGTTATAAAATAAATTTATCATTTAATCCTATTATAATCACCTTAAATCTTAGGAAATTCATAACTTAAATTCTATAACTCCAAATTCAGTGATTCCAGTCCCTATGGTTTCATTTTAATGTGTAGATCTTTACTGTATATTTGATTCATATGTTTGGTGTGATGTTGATTTTGGCTATACTATGTATGTGTTGTGTTGATGCGAGTAGACGAGCAAGCTACTGTGGAAACTGAGGTTCAGCAAGTAGAGATAGCTGAGCAGGAGCTCATTACAGGCAAGTTGTGCCCTTGATCACTTACTTTTCCCAGCCATGTTCTTATTAATTTCAATGATCTGCATAGGTTAATTTTGATGGGATCCTTTATGTACCCCAGTTTTGATTACCTCTATACCTTGTTCACCCCTGGCACATTTTTGGGTAGTACTTGCTATTGCTTTATGTGGATTGGGTATGGAGATTCATTATTCATGATTATTCTGTTATTATATTGTTATTATTATTGTTCATGTTAAGATCATTAAATTAATGGGAACATGGAGCGACCACCCGGGAAAACAGTGCTACCACAAGGGTAGTATGGGATGCCCTTGGCTGATTAACTAGGAAAGCTAGTGGAAGACTACCTTACCCGAAAGGGGCAAGGGCAGTAGGGGAGAGGTCAGTGCGGGGAGGTCCCTAGTTGATTTTGCTGCGATGGCTATCAGCTAGGAACCCTTTACTGGATCTTCCCATAAACTGTAGCGGGTTTTCGGAAGCTAGTGGAACTTTGTAAAGGCCTCGTAGTGGATCCCTAGCCATTCACCTCGGTAGTGTCTAAGGGCCTTGCAAACCCAGGCGACATGGGATACACGACTTGTGGGTAAAGATGCGCAACCTCTGCAGAGTGTAAAACTAGTATACTAGCCGTGCTCACGGTCAAGAGCGGCTCGGACCCTCACATGATTAAATATGGAACTTAATTTTAATTTGTCATTTGCATCGCATTTGGGATTACTTTACTATTACTGTTCTTTATTATTATTAAGGTTTGGTATCTACTTACACTTAGTAATTGCTAATAAAATTTTGACCAACTTATAAAAGCAATGCTTAGCCTTAGCCTTTATTTCATTGATCAGCCTTACACTTCATGAACTCCCACCTTTGGTGAGTTCATGTCACATTATTCCCCACGACTTGTTGAGCTATGATCGTATGTGAGCTCACCCTTGCTGTCTCACACCCCCCCCACAGGAGAAGAACAGGTTGTTGAAGAGGAGCTGCCTAACACCGAGGAGTTCGATCTGATCTAGGTGGCGTTTCTCAGTCGACATTGGCGCCATCGATCCTTAGTTCGTTTATCTTTATTATTATATTTTGTAATAAGACTTCCGCTATGTAATAATTACTCTGATGTTTTATGACATTTATCTCTATACACTCTGTTATTGTATATGTTGTCTTCTTGGCGCATGTATGAGATGCACCCGGCTTTGTTCTTTAAAACCGGGTGTTACACCAATCCACTTTATTCTTTTTGAGTACAAGAACAGGGTTGACTAACCACTCGGGATGTAACACCTCTCTAATAAATCCGGCCGCGACCAAGCGAGCCAACTCAGCGCGAATGTCCTCTCTTTTGTTGGGCGTGAAAGCGACGTAGTTTTTGCCGGATCGGCCTTGCCTGGGGGTAGACCTTCAGTTTGTGCTCGGCCAGTTCTCTCGGGACTCCCGACATATCCGCAGGTTGCCATGTGAATACATCCCGGTTGTCTTGCAGAAACCAGACGAGCGCGCCTTCCTATTTATCATCCAGGCTGGAGCTGATGATGGCAGTCTTGCGTTCATCAGCAAACCCCAGGTTGATCCTTTTAGTTTCTTCAGTCGGCCGCATAGAGGTTGCGGCTTGAGCTTCGTTTGCCGGTGTTGTAAGGTCTTCCTCAGGCTTAGAGTTCGCCTGCGCTGAAGAAGTCGCCGACGGTTTGGTGGTGAGGGCTGCTTGGATGGCCACTCGGAAACATTTTGCGGCGCCTTGGAAGTCAGCGCGCACAGTTATGATTCCTTGTGGCCCTGGCATCTTCAGTATCATGTACGTGTAATGCGGGATGGCCATGAATTTTGCCAATCCCGGCCTCCCGATGATGGCGTTGTACCCGCAGTCGAAGTTTGCTACTTCGAACCTCAGGAACTCGGTTCTGTAATTCTCCGGAGTTCCGAAGGTGACGGGCATGTAGATGTGGCCCAGCGGGTATTCCCCTTCGGTCGGCACGATGCCGAAGAAAGGAGTGTCCGACTCGCGGAGTTCTTTGAGGTGAACTCCCAAGCCTTGGAGTATCCGGGGGAAGGTGACGTTGTTGTTGCTTCCCCCGTCCACTAACACCTTCTTCACCCTGATCTCTCGGATCACCGGATCGATGAGGAGCGGGTACTTGCCTGGGTGGTCGAAGTTGAGCCATTGATCTGCCCGAGTGAAGGTAATCGGGTGCTCCGACCACTGGTACAGAGCGGGAGGACCGGTGGTCGCCACCAATATCTGGCGATCGTTGAGCTTTTGTTGTCTTCTGTTCTCCTACGATCCGTGTCTGCCGAAGATGACGTTGACCTCCCTGTCAACGCGTGGGAAGGCTTTTCCTTCCCCCTCCTCCTGCCGCTGGGGTTATCGTGGTTCTTCTGGTCCTCCCCGCGGTGGAGGAGGAGGTAGAGGTTGGAAGGGTCGGTCGTGTCTGATGGGGTGCTTGAAGTCCCTGTAGTTCCGCAGGGTGTGGCGCATGTCCTTGTGGTACGGGCACTAGGCGTCGAGGATGTCGTCCAGCATGCGCTCTCCTCCGCGAGGTCCTCCTCGGGCACGAGAGGCAGGTGGTCCAGCGGCGTGCACCTCTTCGCGAGGTCTTTTCTCCTAGCGTTTGTCGGGTTGCTAGTTCGCGTCGCGTTGTGGCGCCGCCGGTGCGGGCTTCGCTCCCCCGATGAGGTCCTGAGCTCGCTCGTCGGCGGTGATGTAGAGGTCGGCTTCCCGGAACAGCTGCTCGGAAGTAGTCGGCGCTTTCTGCAGTATGGCTCGGACGAAGGCTGAGTCATTGGATCCTCTGTAGAAGTCCTCGATCACGGCCGCCTCCGTGACCTCGGGGATACGATTTCTCATGGTCTGGAACCTTTTGAGGTACGACCGGAGAGTTTCGTCCCCCCGACGCTTGATGGATTTGAGGTCCCATGGTTGCGCTGGTTTGTCGGAGAGGGACTGAAAGTTGGCGGTGAAGCGTCGACTGAAGTCGCTCCAGTCGTCGATGCAGTGTCGAGGTAAATGTCGCAGCCATTGTAGTGCGTCTTGCCCGAGGACAATGGGTAAGTACACAGTCATCACATCCTCGGATGCTCCGGCGGCTCGGGCGGCAGTGGTGTAGACGGCCAACCAGCCTCCTGGATCCTGCTTAGGTTCATATTTGTCGACATTGGATACCTTGAAGTTAGGGGGCCACTGAATGGCCCTAAGGCGTGGAGTAAGGGCTGTCACTCCACATGTGTCCTCCTGTCGTCGGGGATGATGTCTGTCCCGGGGAGGGGAGTAGTCGTTGTGATTCCTCGACCGACCCCGGGTAGTACCGCCAGTCGAGGCCGTTGCTGACTCGGTTCTGGTTGCTTGACTCCAAGCTGGGATGCCATGATTCCTGTCGTACTCCTCCTGACGATGGATCTCGTTCTCATGCCGTCGTTCACGCGAAGCGTTGATGGAGCTTCGCGCGTCCCGGCGACTGTTGATGGCGTGTCGTAGATCGTTCGGTGGGTGAGCGAGCGGTAGAAGATGGTTGGCTGCCTGGGTGAACAGTCGTCGATAGCCCTCGGCGTCAGGAGTCCGAGGGAGTCCATCAGCTATCCGAGCTAGTACCCCTCCGACTTCACTCGGCGTGTTCATGGCTCGGGCGAAGTCGGGATTCAGGTTGCGCCCGAAGAGTGGATTTTCCCGGCGCTGCCTTGCGTCCTGCTCGGCTTGTTCCTGAGCTCGTCGGCGATCACGTCGGCGGGAATTCCTTCGTTCTCTGAAGACGCGTTCCTCCGGAGTTTCTCCTATCTCTGAGACCTCGTCCCGCGAAACAGGTTGCTCCGGATCCCGTTCTCCGGCCTCATGATGTCGCTGAATGTTTCGGCGCCGGTTTCTCCGCCGGCGGGATTCCCGTGGAGGTGGTTCTTCTCCGGGTGCGGTCGGCTCGTCGTCGGAGACGGGGGGCGACTCCACTCTCCCGATGAAGAGGATGTCGGGGTAGAATGGTGCGGCGGTCGTGGCGATCTTCTTCCTGTTCTCCTTTGAGGGCGGAGGAACGGAAAGAACGACTTGCTTCCTTCCGGTCTCTTTCTTCCTTGCGATCTGTGTCCATTCTTTCATTGAGGAAGTAGACAAGGGAGTTCTCCGGGTCATTGGGCCCTCGGCCCCTGGCTTTCTGAAGGCGGTCTTTTTTCGGAAAGCTGCAAGTTGCGCTTCTTCGATATTCTCGGAGTTTGTTGGGGGAGACTTCTTTTTCGACGAATCTGCAATGCGGTATAGAGTTCCCTCTTCATCTGCTATGGACGAGATCGTTCCAAAGCAGAATACGGATCTGGGTCGGAGGGTGATCTTGCTGTAGAAGGTGACGGCCATTGAGCTAGCTTGGATCGGCGACACACCCCCTACCTGGCGCGCCAGCTGTCGGTGTTTTGGGTCCGACCGCACACCCGGGGTTGCCCCTCAAGGTGTTTTAGGAGTAGGACGGTGTCGTCGACTGTAGCTAAATGGTTCGTGCCCGGTGCACGAGGAACAATGGACAATGTTTACAGGTTCGGGCCGCTTTGAGATGCGTAACACCCTACGTCCTGGCGAGTTTGCTTGGTGTAATAGGTTACAAGGTAGTTCTCATAAAGAGTTGAGGTGGGCGGCTGAGTAGTGGGATCGATCGTTCTGAAGGGGTGCCCCCTAGGCCTTATATATTCGACCGTGAGGCAATACATGTGGATATGCACCTAAAAGATAGTGAACCGTTTTTGTCTATCTTCCTACGATTCTGCTGACTTATCCTCGCCTGGTTACATCGTACGGGGCTCTAGCGTGGGAAAGTCGGATCTTCTGTTGCGATCGTTTGCTCGACGCTGTGGGGCCATCCAGGCTTGCATCAACCCGGCCTTATGTCGATCTGCTTCACTGGTCGCTCCTCCCCAGGCCCATGAAGGAGTGACCTTACGATTTATTGGGCCCTTGGGCCTTTCGTGAGGTCTTTTATCCTTCTAGTGGACCCGGGGGATATCTGTCCCCCACACCTACCTGGCGCACCAACTGTCGGCGTTTCGACCACGGGGGGTCCCTGGACCGACGAGTAAATTGTCGCTGCGTGTCCCAGCCCAGATGGGTCGGCGCGAGACGGAACACAAGGGGGGAAAACAGTAAGGGGAAACCGCGGCCTCGTGTTGTCCTGCGCCCAGGGTGGATGCGCTTGCAGTAGGGGGTTACAAGCGTTCGCGTGGGAGGGAGAGAGAGAGCGTGAGCCTGTGCGTCAGCCTGTCCTCCCGCGCGGCCACCTTTTCGTATGAGAGCCCTGGACCTTCCTTTTATAGATGTAAGGAGAGGGCTCAGGTGTACAATGGGGGGTGTAGCAATGTGCTAACGTGTCTAGCAGAGGGGAGCCAGAGCCCTATGTACATGCCGTCGTGGCTGTCGGAGAGGTGTTGCTGCCCTGTTCATGTGATGTCGTGGCCGTCGGAGGAGCGCTTGAGCCTTGTGGAAGCACAGCTATCGGGGCTGTCGGATCCTTGCTGACGTCTCCTTGCTTCCGTAAGGGGCTGAGAACCATCGTCGTCATGGAGCACGCAGGGTGCCATCATTACTTGTTTTACCGGGGCGAGCCAGATGGGACGCCAGTCTTGTTCCCCGTAGCCTGAGCTAGCTAGGGGTAGGGTAATGATGGCCCCCCCTGTGACGTGGCCGGTCCGAGCCTGAGGTCGGGCGAGGCGGTGACTCCTCCGAGGTCGAGGCTGAGTCCGAGCCCTGGGGTCGGGCGAGGCGGAGACCGTCGTCCGAAGTCGAGGTGGAGTCCGAGCCCTGGGGTCGGGTGAGGTGAGACCGTCTTCCGGTGTCGAGGTTGAGTCCGAGCCCTGGGGTCGGGCGAGGCGGAGTTCGTCGTCCGAGGTCGAGGTTGAGTCCAAGCCCTGGGGTCGGGCGAGGCGGAGACCGTCTTCCGGTGTCGAGGTTGAGTCCGAGCCCTGGGGTCGGGCGAGGCGGAGACCGTTTTCCGGAGTCGAGGTTGAGTCCGAGCCCTGGGGTCGGGCGAGGCGGAGACCGTCTTCCGAAGTCGAGGTTGAGTCC
This sequence comes from Zea luxurians, assembly GCA_029449295.1. Classification (NCBI taxonomy): domain Eukaryota; kingdom Viridiplantae; phylum Streptophyta; class Magnoliopsida; order Poales; family Poaceae; genus Zea; species Zea luxurians. Next base: position 114,443,619 of record JAOPSE010000006.1, on the reverse strand, counting down.
GAGCCCTGGGTCGGGCGAGGCGGAGCTTCCTATGGCGCCCGAGGCTGGACTTAGCTGCTGTCGGCCTCACTCTGGCGAGTGGCACAGCAGTCGGAGCAGGGCAGGCGGTGCTGTTTTCCTGTCAGGTCAGTCAGTGGAGCGGCGAAGTGACTGCGGTCATTTCGGCCTTGTCGACTGAGGAGCGTGCGTCAGGATAAGGTGTCAGGCGATCCTTGCATTGAATGCTCCTGCGATACGGTCGGTTGGCGTGGCGATCCGGTGAAGGTTGCTTCTCTGTGAAGCCTGCCCGAACTGGGCCTCGTGCGAGTCGAAGGTGTGCCCGTTGCTTGAGGGGACCCTCGGGCGAGGCGTGAATCTGCCTGGGTCGGCTGTTCCTGCCCGAGGCTGGGCTCGGGCGAGGCGAGATCGTGTCCCTTGAGTGGACGGAGCCTCGATCGGAATCGCGCCCATCAGGCCTTTGCAGCTTTGTGCTGATGGGGGTTACCAGCTGAGATTAGGAGTCTTGGGGGTACCCCTTGATAGTCGCCTAGAGGGGGGGTGAATAGGGCGAAACTGAAATTTACAAATATAGTCACAACTACAAGTCGGGTTAGCGTTAGAAATAATAACGAGTCCGCGAGAGAGGGCGCAAAAACAAATCGCAAGCAAATGAAGAGTGTGACACGTGGATTTGTTTTACCGAGGTTCGGTTCTCGCAAACCTACTCCCCGTTGAGGAGGCCACAAAGGCCGGGTCTCTTTCAACCCTTTACCCTCTCTCAATCGGTCCCTCGGACCGAGTGAGCTTCTCTTCTCAAATCAACCTGGGAACAAAACTTCCCCGCAAGGACCACCACACAATTGGTGTCTCTTGCCTTGGTTACAATTGAGTGTTTGATCACAAGAACAAAGTGAGAAAAAAGAAAGCGATCCAAGCGCAAGAGCTCAAAAGAACACGGCAAATCTCTCTCGCTAGTCCCTAAAGGCTTGAGTGGAATTGGAGAGGATTTGATCTCTTTGGTGTGTCTAGAATTGAATGCCTAGCTCTTGTAAGTGGTTGAGAAGTGGAAAACTTGGATGCAATGAATGGTGGGGTGGTTGGGGTTTTTATAGCCCCAACCACCAAACTTGACCGTTGGTGGAGGCGTCTGTTCGATGGCGCACCAGACAGTCCGGTGCACACCGGACATGTCCGGTGCCCCCGCCACGTCATCAATGCCGTTGGGGTTCCGACCGTTGAGCCCTGACATGTGGGCCCGCCAGGATGTCCGGTGGTGCACCGGACATGCACTGTTCCTTGTCCGGTGCGCCAGTATGGGCGCGTCTGACTTCTGCGTGCGCTGCGCGCGCATTAATTGCGCCGCAGGTAGCCGTTGTCGCTGAATAGCCGTTGCTCCGGAGTTGCACCGGACAGTCCGGTGCACACCGGACATGTCCGGTGAATTATAGCGGACTAGCCGTTGGAGTTTCCCGAAGCTGGCGAGTTCCTGAGGCCGACTTCCCTTGGAGCACCGGACACTGTCCGGTGTACACCGGACAGTCCGGTGAATTATAGCGCGAGTGCCTCTGGAAATTCCCGAAGGTGGCGAGTTTGCGTTGAAGTCCTCTGGTGCACCGGACATGTCCGGTGGTGCACCGGACACTGTCCGGTGGTGCACCGGACAGTCCGGTGCGCCAGACCAGAGGTGCCTTCGGTTGGCCCTTTGCTCTTTTGTTGAACCCAACTTTGGTCTTTTTAATTGGCTTGCTGAGAACCTTTGGCACCTGTATAACTTGTACACTAGAGCAAACTAGTTAGTCCAATTATTTGTGTTGGGCAATTCAACCACCAAAATTATATAGGAACTAGGTGTAAGCCTAATTCCCTTTCAATCTCCCCCTTTTTGGTGATTGATGCCAACACAAACCAAAGCAAATATAGAAGTGCATAATTGAACTAGTTTGCATAATGTAAGTGCAAAGGTTGCTTGGAATTTGAGCCAATATTAAAACTTACAAGATATGCATGGATTGTTTCTTTCTTATATAATATTTTGGACCACGCTTGCACCACATGTTTTGTTTTTACAAAATCTTTTTGGAAATCCTTTTCAAAGTTCTTTTGCAAATAGTCAAAGGTAGTGAATAAGAATTTGCAAAGCATTTTTAAGATTTGAAATTTTCTCCCCCTGTTTCAAATGCTCTCCTTTGACTAAACAAAACTCCCCCTAAAAGAGATCCACCTCTTAGTGTTCAAGAGGGTTTTGATATACCATGTTTGAAATACTACTTTCTCCCCCTTTTGAACACAATAGGATACCAATTGAAAATATTCAATCACTAAGTTTTTGAAATTGGTGGTGGTGGTGCGGTCCTTTTGCTTTGGGCTCAATTCTCCCCCTTTTTGGCATGAATCGCCAAAAACGGAATCATTAGAGCCCTCGAAGAATTTTCTTCCCGTTTGGTCATAAATAAATGAGTTAAGATTATACCAAAGATGAAGTTCTTTTGCTCTCTCCCTCAAAGATGGAGAGTCGCACGGAGTGACGGCGAAGGATGAGTTACGTAGTGGAAGCCTTTGTCTTCGCCGAAGACTCCAATTTCCTTTCAATATACCTATGACTTGGTTTGAAATAGACTTGAAAACACATTAGTCATAGCATATAAAAGAGATATGATCAAAGGTATATGAATGAGCTATGAGTGCAAGTTAACAAAAGAAATTTCTAGAATCAAGAATATTTAGCTCATGCCTAAGTTTGTTAAAAGATTGTTCATCAAGAGGCTTGGTAAAGATATCGGCTAATTGATCTTTAGTATTAATGTAAGAAATCTCGATATCTCCCTTTTGTTGGTGATCCCTTAAAAAGTGATACCGAATGGCTATGTGCTTAGTGCGGCTATGCTCGACGGGATTATCCGCCATCTTGATTGCACTCTCATTATCACATAGCAAAGGGACTTTGGTTAATTTCTAACCGTAGTCCTGCAGGGTTTGCCTCATCCAAAGCAATTGCGCGCAACAATGGCCTGCGGCAATGTACTCGGCTTCGGCGGTGGAAAGAGCGACCGAATTTTGCTTCTTTGAAGCCCAAGACACCAAGGATCTTCCCAAGAACTGGCAAGTCCCCGATGTGCTCTTCCTATTGATTTTGCACCCCGCCCAATCGGCATCCGAATAACCAATCAAATCAAATGTGGATCCTCTAGGATACCAAAGCCCAAACTTAGGAGTATAAGCCAAATATCTCAAGATTCGTTTCACGGCCGTAAGGTGAGCTTCCTTAGGGTCGGCTTGGAATCTTGCACACATGCATACGGAAAGCATAATATCCGGTCGAGATGCACATAAATAGAGTAAAGAACCTATCATCGACCGGTATACCTTTTGATCCACGGACTTACCTCCCGTGTCGAGGTCGAGATGCCCATTAGTTCCCATGGGTGTCTTGATGGGCTTGGCATCCTTCATCCCAAACTTGTTTAGAATGTCTTGAGTGTACTTCGTTTGGCTAATGAAGGTGCCCTCTTGGAGTTGCTTTACTTGAAATCCTAAGAAATACTTCAACTCCCCCATCATAGACATCTCGAACTTTTGTGTCATGATCCTACTAAACTCTTCACATGTAGACTCGTTAGTAGACCCAAATATAATATCATCAACATAAATTTGGCATACAAACAAGTCATTCTCAAGTGTTTTAGTAAAGAGCGTAGGATCGGCCTTTCCGACTTTGAATCCATTTGCAATAAGAAAATCTCTAAGGCATTCATACCATGCTCTTGGGGCTTGCTTGAGCCCATAAAGCGCCTTAGAGAGCTTATATACATGGTTAGGATACTCACTGTCTTCAAAGCCGGGAGGTTGCTCAACATAGACCTCTTCCTTGATTGGTCCATTGAGGAAGGCACTTTTCACGTCCATTTGATAAAGCTTAAAGCCATGGTAAGTAGCATAGGCTAATAATATGCGAATTGACTCAAGCCTAGCTACAGGTGCATAGGTTTCACCGAAATCCAAACCTTCGACTTGGGAGTATCCTTTGGCCACAAGTCGAGCTTTGTTCCTCGTCACCACACCATGCTCATCTTGCTTGTTGCGGAAGACCCATTTGGTTCCTACAACATTTTGATTAGGACGTGGAACTAAATGCCATACCTCATTCCTAGTGAAGTTGTTGAGCTCCTCTTGCATTGCCACCACCCAATCCGAATCTTGAAGCGCTTCCTCTACCCTGTGTGGCTCAATAGAGGAAACAAAAGAGTAATGTTCACAAAAATGTGCAACCCGAGATCTAGTAGTTACCCCCTTATGAATGTCGCCGAGGATGGTGTCGACGGGGTGATCTCGTTGGATTGCTTGGTGGACTCTTGGGTGTGGCGGTCTTTGCTCTTCATCCTCCTTGTCTTGATTATTTGCATCTCCCCCTTGATCTATGCCGTCATCTTGAGGTGGCTTATCTGATTGATCTTCTTCTTCATCAACTTGAGCTTCAACCTCATTTTGAGTCGGTGGAGATGCTTGCGTGGAGGAGGATGGTTGATCTTGTGCATTTGGAGGCTCTTCGGATTCCTTAGGACACACATCCCCAATGGACATGTTCCTTAGTGCGATGCATGGAGCCTCTTCTTCACCTATCTCATCAAGATCAACTTGCTCTACTTGAGAGCCGTTAGTTTCATCAAACACAACGTCACATGAGACTTCAACTAGTCCAGTGGACTTGTTAAAGACCCTATATGCCCTTGTGTTTGAGTCATAACCAAGTAAAAAGCCTTCTACAGTCTTAGGAGCAAATTTAGATTTTCTACCTCTTTTAACAAGAATAAAACATTTGCTACCAAAGACTCTAAAATATGAAATGTTGGGCTTTTTAACGGTTAGGAGTTCGTATGATGTCTTCTTGAGGATTCGGTGTAGATATAACCGGTTGATGGCGTAGCAGGCGGTGTTGACCGCCTCGGCCCAAAACCGATCCGAAGTCTTGTACTCATCAAGCATGGTTCTTGCCATGTCCAATAGAGTTCTATTCTTCCTCTCCACTACACCATTTTGTTGTGGCGTGTAAGGAGAAGAGAACTCATGCTTGATGCCCTCCTCCTCAAGGAAGCCTTCGATTTGAGAGTTTTTGAACTCCGTCCCGTTGTCGCTTCTTATTTTCTTGATCCTTAAGCCGAACTCATTTTGAGCCCGTCTCAAGAATCCTTTTAAGGTCTCTTGGGTTTGAGATTTTTCCTGCAAAAAGAACACCCAAGTGAAGCGAGAATAATCATCCACAATTACAAGACAATACTTACTACCGCCGATGCTTATGTAAGCGATCGGGCCGAATAAATCCATGTGTAAGAGCTCCAGTGGCCTGTCGGTAGTCATGATGTTTTTGTGTGGATGATGGGCACCAACTTGCTTTCCTGCCTGGCATGCGCTACAAATCCTGTCTTTCTCAAAATGAACATTCGTTAGTCCTAAAATGTGTTCTCCCTTTAGAAGCTTGTGAAGATTCTTCATTCCAACATGTGCTAGTCGGCGATGCCAGAGCCAGCCCATATTAGTCTTAGCAATTAAGCAAGTGTCGAGTTCAGCTCTATCAAAATCTACCAAGTATAGCTGACCCTCTAACACTCCCTTAAAAGCTATTGAATCATCACTTCTTCTAAAGACAGTGACACCTACATCAGTGAATAGACAGTTGTAACCCATTTTACATAATTGGGATACGGAAAGCAAATTGTAATCTAAAGAATCTACAAGAAAAACATTGGAAATGGAATGGTCAGGTGAAATAGCAATTTTACCCAAACCTTTGACCAAACCTTGGTTTCCATCCCCGAATGTGATAGCTCGTTGGGGATCTTGGTTTTTCTCATAGGAGGAGAACATCTTCTTCTCCCCTGTCATGTGGTTTGTGCACCCGCTGTCGAGTATCCAACTTGAGCCCCCGGATGCATAAACCTACAAAACAAGTTTAGTTCTTGATTTTAGGTACCCAAATGGTCTTGGGTCCTTTGGCATTAGACACGAGAACTTTGGGTACCCAAACACAAGTCTTTGACCCCTTGTGCTTGCCCCCAACATATTTGGCAACTACTTTGCCAGATTTGTTAGTCAACACATAAGAAGCATCAAAAGTTTTAAATGAAATGCTATGTTCATTTGATGCATTAGGAGTTTTCTTCTTAGGCAACTTAGCACGGGTTGGTTGCCTAGAGCTAGATGTCTCACCCTTATACATAAAAGCATAATTTGGGCCAGAGTGAGACTTCCTAGAATGAATTCGCCTAATCTTGCTCTCAGGATAACCGGCAGGGTATAAAATGTAACCCTCGTTATCTTGAGGCATGGGAGCCTTGCCCTTTACAAAATTAGACAATCTTTTAGGAGGGGCACTAAGTTTGACATTGTCTCCCCTTTGGAAGCCAATGCCATCCTTGATGCCAGGGCATCTCCCATTATAGAGCATACTTCTAGCAAATTTAAATTTTTCATTTTCTAAGTTATGCTCGGCAATTTTAGCATCTAATTTGGCTATATGATCATTTTGTTGTTTAATTAGCGCCATGTGATCATGTATAGCATCAATGTTAACATCTCTACATCTAGTAGAAATAGAAATGTGCTCAACTGTAGATGTAGAGGGTTTGCAAGAATTTAGTTCAACAATCTTAGCATGCAATATATCATTCTTATCTCTAAGATCGGAAATTGTAACATTGCAAACATCAAAATCTTTAGCCTTAGCAATTAATTTTTCATTCTCAATTCTAAGGCTAGCAAGTGAAGCATTCAATTCATCAATCCTAGCAAGTAAAACATCATTATTATCTCTAGGATTGGAAATTGAAACATTGCACACATGAGAATCAACCTTAGTTAACAAATTGGCATTTTCATTTCTAAGGTTGTTTATAGTTTCATGGCAAGAGCTTAGCTCACTAGATAGTTTTTGACATTTTTCTACTTCTAGAGCGTAAGCATTTTTAACCTTAACATGTTTCTTGTTTTCTTTAATTAGGAGGTCCTCTTGAGAATCCAAGAGGTCATCCTTCTCATGAATGGCACTAACTAATTCATTTAATTTTTCCTTTTGTTCTATGTTAAGATTGGCAAAAAGGGTGCGCAAGTTATCCTCCTCATCACTAGCATTATCATCACTAGAAGACTCATATCTAGTGGAGGATTTAGTTTTAACCTTCTTTTTGCCGTCCTTTGCCATGAGGCACTTGTGGCCGACGTTGGGGAAGAGAAGCCCTTTGGTGACGGCGATGTTGGCGGCGTCCTCGTCGTCGGAGGAGTCGCTTGAGCTTTCGTCGGAGTCCCACTCCCGACAAACATGGGCATCGCCGCCCTTCTTCTTGTAGTATCTCTTCTTCTCCTTTCTTCTTCCCTTCTTGTCGTCGCCCCTGTCACTATCACTTGATAATGGACATTTAGCTATAAAGTGACCGGGCTTACCACACTTGTAGCAAACCTTCTTGGAGCGGGACTTGTAGTCTTTCCCTCTCCTTTGCTTGAGGATTTGGCGGAAGCTCTTGATGACGAGCGCCATTTCCTCATTGTCGAGTTTGGAGGCGTCGATTGGTTGTCTACTTGGTGTAGACTCCTCCTTCTTTTCCTCCGTGGCCTTGAATGCGACGGGTTGAGCTTCGGATGTAGAGGGATCATCAAGCTCGTTGATCTTCCTCGAGCCTTCGATCATGCACTCAAAACTTACAAAATTCCCGATAACTTTCTCGGGGGTCATTTTAGTATATCTAGGATTACCACGAATTAATTGAACTTGAGTAGGGTTAAGGAAAATGAGAGATCTTAGAATAACCTTAACCATTTCATGGTCGTCCCACTTCTTGCTCCCGAGGTTGCGCACTTGGTTCACCAAGGTCTTGAGCCGGTTGTACATGTGTTGTGGCTCCTCCCCTTTGCGAAGCCGGAAGCGACCGAGCTCCCCCTCGATCGTTTCCCGCTTGGTGATCTTTGTGAGCTCATCTCCCTCGTGCGCGGTTTTGAGTACATCCCAAACCTCCTTGGCGCTCTTCAACCCTTGTACTTTGTTATACTCCTCTCTACTTAGAGAAGCGAGGAGTATTGTTGTTGCCTGAGAGTTGAAGTGCTCGATTTGGGCCACCTCGTCCTCATCATAGTCCTCATCCCCTATAGATGGTACCTGTGCTCCAAACTCAACAACATTCCATATACTTTTGTGGAGTGAGGTTAGATGAAATTTTATTAAATCACTCCACCTAGCATAATCTTCACCGTCAAAGGTTGGCGGTTTTCCTAATGGAACGGAAAGTAATGGAGTATGTCTAGAAATGCGAGAGTAGTGTAAGGGGATCTTACTAAACTTCTTGCGCTCATGGCGCTTAGAAGTTACGGAGGGTGCGTCGGAGTCGGAGGTAGATGGTGATGAAGTATCGGTCTCGTAGTAGACCACCTTCCTCATCTTCTTTTGCTTGTCCCCACTCTGATGCGGCTTGTGGGAAGAGGACTTCTCCTTCTTCTCTTTGTGGTGTGAAGAAGATCTCTTCTCCTTCCTTTTGGAGGAGTCCTTCCTCTTCTCTCTTCTCTTGGTGCGGGACTCTTCCGATGAAGTGCTCCCGTAGCTTGTAGTGGGCCTTTCGCCGGTCTCCATCTCCTTCTTGGCGTGATCTCCCGACATCACTTCGAGCGGTTAGGCTCTAATGAAGCACCGGGCTCTGATACCAATTGATAGTCGCCTAGAGGGGGGGCGAATAGGGCGAAACTGAAATTTACCAATATAGTCACAACTACAAGTCGGGTTAGCGTTAGAAATAATAACGAGTCCGCGAGAGAGGGCGCAAAAACAAATCGCAAGCAAATGAAGAGTGTGACACATGGATTTGTTTTACCGAGGTTCGGTTCTCGCAAACCTACTCCCCGTTGAGGAGGCCACAAAGGTCGGGTCTCTTTCAACCCTTTACCCTCTCTCAATCGGTCCCTCGGACCGAGTGAGCTTCTCTTCTCAAATCAACCTGGGAACAAAACTTCCCCGCAAGGACCACCACACAATTGGTGTCTCTTGCCTTGGTTACAATTGAGTGTTTGATCACAAGAACAAAGTGAGAAAAAAGAAAGCGATCCAAGCGCAAGAGCTCAAAAGAACACGGCAAATCTCTCTCGCTAGTCCCTAAAGGCTTGAGTGGAATTGGAGAGGATTTGATCTCTTTGGTGTGTCTAGAATTGAATGCCTAGCTCTTGTAAGTGGTTGAGAAGTGGAAAACTTGGATGCAATGAATGGTGGGGTGGTTGGGGTTTTTATAGCCCCAACCACCAAACTTGACCGTTGGTGGAGGCGTCTGTTCGATGGCGCACCGGACAGTCCGGTGCACACCGGACATGTCCGGTGCCCCCGCCACGTCATCAATGCCGTTGGGGTTCCGACCGTTGAGCCCTGACATGTGGGCCCGCCAGGATGTCCGGTGGTGCACCGGACATGCACTGTTCCTTGTCCGGTGCGCCAGTATGGGCGCGTCTGACTTCTGCGTGCGCTGCGCGCGCATTAATTGCGCCGCAGGTAGCCGTTGTCGCTGAATAGCCGTTGCTCCGGAGTTGCACCGGACAGTCCGGTGCACACCGGACATGTCCGGTGAATTATAGCGGACTAGCCGTTGGAGTTTCCCGAAGCTGGCGAGTTCCTGAGGCCGACTTCCCTTGGAGCACCGGACACTGTCCGGTGTACACCGGACAGTCCGGTGAATTATAGCGCGAGTGCCTCTGGAAATTCCCGAAGGTGGCGAGTTTGCGTTGAAGTCCTCTGGTGCACCGGACATGTCCGGTGGTGCACCGGACACTGTCCGGTGGCACACCGGACAGTCCGGTGCGCCAGACCAGAGGTGCCTTCGGTTGGCCCTTTGCTCTTTTGTTGAACCCAACTTTGGTCTTTTTAATTGGCTTGCTGAGAACCTTTGGCACCTGTATAACTTGTACACTAGAGCAAACTAGTTAGTCCAATTATTTGTGTTGGGCAATTCAACCACCAAAATTATATAGGAACTAGGTGTAAGCCTAATTCCCTTTCACCCCTAATTATGGTCCCCGACACCTAGTGGGCGACCGGCGGAGGAGGCGACGGATCGACGACAGGATGTGGATCGACGACCAGCGACGGGGGGAGTGGCGGGGGAGGGTCCTCCGGATCTGCAACCCCGCGGGAACCACAGTCGCCACAGCAGTAAGGGCAGAGGCGGTGCTCGCGGCGGTGAGGGCCCCACCGGCGGCGCTAGGTCCTGACCCCCACGCCGGCCCGAGCGCAGGGGAGACCGGGGGAGCGCGCGCGACGTAGGGGCGGTCCTCACACCAACGACAGCGGTAGCTCCAGTGCCCGCGGGTCCAGGAGAACCGACGAGGGGTGGAGCAGCGGCGGTGGCGCGCACGCCAGGGGCGACGACGCGGGCCCAAGAGGAGGAGGAGGAGGAGAGGGGAGGGAAGACGTGGAAGTAGGAGGGGGGAGGAGGAGGCGGCTGCTCGGCCATGGGGCCGGCGCTATCCACCAGAGAGGGGCAGAGGAAGATGGTGGCGCGGAGCAGGGGGCACGACCGGCGCGCAGGAAGATGCAGAGAGGGGTCGACGGCGGTGAGGGGCGGACGGAGCAGGGGGCGTGGCGCGCGCGGAGGAAGATGGTGGCGCGGTCCGCCAGAGAGAGGCTGACAGCGGTGAGTGGCGGACGGAGCAGGGGCGCGGTCGGCGCTGAGGGAGACGATGGGCGCGGCCGCGCGGGCCGTGGCCGACGACGGTGGGTGCGGCCGGATGCGCAGGTCGTGGGCCGTGCGGGGCTGGGGCGGCGGCGGTCAGCACAGGGCGCCTAGCGGCGCCTGGAGGGAGCAGAGGGGCGGCGTCCTGGCGGCGCCTGGAGAGAGCAGGGGAAACCCTAGCCGCCGGCGGCTGAGGGGTGAGGGAGGAGCGAAACCCCAATCTGATACCATGTTAGGCTTTGTTCGTTTACACCAATCCCGCTCTGGATTAGCATGGATTGGAATTAAATCCATGCCTCAATCCATGCCCCAAAATAATCCATGACTACTTAATTTTTTTTATTCTGTTAAACCTATCATGGAATATAACCCAAAGGTTTGGGAATTTTTTAAACTATGGAAGACATGGATTCTATCCATAGCCCATTAGGTATGGAACAAATCCATGAGATATTGCACAAGTTTACATTAGAATCCATGAATCAAAAGAATAACTAGCTTTGAAAGTCACATGGATTTGTTGATGGATTTAATCCCACCATGGGATTGGGTGTGAGATATGGATTCACCCAATCCATACCCGGATTAAATCCATGGTGGGATTATATCCCATGTAACCGAACAAGGCCTTAAAGGAATAACCCTTGGATTAACTGGACCAACCTTAGAGGGTGGCTATATATATAGGGTTTATACATGGGCCACATGGGCTTAGCCTCATGGGCCTAAACCATATATTCTAACACGAATTACCCCAAAATTGGTGTCTGAAATGTTCCTTTCAATGCAATGCTGTTCCTTAAAAAAACGTTTCGATGCTAAACAAAAGCATAGGAAATATAAAAAGTTTATGCTGGTATACCATACCAGCACCATGCGTCCGTGCTATTCCTCTGCAGGCCTTGGTCTTGTGCGTACATGCCTATGGATGATCACAGGCACGCCACATTTCATTCTTAATCACTACTTAATTGACATCTAATGCCCTCTGCTCAACTTGCGCATGCTACGCACCGTATGATACGCCAAGATCCCAAGCTAAAATAACACCCAATCGTCATATAAAAACAAGTGTCAGTGCGAGCCAGCCCATGCATGCGCAGCGATCTTGGCCATTTGCGGAGCCAACCCAACCCAAGCCGAGCGAGCAGAAAATATGCGATACCGTATGAGGGAAAACACTAGTTATTATACGAGGTAGCTAGCAATAATACAGATCGGACTCTTCGCAACCGGCTTCACATGCACATCATATGATGGCCGCGCCGGGTTCACATGAACGCTCCCGTGCCTAGTTGCACCAATTTCTTAATCCCGAGCATGGACTATAAAATCCCCTGGTAACACCGTGATCAAAGCATCGCAAACAAGCTAGCTAATCACTTGTCAAGAACAAGAGCTCTCTACCTGCATTGGCTAGCGTGATCCGCGAGGTAGCTGGCTGCTTGTTGTGATCGAGCAATGGCGTCAAAGGCATTCGCGCTGTTCCTGGCCGTGAACCTGGTGGTGCTGGGCGTAGCCAACGCCTGCACGCCCAACTGCTCCACCCCCTCGACGCCGACGCCGACGCCCACGCCGTCGTCGTTCGGCAGGTGCCCCCGCGACGCGCTCAAGTTGGGCGTGTGCGCCAACGTGCTGGGCCTCATCAAGGCTAAGGTGGGCGCGCCGCCCGCGGAGCCATGCTGCCCGCTGCTGGAGGGGCTCGTCGACCTGGAGGCCGCCGCCTGCCTCTGCACTGCTATCAAGGGCAACATCCTCGGCATCAACCTCAACCTGCCGGTCGATCTCAGCCTCATCCTCAACTACTGCGGCAGGACCGTGCCCACCGGCTTCAAGTGCTGAGCGCCTCTCCGTCTCATCGCCTTGCGCTGCCTCCCTTCCATTCCATGCATGGTTCCGTTTCAGTGATGCATTGCATGGTTCCGTTTGATTGCTTTCCCACGTACGAGAGGTACTGCATGCATGCAACGCATGGCCGTACGTGCTCTCGATTTGTAATTTCCCAGCCTCTTCCGTCCTTGTGTGCATTTGTTGTAAAGGGCTGGCGATCACTTCTACGCCGGTGCTAATAAGTTCCAATCAAGTTTCAGTGTTTTGCATGCAGGCTCTGCCTACATATATAACTACATTTTTCTAGCCGTACATAGCGTATGAATTAGCGACGAATATAGGATTTAAAGTTGGGATATGTTACCTTTAAAGTTAGAGTGGTCCAATCTTATAAAAATCAAAATAAATAGACGACTTTACATTTAAATCCTACGACATATGAGAATCAAAAGAATTAAATAAACACTAGTAGAAAAGAGCTTAAAGCCTGCGGCACCCATAAATTATCACTGGCGGTTTCAGTTACCGCGCGCCAGTAAAAAAAACCAGGTGGGTCCGGCTTGGGAACCGCCAGTGAAAATCTAGTTTCCACTGGCGGTTGGTGTAATAGAACCGCCAGTGGAAATATCCTATTTCCACTGGCGGTTGTGTTAAGAGAACCGCCAGTGGAATTCCACTGGCGGTTTTTCAAGCCAACCGCCAGTGAACTATCTATTATAAATACCACTCTTCCTCCCCCCGACAGGAGCTGTAGCTCGCAGCCAACTTCCATTGGAGGCGATTTTGGAGGTCCAGATTTCACATAATACAAGGAAGAGGTTTTGGTCTTCATTTTTTGGAAGAAGGTGGATAAGAAAGGTTGGTTTATGTTTTTTTTGTCATTTTTTGTTCATTCTTGCTCAATTTTAGCCACATTTTGGATCGGGTTTTACATGTGAGAGAGAAGAGTATAGCTAGGTTATTTTCTCTATTTCCTCAAATGAGGTTGCATAAGATGGTTAGATTTTGTCTATTCCCTCTCCTTTTTCATGTTTAGTTCTCAAATAAGTTTATCCATGACACATATTTAGTTGCTTAATGAATGGTGAATGTGTTGTATGGAAGGTTGGTTTAATTATGTTTCAATTGCCAATTATTGTTCATTTTTGCTCAATTTTAACTACATTTTGAAACTAGGCTTTCACCATGTGTTAGAGATAGGTTTGGGTATTAAGATTTTTTGTTTATTAGTTGTTAGGAAAGTTTGGCTTATGTTTCTTTTGCCAAATTTTGTTCATTTTTCCTCTATTTTAGCCACATTTTGGATCTAGGGTTTCACCATGTGTTAGAGATAAAGTAGTTAGGTTGCCCAATCGATCCAACGGCCTATGCTTCATCCTTCCCGACAAAAACTGTGTAGCTCGCGCGCAGCCCAACTTTTATTGGAAGGCCAGATTTCACAAAATACAAGGGGAGGTTTTGATCTTTATTTTTTGGAAGAAGGTCGCTAAGAAAGGTTGTTCTTGTTTCTTTTGCCAATTTTCTTTATCCATGATATATTTAGTTGTTAGGAAATATTGGTATATGTTTCTCTTGCCAATTTGTGTGTCTTGTGTGTTTTATGTTACTTTTTTTACAGATGATGATGGAGAGGATATCCTGGATGTATAACTTATCAAAGCTAGATCCATCGTACATATCTGAGGTCCATAAGTTTATTGTTGTCGCTACGAACCATGCTTGGAGAACAAAGACAAAGCACATATATTGTCCATGCATGGACTGCAAAAATGTTGTTGTATTTGATGACACAGAACAAATCATATCTCATCTGGTATGCCGAGGATTTGTGAAGGATTACATAATTTGGACAAAGCATGGAGAGGGTAGCTCTTCGCCTTATACAGCTGGAAACCCTGCGAACATCGACGACAACTTTCAGTTCGTTCACGAGACACAACAACCTCTTCCACAAAGCAAACATGTAGTGCCAAATGTTACTGATCATGGTTACGCCGGAGGAAATGAACGTGAAAGAACCCATGTTCTGCCAAATGTTATGGACGAGGAAGATGCAGAGTTGTTAAAGGCAATGTTGCGTCGTCATACAGATCCATCGATGTTCTTCATGAAAGGTATGGAGTCCCTGAAGAAGGCAGCAGAAGAGCCTTTGTACGACGAGTCTAAGGGCTGTACCAAAGAGTTCACGACGCTCCGGTCTGTGTTAAAGCTGTTGATGTTAAAAGCTAGATATGGTCTGTCTGATGCTGGCTTCGATGCCTTCTTGAGTATTGTCGCAGACATACTTCCAAAGGAGAACAAAGTGTCTGCTAACACGTACTATGCAAAGAAACTAATCAGTCCACTCACTATGGGCGTGGAGAAGATCCACGCGTGTAGAAATCACTGTATCCTTTATCGAGGTGATGATTACAAAGACTTGGAGAGCTGCCCAAAGTGTGGTGCAAGTAGGTACAAGACGAATAAAGACTATCGAGAGGAAGAGTGTGTTGCATCTGTGTCTAAAGGGAAGAAGCGAAAGAAAGCCAAAAAGAAGACTTCAAAATCCATGAGCAAAGAAAAATAAGAAGTAGACTATTATGCGCTCAAAAAGATTCCTGCTTTGGTGATGTGGTACCTCCCCGTCGTCGATCGATTGAGGTGTTTGTTCGCTAACCTTGAGGATGCCAAACTTATGAGCTGGCATGCTTCTGATGAGCACAAAAACGATGGGAAGCTTTGACATCCAGCCGATGGGAAGCAGTGGCAAGATTTCAATGAAAACCACCGAGACTTTGCCGATGAACCAAGAAATGTTAGGTTCGCACTGAGTACTGATGGAATGAATCCATTTGCTGAAAGGAGCAGCAAGCATAGCACATGGCCAGTGATCCTCACCATATACAACCTTCCTTCATGGTTGATGCAGAAACGGAAGTACATTTTGCTAACCATGCTTATTTCTGGACCTACACAACCTGGAGTTGATATGGATGTATTTTTAGAGCCCTTAATGGAGGATATGAAAATATTGTGGGTAACGGGTGTTCAAATGTTGGATGAGTATCGTAAAGATTCATTCACGCTGAGAGTAATTATTTTTGTTACGATCAACGATTACCCTGCACTCTTCATATTATCAGGCCAGTTTAAGGGAAAGGTTGGCTGCACAGTATGCATTGATGAAACTGCTTACGTGTCCCTTACTGCATCTAAGAAGATAGTGTACATGAGGCACAGACGCTTTTTATTGGAAGGACACAGGTACTGCATGCGAAAGATGGATAAGTACTTTGACAATAATGGTGAACTACATTCTACTGCTCCATCGGGTAACAATAAAGGTCATAGAGTTTTTGAAATAGTCAGGAATATCAAGTTTGTTTTCGGGAAGAAGACAAAAGACGAAAAAACAAGGAAGGATGCCAAACCAGCTCCGGGGGCTATATTCAAGAAAAAGTCTATTTTCTTCGAGTACTTGCCTTACTGGAAAGAGTTAGATGTGCGACATGCGATCGATGGTATGCACATTCAGAAGAATGTGTTTGAAAGCATAATTGGCACCTTGCTAGACATAAAGGGCAAAACAAAAGAAGGGCTCAATTCACGCATGGACTTGGTAAATTTAGGCATAAAAAAGGAACTACATCCTGTTCTTCAAGAAAATGGGAAGTATCATCTCCCAGCAGCAAGCTACAATCTCAATGTAGATGAGAAACATGCGATGTGTGTTTGGCTTAAGAATTTGAAAGTCCCATCCGGATTCTGCTCTAGCATACGAAATATTGTGTCAATGAAAGACCTGATAGTCACCAACTACAACTCACATGATTGTCATGTCATGCTGACTACATTCCTACTTATTGCCATCATGGCTATAAATCCTTTGTTTTTAAAGATGGCAATCACACGGTTGTGCTACTTTTTCAACAGAATTTCACAAAAGGTAATTGACCGTGATGAGTTGGCATCTCTTCAAGAATTCGCAGTGGAGACAATATCACAGTTTGAGATGTGTTTCCCTCCATCGTTCTTTGATATTATGGTGCACCTTGTGGTGCACTTGGTGCCACAAATAGAGGCATTGGGTCCTATGTACTTGCATGAAATGTGGACGTACGAGCGTTTCATGTCAATACTGAATGGCTATGTATCAACCCGTGCTCGTCCCGAGGCATCCATGATTGAGGGGTATTGTACCGAAGAGGCCATTGAGTCCGGAGGTCCATTCTGCAATAGTATCCTAAAAGACCAGGTTGCAATAGGTCTGCCTCCGTCACGACACGAGGGTAGATTGTATGGAAGCGGGAGGATGGGACGGAAATCTTTCATCCCACCAGATTACAATACAGTACTTGAGGCACATCACAGCATCCTACATCAGCTAGCGATAATAGAGCCATTTATCCAACAACACATCAATGAGCTTCACGAGCAAAATCCTGGGCATACGGCTGATTAGGTAATGAAGCAACATAAGCAGCGGTTCAACACATGGCTAATGGTGAAGGACATTCCACGTGGACAAACAATAGAAGAAAAAACCATCAAGGGGTTGGCATCTGGACCATCACGCCAGGTCACAACATGGCAAACTTATGACATTAGTGGATTCACATTTTGTACCAAGTCCAAAGACAAAAAGAGCATGTCACAAAACAGTGGTGTTCGATGCGAGGCCATAGATGATGAAACTGATGAGATTATTACATATTTTGGCTTTATTGAGGACATATGGGAACTAGACTATGGTACATTTCCGATCTCGGTTTTCCGATGTCAATGGGTTAAAGACAAACATGTCACGGTAGACAACTATGGGGTCAGAGTTCTTGATCTAAGTAAGGTAGGTTACAAAGATGACCCATGGATCCTTGCTAATCGTGCTGCACCGGTCTTCTTTGCTGAACAGATCATTTCTAACAATGAGAAGAAAAGCACCGACAAACCGAAGCATGTAGTTTTTCCTGGAAAACAACAAGCTATAGGAGTTGATGGTGTATCTGATTTAGAGGATTTTAACCAGTTCAACGACATGTCTCTTTTCATAGACCATCCAACCAAGATAAGGAACGTTGAGCGAAGCATCCCACGCAATTCGATGCCCTGGGTACGCCACGATGGACAAGGCAGAACAATAGCTCCCTAGATTATATAGTTGTCATGTAATTGATTATTGTTAGGACATGTCATGTAATTGATTATTGTTAGGACATGTCATGTCAGGCAGTAAGAAACAAGCATCTTTAAAGGACATGTTGTGAAAGAACTTGGAAAGATGTTTACCAGATCTGATACTTGTGAAAGAACTTCACATCAATGGTGACGAGAGACGCGAAGCCAGGAGACGACGTAGTATTTAAACACTGCAAGAACGGGCATTCTAGTGACTTTCTAGAGAGGAGAGAGAGAGGGAGAGAGAGGAGAGAGATAGGAGAAAGAGAGAAGAGAGAAAGGAGAGAGAGAGGAGAGAGAGAGGAGAGAGAGAGGAGAGAGGGAGAGATAGAGGAGGGAGAGAGAGGGAAGAGAGAGAGAGAGGAGGGAGAGGGGAGAGAGAGGAGCTAGGGAGAGGAGACAGAGAGGAGAGAGAGAGGGGGAGAGAGAGGAGCTAGGGAGAGGAGAGAGAGGAGAGAGAGAGAGGAGAGAGAGGAGAGAGAGAGGAGGGAGAGAGAGAAGTAATATATAAATATATATATTATGTATACTAAATATATATATATTTATATATTTAATATGTATAAAAATTTATATACTTAATGTATGAATATACAATAAAAAATAATATACTAAAAATATTACTACTGGCGGTTCACGACGAAAACCGCCAGTATAAATGGCCTCCACAGTCTGTGGAAGGCATTTCTACTGGCGGTTCTCTATGACAACCGCCAGTAGAAATGATTGTCATTGTCAACTGCCAGTAGAAATATCTCCTATATAAAGGAGCACGCGCGGGGCCGAAAATTTCGCTAAGTCTTTGGTGCCCTGTCTTTTACACTTCCCGCCGTCAGGCTGCCGAAATTTCGCCCCGGCGATCTTCTCCGCCGTGCACCGCCGTCGTCCACGCCGTCGTCCCCGTGCCGTAGGTAAGTTCTCCTCTCTCTCTCTCTCCCTTCTTCGACTATGATCGCTCGGGCACGCGCCACCGCCGCCGTGCACGCGCCGCCGCGCGTGTAAACCCTAGGCCTAGGAAGAGTGAGAGAGTGAGAGGGAAGAGAGAGGAGGGAGAGGGAAGAGAGGGAGAGGGTTTAGGGTTTAGGGTGTAAACCCTGCGCGCGTCTCTGTAGAGAGTGAGAGAGAGGGAGAGGAGAGGAGAGAGGGAGAAGGAGAGGGAAGAGAGAGGAGGGAGAGGGAAGAGTGAGGAGAGGAGAGAGGGAAAGGGAAGAGAGAGGAAAGAGAGTGGAGGGAGGGAGAGAGAGAAGAGAGAGGAGGGAGAGGGAGTGTATATATAGGAAAGAGAGTGGAGGGAGAGAGAGAGAGGTGAGAGAGGGAAAGGGAAGAGAGAGGAAAGAGAGGGAGAGGGAGGGAGGGAAGAGAGAGGAAAGAGAGGGAGAGAGAGAGGAGAGAGCAGCGGAAAGCATGTTTTTTTGGCTTCCACTCTCTAGTATAAAATGTAGACTAGATTCACTTCACTTGAGTTTTTTGGCTTCCACTCTCTAGTATAAAATGTAGAGCAGCAGAAAGCATGTTTTTTTGGCTTCCACTCTCTAGCGGAAAGCATGTTTAGGAGGAGTCCCTGGCAAATAGTTGTCTGATTGTCTCAAACAACGTATTCCATTGTAGTACTATTAGCTAGTGAAATTAGAAGACGACGTACGACACACTTGCGTTGCTTCGATTAAGAGCAAACTCATCAGAACCCCACTTGACCAGAGCGAGTTCTCATCACCTGTCCTTGGTCTCTCTCACACAAAGAGTATGCATCAAGCTTCATTAGCAAAGCAAAAAAATCAAAGCTTCATTAACAACGCCATTTCCTACGACTCTCCATCTCTCTCTCTCTACGTCCTATACGACTCCTCCTATACGTTCTATACGACTCTCCATCTCTCTCTCTACGTCCTATACGACTCCTCCTATACGTTCTATACGACTCTCCATCTCTCTCTCTCTACGTCCTATAGGACTCCTCCTCTCTCCCTCTCTCCCTCTCTATACGTTCTATACGACTCTCCATCTCTCTCTCTACGTCCTATACGACTCCTCCTCTCTCCCTCTCTCCCTCTCTATATGTTCTATACGACTCTCCATCTCTCTCTCTACGTCCTATACGACTCCTCCTCTCTCCCTCTCTCCCTCTCTATACGTTCTATACGACTCTCCATCTCTCTCTACGTTCTATACGACTCTCCCTCTCTCTCTCTCTCTATACGTTCTATACGACTCTCCATCTCTCTCTCTCTCTACGTTAATATGAATTTAATATGAATTTAATTATGAATTTAATTATTGCTTATGTTAATATGTGTTAATGTGTATTTGTATATATATAGCTCAATGAGTTCTCCAACCAAGGACCAAGGATTAGGGCCCGACCACATGGACAAGAGTGTTGCTCAAGAAGAATCCAGCAGTGAAGGATATGAAACGCCTAGCGACCCTTTTCCTACCACTAGGATAGATAGGGCCGCTGCGCGTGAGTTGCAACGTGACCCTACTTATGATCCACAAGACCATGAGGTAAATTACACATCCTTAATTTCGTGTGTGTACCTAATTAATTAGCTGATTTCACAATGTCTATTACACATGCACGATTTCTTGTGCATTTTATTACATGAATAAAAGGTCTTGTCTCAATTTCGTGCGATGCTCGAAAAAGCTGCGGCACGATACCAAGACACACCAGAACCGACCCAAGGCGCACCGGAACCGACCCAAGGCGCACCAGAATCGACCGAGACAACCACCGAGAGGTCAAGGAAAAGGAAGCAGAGCGATCGGAACAGAGGTGACAGGGGGCTAAACAAGTTTCCTGACAAGACATATAAAATCACAGACGTGAGCCCGAATGGTCAGCCCCTAGTTCCAGAGGAGGCACTGCCTAAGTTCCGGAATGCACTTGGGTTCTTAGTTAGAGATAATCTTGACATCACAATCCGACAGTGGAGAGATGTATCAGATGATGTCAAGAATCAAATGTGGAATAAGCTAATAACGAGGTTTGTTTTGCCTGGGGGTTCAGAAGAACTCGTGAAAAATTACACGATGAAGCAGTTTGCAATCAATTTCCGAAACTGGAGGTCTGAGATGAATACAAAGTTTGCAAAGAAAGGCCTAGACCCGACGAAAAATATAAAATCTCAGCAGGTCAGTGGGTAGTATTTCTAGAGCAGAGGAGCAACCCTGATTTCATATCGCTAAGTGAGGCAAATTCGGAACTGTCTAAGAAGGACAAATACCGCCACCACCTTGGCACAGGTGGTTACAAGCGTCAGGTTCCTAAATGGAGACAAGAAGACGCCGAGAAGAAGGCTGCAGGATTGTCGACGCTGTCCGAGCAACTTGGTGAAAGGACAGCTAATTGGATCCGTGCTAGAAAACCAAGGGAAACTGAGTCTGGTGTATCTTTTGATGATCCCACTGTTGAAGAAGCGGCAAAAAAACATATATGCAATTGCAGCTAAGCAGAGCCAAGGAACATTTAAGACGCAAAGGGAGAGAGACATTCTAATGGCTGGTCTCGGTAACCCTGAGCATCCTGGTCGTGTACGAGGAATCTCATCTAAGGAAGGATTCGGACCACAATGGGAAGGTCTGTACAAGAAACGTGATCGATACAAGGAAGAGATGGCGAATTATTTTAAGGAGGAGGCCAAGAAAGAGTTCAAAGGCCTGATGTCTGAAATGCTATCGAATCCTCCTCCAGAATTGATGCAGCAATTGGTGATGGCGAGTGCGATGTCTGTTCAACAGATGACCACTCCATAGATGCAAATAATTCCAGCAGCTCAAACGCCGGCTTCCACCGAGGGTACGACCATCCCAAGCTCTGTCACGTCAACGGGAAATAAGGTCCGCTATCCAGTTGATGACATCACAAGGCCTGTGGCATGCACACTAGTTATAAGATATGGTATTAACAATCAGCGTACAAAGAAAGTAGCCACAGGCCTTGCGATCCCAGGATGCAAGTTCCATGGAAACGACATTCCAGAAGAATATTGCAGGGTAGAAGTGACAACAGTCGTCCAAGGATACGAGGACGACATGCTAGACATCCCTGGGCCCGAAGGTATCGAGACACTTGGACAAGCTATCAAGAATTTTATCATTTGGCCTCGAAGGGATGTCGAATTGGTTGATTGGTCGAATTCGTCGCAGGCCCAACCGTCTCCGCCTTCCCAAATTGTTGTTCCTATTGTACATCCATCATCACCTCCTCAAACTTCACATGCTGCTCCTCATCCTCTTTCTGACCCTCCTTCTCCTCATCCTCATGGTGGCCCACCGTCTCTGCCACATACATCGCCCTTCAGGGATCCACCTTCTCCACAGCCATCTCCACGACCATCAAAGAAATCTAAAGTTTCTATACCAAAATTAGTGTCCCCGTTCGAGAAGAAAAAGAAGAGTAAATCCACTGCTGGCACAGCTCGTTTTTTGAAAGGGATTGAACGGAGCCTCACGTCAGACACTGTTGATTTGGCCGATCTCGAGGAGTCCGCAAAAAAGGCTGAGGCAATGGCCGCAAAGATAAAGAAGCCAACTAAGGCAGATTATAAAAACGTGCCTAAAAAATATGTGCCGGGCAGACCACTACTCACTTTTGAGAAACTAAGGAAGGTCCCGGCTAATATTAAAAGGTTGCATGATTGGTACATGCGGGCATCTTCAGTTGGCATCGACACCATCAGTGTTAATATACCAGCCCATGCTTTTATTGGTTCAAATCAAAAAACCGTTGTTGCATTCGAGGACATGTGGTTAATGATGAACCTTCAGAGACTCGACGTGCAACTTGTAACCATATTTGCATTGTAAGTGTCACTCATACTCCACATATATGTGTTATTATTAGTGAGTTGTATAAATTTTCAATATCGGACATGCACATGTGCGTTGCAGAATGCAACATGATCAGCAGGAGATCCTTTATGGTACCAATCCCAATGCTAGTGCCAGTAAAAGGGTTGGGTATCTCAACCCAATAAAGATATGCGAGGATAACCACACTTTTAGAATCGGAAAAGGCAACGAAGCATTACAGGGGCTAACAAACGAAGAAATTGAGGTGTGTATCCAGGATCTGAAGAAGGATTTTGAAGCAAGATACGCCACCTACATAGGACACGCAATGCTTCAATTTCAAGACAGGGAATCCATAGTGGCCCCGTACAACTTTAAGTAAGTGTGATTTTGCATAAATAAAATTAATAATTTCAATACATATGTATCACAAGTTTGATTCGAACAGGGACCACTGGATATGCTTCTTCATTTATCCTAAGGTTGGAAAGGTGCTGGTGCTCGACTCCTTGCACACCGAGCCTTCGGCCTATTCAAAATTCCTCAGCATCTTAGAGCTGTAAGCCTTTTCTATGCATGCATACTTATATCGATGAGAATTGTAGAATAACATGGTGATTCTATTTGAGACCACAGGGCATTTAGGTTTTATAAGCTACATGGTGGAAAGTACGACACGTCCAAAAAAGGCGTGCCACTAGACATCCATTATAACTGGTCGGTAAGTATGTGAATTTATGAATACATATCATACATGTACGTACATAGGACAATGTTGCAACTAAATAACCAATCTTCCGTTATGTAGTGCCACAAGCAACCACTCGGATCGGTCCTATGTGGGTTCTACGTGTGCGAGTTCATGAGAATGAACGGACGATACATTACGAACCTTGGCAAGGTATTATTAGTAATAGTCACGTATGTATTTATGTCATTAAAGATGCAAATGTGTTATTATTGAGTATAAATAGATGATGTTTATAAACTTCCTTTACAACAATTTCAAAAAGGAAGCCCGGAGAACTTGACTGAAGGTGCATTGTATGGCATAGTTGAGGACCTGTGCACATTCATATTGAAAGAGGTCATTCCCGCAGAAGGGAAATATCACGATGCTTCCGGAACATTAGCTTTGCCAGAGTTTAGAATACTAACAGAAATTAGTAGACTATCTCTTAGCCGAGATAGTTATTAGAGCTTAAGTGAAAACTTTGATGTATATAATGTGTGATGCATACATGGTTGTAAACAAGACTTTGATGTATATAAATGTATGATAGAATTTAATTCCATGTTGCTTTTAATATCAATACTACATGTTTATCAATATCAATATATATATATATGTTTGCGTGTGTAAATATATAAATTTCAGTGGGAAAATTTTAAAAAAGGCGGGAAACCTTTCCACTGGCGGCTAAATAAAACAAACCGCCAGTGGAAATAGCATTTCCACTGGCGGTTTTCTTAATAAAACCGCCAGTGAAAATGCTATTTTCACTGGCGGTTTCTTAAGAAAACCGCCAGTGGAAATGGCGATTTCCACTGGCCCCTAGCACTGGCGGCACTGAAAAACGCCAGTGAAAATAGTTTTAGAGCCATCACTATAGTTCTTCTGTGTACTAGTGAAATCAAAATCATCTATATACTTAAGTAGGATCAAAACCACAGAGTGGACCAGGGCCCACCCTATCTACCCTCTAGATCCGCCACTGGTATGAACACGTCTGACCCAGTCTAGCAAGAGTGCGTTAAGGCCCGGCATGAGTTGCGACAGGCCCGATCTGGTATGATATATGGCTCATGTCGTGTCGGCCAGCAGAGCACCCTAGGCATGGCCTGTTTGGCTATAAATTATGCGGGGCAGGCCTGTGGTCTAACCGGTCTAAGGCACCCTATCACATTTAATAGAAAAAAGGTTAAAAATATGCACAAATAAATATTTGAGCCATGTTTGTTGGCTTTAAAAGTCTATCTACACACTTAGCCAATAGAACAAATATAATCATGTGTAATATAGATATTTTATGAAAAAATAGAAAAAATAATATTGGGGCATAACGGGCCTAACCCATCGTGCTGCGTCTTAGGCCCGGACACGGCCCAGTGATCGGGCTAGGCTGGTATGAGCCCAGTAATCAATAGGTCATGTCATGTTTGTGTCAGGTTAAAATTATATCGGGCTACTGGTTTATTAGACAGCTCGACCCATTTGACATCTCTAGCTACCAAGTACTTATTAGAAGTGTGTGCATGAGCAACCGATCAATATATATTACTATTAGTCTATTAATAGTACAATACCTATACGTTGTGACAATATATGGTCATGAGATGGAGGGGCAAGCTGCAGGTGGCTAAACGGAAGTGGCGCTTGTGGAGACGACGGGCGAGGTCAGTGGTGACAAAGCTTGCAAACAAAAAAACGTACAAGAAGGTATAATGCATGAGGCACAAGAAAAGGCTGCGTATACCAGCGTGGGGGTGGGAACGAGGTCTGCGAGCCGGAGAACTGGCGATAGCCGCCGTGCTGTCGCAAAGTTTAGGGCTAGTTTAATATCCGTAAAACTGGAGAGGATTAAAGGGCTAAATTTCCCTTATTATTTAAAATTGAATAAAAATAAGAATCTAGCACCTTCAATACCTTTCGGTTTTCTCGCTCCCACTAGTCTTTAAGGGCATATACAAACATTTTAATATGATGTTTCTTGAGATGTTTTTAGGGGGGTTAATTAAAAAAATACAAGAGACATGAAGAGCTTGTCTTTACATTACTCTCTGTACATAATATTTCTTAACTATATTTATGATTCAGAGGCTCAGAGTTGTATTATACAGTATCTTAATTATCTCTTATACTTAAAAATCGATCCAGGGTTTAAGGGTTGTAGGATGCAAACTGGCTAATTTTCTTTCGCGCCCCGATGGTCGACGAGCCCCACCGTGCAACCCGGTAATGTGTCACGCCACAACTGGTTCCCCGCGCGCCAGACCGGATTGGCCTAGCTAGCCCTGTCGCGTAGAGAGGTTGTCCATTGGGAGGAGAAGCAGGATCACGTGGTCCGTGGGCAGCATTGCGGGCGGTGGTCGATCCCCACGCTCGTGGCTGAGGGATTCGTGATCAGCAGATCGATCGCGCATGTCGTGTGTAGGATTCGAGGGGAAGGAGGAGCAAAGCCCTAGGAACGGAGAAGGCGAGGAACAGTTGGCTTGGATCGTGGGTGATTACAAAGAAGTATGAGGGGTTTTGCAAAAATGTTGACGCACGACGTACGACGATACAGTGGAAACTATTCCTTTAGTAGTAGAAAAAAGAGATTAGCTATTAGTCTCCGTTAGGAAACCTTGATATATGTATCTCTATCTTTAGTCCAAGACCAGCCTTCTTATGGGGCCACGACACGTGTTTGTTTAATAGATTCTCATGCCGATAATTAATTGAGTCGTTGGTCCCAGTGACGGATCCACGATTGATCCAAGAGGGAGGCTACTTGCCTTGCGCAGTGCGTGGTCGGCGTGAACCGTGGACTGCGGCAGTGCCCCAGCGTACATCTATGGGACCTCACCAGAAGTTGGGGGTCTATGTTGGTTATGAATCTCTGTCCATACTCAAATATTTAGAGCCTAGAACTGGGGATCTGTTCACGGCTCGGTATGCTGATAGCATCTTCGATGAAGAGCATTTCCCGGCATTAGGGGGAGGATTGTACCTTAATAATAAATAATGTCGAGAAATAGAATGGAGTGCTAGTAGCATCCAATCGCTTGACCCAAGCACTAGAGAAACTGAACTTGAAGTTCAACGAATAATACACCTGCAAAACTTAGCAAATAATATGCCAAATGCCTTTACTGATATAAGAGGAGTGTCGAAGTCACATATTCCTGCGGCAAATGCACCGGAGAGAGTGGAGATACCTCTGTAGGGTATGGACTCTACTCATACTCCCCATCCTAGGAAAAAGGGGAGAAAATTGGATGATTCAGTATCAGCTAAGCGGGGACGCCTGCACCAGCAAGTTACTGAAGAGAATGCAACACGCTTCCTTTCAGATGTTCCAGCAGTAACACACCTTGAAGGTGAATGTCCTAGTGCAAATGTGCGCACAAATAAAAGCACAAGGACTTCGGAACAACCGGTTTCAAATAACTTGGGAAATCACAAAGAACCGGATGATTCAGTTGAAGAAATTGCCATAAACTATGTTGAGACGGGAGAGTTATAT
This sequence comes from Zea luxurians, assembly GCA_029449295.1. Taxonomy (NCBI): domain Eukaryota; kingdom Viridiplantae; phylum Streptophyta; class Magnoliopsida; order Poales; family Poaceae; genus Zea; species Zea luxurians. Next base: position 114,416,945 of record JAOPSE010000006.1, on the reverse strand, counting down.
AACTGAAAGACTACAATTGTCGACACTGATTTCGTCTCTATGATCGATGTTGTGATTGCTGAGGATCTTGAACCAAAGTCCATGGCAGAGTGCCAGAAGCGCTCAGATTGGGTCAAATGGAAAGAAGCAATAGATACGGAATTGCTCTCGCTTTCAAAGAGGCAAGTATTTGGGCCTGTCGCCCGCACGCCCCCCAATGTTACCCCAGTCGGGTTCAAATGGGTGTTCGTCCGAAAGAGGGATGCGAACAATGAGGTGGTGAGATACAAAGCGAGACTTGTAGCACAAGGGTTCACGCAGAGACCCGGCATCGATTACGATGAAACTTACTCCCCTGTAATGAGTGGCACAACGTTCCGATATTTGATATCACTGGCAGCAAGTTTAAACTTGAAAATGCAGATGATGGACGTAGTGACCGCATACTTGTATGGGTCTCTGGATTCGGAAATCTATATGAAGGTCCCGGATGGGCTGAGAGTTCCGGATGCCAAGTCAAATCGCAACATGTACAGCGTTAAGTTGCAGAGGGCGTTGTATGGGCTTAAACAATCTGGGCGGATGTGGTACAATCGGCTCAGCGAATTCCTCCTGAAGAAGGGATACGTAAATAATCCAGCTTCTCCTTGTGTATTCATTAGAAAATCCCAGAAGGGTTTTTGCATAGTTTCGGTCTATGTTGATGACTTGAATATCATTGGATATGCTGAGGATATTGAGGAGGCCAGTGCCTACCTCAAGACAGAGTTTGAAATGAAAGACTTGGGAAAAACCAAGTTTTGCTTGGGCCTGCAGATCGAGCATCTCCTAGAAGGAATATTTATCACCAGTCGAACTATTGTAAAAAGGTCCTTGAGAGATCTAAATCCCTTGAAATGGATACTGACCCATTTAGACCAAAGAGCGATGATGAGAAATCGTTGGGACCTGAAGTTCCTTACCTTAGCGCTATTGGAGCACTGATGTACCTTGTGAACTGCACCAGGCCTAATATTGCATTCGCAGTAAATCTACTAGCTAGATACAGTGCAGACCCAACCAGAAGACATTGGGTAGGTGTTAAGACTATACTTAGATACCTCAAAGGCACTCAAGATCTTGGCATGTTTTTTCCGAAGAAACAGGACCAGACTATGGTAGGCTATGCTGATGCTGATGCTGGATATCAGTCAGATCATGCAAACAGACATTAGTAACAACGTCTACTAACCACTCAGAAATAATCTCGCTATATGAAGCCGCACGAGAATGTGCTTGGCTATGACGGATGACTAACCACATCCAGAAGTCATGTGGTTCTACCACCGCAAATACCCCCACCATTATCTACGAAGATAATGTTGCATGTGTTGCACAAATGGAAACGGGATATATTAAGAGCAATATGACTAAGCATCTTTGTCCTAAGTATTTTTATCCTGATGAACTCTAGAACGACGGTGAGGTAAAAATCATGCAAGTCAAGTCTTGTGATAATCTGGCTGATTTATTCACTAAATCCTTACCTGCAGTCACATTCAGAAAATGTGTACGAGGTATAGGGATGAGGCATTTGAGAGACCTGCAGGGTTCAGGGGGAGATCACCTCTGAACTTCAGCCCTTACAATTCGACCTGAAAATCGTATATTATACACCTTGAAGGTTATAGTTGTCCTGAAGACACCCGTTGCACTCTTTTTCCCATTGTGAGTTTTCCTGAAGTTTCTCACAGATGGTTTTAACGAGGCAACAAGTGCAATACATCGACTCACACTATGCTCTCTTTTCTCCATTTTTTCCCACTGGGTTTTTCGGAGTTTTGATGAGACATAATTCGTCATGGTATTCGCCCAAGGGGGAGTGTTGAGAAACCCTAAAAGAGGTTTAATGGGCTAATACCGAAACTGCCCTCAGGGATTCATAGCTTATATATATATGTATCCATGCCCCTCATAATAAAGATAGATAGAAAGAGCTTCCATCCACTGTGTCTCTTGTTCCTCTCTGTGTTGGGTTACTGGGAAGGGAGCGGGCTTCTACAACTTCTCACGTCCCTACTGCTGTTGGGAGGGTTCGGAGTCCGGATCGCCCTCTCTTTCGGACTCGTTTTATTTCTAACGCTAACCCCGGCTTGTAGTTGTGCTTAAAGTTTGTAAATTTCAGATTCTACCTATTCACCCCCCCCCTCTAGGCGACTTTCAATTGGTATCAGAGCCCGGTGCTTCATTAGAGTCTAACCACTCGAAGTAATGTCGAGAGATCATGCCAAGAGGGAGATCGTGACCGGCGGCGACAAGTCCGCAAGCTCGAGGAGAACTCATTCGAGGGAGTCCGGCCACAAGCACAAGGAGGAATCCTCGTCCTCCATCAAGTCACAACGGAGAGGTGACAAGAAGAAGATGAAGAAAGTGGTCTACTACGAGACCGACTCTTCGTCACCCTCCACCTTCGGCTCCGAATCGGCGTCCGTCACTTCTAAGCGCTATGAGCGCAAGAAATATTGTAAGATGCCCCTCCGCTATCCTCGCATTTCCAAACGCACTCCATTACTTTCCGTTCCCCTAGAGAGTGGACCAAAACCATCTATATACTTAAGTAGGATCAAAACCAGAGAGTGGACCAGGGCCCAGCCTATCTACCCTCTAGATCCACCACTGGTATGAACACGGCGGCCTGCGGCTCCGGGCTCCGGCGCTCCGGTGCTCCGCCGCCGGGCTGGCGCCTCCGCGCCTGGCGCCCTGGCGGTGGCGGGTGAGCGCGCTGTGGGGCTACGGCGGCCTACAGTTCCGGGCTCCGGCGCTCTGCGGCTGGGCTGGGCGGCTGGTGCCTGCGCCTCCACGCCTGGCGCCCTAGCGGTGGCGGGCGAGCGCGGTGTGGGTGGCTACGCGCATGCGCCTGGCGGTGGCAGACTGGCGGGCGAGCGCGCTGGTGGGCGGCGGGTGGTGGCTGGTCTGGAGCTGGAGGAGGTAGGAGGCGGGTAGAGTCGTAGAGGAAGGCAGGGAGCGGCGGCTGGAACTGGGGCTAGGCGTCTGCGGCTAGGTCGCGCAACGATGGGCCTTTACTGGGCCGCGAATGCCGACCGGGGCTACAGCCCAGGCATGAAAGCTCTCTTGTGGGTTTTGGTGTTTGGATGACAACCCAATTAAAGGACTAACAAGTGTGCTAAGTGTTGAACAGGTGCTTAATGCAAAGCTAACAGGGTTCAACACAAGTGAACAAGTGTGATGGTCCAAAGACTGGATTATCTATAGATAATGAACACTGCTTAAGTGAGACTTGGTGTGCATAACTCAGAGACAACCAATCAAGCCAAGGATGGAGGCAAGAAGAGCTTCGAGGTACCGAGTGCACGGGAGAAGGTTAAGGAGACCAGGAATCCAAAGCCAGGGGTAAAGAAGAAGACTTGCAAAGTCAAGGTTGATCGAGTTAAGAAGAGTTATGGTGCATCAAGGATCACTACATAAGGACAGGACTTACAACCAATGAGGCAACATCTACAGTTATGTGGTGTAAGTCATAAGGCTCAAGATCAAGCTCGAGAAGTGAACAAGGGAGTTGGAGCTCAGATATGCCAATCTAGATCAAGTCAAGTTGACTTAATGGTTTAGAGTCCAACATCGACCTCAAACATGCCAAATTGGGTAAAATGATGAAAAAGGTTAAGTATGTAAGGTTTGAGTGTTCAACCATGTTGCATACACCTCTTACTACAAGTTTGGTGCTTTGGTTTGCTCTCTAACTCTTTCTGTAGAGAAAGTACCATTCTAAGCTCTACTGGAGGAGAAACAGAAAAGCTTGGAGAAGAACAAGAAAGATGTAAGTTTCTAGGACTAAATCAATTGGATTATACTCTAAATGTGTTTGTTTAAGTCTCAAGAAAATCCTCCCAAAAGTTGAAGTCAAATGGAGAAAGAACGGAGGAAAATCACTTAGTGTGCTGTTGGCTGGTGCACAAGACAGTGAATAGTAGTTGTCCGGTGCACAGGACAGTGAATAGTAACTCTGTCCGGTGCACATGACAGTGAATAGTAACTCTATCCGGGTGCACAGGACAGTGAATAGTGACATGTCTGGTGCACAGGACAGTGAATAGTAGCTGTGTCCGGTGCACAGGACAGTGAATAGTGTTGTGTCCAGTGCACAGGACAGTGAATAGTGATATGTCCGGTGCACAGGACAGTGAATAGTAACATGTTCGGTGCACCAACAGCTAGATGTTCCAGAGAAGGAAACTGTCAATCAGATCAGTTACGGTTCACTGTCATGTGCGCCACTGGATAGGCTGGTGCACCCGCAACCAGGGAAGGCTGGGAGCTTCCAAATGAAGCTCCAACGGCTCCTAGGCCCTTTGGGGCTATAAAAGGGACCCCTAGGCGCCTCAAACAAGTACACAAGTGCAGCCAACAAGTCCATACATCATTTGGATCAATTCTTTCTCTCCCTCTCTTGTGTATCTCTCTAGTTTGTGTAGAGGCGAAGTTATAAGCCTTTAGAGAGAGGGGAAGTGCTGCTGAGAGCTAGAGCAAAATCTTGAGTGCATTGTTACTCTGTCGGAGTGTTATCGAGAAGATTGTAAGCAGCCACGACATCGTTGTAACTGATATCAACATAGTGGAAGGCTCTATCTGTCGCACTGACAGATCTGAGCAAACGGAGGAAGGAGTTGAAATAGACTCCAAGCCAATGTGTGGCTAACTCCAACGAGGACTAGGCAAGCATTTCAGGCTTGGGCGAACCTTGGGATAAATCCCTGTGTTTGTGTGCTGTTTCTCTGTCTTATTTGTTGTTTATACTTGCACTTCAATATTTATTTATGGTTCAAGCTATCTTCGAAGTGCGGGGTATTTTAAGACAGGAACTTCTATTCCGCTGCAACCTACTCGAAGGGTCTTTCATTCCACTGCGATCCAACCTTCGAGTAGAGTAAGAATTTCCAGTTTTAAAGTGATAATTATTATCCGCCTATTCACCCCCTCTCTAGGCGACATCCAGATCCTGTTCCCGGGCATAGGGAACTTTCAATTAGTATCAGAGCTAGGCCTCTCTAGTGTGGGCTTAGCCGTCCGGAGATGACGATGTCGTCACAAGAGGTAACTCTAGAACTTCTTATAGGTGATGGTTCTAATTATAAATCTTGGTCTGTCTCTATTTATAATGCTTTCATGCATATTGATCCTGATTTGAGATAGATCTTCAGTAGAAGTATTTTAACCTCTGATATTAGTAAAAATCTTCTAATGCTAAACTAAGATGTCTATCTCTCAACCACCATGCTTGCAACATCTTAGTTGACTCTCTTTTTAGAGGTGCTTATTTTGCCATCATGAGTAGTGATAGTGATTTATTTGTTGATGCTCATGATCTATGGACTAGAATTAAAATAAATTATTCTGAGTCCAATTGTACTACTTCTACTCCCTATGTTGCGTGTGGTACTAACCTTTCAAAGGGAGAAGAAAAACGATGGCAACCAAACGATGAATCCACCTCACCGATAGGTTTGTCTTCCACTAGTTATAAATGTCTTATTGCTAACAATGATAGTGGAGACGAAAGCGATGATGAGGAGGAATATGAGGATGATAGCGAGGATGAGTCTTCATCACCACAAGGTACATTTTCTTGTATTGCTTCCACTGATAATGATGACAGGGAAAATGAGACCGTCGATGTGGAAGAAGAGGAGATTCGTCGGTTCTACACCCATCCCAACAAAGAAGACAAAGTGCTCTTGGTTAAGTTGTTGAGGAGGAACAAGGAACAAGGCGAGATGCTTCTCAGGCTAGAGGAGACTCTCATCAAAACCAACGACAGCCTGGAGAAGATGACCAAAGAACATGAGGAGCTAAAGTGCTCTCATGATAATTTGGTCCAACGGTATGAATCTGTTTTATTTGAGCAAAGAAATAATCATGATGTATTATCTGATGTTGCTCAACTTAAAACTAAGAATTCTATGCTTAAGAGTCAAGTAGAAATGATAAATTTAGAAAAACTTGCTCTAAGTGAAAAATATGATATGCTATCTTATTCTCATAATGAATTAGTTGATGACCATATCATGCTTGATGTTGCTCATGAGGTTGTAATTGCGAACTTAAATTCATGTGAACCTCATTCTTGCACACGTGTGCATTTAGATAATATATCACCATGTGCTAACCCCTGTTGCTCAAAAGAAAGCCAATTTTTGAATGAGCATCAAGCTGCAGGATCAAAAGAAAAGTTGCTCATCAATAAAGAAAGGAACAAGAAAGCAAAGCAACTAAGGAGAAGACGCATTGCTCAACCTCCTCAAGATATCCACGGGCGCGTGGTGAAGAAGCTTGAGACGGGAGAAACCGCAGCAAGTGTTAAACTCCATAAGAATGATGTTCCTAAAGCAATAAATGAAGAAATCAACATGAACAAGGAAAAGGTAAAAATTCAATTAGTCATGTTGTTTGCACTGATCATCTCTCTATGTCATCCAAGAGCAAAAAGGGAAGAGGAAAAAGGAGGTGCTTCAAGTGCAAGGAATTAGGTCACTTCATTGCGTTTTGGATGCAACGATAAGGACCATATGATCACTTCATGTCCGCTCATGAAGAATCAAAGACGTGCACCCTCCAAGATGACCCTCACTAAGAAAAAAGACAAACTGCAAGTGTCATGTCAGGTGGAGCGATGCTTCTGCTACATGTGTGGTGAGCATGGTCATCTACCTAAGGTATGTAAGAAGGGTAAGGTTCCTAAACAGGTAAATTTATCTCAATCTTATTCGCTTAGGAGACCCAAATCATACACTTGTGCTAGATCAGTAATGAGATCACCTAGAACTAGCACAACTGCTATTTGGGTACCAAAGGCCCTTTTAGATTAACGTTATGGACCCATCTCGAGATGGGTACCAAACTGTGCCAACTAGAAATGCAGGTGCCTCGAGATGGACCGGAGACCCTGGGAGAGCTTAAGATGGTTAATTCAAACTCTATGCTTAAGCTGTCAATTTTATTGTCTATTTATTGACCCAATGTTGAATTATTGTGCAATACTAATCCCATGTTCATCTCGAGTTAAATAAGTTGTAGAGGTCCTTAATCATTATTGGTGAATCAAGCAAAGGACTTTGATGAGAATCTGCAACTTGCTCTCCAAAGGACGATACCCGTGTATCTTAAGTGCATTATTTCTAATCAGCATTGCTTTTAAGTTGGATTGTCGTGCTATACCTATCCTTGGAGTAGTTATGCTTTTGAGATTGCTTGTGTTGAATATCTTTCAATTAATGATCCATGATTTCCAAGATCATAATCATGCTTGCTTAATCGTGACTGTGTGCTTTATAGGTTATATCTCTTGAATCATTCAATGGGTAGCTTTTCATTTGATATATCCACCATGATTAACTCTCTTGGTGTATGTGTATAAACATGTATCTTTTTGTAAGTCATGCTATGTGGTTTTTAATGATTAACCTATGTGCAAGCATGATAGTTTTGTTTAGTCCATGTTCACATGATTACTTTGTCTTGGTACTCTGTGTATACCAAAACAAGAAATCCATGTTGTGTCTCTAATGCACCCTCTCGAGCTATGAGGTGCATGAGAAAAAGGAGCCCTAAATTGGTGACAACAGGTGCTCTCACTCCACACTACCTAAAAGAATGAATCTCATGGCATTCAGGTAAAAGCCAAAGGTATGGAGAATGGAACTATGCAATTTCATTGAATATCTTGAAGTTATGTTGATTGTGATCATAGATATGTTCTTGCTTTTCAATTGGTAGTATCTTGGCTTAGGTGCTTTATGCTTTAAAATATTGTTTCCTTCGGTGTACCTAAGAAAATACTTCTTAATCATGGTGTGCTTAGACAATGTGCTTTATATGCATGATCTTGTCATTTTTCAATTAGTATATGTGTTGCAATGATCATCATGTGTGAAGTGTGCCTAGGTTGCTTTTAAAATGTTATATATCTTGAGGCATGCATTGTTTCCACTAGTCATAAGTTGTATGTTGGGGACTTGTTCTCAAATGCTAAGAGTTAAGAACAAGGCAACATGAAGTGTTAAATGTTAAAACCCTTCGTCCTTCGAAACATTATTTCCCTTCGGGATATAATGAGTCTTGGACGAAGGTTGCAAACAGCATACCTTCGTAAGCACAATAAGCAATGATGAAGAATTTATATAAAACATAAGAAGAAATATAAACATTTAAACATTATCATAACATCATTTCTACTTTATTATCATGGAAAAACAGAAATGATATCAAATTACAAGTGTACCTTCGGCTTGCAGGAAAGCAAGAGTACAAGGATGACGCAAAAGCAAATAACAAGTCCGCGTGAACAGTACGGGAGTACTGTTCATCTATTTATAGGCGTGGGACGCAGCCTATGTAAAATTACATTCATGCCCATTATAAAAGTTTACAACAATGACTCAAACCCTTATGGACTACAAGGTCATTCTATCTTTAAGTCAGTTTGTAACTCCGAAGCTTCATGAACGGCACCCTTCGGCAACGCGTACGGACAGCTTCATCTGGAGCTGCTTCTTCCTGTAGGACCTTCGGTGCCGAAGCATGGTCCCAACAGTAGCCCCTTCACGGTGCTAGATCGTTTTTCGTAGCGAGCTTGGACCGTGAAAAAAGTCTCTTAGGCTTCAGGAAGCCGAAGGTCCAAAAAACACCTTCCCTGAGCTCGTTGTCGAGAAACGATACAGCTTCTGTGCGCGTAGCGGTCCCACCATGCAGGTTCGCTATTTTGGTCTTTGCGGCCCACCGCGCAGCGGGTGCGAGCAGCTGCTTGCCTGGTGTAAAAATCCTGACGATTCACCTTCTTACCTGCAGCACTATATAAACACACGAGTAGGTGTGAAGTTACCACAGCATTCATTGCTATTGCACTGTTTCGCTGCCAAAATTTTTAACCATAGCCGAAGCTTGACTCCCGCATTCAGACGAAGCTCCAGCTCAGTGCCTACTTCGTCAGAAGAAAAGCTTCGGGAGAGGAAATCGTCTAGCTGTCAAGAAATCTTTTAAAGAATTCAAAATTAAATGGCCAGAGTGCGCTCTACCGCTAGAGTTGAGCGTGAGGGAGACGAAGCTGAAGGAGCGGAGGCTGTTCCCATCTCCGAAGCAATGCAACGATCCGGATTGGTGACCTCGGAGGAAATCCCCACTGTCGATATGGAACAGACTGTTGCCGAAGGTGAAGAAGGAGATATTGAGGAAACTGATTCCGATGATGATTACCATATCGCCGTACCGAGCAAGCCCAGCCATCTGGACTTCGGAAAGTCGACTGTGACCAAGGCCGATTTCTCCAAAATGGTGAAGTTAGGCTATTTCAGTGAAAATGAGAAGAAGCTGCTTCGCTTCGGGGGGGAGGAAACTACCCGAAGCCAGAAAAGGATGAAATAGTTATTTTCAAGAGTTTTCTGAAAGCTGGGTTGAGATTCCCTTTGAACGGGATAATTTCTGATGTGCTGCAAAAATTTGGGATCTACTTTCATCAACTGACGCCCAACGTCATTGTCAGGCTTAGTGTATACATCTGGGCCCTCCGAAGCCAGGCAGTGGAGCCGTTTGCCGACAGCTTTTATCGAGTTCATGAGCTGCACTACCAGACGAAGGCCAGAAAAGATGGATTGCATGAAAATTTTGGTTGCTATAATTTTGCCTATCGGAAAACCACTAAGTTTCCTGTAATCAGCTACCGAAGCAAATGGCCGGCAGGCTGGAAGTCAGAATGGTTTTATGTCAAAGTTGACGAAGACAAAGAGAAGCTGGTACAGAGCCCTCTTGAATTGATCTTCGGAGAAACAAGACCGCGATGCCAAATGGCAGTAGAAGGTCCAACTTGGGCCGCATTGGCTGAGTTTAAAATTATTTCAGAACATATTGGCACTAGGGACCTGGTGCAAGAGTTCTTGGCCTTCAGGGTTTTCCCTACTCTGAAAGAATGGGAAATGCCGAAGCTAGAGGGGGAGAAGAAAGAAGGGGAACTTGTGCGGTTACCTTACTATTACAAGTTTAAGAAATACTTTAAAACACCTTGTCAAGAGTGGCTGGATACAATTGAAGTAATGTGCAATGAAATACTCGGTAATTACTCCAAAAAAGAAGATCAGTTGATGACTGCAGCCTTCGGCACCCGTCCGAAGCGAAGACTGAATCGAGTGCTGGACGCCTTGGGTTTTGAATACCCTGACTATGAACAGTTGAATAAGGGTGCTGAGGGCCAGAAAAGGAAAAGGGTGGCCGAAGCTTTGAATAAAGATGACAAAGAACAACCAAAAAAGAAGAGTATTCCGAAGAAGAGAAAAGTATCATCTCCGAAGCGAAAAGTATCCGACGAAGAAGAGATTCCCGCATCACCCTCTGCCACTGACGTGGAAGAGATTTTAAAGGTAATGACTGAATCCCTGCCCATGAAGCTAAGTCCATTAAGGCCTCAACTGACGAAGCTTTTTCAGAAGGAAGAGGAGCCCGAAAAAACGAAGAAAACAACTAAAACAAAGAGACAGAATTATTGCAGTGACAGAGGTCATCGACACGACGCCACCGAGGGCTTCAGCTCGGAAGACGCCAGCCGCTGAAGACGCAACAAATGTCGAAGTCGCACCTTCGGAGGTCGCGGCTGCCGAAGCTACGCTGGCTGAAGATTTCAACATGGAAACCACACTTGAACACATCGACAAAATACTGCTAGACATGGCCTCAGAAGAAGCTACTACAGCTGCCGAAGAGACCGTGGCCACAGTGCCGGGAAAAGGAAAGGAAATAGCCAAGGATACTTCGGAAGACGAAGCTTTCATATTTCAAAATTTAGTTGGACAAGAACTGTCAAGAACCGAAATAGAAGAGCTTAAAGAATATGCCAAATCTTGCGGATATAAGCCAGGAGCACTCCTCTTCGGGGGTATTGACGATGAAAAATTAGACTGTATCCGGGATCAAACCGGAGCTAAGATTATCGGTACTCTATCAAAGAGTATCGGTTTTCCGAAGCTGGAAACGGATATCAGCCGCTACCGACGACAACATATCGTTGGTAGTTTATTTTATTCCAATTTCAAGGTGAACAACTTTTCCCTGACTTTTATTGCTTTTAATAATGAAGATATTTCTAACGAAGGTTGTTTATGTGCAGAGTATGCTGTTGAGTAAAGCTTTGAGAATGCAGCAGGATCTGGAAGATAAGAAACACGAGGTTATAATTGAAAATTTAGAGAGCAAAATAAAAGAGCAATCAGCTACTATTGAAAAGAAAGACTTTGAACTTCAGACAACTGAAGGCTTATTGGTAGAAGTCGAAGCTAAAATAGCATAATTGAATACGAAGCTTCTCTGCCAATCAGAACACTTTGAACAAGAAAAGCAAGAATTTAATGCAAAACTTGAGGCTGAAGTCCAACAAAATTCAGATTTGAATAAATTATTGGCAAGTCTTCAAGACAAATGCTTGGAGTTTAGCAATAAATGTATTCATCGGCTAAAAAAGATCTTCCACTCAGTCGGGGCCAGCAGTGGGAAATTCACCCCGTCAGCTGAAGATTTACCAAAGACCTTCGAACATATTGAAGGTGAAATTGATGAGCTTGACGAAGTTATAGCCGGGCACGATGACTTCTGTGCCTGGGTAGCTTCTCAGGGCACTGCTGCAGCATTTCTGAAGGCTGGCTGTGACCATGGAAAAATTGTTAATAGGCCCAATTTCACTCTATCACTATCAATACTAGATGATATTCCTGACCTCGCCCGAAGCATTTCCAATAGATTTATAAAGATGATATGGACAAAAGGCGGGCGTGAAAAGGCTGGAGACGAAGCTCGGAGTCATCTTGAACCAGTAAGGAATCGTACCTTGTGCTTACCTTTTCCTTCAAACTTGGTTTTTACTTACAACACCTTAATTCATGTAGGATGACGAAGCCGAGACCGATGCTTAAGGAGTATGACACCGAAGCTGGGGCCCCACGAAGATCAGTAGGAGTAGACTGTAGAAAAACTCAAGAGACTTTTGTAATAAGTTTTGTAAATACAGCTAAACTGTTCTTAATGAACTTTGTTCATACCTTGTAATATATTCTTACCCTTCCTTTAATGTATGAGGTGCTTTGATGTGGACGAAATTAGCATTTTGAGCCGAAAGCGAAAAAACACCTTCCCTTCTTTTCGTACACAACGAAGCATAAAAGACAGTTTTTTCTTTTTGCCGAAGCCCTTCTTTTCTGTACACAACAAAGCACAAAAGACTGCTTTTTCTTTTTTCCAAAGCCTTTCTTTAATACCGAAGCAACCACTTATGCTATGATGATGGTTATCCTACATATGCCTGGATGAATGTTTATGAATGCAAATGTTATGATGTAATGTGATGTGCAAATGAATGACCAAACTAATATCCGAAGCCATAACCACAACCATTATTTCCTTAGAAATAATCACATATCAGCGCTGACTTTTCGCTGTAAGCCTCCCTTAGGAGCTTCTTCGCCTTTTACTTTCGGCGGTATCAGCGTTTATTTTTCGCTGTAAGCCTCCCTTAGGAGCTTCTTCGCCTTTTACTTTCGGCGGTATCAGCATTTATTTTTCGATGTAAGCTCTGCATTCCCTTTGGAACGACTTTTGAGCAGAAAACTTACACTGCGCTCCCTTTGGAATGACTTCTTTGGTAGCTTCGTCGTGCTCTGCATCCCCTTAAGGACGTCTTTCGAGCTTTTCCCCTGTTTTCTTTTTCCTTTTGGCACTCGATGGTACGCTCTCAGTTTTTACATTTACATCTTCGGGGATTTTGCTCTTATAGAGCTGAAATAAAAGAGAAATTACATGCTATGGCCCCATTAAAAACCTTTCTGCCCCTTCAGAAAAGAAAAGGGTGCCATAAAAATAAAATAAAATATGAAAAATTACATCAAGCTATACATAATATCGCCGAAGCTCATCCGTATTCCAAGATCTAGGAATGTCGTTGTCGTCCATATCCTTCAATCTGTATGAACCGGGTCTTGACGAAGATACTACCAAAAAGGGTCCCTCCCATTTCAGCTGCAATTTGCCCACTGTATCTGGGTTAGCCACTCTCCGAAGCACCAAATGTCCTGGCTCAATATTCTTTAGCCGGACCTTTCTATCACGCCATTTTATTGTTTCGGCTTGATATTTATTGATGTTTTCCACAGCTTGAAGCATGATCTCTTCTATAGCATCTTTTTCCACAGAGTAATCAGCTTCAGATTCTGATTCTGCCGAAGCTACTACTCTTATTGATCCAGTTTTAGCTTCTTCCGGAGTTATTGCTTCGTCACCAAATAATAATTTGAATGGGGTAAAGCCTGTTGACCTTGATGTTGTTGTGTTGTGGCTCCACACCACTTTGATTAATTGATCTGGCCACTTTCCCCTGGGTTGATTGAAGATTAACTTCATTATTCCTGTCATTATGATGCCATTGGCTCTTTCAACAAGTCCATTTGACTCCGGATGTCTAACTGATGCAAAATGGATCCTCGTGCCAATTTGATCACAAAATTCTCTAAAAGCTTCGGAGTCGAACTGTGTCCCATTATCTACAGTGATAGCCTTTGGCACTCCGAAACGACAAACAATATTCTGCCAGAAAAACTTTTGAATGGCGGCCGAAGTTATTGTGGCTAAAGGCTTCGCCTCAATCCATTTAGAAAAATATTCCACTGCCACTACAACATATCTTAAGTTTCCTTGGGCTGGTGGTAACGGACCTAACAAATCAAGGCCCCACCTTTGCAATGGCCAAGTGGGTTGTATCAGCTGAGTCAGAGATGAAGGTTGTTTTTGATCTCTTGCACATTTCTGACAACCTTCGCACTTTTGAACCAATTCCGCTGCATCCGAAGCTGCCTTCGGCCAATAAAACCCTTGACAAAAAACTTTTCCAAGCAACGACCTAGATCCAATATGAGATCCACACAGGCCTGCATGTATTTCCTTCATCAATTCTATGCCTTCGGCTCTGGATAAACACTTGAGTAATGGAGCACAGACTCCATGCTTGTACAGCTCCCCTTCTATTATGACATATGGACGAGCTCTTGCTTCTATCCTCCTGTTATAAGTTTCGTCATCTAAAAGAAAGTTACCCTGAAGGTAAGAGATAATCTCAGTTCTCCAGTCTTCACTATAAACAGGAGATATATTAAGGACTGCTCTTTCAAGAAGTTCCACCGAAGGTGCTTTTATTGTTTCGAAAAATACGTCCGAAGGCAGGGGCAGCCCCTGTGCTGCTAACTTAGCTAGCAAATCAGCATGCTCATTTTCTCCTCGAGGAATATTTTTGACAGAAAATCTTTCGAAGGAAGCTTCAATCCTTCGGACCGTGTCTAGATATTTTTCAAGCTTCGGGTCTCTAGCCTTACAACTCTTGTCGATATGACCCGAAACAACCTGGGAATCAGTTTTAAGAATGGCCCTTCTGATTCCCATTGCTTTTAACTTCCGAAGACCCAAAAGTAGAGCTTCGTACTCAGTAATATTGTTTGTGCAACTGAAATCGAGTCTTGCCGCATAACAAGTTTTAACTTTAGAAGGTGAAACCAACACAGCAGCTGCTCCTGCTCCGAAGGTTCCCCAAGACCCATCGCAAAACACTGTCCATGCTTCGGCATCTTTATTTGTTTCTTCATCCTGAGCCCCTGGCGTCCAGTCAGCAATGAAATCTGCCAACGCTTGGGACTGAATCGAAGATCTATGCACGTAATCAATGCAAAATTCATTGAGCTCCGCAGCCCATTTTCCAATCCGTCCAGTAGCTTCTCTGTTTCTCATAATATCCTTCAACGGTTGCGAAGAGGGAACAACAATATTGTATGCTTGGAAATAATGCCGAAGCTTTCTGGAGGCCATCAAAACAGCATATAACACCTTCTCCAATTCTGTATAGTTTTTCTTTGATAAACTAAGAACCTCAGATACAAAATATATTGGGGCCTGCTTCTTGACTTGGCCATCAAGCTTCTCCTGGACAAGTGCCGCACTTACCGCTGAGTGCGAAGCTGCCACATATAATAACAAAGGAGCCCCTGGCGCTGGTGGAGTTAATGTTGTTAGATCTATCAAATATTGCTTCAACTCTTCAAAAGCTTTCTGTTGAATTGGTCCCCATTGGAAGACTTCGGCTGACTTCAGCACTTCGAAGAATGGTAAATTCCTCTCTGCTGATCTAGATATGAATCTGTTGAGAGATGCCAGCCTCCCCGTTAATCTTTGGGCCCCCTTTTTCGTACTTGGTGGTTCCATTCGAAGTATGGCTTCAATTTTACTTGGTTTAGCCTCAATTCCCTTTGTTGAAACCAGACAACCAAGAAATTTCCCCTTCTTTACTCCGAAGACACATTTTTCTGGATTCAGCTTCAGACCAGTCTGTCTAAAATTAGCGAAGGTCTCCTGCAGATCAGTAATGTGATTTTCTTGCTTCGTGCTTTTTACAATGATGTCATCAACATAAGTTAGCACATTTCTGCCTATCTGAGACTGAAGAACCTTCGCTGTCATTCTGCTGAAGCTTCCTCCAGCATTCTTGAGCCCCTCAGGCATCCGAAGGTAACAATATGTTCCACTAGGGGTTATGAAGCTGGTCTTCGGCTCATCCTCCTTCTTCATCCAAATTTGATGATAACCTGAATAACAATCTAGCAAACTCATAAGCTCTGATGAAGCTGCTGCATCAACTAAGGAATCTATCCTTGGCAATGGAAATTCGTCCTTCGGACATGCCTTGTTGAGATCTGTAAAATCGATACACATTCTCCATTTGCCATTGGCCTTTTTTACCATAACAGTGTTAGCTAGCCATTCTGGATATTTTACTTCTCTGATAACTCCTGCACTGAGGAGTCTTTTGACTTCATTCCGAGCCCCTTCGGCCTTGTCATTAGACATCTTTCGAAGCCTCTGCTTTCTGGGTCTGAAGGATGGGTCAACATTGAGCGAGTGTTCAATAACATCCCTGTTAACTCCGCAAAGATCATTAGCTGACCATGTAAAAACATCTTTGTTGTTGAACAAAAACCTTATCAAGGTTCTCTCCTGTTCTTTGGATAGTTGAGAGCCCAACAGCACCTTCTGCTCTGCTATGTCCTCGCATAAGAGCATGGGCTTCGGCTGATCTGCCGAAGCTGCTTTCTCCCTTCTAAATTTGTACTGTTCACAAGCTTCAGCTCCATCTATGTTATGGATTGCTTTTGAGTCAGTCCAGTTTCCTTCGGCCCTTCTGGCATCTTCCTGACTTCCATGAATAGCAATGGGTCCTTGATCCGAAGGTATCTTCATGCAAAGATAAGCAGGATGAAGAATTGCTTCGAAAGCATTGAGAGTACCACGACCAATGATTGCATTGTAAGGGTACTCCATGTCAACAATATCAAACACAACTTGCTCAGTTCTGGTGTTGTTAATGAATCCGAAGGTCACTGGCATGGTGATCTTGCCCAGTGCTACAATCTGTCTTCCTCCGAAGCCACAGAGAGGGTGTGTAGCATCATGAATCTTGTCTTCTGGCTCTTGCATTTGTCTGAAGGCCTTAGCAAATATAATATCAGCTGCACTGCCTGTATCAACCAAAACATTGTGGACCAGAAACCCTTTGATAACACAAGAAATAACCATAGCATCATTGTGAGGGAAATCTTTGAGTTGAAGATCCTCTTGAGAGAAGGTGATTGGAATGTGAGACCATCTTGACTTGATGAAGGGTCCTTGCACTCCAACATGTTGTACCCTTCTCTGCGCTTCTTTCTTCTGCTTTTTGTTGGCTGGCTCTGAGCATGAACCACCTGTTATCGGGAGCACCAGCTTCAGGGCCGAAGCAGCTCCAGCTTGATCGTTGAACGAAGCCATCAGCTCAAAAAAGTGGAAGTGAGTTGACCGGAGGTGGGCGCCAATGTTGGGGACTTGTTCTCAAATGCTAAGAGTTAAGAACAAGGCAACATGAAGTGTTAAATGTTAAAACCCTTCGTCCTTCGAAACATTATTTCCCTTCGGGATATAATGAGTCTTGGACGAAGGTTGCAAACAACATACCTTCGTAAGCACAATAAGCAATGATGAAGAATTTATATAAAACATAAGAAGAAATATAAACATTTAAACATTATCATAACATCATTTCTACTTTATTATCATGGAAAAACAGAAATGATATCAAATTACAAGTGTACCTTCGGCTTGCAGGAAAGCAAGAGTACAAGGATGACGCAAAAGCAAATAACAAGTCCGCGTGAACAGTACGGGAGTACTGTTCATCTATTTATAGGCGTGGGACGCAGCCTATGTAAAATTACATTCATGCCCATTATAAAAGTTTACAACAATGACTCAGACCCTTATGGACTACAAGGTCATTCTATCTTTAAGTCGGTTTGTAACTCCGAAGCTTCATGAACGGCACCCTTCGGCAACGCGTACGGACAGCTTCATCTGGAGCTGCTTCTTCCTGTAGGACCTTCGGCGCCGAAGCATGGTCCCAACATTGTATTATGTCATCTATCCAATTGGTATCTTTTTGTGATGCAATTGATATATTATGCCTAGACCAAGGTATGTTGTGATCCCCTCTAGTTCTGAGGATGCTAGAATGTGCAAAGTGCAAGTCATTCAAATACTTGTTGCACAACTTTAGGGGGAGCACACATAACTTGTGTCTTTTGAGACTAATTGTTTCTTGAGTGATCCTGCATAGTCTCAAGGTGGAAAAGGGAAGATGAGCAAGAAATGGAGCAATCAGTACTTGGGTACCTCCACAAGTCGAGTAATTGGTATCTAAAGTTGTGAGTAATTGCGTATTTAAAGGTTGCTCGTGCTCTATAATAGTTGGTGATTCGCTTATCTTTAAATATCATGGAGCTATGACAGTGATGATTTTTCAATTGGTAGCCTTGGTAGTGTGCTTCAATTGGTATCTTTTGGTAATCACTAGAATAGAAGCTTCATCTTGTGCCACAATACTATAACTTGTTCTAAGTTTGGTGTCTTAGCAACAAGAAAAGTTCAGGATAAAGGATCAGGCACAAGTGTAATGGAGCTCCCTAGAGATAAAACTTTCAAGATGGAAAGTACACCATAACATGGTAAAGGTACAAAATGAGGTATTGACCTTTTTGCGTATTTGTACCTTAATTTTCCTCCAATGCTTGTGGTGCATATGTTTAATGTGTAAGGGGGGGTAATGTTAGTGTGTTGCATTTTACCTGATTAATACCCTGCTGTCCCTTGACATCATCCTATGTTCTTGCTTGAATATGGTTTTGGTGTTTGATGTCAAAGGGGGAGAATTTGTGCATTAAAGCTTACCTCGACCTGAGAGGAAAGCTTATCTTAAGTGTTAAGAGGGTGAAGATTAATTTTTTGTGTGCTAAAGGACTCAAAGGGGTTTCCGTGAGGTCCTATGATCTTAAGGAAGAATGTGTTAGTTTTGTTGATAATACTGATCATATGCTTCTTGTTGTATTATATGGTGATAATACATAATTAGTGCTTCCGTTGATATGAATCAATTGGTATCTACTATGTTTGTCCCGTAATAGATATTCATGTGGTTCTGGTGCTTTAAATTGGTATCTTAATGATGAATAGTGGTAGGTTGATATTCCTGTGGTATATCCATTTAATTGGTGTTTAACTCTGATTTTGTGCATTTGTGTGTTATACGCATCACGGTTTAATTATTGACACAATGCATCCCACGGGTGCTAAGGTGTAGTAATGCTTCGAATTAGCCTAAGTATGTGCAATTTGGCATACAAGGCCAAAGTTAAGATTTTAATTTAAGCACATATTTAGGAGGAGCATTCTATAAACTTAGAATTCAAAATGTGTGCTTTAAATCTTATTCTTGTGTAAGCTTTAATTGTGCTGCCATCAATCACCAAAAAGGGGGAGATTGAAAGCTCTCTTGTGGGTTTTGGTGTTTGGATGACAACCCAATTAAAGGACTAACAAGTGTGCTAAGTGTTGAACAGGTGCTTAATGCAAAGCTAACAGGGTTCAACACAAGTGAACAAGTGTGATGGTCCAAATACTAGATTATCTATAGATAATGAACACTGCTTAAGTGAGACTCGGTGTGCGTAACTCAGAGACAACCGATCAAGCCAAGGATGGAGGCAAGAAGAGCTTTGACGTACCGAGTGCATGGGAGAAGGTTAAGGAGACCAGGAACCCAAAGCCAGGGGTAAAGAAGAAGACTTGCAAAGTCAAGGTTGATCGAGTTAAGAAGAGTTATGGTGCATCAAGGATCACTACATAAGGACATGACTAACAACCAATGAGGCAACATATACAGTTATGTGGTGTAAGTCATAAGGCTCAAGATCAAGCTCGAGAAGTGAACAAGGGAGTTGGAGCTCAGATATGCCAATCTAGATCAAGCCAAGTTGACTTAATGGTTTAGAGTCCAACATCAACCTCAAACATGCCAAATTGGGTAAAACGATGAAAAAGGTTAAGTATGTAAGGTTTGAGTGTTCAACCATGTTTCATACACCTCTTACTACAAGTTTGGTGCTTTGGTTTGCTCTCTAACTCTTTCTATAGAGAAAGTACCATTCTGAGCTCTTCTGGAGGAGAAACAGAAAAGCTAGGAGAAGAACAAGAAAGATGTAAGTTTCTAGGACTAAATCAATTGGATTATACTCTAAATGTGTTTGTTTAAGTCTCAGGAAAATCCTCCCAAAAGTTGAAGTCAAACGGAGAAAGAACGAAGGAAAAATTACTTAGTGTGATGTTGGCTGGTGCACAGGACAGTGAATAGTAACTCTGTCTGGTGCACAAAACAGTGAATAGTAACTCTGACCGGTGCACAGGACAGTGAATAGTGACCTGTCCGGTGCACATGACAGTGAATAGTGTTGTGTCCAGTGCACAGGACATTGAATAGTGACATGTCCGGTGCACAGGACAGTGAATAGTAACTTGTCCGGTGCACCAACGACTAGCTGTTCCAGAGAAGGAAACTGTCAATCAGATCCGTTACTGTTCACTATCCAGTGCGCCACCGGACAGTTCGGTGCACCCGCAACCAGGGAAGGCTGGGAGCTTCCAAATGAAGCTCCAACGGCTCCTAGGCCCTTTGGGGCTATAAAAGGGACCCCTAGGCGCCTCAAACAAGTACACAAGTGCAGCCAACAAGTCCATACATCATTTGGATCAATTCTTTCTCTCCCTCTCTTGTGTATCTCTCTAGTTTGTGTAGAGGCGAAGTTATAAGCCTTTAGAGAGAGGGGAAGTGCTGCTGAGAGCTAGAGCAAAATCTTGAGCGCATTGTTACTCTGTCGGAGTGCTGTCGAGAAGATTGTAAGCAGCCACGACATCGTTGTAACTGATATCAACATAGTGGAAGGCTCTATCTATTACACTGACAGATCTGAGCAAACGGAGGAAGGAGTTGAAATAGACTCCAAGCCAAGGTGTGGCTAACTCCAACGAGGACTAGACAAGCATTTCAGGCTTGGCCGAACCTCGGGATAAATCCCTGTGTTTGTGTGCTCTGCTCTGTGATGTGTGTTGTTTCTCTGTCTTATTTGTTGTTTATACTTGCACTTCAATATTTATATGTGGTTCAAGTTGTCTTCGAAGTGCAGGGTATTTTAAGACAGGAACTTCTATTCCACTGCAACCTACTCGAAGGGTCTTTCATTCCACTGCGATCCAACCTTCGAGTAGAGTAAGAATTTCCAGTTTTAAAGTGATAATTATTATCCGCCTATTCACCCCCCCTCTAGGCGACATCCAGATCCTGTTCCTGGGCATAGGAAACTTTCAAGGCAGCCTCGGGTGGAGATCCGCCCCTGGTTGATCCCCACCACCTAGCTCGTCTGTCCTGACGTTAGACAGACACTTCATGAATCGAGAATCCTCTTCTCCATCCCATTTCCGCGCTAGAGCATGCTCACCTCGCGTAATATTTTTCTACTATTCGTTTGATATCTTAATTAATTTTAGTTCAACAATAAATAAAAAATAGAGACTAATGTAAATATGTTTCGATTCTTAAATTTTATAGAGCTCATTAATACCCTAAGCACGTCACTGTGATGCTATATCGCATGCCTATAGCACGACACTGCACACCTAGCCTGTATCACAACATTGTCATCCTTCCCTTTCGTGCGTCGCTCTGTCGTTCTCCGCACGAGCGAAGGGTGAACCCGCTCGCACGGGCAAGGCGATGAGGGCACAAGGATGCGACCAACCGAGGGCGATGTGGCACAGGGCGAGCATGCTGGATGTGGACCGCGTGCGACATGTTGCTCGTGCCTCGTGCCCGTAGCTAGTGCTAGTAACATGGGCCAGGCTTTTTGAGCCAGCACGAGCACGGTCCAGAAATAAGAGCTCAATGCATGGCCCGACACAATGTGGTATAGATCGGGCTAGCACGGCTCGAAGACAGGCCTAGATCGAGCCTCAAATTTCGGACTGTTGGGCTCTAGCACGACCCACACATATGAGCCAGGCTTGAGCCAACCTGACCCGAAGAAGAAGGCTCGACGTGCTTTAGGACCAAGTTGGGCCACTATTTGTACTCTTTAGGTTGTCAATGGCACAACCCGAAAGTTTTTTGGGCCTTCTCGGCCCGAGTCTGTTTGTCCCGAAGCACGATAGGTCCGGACCATGCCAGCCCGGCCCAATTCCTAGTACTATTTGTGGCCTTCTCAGCCACATTCTATGCTATAGAGGGTGAGTGCACAGTGGTGATGCTCGCTCTATCGCAGGAACCCTTCAGCATACCAAGGTCATTCGCGTAAACGGAGTTAAATCTACAACAATATAATCTTACTAAATCACTTATAACAAACATAAATAATAGTTTAGAGTAGGATTATATTAAAACATTACAGTAGTATTATATTAAAACATCGATGAATGACAAAATCATAAAATATATAATAAAATTATACTATATATATATTAAATTTAGGAGAGGTGTAGAGGAACTCTATGGACTTTATGAATCATAGGGGGTTGAAGCCCCTACCGCTCCACCACTAGATCATGTCAATGAGTCTGAGGCTTCCTATGGCAGCCGTCCAAGCTAGCATGCACGCCACTGAAGAGTCATATAAAAAAATCTGTATCAGCTCTTTAACCAATAATAATTTAAGTGTCAATATCTGTTTTACCGGTCATGTCCTCGTAGAATGCATTAGTACACGTTGTGTCGTCAATAGATATTGTTCCAGCCCTATTCCTACTTCACCTAGTGCTAAAAATAGAGAGGAGCGTTGTTCATAGCGCCATAAACTTTAAAGAGAGAAGGTACTATCTACTGTCCAATCTTTTCTATAATATATTGAAGATTTTACTCATCTAAGTATCTAAGTGTGAGAAAAGCTTAGCATATGTTCATTCTCTTATATAGCAGTGTTGAAATAATTACTTGCTTTGTTTAGATTTTTGGAATTATATGGTTGATTGTATAATTTAGGAGAAAAAGAGTTCATCCTCATTAAATTGTCTCATGATGGTTATCCACTTGATGGTATCTACTTCGTAGCTTCAGTATCTTACCTTCACTCATTCAGACATTACCTACGTGATTCATGAAATATATCTCTTCATACATGATTCTCATGAACCTTATCTGGCTCTCGTGAACCTCATCTAGATCTGATGAAACATTCTTCGCTATATTAAAGGTACTTTGATCTAGTGGCCTACTGTAATCATGCTAATTGGATATGTTGTCTGTTGACTCATCGCTCTTCGAGTATTGCAGTGTTTTTGGAGGAAACTTAGGCTCTGTTTGGCACAGCTTATTTTCAGCTTCTTCATAAATTTAAGCCGAAGTTCTGCCAAACAGCCAGCTTCTGCAGCAGCTTATCAGTTCAGCTGCTTCTCAGAATACACTAAAAGCAGCCAACAAACAGAAGCTGCTTTTCACCAGCTTCTCAGATAAGCTGCTTTTTCAACAAGCAACAGCTGTGCCAAACAAGGCCCTAGTATCTTGATCGTCCAAGCGATAGTCCAGCCGAACAATTCTAACCGTACAACTGTGGCAACATCTAAAAACTAGGGTAAAAAATCTGTATATCCCAGATGCAAACACACTCTTTTACAGCCACTCACATACACCACTTGAAGGTCCATAAAAACATATCAAAATTTACAACTTAATCCAATAGTAATTTGTTTTTCTTCTATTTAGGGCTTGTTCGCTTTCCTCTCAATCCATGTGGATTTGATGGGATTGGATAGGTTTAAATCTCAAACAAGTTAAAATCCTTCATATTTTTTCCAATCTCATCAAATCCACATGGGACAAGAATAACCGAATAAGCCCTTATATGGACCACGAGGTGGTGAATGTTAGAGGCTGTAAGGGTTCATTTGGTGACAAGGGGATCACGGAGAGATTGGAGGCTCTCAATCCACTCCAATCTCTCCGTGATACCTGGTCACCAAATCCGTCCTAAAAGGGATTCTTTACATCTCGGATGCAAAGAATTTTTTTCCTAAAAACTACCCCCTGTTATGCAGAGCTAGACCAACTCATATTCACGCTCGCATCCGTGTTTAACATAAACTAGTACCAATCAAAAACATCCCCAAGATCATCATCACCACCATCATTTCCAAGATCACGCTCTTCTTCCACATCATCCATCTGTTCACCATGCTCTTCTTCCACATCAGCCATCTGTACGTCATGCTCTTCGTTCAACCAATTTGAACTATTTTCCTCCTCGTTTAAATCATCCAGTACATTCTAGAAACGAAGAAAATATGTTATAAATCTAATCAGATAAAATTAACATAATGTATGTCTTCAAGAAATACCTCATTTCCAGGGCCTCTTTCACTTGATGCACCATCTTGTTTTTGTGTACTTTTAATATCTGGCAGCACAACATCTTCAATGTTGAGCTGCTTAATTACCTTTTTGAAATACAAATTATCTGCATACATAAGTGAAACTGGTAAATGACAAGCACTGACCTAAATGAGAGATCAGAAAAAAATGCAAGTTGACCCACTAATTAAGCGACATCTCACCTCCTGAGCGATGAACTATAGCATCATGGACTAGCAATGGATTTTTTCTCTCCTCAGATTTAAATTTCTGCCGCACCTGATGGCGAGTCTTATCAGGGAATAATTGTTGTATCATTGCAAAATCGCTACCAAATTGTCGAAGACCCTGGTCCAAAATTAATACAATAACATCTTAGCAGAAGAACAAAGATCATATGCAATTATATATAGCATTCCAAGCGCTTAATTTCTAAAGAAAAATAAACCTCATAAAACAAGTCGGTATCTGATTTTGACCATTTTCCCCGGGCTGGTTTGTTCATGTAGCCATGTAGGAATGGTAGTTCAATTTTGTTGCATTTTGTACATGCTCCTCTGTTATATCGTTGTCAAAGAACCTAGCTTCCTCATCTCTGTAGCCCAAATCATCCATATCATCTAGTTGAAAGTTTCTGTGCATAAGATAACATATTAACGAAAGAATCGAATAAATGCAAATAAAAAAATGAAACCATAGTACCCATTGTTTAAACCTTTAAAATTTTAAATTTTGATCAAGGATGTCTTAGCGATATTTGAATCTTCAACTTAAATTCAGACAAACCAATCAGCCATTTAAATAATCATGGCTTTTGGGCTGCATTTCCAGGTGTTAAAATAAAATGTCAGGGATGGAATACATAACACAAAGGGGCTTTTAAGCTGCAAAACCAATCAAAAGTTGATTTTGGAAGGGTCTTGGCTATTCAACAGGTGTATATGAAATGAAATGCCGAGAATGAAATAAATAGCACTAGCAGAGTATGATAGGCTTTGATGCAGTCCAAAAATCTGAAGGATGCCAAAAATGACTCTGGATCCAGCAAGAGCAACATCAATGTCATCTTGAAATAACTTATACTCTATATATCTGTCGGCGTTCCGAGACCGTGGGGTCCCCGAGCCGACGAGTGAGTGTGCCGCGTGCCCCAGCCCAGATGGGTCGAGCGCGTGGGCGAGCGCGAAGGGGGGAGAGAGAGAGAGAGCGAGGCGGCCGGAGCCGGGTCGTGGGGGAGTCGGAGAATTCCCGCGGCCTTCGTGTTCGTCCCGCGCCCAGGTCGGGTGCGCTTGCAGTAGGGGGTTACAAGCGTCCGCGCGAGGTGAGGGGAGCGGGCGGCCCCGAGAGAGCGCCTGCCCCTGCCCTTCGTCCCCGCGAGGCCAACCTTCTCTAAGAAGGCCCTGGTCCTTCCTTTTATAGTCGTAAGGAGAGGATCCAGGTGTACAAAATGGGGGTGTAGCAAGGTGCTACGTGTCTAGCGAGGGAGAGCTAGCGCCCTAAGTACATGCCAAGGTGGCAGCCGGAGAGATCTTGGCACCCTGTTGGTGTGGCGTCGTGGCGGTTGGAGGAGTAACGGAGCCGGACGGGGGGACGGCTGTCGGAGTGGCTGGGCCCTTGCTGACGTCCTCCTGCTTTCGTAAGGGAGCTGAGAGCCGCCGTCGTCATGGTCTAGCGGGGCGCCATCATTTGCCTATCTGGCGTGGCTGGCCAGATGGGACGCCGGTCTTGTTCTCTGCGACCCAAGTCGGCTCAGGGCAGGGTGATGATGACGCTCCCTGTTGACGTGGCGGTCTCGTGTCCTAGGTCGGGCGTCGTGGAGGCTCCTCCGAAGCCGAGGTCGAGTCCGTCCTGCGAGACAGAGGCAGAGTCCGAGCCCTGGGTCGGGCGAGGCGGAGATCGTTCGGCAGAGGCAGAGGCGGAGTCCGAGCCCTGGGTCGGGCGAGGCGGAGGTCGCCGTCTTCCGGGGCCTTAGCCCGAGTCCGAGCCCTGGGTCGGGCGGAGCGGAGTTCGCCGTCTTCCGGGGCCTTAGCCCGAGTCCGAGCCCTGGGTCGGGCGGAGCGGAGTTCGCCGTCTTCCGGGGCCTTAGCCCGAGTCCGAGCCCTGGGTCGGGCGGAGCGGAGTTCGCCGTCTTCCGGGGTCTTAGCCCGAGTCCGAGCCCTGGGTCGGGCGGAGCCTCCTATGGCACCTCTGGCGAAGTCTGGTCGCCCGTCGGTCTTACCTTTTGCGTTAAACGCCCCGGTGACTGGGTCGGTTGGCGCGGTGATTTAGTCAGGGTTTCTTCTTATCGAAGGCGGGGCCTCGGGCGAGCCGGAGATGCGTCTGCCGTGAAAGAGGAGGCCTCAGGCGAGACGGAGTCATCTTAGGGTCGGCTGCCCTCGCCCGAGGCTAGGCTCGGGCGTGGCGTGGTCAAGTCACTCGTATGGACTGATCCCTGACTTAATCAAACCCATCAGGCCTCTGCAGCTTTATGCTGATGGGGGTTACCAGCTGAGAATTAGGCGTCTTGAGGGTACCCCTAATTATGGTCCCCGACAGTAGCCCCCGAGCCTCGAAGAGAGTGTTAACACTCGCTTGGAGGCTTGCGTCGCACTTTTTTGCAAGGGGACCAGCCTTTCTCGGTGGTGCTTTGTTCCGGTGGGTGCGCGCGAGCGCACCCGCCGGGTGTAGCCCCCGAGGCCTCGGAGGAGTGGTTTCACTCCTTCGAGGTCTTAATGCCTTGCGTAATGCCTCGGCTGGTCTGGCGGTTCCCTCATGCGAGCAGGGCGTAACCCAGGTGCACTGTCGGGGCCCAAGTTCTCGGGCTGGTATGTTGACGCTGTCAACGGTTCGGCCGGAGCCGGGTTTGCGAGAGCAGCCCCCGAGCCTTCGCACGGAGCGAGAGGACGATCGGGGACAGACTCGACTTTTTATATACGCCCCTACGTCGCCTTTCCGCAAGGAGGAGGGGGGAGTGCGCCATGTTACCCTCGATGGGCACCGAACATGGTGTCTCCGGTGAGCTGCAATCGGGTAATCCGAGTGGACGTCCGTGCCCCGTTCGTTGGGGGTCGGCTAGGGGCCCGGAGGCACGCCCAAAAGTACCTGCGGGTGATCTGCCGGACCCGGTCCCCTAGCGACGGGGTCCAAGGGCTCGTTGCCTCCCTCCGATGGGATTCCGTTACAGAGTCGTTCCCGCTGGTCTCGGAAATGTCCTAGGGTACCTCGGGAGCGCAGCCCGAGCCTTGGTTATGTATCGAACGTACCCCTGGTCATCCCTCGCTCGGCGTCTGAGGCGACTGTGAACCCTTCGACAGGCCAGCCTTCGAACCCCTGATCAGTAGGGGGCACGGAGCCCGAGTAGCCTGAGGCGGTCGTGGGACCTTTCGGGGGCCGACCTTCGAACCCCTGACCAGTAGTGGGTGTCGGGCCCACGCGATCTGAGGCAGCTGTTGAACCCTTCGGGGGGCCAGCCTTCGAACCCCTGATCAGTAGGGAGGCTCGGAGCCTAGTTCCTTCACGGGGAAGGATCCCTTTGGGGTTATCCCCCTTCTCGGTCCCTGTTGCAAGAGATAGAGAAAGAAGGAAAAGGGAAAAAGGATTCGAAATTGAACGTCGTGGCGTACCTTTTTCGGCGTGGTCGTTTTGGCGAAGGTGAAACGTCACCAGCCGCTCCCGCCCGTAGCGCTATCCGTCGAGCCGCGGAGTTAATGCGCCGGGGTGAGTAGTTGGCGAGGTTGCCGTTGCGCGTGCGCGAGCCGTTCGAGGTACGGGTCACGGGTGCGTCGTCTTCACGCCGTGAGAGGGGGCTCTCTTGCTGCCTCCGGATGGGACATGAGCTTGGCTGATGGCGTGACCGCTGCTCTCGCGCGCCTGCCACCGTCATTACTGCCGGCCCATTCTTGACCGCGTTTGACCGTTGCGCCAGGCTGGCGCTGCTGGGTCGCGGGTTGGGTCGCCTCGAATCGCGGTATCGGTTCCGCAATCGAGGAGGTGCGGTGGTGGAGCGAGTGGCGCAGCGGTTCGCATGCAGCACCCGGCGCGCCAGTTGCACGACGCGTGGGCTTGAGCCGTCGCGCTGGCCTGTCAGGAGTCGGAGAGGCGCGTCCACTTGGCGCGGTTGCATGCCGCCTGCATGGCCGCTTGCCCCTTTTGCCCGCTGGTCTGGGCAAAAGTGGAGGGTTACTCGTAACCGCTGGGCGGTTGTGTGCGTCGTGCGCAGCGGTTCGGCTTCCTCTGCTTGGAGCCGGTCTGCCTGACAGGCGGGCCCCAGCCCCCGCGCCGTAGGGGAGGACTTTGGAGGCGTGTTGGAGAAGACTCAGCCCGTGACGGTTGAGGGCGCAAGCAGGGGGAGTTGCCTTTAAAAGGAGGGCGACCCCCTTCGTAAGGTAACCATGTCTCCTTCCTCCCCTATGCATTGTGTCTCTCCATCTTCCGAGCCCCCGGATGGGGGGAACCGCCGTCCTTTCGCTCCATCGCTGGAGGAACGCAACTCCGTGGGAGTTGGCACCTTTCAGCCATCGTTCGGCTTCAAGGATTTTCATCATGCAGCCCGGTCGCACCCCTCCACCGGTGGTCACCCAAGATGGTGACCTCCGGCTTGATGGTGGGGGAAAGCGAGCCGGGCTGCGGTCTTTGCCCCTCCCTCAGCCTCAAGGATTTTCATCACCAGGGCTGGGGAGGGGAGTGCGCCGAGTCGAGGTCGGCCCCTGCGTGGGCGGCGGCCTGCTCCTTCACTCGGTGATCGGAGGGAGGAGCGGTCGTCGTCCGCGGCGCCGGCAGCTGCAGCGTGCCCGGCTTTCGGACGCGAGTGGCTTCGGAGCCGCTCGCGGCGCCGGCGTCTGCCACGGCAGCTGGAAGAGGTTCTTCCGTCGGAGCGGCAGCCCGGGCCGGCCACGGACTGATCTCCAACTCTACGGCCTTCTGCCCGTCCTTGCCTCACGAGTTTTTTGGCGTGGGCGGGGGCCTTCTGGCGGCAGCACCTGCCCTGAGGTCAGTGCTGTCGCTGTTCGACCCCCCGGAGCAGAAGTCGTCGTCGTCGCCACTGCTGGAGCAGGTGACGGCGCGCCGTTCGTCGGTCTTCCGTTGCTCCGCAGGCCTTCCCCCTCGGAGTGGGGTTGTTCATACCTACGGAGGGGGAACCGGAGTTCCGTTTGTAATGGCACTTCGGGTGTCGGGTTTTTTGTTCATTTTGGCTTTCGGGGCCTGAACATGTATGTAACCACGGCACGGAGCCGTGTTTTTTCCTCATTTCCGAGCACTAAGACTCGTCTGCTGATTGTCTGAACCGCTTCACCAAACATGAGTTGCCCCGTGTCAAGGTGACGAGTGAGGTATCCGTATCCCGGAGGCGTAGGAGTCCCTCGGCTCGGTCGGACCTGTTGTCTGAGGCTCCTCTTGTTTAGTTAAAGAGACCCCTCAGCCGCTCTTCGACGAGCCGAGGCCAGGGGTAGCGATATCAGCATGAGCAGAGGCGTTGTTGGCTCGGAAATGAAACCTGGTTGGCCGGAGCCTAGCCGGGTTGTCCGTTGGCAGGATCGACGTCGGAGCTGTTCAGCCGAGGCTTCGGACCGAGCTGGCGCCCTCGGAAGGCGGTCGGCCGAGGCCCCGGAGGTGGCCAGCCGAGCCGTCCGCTCGGGCCGGGTTCTCGGAGGAGTCCCTGGCAGAGATTGCTCGAACGTGGTGATGACGTTGTCCTTCGGAGCGGAGGCCCTCGGACCGCGTCGCCATCCGAGGCTAGGTCGGGCCTTGCCGAAGGCGCTGTTGATGCCGAGGGTGTCATCGCCCTCTTCCAGCGTCAAGATCCGAGCCTGCAGGGTCAAATCGTCTTGTAGCGTGGGCCTTGCGCGGCCGTTGAGGCCAGAACACACACCCTTGCTGCGTTATAAAGCTGCGTCTCTTTTCCTCTTGTTTCAAGTATCTGGACCTTTCGTCGGTAGCAGGGATGTTAGTGCGAGCAAGAGTTGCTTCTCGCGGGAGGTGATGAGTGAGGTATCCGTAACCCGGAGGCGTGGGAGTCCCTCGGCTCGGTCGGCCTCGCCGCTTACGCGTACTTTTACCCGTCCATGAGGCCCTGTCACCGACTCAGTCGAGAAGGCTCGAAGAATCGCCTCGACAGAAAAACTTCCGTACGTAAAGACTTGTTCGATCCGCGGATTCGCCTTATCCGAGCGCGAGTTACTTATCGCAGAAGGTGATGAGTGAGGTATCCGTATCCCGGAGGCGTAGGAGTCCCTCGGCTCGGTCAGCCTTGACTGCTTACGTGTACCCCGTCGTTTCCAGGACCCACTTTTCGAAGTAGTCAAAAAGCACGAAAGATGTTCTGGTAAAAGAGATTTTTTGTTCGAGGAAAATTTTGACGCAGAGGGGGTTTCCCCCCTTTTAGCCCCCGAGGGAGGGTCGGGCTTTGCCGAGGCGAGGCCGACCCTTCCTTGTTGACTAAACTTTGCGTGGGTGCGAGGTGTATGAACAATTTTGGAAACATCTTAAGGGTAGAAGCGACGTAGCTGTTGGATGTTCCAAGCGTTGCCGTAGACCTCGCCTTGACTGTTGGCCAGCTTGTACGTTCCGGGCTTCAGAACTTTGGCGATGATGAACGGCCCCTCCCAGGGGGGCGTGAGCTTGTGCCTCCCTCGGGCGTCTTGCCGCATCCGAAGCACCAGGTCGCCCACCTGGAGATCTCGGGGTCGGACCCCTCGGGCGTGGTAGCGTCGCAGGGACTGCTGATACCGCGCCGAGTGTAGTAAGGCCCTGTCCCGAGCCTCGTCCAGCTGGTCCAGCGAGTCTTCTCGGCTAGCTTGGTTGCTTTCTTCGTTGTAGGCCCTCGTCCTCGGGGAGCCGTATTCCAGGTCAGTGGGCAGGACGGCCTCGGCCCCGTAGACCAGGAAGAAAGGCGTGAAACCCGTGGCTCGGCTTGGCGTCGTCCTCAGGCTCCAGACCACCGAGGGGAGTTCCTTCATCCATCGCTTGCCGAACTTGTTGAGACCGTTGTAAATCCGAGGCTTGAGCCCTTGTAGAATCATGCCATTGGCACGTTCCACTTGCCCATTCGACATACCCGGCGGGTGTCGGCCGCGATGGGGAAGCCGGACTCCCACGCCTTCTCCCAGCCTCGAATGCGCCCCGACCAGGGGTGCGTCGCTCTGGTGAGTGTTCGTCCCTTCCTTCTTCACATACCGGGTTGCTCCTGATTCTCCCTATCGGGTTTCTCTCTCCCCCCTTTTTAGGAGGTGGGGCGGCACAAACCCTCCCTGCCGCCGGTCCCGGAGGACGCGGTGGGTCGGGCGGCGCGGCGGGTCGCCGCGGAGGAGGAGAAGAAGAAAAAGGATGCGGAGAAGGCCCGGGCCCGCAGGCGGAGGCGGGCTCGGGATGCCCTGGAGAAGCGCCGTCGCCAGCAGGAGAGGGAAGGACTTCCCAGGGAGCTGTCGCCGGAGACGTCCGACGATGCTGACGACGACGACGACGAAGAGGAGGAGGACGACATGGCCGCCCGTCTCGGTCTCAGCCCTGGCTTGGGGTGTGGCTGGGAGCCGTCGAGTCAGCCCCCGAGCGGGCCTACATCGTCGGTCCCTGGAGCCGAGGCGTCGGGTCCCCGACCTGAGGGGTGGGGGCAACCCGAGAGGGTCCTTGACCCCTCGGCTGGAGGAGCTGACGCGACTCCAGGGAGCCGGGCCGAGGGGTCCGTTCCTCGGGATCCGTCGCCCGTGCCGGCAGCATGGGGGAGCGATCCTCAGGTTGCCGCGGCGGCGCCTGGGCAGTCCGCCTCTCGGGCCTCAGGGGCGTCCGAGGCGAGGGCGGCGCCGGGGCTGTTGGCGAGGCAGACCTCGGCAGTGGTTCCAGGAAGCGGGAGCCAAGAGACCTCCCCCCAGACACCGTGGATCATGGTCCGGAGCGGGTAGGTACCTTGGAATGTCCCCGTCCCGGCGCTTCATTCATATGTCTGGGCCGTGATTTTCCCTTTCTTGTTTTCTCCAGCAAACGGAGCCATGGCCCTACTGACCTGGCGCCTCGGAAGGCCCTCAAGACGGCGTTGGTCCAGGCAGCTGGCGCCACCTCGGGCCCTGCCGCTCAGCCGACCCTTTCGCAGGGTGCTCCGCCGCACGGGGCTCAGGCGTCGCATGTTCCGGGGGAGCAGGTCGCCGAGGCGGGCTCCTCTGCCGAGGTAGCCATCGTGATCGGGGAGGCGGCCGGCGCCGGCGCGGTCCCGATCTCGCCTGCCATGTCGGCCATGCCGGCGTCTGTCGCTACCGCAGTTGGCACAGTCCCAGTCGGAGAGCGTGCGGTTGCCGCCGGCGTCGAGACAGCCGCGGCGTCGGCGCTCGGGGCCTCGGAAGAGGTGGGCGCGGACGCGCAGTGCTCCCGGGCGGGCGGCAGCCTTGTCGCTATGCGGCGGAGCCCCGAGGCCCGGGGCCAGTTGCTCCGATTCCGGACCCGCGAGGCTTCGGACCCTATCTTCGTTCTTGACGACGAAGAGGAGGACCAGTCCTGGGACGAGCTCCGCAAGCGTGCGGAGGCGGCAGTGGGGTTGCTCCGATCGTCGCTGGAGGTTCTCTGCGGGGACGTCCCCAAAATCCTTCAGGTAATGGTTTTAGGCATACCTTCTTGCTTCTGCGAGTGAGGCGCTCGTCGTGATATCTTGTTTCCCTTTCCAGGATCTGACGGACCGGAGCGCTGCCAAGTCGTCGTTCATTCGTCGCGAGGCCGTCGTCTGGGGCTCGCTGCGGTCCCTGAGGACTTCGCTCGCCGGGGCTACCGCGCGCCTTTCTCAGCAGGACGCTGAGATAGCGGACCTCCAGTTGCTCTGCGCTGACCTGAAGGCCGAGGCGGCGGCAGCGCGCACGGAGGTGCTACAACGGCGGTCGGAGTTCGCCCAGGTTGCCGAGGAGCGGGACCAAACTCGGGGCCAGGCTGCCGAGGCCGAGAGCCGGGCCAAGATCCTTGCGGCCGATCTGGCCGCAGCCCAAGTCGCAGCCTCGGAGCAGCGCGTCCGAGCCGGAGGTATGGCTCGACCGTCCTCGGTTCTCGATCTTGTCCGTTTCTTCTGCTTGTGTTTGAGGTCTTTCTTCTGGTTGTTCGCAGAGCTCGAGTCTGCCCTCGACGAGTCTGCCAAGGCGCTTGCCGAGGCGCTCGACGGGGCTGCTGAGCAAAGGGAGGCCGATCTCGCGGCCATGTCCGAGGCCGTCTCGGAGGTCTATCGGAAACTCGGTCCCGGCGACGTCCCTTCAGGAAGCTCTCCCCAAAGCCGCCTTCAAGCCCTGGGTGATTACGCGCGCGGTAAAGTCCGCGGGGCGCTGCACCACGGCGTCAGGCGGGCCTTCGCCGTGCTCGCTTCCCACTACGTTGTGGACTTGGAGCGGGTCAGCGAGGGGTACTGCCTGCCTGATGAAGACGAGGCGGCCCTGGCGGAAGTTCAGCGGCTCGACGCGGTCGCTGCGGGTCCGAGCGCGGCGCTGGCGACCGTCTTCGAAGCGGAGATTCTTCCTCCTGCGCCGCCGTCGGAAGCGGAGGTGGACCTTACCGACGGCGGGGGTGGAGTTGAGGGCGCGGCTCCTGCCCGAGGCGACGCCTGATTTTTGTTGGGACAATTTCTATTGGATGTGTGATTTGCCGCGGCCACCGAGGCCTAGACATTTTACTTCTCTTCCGTGAAGTCATGCTCCTTTTCGTTTCGATTTTCGCGCCTGGCCCGTAGTGTCGACAACAGGGTGATTTCCCGAGCTGGGTCCTTTTTCGTGGCAGGCGACGAGTGAGGTGTCCCTAGCCCGGAGGCATGGGTGTTCCCCGGCTCAGTCGGTCTCGCCATTTACTCGTACCCAAGTTCGCTCCTCAGGACCCTGCTTCTGACGCATCCGGGAGAACGCAAAAAACCCTTTGTCGGCGTTCCGAGACCGGGGGGTCCCCGAGCCGACGAGTGAGTGTGCCGCGTGCCCCAGCCCAGATGGGTCGAGCGCGTGGGCGAGCGCGAAGGGGGGAGAGAGAGAGAGAGAGCGAGGCGGCCGGAGCCGGGTCGTGGGGGAGTCGGAGAATTCCCGCGGCCTTCGTGTTCGTCCCGCGCCCAGGTCGGGTGCGCTTGCAGTAGGGGGTTACAAGCGTCCGCGCGAGGTGAGGGGAGCGGGCGGCCCCGAGAGAGCGCCTGCCCCTGCCCTTCGTCCCCGCGAGGCCAACCTTCTCTAAGAAGGCCCTGGTCCTTCCTTTTATAGTCGTAAGGAGAGGATCCAGGTGTACAAAATGGGGGTGTAGCAAGGTGCTACGTGTCTAGCGAGGGAGAGCTAGCGCCCTAAGTACATGCCAAGGTGGCAGCCGGAGAGATCTTGGCACCCTGTTGGTGTGGCGTCGTGGCGGTTGGAGGAGTAACGGAGCCGGACGGGGGGACAGCTGTCGGAGTGGCTGGGCCCTTGCTGACGTCCTCCTGCTTTCGTAAGGGAGCTGAGAGCCGCCGTCGTCATGGTCTAGCGGGGCGCCATCATTTGCCTATCTGGCGTGGCTGGCCAGATGGGACGCCGGTCTTGTTCTCTGCGACCCAAGTCGGCTCAGGGCAGGGTGATGATGACGCTCCCTGTTGACGTGGCGGTCTCGTGTCCTAGGTCGGGCGTCGTGGAGGCTCCTCCGAAGCCGAGGTCGAGTCCGTCCTGCAAGACAGAGGCAGAGTCCGAGCCCTGGGTCGGGCGAGGCGGAGATCGTTCGGCAGAGGCAGAGGCGGAGTCCGAGCCCTGGGTCGGGCGAGGCGGAGGTCGCCGTCTTCCGGGGCCTTAGCCCGAGTCCGAGCCCTGGGTCGGGCGGAGCGGAGTTCGCCGTCTTCCGGGGCCTTAGCCCGAGTCCGAGCCCTGGGTCGGGCAGAGCGGAGTTCGCCGTCTTCCGGGGCCTTAGCCCGAGTCCGAGCCCTGGGTCGGGCGGAGCGGAGTTCGCCGTCTTCCGGGGTCTTAGCCCGAGTCCGAGCCCTGGGTCGGGCGGAGCCTCCTATGGCACCTCTGGCGAAGTCTGGTCGCCCGTCGGTCTTACCTTTTGCGTTAAACGCCCCGGTGACTGGGTCGGTTGGCGCGGTGATTTAGTCAGGGTTTCTTCTTATCGAAGGCGGGGCCTCGGGCGAGCCGGAGATGCGTCTGCCGTGAAAGAGGAGGCCTCAGGCGAGACGGAGTCATCTTAGGGTCGGCTGCCCTCGCCCGAGGCTAGGCTCGGGCGTGGCATGGTCAAGTCACTCGTATGGACTGATCCCTGACTTAATCAAACCCATCAGGCCTCTGCAGCTTTATGCTGATGGGGGTTACCAGCTGAGAATTAGGCGTCTTGAGGGTACCCCTAATTATGGTCCCCGACAGTAGCCCCCGAGCCTCGAAGAGAGTGTTAACACTCGCTTGGAGGCTTGCGTCGCACTTTTTTGCAAGGGGACCAGCCTTTCTCGGTGGTGCTTTGTTCCGGTGGGTGCGCGCGAGCGCACCTGCCGGGTGTAGCCCCCGAGGCCTCGGAGGAGTGGTTTCACTCCTTCGAGGTCTTAATGCCTTGCGTAATGCCTCGGCTGGTCTGGCGGTTCCCTCATGCGAGCAGGGCGTAACCCAGGTGCACTGTCGGGGCCCAAGTTCTCGGGCTGGTATGTTGACGCTGTCAACGGTTCGGCCGGAGCCGGGTTTGCGAGAGCAGCCCCCGAGCCTTCGCACGGAGCGAGAGGACGATCGGGGACAGACTCGACTTTTTATATACGCCCCTACGTCGCCTTTCCGCAAGGAGGAGGGGGGAGTGCGCCATGTTACCCTCGATGGGCACCGAACATGGTGTCTCCGGTGAGCTGCAATCGGGTAATCCGAGTGGACGTCCGTGCCCCGTTCGTTGGGGGTCGGCTAGGGGCCCGGAGGCACGCCCAAAAGTACCTGCGGGTGATCTGCCGGACCCGGTCCCCTAGCGACGGGGTCCAAGGGCTCGTTGCCTCCCTCCGATGGGATTCCGTTACAGAGTCGTTCCCGCTGGTCTCGGAAATGTCCTAGGGTACCTCGGGAGCGCAGCCCGAGCCTTGGTTATGTATCGAACGTACCCCTGGTCATCCCTCGCTCGGCGTCTGAGGCGACTGTGAACCCTTCGACAGGCCAGCCTTCGAACCCCTGATCAGTAGGGGGCACAGAGCCCGAGTAGCCTGAGGCGGTCGTGGGACCTTTCGGGGGCCGACCTTCGAACCCTTGACCAGTAGTGGGTGTCGGGCCCACGCGATCTGAGGCAGCTGTTGAACCCTTCGGGGGGCCAGCCTTCGAACCCCTGATCAGTAGGGAGGCTCGGAGCCTAGTTCCTTCACGGGGAAGGATCCCTTTGGGGTTATCCCCCTTCTCGGTCCCTGTTGCAAGAGATAGAGAAAGAAGGAAAAGGGAAAAAGGATTCGAAATTGAACGTCGGGGCGTACCTTTTTCGGCGTGGTCGTTTTGGCGAAGGCGAAACGTCACCAGCCGCTCCCGCCCATAGCGCTGTCCGTCGAGCCGCGGAGTTAATGCGCCGGGGTGAGTAGTTGGCGAGGTTGCCGTTGCGCGTGCGCGAGCCGTTCGAGGTACGGGTCACGGGTGCGTCGTCTTCACGCCGTGAGAGGGGGCTCTCTTGCTGCCTCCGGATGGGACATGAGCTTGGCTGATGGCGTGACCGCTGCTCTCGCGCGCCTGCCACCGTCATTACTGCCGGCCCATTCTTTACCGCGTTTGACCGTTGCGCCAGGCTGGCGCTGCTGGGTCGCGGGTTGGGTCGCCTCGAATCGCGGTATCGGTTCCGCAATCGAGGAGGTGCGGTGGTGGAGCGAGTGGCGCAGCGGTTCGCATGCAGCACCCGGCGCGCCAGTTGCACGACGCGTGGGCTTGAGCCGTCGCGCTGGCCTGTCAGGAGTCGGAGAGGCGCGTCCACTTGGCGCGGTTGCATGCCGCCTGCATGGCCGCTTGCCCCTTTTGCCCGCTGGTCTGGGCAAAAGTGGAGGGTTACTTGTAACCGCTGGGCGGTCGTGTGCGTCGTGCGCGGCGGTTCGGCTTCCTCTGCTTGGAGCCGGTCTGCCTGACAGGCGGGCCCCAGCCCCCGCGCCGTAGGGGAGGACTTTGGAGGCGTGTTGGAGAAGACTCAGCCCGTGACGGTTGAGGGCGCAAGCAGGGGGAGTTGCCTTTTAAAAGGAGGGCGACCCCCTTCGTAAGGTGACCATGTCTCCTTCCTCCCCTATGCATTATGTCTCTCACCTCGATCCACTTGGAGAATTTGTCGATGGCGACCAGCAGGTGCGTGTAGCCCCCGGGCGCCTTCTGCAGAGGGCCGACGAGGTCCAGACCCCACACAGCGAAGGGCCAGGTGATGGGTATCGTCTGCAGAGCCTGAGCGGGCAG
Organism: Zea luxurians; assembly: GCA_029449295.1. Lineage (NCBI taxonomy): Eukaryota > Viridiplantae > Streptophyta > Magnoliopsida > Poales > Poaceae > Zea > Zea luxurians. Next base: position 114,379,841 of record JAOPSE010000006.1, on the reverse strand, counting down.
GTGGGTCTGCTTCGCATAGAATTGACACCCTTCGCAGGCGCGGACAATTCTAGTGGCGTCAGCCACCGCCGTTGGCCAATAGAAGCCTTGGCGGAAAGCGTTCCCGACGAGGGTTCGGGGTGCTGCATGATGACCGCAAGCCCCCGAGTGTATTTCCCGCAGGAGTTCCTGACCTTCGGCGATGGAGATGCATCGCTGGAGGATGCCCGAGGGGCTGCGGTGGTAGAGCTCCTTATCGTCGCCCAGCAAGACGAACGATTTGGCGCGTCGTGCTACCCGCCGAGCCTCGGCTCGGCCGAGGGGCAGTTCTCCTTGGTGGAGATACTGCAGGTACGGGGTCTGCCAATCTTGATCTGGCACGACCCCGTTCTGCTCCTCCTCGATGCGCAGCGCTTCGCCCTCGGGCTCCGAGGTTTCCTCGGGTTGAGCCGAGGATGGCTCGGGCTGGGCCGAGGTCACCTCGGACGAGGCCGAGGGTGCCTCGGGCGCGTCGCCTATCTTGACGGAGGGTTGGTGCAGATCCCGGGAGAAGACGTCCGGGGGAACCGTCGTTCGCCCCGAGGCGATCTTCGCCAGCTCGTCCGCAGTCTCGTTGTAGCGCCGGGCGATGTGGTTAAGCTCGAGCCCGTAGAACTTGTCTTCCAGGCGTCGAACCTCCTCACAGTAGGCCTCCATCTTCGGGTCGCGGCAGAGGGAGTTCTTCATGACTTGGTCGATGACGAGCTGCGAGTCGCCGCGCGCATCGAGGCGTCGGACCCCTAGCTCAATGGCGATTCGCAATCCGTTGATCAGAGCCTCGTACTCAGCCACATTGTTGGACGCCGGGAAATGGAGGCGGAGCACGTAGCGCAGGTGTTTCCCGAGGGGCGAGACGAAGAGCAGGCCCGCGCCAGCTCCCGTCTTCATTAGCGACCCGTCGAAAAACATGGTCCAGAGCTCTGGTTGGATCGGAGCCGTTGGCAACTGGGTATCGACCCATTTGGCTACGAAATCCGCCAGTACCTGGGACTTGATGGCCTTCCGAGGGGCGAACGAGATTGCCTCGCCCATGATTTCCACCGCCCACTTCGCGATCCGCCCCGAGGCTTCTCGGCACTGGATGATCTCCCCCAGGGGGAAGGATGACACCACAGTCACCGGATGGGATTCGAAGTAATGTCGCAGCTTTCGCCTCGTCAGGATCACTGCATATAGCAGCTTCTGGACCTGTGGGTAGCGGATTTTGGTCTCGGACAGCACTTCGCTGACGAAGTAAACTGGCCTCTGAATGGGCAAAGCATGCCCCTCTTCTTGCCTTTCGACCACGATCGCGGCGCTGACCACCTGAGTGGTTGCGGCGACGTAGACCAGGAGGGCTTCTCCATCAGCTGGGGGTACCAAGATGGGCGCCTGGGTGAGGAGCGCCTTCAGGTTCCCGAGGGCTTCCTCGGCCTCGGGAGTCCAAGTGAAGCACTCGGCCTTCCTTAAGAGGCGGTACAGGGGCAGACCTCTTTCGCCGAGGCGCGAGATGAAACGGCTCAAGGCCGCGAGGCATCCCATGACCCTCTGTACGCCTTTTAAGTCCTTGATGGGCCCCATGTTTGTGATGGCCGTGATCTTCTCCGGGTTGGCTTCGATGCCCCGCTCGGAGACGATGAATCCCAAAAGCATGCCCCGGGGCACCCCGAAGACGCACTTCTCGGGATTGAGCTTGACGCCCTTCGCCTTGAGACACCGGAATGTCAGTTCGAGGTCGGAGAGAAGGTCAGAGGCTTTCCTCGTCTTGACTACGATGTCATCGACGTAGGCCTCGACCGTGCGACCGATGTGTTCGCCGAACACATGGTTCATGCACCGCTGGTAGGTTGCACCCGCGTTCCTCAAACCGAACGGCATCGTGACATAACAGTACATGCCGAAGGGCGTGATGAAAGAAGTCGCGAGCTGGTCGGACTCTTTCATCTTGATTTGATGATACCCTGAGTAGGCATCGAGGAAAGACAGGGTTTCGCACCCTGCAGTGGAGTCCACGATTTGATCGATGCGAGGTAGAGGGTAGGGGACTTTCGGACATGCTTTGTTGAGACCAGTGTAGTCTACACACATCCGCCACTTCCCCCCTTTTTTCCTCACAAGTACAGGGTTGGCAAGCCATTCGGGATGGAATACCTCTTTTATGAACCCTGCCGCCATCAGCTTGTGGATCTCCTCGCCTATCACCCTGCGCCTTTCCTCGTCGAATCGGCGCAGAGGCTGTCTGACCGGTCGGGCCTCGGCCCGAATATCCAGCGAGTGCTCGGCGACATCCCTCGGTATGCCGGGCATGTCCGAGGGACTCCACGCAAAGACGTCGGCGTTTGCGCGGAGAAAGTCGACGAGCACTGCTTCCTATTTGGGGTCGAGCCCGGATCCGATTCGAATCTGCTTGGAGGCGTCGCCACTGGGGTCGAGGGGGTCGGCCTTAACCGTCTCCGCTGGCTCGAAGTTGCCGGCATGTCGCTTCACGTCCGGCACCTCTCGGGAGAGGCTTTCCAGGTCGGCAATGAGGGCCTCGGACTCGGCGAGGGCCTCAGCGTACTCCACGCACTCCACATCGCATTCGAATGCGTGTTTGTACGTGGGGCCGACGGTGATGACCCCGTTGGGGCCCGGCATCTTGAGCTTCAGGTAGGTGTAGTTGGGGATGGCCATGAACTTCGCGTAGCATGGCCTCCCCAACACTGCGTGGTAGGTTCCTCGGAACCCGACCACCTCAAACGTCAAGGTCTCCCTTCGGAAGTTGGAGGGTGTCCCGAAGCAGACAGGGAGGTCGAGCCGTCCGAGGGGCTGGACGCGCTTCCCGGGGATGATCCCGTGGAAGGGCGCAGCGCCTGCTCGGACGGATGACAGGTCGACGCGCAGGAGCCTGAGGGTCTCAGCGTAGATGATGTTGAGGCAGCTGCCTCCATCCATCAAGACCTTGGTGAGCCTGACGTCGCCGATGACGGGGTCGACGACGAGCGGGTACTTCCCCGGGCTCGGCACGTGGTCGGGGTGGTCGTCCCGGTCGAACGTGATGGGCTTGTCGGACCAGTTAGGTAGACTGGCGCCGCCACCTTCACCGAGCAGATCTCCCGACGCTCTTGCTTACGATGCCGAGCCGAGGCATTCGCCGCATGCCCTCCGTAGATCATGAAGCAGTCGCGGACCTCTGGGAACTCTCCTGCTTGGCGATCCTCCCTTTTGTCGTCGTCGCGGGCCTTGCCACCCTCTGCGGGTGGCCCGGCCCTGTGGAAGTGGCGCCGAAGCATGACACACTCCTCGAGGGTGTGCTTGACGGGCCCCTGATGGTAGGGGCACGTCTCCTTGAGTGCCTTGTCGAAGAGGTTGGTGCCTCCAGGGGGCTTCCGAGGGTTCTTGTGCTCGGCGGCGGCGACAAGGTCCGCATCGGGAACGTCGCGTTTCGCTTGCGACTTCCTCCTGCCTTTCTTCTTGGCGCCGCGCGGAGTAGACGCCTCGGGAGCATCTTCCGACGGGCGGCCCTGGGGCTGCTTGTCCTTTCGGAAGATGGCCTCTACCGCCTCCTGGCCGGAGGCGAACTTGGTGGCGATGTCCATCAGCTCGCTCGCCCTGGTGGGGGTCTTGCGACCCAACTTGCTCACCAGGTCACGGCAGGTGGTGCCGGCGAGGAACGCGCCGATGACATCGGAGTCGGTGACGTTGGGCAGCTCGGTGCGCTGCTTCGAGAATCGCCGGATGTAGTCCCGGAGAGACTCTCCCGGCAGTTGCCGACAGCTTCGGAGGTCCCAGGAATTCCCAGGGCGCACGTACGTGCCCTGGAAGTTGCCAGCGAAAGCCTGGACCAGATCTTCCCAGTTGGAAATCTGCCCCGGAGGCAGGTGCTCCAACCAGGCACGAGCGGTGTCGGAGAGGAACAGGGGGAGGTTGCGGATGATGAGGTTGTCATCGTCCGTCCCACCCAGTTGACAGGCCCGGCGGTAGTCCGCAAGCCACAATTCCGGTCTCGTTTCCCCCGAGTACTTTGTGATAGTAGTCGGGGGTCGGAATCGGGGCGGAAACGGCGCCCGCCGAATGGCTCGGCTGAAGACCTGCGGACCGGGCGGTTCGGGCGAGGGACTCCAATCCTCCCCGCTGTCGTAACGCCCCCCACGCCTGGGGTGGTAGCCTCGGCGCACCCTTTCGTCGAGGCGTGCCCGACGGTCACGATGAGGGTGCTCGTCGCCGAGGTGGCCCGGGGCCGCAGGCGCGGTGTTGCGCGTGCGCCCGGTGAAGACCGAGGCTTCCCGCGTGAGTCGGGAAGTCGCGGCACGAGGTTCCGAGGGGTACCCCTGCCTTCGGGAGGCAGAGCTTTCGGCCCGCCGGGCCGCAGCGCCTTCCAGGAGATGCTTGAGTTCTCCCTGGATTCGCCGACCCTCGGTGGTTGATGACTCCGGCATCGCGCGGAGGAGCATCGCTGCGGTGGCCAGGTCCTAACCGGTTCCGCCGGATGCGGGTGGCGGTCTGTCCCTGGCATCGTTGGCGATGCGGTGCTGGAGACCTTGGGGCAGGTGACGTATTCCTCCGGCCGGGGGCTGGCTCGCCCGTACCTGCCCGATGTTCTGGCGGATTGCCTCGAGCGCTCCTGCTCCCTCATCGAGCCCGGCCTGCGCCCCGCGGACTTGCTCGAGCTGTGGGTCGTGACCCCCCGCCGGAACGGGGACCACAGCTAGCTCCCGCGGGATGTCGGCGCGAGGCGCTGGCCTAGGGGGATCACCATCCTCCGGCATGCCGAGACAGCCGCCTCCGGAGGGATCCCCTAGCTCGATGTGGAAACATTCGCGACTCGGGCCGCAGTCCTTGTCGCCAAGGCTGCGGCTGCCGTCGGAACAGTCGGAGAGGCAGTAGTCACATGCGGTCATGAAGTCCCGCATGGCACTAGGGTTGCCAGATCCGGAGAAATCCCAGCAGATGCTGGGGTCGTCATCTTCCTCGGACCCAGAGGGTCCGTAGGTCGAGACACCCGTCAATCGGTCCCAAGGCGACCGCACACGAAACCCCAGAGAGGTTGCACTCGCCTCAACATGAGCGCCCGCCAAAGCGAGGTCGCCAGGCGGGCTGAGGCCGAGTCGAAATGACGAAAGATGGGTAGCAGTCGGTACCTTTTTGTCGACGAGGAGCGATGAAGTCACGTCGGGGGCTGATCGCGCCGTCGTCCCGGGTGCGAGGGCGACGTCCTGCAGGCCCTCCGTGAGCGTGCTGGCGTCGTCCACCTGCTCGGGGTCGACGCGTTGCGGGGGGATGCTGCTCGCCTTTGCCTCGAACGCGAGGGCGACGCTTGGCGTGTCCTCCGTTGGGGCGCCGGGGATGTCGATTTGCTCGACAGCCGTCGGAGCGCGGCCTCCCGCTCGGCCCTGGTTGCCCCGCCTCCTCCTCCTCCGATGGCGAGGGAGAGGATGGGGCGAGCTCGAAAGTTGTCCTTCCCCCGCGCGGGAAAGGCGTCGTCGATTCCGCCGCCGGCGGGCGGGCTGTCCGCCACCATTGTCGCTGTCGCACGGCGGTGGAAGGAGAATCATGTCGTAGTTGCCGTCGAGAGACATGAACTCGAGGCTCCCGAAACGGAGCACCGTCCCGGGTTGAAGAGGTCGTTGGAGACTGCCCATCTGAAGCTTGACGGGAAACTGCTCGTCAACACGCAGCAGGCCCCTACCTGGCGCGCCAACTGTCGGCGTTCCGAGACAGGGGGGGTCCCCGAGCCGACGAGTGAGTGTGCCGCGTGCCCCAGCCCAGATGGGTCGAGCGCGTGGGCGAGCGCGAAGGGGGGAGAGAGAGAGAGAGCGAGGCGGCCGGAGCCGGGTCGTGGGGGAGTCGGAGAATTCCCGCGGCCTTCGTGTTCGTCCTGCGCCCAGGTCGGGTGCGCTTGCAGTAGGGGGTTACAAGCGTCCGCGCGAGGTGAGGGGAGCGGGCGGCCCCGAGAGAGCGCCTGCCCCTGCCCTTCGTCCCCGCGAGGCCAACCTTCTCTAAGAAGGCCCTGGTCCTTCCTTTTATAGTCGTAAGGAGAGGATCCAGGTGTACAAAATGGGGGTGTAGCAAGGTGCTACGTGTCTAGCGAGGGAGAGCTAGCGCCCTAAGTACATGCCAAGGTGGCAGCCGGAGAGATCTTGGCACCCTGTTGGTGTGGCGTCGTGGCGGTTGGAGGAGTAACGGAGCCGGACGGGGGGACAGCTGTCGGAGTGGCTGGGCCCTTGCTGACGTCCTCCTGCTTTCGTAAGGGAGCTGAGAGCCGCCGTCGTCATGGTCTAGCGGGGCGCCATCATTTGCCTATCTGGCGTGGCTGGCCAGATGGGACGCCGGTCTTGTTCTCTGCGACCCAAGTCGGCTCAGGGCAGGGTGATGATGACGCTCCCTGTTGACGTGGCGGTCTCGTGTCCTAGGTCGGGCGTCGTGGAGGCTCCTCCGAAGCCGAGGTCGAGTCCGTCCTACAAGACAGAGGCAGAGTCCGAGCCCTGGGTCGGGCGAGGCGGAGATCGTTCGGCAGAGGCAGAGGCGGAGTCCGAGCCCTGGGTCGGGCGAGGCGGAGGTCGCCGTCTTCCGGGGCCTTAGCCCGAGTCCGAGCCCTGGGTCGGGCGGAGCGGAGTTCGCCGTCTTCCGGGGCCTTAGCCCGAGTCCGAGCCCTGGGTCGGGCGGAGCGGAGTTCGCCGTCTTCCGGGGCCTTAGCCCGAGTCCGAGCCCTGGGTCGGGCGGAGCGGAGTTCGTCGTCTTCCGGGGTCTTAGCCCGAGTCCGAGCCCTGGGTCGGGCGGAGCCTCCTATGGCACCTCTAGCGAAGTCTGGTCGCCCGTCGGTCTTACCTTTTGCGTTAAACGCCCCGGTGACTGGGTCGGTTGGCGTGGTGATTTAGTCAGGGTTTCTTCTTATCGAAGGCGGGGCCTCGGGCGAGCCGGAGATGCGTCTGCCGTGAAAGAGGAGGCCTCAGGCGAGACGGAGTCATCTTAGGGTCGGCTGCTCTCGCCCGAGGCTAGGCTCGGGCGTGGCGTGGTCAAGTCACTCGTATGGACTGATCCCTGACTTAATCAAACCCATCAGGCCTCTGCAGCTTTATGCTGATGGGGGTTACCAGCTGAGAATTAGGCGTCTTGAGGGTACCCCTAATTATGGTCCCCGACACCCTTCTTGACCGAAAAAGAGTTTTTCTGACGCGGAACGGTACGTCCAAACTCGACGAGAGGGGTTCCCCCTTTTTAGCCCCCGAGGGAGGGTCGGGCTCTGCCGGGGCGAGGCCGACCCTTCCTTGATGACCGATTCTTATGTGTGAGTGGGGAGAGGGCGCAGCCCCCGGGCGTCGTTCGCGTAGAGGCCGTTTGGCGAGTCAGGCTCCTGCCCAGATATCCGGCGAGTGCTCGGTGACATCCCTCGGTATGCCGGGCATGCCCGAGGGTCCCCACGCAAAAATGTCGACGTTCGTGAGGAAAATCGACGAGTACTGCTTCTTATTTGGGGCCGAGCCCAGAACTGATCCGGACATGCTTGGAGGCGTCGCCACTGGTGTCGGGGACCATAATTAGGGGTACCCTCAAGACGCCTAATTCTCAGCTGGTAACCCCCATCAGCATAAAGCTGCAGAGGCCTGATGGGTTTGATTAAGTCAGGGATCAGTCCATACGAGTGACTTGACCACGCCACGCCCGAGCCTAGCCTCGGGCGAGGGCAGCCGACCCTAAGATGACTCCGTCTCGCCTGAGGCCTCCTCTTTCACGGCAGACGCATCTCCGGCTCGCCCGAGGCCCCGCCTTCGATAAGAAGAAACCCTGACTAAATCACCGCGCCAACCGACCCAGTCACCGGGGCGTTTAACGCAAAAGGTAAGACCGACGGGCGACCAGACTTCGCCAGAGGTGCCATAGGAGGCTCCGCCCGACCCAGGGCTCGGACTCGGGCTAAGACCCCGGAAGACGGCGAACTCCGCTCCGCCCGACCCAGGGCTCGGACTCGGGCTAAGGCCCCGGAAGACGGCGAACTCCGCTCCGCCCGACCCAGGGCTCGGACTCGGGCTAAGGCCCCGGAAGACGGCGAACTCCGCTCCGCCCGACCCAGGGCTCGGACTCGGGCTAAGGCCCCGGAAGACGGTGACCTCCGCCTCGCCCGACCCAGGGCTCGGACTCCGCCTCTGCCTCTGCCGAACGATCTCCGCCTCGCCCGACCCAGGGCTCGGACTCTGCCTCTGTCTTGCAGGATGGACTCGACCTCGGCTTCGGAGGAGCCTCCACGACGCCCGACCTAGGACACGAGACCGCCACGTCAACAGGGAGCGTCATCATCACCCTGCCCTGAGCCGACTTGGGTCGCAGAGAACAAGACCGGCGTCCCATCTGGCCAGCCACGCCAGATAGGCAAATGATGGCGCCCCGCTAGACCATGACGACGGCGGCTCTCAGCTCCCTTACGAAAGCAGGAGGACGTCAGCAAGGGCCCAGCCACTCCGACAGCTGTCCCCCCGTCCGGCTCCGTTACTCCTCCAACCGCCACGACGCCACACCAACAGGGTGCCAAGATCTCTCCGGCTGCCACCTTGGCATGTACTTAGGGCGCTAGCTCTCCCTCGCTAGACACGTAGCACCTTGCTACACCCCCATTTTGTACACCTGGATCCTCTCCTTACGACTATAAAAGGAAGGACCAGGGCCTTCTTAGAGAAGGTTGGCCTCGCGGGGACGAAGGGCAGGGGTAGGCGCTCTCTCGGGGCCGCCCGCTCCCCTCACCTCGCGCGGACGCTTGTAACCCCCTACTGCAAGCGCACCTGACCTGGGCGCGGGACGAACACGAAGGCCGCGGGAATTCTCCGACTCCCCCACGACCCGGCTCCGGCCGCCTCGCTCTCTCTCCCCCCTTCGCGCTCGCCCACGCGCTCGACCCATCTGGGCTGGGGCACGCGGCACACTCACTCGTCGGCTCGGGGACCCCCCGGTCTCGGAACGCCGACAGTTGGCGCGCCAGGTAGGGGCCTGCTGCGTGTTGACGAGCAGTTTCCCGTCAAGCTCCAGATGGGCAGTCTCCAACGACCTCTTCAACCCGGGACGGTGCTCCGTTTCGGGAGCCTCGAGTTCATGTCTCTCGACGGCAACTACGACATGATTCTCCTTCCACCGCCGCGCGACAGCGACAATGGTGGCGGACAGCCCGCCCGCCGGCGGCGGAATCGACGACGCCTTTCCCGCGCAGGGGAAGGACAACTTTCGAGCTCGCCCCATCCTCTCCCTCGCCATCGGAGGAGGAGGAGGCGGGGCAACCAGGGCCGAGCGGGAGGCCGCGCTCCGACGGCTGTCGAGCAAATCGACATCCCCGGCGCCCCAACGGAGGACACGCCAAGCGTCGCCCTCGCGTTCGAGGCAAAGGCGAGCAGCATCCCCCCGCAACGCGTCGACCCCGAGCAGGTGGACGACGCCAGCACGCTCACGGAGGGCCTGCAGGACGTCGCCCTCGCACCCGGGACGACGGCGCGATCAGCCCCCGACGTGACTTCATCGCTCCTCGTCGACAAAAAGGTACCGACTGCTACCCATCTTTCGTCATTTCGACTCGGCCTCAGCCCGCCTGGCGACCTCGCTTTGGCGGGCGCTCATGTTGAGGCGAGTGCAACCTCTCTGGGGTTTCGTGTGCGGTCGCCTTGGGACCGATTGACGGGTGTCTCGACCTACGGACCCTCTGGGTCCGAGGAAGATGACGACCCCAGCATCTGCTGGGATTTCTCCGGATCTGGCAACCCTAGTGCCATGCGGGACTTCATGACCGCATGTGACTACTGCCTCTCCGACTGTTCCGACGGCAGCCGCAGCCTTGGCGACAAGGACTGCGGCCCGAGTCGCGAATGTTTCCACATCGAGCTAGGGGATCCCTCCGGAGGCGGCTGTCTCGGCATGCCGGAGGATGGTGATCCCCCTAGGCCAGCGCCTCGCGCCGACATCCCGCGGGAGCTAGCTGTGGTCCCCGTTCCGGCGGGGGGTCACGACCCACAGCTCGAGCAAGTCCGCGGGGCGCAGGCCGGGCTCGATGAGGGAGCAGGAGCGCTCGAGGCAATCCGCCAGAACATCGGGCAGGTATGGGCGAGCCAGCCCCCGGCCGGAGGAATACGTCACCTGCCCCAAGGTCTCCAGCACCGCATCGCCAACGATGCCAGGGACAGACCGCCACCCGCATCCAGCGGAACCGGTCAGGACCTGGCCGCTGCAGCGATGCTCCTCCACGCGATGCCGGAGTCATCAACCACCGAGGGTCGGCGAATCCAGGGAGAACTCAAGCATCTCCTGGAAGGCGCTGCGGCCCGGCGGGCCGAAAGCTCTGCCTCCCGAAGGCAGGGGTACCCCTCGGAACCTCGTGCCGCGACTTCCCGACTCACGCGGGAAGCCTCGATCTTCACCGGACGCACGCGCAACACCGCACCTGCGGCCCCGGGCCACCTCGGCGACGAGCACCCTCATCGTGACCGTCGGGCACGCCTCGACGAAAGGGTGCGCCGAGGCTACCACCCCAGGCGTGGGGGGCGCTACGACAGTGGGGAGGATCGGAGTCCCTCGCCCGAACCACCCGGTCCGCAGGTCTTCAGCCGAGCCATTCGGCGGGCGCCGTTTCCGCCCCGATTCCGACCCCCGACTACTATCACAAAGTACTCGGGGGAAACGAGACCGGAATTGTGGCTTGCGGACTACCGCCTGGCCTGTCAACTGGGTGGGACGGACGATGACAACCTCATCATCCGCAACCTCCCCCTGTTCCTCTCCGACACCGCTCGTGCCTGGTTGGAGCACCTGCCTCCGGGGCAGATTTCCAACTGGGAAGATCTGGTCCAGGCTTTCGCCGGCAACTTCCAGGGCACGTACGTGCGCCCCGGGAATTCCTGGGACCTCCGAAGCTGTCGGCAACTGCCGGGAGAGTCTCTCCGGGACTACATCCGGCGGTTCTCGAAGCAGCGCACCGAGCTGCCCAACGTCACCGACTCCGATGTCATCGGCGCGTTCCTCGCCGGCACCACCTGCCGTGACCTGGTGAGCAAGTTGGGTCGCAAGACCCCCACCAGGGCGAGCGAGCTGATGGACATCGCCACCAAGTTCGCCTCCGGCCAGGAGGCGGTAGAGGCCATCTTCCGAAAGGACAAGCAGCCCCAGGGCCGCCCGTCGGAAGATGCTCCCGAGGCGTCTACTCCGCGCGGCGCCAAGAAGAAAGGCAGGAGGAAGTCGCAAGCGAAACGCGACGTTCCCGATGCGGACCTTGTCGCCGCCGCCGAGCACAAGAACCCTCGGAAGCCCCCTGGAGGCGCCAACCTCTTCGACAAGGCACTCAAGGAGATGTGCCCCTACCATCAGGGGCCCGTCAAGCACACCCTCGAGGAGTGCGTCATGCTTCGGCACCACTTCCACAGGGCCGGGCCACCCGCAGAGGGTGGCAAGGCCCACGACGACGACAAAAGGGAGGATCGCCAAGCAGGAGAGTTCCCAGAGGTCCGCGACTGCTTCATGATCTACGGAGGGCATGCGGCGAATGCCTCGGCTCGGCATCGTAAGCAAGAGCGTCGGGAGATCTGCTCGGTGAAGGTGGCGGCGCCAGTCTACCTAGACTGGTCCGACAAGCCCATCACCTTCGACCGGGACGACCACCCCGACCACGTGCCGAGCCCGGGGGAGTACCCGCTCGTCGTCGACCCCGTCATCGGCGACGTCAGGCTCACCAAGGTCTTGATGGATGGAGGCAGCTGCCTCAACATCATCTACGCTGAGACCCTCAGGCTCCTGCGTGTCGACCTGTCATCCGTCCGAGCAGGCGCTGCGCCCTTCCACGGGATCATCCCCGGGAAGCGCGTCCAGCCCCTCGGACGGCTCGACCTCCCTGTCTGCTTCGGGACACCCTCCAACTTCCGAAGGGAGACCTTGACGTTTGAGGTGGTCGGGTTCCGAGGAACCTACCACGCAGTGTTGGGGAGGCCATGCTACGCGAAGTTCATGGCCATCCCCAACTACACCTACCTGAAGCTCAAGATGCCGGGCCCCAACGGGGTCATCACCGTCGGCCCCACGTACAAACACGCATTCGAATGCGATGTGGAGTGCGTGGAGTACGCCGAGGCCCTCGCCGAGTCCGAGGCCCTCATTGCCGACCTGGAAAGCCTCTCCCGAGAGGTGCCGGACGTGAAGCGACATGCCGGCAACTTCGAGCCAGCGGAGACGGTTAAGGCCGTCCCCCTCGACCCCAGTGGCGACGCCTCCAAGCAGATTCGAATCGGATCCGGGCTCGACCCCAAATAGGAAGCAGTGCTCGTCGACTTTCTCCGCGCAAACGCCGACGTCTTTGCGTGGAGTCCCTCGGACATGCCCGGCATACCGAGGGATGTCGCCGAGCACTCGCTGGATATTCGGGCCGAGGCCCGACCGGTCAGACAGCCTCTGCGCCGATTCGACGAGGAAAGGCGCAGGGTGATAGGCGAGGAGATCCACAAGCTGATGGCAGCAGGGTTCATAAAAGAGGTATTCCATCCCGAATGGCTTGCCAACCCTGTACTTGTGAGGAAAAAAAGGGGGAAGTGGCGGATGTGTGTAGACTACACTGGTCTCAACAAAGCATGTCCGAAAGTCCCCTACCCTCTACCTCGCATCGATCAAATCGTGGACTCCACTGCAGGGTGCGAAACCCTGTCTTTCCTCGATGCCTACTCAGGGTATCATCAAATCAAGATGAAAGAGTCCGACCAGCTCGCGACTTCTTTCATCACGCCCTTCGGCATGTACTGTTATGTCACGATGCCGTTCGGTTTGAGGAACGCGGGTGCAACCTACCAGCGGTGCATGAACCATGTGTTCGGCGAACACATCGGTCGCACGGTCGAGGCCTACGTCGATGACATCGTAGTCAAGACGAGGAAAGCCTCTGACCTTCTCTCCGACCTCGAACTGACATTCCGGTGTCTCAAGGCGAAGGGCGTCAAGCTCAATCCCGAGAAGTGCGTCTTCGGGGTGCCCCGGGGCATGCTTTTGGGATTCATCGTCTCCGAGCGGGGCATCGAAGCCAACCCGGAGAAGATCGTGGCCATCACAAACATGGGGCCCATCAAGGACTTAAAAGGCGTACAGAGGGTCATGGGATGCCTCGCGGCCTTGAGCCGTTTCATCTCGCGCCTCGGCGAAAGAGGTCTGCCCCTGTACCGCCTCTTAAGGAAGGCCGAGTGCTTCACTTGGACTCCCGAGGCCGAGGAAGCCCTCGGGAACCTGAAGGCGCTCCTCACCCAGGCGCCCATCTTGGTACCCCCAGCTGATGGAGAAGCCCTCCTGGTCTACGTCGCCGCAACCACTCAGGTGGTCAGCGCCGCGATCGTGGTCGAAAGGCAGGAAGAGGGGCATGCTTTGCCCATTCAGAGGCCAGTTTACTTCGTCAGCGAAGTGCTGTCCGAGACCAAAATCCGCTACCCACAGGTCCAGAAGCTGCTATATGCAGTGATCCTGACGAGGCGAAAGCTGCGACATTACTTCGAATCCCATCCGATGACTGTGGTGTCATCCTTCCCCCTGGGGGAGATCATCCAGTGCCGAGAAGCCTCGGGGCGGATCGCGAAGTGGGCGGTGGAAATCATGGGCGAGGCAATCTCGTTCGCCCCTCGGAAGGCCATCAAGTCCCAGGTACTGGCGGATTTCGTAGCCGAATGGGTCGATACCCAGTTGCCAACGGCTCCGATCCAACCAGAGCTCTGGACCATGTTTTTCGACGGGTCGCTAATGAAGACGGGAGCTGGCGCGGGCCTGCTCTTCGTCTCGCCCCTCGGGAAACACCTGCGCTACGTGCTCCGCCTCCATTTCCCGGCGTCCAACAATGTGGCTGAGTACGAGGCTCTGATCAACGGATTGCGAATCGCCATCGAGCTAGGGGTCCGACGCCTCGATGCGCGCGGCGACTCGCAGCTCGTCATCGACCAAGTCATGAAGAACTCCCTCTGCCGCGACCCGAAGATGGAGGCCTACTGTGAGGAGGTTCGACGCCTGGAAGACAAGTTCTATGGGCTCGAGCTTAACCACATCGCCCGGCGCTACAACGAGACTGCGGACGAGCTGGCGAAGATCGCCTCGGGGCGAACGACGGTTCCCCCGGACGTCTTCTCCCGGGATCTGCACCAACCCTCCGTCAAGATAGGCGACGCGCCCGAGGCACCCTCGGCCTCGTCCGAGGTGACCTCGGCCCAGCCCGAGCCATCCTCGGCTCAACCCGAGGAAACCTCGGAGCCCGAGGGCGAAGCGCTGCGCATCGAGGAGGAGCAGAACGGGGTTGTGCCAGATCAAGATTGGCAGACCCCGTACCTGCAGTATCTCCACCAAGGAGAACTGCCCCTCGGCCGAGCCGAGGCTCGGCGGGTAGCGCGACGCGCCAAATCGTTCGTCTTCCTGGGCGACGATAAGGAGCTCTACCACCGCAGCCCCTCGGGCATCCTCCAGCGATGCATCTCCATCGCCGAAGGTCAGGAACTCCTGCGGGAAATACACTCGGGGGCTTGCGGTCATCATGCAGCACCCCGAACCCTCGTCGGGAACGCTTTCCGCCAAGGCTTCTACTGGCCAACGGCGGTGGCTGACGCCACTAGAATTGTCCGCGCCTGCGAAGGGTGCCAATTCTATGCGAAGCAGACCCACCTGCCCGCTCAGGCTCTGCAGACGATACCCATCACCTGGCCCTTCGCTGTGTGGGGTCTGGACCTCGTCGGCCCTCTGCAGAAGACGCCCGGGGGCTACACGCACCTGCTGGTCGCCATCGACAAATTCTCCAAGTGGATCGAGGTCCGACCCCTGAACAGCATCAGGTCCGAGCAGGCGGTGACGTTCTTCACCAACATCATCCATCGCTTCGGGGTCCCGAACTCCATCATCACCGACAACGGCACCCAGTTCACCGGCAAAAAATTCTTGGATTTTTGCGAGGATCACAACATCCGGGTGGACTGGGCCGCCGTAGCTCACCCCATGTCGAATGGGCAAGTGGAACGTGCCAACGGCATGATTCTACAAGGGCTCAAGCCTCGGATTTACAACGGTCTCAACAAGTTCGGCAAGCGATGGATGAAGGAACTCCCCTCGGTGGTCTGGAGCCTGAGGACGACGCCAAGCCGAGCCACGGGTTTCACGCCTTTCTTCCTGGTCTACGGGGCCGAGGCCGTCCTGCCCACTGACCTGGAATACGACTCCCCGAGGACGAGGGCCTACAACGAAGAAAGCAACCAAGCTAGCCGAGAAGACTCGCTGGACCAGCTGGACGAGGCTCGGGACAGGGCCTTACTACACTCGGCGCGGTATCAGCAGTCCCTGCGACGCTACCACGCCCGAGGGGTCCGACCCCGAGATCTCCAGGTGGGCGACCTGGTGCTTCGGATGCGGCAAGACGCCCGAGGGAGGCACAAGCTCACGCCCCCCTGGGAGGGGCCGTTCATCATCGCCAAAGTTCTGAAGCCCGGAACGTACAAGCTGGCCAACAGTCAAGGCGAGGTCTACGACAACGCTTGGAACATCCAACAGCTACGTCGCTTCTACCCTTAAGATGTTTCCAAAATTGTTCATACACCTCGCACCCACGCAAAGTTTAGTCAACAAGGAAGGGTCGGCCTCGCCTCGGCAAAGCCCGACCCTCCCTCGGGGGCTAAAAGGGGGGAAACCCCCTCTGCGTCAAAATTTTCCTCGAACAAAAAATCTCTTTTACCAGAACATCTTTCGTGCTTTTTGACTACTTCGAAAAGTGGGTCCTGGAAACGACGGGGTACACGTAAGCAGTCAAGGCTGACCGAGCCGAGGGACTCCTACGCCTCCGGGATACGGATAGCTCACTCATCACCTTCTGCGATAAGTAACTCGCGCTCGGATAAGGCGAATCCGCGGATCGAACAAGTCTTTACGTACGGAAGTTTTTCTGTCGAGGCGATTCTTCGAGCCTTCTCGACTGAGTCGGTGACAGGGCCTCATGGACGGGTAAAAGTACGCGTAAGCGGCGAGGCCGACCGAGCCGAGGGACTCCCACGCCTCCGGGATACGGATACCTCACTCATCACCTCCCGCGAGAAGCAACTCTTGCTCGCACTAACATCCCTGCTACCGACGAAAGGTCCAGATACTTGAAACAAGAGGAAAAGAGACGCAGCTTTATAACGCAGCAAGGGTGTGTGTTCTGGCCTCAACGGCCGCGCAAGGCCCACGCTACAAGACGATTTGACCCTGCAGGCTCGGATCTTGACGCTGGAAGAGGGCGATGACACCCTCGGCATCAACAGCGCCTTCGGCAAGGCCCGACCTAGCCTCGGATGGCGACGCGGTCCGAGGGCCTCCGCTCCGAAGGACAACGTCATCACCACGTTCGAGCAATCTCTGCCAGGGACTCCTCCGAGAACCCGGCCCGAGCGGACGGCTCGGCTGGCCACCTCCGAGGCCTCGGCCGACCGCCTTCCGAGGGCGCCAGCTCGGTCCGAAGCCTCGGCTGAACAGCTCCGACGTTGATCCTGCCAACGGACAACCCGGCTAGGCTCCGGCCAACCAGGTTTCATTTCCGAGCCAACAACGCCTCTGCTCATGCTGATATCGCTACCCCTGGCCTCGGCTCGTCGAAGAGCGGCTGAGGGGTCTCTTTAACTAAACAAGAGGAGCCTCGGACAACAGGTCCGACCGAGCCGAGGGACTCCTACGCCTCCGGGATACGGATACCTCACTCGTCACCTTGACACGGGGCAACTCATGTTTGGTGAAGCGGTTCAGACAATCAGCAGACGAGTCTTAGTGCTCGGAAATGAGGAAAAAAACACGGCTCCGTGCCGTGGTTACATACATGTTCAGGCCCCAAAAGCCAAAATGAACAAAAAACCCGGCACCCAAAGTGCCATTACAAACGGAACTCCGGTTCCCCCTCCGCAGGTACGAACAACCCCACTCCGAGGGGGAAGGCCTGCGGAGCAACGGAAGACCGACGAACGGCGCGCCGTCACCTGCTCCAGCAGTGGCGACGACGACGACTTCTGCTCCGGGGGGTCGAACAGCGACAGCACTGACCTCAGGGCAGGTGCTGCCGCTAGAAGGCCCCCGCCCACGCCAAAAAACTCGTGAGGCAAGGACGGGCAGAAGGCCGTAGAGTTGGAGATCAGTCCGTGGCCGGCCCGGGCTACCGCTCCGACGGAAGAACCTCTTCCAGCTGCCGTGGCAGACGCCGGCGCCGCGAGCGGCTCCGAAGCCACTCGCGTCCGAAAGTCGGGCACGCTGCAGCTGCCGGCGCCGCGGACGACGACCGCTCCTCCCTCCGATCACCGAGTGAAGGAGCAGGTCGCCGCCCACGCGGGGGCCGACCTCGACTCGGCGCACTCCCCTCCCCAGCCCTGGTGATGAAAATCCTTGAGGCTGAGGGAGGGGCAAAGACCGCAGCCCGGCTCGCTTTCCCCCACCATCAAGCCGGAGGTCACCATCTTGGGTGACCGCCGGTGGAGGGGTGCGACCGGGCTGCATGATGAAAATCCTTGAAGCCGAACAATGGCTGAAAGGTACCAACTCCCACGGAGTTGCGTTCCTCCAACGATGGAGCGAAAAGACAGCGGTTCCCCCCATCCGGGGGCTCGGAAGATGGAGAGACACAATGCATAGGGGAGGAAGGAGACATGGTCACCTTACGAAGGGGGTCGCCCTCCTTTTAAAAGGCAACTCCCCCTGCTTGCGCCCTCAACCGTCATGGGCTGAGTCTTCTCCAACATGCCTCCAAAGTCCTCCCCTGCGGCGCGGGGGCTGGGGCCCGCCTGTCATGCAGACCGGCTCCAAGCAGAAGAAGCCGAACCGCCGCGCACGACGCACACAACCGCCCAGCGGTTACAAGTAACCCTCCACTTTTGCCCAGACCAGCGGGCAAAAGGGGCAAGCGGCCATGCAGGCGGCATGCAACCGCGCCAAGTGGACGCGCCTCTCCGACTCCTGACAGGCCAGCGCGACGGCTCAAGCCCACGCGTCGTGCAACTGGCGCGCCGGGTGCTGCATGCGAACCGCTGCGCCACTCGCTCCACCACCGCACCTCCTCGATTGCGGAACCGATACCGCGATTCGAGGCGACCCAACCCGCGACCCAGCAGCGCCAGCCTGGCGCAACGGTCAAACGCGGTCAAGAATGGGCCGGCAGTAATAACGGTGGCAGGCGCGCGAGAGCAGCGGTCACGCCATCAGCCAAGCTCATGTCCCATCCAGAGGCAGCAAGAGAGCCCCCTCTCACGGCGTGAAGACGACGCACCCGTGACCCGTACCTCGAACGGCTCGCGCACGCGCAACGGCAACCTCGCCAACTACTCACCCCGGCGCATTAACTCCGCGGCTCGACGGACAGCGCTACGGGCGGGAGCGACTGGTGACGTTTCGCCTTCGCCAAAACGACCACGCCGAAAAAGGTACGCCACGACGTTCAATTTCGAATCCTTTTTCCCTTTTCCTTCTTTCTCTATCTCTTGCAACAGGGACCGAGAAGGGGGATAACCCCAAAGGGATCCTTCCCCGTGAAGGAACTAGGCTCCGAGCCTCCCTACTGATCAGGGGTTCGAAGGCTGGCCCCCCGAAGGGTTCAACAGCTGCCTCAGATCGCGTGGGCCCGACACCCACTACTGGTCAGGGGTTCGAAGGTCGGCCCCCGAAAGGTCCCACGACCGCCTCAGGCTACTCGGGCTCCGTGCCCCCTACTGATCAGGGGTTCGAAGGCTGGCCTGTCGAAGGGTTCACAGTCGCCTCAGACGCCGAGCGAGGGATGACCAGGGGTACGTTCGATACATAACCAAGGCTCGGGCTGCGCTCCCGAGGTACCCTAGGACATTTCCGAGACCAGCGGGAACGACTCTGTAACGGAATCCCATCGGAGGGAGGCAACGAGCCCTCGGACCCCGTCGCTAGGGGACCGGGTCCGGCAGATCACCCGCAGGTACTTTTGGGCGTGCCTCCGGGCCCCTAGCCGACCCCCAACGAACGGGGCACGGACGTCCACTCGGATTACCCGATTGTAGCTCACCGGAGACACCATGTTCGGTGCCCATCGAGGGTAACATGGCGCACTCCCCCCCTCCTCCTTGCGGAAAGGCGACGTAGGGGCGTATATAAAAAGTCGAGTCTGTCCCCGATCGTCCTCTCGCTCCGTGCGAAGGCTCGGGGGCTGCTCTCGCAAACCTGGCTCCGGCCGAACCGTTGACAGCGTCAACATACCAGCCCGAGAACTTGGGCCCCGACAGTGCACCTGGGTTACGCCCTGCTCGCATGAGGGAACCGCCAGACCAGCCGAGGCATTACGCAAGGCATTAAGACCTCGAAGGAGTGAAACCACTCCTCCGAGGCCTCGGGGGCTACACCCGGCGGGTGCGCTCGCGCGCACCCACCGGAACAAAGCACCACCGAGAAAGGCTGGTCCCCTTGCAAAAAAGTGTGACGCAAGCCTCCAAGCGAGTGTTAACACTCTCTTCGAGGCTCGGGGGCTACTGTCGGGGACCATAATTAGGGGTACCCTCAAGACGCCTAATTCTCAGCTGGTAACCCCCATCAGCATAAAGCTGTAGAGGCCTGATGGGTTTGATTAAGTCAGGGATCAGTCCATACGAGTGACTTGACCACGCCACGCCCGAGCCTAGCCTCGGGCGAGGGCAGCCGACCCTAAGATGACTCCGTCTCGCCTGAGGCCTCCTCTTTCACGGCAGACGCATCTCCGGCTCGCCCGAGGCCCCGCCTTCGATAAGAAGAAACCCTGACTAAATCACCGCGCCAACCGACCCAGTCACCGGGGCGTTTAACGCAAAAGGTAAGACCGACGGGCGACCAGACTTCGCCAGAGGTGCCATAGGAGGCTCCGCCCGACCCAGGGCTCGGACTCGGGCTAAGACCCCGGAAGACGGCGAACTCCGCTCCGCCCGACCCAGGGCTCGGACTCGGGCTAAGGCCCCGGAAGACGGCGAACTCCGCTCCGCCCGACCCAGGGCTCGGACTCGGGCTAAGGCCCCGGAAGACGGCGAACTCCGCTCCGCCCGACCCAGGGCTCGGACTCCGCCTCTGCCTCTGCCGAACGATCTCCGCCTCGCCCGACCCAGGGCTCGGACTCTGCCTCTGTCTTGTAGGACGGACTTGACCTCGGCTTCGGAGGAGCCTCCACGACGCCCGACCTAGGACACGAGACCGCCACGTCAACAGGGAGCGTCATCATCACCCTGCCCTGAGCCGACTTGGGTCGCAGAGAACAAGACCGGCGTCCCATCTGGCCAGCCACGCCAGATAGGCAAATGATGGCGCCCCGCTAGACCATGACGACGGCGGCTCTCAGCTCCCTTACGAAAGCAGGAGGACGTCAGCAAGGGCCCAGCCACTCCGACAGCTGTCCCCCCGTCCGGCTCCGTTACTCCTCCAACCGCCACGACGCCACACCAACAGGGTGCCAAGATCTCTCCGGCTGCCACCTTGGCATGTACTTAGGGCGCTAGCTCTCCCTCGCTAGACACGTAGCACCTTGCTACACCCCCATTTTGTACACCTGGATCCTCTCCTTACGACTATAAAAGGAAGGACCAGGGCCTTCTTAGAGAAGGTTGGCCTCGCGGGGACGAAGGGCAGGGGTAGGCGCTCTCTCGGGGCCGCCCGCTCCCCTCACCTCGCGCGGACGCTTGTAACCCCCTACTGCAAGCGCACACGACCTGGGCGCGGGACGAACACGAAGGCCGCGGGAATTCTCCGACTCCCCCACGACCCGGCTCCGGCCGCCTCGCTCTCTCTCCCCCCTTCGCGCTCGCCCACGCGCTCGACCCATCTGGGCTGGGGCACGCGGCACACTCACTCGTCGGCTCGGGGACCCCCCGGTCTCGGAACGCCGACAACTGGCGTCGAGAGGGATGGCCTTGACCGTCTCCGCTGGCTCGAAGTTGCCGGCATGTCGCTTCACGTCCGGCACCTCTCGGGAGAGGCTTTCCAGGTCGGCAATGAGGGCCTCGGACTCGGCGAGGGCCTCGGCGTACTCCACGCACTCCACATCGCGTTCGAATGCGTGTTTGTACGTGGGGCCGACGGTGATGACCCCGTTTGGGCCCGGCATCTTGAGCTTCAGGTAGGTGTAGTTGGGGATGGCCATGAACTTCGCGTAGCATGGCCTTCCCAACACGGCGTGGTAGGTTCCTCGGAACCCGACCACCTCGAACGTCAAAGTCTCCCTTCGGAAGTTGGAGGGTGTTCCGAAGCAGACAGAGAGGTCGAGCTGTCCGAGGGGCTGGACGCGCTTCCCGGGGATGATCCCGTGGAAGGGCGCAGCGCCTGCTCGGACGGATGACAGGTCGACGCGCAGGAGCCTGAGGGTCTCAGCGTAGATGATGTTGAGGCAGCTGCCTCCATCCATCAAGACCTTGGTGAGCCTGACGTCGCCGATGACGGGGTCGACGACGAGCGGGTGCTTCCCCGGGCTCGGCACGTGGTCGGGGTGGTCGTCCCGGTCGAAGGTGATGGGCTTGTCGGACCAGTCTAGGTAGACTGGCGCCGCCACCTTCACCGAGCAGATCTCCCGACGCTCTTGCTTATGATGCCGAGCCAAGGCATTTGCCGCATGCCCTCCGTAGATCATGAAGCAGTCGCGGACCTCTGGGAACTCTCCTGCTTGGCGATCCTCCCTTTTGTCGTCGTCGCGGGCCTTGCCACCCTCTGCGGGTGGCCCGGCCCTGTGGAAGTGGCGCCGAAGCATGACGCACTCCTCGAGGGTGTGCTTGACAGGCCCCTGATGGTAGGGGCACGTCTCCTTGAGTGCCTTGTCGAAGAGGTTGGCGCCTCCAGGGGGCTTCCGAGGGTTCTTGTGCTCGGCGGCGGCGACAAGGTCCGCATCGGGAACGTCGCGTTTCGCTTGCGACTTCCTCCTGCCTTTCTTCTTGGCGCCGCGCGGAGTAGACGCCTCGGGAGCATCTTCCGACGGGCGGCCCTGGGGCTGCTTGTCCTTTCGGAAGATGGCCTCTACCGCCTCCTGGCCGGAGGCGAACTTGGTGGCGATGTCCATCAGCTCGCTCGCCCTGGTGGGGGTCTTGCGACCCAACTTGCTCACCAGGTCACGGCAGGTGGTGCCGGCGAGGAACGCGCCGATGACATCGGAGTTGGTGACGTTGGGCAGCTCGGTGCGCTGCTTCGAGAACCGCCGGATGTAGTCCCGGAGAGACTCTCCCGGCAGTTGCTGACAGCTTCGGAGGTCCCAGGAATTCCCGGGGCGCACGTACGTGCCCTGGAAGTTGCCGGCGAAAGCCTGGACCAGATCTTCCCAGTTGGAAATCTGCCCCGGAGGCAGGTGCTCCAACCAGGCACGAGCGGTGTCGGAGAGGAACAGGGGGAGGTTGCGGATGATGAGGTTGTCATCGTCCGTCCCACCCAGTTGACAGGCCAGGCGGTAGTCCGCAAGCCACAATTCCGGTCTCGTTTCCCCCGAGTACTTTGTGATAGTAGTCGGGGGTCGGAATCGGGGCGGAAACTGTGCCCGCCGAATGGCTCGGCTGAAGACCTGCGGACCGGGTGGTTCGGGCGAGGGACTCCGATCCTCCCCGCTGTCGTAGCGCCCCCCACGCCTGGGGTGGTAGCCTCGGCGCACCCTTTCGTCGAGGCGTGCCCGACGGTCACGATGAGGGTGCTCGTCGCCGAGGTGGCCCAGGGCCGCAGGCGCGGTGTTGCGCGTGCGCCCGGTGAAGACCGAGGCTTCCCGCGTGAGTCGGGAAGTCGCGGCACGAGGTTCCGAGGGGTACCCCTGCCTTCGGGAGGCAGAGCTTTCGGCCCGCCGGGCCGCAGCGCCTTCCAGGAGATGCTTGAGTTCTCCCTGGATTCGCCGACCCTCGGTGGTTGATGACTCCGGCATCGCGCGGAGGAGCATCGCTGCAGCGGCCAGGTCCTGACCGGTTCCGCCGGATGCGGGTGGCGGTCTGTCCCTGGCATCGTTGGCGATGCGGTGCTGGAGACCTTGGGGCAGGTGACGTATTCCTCCGGCCGGGGGCTGGCTCGCCCATACCTGCCCGATGTTCTGGCGGATTGCCTCGAGCGCTCCTGCTCCCTCATCGAGCCCGGCCTGCGCCCCGCGGACTTGCTCGAGCTGTGGGTCGTGACCCCCCGCCGGAACGGGGACCACAGCTAGCTCCCGCGGGATGTCGGCGCGAGGCGCTGGCCTAGGGGGATCACCATCCTCCGGCATGCCGAGACAGCCGCCTCCGGAGGGATCCCCTAGCTCGATGTGGAAACATTCGCGACTCGGGCCGCAGTCCTTGTCGCCAAGGCTGCGGCTGCCGTCGGAACAGTCGGAGAGGCAGTAGTCACATGCGGTCATGAAGTCCCGCATGGCACTAGGGTTGCCAGATCCGGAGAAATCCCAGCAGATGCTGGGGTCGTCATCTTCCTCGGACCCAGAGGGTCCGTAGGTCGAGACACCCGTCAATCGGTCCCAAGGCGACCGCACACGAAACCCCAGAGAGGTTGCACTCGCCTCAACGTGAGCGCCCGCCAAAGCGAGGTCGCCAGGCGGGCTGAGGCCGAGTCGAAATGACGAAAGATGGGTAGCAGTCGGTACCTTTTTGTTGACGAGGAGCGATGAAGTCACGTCGGGGGCTGATCGCGCCGTCGTCCCGGGTGCGAGGGCGACGTCCTGCAGGCCCTCCGTGAGCGTGCTGGCGTCGTCCACCTGCTCGGGGTCGACGCGTTGCGGGGGGATGCTGCTCGCCTTTGCCTCGAACGCGAGGGCGATGCTTGGCGTGTCCTCCGTTGGGGCGCCGGGGATGTCGATTTGCTCGACAGCCGTCGGAGCGCGGCCTCCCGCTCGGCCCTGGTTGCCCCGCCTCCTCCTCCTCCGATGGCGAGGGAGAGGATGGGGCGAGCTCGAAAGTTGTCCTTCCCCCGCGCGGGAAAGGCGTCGTCGATTCCGCCGCCGGCGGGCGGGCTGTCCGCCACCATTGTCGCTGTCGCGCGGCGGTGGAAGGAGAATCATGTCGTAGTTGCCGTCGAGAGACATGAACTCGAGGCTCCCGAAACGGAGCACCGTCCCGGGTCGAAGAGGTCGTTGGAGACTGCCCATCTGGAGCTTGACGGGAAATTGCTCGTCAACACGCAGCAGGCCCCTACCTGGCGCGCCAACTGTCGGCGTTCCGAGACCGGGGGGTCCCCGAGCCGACGAGTGAGTGTGCCGCGTGCCCCAGCCCAGATGGGTCGAGCGCGTGGGCGAGCGCGAAGGGGGGAGAGAGAGAGAGAGCAAGGCGGCCGGAGCCGGGTCGTGGGGGAGTCGGAGAATTCCCGCGGCCTTCGTGTTCGTCCCGCGCCCAGGTCGGGTGCGCTTGCAGTAGGGGGTTACAAGCGTCCGCGCGAGGTGAGGGGAGCGGGCGGCCCCGAGAGAGCGCCTGCCCCTGCCCTTCGTCCCCGCGAGGCCAACCTTCTCTAAGAAGGCCCTGGTCCTTCCTTTTATAGTCGTAAGGAGAGGATCCAGGTGTACAAAATGGGGGTGTAGCAAGGTGCTACGTGTCTAGCGAGGGAGAGCTAGCGCCCTAAGTACATGCCAAGGTGGCAGCCGGAGAGATCTTGGCACCCTGTTGGTGTGGCGTCGTGGCGGTTGGAGGAGTAACGGAGCCGGACGGGGGGACGGCTGTCGGAGTGGCTGGGCCCTTGCTGACGTCCTCCTGCTTTCGTAAGGGAGCTGAGAGCCGCCGTCGTCATGGTCTAGCGGGGCGCCATCATTTGCCTATCTGGCGTGGCTGGCCAGATGGGACGCCGGTCTTGTTCTCTGCGACCTAAGTCGGCTCAGGGCAGGGTGATGATGACGCTCCCTGTTGACGTGGCGGTCTCGTGTCCTAGGTCGGGCGTCGTGGAGGCTCCTCCGAAGCCGAGGTCGAGTCCGTCCTGCGAGACAGAGGCAGAGTCCGAGCCCTGGGTCGGGCGAGGCGGAGATCGTTCGGCAGAGGCAGAGGCGGAGTCCGAGCCCTGGGTCGGGCGAGGCGGAGGTCGCCGTCTTCCGGGGCCTTAGCCTGAGTCCGAGCCCTGGGTCGGGCGGAGCGGAGTTCGCCGTCTTCCGGGGCCTTAGCCCGAGTCCGAGCCCTGGGTCGGGCGGAGCGGAGTTCGCCGTCTTCCGGGGCCTTAGCCCGAGTCCGAGCCCTGGGTCGGGCGGAGCGGAGTTCGCCGTCTTCCGGGGTCTTAGCCCGAGTCCGAGCCCTGGGTCGGGCGGAGCCTCCTATGGCACCTCTGGCGAAGTCTGGTCGCCCGTCGGTCTTACCTTTTGCGTTAAACGCCCCGGTGACTGGGTCGGTTGGCGCGGTGATTTAGTCAGGGTTTCTTCTTATCGAAGGCGGGGCCTCGGGCGAGCCGGAGATGCGTCTGCCGTGAAAGAGGAGGCCTCAGGCGAGACGGAGTCATCTTAGGGTCGGCTGCCCTCGCCCGAGGCTAGGCTCGGGCGTGGCGTGGTCAAGTCACTCGTATGGACTGATCCCTGACTTAATCAAACCCATCAGGCCTCTGCAGCTTTATGCTGATGGGGGTTACCAGCTGAGAATTAGGCGTCTTGAGGGTACCCCTAATTATGGTCCCCGACAATATCTAAATGCATAGCAAAAGCTATGAATCTAGAAAAGCCAGAATATCATAATTTAGAACGATGAGAGTATGGAATACCAAAATATACCCTTACAAAAAAAATTAGATATCTAAACACGCTATCAAAAATATTTTGCTAGATGACATATTTGGATGAAAAATTGGAAAGTAGGGAGTGGTACACTAGTCCAATATGTTCATTTATGCCCAACCAAACGTCCCAAGTCTAATTTGGTTAGATAATAACATGCATAGAGAAATAGAAGAAAAAAAGAAGTATACCTTGTATTAGAGGATGGCCCGGATGGAATCCCTTTTGGCTGAAATCATCAAGAAAATCATTAGAATTAGCCAAAAAGCAAATATAACAACAAAATGTTGGATTGTGACAAAACCTAACCCTAACCAGGGTTGGAGTTGTATTGATAGATTAGAGTACTTGGGCCTGGCCTA
The DNA here is from genome assembly GCA_029449295.1 of Zea luxurians. Lineage (NCBI taxonomy): Eukaryota > Viridiplantae > Streptophyta > Magnoliopsida > Poales > Poaceae > Zea > Zea luxurians. The sequence goes on along the minus strand of JAOPSE010000006.1, from coordinate 114,353,867 downwards.
TTACAAAGGGATAGTCTAACACCCCCGTAGTCACAACTTTGTCCTGTACAGATGTTGAGACTGAATCGAAATTCTAAAAATACACTCGTCGGTAGCCCCTTTGTGAAGATGTCGGCGAACTAGAGCATGGTGGGGACGCTGAGAACCCGAACGTCACCGGCAGCGACACGCTCGCAGACGAAGTGCAGGTCGTTCTCCACATGCTTCGTGCGCTGATGCTGCACGGGATTGGTGGAGAGATAGACCGCGCTGACGTTGTCGCAGTAAACGAGGGTGGCGCGCTGAAGGGGACTGTTGAGCTCATGGAGGAGCTGGCGTAGCCAGGAGGCCTCTGCCACGCCGTTGGCCACGGCACGGTACTCGGCCTCAGCGCTGGAGCAGGAGACGACGGGCTGTCGCTTGGCAGCCCAAGAAACGAGGTTGGCGCCCAGGAACACGGCGTAGCCGGAGGTGGACCGGCGCGTATCGGGACAGCCAGCACAGTCAGCGTCGGTGTATACCACGAGCTCCAACATCGGGGATGGTCGGAGTAGGAGACCGTGGTCGAGGGAGCCGCGGAGGTAGCGCAGTATCCGCTTGAGAGCGGTAAAGTGGGGCTCCCGCAGATTGTGCATATACAGGCACACCTGCTGAACGACGTAAGTGATGTCTGGCCTGGAGAAGGTGAGGTACTGGAGGGCGCCGGTCAGGCTACGGTAGGATGTCGCGTCGGCGACCGGAGGCCCGTCGTCCTCAGAGAGCTTAGCCTGAGTGTCAACAGGCGTGGAGCAGGGCTTGCAGTCAGACATGTCAGCCCGCTCCAGGATGTCGATGGCGTACTGGTGCTGGTGGAGGAAGAGACCCTGAGGCCGACGCTCGGCGGTGATGTCGAGGAAGTGGTGGAGGAGCCCTAGGTCCTTCATCGCGAACTCCCGCTGAAGGGCGACGATCGTGCGCTGTAGAAGGTCGGCGTTTGAGGCCGTGAGCACAATGTCGTCAACGTAGAGTAGGAGGTAGAAGGGGTCGTTGTCGCGCCGGTAGATGAACAGGGACGTGTCCGACTTGGCCTCGACGAAGCCGATGGAGGCCAAGTAGGAGGCGAAGCGGCTGTACCATGCCCACGGCACCTGCTTGAGGCCGTACAGGGACCAGTTCAGCCGGCAGACCAGATCCGGACGATCGGCATCGACGAAACTGGTGGGCTGGCAGCAATAGATAGTCTCCATCAGAGTGTCGTGGAGGAAGGCATTCTTGACGTCGAGCTGATGGATCGCCCAGTGGCATGGCCGCGACGGTGGTAGATGAGCGTAGGGTCGGCGAAGCGAACCGAGGTCAACGGGGCCGCGTGTGGCGCAGGCAGGGTCGACGGAGTCGCGCAAGGCGCGGGAGGGGTCGACGGGGCCATGCGAGGCGCAGGAAGGAACAACGGGGCCGCGGGAGGCGCGTGAACGAGCGCAAACGGTGGGGTCGTGGCCGCACGAGGTGCAGGCAATAGCGCAAGACGAGGCACTGGAGGTGGGGGGTAACCGGATCGGACTCGAGGAGGGAGTCGAGATTGGTGGGTGAGGTGGAGCCAGCAAGGGGAAACACATCTTCGTCGAAGACGACGTGACAAGAGATGATGATGTGGTGGGAGATGAGGTCCAGACACCGATACCCCTTGTGGTCAGGGGAGTAGCCGAGAAAGAGGCAGCGAGTGGAGCGCGGAGAAAGCTTGTGAGGGGCGGTAGCAGAAGTGTTAGGGTAGCAGGCACAGCCGAACACACGGAGGTGGTCATAGGAAGGGTTGTGTCGTGCAGGGCGAAGTGGGGGGTAGGGTGGCTCGTCGCCTTCAAGGGAAGGCAGTTGAGGAGATGTGTGGCGGTATGCAGGGCCTCTGCCCAGTAGGTGGTAGGGAGGGACGCCTGGAAAAGAAGGCAGCAGATCATATTAGTGGTAGTGCAGATCATGCGTTCGGCACGGTCGTTCTGTGCGGAGGTGTAGGGGCACGAGAGACGCAATTGGACGCCATGAGTGAGAAAAAAGAACGAGCGGCGTGGTTGTCGAACTCGCGGCCATTGTCACACTATAAGGTACAGACCGAGCGACGAAACTGGGTGGAAACCCAAGCTAAGAATTGGGTGAGGGTGGGGAGCGTATCAGACTTCAACCAAAGAGGAAAAGTCCAAAGAAAATGGAAATAATCATCCAAAATCACCAAATAGTATTTGTATCCAAAAATGTTGAGTACAGGGGAGGTCCAGAGATCACAATGGATCAAATCAAAAGTCTGCTCAGCGCGAGAACTAGAAATACTAAATGGGGGACAAGTATGGCGGCCTAACTGATAAGCATGACAGAGGCCCTCAAAACGTCCCCTACTACATGAAGGGTGTAAACTGCTGGTGAGCTTGGTCATGACGTCGGGTCCTGGATGGCCGAGACGATGATGCCACATGGTGGAGGTGGTGGAGACCAGGACGGGAGGTGGAGAGGCGCCGGTGGAAGAATGCCGAAACGTGTAGAGCGGCCTCGAGCTGTCACAGCGGGCGAGAGGGGTCCTGGTGGCCAGATCCTTCACAAAAAACCAGAGGGGTCAAACTCGATGGAACAAGAGTTGTCGGTGGTGAACCGACGAACAAAGAGAAGATTATGAGTAATGTGAGGAGCTACGAGAACATCGTTGAGGTAGAACGGCCTAGGGAGAACCGAGACACCTACTGAGGTGACTGGCAGAGTGGAGTCGTTCCCAATAACGATCGAGGAGGGATGAGGGGAACGAAGGGGATGGGAGTGAGAGAGCGTGCCTGCGGAGGGAGTGGTGTGGTAGGAGGCACCAGAGTCGATCACCCAGTCGGAGGGAGGAGGGGTCATCGCCATGGTGCTGAAAGTGGCGGCGAGGGAGGCATTGTCCCAGCCTCCAGCCAGCGGGGACCAAGACGTCGAGGTGGGGTTCCCCAAGGGCAGGAGATGGGGCGGAGCCGGAGGTGCAGCGGGCACGCCATATGAAGGCGTCGGAGACACGCCATAGGGAGGCGCAGTAAGGAGGGACGGCGCCTAAGGGCGAGAGGCATTCGGGGTCTAGCCCGGCCACATGGTGATGGTCCCGGTCCAGGGATTGTAGAAAGACGGCCACGCCTGGCCGCCACCCCGGTCGGAGGGACCACCACGAGAGGAGCCGCCACCCCCACGGCTGCCCTTGCGGGAGCGACGACCTCCGTCGGCGGCGGGCGTCTAACGAGGGGCCACGAGGACGACATGTGTGGTGCGGGTAGAGGCCCCAGTCGACGGGAGGCGAGTGGCCTGGCCCCCCGTGGGGGCGCTGTAGAGCGCAGGGGCTGGAGCTTCAGACGCCATGGTGAGCTCCTCAAGGAGAAGCTCGTTCCTCGCGGCCTGGAAAGTGGGAAAGGGGACGGTCCTCTTGATGAGAGCCTTCAGGTGGCCATAGCGAGGGCTGAGACCACGCAGAAGGTTCAACACCAGGGTCCGGTCGGTGACAGGCTCGCCGAGCTCGCGGAGAGAGTCCGCCATGCCCTTCATCTGGCAGCAGTACTCGTCCACGGAGAGGTCCCCCTGAGAGAACAGGTGGAACTGGCGTCGAGGTGGAGTGCCCGCGCATCCCGGTTTCCGAGGAACTGGTCCTCGAGAGCGAGCCACGCCTGACGAGCAGTGTCCGCCTGGTCACGGATGATGTCCTGGAGCTCGACGGTAATGGTCCCGTGAAGCCACGAGAGGACCACGGTGTCCATCTGAGCCCACGATGGTGACGGCTGGGTGACGAGGTCGTCGAGGACGTGGTCGGCGAGGGCGAACCGTCGTAGCATGAGGAGCACCTGCCCACGCCAGCGAGAGTAGTTGGAGGACGCCGGGTCCAACAGAACGGACACGAAGGACCGTATGTTGTGAACCCCAGCGGCCTGGGCGTGAAGGGCGGCGATGGTGTCGGCGTCAAGACCGGAGGCATGAGGAGACTCAGGTGGCGCCGGAGACGGCACGACCGGGGGTGGCGGTGTGTCACGGCCAAGAAGGAGACGCTGGACGTTGGCCAACTGAGTGGTCAGGGCGTGACCCATAGCGCGCTCCTCCTCCCAGGCGAGGGACGCAACGCGATGACGCTCCTCAGAAGCGGCCACAGCGGAGCGGCCTGGATGGTGGCGAGGATGGAGACCAACGCGGAGTCGGTGGAAGGCGCCGTGGGGGCCCAGGTGACATCAGCGACGGGCTGGCGATTTGTGGGGAAGCCAGGGGCGGCTGCCGGGAGAAGCGGGCCGGTGAGAGCAGGCCGGACTCCACGGTGGTGGTGAGCGCGCCGGTGCACATCGGGTATCCCGGCAGGCCGAGCCCGTAGGGGAGAGGGCCGGCGGTGGTGCGAGCCGCAGCGGTGGCACTGGTCTACGTGGCCGTGTCGAGAACACTGGACGGTCCGGCGGCAGCTGCTTGTAACAACCTGAGATGTGATGCACAAAGCTTCATGGGTTTTATCTGCTCACGAGGTGTTTCCAGTAAAGCCTTAACCTCTAAAACAATAGATACCCAAGATACAAGAGTGAAAACTCACATTATCCAAAAGTGAAGATTGATTTTTTATGAGCCACTAACCTTTTGGTATCCTCTGACGTATTCTTTGGGTTAGCTTCTTCTCAGGCTTCTCTGTCGATTCATCCTTCAAGGTACTCCCGTTTGCGGCCCCGTGAAGACACCTTGCTTTTATTTTTTTGAACTTTCTGCTGCTGTGACTCTTCTACACCACCCCTTGACTTTTTCCTAGCCTTATGCTTATTACCAGTAGTGTAATGATCACCAGTATCGTTATCTTCTTCAGCTAATGAAGGTTCAACACAGTCTTCACCAAAATAATCATCAACAGTGTGATTAGGTGTCCCAACTTTTTGCACCTTTTTCCTGCAACGTCGTTTCATAGATGATGCTCTTTCTCCAACATCCGATTTTGGTTGCTGTTGAACAGCATGATCTAGTGGCTCCCGCTCATGGTCCTGCTCATTTGAATATTGGTCCTTGGTAATAGAATGCTGAAAGAAAGGGGAAAAGAAAGAGATTAAGGAGAAACCTTGTAGTAGCCATGTAAATATAGATCATTACATCTTCTAAGCAGAATTATACTGACCTTTTCAGCGATATGACGAGATGAGTTACTTAAATTTTCATCAGTCAATTTGTCACTACAGGAATCGCCGATGTTACCCATCTCAGAATTGGTATCTATAGGGCTAGCTATCCCAGAAGCATCCGATAGAGCAAAAGATACAGATTTTGATTTTCCCTTTTCTCTTCCTACAGTATGTTGAGACTTAAAGTAAATACAACTGTAATAAATGGAAATTTTAGTGAGTAAAATAGGGTTTAGGGTTCGTTAAATATTTCGGTAGCAAGTGAAGGAAACTACAAACCGTTAGTTTAGACCTCAAAAAACTGTTTCAGCAAACACCACTTGTGTCTAAAAACAGCTCAGATACACAAATTGCAGCTTTAAAATAGCAGTAAATCATTGACCTGATCATCTGTGCACAAACACAAGCCTGCATGACAGAGCTCAAAGCTCATACTCAAGTATTATTGTGACAATATCACACATCTAACAAAAGTAATTTCAATACCATTTAATCTAGTGAAATGTTTGTCCACAAAAAATAGCCCACATATAGTCAAATGTAAACAACAATGAGGTCATCCGCACTGCAATTGTTCAAAGTAAAGAACACACAGTACATCGAAAGAAAGAAGTTTCACCTGTAAAAGTTGTACCTGGGACTTCGCCAAACATTGATTGAGTACCATCAATAGGAGGATTAATTGGTTCATTGTGATTGTCTAAATCAACATCAGCATGCCACTTGGTTTCTTGATCTTTAGGTTCTTTGTACATGTCATTGTTGCTGTCACAAACTCCAACTATTGGAGCAACAGCAACAACATTAATTTTAATCGCAGCAACCTGGGATGAAGCCTTCCCGAGATTTGGTTGCAAATCAGAACGAAACTTAGCTATTGTTTCCTCTTGGACTGACTCCTCAAGGAGATTGTCGAGGTTAGCTAAATTGCAACCTTTACTATTATCAGTTGCTAATAATCCTTTAGAATCTAGGATCTGCACACTTTCATGACTTGTAGGATCCTGTACCTGATCGCCATGGAGCCTTGTCTGAATATTATTGCCCTTTCCATTTTGTGTAACCACATCTACAGTGGAAGTTTCCACCTTTTGGTTAGTCTTCCGAGATTTGGCTATTTCCTTAAGGAGCTTCGTTTGCACCTTTGGTTGGAACTTTGTAACTCTTTCCTCTTCAATTTGCACATCACACATGTCCCCAAATTCAACTATATCATCAATAGCCTTGCTACATGAACTGTTAGGTGGGACGTTGATATCTGAAACCACCAAGTTTTCTTGGTGTGTAGCTAACTTAGAAGGATCATCATTGTGCTCACCATATTGAGAAGTCCTATCTGCAGCAGAAGCACCAGACAGAGAAGGGGTCATGGGCGCCGCAATAATCAGGGGAATAGAGGCTCCTCCAGAGGAAGGGGTCGTGGTCGTACCGGAAGCACATGCAAACTTCCCGTCTAAGGGGAAGAGAGGCTCCTCCAGAGGAAGGGGTGGTGGGCGCCGCAATAATCAGGGGCCGACAAGGGAAACTTTTAAGAAGCAGCCACAGAATGGCAGCGGCAGTAGCAACAACAATGGTCGTGGTAGAGGCAAAGGCAAAGGAAAAAGCAACCCCTAGCAGGGCGATGCAAGTGTCTCAAAGCATGCTGGCGAAGGATGTTTCAGGTGCGGGTCTCAGCAGCACTGGTCCCATACATGCACCACGGAGAACTACCTGATTGACATATATCAGGAATGGAAGAACTCAGAGGCTCACTTTATCCAGGCGCCTGTAGACACCACAACTGGAGAGCACCTTGAGTTGCCTCAGCCTGCTGCACAGTTTGAGCATGCTACCATAAATGCTGATGCCACAACTAAGAACCATACTTTGTTAGGCAAAGTCGACTTCGATTTCAATACTGATGATCTCCTGTAGTCGATCATGTTATCAGCCATTAGCTCCACATTTATTTCCACAGCAACTTTATTTCTAGAAGAACATTTATTTGATTATGCTGTAATAAATGCTCCTGCTGAACTCATACTATTTGGTTGATTGAGATTAATTGCTTTGCAATTTTATTTATTCCTCATTCATGGTTTAATTCTTCTTGCTCTATTATATGTTGTCATCATGAATGATGAACTGAATCAATATTATATATTATTTATATAGAACAAGACTCACTTCCCACGATGGAGGAAAACGATGAACCATGCTTGATTGATAGCGCAGCCACAAATTCGATTCTTAGAGAGACAAAATATTTTCAGGCACTCCTGAAGAGGACTGAGAATATCACTACAATTGTCGGTAACAATGGCCGCATTGTAGGCTCCGGTCGATCCATTGTTGTCCTCCCTAACGTTACTAGGATCTTCATTAAAGAAGCATTCCTATACCCAGGAGCAACTCGTACTCTCCTCACGTTCAAAAATATCCGTCGTAGCGGCTATCACGTTACAACTGCATGTGTGAGTGCTGCGAAATACCTCCATATCACATCAACGGACGAATGTGAAACAAAAGTGGTAGAGAAAGCGCAAGGCACCTCCTCTGGGTTGTATTACTCAAGAATTAAACCACCCCCTGAATTTGTTGCGATGTCTACTATATTTAAAAATCCCGAGTCTTTTCGAGTATGGCATGAAAGACTAGGACACCCTGGATTAAGGATGATGCGGAACATCATAACTAGCTCTATTGGTCATGCCATAAAAACCACACAAGTTCCTAAAGACTTTCTATGCGTCTCTTATGCTAAAGGAAAACTGATAACTAAGCCCTCTTACCTGAAAGTAAAGGTTGAGTCCCCGAGTTTCCTGCAGAGACTTTAGGGTGATATCTGTGGTCCAATTAACCCCCTATTGGGGCCCTTCAGATATTTTATGGTTCTTATAGATGCTTCTACTAAGTGGAGCCATGTGTGCCTGTTGTCCACGCGGAACCACGCATTTGCAAAATTTATTGCCCAAATTATCTGTTTGTGTGCGAGCTTCCTGGAGAACCGCATTCAGTCAATCAGGATGGACAATGCCGGAGAGTTTACCTCAAAGCCATTAATGAATATTGTCTTGCTATGGGCATAAATGTAGAGCATTATGTACCACATGTCCATACACAGAATGGACTTGCCGAGTCCTTAATTAAAATAATAAAATTCATAGCCAGGCCACTTCTACAAGATAGCAAACTCCCAACCAGCTGTTGGGGACACGCAGTTTTGCACGTTGTGGCCTTAATCCAATATAGACCATCTGCTTACCACTCTGCTTCTCCCCACCAGTTAACGCGTGGTCAACAACCAGTGGTTTCCCATCTGCGAAAATTCGGTTGTGATGTATACGTGCCGATATCACCACCCCAGCGTACATCTATGGGACCTCACCGGAAGTTAGGGATCTATGTTGGTTATGAATCTCTGTCCATAATCAAATATTTAGAGCCTAGAACTGGGGATCTGTTCACGGCTCGGTATGCTGATAGCATCTTCGATGAAGAGCATTTCCCGGCATTAGGGGAGGATTGTACCTTAATAATAAAGAATGCCGAGAAATAGAATGGAGTGCTAGTAGCATCCAATCGCTTGACCCACGCACTAGAGAAACTGAACTTGAAGTTCAACGAATAATATACCTGCAAAACTTAGCAAATAATCTACCAGATGCCTTTACTGATATAAGAGTGTCGAAGTCACATAATCCTGCGGCAAATGCACCGGAGAGAGTGGAGATACCTCTGCAGGGTATGGACTCTACTCGTACTCCCCATCCTAGGAAAAGGGGGAGAAAACCGGATGATTCAATATCAGCTAAGCGGGGACGCCTGCACCAGCAAGTTACTGAAGACAATGCAACACGCTTCCTTTCAGATGTTCCAGCAGTAACACACCTTGAAGGTGAATGTCCTAGTGCAAATGTGCGCACAAATAAAAGCACAAGGACTTCGGAACAACCGGTTTCAAATAACTTGGGAAATCACAAAGAACCGGATGATTCAGTTGAAGAAATTGTCATAAACTATGTTGAGACGGGAGAGTTATATAACCAAAAGACTACAATTGTCGACACTAATTTCGTCTCTATGATTGCTGTTGTGATTGCTGAGGATCCTGAACCAAAGTCCATGGCAGAGTGCCAGAAGCGCTCAGATTGGGTCAAATGGAAGGAAGCAATAGAGATGGAATTGCTCTCGCTTTCAAAGAGGCAAGTATTTGGGTCTGTCGCTCGCATGCCCCCCAATGTTACCCCAGTCGGGTTCAAATGGGTGTTCGTCCGAAAGAGGGATGCGAACAATGAGGTGGTGAGATACAAAGCGAGACTTGTAGCACAAGGGTTCACGCAGAGACTCGGCATCGATTACAATGAAACTTACTCCTCGGTAATGAGTGGCACAACGTTCCGATATTTAATATCACTGGCAGCAGGTTTAAACTTGAAAATGCAGATGATGGACGTAGTGACCGCATACTTGTATGGGTCTCTGGATTCGGAAATCTATATGAAGGTCCCGGATGAGCTGAGAGTTCCGGATGCCAAGTCAAATCGCAACATGTACAGCGTTAAGTTGCAGAGGGTGTTGTATGGGCTTAAACAATCTGGGCGGATGTGGTACAATCGGCTCAGCGAATTCCTCCTGAAGAAGGGATACGTAAATAATCCAGATTCTACTTGTGTATTCATTAGAAAATCCCAGAAGGGTTTTTGCATAGTTTCGGTCTATGTTGATGACTTGAATATCATTGGATATGCTGAGGATATTGAGGAGGCCAGCGCATACCTCAAGACAGAGTTTGAAATGAAAGACTTGGGAAAAACCCAGTTTTGCTTGGGCCTGCAGATCGAGCACCTCCCAGAAGGAATATTTATCTCCAGTCGACCTATTGTAAAAAGGTCCTTGAGAGATCTAAATCCCTCGAAATGTATACTGACCCATTTAGACCAAAGAGCGATGATGAGAAATCGTTGGGACCTGAAGTTTCTTACCTTAGCGCTATTGGAGCACTGGTGTACCTTGCGAACTGCAACAGGCCTGATATTGCATTCGCAGTAAATCTACTAGCTAGATACAGTTCAGACCCAACCAGAAGACATTGGGTAGGTGTTAATACTATACTTAGATACCTCAAAGGCACTCAAGATCTTGGCATGTTTTTCCCGAAGAATCAGGACCAGACTATGGTGGGCTATGCTGATGCTGATGCTGGATATCAGTCAGATCGTGCAAACAGACATTAGTAACAACGTCTACTAACCACTCAGAAATAATCTCGCTATATGAAGCCGCACGAGAATGTGTTTGGCTACGACGGATGACTAACCACATCCAGAAGTCATGTGGTTCTACCACCGCAAATACCCCCACCATTATCTACAAAGATAATGTTGCATGTGTTGCACAAATGGAAACGGGCTATATTAAGAGCAATATGACTAAGCATATTTGTCCTAAGTATTTTTATCCTCATGAAATCCAGAACGAGGGTGAGGTAAAAATCCTGCAAGTCAAGTCTTGTGATAATCTGGCTGATTTATTCACTAAATCCTTAGCTGCAGTCACATTCAGAAAATGTGTATGAGGTATAGGGATGAGGCATTTAAGAGACCTGTAGGGTTCAGGGGGAGATCACCTCTGAACTTCAGCCCTTACAATTCGACCTGAAAATCGTATATTATACACCTTGAAGGTTATAGTTGTCCTGAAGACACTCGCTGCACTCTTTTTCCCATTGTGAGTTTTCCTGAAGTTTCTCACAGATGGTTTTAACGAGGCAACAAGTGCAATACATCGAGTCACACTATGCTCTCTTTTCTCCATTTTTTCCCACTGGGTTTTTCGGAGTTTTGATGAGACATAATTCGTCATGGTATTCGCCCAAGGGGGAGTGTTGAGAAACCCTAAAAGAGGTTTAATGGGCTAATACCGAAACTGCCCTCAGGGGGTTCACAGGTTATATATATGTATCCATGCCCCTCATAATAAAGATAGACAGAAAGAGCTTCCATCCACTGTGTCTGTTGTTCCTCTCTGTGTTGGGTTACTGGGAAGGGAGCGGGCTTCTACAACTTCTCATGTCCCTACTGCTGTTGGGAGGGTTCGGAGTCCGGATCGGAGATCTGCGACAACTACGTTGTTCAACAATCACCATTTGCTTAATCGAAAGCTTAGCAATCAGGTGGTTTTTCCCAGATAGAACGAATTCTTGGCCTTGTATGTTCTATTCCAAAGCTTCTCTTTTTTGCCGAACAATGAAGAGATCAAAATAATGCTTTATAAAACAAATTGGTATGTAATATCAGGAGAAAAGTTTGCCCCGCTGGCATCTTACATCACAAATAATTGACTATTGTTATAAGTTCTCAAAATTATAATACCTAAAATTGTTGTATAAATTAATACACAATTTCAAACTGGTATGAGTAATTGGGTAAACCATGGGCAATAATAAAACGAGCGGGACTATACATCTCTGCATATAAAAGTCTCTACTTGGCAGCATTGGCCTGATGCCGTGCACTTTAACACCATTATCTATGCACATATTCTCCTATGTGCTTAAAAGCAAAATGCAACCAGTGAATGTCCTTGTGGGCGCTAGACCCTGATGGTTATTTTACTTGTTGATCGGAAGTCAGTGATCGGGCCAGTGATCGGGCTAGGCTGGTATGAGCCCAGTAATCAATAGGTCAGGTCATGTTTGTGTCAGGTTAAATTGTATCGGGCTACGGGTTTATTAGACAGCTCGACCCATTTGACATCTCTAGCTACCAAGTACTTATTAGAAGTGTGTGCATGAGCAACCGATCAATATATATTACTATTAGTCTATTAATAGTACAATACCTATATGTTGTGACAATATATGGTCATGAGACGGAGGGGCAAGCTGCAGGTGGCTAAACGGAAGTGGCGCTTGTGGAGACGACGGGCGAGGTCAGTGGTGACAAAGCTTGCAAACAAAAAAACGTACAAGAAGGTATAATGCATGAGGCACAAGAAAAGGCTGCGTATACCAGCGTGGGGGTGGGAACGAGGTCTGCAAGCCGGAGAACTGGCGATAGCCACCGTGCTGCCGCAAAGTTTAGGGCTAGTTTAATATCCGTAAAACTGGAGAGGATTAAAGGGCTAAATTTCCCTTATTATTTAAAATTGAATAAAAATAAGAATCTAGCACCTTCAATACCTTTCGGTTTTCTCGCTCCCACTAGTCTTTAAGGGCATATACAAACACTTTTAATATAATGTTTCTTGAGATGTTTTTAGGGGGGTTAATTAAAAAAATACAAGAGACGTGAAGAGCTTGTCTTTACATTACTCTCTGTACATAATATTTCTTAACTATATTTATGATTCAGAGGCTCAAAGTTGTATTATACAGTCTCTTAATTATCTCTTATACTTAAAAATCGATCCAGGGTTTCAGGATTGTAGGATGCAAACTGGCTAATTTTCTTTCGTGCCCCGATGGTCGAAGAGCCCCACCGTGCAACTCGGTAATGTGTCACGCCACAACTGGTTCCCCGCGCGCCAGATCGGATGGGCCTAGCTAGCCTTGGCGCGTAGAGAGGTTCTCCATTGGGAGGAGAAGCAGGATCATGCGGTACGTGGGCAGCATTGCGGGCGGTGGCCGATCCCCACGCTCGTGGCTGAGGGATTCGTGATCAGCAGATCGATCGTGCATGTCGTGTGTAGGATTCAAGGGGAAGGAGGAGCAAAGCCCTAGGAACGGAGAAGGCGAGGAACAGTTGGCTTGGATCGTGGGTGATTACAAAGAAGTATGAGGGGTTTTGCAAAAATGTTGACGCACGACGTATGACGATACAGTGGAAACTACTCCTTTAGTAGTAGAAAAAAGAGATTAGATATTAGTCTCCGTTAGGAAACCTTGATATATGTATCTCTATCTTTAGTCCAAGACCAGCCTTCTTATGGGGCCACGACACGTGTTTGTTTAATAGATTCTCGTGCCGACAATTAATCGAGTCGTTGATCCCAGTGACGGATCCACGATTGATCCTAGAGGGGGCTACTTGCCTTGCGCAGCGCGTGGTCGGTGTGGACCGTGGACTGCGGCAGTGCTCCGGCCTTCGGGCTCCAGTGGTCCGACCTCCGGGCGAGCGCGCTGCGCGCGACTGCGGGCTACGGCGACCTGCGATGGCAGCCTGGCGGGCGAGCACGCTATGGGCAGGCGCAAAGCGAGCGCGCTGCATGGCCGCGGGCTACGGCGGCCTGCGGCTCCGGGCTCCGGCGCTCCGCGGCCAGGCTGGCGCCTCCGCGCCTGGCGCCCTGGCGGTGGCGGGTGAGCGCGCTGTGGGGCTGCGGCGGCCTACGGCTCTAGGCTCCGGCGCTCTGTGGTTGGGCTGGGCGACTGGCGCCTGCGCCTCCACGCCTGGCGCCCTGGCGGTGGCGGGCGAGCGCGCCTGCGCCTGGCGGTGGCGGACTGGCGGGCGAGCGCGCTGGTGGGCGGCGGGCGGCGGTTGGTCTAGAGCTGGAGGAGGCAGGAGGCGGGTAGAGCCATAGAGGGAGGCAGGGAGCGGCGGCTCGAACTGGGGCTAGGCGTCTGTGGCTAGGTCGCGCAGCGATCGGCCTTTGCTGGGCCACGAATGCCGACCGGGGCTGCAGTCCAGGCAGCCTCGGGTGGAGATCCGCCCCTGGTTGATCCCCACCACCTAGCTCGTCTGTCCTGACATTAGACAGACACATCATGAATCGAGAATCCTCTTCTCCATCCCATTGCCTCGCTAGAGCATGCTCACCTCACGAAATTTTTTTCTACTATTTGTTTGATATCTTAATTAATTTTAGTTCAACAATAAATAAAAAAATAGAGACTAATCTAAATATGTTTCTATTCTTTAACTTTATAGAGCTCATTAATACCCTAAGCACGTCACTTTGATGCCATCTCGCATGCCTATAGCACGACACTGCACACCTCGCCTGTAGCACAACATTGTCATCCTTCCCTTTCGTGCGTCGCTCTGTCGTTCTCCACACGAGCGAAGGGTGAACCCGCTCGCACGGGCAAGGTGATGAGGGCACAAGGATGCAACCAATCGAGGGCGATGTGGCACAGGGCGAGCATGCTGGATGTGGACCGCGTGCGACAAGTTGCTCGTGCCTAGTGCCCGTAGCTAGTGCTAGTAACATGGGCCAGGCTTTTTGAGCCAGCACGAGCACGGTCCAGAAATAAGAGCTCAATGCATGGCCCGACACAATGTGGTATAGATCAGGCTAGCACGGCTCGAAGACAAGCCTAGGTCGAGCCTCAAATTTCGGACTGTTGGGCTCTAGCATGACCCACACATATGAGCCAGGCTTGAGCCAACCCGACCCGAAGAAGAAGGCTTGACATGCTTTAGGACCAAGTTGGGCCGCTGTTTGTACTCTTTAGGTTGTCATGGCACAACCCGAAAGTTTTTTGGGCCTTCTCGGCCCGAGCCTATTTGTCCCGAAGCACGATAGGTCCGGACCATGTTAGCCTGGTCCAATTCCTAGCACTATTTGTGGCCTTCTCAGCCACATTCCATGCTATAGAGGGTGAGTGCACAGTGGTGATGCTCGCTCTATCGCAGGAACCCTTCAGCATACCAAGGTCATTCGCGTAGACAGAGTTAAATCTACAACAATATAATCTTACTACATCACTTATAATAAACATAAATAATAGTTTAGAGTAGGATTATATTAAAACATTACAGTAGTATTATATTAAAACATCGATGAATGACAAAATCATAAAATATATAATAAAATTATACTATATATATGTCGGGGACCATAATTAGGGGTACCCCCAATGCCCCTTAACCTGGCTGGAAAACATCTTCAGAACAAACCGCAAAGACTGATAAGCACGGTTCAAGTCAAGGCCTTGTCTACCAAGGGACGCGACCTCGCCTCGCCCGAGCCTGGCCTCGGGCGGGAGCAGTAGTCCCGGACGGATTCACGCCTCGCCCGAGGGCCTCCTCAGGCAGTGGGCGCAGCCTCGGCTCGTTCGAAGCCAAGCTCGGGCAAACTTTGTCGTGCAGCGACTTCGGCCAAATCGCCTTACCAACCGACCGTATCGCATGCGCATTTAATGCGGAGATCGTCTGACACCTTATCCTGACACGCGCGCCTCAGTTGGCAAGGTCGCAGTGACCGCAGTCACTTCGACCCTTTACTGACCGTTCTGACAGGAAAACAGCATTATTCACCCTGTTCCGACTACTATGCCAACCACCAGGGCAAAACTGAGTCACGACCTCTCCCGAGTTCAGCCTCGGGCACAACAGGGAGCTCCTCCTCGCCCGACCTCAGGCCTCGGCCTCAGCCTCGGCCTCGGGAGAAGGTCTCCGCCTCGCCCGACCCTAGGCCTTGACCTCAGCCTTGGCCTCGGGAGAAGTCTCTGCCTCGCCCGTCCTCGGGCTCGAACTGACCGCGCCGTAGGGGATACATCATTACCCTACCCCTAGCTAGCTACCTCAGGCTACGAAGGAACAAGACCGGTGTCCCATCTAGATTACTCCGGTAACAGGTAATGATGGTTCCCCGCGTGCGCCCATGACGTCGATTGCTCTCAACCCCCTACGGAAGCAAGGAAACATCAGCAGGATCCATGCCGCACCGCCAGCTATGCTTCTACAGGGCTCAAGCACTTCTCCGACGGCCACGTTAGCACACGTACAGGGCTCAAGGCACTTCTCCGCCAGCCACGTTAGCACATAGCTACACCCCTATTGTACAGCTGGACCATCTCCTTGTATCTATAAAAGGGGATGTCCAGGGCCTTTCTAAGGCACGGACGGGGCGAGCGAAGAGAGGCAGGCAGAGTGGGAGAAACGCAGAGGAGGCTAACTCAGACAGCTCACGTCAGGGCCAGACTCTCTCTCTCTCTCTCCCGCGACACTTGTAACCCCTACTACGAGCACCCCGGTGCAAGATAATATAAGCCTCATCCCCCGCTTGTGTTCCATCTTGCATCAACCCATCTGGGCAGGGACACGCAGCGACAAATTCACTGGTCGGTTGAGGGTCCTCGCGGGTCCGAAACGCCGACAGTTGGCGCGCCAGGTAGGGGCCTGCTGCGTGTTGACAAACACTTTCCCGTTGAGTTCCAGATGGGTAGCCTTCAGCAGCCTCTTCAGCCGGGGACGGTGCTCCGCTTTGGGACTCTCGAGTTCATGTCCCCCGACGGCAGCTATGACATGGTACTCCTCCCCTCGCAGTACGACAACAACAACGGTCGTCGGCTCGCCCGGCGGAGGCGAACTCGACGACGACTTCCCCCCGTGGCGGAAGAGGAACACCCGGGTTTGCCCCGCCACCCTCCTCGCCGGAGGAGGGGGAGACAGGGCAACCATGGCTAGGCAGGAGGCGGCACCTCGTCGGCTGTCGGACCAGAGCGAGTCGACAACGCCGGCACCCCTGCAGGGGACATGTCGGGTGTTGTCCTCGCACCTGAGATAACGACGGGTGTCGCTTCCCAGCAATGTGCCAACCCCAAGCGGACTGATGACGCCATCACCCTCGCGAAGGACTTGTTGGGCGTCAGCCTCATACCTGAGATAACAGTGCATTCCATCCCCGATGCAACTTCACCACCGTCCATCAACCAAGAGGTACCATCCGTTTTCCACCCTGTTCCCTTTAGATTCAGCTTCGATCCACCAAGCGACCCCGCTTCGGTGAGCGCTTTCGCAAGGGCATATCCTGACCTTCCAGGGTACCATATGTGGTCAACTTGGGACCGACTGACGGACGTCTCAACCTCCGGACCTGCGGGTTCCGAGGAAGAAGACGACCCCGACTTCGGTTGGGATTTCTCCGGACTTCGTGATCCCAGTGCCATGCGAGACTTCATGTCCTCATGTGACTACTGCCTCTCCGGCTGCTCCGACGATGACCATAGCCTTGACGACGAGGGTTATGGCCCAAGTTGTGAGTGTTTCCACATCGATCAGGGGGATCACGACGAAGACAACCACCTCGGCATGTCGGAAGATGACGACGCCCCTGTGCCTGCATCTCGCGTCGAGATCCTGCGGGAGCTAGATGTGGTCCAAGTCCCTGCGGGGGGTCAGGACACACAGCTCGAGCAACTCCGCGAGATGCAGGCCAAGCTCGACGAAGAAGCGGGGCGGCTTGTGCAGCTCCGACAAAACATCGAGCAGGAATGGGCAGGCCGGGCACTCGTCGGAGGAGCGCGTCATCGAGCCCGGGACGTCCAGCGTCGTATCTTTGACGATGCCAGGGCAGGGCTGCCCCAGGCCTTCAGCGGGGCCCGCCAGAACCTAGCTGCAGCGGCGATGCTACTTCGAACAATGCTGGAGCCATCCACCACTGAGGGGCGGCGTATCCAGGGCGAACTCAAGGATCTCCTGGAAGATGCCGCAGTCCGACGAGCCGAGAGCTCTGCCTCTCGAAGGCGAGGGTACCCCACGGAGCATCACACAACATCCTCCCGACGCATGCGGGAGGTCTCGGTCCACACCGAGCACACACGGGACGGGACGCCTGCAGCACCGGACCGCCAAGGCAGCGAACAACACTGCCGCGACCGTCGAGCCCGCCTCGAGGAAAGGGTGCACCAAGGCTACCACCCCAGGCGCGGAGGACGCTACGACAGTGAAGAGGATCGGAGCCCCTCGCCCGAACCACCAGGTCTGCGAGTCTTCAGCCGGGCCATATGACGGGCGCCGTTCCCGGCCCGGTTCTGAGCCTCGACCACCATCACCAAGTACTCAGGGGAGACAAGGCCGGAGTTGTGGCTTGTGGATTACCGACTGGTGTGCCAGCTGGGAGGGACGGACGACGACAACCTCATCATCCGCAACCTCCCCCTTTTCCTCTCCGACGTTGCCCAGGCCTGGCTGGAGCATCTGCCTCCCGCGCAGATCTTCGGCTGGGACAACCTAGTCAAGGCCTTCGCTGGAAACTTCCAAGGTACGTATGTGCGCCCTGGGAACTCATGGGATCTCCGAAGCTGCCGCCAGTAGCCAGGGGAATCCCTGTGAGAGTACATCCGGTGGTTTTCAAAGCAGCACACCAAGTTGCCCAACATCACCGACTCGGACGTCATCAGGGCATTCCTCGCCGGCACCACTTGCCGAGGCCTGGTGAGCAAACTGGGACGTAAGACTCCCACCAAGGTGAGCGAATTGATGGACATCGCCACCAAGTTTGCCTCTGGTCAGGAGGCGGTCGAAGCCATCTTCCGGAAGGACAAGCAGCCTCAGGGAAGACAGAAGGAAGACGCCCCTGAGGCGTCCGTCCAGCGTGGCACAGAGAAGAAGGCCAAGAAGAAGGCGCAAGCAAAACGCGACACCGTTGATGCAGATCTCATCGCTACTGCCGAGCACAGGAATCCTCGGAAGCCTCCCAGAGGGGCCAACATGTTCGACAAGATGCTCAAGGAGTCGTGCCCCTATCTTAGGGGTCCCGTCAAGCACACCCTTGAAGAATGCGACATGCTCCGGCGTTACTTCAACAAGGCTGGACCTTCGGCAGAAGGTGGCAAGGACCAAGGCAAGAACAAGAAGGGGGCGACAAGGAAGAGGAGTTCCCGAAGGTCCACAACTGCTTCATGATCTACGGCAGACAGGTGGCGAACGCCTCGGCTCGGCACCGCAAGCAGGAGCGTCGGGAGGTCTGCTCGGTGAAGGTAGCTGCGCCAGTCTACCTAGACTGGTCCGACAAGCCCATCACCTTCAACCAAGGCGACCACCCCGACTGCGTACCGAGCCCAGGAAGGTACCCGCTCGTCGTCGACCCTGTCATCGGCAACGCTAGGCTCATCAAGGTCCTCATGGACGGAGGCGGCAGCCTCAACATCATCTACGCCGAGACCCTGCAGCACCTTTTCATGGGATCATCCCCGGTAAGCGCGTCCTGCCCCTTGGGCAACTTGATTTGCCTGTCTGCTTCGGAACTCCCTCCAACTTCCGAAAGGAAACCCTCACTTTCAAGGTGGTCGGGTTCCGAGGGACCTATCACGCGGTGTTGGGAAGACCATGCTACGCCAAGTTCATGGTCGTCCCCAACTACACGTACCTCAAGCTCAAGATGTCAGTCCCCAACGGAACCATCACCATCGGATCCACGTACCGCCACGCTTACGAGTGCGACGTGGAATGTGTGGAGTACGCTGAGGCCATCACTGAGTCCGAGGCCCTCATCGCCGACCTGGATTGCCTCTCCAAGGAGGCGCCAGATGCGAAGCGCCACGCCGGCAACTTCGAACCGGCCGAGGCAGTTAAGTCTGTCCCTCTCGACCCCAGCAACGACGCGGCAAGAAAGTCAGGATCGGCTCCGAGCTCGACCCCAAATAGGAAGCAGTGCTCGTCGACTTTCTCCGCGCAAACGCCAAAATTTTTGCGTGGAGTCCCTCAGACATGCCCGGCATACCGAGGGATGTCGCCGAGCACTCACTGGACATCCGAGCCGGTGCCCGACCCGTGAAGCAGCCCCTGCGCCGCTTTGATGAAGAAAAGCGCAGGGCCATAGGCGAGGAGGTCCATAAGCTAATGGTTGCAGGGTTCATCAAAGAGGTATTCCATCTAGAATGGTTAGCTAACCATGTGCTTGTAAAGAAAAAAGGAGGGAAATGGAGGATGTGCGTAGACTACACTAGTTTAAACAAAGCATGTCCAAAGGTTCCCTACCCTCTGCCTCGCATCGATCAAATTGTGGACTCCACTGCTGGGTGCGAAACCCTGTCTTTCCTCGATGCCTATTCAGGCTATCACCAAATCAAGATGAAAGAATCCGACCAGATCGCGACTTCTTTCATCACACCCTTCGGCATGTATTGTTATACTACTATGCCATTTGGCTTGAGGAATGCAGGTGCAACTGAAAGTCGTCTAGAGGGGGTGAATAGGGAGAATCTGAAATTTATAAAATTAAGCACAACTACAAGCCGGGTTAGCGTTAGAAATATTAATGAGTCCGAGAGAGAGGGCAAAAACAAATCGCAAGCAAATAAAGAGTGAGACACAAGGATTTGTTTTACCGAGGTTCGGTTATTGCAAACCTACTCCCCGTTGAGGTGGTCACAAAGACCAGGTCTCTTTCAACCCTTTCCCTCTCTCAAACGGTCACTTAGACCGAGTGAGCTTCTCTTCTCAATCAAACGGGACACAAAGTCCCCACAAGGACCACCACACAATTGGTGTCTCTTGCCTCGGTTACAATTGAGTTTATCACAAGAAAGTATGAGAAAGAAAAGAAGCAATCCAAGCGCAATAGCTCAAATGAACACAAATGTCGCTATCTCTAGTCACTATTTGATTTGGAGTGATTCCGGACTTGGGAGAGGATTTGATCACTTTGGTTGTGTCTAGAATTGAATGTTATAGCTCCTGTAATGTGTTGAAGGTGGAAAACTTGGATGCAATGAATGGTGGGGTGGTTGGGGTATTTATAGCCCCAACCACCAAAAGTGGTCGTTGGGAGGCTGTCTGTTGCATGGCGCACCGGACAGTCCGGTGCGCCAGCCACGTCAGCAGGCCGTTGGGTTCTGACCGTTGGAGCTCTGACTGGTGGGGCCTCTGGGCTGTCAGGTGGTGCACCGGACAGGTCCTGTAGATTGTCCGGTGCGCCTTCTGCGCGTGCTCTGTCCTTTGCGCGCGCAGGCGCGCATTAAATGCATTGCAGTCGACTGTTGCGTGCGAAGTAGTCGTTGCTCCGCTGGCACACCGGACAGTCCGGTGTGACACAGGACACTGTCCGGTGCTTCACCGGACAGTCCGGTGAATTATAGCGGAGTGACCTCCCATTTTCCCGAAGGTGAGGAGTTCAGCGTCGAGTTCCCTGGTGCACCGGACAGTCCGGTGCGCCAGACCAGGGTGCCTTTGGGATGTCTTTAGCTCTCTTTATTTGAACCCATCTTTGGTCTTTATATTGGCTTGTTGTGAACCTTTGACACCTGTAAAACTTATAGACTAGAGCAAACTAGTTAGTCCAATTATTTGTGTTGGGCAATTCAACCACCAAAATCAATTTAGGAAAAGGTGTAAGCATATTTCCCTTTCAATCTCCCCCTTTTTGGTGATTGATGCCAACACAAACCAAAGCAAATATAGAAATGCATAATTGAACTAGTTTGCATAATTGTAAGTGCAAAGGTTACTTAGAATTGAACCAATATAAATTCTTATAAGATATGCATGGATTGTTTCTTTATATTTTTAACATTTTGGACCACGCTTGCACCACATGTTTTGTTTTTGCAAATTCTTTTGTAAATTCTTTTCAAAGTCCTTTTGCAAATAGTCAAAGGTAAATGAATAAGATTTTGAGAAGCATTTTCAAGATTTAATAATTTTCTCCCCCGGTTTCAAATGCTTTTCCTTTGACTAAACAAAACTCCCCCTCAATAAAATCCTCCTCTTAGTGTTCAAGAGGATTTTAGATATTAGTTTTTGAAGAGGGTGTTCCAATTTGAAATTCTATCAAAAATAAGATACCAATTGAAAAATTCATCATTTCAAAAATCTTTTCTTAACTCAAATTTTGAAAATTGGTGGTGGTGCGGTCCTTTTGCTTTCGGCTAATACTTTCTCCCCATTTGGCATGAATCGCCAAAAACGGATACTTGAGTGAAATATAGGCCATTTTAGCTACTTTATCCCCCTTTGGCGAACAAAATATGAGTGAAGATTATACCAAAGACGGAGAGCGGCACGGAGCGACGGCGAAGGATGAGTAATTTGATGGAGTGGAGTGGAAGCCTTTGTCATCGCCGAAGTCTCCATTTCCCTTTCAATCTATGACTTAGTTTGAAATACACTTGAAAACATGTTAGTCATAGCACTTGAAAGATATATGATCAAAGGTATATCTATGAGCTATGTGTGCAAAACATCAAAAGAAATTCCTAGAATCGAGAATATTTAGCTCATGCCTAAGTTTGTTGAATGTTTGTTCGTCTAGTGGCTTGGCAAAGATATCGGCTAATTGTTCTTTGGTGTTAATATATGCAATCTCGATATCCCCCTTTTGTTGGTGATCCCTTAAAAAATGATACCGAATGGCTATGTGTTTAGTGCGGCTATTCTCAACGGGATTATCCGCCATGCGGATTGCACTCTCATTATCACATAGAAGAGGAACTTTGGTTAATTTGTAACCATAGTCCCTAAGGGTTTGCCTCATCCAAAGCAATTGCGCGCAACAATGGCCTGCGGCAATATACTCGGCTTCGGCGGTAGAAAGAGCTACAGAATTTTGCTTCTTTGAAGCCCAAGACACCAGGGACCTTCCCAAGAACTGGCAAGTCCCCGATGTGCTCTTTCTATTAATTTTACACCCCGCCCAATCGGCATCCGAATAACCAATTAAATCAAATGTGGAACCCCGAGGGTACCAAAGCCCAAACTTAGGAGTATAAACTAAATATCTCAAGATTCATTTTACGGCCGTAAGGTGAGCTTCCCTAGGGTCGACTTGGAATCTTGCACACATGCATACGGAAAGCATAATATCCGGTCGTGAAGCACATAAGTAGAGTAAAGAACCTATCATCGACCGGTATACCTTTTGATCGACGGATTTACCTCCCGTGTCGAGGTCGAGATGCCCATTGGTTCCCATGGGTGTCTTGATGGGCTTGGCATCCTTCATCCCAAACTTGTTTAGAATGTCTTGAATATACTTTGTTTGGCTAATGAAGGTGCCCTCTTGGAGTTGCTTCACTTAAAATCCCAAGAAGTACTTCAACTCCCCCATCATAGACATCTCGAATTTTTGTGTCATGATCCTACTAAACTCTTCACATGTAGATTCGTTAGTAGACCCAAATATGATATCATCAACATAAATTTGGCATACAAACAAATCATTTTCAAGTGTTTTGGTAAAGAGTGTAGGATCGGCCTTTCCGACTTTGAAGCCATTAGTGATAAGAAAAAATCTCTTAGGCATTCATACCATGCTCTTGGGGCTTGCTTAAGCCCATAAAGCGCCTTAGAGAGTTTGTAAACATGGTTAGGGTACTCACTATCTTCAAAGCCGGGAGGTTGCTCAACATAGACCTCCTCCTTGATTGGTCCATTGAGGAAGGCACTTTTCACGTCCATTTGATAAAGCTTAAAGCCATGGTAAGTAGCATAGGCAAGTAAAATGCGAATTGACTCAAGCCTAGCTACGGGTGCATAGGTTTCACCGAAATCCAAACCTTCGACTTGTGAATATCCCTTGGCCACAAGTCAGGCTTTGTTCCTTGTCACCACACCATGCTCATCTTGCTTATTGCGGAAGACCCACTTGGTTCCTACAACATTTTGGTTAGGACGTGGAACTAAATGACATACCTCATTCTTAGTGAAGTTGTTGAGCTCCTCTTGCATCGCCACCACCCAATCCGAATCTTGAAGCGCTTCCTCTACCTTGTGTGGCTCAATAGAGGAAACAAAAGAGTAATGTTCACAAAAATGAGCAACACGAGATCTAGTAGTTACCCCCTTTTGAATATCGCCGAGGATGGTGTTCACGGGGTGATCTCGTTGAATTTCTTGGTGGACTCTTAGGTGTGGCAGTCTTGGAACTTGTTCATCTTCCTCATCTTGATCATGGACATCTCCCCCTTGATCATTGCCCTCCTCTTGAGGTGGCTCATCCTCTTGATCTTCTCCTTCATTACCTTGAGCCTCATCCTCATCTTGGATTGGTGGAGATGCTTGCATGGAGGAAGATGGTTGATCTTGTGCTTGTGGAGGCTCTTCGGATTCCTTAGGACACACATCCCCAATGGACATGTTCCTTAGTGCGACGCACGGGGCCTCTTCATCATCTAGCTCATCAAGATCAACTTGCTCTACTTGAGAGCCGTTAGTCTCATCAAACATAATGTCACAAGAAACTTCAACTAGCCTAGAGGACTTGTTAAAGACTCTATATGCCCTTGTGTTTGAATCATATCCTAGTAAAAAGCCTTCTACAGCCTTAGGAGCAAATTTAGGTTTTCTACCTCTTTTAACAAGAATAAAGCATTTGCTACCAAAGACTCTAAAATATGAAACATTGGGCTTTTTACCGATTAGGAGTTCATATGATGTCTTCTTGAGGATTCGGTGTAGATACAACCGGTTGATGGCGTAGCATGCGGTGTTGACCGCCTCCGCCCAAAACCGATCCGAAGTCTTGTACTCATCAAGCATGGTTCTTGCCATGTCCAATAGAGTTCGATTCTTCCTCTCCACTACACCATTTTGTTGTGGCGTGTAGGGAGAAGAGAACTCATGCTTGATGCCCTCCTCCTCAAGGAAGCCTTCGATTTGAGAGTTCTTGAACTCCGTCCCGTTGTCGCTTCTTATTTTCTTGATCCTTAAGCCAAACTCATTTTGAGCTCGTCTCAAGAATCCCTTTAAGGTTTCTTGGGTATGAGATTTTTCCTGCAAAAAGAACACCCAAGTGAAGCGAGAGTAATCATCCACAATAACTAGACAGTACTTACTCCCGCCGATGCTTATGTAAGCTATCAGGCCGAATAGGTCCATGTGTAGGAGCTCGAGTGGCCTGTCAGTCGTCATGATGTTCTTGTGTGGATGATGAACACCAACTTGCTTCCCTGCCTGACATGCGCTACAAATCCTGTCTTTCTCAAAATGAACATTTGTTAGTCCCAAAATGTGTTCTCCCTTTAGAAGCTTGTGAAGATTCTTCATTCCAACATGTGCTAGTCGGCGATGCCAGAGCCAACCCATGTTAGTCTTAGCAATTAAGCAAGTGTCGAGTTCAGCTTTATCAAAATCTACTAAGTATAGCTGACCCTCTAACACTCCCTTAAATGCTATTGAATCATCACTTCTTCTAAAGACAGTGACACCTACATACGTAAAAAGACAGTTGTAGCCCATTTTACACAATTGTGAAACTGAAAGCAAGTTATAATCTAAAGAATCTACAAGAAAAACATTGGAAATGGAATGGTCAGGTGATATAGCAATTATACCCAATCCTTTGACCAAACCTTGATTCCCATCCCCGAATGTGATAGCTCGTTGAGGATCTTGGTTTTTCTCATAGGAGGAGAACATCTTCTTCTCCCCTGTCATATGGTTTGTGCACCCGCTGTCGATGATCCAACTTGATCCCCCGGATGCATAAACCTACAAAACAAATTTAGTTCTTGTTTTTAGGTACCCAAACGGTTTTGGGTCCTTTGACATTAGATACAAGAACTTTGGGTACCCAAACACAAGTCTTTGATCCCTTGTGTTTGCCCCCAACATACTTGGCAACTACCTTGCCGGATTTGTTAGTTAAAACATAGGATGCATCAAAAGTCTTAAATGAAATGTTAGAATTATTTGATGCAATAGGAGTTTTCTTCTTAGGCAATTTAGCACGGGTTGATTGCCTAGAGCTAGATGTCTCACCCTTATACATAAAAGCATGATTTGGGCCAGAGTGAGACTTCCTATAGTGAATTCTCCTAATTTTATGCTCGGGATAACCGGCAGAGTACAAAATGTAACCCTCGTTATCCTGAGGCATGGGAGCCTTGCCCTTAACAAAGTTAGACAATCTTTTAGGAGGGGCATTAAGTTTGACATTGTCTCCCTTTTGGAATCCAATGCCATCCTTGATGCCAGGGCGTCTCCCACTATAGAGCATGCTTCTAGCAAATTTAAATTTTTCATTTTCTAAGTCATGCTCATTAATTTTGGCATTAAGTTGGGCTATGTGATCATTTTGTTTCTTAATTAAAGCTAGGTGATCATGAATAGCATCAACATTAATGTCTCTACATCTAGTGCAAATGGAAACATGCTCAACAGTAGATGTAGAGGGTTTGCAAGATTTTAGTTCAACAATCTTAGCATGTAAAATGTCATTTTCACTTCTAAGATTGGAAATTGTAACATTGCAAACATATAAGTCTTTAGCCTTAGCAATTAATTTTTTATTTTCAATCTTAAGGCTAGCAAGAGAGACATTCAATTCTTCAATCTTAGCAAGTAAATTAACATTATCATCTCTAAGATTGGGAATTGAAACATCACAAACATTTGAATCAACCTTAGCAATTATTTTAGCATTTTCATTTCTAAGGTTGGCAATAATATCATGGCAAGTGCTTAGCTCACTAGATAGTTTTTCACATTTTTCTACTTCTAGAGCGTAAGCATTCTTAACCTTAACATGCTTCTTGTTTTCTTTAATTAGGAAGTCCTATTGAGAATCCAAGAGTTCATCCTTCTCATGAATAGCACTAATTAATTCATTTAATTTTTCTTTTTGTTGCATGTTTAGGTTGGCAAAAAGGATGCGCAAATTATCCTCATCATCACAAGAGTTATCCTCATCACTAGAGGTTTCATATTTAGTGGAGGATTTTGATTTTACCTTCTTCCTTTTGCCATATTTTGCCATGAGGCACTTGTGGCCGACGTTGGGGAAGAGGAGTCCCTTGGTGACGGCGATGTTGGCGACGTCCTCGTCGGAGGAGGAGTCGGAGGAGCTCTCGTCGGAGTTCCACTCGCGGCACACATGGGCATCGCCGCCCTTCTTCTTGTAGTACCTCTTCTTTTCTCTCCTCTTGCCCTTCTTGTCGTTATCCCTGTCACTGTCACTTGATAAAGGACATTTTGCAATAAAGTGACCGGGCTTACCACACTTGTAGCACACTTTCTTGGAGCGGGATTTGTAGTCCTTCCCCCTCCTTTGTTTGAGGATTTGGCGGAAGCTCTTGATGATGAGTGCCATCTCCTCGTTGTCGAGCTTGGAGGCGTCGATGGGGACTCTACTTGATGTGGACTCATCCTTCTTCTCCTCTGTCGCCTTGAATGCGACCGGTTGTGCTTCGGGCGTGGAGGAGCCATCTTGCTCGATGATTTTCTTTGAGCCTTTGATCATCAATTCAAAGCTCACAAATTTTCCTATTACTTCCTCGGAAGACATTAGTGTGTATCTAGGATCACCACGTATTAATTGTACTTGCGTAGGGTTAAGAAAAACGAGTGATCTAAGAATAACCTTGACCATTTCATGGTCATCCCATTTTTTGCTCCCGAGGTTGCGCACTTGATTGACCAAGGTCTTTAGCCGGTTGTACATGGCTTGAGGGTCCTCGCCTTGGTTGAGTCGGAATCGACCGAGCTCCCCCTCGATCGTCTCCCGCTTGGTGATTTTGGTCACCTCATCTCCTTCGTGTGCGGTCTTGAGCACGTCCCAAACCTCCTTGGCGCTCTTCAACCCTTGCACCTTATTATACTCCTCCGGACTTAGAGAAGTGAGGAGTATAGTAGTTGCTTGAGAGTTGAAGTGCTTGATTTGGGCCACCTCGTCCTCATCATAATCTTCATCACCCACGGATGGTACCTATACTCCAAATTCAACAATGTCCCATATACTTGTGTGGAGTGAGGTTAGGTGAAACTTCATCATTTCACTCCACCTACTATAATCTTCACCGTTAAAAGCTGGTGGTTTGCCTAATGGGACGGAAAGTAATGGAGTATGTTTTGAAATGCGAGAATAGCGTAGGGGAATCTTACTAAACTTCTTGCGCTCATAGCGCTTAGAAGTGACGGACGGTGTGTCGGATCCGGAGGTTGATGGCGATGAAGAGTCGATCTCGTAGTAGACAACTTTCTTCATCTTCTTTTTCTTCTCGCCGCTTCGACGCGACTTGTCGTGTGAAGGGGATCCCTTCACCTTGTTACCGGACTCCCCGGATGGAGCCTTCCCATGGCTTGAGGCGGGCTTCTCGCCGGTCCCAATCTCCCTCTTGGCGGATGCTCCCGACATCACTTCGAGCGATTAGGCTCTAATGAAGTACCGGGCTTTGATACCAATTGAAAGTCGCCTAGAGGGGGTGAATAGGCAGAATCTGAAATTTATAAAATTAAGCACAACTACAAGCCAGGTTAGCGTTAGAAATATGAACGAGTCCGAGAGAGAGGGCAAAAACAATTCGCAAGCAAATAAAGAGTGAGACACAAGGATTTGTTTTACCGAGGTTCGGTTCTTGCAAACCTACTCCCCGTTGAGGTGGTCACAAAGACCGGGTCTCTTTCAACCCTTTCCCTCTCTCAAACGGTCACTTAGACCGAGTGAGCTTCTCTTCTCAATCAAACGGGACACAAAGTCCCCGCAAGGACCACCACACAATTGGTGTCTCTTGCCTCGGTTACAATTGAGTTTATCACAAGAAAGTATGAGACAGAAAAGAAGCAATCCAAGCACAAGAGCTCAAATGAACACAAATGTCTCTCTCTAGTCACTATTTGATTTGGAGTGATTCCGGACTTGGGAAAGGATTTGATCACTTTGGTTGTGTCTAGAATTGAATGTTATAGCTCTTGTAATGTGTTGAAGGTGGAAAACTTGGATGCAATGAATGGTGGGGTGGTTGGGGTATTTATAGCCTCAACCACCAAAAGTGGCCGTTGGGAGGCTGTCTGTCGCATGGCGCACCGGACAGTCCGGTGCGCCACCGGACACTGTCCGGTGCGCCAGCCACGTCAGCAGGCCGTTGGGTTCTGACCGTTGGAGCTCTGACTGGTGGGGCCTCTGGGCTGTCCGGTGGTGTACCGGACAGGTCCTGTAGACTGTCCGGTGCGCCTTCTGCGCGTGCTCTGTCCTATGCGCGCGAAGGCGCGCATTAAATGCGTTGCAGTCGACCGTTGCGTGCGAAGTAGTCGTTGCTCCACTGGCACACCGGACAGTCCGGTGTGACACCGGACATTATCCGGTGCTTCACCGGACAGTCCGGTGAATTATAGCGGGGCGGCCTCCCATTTTCCCGAAGGTGAGGAGTTCAGTGACGAGTTCCCTGGTGCACCAGACATTGTCCGGTGGCACACCGGACAGTCCGTTGCGCCAGACTAGGGTGCCTTTGGGATGTCTTTAGCTCTCTTTATTTGAACCCATCTTTGGTCTTTTTATTGGCTTGTTGTGAACCTTTGACACCTATAAAACTTATAGACTAGAGCAAACTAGTTAGTCCAATTATTTGTGTTGGGCAATTCAACCACCAAAATCAATTTAGGAAAAGGTGTAAGCCTATTTCCCTTTCAGCAACCTACCAAAGGTGCATGAACCACGTGTTCGAAGAGCACATCGGCAGAACGGTCGAGGCTTACGTCGATGACATCGTTGTCAAGACAAGAAAAGCCTCTGACCTCCTCTCTGACCTCGAGATAACATTCAGGTGTCTAAGAGCGAAGGGAGTAAAACTCAATCCCGAGAAGTGTGTCTTTGGAGTCCCCCGAGGCATGCTCCTAGGGTTCATCGTCTCCGAACGAGGCATCGAGGCCAACCCGGAGAAAATCGCGGCCATCACCAACATGGGACCAATCAAAGATTTAAAAGGAGTACAAAGGGTCATGGGATGCCTTGCGGCTCTGAGCCGCTTCATCTTGCGCCTCGGCGAGAAAGGACTGCCCTTATACCGCCTCTTAAGGAAGGCCGAGCACTTCACTTGGACCCCGAGGTCGAAGAAGCCCTCGGAAACCTTAAAGCACTCCTTACTAATGCACCCATCTTGGTGCCCCCCACTGAGGGAGAAGCCCTCTTGATTTACGTAGCAGCAACCACTCAGGTGGTAAGCGCCGCGATCGTAGTCAAGAGACGAGAAGAGGGGCATGCACTGCTCATCCAGAGGCCGGTCTACTTCATCAGCGAGGTGCTATCCGAGACCAAGATCTGCTACCCACAAATCCAGAAGCTACTGTACGTAGTGATTCTGACACAGCGAAAGTTGTGACACTACTTCGAGTCTCATCCGGTGACTGTGGTGTCATCCTTCCCCTTGGGAGAGATCATCCAGTGCCGAGAGGCCTCGGGTAGGATAGCAAAATGGGCAGTGGAACTCATGGGCGAAACACTTTCATTCGCTCCTCGGAAGGCCATAAAATCTCAAGTCTTGGCAGACTTCCTGGCTGAATGGGTCGACACCCAATTGCCGACAGCTCCAATACAGCCCGAACTTTGGACCATGTACTTCAATGGGTCACTTATGAAAACAAGAGCAGGTGCTGGCTTGCTCTTCATCTCACCCCTCGGGAAACATGTGTGCTACGTATTGCGCCTCCATTTTCCGGCGTCAAACAACGTGGCCGAGTACGAGGCCTTGGTTAATGGACTACGCATCGCCGTCGAGCTAGGGGTTCGGCGCCTCGACGCTCGTGGCGACTCACAGCTCGTCATTGACCAGGTCATGAAGAACTCGCACTGCCACGATCGAAAAATGGAGGCCTATTGCGACGAAGTTTGGTGCTTGGAAGATAAGTTCTACGGGCTGGAACTCAACCATGTTGCTCGACGGTACAATGAGACCGCGGATGAGCTGGCGAAAATAGCCTCGGGGCGAACGACGGTTCCCCCGAACGTCTTCTCCAGGGACATATATCAACCATCCGTCAAAATCGACGACGCACCCAAACCCGAGGAGACCTCGGCCCAGCCCGAGGTACCCTCGGCCGCCGAGGGTGAGGCCCTGCGCGTTGAGGGAGAGCAGAACGGGGTTGCGCCAAACCAAAACTGGCAGACCCCGTACCTGGAATATATCCTCCGAGGAGAGCTGCCCCTCGACAAGGCCGAAGCTCGGCGACTGGCTCAGCGCGCCAAGTCGTTTGTTTTACTGGGTGATGAAAAAGAGTTATACCACCGCAGCCCCTCAGGCATTCTCCAAGATGCATATCTTTTTCCCAAGGATAGGAGCTGTTACAAGAAATACACATGGGGGCTTGCCGTCACCATGCAGCACCTCGAGCCCTCATGGGAAACGCTTTCCGACAAGGTTTCTACTGGCCAACCGCGGTGGTCGACGCCACTAGGATTGTACGCTCCTACCAAGGGTGTCAATTCTACGCGAGACAGACGCACCTGCCCGCTCAAGCCCTGCAGACAATACTTATCACTTGGCCATTTGCCGTATGGGGTCTGGACCTCATCGGTCCATTGTAGAAGGCACCCGGGGGCTTCACGCACCTGCTGGTCGGCATCGACAAATTCTCCAAGTGGATCGAGGTCCGACCCTTAACCAGCATCGGGTCCGAGCAGGCGGTGGTGTTCTTCACAAATATCATCCACCGCTTTGGGGTCCCAAACTCCATCATCACCGACAACGACACGCAGTTCACTGGGAAAAAGTTCCTGGACTTCTGCGAAGACCACCACATTCGTGTGGACTGGGCCGCCGTAGCTCACCCAATGACAAATGGGCAGGTGGAGCGCGCCAACGGTATGATTTTGCAGGGACTAAAACCGAGGATCTATAATGACCTCAACAAGTTTGGCAAGCAGTGGATAAAAGAACTACCCTCGGTGGTTTGGAGTCTGAGGACGACGCCGAGCTGGGCCACGGGTTTCTCGCCGTTCTTTCTAGTCTATGGGGCCGAGGCCGTCCTACCCACGGACTTAGAATACGGTTCCCCGAGGACAAAGGCATACGACGACCGAAACAACCAGACCAGCCGAGAGGATTCATTGGACCAGCTGGAAGAGGCTCGAGACGTGGCCTTACTACACTCGGCGCGGTAACAGCAGTCTCTGCGACGCTACCACGCCCGAAGGGTTCGGCCCCGAGGCTTCCAAGTGGGAGACTTGGTACTTCGGCTGTGACAAGACGCCCGAGGGCGCCACAAGCTTACTCCTCCCTTGGAAGGGCCGTTCATCATCGCTAAGATTTTGAAGCCCGGGACATACAAGCTGGCCAACGATCAAGGCGAGGTCTACAGCAACGCTTGGAACATCGAACAGCTACGTCGCTTTTATCCTTAAAATGTTTCAAGTCGTTCATGTATCTCACTTTCTTTACATGCATAAATAAAGTCTAACCATCAAGGAAGGATCAGCCTTGCCTCGGCAAAGCCCGACCCTCCCTCGGGGGCTAGAAGGGGGGAACCCCCTCTGCATCAAAATTTTCCTCGGAAAAGTTTTCTACCAAAACGACTTTCGTGCTTTTCGACTATATCGATAACGGAATCCTAAAAATGACGAGAGGAACACGTAAACGGTAAGGCCGACCGAGCCGAGGGACTCCTACGCCTCTGGGATACGGATACCTCACTCATCACCTTCCACGAAAAGTAACTCGTGCTCGAATAAGTGATTCTGCTACCAACGAACAAGTCCTAACGCACGAAACGAGAGGAAAGAAAACGCAGCTTTATAATCCGACAATAAAAATGTTAAGGCCTCAGCGGCCGCAAAAAACATATGCATACTTAAAACAAATTGTTCCTGTAGGCTCAGACATCGGCAGGGGGAGGAGCAGCACCCTCGGCGTCGTTTCCACCCTCGGCAGAATCTGGCCCGGCCTCAGACGGCGACACGGGCGGAAGGATTTCCACCTCAAAGGAGGAAGCCAGCGCCGCACTTGGGCCCTCGACAGCCGCGTCAAGCCTCTAGACCTCGGCTAAGGCGGCCTCCTCTTCGTCGGGTAAGCAGTACCCCTCGCTAATCCGCTCCAGATCCACGTCGTAGTGGGAAGCGAGAACGGTGAAGGCCCGCCTAACACCGTGGTGCAGCGCCCCGCGGAGTCTGTTGCGCACATGGCCGCCTAAGGCCCACAGGTGACTCTGGGGGGAGCTACCCGAGGGGACGTCGTCGAGGCCGAAGGCCCGGCAAAAGGCCGAGATAGCCTCGGACATGGCCACGCGGTCGGCCTCCTTCTGCTCAGTCGCTTGGGCAAGCGCCTTGCAGTTCTTGACGGACTTGTTAAGAGACGTCTCGAACCCTGCAGACAGCCGGACAATGTTCTTCAGACACAAGAGAAGAATGAAGACAAAAAACAAAGTCACGAAGCGGGCAAAACATACCTTCGGCCCGGGCACACTGCTGTGAGGTCATGGCTTAGGCAGACTGGCCAGACCCGACGGCCACGGCCAGGCCCTCCGCAAGGGTCCCGGCCCAAGCGGTCGCCTGGGTCTAGAAGAGGAGGGAACTCCCTCTGCATCAAAATTTTCCTCGGAAAAGTTTTCCGCCAAAACGACTTTCGTGCCTTTCGACTATATCGATAACGGAATCCTAAAAACGAGCGAGAGAGACCTTGAGCGGCAAGGCCGACCGAGCCGAGGGACTCCTATACCTCCGGGATACGGATACCTTACTCATCACCTTCCGTGAAAGGTAGCTCACGCTCGGATAAGTGATTCTGCTACCGACGAACAAGTCCTAATGCTCGAAACAAGAGGAAAGAAGCATGGCTTTGTACTCGAATACCCAAATGTTCAGGCCTCGGCAGCCACAAAGAACAAACACACATACTTGGGATAACTATGGTACCTAGACTTAGGCGTCAGCAGCGCCCTCGGCGGTTTTCCCGACCTGCGGCAGATGTCTTAGTACTTAAAGCTATTACATCTTGCTCTCAAGAAAGTACCATTACAAACGGGACTCCGGCTCCATTCATGTAGGAATGAACAACCTCCACACCAGAAGGCATGCGGGATAACAAACTCCAGGCGGCTCGTCGGCGACCACTGCACCAGCAACGACAACGACCTCCGCCATGGACGGCGAACGCCCTTCTCCCCCGAACACTGAGGGAAGGAGCGGGCCGCTGCCCATGCGGAGGCGGGACCCAACTTGGCGCGCCCTCCTCCCCAGCACGGATGATGAACATCCTTGAAGCTGAGGGCAGGGGGAGGCCACGGCCCGGCCCGGCTCGCTCTTCCCCACCACGAGGCCTACGATCATCATCCTGGGTGACCGCCGGTGGGGGACTGCAGCCGGGCTGCATGATGAAAATCCTTGAAGCCGAGCGATGACTGAAGAGCGCCAATCCCCACGAGGTCGCGCTCCTCCAACAACAGCAAGAAGAAGGCAATACAGGTGCACCCCATCTGGGGGCTCGGAAGGTGGAAGGGCGCGATGAATGAGAGGAGTGCGAAGGCATGGCTACTGCCCGGGGGATCAATCCCTTTTTAAAGGCAGATCTCCTCACTCGCACCCCCAAGCGTCACGGGCAAAGTCTCCACCGATGTGCTCCAGGGTTCTCACCCTACGACACGGGGGCTAGGGTCCCACATGTCATACGAGCTGACCCGAAATGCGAAGAAGGCAAACCGCCGCACACGAAGCATGTAACCGCCCCATGGTTATAAGCACTCCCTCATCCTCGCCAAAACCAACGGTCGAAAGGACGGACCGCCACGCAAGAAGCATGCAACCGCACCACGGTTGTGCACCCTTTTGGCTTCATCGCATCCGGCGGTCCAGCATGGAGGCCCGGGCCCACATGTCATGTAACCGGCGTGCCGGTTACTACGTGCAAGGAAACCGCACCGCCACTTGCGCCAATGTCGCGTCTTCTCGACTGCAGAACCAGTGCAATGATTCGAGGCAGCACTGCGCGTGACCCAACAGTGCCAATTAAGTGCAACGATCACAGGTCACTCAGCCGCGGGGATAGGCACGACAGTTGATATAACCAAAGGCGGGCTGGCAGTAATTGCAGCAACAGACGTGCGGAAGCAGCGGTCCAATCACCTACAGGATCGCATCCTCTCCTGAAGCGGCAGGGGAGCCCTCTCCCACAGCGTAAAGACGACGCACCCGTGTTCCGTTACATGGCCGAGGCTCGGGCTACGCTCTCGAGGTACCCTAGGACATTTCTGAGACCAGCGGGAACGATTTGTAATGGAATCCCACCGGAGGGAGGCATCGAGCCCTCGGACCCTATCAAATGGGTTCGGGTCCAGCAAATCACTTGCAGGTACTTTTGGAGCGCGCCTCTGGGCCACTAGCCAACCCTTAACGAACGGGGCTCGGGCGTCCACTCGGATCACCCGTTAGCAACTCACTGGAAACGCCGTGTTCGGTGCCCTCCGAGGGTAACATGGTGCTTTCCCCCCCCCCCCTTCCTCCTTGCGGAAAGGCGACGAAGGGGCGTACAATAAAAGTCGAGATGGCCCTTGATCGTCCTCTCGCTCCGTGCAGAGGCTCGGGGGCTGCTCTCGCACCAGGCTACGGCCAAACCGTTGACCACGTCAACAAACCAGCTTAAAAACTTGGAGCCTGACCGAGCACCCGGGCTACGGCTAGGCCGCATAAGGGAACAACAAGGCCGATCGAGGCATCACAAAAAGAATTAAGACCTCAGAGGAGTCAAACTACTCCTTCGAGGCCTCGGGGGCTACACCCGACGGGTGCGCTCGCGCGCACCAATCGGAACGGAACATGACCGAGAAGGGCTGGTCCCCTTGCAAAAACTCTGGTAGAACCTCCAAGCGAGTACCTACATTCCCTTCGAGGCTCGGGGGCTACTGTCGGGGACCGTAATTAGGGGTACCCCCAATGCCCCTTAACCTGGCTGGAAAACATCTTCAGAACAAACCGCAAAGACTGATAAGCACGGTTCAAGTCAAGGCCTCGTCTACCAAGGGACGCGACCTCGCCTCGCCCGAGCCCGGCCTCGGGCGGGAACAGTAGTCTCGGACGGATTCACGCCTCGCCCGAGGGCCTCCTCAGGCAGTGGGCGCACCCTCGGCTCGCCCGAAGCCAAGCTCGGGCAAACTTTGTCGTGCAGCGACCTCGGCCAAATCGCCTTACCAACCGACCGTATCGCATGCGCATTTAATGCGGAGATCGCCTGACACCTTATCCTGACACGCGCGCCTTAGTCGGCAAGGTCGAAGTGACCGCAGTCACTTCGCCCCTTTACTGACCGTTCTGACAGGAAAACAGCACTATTCACCCCGTTCCGACTACTGTGCCAACCACCAGGGCAAAACTGAGTCACGACCTCTCCCGAGTTCAGCCTCGGGCGCAACAGGGAGCTCCGTCTCGCCCGACCTCAGGCCTCGGCCTCAGCCTCGGCCTCAGGAGAAGGTCTCCGTCTCGCCCGACCCCAGGCCTCGGCCTCGGGAGAAGTCTCCGCCTCGCCCGACCTCGGGCTCGGACTGACCGCGCCGCAGGGGATACATCATTACCCTACCCCTAGCTAGCTGCCTCAGGCTACGAAGGAACAAGACCGGTGTCCCATCTAGATTACTCCGGTAATAGGTAATTATGGTTCCCCGTGTGCGCCCATGACGTCGGTTGCTCTCAACCCCCTACGGAAGCAAGGAAACGTCAGCAGGATCCATGCCGCACCGCCAGCTATGCTTCTACAGGGCTCAAGCACTTCTCCGACGGCCACGTTAGCACACGTACATGGCTCAAGGCACTTCTCCGCCAGCCACATTAGCACATAGCTACACCCCCCCATTGTACATGTGGGTCATCTCCTTGTATCTATAAAAGGGGATGTCCAGGGCCTTCCTAAGGCACGGACGGGGCGAGCGAAGAGAGGCAGGCAGAGTGGGAGAAACGCAGAGGAGGCTAACTCAGACAGCTCACCTCAGGGCCAAACCCTCTCTCTCTCTCTCACGACGCTTGTAACCCCTACTACGAGCACCCCGGTGCAAGATAATATAAGCCTCATTCCCCCGCTTGTGTTCCATCTTGCATCAACCCATCTGGGCAGGGACACACAGCGACAAATTCACTGGTCGGTTGAGGGTCCTCGCGGATCCGAAACGCCGACCATTATATATATATATATATATATATATATATATATATATATATATATATATATATATATATATATATATATATATATATATATATATATAATTTAGGAGGGGGTTGAAACCCCTACCGCTCCACCACTAGATCCTGTCAATGAGTCTGAGGCTTCCTATGGCAGCCGTCCAAGCTAGCATGCACGCCACTGAAGAGTCATATAAAAAAATCAGTATCAGCTCCTTAACCAATAATAATTTAAGTGTCAGTATCTGTTTTACCGGTCATGTCCTCATAGAATGCATTAGTACACGTTGGTGTCGTCAATAGATATTGTTCTTGGTGTCGTCAATAGATATTGTTCCATAAGCCCTATTCCTACTTCACCTAGTGCTAAAAATAGAGAGGAGCGTTGTTCATAGCGCCATAAACTTTAAAGAGAGAAGGTACTGTCTACTGTCCAATCTTTTCTATAATATATTAAAGATTTTACTCATCTAAGTATCTAAGTGTGAGAAAAGCTTAGCATATGTTCATTCTCTTATATAGCATTGTTGAAATAATTACTTGCTTTGTTTAGATTTTTGGAATTATATGGTTGATTGTATAATTTAGGAGAAAAAGAGTTTATCCTCATTAAATTGTCTCATGATGGTTATCCACTTGATGGGTCTACTTTGTAGCTTCAGTATCTTACCTTCACTCGTTCAGACATTACCTACGTGATTCATGAAATATATCTCTTCATACATGATTCTCATGAACCTTATCTGGCTCTCGTGAACCTCATCTAGATCTGATGAAACATTCTTCGCTATATTAAAGGTACTTTGATCTAGTGGCCTACTGTAATCATGCTAATTGGATATGTTGTCGGGTGACTCATCGCTCTTCGAGTATTGCAGTGTTTTTGGAGGCAACCTAGTATCTTGATCGTCCAAGCGATAGTCCAGCCGAATAATTCTAACCGTACAACTGTGGAAAAATCTAAAAACTGGGGTAAAAATCTGTATATCCCAGATGCAAACACACTCTTTTACAGCCACTCACATCCACCACTTGAAGGTCCACAAAAACAGATCAAAATTTACAACTTAATCCAATAGTAATTTGTTTTTCTTCTATTTAGGGATTGTTCGCTTTTCTCTCAATCCATGTGGATTGGATGGGATTGGATGGGTTTAAATTTCGAACAAGTTAAAATCCTTCATATTTTTTTCCAATCTCATCCAATCCACATGGACAGGAATAACCGAGCAAGCCCTTATATGGACCACGAGGTGGTGGATGTTAGAGGCTATAAGGGTTCATTTGGTGACAAGTGGATCACGGAGGGATAGGAGGCTCTCAGGGTGTGTTTGGTGTGGCGTCTAAGCCGCCACACCCCGCCACACTTTTAAGCCACAGGTGTGGCGCCCAAATCGACCGCCACACATGTGGCTTAAAAGTGTGGCGCGGTGTGGCGGCTTAGACGCCACACCAAACATGCCCTCAATCCCCTCCAATCCCTCCGTGATACTTAGTCACCAAATCAGCCCTAAAAGGGATTCTTTGCATCCAGGATGCAAAGAATTTTTTTCCTAAAAACTACCCCCTGTCATGCAGAACTACACCAACTCAGATATTCACGCTCGCATCCATGTTTAACATAAACTAGTACCAATCAAAAACATCCCCAAGATCATCATCACCACCATCATTTCCAAGATCACGCTCTTCTTCCACATCATCCATCTGTTCGCCATGCTCTTCTTCCACATCAGCCATCTGTATGTCATGCTCTTCGTTCAACCAATTTGAACTATTTTCCTCCTCGTTTAAATCATCCAGTACATTCTAGAAACGAAGAAAATATGTTATAAATCTAATCAGATAAAATTAACATAATGTATGTCTTCAAGAAATACCTCATTTCCAGGGCCTCTTTCACTTGATGCACCATCTTGTTTTTGTGTACTTTTAATATCTGGCAGCACATCTTCAATGTTGAGCTGCTTAATTACCTTTTTGAAATACAAATTATCTGCATACATAAGTGAAACTGGTAAATGACAAGCACTGACCTAAATAAGAGATCAGAAAAAAAATGCAGGTTGACCCACTAATTAAGCGACATCTCACCTCCTGAGCGATGAACTATAGCATCATGGACTAGCAATGGATTTTTTCTCTCCTCAGATTTAAATTTCTGCCGCACCTGATGGCGAGTCTTATCAGGGAATAATTGTTGTATCATTGCAAAATCGATACCAAATTGTCGAAGACCCTGGTCCAAAATTAATACAATAACATCTTAGCAGAAGAACAAAGATCATATGAAATT
The DNA here is from genome assembly GCA_029449295.1 of Zea luxurians. Classification (NCBI taxonomy): domain Eukaryota; kingdom Viridiplantae; phylum Streptophyta; class Magnoliopsida; order Poales; family Poaceae; genus Zea; species Zea luxurians. The sequence continues at coordinate 114,315,032 of JAOPSE010000006.1, read as the reverse complement.
ATATATAGCATTCCAAGCGCTTAATTTCTATAGAAAAATAAACCTCATAAAACAAGTCGGTATTTGATTTTGACCATTTTCCCCGGGCTGGTTTGTTCATGTAGGAATGGTAGTTCAATTTTGTTGCATTTTGTACATGCTCCTCTGTTATATCGTTGTCAAAGAACCTAGCTTCCTCATCTCTGTAGCCCAAATCATCCATATCATCTAGTTGAAAGTTTCTGTGCATAAGATAACATATTAACGAAAGAATCGAATAAATGCAAATAAAAAAATGAAACCATAGTACCCATTGTTTAAACCTTTAAAATTTTAAATTTTGATCAAGGATGTCTTAGATATTTGAATCTTCAACTTAAATTCAGACAAACCAATCAGCCATTTAAAAAATCATGGCTTTTGGGCTGCATTTCCAGGTGTTAAAATAAAATGTCAGGGATGGAATACATAACACAAAGGGGCTTTTAAGCTGCAAAACCAATCAAAAGTTGATTTTGGAAGGGTCTTGGCTATTCAACAGGTGTATATGAAATGAAATGCCGAGAATGAAATAAATAGCACTAGCAGAGTATGATAGGCTTTGATGCAGTCCAAAAATCTGAAGGATGCCAAAAATGGCTCTGGATCCAGCAAGAGCAACATCAATGTCATCTTGAAATAACTTATACTCTATATATCTAGATGCATAGCAAAAGCTATGAATCTAGAAAAGCCAGAATATCATAATTTAGAACGATGAGAGTATGGAATACCAAAATATACCCTTACAAAAAAATAGATATCTAAACACGCTATCAAAAATATTTTGCTAGATGACATATTTGGATGGAAAATTGGAAAGTAGGGAGTGGTACACTGGTCCAATATGTTCATTTATGCCCAACCAAAAGTCACAAGTCTAATTTGGTTAGATAATAACATGCATAGAGAAATAGAAGAAAAAAAGAAGTATACCTTGTATTAGAGGATGGCCCGGATGGAATCCCTTTTGGCTGAAATCATCAAGAAAATCATTAGAATTAGCCAAAAAAGCAAATATAACAACAAAATTTGCCACAAAACTCACATCAACACGCTCTCTAGCTTCTTGTAACAACCTGAGATGTGATGCACAAAGCTTCATGGGTTTTATCTGCTCACGAGGTGTTTCCAGTAAAGCCTTAACCTCTAAAACAATAGATACCCAAGATACAAGAGTGAAAACTCACATTATCCAAAAGTGAAGATTGATTTTTTATGAGCCACTAACCTTTTGGTATCCTCTGACGTATTCTGTGGGTTAGCTTCTTCTCAGGCTTCTCTGTCGATTCATCCTTCAAGGTCCGTTTGCGGCCCCGTGAAGACACCTTGCTTTTATTTTTTTGAACTTTCTGCTGCTGTGACTCTTCTACACCACCCCTTGACTTTTTCCTAGCCTTATGCTTATTACCAGTAGTGTAATGATCACCAGTATCGTTATCTTCTTCAGCTAATGAAGGTTCAACACAGTCTTCACCAAAATAATCATCAACAGTGTGATTAGGTGTCCCAACTTTTTGCACCTTTTTCCTGCAACGTCGTTTCATAGATGATGCTCTTTCTCCAACATCCGATTTTGGTTGCTGTTGAACAGCATGATCTAGTGGCTCCCGCTCATGGTCCTGCTCATTTGAATATTGGTCCTTGGTAATAGAATGCTGAAAGAAAGGGGAAAAGAAAGAGATTAAGGAGAAACCTTGTAGTAGCCATGTAAATATAGATCATTACATCTTCTAAGCAGAATTATACTGACCTTTTCAGCGATATGACGAGATGAGTTACTTAAATTTTCATCAGTCAATTTGTCATTACAGGAATCGCCGATGTTACCCATCTCAGAATTGGTATCTATAGGGCTAGCTATCCCAGAAGCATCCGATAGAGCAAAAGATACAGATTTTGATTTTCCCTTTTCTCTTCCTACAGTATGTTGAGACTTAAAGTAAATACAACTGTAATAAATGGAAATTTCAGTGAGTAAAATAGGGTTTAGGGTTCGTTAAATATTTCGGTAGCAAGTGAAGGAAACTACAAACCGTTAGTTTAGACCTCAAAAAACTGTTTCAGCAAACACCACTTGTGTCTAAAAACAGCTCAGATACACAAATTGCAGCTTTAAAATAGCAGTAAATCATTGACCTGATCATCTGTGCAGAAACACAAGCCTGCATGACAGAGCTCAAAGCTCATACTCAAGTATTATTGTGACAATATCACACATCTAACAAAAGTAATTTCAATACCATTTAATCTAGTGAAATGTTTGTCCACAAAAAATAGCCCTCAAATAGTCAAATGTAAACAACAATGAGGTCATCCGCACTGCAATTGTTCAAAGTAAAGAACACACAGTACATCGAAAGAAAGAAGTTTCACCTGTAAAAGCTGTACCTGGGACTTCGCCAAACATTGATTGAGTACCATCAATAGGAGGATTAATTGGTTCATTGTGATTGTCTAAATCAACATCAGCATGCACAGCCTATAATATCAATAGCAGTTGATTAAGTAAGCTTTTTTGCTATTATATGAAATGCCACAAATTATTTAAGGAAACCAAGTAGATATAACCTGTGGTGACCAAGCCACTGGACCAGTGATGGTTTCTTGATCTTTAGGTTCTTTGTACATGTCATTGTTGCTGCCACAAACTCCAACTATTGGAGCAACAGCAACAACATTAATTTTAATCGCAGCAACCTGGGATGAAGCCGTCCCGAGATTTGGTTGCAAATCAGAACGAAACTTAGCTATTGTTTCCTCTTGGACTGACTCCTCAAGGAGATTGTCGAGGTTAGCTAAATTGCAACCTTTACTATTATCAGTTGCTAATAATCCTTCAGAATCTGGGATCTGCACACTTTCATGACTTTTAGGATCCTGTACCTGATCGCCATGGAGCCTTGTCTGAATATTATTGCCCTTTCCATTTTGTGTAACCACATCTACAGTGGAAGTTTCCACCTTTTGGTTAGTCTTCCGAGATTTGGCTATTTCCTTAAGGAGCTTCGTTTGCACCTTTGGTTGGAACTTTGTAACTCTTTCCTCTTCAATTTGCACATCACACATGTCCCCAAATTCAACTATATCATCAATAGCCTTGCTACATGAACTGTTAGGTGGGACGTTGATATCTGAAACCACCAAGTTTTCTTGGTGTGTAGCTAACTTAGAAGGATCATCATTGTGCTCATCATATTGAGAAGTCCTATCTGCAGCAGAAGCACCAGACAGAGAACCCTGGGGAACTGTCAATGCATCTTCCAATGGTGTATCGAGAATACTATGAGAACCAGCGATAATATCAACTGACTCAGTACTAGGGCACATCAAGGATGTCCTTTCTTGGCTGGTAAGCTCTTTAGAAGAATTGACTTGACTGAAGGTTCCTACTTTCCTATCTCCAGTTTCTTCAGTAGGATTAGGCGCTGCAGATCTGGATGATAGAGCTGTTTTTCGGGTTTTGGGCCGTTGCTTGGGACCAAACTTTGCAGTAACCTGAACTTCTTCTGAGGCATCAAAGATATTACCAAAGTTGACCTCATCATCAATCATCTGTGCGGCCGATGGTCTACAGCAAGCTATCTTGAACTTTGAGTGCCAATTAAAGGCTGAAATGAATATTGCAGGTTTAGGAAGCAGCAATGGGGGCAAACATAGAATCAGACCAGCAAAAAAGGAAATAAAAATCATTAAACATGTAGAGTTAAGATGGGGTATTCAACCAGAACGTACTGGAACTTAATATAAATTTGAACTAAATACATGACTACCAAATGAATGCCCCAATGCAAAGAGCCTTTAATGGAACCAATAATTTACAAGGATCGAAAGCGATAGATGAAGAAAAATATGATACAACATCACATGTGAGTAACGACAGTTCAAGATGGAGGACAACTCGCAGTGAGATAACTAACTAAACCGTGGCAAAGGTACTCAACGACAACAATGGATACATGGCTACAGCAGAACAGACAAATAAAATCAAGGATAGTTGGGGCAATGCCCGATTGGTTTACGAGGACCCCTCAAAGAAAGTCATATATTAGCATCATCTGTAACATATCTAAGCCCAACTCTCAAAGTATACCTCAGTCAGCAAATACTCAATGTTTTTTTAAATGCTAGGCGATGAGGCTCAGCCTAGCACCTAGGTGTTTATACTTTCTGCATACAGCTACAGTAATAGCAATGTTATTAAGTAGAGGAAATTTGGCGTGTTAACTTAAATAACGTGATAATTTGTCTTTCTCCATGAGTTTCAAGGCCATAATTTGTCTTTCTCCAACACTGATTTGTCTCACTTTTATAGCTTTCTTCATTTAAACCGTCCCAGCTTCATGACCTTTCATGCGGGTAAAATCAAGCGTACACAGCGCTGCCTGGGGTTTAGCTGTTCATAAGTGGACCAGAAAAGGTGTACCGACAATTAAACAGTGAGATGAATCGGCGCTACGTGCACAAAAAGAAAAACATAATTAAACAATTGCAGATGGGTTGGGGCACCATGTATTTAACAATGAAATGCGCAACTATTATTGTAAATCTAAAGGAATTTAGAGAAAGGACTGGTTGAATTTGGCAAAAACCCAAAATCATGTGACAACGGAGATACATACAATCAAAAGGAAGCTAGTTGGGTTTACTTATGTCTTCTCAGTAGACTCAGTGGAACAAGGAGTCGAATCAACCACTACAGAAGGCAATGCAAGATGCATTAAGGAGGAGAGAGAGAGGGGGGGAGAACCGAGGTAAGATTCTGACGTCGACTCTTGATGAATAAAAAAAAGGCAGATTAGCACCTGTTGGCTGATGATGATGATTCGTAGGCGGAGGCTGACCTCCGTCTCCAGCTCAACGAGGCAGATCTCCGACCTCCGGCTCAGCGTGCGCAACGGCGGAGGACGGCGGCCACGAAGTAGGACGTGTACGTGTCGGTGGCGGCCAAGGGCGGGGCCGTGGCGCCGGTGTACGAGGCGGTGGTGATGGTCGTGGAGTCGGCGATGGCGGTGGGAGCCAAGGGCGCGGTCGGGACGGAGAACCGAAGAGGGGTCGCGACCTAGGAGCGGCAGCGGTCGGATTATCCGGCCTCGGATAGAGCGGCGGCGGAGGTGTCTTCTGGGCTTGCGCTCCCTCGGCGATGCGGCAACGAACGAAGCGGAGCCACGGGGCAGGGAGTGGTGGAGGAGAAGGGGCGGGGGCGGGAGCGGGACGGCGCCGCGGCAGGAGTTGCTTTTGTTGAGAACTACGTTACCACATCCGCTCCCTTTCCTCCCGTTAGCAGATTAGACGCGAGAAGATGTGGATAACCCGTATCCCTTCCCATAAGCACGACAGATAGCACCATAAGCACGACAGATAGCACACGAGACACTGGATATAGGGTTGGGCCTCTGGCCTCTTTCTGATCTCTGTATTATGAGGTGGTGTACAGGTTCGTTATATAGAGATGTGAGACCCCTCAGGGGCAAAGCAGGTATTTGCCCACATAACCCTAACTAGGGTTACTTAACACTTCCTCTTGGGAGGATACCGCGACCAACACATGCCTCGTTAAAACTCCGAAAAACCCAGTGGGAAAAATGTGGAGAAAGAGTGCATGGTGATACAAATTGCATTTGCACTTTGTTGCCTCGTTAAAAACCTCATGTGAGAAACTTCAATAAAACTCACCAAGGGAAAAAGAGTACAACAATTGTCATCGTGACATATTTCGATCCTCTGGGATCTAGATTCTATCGAATCTTCTACAAAGGCTAACTTTAGAAATGTGCTCCCTCTGATCCTTGCAAAACTGTATCAATATGGCAAAATATTTTCTTCTGGAAGTATATGCACATATAGATTTAGCAAACAGATTGCATATCCTTGCAAAGATTATTTCAGGAACTTCACCTCAACTCACTTCTAGGATACACGAGGTAAGTGCACATATCAACATAAATAAGTCACTTCGACTAGTGGTGTTCGATCGACTAGATCTACATATTTGATAGAAACTTCCATAAAGGTTCACATATTGATCATCAAGCTGACGCCTTCAGGGCAAAGAATATGACATTTATTGTCCCACGATTGTGATCAATATAAGCATTCGCTCCCCCTGACGATGACATATGTCAAAGTCGTTATCCCTCATAACTCAAGCATATTCTTCAAGATATATATCTCATTGTTCATCTGGAATAACGAGAATGGACGAGGTTGGGGTGCTATCATTTTCTATCTTACACCACAATTTATACATAGTTGTGCAAAACAAGTAACATGTCCTTATATAGGACTTAGGGGATAATATAGTTGCAATAGTACATATTTTAAATATGACACATCGCTCCAGGCGTTCATCCATTGCAACATCTATGATGGTGTAACAAAAGTCCATCAAAGATCGTAATCCATCAGGGACTTTCATCGATCAGATATGAAAGGGAATTAGGCTTACACCTAGTCCCTAATTAATTTTGGTGGTTGAATTGCCCAACACAAATAATTGGACTAACTAGTTTGCCCAAGTGTATAGATTATACAGGTGTAAGAGGTTCACACTCAGCCAATAAAAAGATCAAGTTTTGGATTCAACAAAGGAGGAAAGAGGCAACCGAAGGCACCTCTGGTCTGGAGGCACCGGACTGTCCGGTGTACACCGGACAGTGTCCGGTGCGCCACCGGACAGTGTCCGGTGCACCAGAGGACTCCAACTCGAACTCGCCACCTTCGGGAATTTCTCAAGCCGCTCCGCTATAATTCACCGGACTGTCCGGTGTACACCGGACAGTGTCCGGTGCTCCAAGGAAGCGCGGCCTCCGCAACTCGCCAGCCTCGGAATCGCGCAGCAGCCGCTCCGCTATAATTCACCGGACATGTCCGGTGTGCACCGGACTGTCCGGTGTAACCACGGAGCAACGGCTATTTCGGCGCCAATGGCTACCTGCGGCGCATTTAATGCGCGCTCTGCGCGCGCAGAAGTCAGGCGCGCCCATACTGGCGCACCGGACAATGAACAGGAGATGTCCGGTGTGCACCGGACATCCAGGCGGGCCCAGAAGTCAGAAGCTCCAACGGTCAGAATCCAACGGCATTGATGACGTGGCGGGGGCACCGGACATGTCCGGTGTGCACCGGACTGTCCGGTGCGCCATCGAACAGACAGCCTCCCAACGGGCACTTTTGGTGGTTGGGGCTATAAATACCCCAACCACCCCCACATTCATTGCATCCAAGTTTTCACACTTCAACACCATACAAGAGCTCTAGCATCCAATTCTAGACACACCAAAGAGATCAAATCCTCTCCAATTCCACTCAAGGCTTTAGTGATTAGCGAGAGAGATTTGTCGTGTTCTTTTGAGCTCTTGCACTTGGATCGCTTGCTTTTCTTTCTCACTTTGTTCTTGTGATCAAGACTCCATTGTAATCAAGGCAAGAGGCACCAATTGTGTGGTGGCCCTTGCGGGGAAGTTTTGTTCCCGGCTTTGATTGGAGAAGAGAAGCTCACTCGATCGGTGGATCGTTTGAGAGAGGGTAAAGGGTTGAAAGAGACCCGGCCTTTGTGGCCTCCTCAACGGGGAGTAGGTTTGCAAGAACCGAACCTCGGTAAAACAAATCATTGTGTCTCACTTGTTCATTCGCTTGCGATTTGTTTTGCGCCCTCTCTCGCGGACTCGTTATTGTTTCTAACGCTAACCCGGCTTGTAGTTTGTGATTAAGTTGTAATTTTCAGATTCGCCCTATTCACCCCCCCCCCCTCTAGGCGACTATCAATTGGTATCAGAGCCCGGTGCTTCATTAGAGCCTAACCGCTCGAAGTGATGTCGGGAGATCACGCCAAGAGGGAAATGGAGACCGGCGACAAGCCCACTACAAGCCGCGGGTCAACTTCATCGGAAGAGTCCCGCAACAAGGGGAAGGGGAAGGAGAAGAAGTCTTCTTCCCACAAATCGCATCGGAGTAACGACAAACACAAGAAGATGAGGAAGGTCGTCTACTACGAGACCGACACTTCGTCACCATCTACCTCCGGCTCCGACGCGCCGTCCGTCACTTCTAAGCGCCATGAGCGCAAGAAGTATAGTAAGATCCCCCTACGCTACCCTCGCATTTCTAAACATACACCTTTACTTTCCGTCCCATTAGGCAAACCACCAACTTTCGATGGTGAGGATTATGCTAGGTGGAGTGATTTAATGAGATTTCATCTAATCTCACTCCACAAAAGTATATGGGATGTAGTTGAGTTTGGTGTGCAGGTACCATCCGTAGGGGATGCGGATTATGATGCGGACGAAGTGGCCCAAATCGAGCACTTCAACTCCCAAGCATCAACCATCCTCCTCGCCTCGCTAAGTAAAGAGGAGTATAACAAGGTGCAAGGGTTGAAGAACGCGAAGGAGATTTGGGATCTACTCAAGACCGCGCACGAGGGTGATGAACTCACCAAAATCACCAAGCGGGAAACGATCGAGGGGGAGCTCGGTCGCTTCCGGCTTCGCAAAGGGGAGGAGCCACAAAACATGTACAACCGGCTCAAGACCTTGGTGAATCAAGTGCGCAACCTCGGGAGCAAAAAGTGGGATGACCACGAGGTGGTTAAGGTTATTCTAAGATCTCTTATTTTTCTTAACCCCACTCAAGTACAATTAATTCGTGGTAATCCTAGATACACACTAATGACTCCCGAGGAAGTTATCGGGAATTTTGTGAGCTTTGAATGCATGATTGAAGGATCGAAGAAGATCAACGAGCTTGATGAACCCTCCACATCCGAAGCTCAACCCATGGCATTCAAGGCAATGGAGGAGAAGAAGGAGGAGTCTACACCAAGTAGACAACCAATTGACGCCTCCAAGCTCGACAACGAGGAGATGGCTTTAATCATCAAAAGCTTTCGCCAAATCCTCAAGCAACGGAAGGGGAAGGATTACAAACCCCGTTCCAAGAAGGTTTGCTACAAGTGTGGTAAGCCCGGTCACTTCATAGCTAAATGTCCATTATCAAGTGACAGTGACAGGGATAACGACAAAAGGGGCAAGAGGAGAGAAAAGAAGAAGTACTACAAGAAGAGGGGCGGCGATGCCCACGTGTGCCGCGAATGGGACTCCGACGAGAGCTCCACCGACTCCTCCGACGACGAGGACGCCGCCAACATCGCCGTCACCAAGGGACTCCTCTTCCCCAACGTCGGCCACAAGTGTCTCATGGCCAAGGACGGCAAAAAGAAGGTAAAATCAAGATCCTCCACTAAATATGAAACATCTAGTGATGAGGATGATGATAGAAATGAGGAAAATAACTTGCGTATTCTTTTTGCCAACCACAACATGCAACAAAAGGAAAAACTAAATGAATTAGTTAGTGCCATTCATGAGAAGGATGACCTCTTGGACTCTCAAGAGGACTTGTTAGAAATGCTAACTTATTAGCTAAGGTTGATTCTCATGTTTGTATTGTTTCAACTTCCAATCCTAGAAATGATAATGTTGATTTACTTGCTAGGATTGATGAGTTGAATGTTTCTCTTGCTAGCCTTAGAATTGAAAATGAAAAATTGCTTGCTAAGGCTAAAGATTTTGATGATTGCAATGCTACTATTTCCGACCTTAGAACTAAGAATGACATGTTACATGCTAAGGTTGTAGAATTAAAATCATGCAAGCCCTCTACATCTACTATTGAGCACACCTCTATTTGTACTAGATGTAGAGATGTTGATATTAATGCTATTCATGATCACATGTCATTAATCAAACAACAAAATGATCATATAGCAAAACTAGATGCCAAAATTGCCGAGCATAACTTAGAAAATGAAAAGTTTAAATTTGCTAGAAGTATGCTCTATAGTGGGAGACGCCCTGGCATCAAGGATGACATTGGCTTCCAAAGGGGAGACAATGTCAAACTTAATGCCCCTCCTAAAAGATTGTCTAATTTTGTAAAGGGCAAGGCTCCCATGCCTCAGGATAACGAGGGTTACATTTTGTACCCTGCCGGTTATCCCGAGCACAAAATTAGGAGAATTCATTCTAGGAAGTCTCACTATGGCCCTAATCATGCTTTTATGTATAAGGGTGAGACATCTAGCTCTAGGCAACCAACCCGTGCCAAGTTGCCTAGAAAGAAAACTCCTAATGCATCAAATGATCATGCTATTTCATTCAAAACCTTTGATGCATCTTATGTGCTTACAAGCAAATCCGGCAAGGTAGTTGCCAAGTTTGTTGGGGGCAAACACAAGGGCTCCAAGACTTGCGTTTGGGTACCCAAAGTTCTTGTCTCTAATGCTAAAGGACCCAAAACCGTTTGGGTACCTAAAACAAAGAACTAAACTTGTTTTGTAGGTTTATGCATCCGGGGGCACAAGTTGGATCATTGATAGCGGGTGCACAAACCACATGACAGGGGAGAAAAAGATGTTCTCCTCATACGAGAAAAACCAAGATCCCCAACGAGCTATCACATTCGGGGATGGAAATCAAGGTTTGGTCAAAGGTTTGGGAAAAATAGTTATATCTCCTGACCATTCCATTTCAAATGTTTTTCTCGTTGATTCTTTAGATTACAATTTGCTTTCAGTATCCCAATTATGTCAAATGGGCTACAACTGTCTATTTACTGATATAGGTGTCACTGTCTTTAGAAGAAGTGATGATTCAATAGCATTTAAGGGTGTGTTAGAGGGTCAGCTATACTTAGTAGATTTTGAAAGAGCTGAACTCGACACATGCTTAATTGCTAAGACTAATATGGGTTGGCTATGGCATCGCCGACTAGCCCATGTTGGGATGAAGAATCTTCATAAACTTCTAAAGGGAGAGCACATTTTAGGACTAACAAATGTTCATTTTGAGAAAGACAGGGTTTGTAGCGCATGTCAGGCAGGAAAGCAAGTTGGTGCCCATCATCCACACAAAAACATCATGACTACCGACAGGCCACTGGAGCTCCTACACATGGATTTATTCGGCCCGATCGCTTACATAAGCATCGGCGGTAGTAAGTATTGTCTTGTAATTGTGGATGATTATTCTCGCTTCACTTGGGTATTCTTTTTACAGGAAAAATCTCAAACCCAAGAGACCTTAAAGGGATTCTTGAAACGGGCTCAAAATGAGTTTGGCTTAAGGATCAAGAAAATAAGAAGCGACAACGGGACGGAGTTCAAGAACTCTCAAATTGAAGGCTTCCTTGAGGAGGAGGGCATCAAGCATGAGTTCTCTTCTCCCTACACGCCTCAACAAAATGGTGTAGTGGAGAGGAAGAATCGAACTCTATTGGACATGGCAAGGACCATGCTTGATGAGTACAAGACATCGGATCGGTTTTGGGCCGAGGCGGTCAACACCGCCTGCTACGCCATCAACCGATTATATCTACACCGAATCCTCAAGAAGACATCCTATGAACTCCTAACCGGTAAAAAGCCCAACATTTCATATTTTAGAGTCTTTGGTAGCAAATGCTTTATCCTTATTAAAAGAGGTAGAAAATCTAAATTTGCTCCTAAGACTGTAGAAGGCTTTTTACTAGGATATGATTCAAACACAAGGGCATATAGAGTCTTTAACAAGTCCTCAGGACTAGTTGAAGTTTCTTGTGACGTTGTGTTTGATGAAACTAACGGCTCTCAAGTAGAGCAAGTTGATCTTGATGAGATAGGTAATGAAGAGGCTCCATGCATCGCACTAAGGAACATGTCCATTGGGGATGTGTGTCCTAAGGAATCCGAAGAGCCTCCAAATGCACAAGATCAACCATCCTCCTCCAGGCAAGCATCTCCACCAACTCAAAATGAGGATGAGGCTCGAGTTGATGAAGGAGAAGATCAAGCAAATGAGCCACCTCAAGACGACGACAATAATCAAGGGGGAGATGCAAATAATCAAGACAAGGAGGATGAAGAACAAAGACCGCCACACCCAAGAGTCCACCAAGCAATCCAACGAGATCACCCCATCGACACCATCCTCGGCGACATTCATAAGGGGGTAACTACTCGATCTCGTGTTGCACATTTTTGTGAACATTACTCTTTTGTTTCCTCTATTGAGCCACACAGGGTAGAGGAAGCACTACAAGATTCGGATTGGGTGGTGGCAATGCAAGAGGAGCTCAACAACTTCACTAGAAATGAGGTATGGCATTTGGTTCCACGTCCTAATCAAAATGTTGTAGGAACCAAATGGATCTTCCGTAACAAGCAAGATGAGCATGGTGTGGTGACAAGGAACAAAGCTCGACTCGTGGCCAAAGGGTATTCACAAGTCGAAGGTTTGGATTTTGGTGAAACCTATGCACCCGTAGCTAGGCTTGAGTCAATTCGCATATTATTAGCCTATGCTACTTACCATGGCTTTAAGCTTTATCAAATGGACGTGAAAAACGCCTTCCTCAACGGACCAATCAAGGAAGAGGTCTATGTTGAGCAACCTCCCGGCTTTGAAAACAGTGAGTATCCTAACCATGTTTATAAGCTCTCTAAGGCGCTTTATGGGCTCAAGCAAGCCCCAAGAGCATGGTATGAATGCCTTAGAAATTTCCTTATTGCTAATAGTTTCAAAGTCGGCAAGGCCGATCCTACTTTATTCATTAAGACTCTTGAAAAAGACTTGTTTGTATGCCAAATTTATGTTGATGATATTATATTTGGGTCTACTAACGAGTCTACATGTGAAGAATTTAGTAGGATCATGACACAAAAGTTCGAGATGTCTATGATGGGGGAGTTGAAGTATTTTCTAGGTTTTCAAGTGAAGCAACTCCAAGAGGGCACCTTCATTAGCCAAACGAAGTACACTCACGATATTCTAAGCAAGTTTGGAATGAAGGATGCCAAACCCATCAAGACACCCATGGGAACTAATGGGCATCTCGACCTCGACACGGGAGGTAAGTCCGTGGATCAAAAGGTATACCGGTCGATGATTGGTTCATTACTCTATTTATGTGCATCTCGACCGGATATTATGCTTTCCGTTTGCATGTGTGCAAGATTCCAATCCGACCCTAAGGAATCCCACCTTACGGCCGTAAAACGGATCTTGAGATATTTAGCTTATACTCCTAAGTTTGGGCTTTGGTACCCTCGGGGATCCACTTTTGACTTACTTGGTTATTCGGATGCCGATTGGGCGGGGTGCAAAATTAATAGAAAGAGCACATCGGGGACTTGCCAGTTCTTGGGAAGATCCTTGGTGTCTTGGGCTTCAAAGAAGCAAAATTCGGTCGCTCTTTCCACCGCCGAAGGCGAGTATATTGCCGCAGGCCATTGTTGCGCGCAATTGCTTTGGATGAGGCAAACCCTGCGGGACTACGGTTACAAACTAACCAAAGTCCCTTTGCTATGTGATAATGAGAGTGCAATCAAAATGGCCGACAATCCCGTTGAGCATAGCCGCACTAAACACATAGCTATTCGGTATCACTTTCTTAGGGATCACCAACAAAAGGGGGATATCGAGATTGCTTATATTAATACTAAAGATCAATTAGCCGATATCTTTACCAAGCCTCTTGATGAACAAACTTTTACCAAACTTAGGCATGAGTTGAATATTCTTGATTCTCGAAATTTCTTTTGCTAATTTACACACATGACTCATAAATATACCTTTGATCATGTCTCCTTTATATATGCTATGACTAATGTGTTTTCAAGTCTATTTCCAAACCAAGTCATAGGTAATTGAAAGGGAATTGGAGTCTTCGGCGAAGACAAAGGCTTCCACTCCGTAACTCATCTCTCGCCGTCGCTCCAAGTCACGCTTCATTCTTGGGGGAGAAAGTATGAAGCAAAAGGACTCCGGCTTTGGTATAATCTTCACTTATATGTTTTATTTGCCAAAGGGGAGAAAGTAAAAAGGCTCTAATGATTCCGTTTTTGGCGATTCATGCCAAAGGGGGAGAAAGTATGAGCCCAAAGCAAAAGGACCGCACCACCACCAATTCAAAAAAAAAACTTAGCTTCTCAAAGAGTATTTTCAATTGGTATCTTATTGTGTTAAAAAGGGGGAGAAAGTAGTATTTCAAAAATGATATATCAAAACCCTCTTGAACACTAAGAGGAGGATCTCATTTAGGGGGAGTTTTGTTTAGTCAAAGAAAAAGCATTTGAAACAGGGGGAGAAAATTTCAAATCTTGAAAATGCTTTGCCAAATCTTATTCATTTACCTTTGACTATTTGCAAAAGAACTTTGAAAAGGATTTACAAAAGAATTTGCAAAAACAAAACATGTGGTGCAAAAGTGGTCCAAAATGTTAAATAAGAAAGAAACGATCCATGCATATCTTGTAAGTATTTATATTGGCTCAATTCCAAGCAACCTTTGCACTTACATTATGCAAACTAGTTCAATTATGCACCGCTATTCTTGCTTTGGTTTGTGTTGGCATCAATCACCAAAAAGGGGGAGATTGAAAGGGAATTAGGCTTACACCTAGTCCCTAATTAATTTTGGTGGTTGAATTGCCCAACACAAATAATTGGACTAACTAGTTTGCCCAAGTGTATAGATTATACAGGTGTAAGAGGTTCACACTCAGCCAATAAAAAGATCAAGTTTTGGATTCAACAAAGGAGCAAAGAGGCAACCGAAGGCACCTCTGGTCTGGAGGCACCGGACTGTCCGGTGTACACCGGACAGTGTCCGGTGCACCAGAGGACTCCAACTCGAACTCGCCACCTTCGGGAATTTCTCAAGCCGCTCCGCTATAATTCATCGGACTGTCCGGTGTACACCGGACAGTGTCCGGTGCTCCAAGGAAGCGCGGCCTCCGCAACTCGCCAGCCTCGGAATCGCGCAGCAGCCGCTCTGCTATAATTCACCGGACATGTCCGGTGTGCACCGGACTGTCCGGTGTAACCACGGAGCAACGGCTATTTCGGCGCCAACGGCTACCTGCGGCGCATTTAATGCGCGCTCTGCGCGCGCAGAAGTCAGGCGCGCCCATACTGGCGCACCGGACAATGAACATGAGATGTCCGGTGTGCACCGGACATCCAGGCGGGCCCAGAAGTCAGAAGCTCCAACGGTCAGAATCCAACGGCATTGATGACGTGGCGGGGGCACCGGACATGTCCGGTGCGCCATCGAACAGACAGCCTCCCAACGGCCACTTTTGGTGGTTGGGGCTATAAATACCCCAACCACCCCCACATTCATTGCATCCAAGTTTTCACACTTCAACACCATACAAGAGCTCTAGCATCCAATTCTAGACACACCAAAGAGATCAAATCCTCTCCAATTCCACTCAAGGCTTTAGTGATTAGCGAGAGAGATTTGTCGTGTTCTTTTGAGCTCTTGCACTTGGATCGCTTGCTTTTCTTTCTCACTTTGTTCTTGTGATCAAGACTCCATTGTAATCAAGGCAAGAGGCACCAATTGTGTGGTGGCCCTTGCGGGGAAGTTTTGTTCCCGGCTTTGATTGGAGAAGAGAAGCTCACTCGATCGGTGGATCGTTTGAGAGAGGGTAAAGGGTTGAAAGAGACCCGGCCTTTGTGGCCTCCTCAACGGGGAGTAGGTTTGCAAGAACCGAACCTCGGTAAAACAAATCATTGTGTCTCACTTGTTCATTCGCTTGCGATTTGTTTTGCGCCCTCTCTCGCGGACTCGTTATTGTTTCTAACGCTAACCCGGCTTGTAGTTTGTGATTAAGTTGTAATTTTCAGATTCGCCCTATTCACCCCCCCCCCTCTAGGCGACTATCAAGATACATCGTTATAGTCTGTCATTCTGGCATAATGGGGATATTTTTGCCAGTAACACCTAAACCTTATAGGTTTCTGCCATCGGGGCTTTAGAGGATACCGTAATTCCACATCAAGTGGAAAATACCATGAGTAAAACTCGTGGAATGCACATGTGCTTATTCGGTGAACTTCAAGTCCTTTGGTACCTCATCTTATTCATTTTCGGGTCTGTATGGGTCTTTATCCCTTTATAGGGATTATCAAACTTTGGTGTTCAACACAGACTTTATTTCTTCTGGAAAGGTTCCATCAAGGAACTATAATCTCATCTAGGAGATATTCTCTCTACATAGAAGAGTGTTAATTCGTCAGGAATGTATTATTCGGTATGAGATTTATATGTTGCATATTTATAATTCAAAGATATGGATCCTCCTAGGATCTCATGACGGATCTTCAGAATCCTATTAACTGCATAATTTAATTCATACCATTTGCCAGATATATTACATAGCGGAACAGTGTTTATTCAACACATACGTGGGATGGGTCTCTCACAAGACCACTTAAACCATCGCATTCACCACACATTATTTCAATAGTGCCCATAAATGTCCGAACTTCAAGCTCGTGACTTTCATTTTGCGATTATTGGTTCAGCCTCGATTGCATTTATCAATGACCGATAAGAGAGCTTAAAGCACTCATGCCTAGGACTTTGTTTTGGATCCATTTGCAAGATAGGTGTCGACATATTTGTCTCCCACATTTAATAATGATCTTCGTCATTTCCCAAAACGAAAGATTCATTGTTCCGTATTCCCAGCACAATGATATTGCGAGCATTGCTAGGAACTTCATCATCAAGATGAACCTCTTCGTGAGGCAAATCACCAGCAGGGTGAATTAATCGGAGGAGAGTTATCACAGACCACGTGAATCTGTAATCAAAATATATGCTTTGACTAAAGCTAATGGATCATATTCACAGGCGTCCCCGAGAATAGATCAAATGCCAATAAGTCAAATATGGATATGATATTAATCACGGGTATATCCACATCTACATCAGGTAGAAGCATTCGGACCAATATGGTTACTCCTCAACGATTTCTGGCAAACTCCATATACACAGGAGTACACACCGAACGACAGGTTCAGTTTGGCTTTTGTGCGTTTAATAGAATATTGAGGCATTATACTATATGGGCATTCCTCCCCCTAATGCCGAGATGTTCTAAAAGCATACAGATAAAATCCTCAACCACAATCATCCAGTTGTGGGCAATGTATGCTATTGTGGTGATTTATTTGGGAAATCTTACGCACATTACAGATAGGGGTTTTATGCAGTGAGCTTTGGACTTAGATTAATGTAGTGGCATGAATACTACATAGTTGTCCTTCAACATGAAGGGTTAGTCTCAACATCCAGCGAAACATGCAACAACAAGTTGCTTCATGGTTACAATTCTGCAAAATTATTGTTATTATTACCAAATGCACAGTCAATCATTAAGATTTAGACTAAAATGCACAACACTATTTTATCCATAAGGCTTCTTCAGGGGCTCATGAATACCATTCGTCATTTGGAGCCATTAGTTGACTTCAGATCAACAAGTAAAATGACCATCAGGGTCTAGCGCTCACAAAGACATTCACTGGCTGCATTGTGCTTTTAAGCACATAGG
Source organism: Zea luxurians (assembly GCA_029449295.1). NCBI lineage: Eukaryota > Viridiplantae > Streptophyta > Magnoliopsida > Poales > Poaceae > Zea > Zea luxurians. Next base: position 114,297,625 of record JAOPSE010000006.1, on the reverse strand, counting down.
AAAATATGTGTGTAGATATTGGTAGTAAAGTGCACGACATCAGGCCAATGCTGCCAAGCACAGATTTTTATGTGCAGAAATGTATAGTCCAGCTCGTTTTATCATTGCCCATGTTTTACCCGATTACTCATACCGATCTGAAATTGGGTATCGATTTATGCAACATTTTTAGGTATAATAATTTTGAGAGAGAACTTATAACAATAATTAATTATTTGTGGTGTTGCCAACAAGGCAAACATTTCTCCTCATATTATATGCCAAATTGTTCTATATAGCATTATCTCGATCTCTTCATTGTTCAGCAAAAAGAGAAGCTTTGGAATAGAACAGACAAGGCCAAGAATTCATTTTTATCTGGGAAAAATCACCATATAACTAGCTTTTGATGAAACAAATGATGATAACTGCTTGGCAAGAACGAAACAAGACTGATATCCACCTAGGATCCGTCTTCAACAACAGATAGTACTGCTCTCATACGAAGAAATCATCAGGGGTAGAGAGGATACAACAGGTCTCTACAAGATCTTCATATTTCTATCACAAATTATCATCACTAGTAGTCTACTGGTCAAGACATATGACTCTTCTGGCTCCGAGGACCAAGGACATGTTAATGTCTAATTTAGCTTCATGCTCTGTTGTGATGTGGGATTTCATAGTTATTTGACTACTCTTCTCACTTCTGGTAGATCGGAGGTAGATAATGGTAAGCATGCCAAAGGGTGGAATTCAGTGTAGTTCGGCTACATAAACCCCAGGTATGTGTCGATTCAGGACCGACCTTTACCATTTAGTTTACAGTGTATACCAAACTTGTCAAAGGACTATCACGGGTCAATTCAGTGACTATAAGTATTTACAATTCTGAGAGATGTATGTAACACAAGCATATAGGTCCTAGATAGGCCGAGTAAAGTGGTTCGACGAGAACACACAATGTTTTTTTTCACACCAACATAGTGAAAATTTTCTCAGAATAACCTATGCTCGCAATCTCTGTGTTGCTAGGGGTTACATGCCCTTTTATCTTAGAATTTGCTTCATGTCGTTTAGCGACAAAGAGAGCAATGTGTCAACAACTGGTTGAGCAATATATGACTGAAATTTCTAGCCTTTATTCATTTGGCAAGGTCATATTGCTTACTAATAGAATCTCAATTTGTGATATCTTCTATGCCAAAAAGGCTTTCATGCATTATATTATATATCTTCGGGTTACTTCGGGTAAAACTTTATGCGTGAGAAGAGAGGAGAGAATTAACTTATCCATGTTTTATTGTATTTCAGTTTAATTTCCCAGATGTCCAAGCTATAAAGAGCTTGATATATTGTTGTGGCCATTTGGCGATATATATAAATATATGATGTCACACAACACAATCAAATAAAATATAGAGTCAAATAAAATTGCTTATGAAGGTTGCGCTATGATGTGGCTTCAGGGACTTGAACAACCCACCACAATTCACACGAGTACAAGCTCTAGCGTCTGATGTCAACACATGTGCAGCCATCAGGGCTACGACAACACATCCAGCCTTCGTAATAAGCGCAACAGACACAACTGTGGCTTGGTAGTTGGGGTACACGATAAGTACGCGCAACAGACACAACAGACGCAACAAGCGCAATTGTGACTCAATAGTTGCGACACACATGCAATGCCTTTAGGGCCCTCGAAAAATGTGTGACTCGGCGATGGCGGTCCGACTCAACAGGAGCGATCCGATTAAGCGAGAGCGCGACATAGCAATCACATGACGCAGCCAAGTTCGAACGACACAAATACTGCGTCGTGTTGCCAGGGCGCAGCCAATATTCAGCTAATGCCATAACTCAGCCGATTACCAACGCAACCTGATCAGTGTGTCCGAGTACCCACTATACAATTTAATCGCTCAGCATGAGTCTTAAGCTCAATGCAACATAAATATTTAGAGCAATTTGATTATGCACAATATAGCATTCATATATTTTAATATTTTCTGTCAATTATCAACTACGAGAAATAAAACAGAAAAATAATACTAGAATTAATGCATGGACATATCATATCAGGTGTAAAAGGTATGTTTCCATTTTTAAACATGCATTTTTTCTACTATTTATTTATTATGGAAAGTAATTGATTAATATATAAACTGAAATATAAAACAATCTTTATTCTCTCCTTTTAATGTCATGAACGAAACTGATCTACAATGCCTTTTTTTATTTAATCCACCTCTAGCCGCGTGACCTTGCCCACACGCGGTCAAAGCCCGAAAAGGACGCCATTTTTTTCTCCGCTACAGCAACCAACTCAAGCATGCAGCCGTGCTTTAGATTCGCTGCATGCGGGCATGCGATTTTTTTTATAGTGTTTATCCAGTCTCAACAGGGAACCGCTTTTGCCATCCCAGAAAAAAACGGATCCCCTTGCATGCAGCCATCAACCTGCGACGATGGATCGCATGGGCAGAGGGCTTCAGATCAACGACCGGACGGCTAGCCCGGACTTGCTCTCAGGCCATAGCCAACAGCAGACACACACGTACAAATTTGGCCCTGTCGCTAACAGCACGGCTGCCCCTGTGCCCCGGACTCCATGGGGCCTCTACCAAACCCGGCGGCGATGCTGCTGGCAATGTGCCATTGTCGACGCAAGCCACCAGGGCGCCGCGTGTGCCGCCGATGCTGCGTCAATCAGGTGAGTGGAAGGGAGGGCCTGCGGAGGCAGGGCCATGCCCGCGCCTAGTTTCTTCAGGAAACTTTTTTTCTTCTTCGCCGCAAAGGTTAGATTGGAAAGTGAATCACATATCCAATCTAAAAATTTACATACCGCTCGATTGCGTAGAGGTGGAATCGAAGGCTGTCGTGTAGGACAGTTCGGCTAGGCCGGGGGACCTGCCGGTTTGACGAAGAGTTGATGCAGATCTGATCCACAGCAACGTCGAGGTAGAGCGTGCTGATAACGTGTTGAGAACTACGTTACCACAGATCACCAGATCCGCTCCCTTCCCTCCCGTCAGCAGATTAGGCGCGAGAAGATGTGGATGACCCGTATCCCTTCCCATAAGCACGACAGATAGCACACGAGACACTGGATATAGGGTTGAGCCTCTGGCCTCTTTCTGATCTCTATATTATGAGGTGGTGTACAGGTTCATTATATAGAGATGTGAGACCCCTCAGGGGCAAAGCAGGTATTTGCCCATATAACCCTAACTGGGGTTACTTAACAGCTTTGTTGTGCGCGCGTGGAGGCCGCCGATTGCGCTGGGCAGCAGGGAAAGGCCCATCCCCAAGCCCAAAATGTTCTGGGGCCCACTGCTCCCGCCTTCCCGTGGATCCCATTAACTGATCGGACTATTTTTTTTAAAAAAATAAACTACTGACCAGATGGCCGCCCTCCTCTCAAATACGTTTGACACCTAGCGGAATGCTCGTGTGTTGCTAGGCCTTATATAGTTTTTTTACATACAGAATCATATGGTTAAAACAGACACACATATATACATGCAATAAATACAGAAATTCGATGGTTGCATTAAGATTAAGGACAGGTATTGCTATAAAACATGATAGCTCTGCAAACTTGTCCGAGCATGATGAAGGATTTAGCACCGTTTCATCAAGCTAAACGATATCATCGTATTCGAGAAGTACCTTAAATCAAGACAACGACAGGAGCAGGAGAGGGCGCCGGCATTTGGGGCCTGGGAGGAGCTGCCGCGGGATCCTGGTCCTGGACACCGCCGCCGCTGGGCGCGTGGGAGGAGCTGGTGCAGCCGTGCAGGGCCGCAGCCGCAGGGGCGAGGAGCAGAGGGCGGCGGCGGCCGGCACTAGAGGTCCAGGGGGGCTCACAAGGACAGCAGATGCGTCCACGAGGGAAGGGCGTCGGGCGTTGGACGTCCGCCGGGCCGGGGCAACCGTGAGCAGGGAGACACGGATGGCGATGGGGAAGTGAGTTGCGGCGCACGAAACGAAGGCCAGGGCGTCGGTAGGCTGGGTATCTACTCGCTGCTATGGGCCGACTTCATGAACCGCTAAATTAATAGGAAATTTCTATTGGGCGAGGTACGACGACGCCATACTGGGCCGTACGGAGCGGCAAACCGGACGGCGAGGCGAGCTCCTCGTGGACCTCGTGCTTCTCCCGCCGTGGCATCGTACTACTTGAACTGGCGGGCGGCGGGCGCTGCAGGCGAGCATGGTCTCGATGAGCGGGTCCTCCTTTATGTTAAGTAATGTTGAGAACTACGTTACTACGGATCACCAGCAGTGGCGGACCTAGGATTTTTATATAGGGTGTGCCACAACAAAATTTTCATATAGAATTCTATATAATGTATATATAATTTCATAGTAAATTTGGTAAACAATTTGATATATAGATATAAAGTTTGACACTCAACAAATAAGCATGAAAATTGCATACATTAAACATAAAGATTGCAATAATACTACTTATCTGGCCTACGCTTCCTCAACGCCATAAAAGTTTCAATTATATCTTCTTCATTCACTTCGAAGAAAATATCCCTCTCGATGTATGTAACAAGACAATCATCCAAAAGACTATCACACATATTGTTTCTCAATTTAGTCTTCACCAAACTCATTGCAGAAAATGTCCTTTCAACACTTGCTGTCGCCACCGGCAAAAGCAATACCAATTTGAGAAGCAAATAAACCATATCAAACACCTTATGTCTCTTTGTTTCAACAAGCTTAACTGAGATGTCCACAAGATTAGTTATGTCTTTGAATCTATCATCTTCTCTTATGCCATCAATATAATTGTCAAGTTGCAAGTCGAGTTTTAACAAGTCAGTGCTTGACATGTCATTAGGATAGAAATCAGCTAGCTTTCGTACCTTGTGTGCATCAAAAGAAGCAAAAGAGTTAGAAGGATCTAAGGCTGACATACAAGAAAGCAGCTCCATATTAGTCTCACTAAACCGACTATCAAGCTCTAGGCTAATTTGATCAATGACCCCAATATATACTTCTTTTCTGAAGTGGTCATCATTGGTTTGGTTATGAACAAATCGTGATGATCTTCCATAAGGCTTATAATTTCCATCCATAGCAGGAACTAGGATATCATGTTTGTTGCAAAATGAAGTGATCCTTTGAAGAAATTGATCCCAACCATCAAGCCTTAATTGTTGCATTCTTCTCTTTACCACATTAACAAGTGAAATTGCATTAATAATATCTTGCTCCCTTCTTTGCAAACACACTGATAAATCATTTGTATATCCAAGAATAACAAACATTAAGTGTGCATCAAAAACAAAGTCAAATGACTCAAATGCTCCAAGCATAGAATGTATCCTTGTCCAATCACTTCTAATTGTAGTATCCTCTCCAAGAATCATGAGTACATCTCGGATTACAGGATACATAGAAATTATGTTGCATATAGTTTTGTAATAAGAGCCCCATCGAGTCTCACCAGGCCTAGGCAACCCCATCTCTTGATTCAATCCTCTCCCAGTTTCAAGTTCACCACATTCAAGTGATTTCATGAGATTCTCAAGTCTAGCATCTCGAAGCATACCATGACGCTTACAAGAAACTCCAACGATATTCAATAAGAGAGTTACTTGATCAAAAAACCAGACACAATCATTATTTCCCTTGGCAACAACAACAAGAACTAGTTGGAGTTGATGTGCAAAACAATGGATATAATAAGCAGAAGGTGACTCATGCATGATCAATGTTTTCAATCCTTTAATATCACCTCTCATGTTGCTAGCCCCATCATAACCTTGTCCACGAATTCGTGTCAAAGTCAAGCCATGACTAACAAGTAAAGCTTCAATTGCATCCTTAAGTGATAAAGAGCTAGTATCATCTACATGAACAACTCCAATGAAGTGCTCACATGGCCTTCCCAATGCATCAACATAACGCAAGCAAAGGGCTAGTTGTTCTTTGTGTGATATGTCACTAGACTCATCCGCTAAAATTGCAAATGGCTCTTCCCCAAGGTCTTCAATTATTTTCTTTCTAGTTTCTATAGCGCAACACTGAATAATCTGCTTTTGAATCTTTGGGCTAGTCAAAGTGCAATTACCTGGAGCGTTGTTAAGAACATACTTGTTGACCTCTTCACTATTTACAGCAAGAAATTTTAAGATTTCAATAAAGTTTCCTCTGTTGCTAGACTCTTCACTTTCATCATGTCCACGGAATGACAATCCTTGATGCAAAAGAAACTTCAAACATCGAAGTGAATATGTCAACCTTATCTTATAAAGATTGCGATCATCATCACTCCACTTCTCAATTTTATTATCAATTGTTGCATTAGGATTTATAAAGCCAAGATATTTCTCTTCGGCTGTCTTATGTGACATAGAACCCACATGTTTTAGAAGTGCTTCAGACCCTTTATTCCAATTATTCCAACCATCTGAAGTAAATGCAGAAGTCCCTTTGCCCTTATTTGCTTTACTTTTGAATAAGTAGCACATAAAGCAAAATGCAGCATCTTTCTTGACACTATATTCAATCCAAGGAAAATTTTGAAACCACACAAAATTAAAATGGCGATCTCTATCTCCAATTTTCCTATTTGGGAATTCATGTGCATATGGTTGAAATGGACCTCTAAGAATATATGCTCTTCGAATTGCATCATGATCATTAGCATGGTAACTTGCAATAGGTTGTCTTTCACCTGGATCATGTGGAAGACGACTGACATCATAAAGTGTTGGCGATGATGGTGCAGATGGCATTGGATTCACAATTTCTTCATTTATTCTCTCTTCCTCTTGTTCTTGAGGTGTCGACGCTTGAGTAACATCCGGAGATAATGAAGAAGCAATAAACTTCTGTTTCTTTGCAGCATGATTGCGAAAAAGAGAGGCAATATCTCCCTGCTTCTTCATATTTTAGTCACTACAAAATAATGGTAGTGAATCAATAATTAATAAGACAAAAATCAACAACAATATATATCGTGAAAACGCGTTAACAATCTCCGTTACCCCAGTTTCTTCTCATCGTACTCTGCTGCCTGCGTTCCTACAGATCGATGCAGCAAGCGCAGACAGTTTCTGACTTCCTGGTTCCTGCTGGTCTACGAGATGTCCCACACGGGCGGACGCCGTTCCGGGGCCGGAGCCAGAGTCGGAAGGAGACGTTCCGGAACGTGCTGCTCCGGGAGCCGGGGTTCACGGCGGACGCGCGGCGGCGGTGGCCGGTCTGCGTTCCTACAGATCCGCCGAGCAGCAGGTTCCATCGCCTAGACGCCGGCTGCTGCGCGCAGTTGAGGAAGCCCAACCGGCAACCTATCGCGGAAGCCTTGGAACGTGCGTCGCCAGGAACAGAAAGCAGCCGCTAGGAACAGAAAGAAGCAGCCGCCAGGAGGAGAAGTTGGAACGTGCGCGTCCGTCAACTGGATGGCCGGGTGGGGTCCCTGGTGGGCCTGGCTTAGGGTGTGCCAGGGCCCACCCGGACCCCCCTATAGGTCCGCCGCTGATCACCAGATCCGCTCCCTTCCCTCCCGTCAGCAATAGAGGCGCAAGAGAGGAAACATACGAGACACAGTATATAGGGTTGGCCCTCTAGCCTCTTTCTGATCTCTATATTATGAGGGGGTGTACAGGTTCCTTATATAGAGATGTGAGACCCCTCAGGGGCAAAGCAGGTATTTGCCCACATAACCTTAACTAGGGTTACTTAACACTCCCCCTTGGGCGAATACCGTGACCAACACATGCCTCGTTAAAACTCTGAAAAACTCAGTGGGAAAAATGTGGAGAAAGAGTGCATGGTGATACAAATTGCATTTGCACTTTGTTGCCTCGTTAAAAACCTCATGTGAGAAACTTCAAGGAAACTCATCAAGGGAAAAAGAGTACAACAGCTGTCATCGGGACAAATTTCGATCCTCTGGGATCTAGATTCTATCGAACCTTCTACAAGGGCTAACTTTAGAAATGTGCTCCCCTGGTCCTTGCAAAACCGTATCAATAAGGCAAAACATCTTCTTCTGAAAGTATATGCACATAAAGATTTAGCAAACGGATTGCATATCCTTGCAAGGACTATTTCAGGAACTTTACCTCTACTCACTTCTAGGATATACGAGGTAAGTGCACATATCAATATAAATAAGCCACTTTGACTAATGGTGTTCGATCGACTGGATCTATATATTTGATAAAAAGTTCCATAAAGGTTCATATATTGATCATCAAACTCGTGCCTTCAGGGCATAAAATAGGTCATTTATTGTCTCACGATTGTGATCAATATAAGAATTCGCTCCCCTTGACGATGACATCTGTCAAAGTCGTTATCCCTCATAACTCAAGCATATTCTTCAAGATATATGTCTCATTGTTCATCTGGAATAACAAGAATGGATGAGGTTGGGGTGTTATCATTTTCTATCTTACACCACAATTTATACATAATTATGCAAAGCAAATAACATGTCCTTCAATATGACTTAGGGGATAATATAGTTGCAATAGTACATATTCTAAATATGACACATCGCTCCAGGCGTTCATCCTTTGCAACATCTATGATGGTGTAACAAAAGTCCATCAAAGATCGTAATCCATCAGGAATTTTTCATCGATCAGATATATCGTTATAGTCTGTTATTCTAGCACAATGGAGATATTTTGCCAGTAACACCTAAACCTTATAGGTTTATGCCATCATGGCTTTAGAGGATAACATAATTCCACATCTAGTAAAAAATACCATGAGTAAAGATCGTGAAATGCACATGTGCTTATTTGGTGAACTTCAAGTCCTTTGGTACCTCATCTTATTCCTTTTCGGGTCTGTATGGGTCTTTATCCCTTTATAGGGATTATCAAACTTTGGTGTTTAACACAGACTTTATTTCTTCTGGAAAGGTTCCATTAAGGAACTATAATCTCATCTAGGAGATATTCTCTCTACATAGGAGAGTGTTCATTCGTCAGGAATGTATTATTCGGTACGAGATTTATATGTTGCATATTTAAAATTCAAAAATACGAGTCCTCCTAGGATCTCATGATGGATCTTCAAAATCTTATTAACTGCATATTTTAATTCATGCCATTTGCCAGATATATTACATAGTGGAACAGTGTTTATTCAACACATACGTGGGATGGATCTCTCACAAGACCACTTGAACCATCACATTCACCACACATTATTTCTATAGTGCCCATAAATATCCGAACTTCAAGCTCGCGACTTTCATTTTGCGATTATTGGTTCAGCCTCGATTGCATTTATCATTGGCCCGATAAGAGAGCTTCAAGCACTCATGCCTAGGACTTTGTTTTGGATCCTTTTGCAATCTAGAGAGGCAAGATAGGTGTCGACATATTTGTCTCCCACATTTAATAATGATCTCAGTCATTTCCCAAAACGAAAGATTCATTGTTCCGTATTCCCAGCACAATGATATTGCGCGCATTGCTAGGAATTTCATCATCAAGATGAACCTCTTCGTGAGGCAAATCACCAGCAGGGCGAGTCCATTGGAGGAGAGTTATTACAGACCACGTGAATCTGCAATCAGAATATATGCTTTGACTAAGACCAATGGATCATATTCGCAGGCGTCCCCGAGAATAGATCAAATGCCAATAAGTCAAATGTGGATATTATATTTATCCCGAGTATATCCACATCTACATCAGGTAGAAGCATTCAGACCAATATGGTTACTGAAAGGGAAATGTGCCCTTGGGCCATTTCTAAGTGTTTTGGTGATTTAGTGTCAAACACAAGTGCTTAAGTGCTAAATGGTGGACAAAGTACAAACCAAGTATCAAGGTATGTTTTTCAGACTTAGTACATTGTTTTAGAGACTAATGTATTGTGTCTAAGTGCTGGAAACAGGAAAAAGACAATTGGAAATGTCTTGGCTCGAGCAGCCAAGACTCTGCTCAGTCTGGGAGCACCGGACTGTCCGGTGGTGCACCGGACAGTGTCCGGTGTGCCAGACGTGCTCGAGCAAAGTGACCGCTCTCGGGAATCCTCTGGCGGCTTTCGGCTATAATTCACCGGACTGTCCGGTGGTGCACCGGACTGTCCGGTGAGCCAACAGTCAGCCGGGCCAACGGTCGGCCGCGCAATCTGCGTGGGACACGTGGCCGGGCCAACGGCTAGAAGGGGGCACCGGACTGTCCGGTGTGCACCGGACAGTGTCCGGTGCGCCAACGGCTCTCTGGCGCCAACGGTCGGCTTCGCCATTTTTGGAAGGAAATCGGGCACCGGACAGTGTCCGGTGGTGCACCGGACATGTCCGGTGCGCCAGTCGACAGAAGGCAAGAATTGCCTTCCCTGTTTGCTCTCAACGGCTCCTAGCTGCCTTGGGGCTATAAAAGGGACCCCTTGGCGCATGGAGAAGTACACCAAGCAACCTTAGATCATTCTTGATCATCCACACTCATTCTTTGCGCATCCGTTTGTGATTCTAAGTGAGTCGAGCTCCGTTCTAGTGAGAACTCTGAGATAGTCATTCGAGCTCGATTCTTGGCCGTGTGTGTGCGCGTTTCGCTGTGGATTTGTGTGTGTTGCTTCCCTTCCTTACTCTGTGCTTCTTTGTGATCATATACTTGTAAGGGCAAGAGACTCCAATTTGTGGAGATTCCTTGCAAACGGGATAAAGAAAAGAAAGCAAAACACTGTGGTATTCAAGTGAGTCTTTGGACCACTTGAGAGGGGTTGATTGCAACCCTCGTCCATTGGGACGCCACAACGTGGAGTAGGCAAGCATTGGTCTTGGCCGAACCACGGGATAAACCACTGTGTCATCTCTGTGATTGATCTTCTGTGGTTTCTGTGTTTAGTGAGACTCCTCTCTAGCCACTTGGCATTATCTGTGCTAACACTTAACCAAGTTTTGTGGCTTAAGTTTGAAGTTTTACAGGATCACCTATTCACCCCCCCTCTAGGTGCTCTCAATTGGTATCAGAGCCGTTCTCTTCAAGAAAGGGACTAATCGCCCGAAGAGATGGATCCTAAGGGGAAAGGGATGGTGATCAATGACAAGGAGAAGGAGTCCTTCGTCAACGAGCCAAATGATGACAGGCCCACCGACTCAGGCTCGGGCCACAAAAGAAAAGACGGGAGGAAGAAGAAGACAAGGCGCATCAAGGAAATTGTCTACTACAACAGCGACGAATCTTCCTCCTCCCAAAAGGACAACGACGACTACGACAGACGAAAGACGATTCATAAGAATGCACAAGCCACTACTGTGTTGCTAGCCTCCTTGTGCAAGGACGAGTATCACAAGGTGAGCGGCTTGGACAATGCCAAGCAGATCTGGGACACCCTCAAGATCTCTCATGAGGGGAACGACGTCACCTTGCTCACCAAAATGGAGTTGGTGGAGGGCGAGCTTGGAAGGTTCGCGATGATAAGGGGCGAGGAGCCAACTCAAACATACAACCGGCTCAAGACCCTTATCAACAAAATAAGGAGCTACGGAAGCACGCGATGGACGGACCACGACGTCGTCCGACTGATGCTAAGGTCCTTTACCGTTCTTGATCCCCATTTGGTGAATAATATTCGTGAGAATCCCAGGTACACCAAAATGTCGCCCGAAGAAGTCCTCGGAAAATTCGTTAGCGGGCGAATGATGATCAAGGAGGCAAGGTACGTGGACGACGCCTTGAATGGTCCGATCAACGAGCCGCAACCCCTTGCTCTCAAGGCAACAAGAAGCAAGGAGGCGCTACCTAGCAAGGTGGCACAAATTGAGGCGGCCGGACTTAATGATGAGGAGATGGCCCTCATCATTAAGCGCTTCAAGACGGCGCTTAAAGGACGCAAGGGACAGCCAAGCAAGACCAAAGCCAAAGGGAAGCGCTCATGCTTCAAATGCGGTAAGCTTGGTCATTTTATTGCTAACTGTTCCGACAATGATAGTGATCAGGAACAAGGGAACAAGAGGGAGAAAAAGAAGAACTATAAGAAGGCAAAGGGCGAGGCTCATCTTGGCAAGGAGTGGGATTCGGACTGCTCCTTGTCCGACTCCGACAATGAAGGACTCGCCGCCACCGCCTTCAACAAGTCATCCCTCTTCCCTAATGAGCGTCACACTTGCCTCATGGCAAGGGAGAAGAAAGTAAGCACTCATAATACTAGTACTTATGCTTCTTCAAGTGAGGATGAGTCCAGTGATGATGAGATAGATTACTCATGCTTATTCAAGGGATTAGATAGAACCAAGGTAGACAAAATTAATGAATTAATTGATGCCTTGAATGATAAGAATATGCTTTTAGAAAAGCAAGAGGATTTGTTGTATGAAGAGCATGATAAATTTGTAGAAGCACAGAAATCTCTTGCTCTAGAATCTAAGAGGAATGAAATGCTCTCTAGTGAATTATCTTCTTGTCATGAAACTATTACTAAGTTAAAAAGTTTTAATGATGATTTAAATGCTAAACTAGAAGTAGCTAGTAAATCTGATTCTTGTGTAGAAATCGTTGAAACTTGTAATAGGTGTAAGGATTTTGACATTGATGCTTGTAGTGATCATTTAGTCTCAATTTCCAAATTAAATGAGGAATTAGCTAGTCTTAATGCCCAACTTAAGACTAGCAAGAATGAATTTTACAAGCTAAAATTTGCAAGGGATGCCTACACGATTGGTAGACACCCCTCAATTAAGGATGGACTTGGCTACAGGAGGGAAGCCAAGAACTTGACAAGCCATAAGGCTCCCATCTCCGCCAAGGAGAAAGGGAAGGCCCCTATGACTAGTAGTGTGCAAAAGAACCATGCCTTTATGTACCATGATAGGAGACAATCTAGAAATGCTTATAGGAATTGTAATGCATATAATGCCTTTGATTCTCATGCCATGTTTGCTTCTAGTTCTTCTTATGTGCATGATAGAAATGTTGGTAGGAGAAATGTTGTTCATAATATGCCTAGGAGAAATGTTGTTAATGTTCCTAGGAAAGTAAATGTACCTTCTACAATATATCATGTTTTAAATGCTTCTTTTACTATTTGTAGAAAGGATAGGAAGATAGTTGCTAGAAAATTAGGGGCAAGATGCAAGGGAGACAAAACTTGCATTTGGGTCCCTAAGGATATTTGTGCTAACCTTGTAGGACCCAACATGAGTTGGGTACCTAAGACCCAAGCCTAAATTTGCCTTGCAGGTTTATGCATCCGGGGGTTCAAGCTGGATAATCGACAGCGGATGCACAAACCATATGACGGGGGAGAAGAAAATGTTCACCTCCTACGTCAAAAACAAGGATTCCCAAGATTCAATAATATTCGGTGATGGGAATCAAGGCAAGGTAAAAGGGTTAGGTAAAATTGCAATTTCAAATGAGCATTCTATCTCTAATGTGTTTTTAGTAGAGTCTCTAGGATATAACCTGTTATCTGTTAGTCAGTTATGCAATATGGGATATAACTGTTTATTTACAAATGTAGATGTGTCTGTCTTTAGAAGGAGTAATGGTTCACTAGCTTTTAAGGGTGTATTAGACGGCAAACTTTACTTAGTTGATTTTGCAAAAGAAGAAGCCGGTCTAGATGCATGCTTAATAGCTAAGACTAGCATGGGCTGGCTGTGGCATCGCCGCTTAGCGCATGTGGGGATGAAGAACCTTCACAAGATTCTAAAGGGAGAACACGTGATAGGTTTGACTAACGTGCAATTCGAGAAAGATAGACCTTGTGCAGCTTGTCAGGCAGGTAAACAAGTGGGAGGAGCACATCACAGCAAGAATGTGATGACCACATCAAGACCTCTGGAGCTGCTACATATGGACCTCTTCGGACCTGTTGCTTATCTAAGCATAGGAGGAAGTAAGTATGGTCTAGTTATTGTTGATGACTATTCCCGCTTCACTTGGGTATTCTTTTTGCAGGATAAGTCTGAAACCCAAGGGACCCTCAAGCGCTTTCTAAGGAGAGCTCAAAACGAGTTTGAGCTCAAGGTGAAGAAGATAAGAAGCGACAACGGGTCCGAGTTCAAGAACCTTCAAGTGGAGGAGTATCTTGAGGAGGAAGGGATCAAGCATGAGTTCTCCGCTCCCTACACACCACAGCAAAATGGTGTGGTAGAGAGGAAGAACAGGACGCTCATCGATATGGCGAGGACGATGCTTGGAGAGTTCAAGACCCCCGAGCATTTTTGGTCGGAAGCTGTGAACACGGCTTGCCACGCCATCAACCGGGTCTACCTACATCGCCTCCTCAAGAAGACGTCATATGAGCTGCTAACCGGTAACAAACCCAATGTATCGTACTTTCGTGTATTTGGGAGCAAATGCTACATTCTAGTGAAGAAGGGTAGAAATTCTAAGTTTGCTCCCAAAGCTGTAGAAGGGTTTTTATTAGGTTATGATTCAAATACAAAGGCGTATAGGGTCTTCAACAAATCATCGGGTTTGGTTGAAGTCTCTAGCGACGTTGTATTTGATGAGACTAATGGCTCTCCAAGAGAGCAAGTTGTTGATCTTGATGATGTAGATGAAGAAGATGTTTCGATGGCCGCTATACGAACCATGGCGATTGGTGATGTACGACCACAGGAACATAAGGAGCAAGATCAACCGTCTTCCTCAACTATGGTGCATCCCCCAACCCAAGATGACGAACAGGTACCTCAAGTGGAGGCGCATGATCAAGGGGGAGCACAAGATGTTCAAGCTGAAGAGGAAGAAGCACCTCAGGCACCTCCGACCCAAGTTCGAGCGATGATTCAAAGAGATCATCCCGTCGACCAAATTCTGGGTGATATCAGCAAGGGAGTAACTACTCGATCTTGATTAGTTAATTTTTGTGAGCATTACTCCTTTGTTTCTTCTATTGAGCCTTTCAGGGTAGAAGAGGCCTTGCTAGATCCGGACTGGGTGTTGGCCATGCAAGAGGAGCTGAACAACTTCAAGAGGAATGAAGTTTGGACGCTGATGCCTCGTCCTAAGCAACATATTGTGGGAACCAAGTGGGTGTTCCGCAATAAACAAGACGAGCACGGAGTGGTGACGAGGAACAAGGCTCGACTTGTGGCAAAAGGTTATGCCCAAGTCGCAGGTTTGGACTTTGAGGAGACGTTTGCTCCTGTGGCTAGGCTAGAATCAATTCGTATCTTGCTAGCATATGCCGCTCACCATTCCTTCAGGTTGTACCAAATGGATGTGAAGAACGCTTTCCTCAATGGGCCGATCAAGGAGGAGGTATACGTGGAGCAACCCCCTGGCTTCGAGGATGAACGGTACCCCGACCACGTGTGTAAGCTCTCTAAGGCGCTCTATGGACTTAAGCAAGCCCCAAGAGCATGGTATGAATGCCTTAGAGATTTCTTAATTACTAATGCTTTCAAGGTTGGGAAAGCCGATCCAACTCTTTTCACTAAGACATGTGACGGTGATTTGTTTGTGTGCCAAATTTATGTCGATGACATAATATTTGGTTCTACTAATAAAGAGTCTTGTGAAGAGTTTAGCAGAATAATGACGCAGAAATTCGAGATGTCGATGATGGGCGAGTTGAACTACTTCCTTGGGTTCCAAGTGAAGCAACTCAAGGACGACACCTTCATCTCCCAAACGAAGTACACGCAAGACCTGCTGAAGCGGTTTGGGATGAAGGACGCCAAGCCCGCAAAGACTCCGATGGGAACCGATGGACACACCGACCTCAACAAAGGAGGTAAGTCCGTGGATCAAAAGGCATACCGGTCAATGATAGGGTCTTTACTTTATTTATGTGCTAGTAGACCGGATATTATGCTAAGTGTATGCATGTGTGCTAGATTTCAATCCGATCCTAAGGAGTGTCACTTAGTGGCAGTGAAGCGAATCCTTAGATATTTAGTTGCTACGCCTTGCCTCGGGCTCTGGTATCCAAAGGGGTCTACCTTTGACTTGATTGGATATTCAGACTCCGACTATGCTGGATGTAAGGTCGATAGGAAGAGTACATCGGGGACATGCCAATTCTTAGGAAGGTCCCTGGTGTCATGGAACTCTAAGAAACAAACCTCCGTTGCCCTATCCACCGCTGAGGCCGAGTACGTTGCCGCAGGACAGTGTTGTGCGCAACTACTTTGGATGAGGCAAACCCTAAGGGACTTTGGCTACGATATGAGCAAAGTCCCACTCCTATGTGATAATGAGAGTGCTATCCGCATGGCGGAAAATCCTGTTGAACACAGCCGCACAAAGCACATAGACATCCGGCATCACTTTTTGAGAGACCATCAGCAAAAGGGAGATATCGAAGTGTTTCGCGTTAGCTCCGAGAACCAGCTAGCCGATATCTTTACCAAGCCTCTAGATGAGCAGACCTTTTGCAGGTTGCGGAGTGAGCTAAATGTCTTAGATTCGTGGAACCTGGATTGATTTATAGCATACATGTGTTTATGCCTTTGATCATGTTCCTTATGCATTTTGTTGCTTACTTATGGTGCTCAAGTTGTACATACACTCCCCGGACCTCACAAGTCCGTCGCAAAGTGATGCACATATCTAGGGGGAGATGTGGTACAACTTGAACCTTTGAGACTAACTATGTGCTTGAGTTTGCTTGATTTAGTCTCAAAGGAGAATTGAAAGGGAAAAGGTGGACTTGGACCATGAGACTTCCACTGCACTCCGATGAGAGGGTAACTTATTCCAAGTTCATCTCATGTACTCTTATTGCCTTTGTATTCCTATTGAAGATTTTGGTGAGGCAATGGGGTTAAGGGGCCAAGATTAATCCCGTTTTGGTGCTTGATGCCAAAGGGGGAGAAAATAAGGGCCAAAGCGATAAATGGATCAGCTACCACTTAAGAGACTTTGGAAATAGTAGAATAGAGTTTTTGGTTTGACAAAACTCTTTTGTTGTCTCTTTGTTGTCTCTCTGGCTTCTTGTGGGGAGAAGTGTTGATTATGGGAAAAAGGGGGAGTTTTTGAAATCTTGAATCAATTTCTCTTTGAATGACTCTCTTTATGTTTCAACAAGTGTGTTTGACTTAGAGATAGAAATTTGGGTCTGATTTGCAAAAACAAACCAAGTGGTGGCAAAGAGTGATCCATATATGTCAAAATATGAATCAAAATAATTTGAGATCGTATTTGAAGTGATTTTGTATTTGTTCCACTTGCTTTATAATGTGTTGGCATAAATCACCAAAAAGGGGGAGATTGAAAGGGAAATGTGCCCTTGGGCCATTTCTAAGTGTTTTGGTGATTTAGTGTCAAACACAAGTGCTTAAGTGCTAAATGGTGGACAAAGTACAAACCAAGTATCAAGGTATGTTTCTCAGACTTAGTACATTGTTTTAGAGACTAATGTATTGTGTCTAAGTGCTGGAAACAGGAAAAAGACAATTGGAAATGTCTTGGCTCGAGCAGCCAAGACTCTGCTCAGTCTGGGAGCACCGGACTGTCCGGTGGTGCACCGGACAGTGTCCGGTGTGCCAGACGTGCTCGAGCAAAGTGACCGCTCTCGGGAATCCTCTGGCGGCTTTCGGCTATAATTCACCGGACTGTCCGGTGGTGCACCGGACTGTCCGGTGAGCCAACAGTCAGCCGAGCCAACGGTCGGCCGCGCAATCTGCGTGGGACACGTGGCCGGGCCAACGGCTAGAAGGGGGCACCGGACTGTCCGGTGTGCACCGGACAGTGTCCGGTGTGCCAACGGCTCTCTGGTGGCAACGGTCGGCTTCGCCATTTTTGGAAGGAAATCGGGCACCGGACAGTGTCCGGTGGTGCACCGGACATGTCCGGTGCGCCAGTCGACAGAAGGCAAGAATTGCCTTCCCTGTTTGCTCTCAACGGCTCCTAGCTGCCTTGGGGCTATAAAAGGGACCCCTTGGCGCATGGAGAAGTACACCAAGCAACCTTAGAGCATTCTTGATCATCCACACTCATTCTTTGCGCATCCGTTTGTGATTCTAAGTGAGTCGAGCTCTGTTCTAGTGAGAACTCTGAGATAGTCATTCGAGCTCGATTCTTGGCCGTGTGTGTGCGCGTTTCGCTGTGGATTTGTGTGTGTTGCTTCCCTTCCTTACTCTGTGCTTCTTTGTGATCATATACTTGTAAGGGCAAGAGACTCCAATTTGTGGAGATTCCTTGCAAACGGGATAAAGAAAAGAAAGCAAAACACCGTGGTATTCAAGTGAGTCTTTGGACCACTTGAGAGGGGTTGATTGCAACCCTCGTCCATTGGGACGCCACAACGTGGAGTAGGCAAGCATTGGTCTTGGCCGAACCACGGGATAAACCACTGTGTCATCTCTGTGATTGATCTTCTGTGGTTTCTGTGTTTAGTGAGACTCCTCTCTAGCCACTTGGCATTATCTGTGCTAACACTTAACCAAGTTTTGTGGCTTAAGTTTGAAGTTTTACAGGATCACCTATTCACCCCCCCCCCTCTAGGTGCTCTCAATTGGTATCAGAGCCGTTCTCTTCAAGAAAGGGACTAATCGCCCGAAGAGATGGATCCTAAGGGGAAAGGGATGGTGATCAACGACAAGGAGAAGGAGTCCTTCGTCAACGAGCCAAATGATGACAGGCCCACCGACTCAGGCTCGGGCCACAAAAGAAAAGACGGGAGGAAGAAGAAGACAAGGCGCATCAAGGAAATTGTCTACTACAACAGCGACGAATCTTCCTCCTCCCAAAAGGACAACGACGACTACGACAGACGAAAGACGATTCATAAGAATGCACAAGCCACTACTGTGTTGCTAGCCTCCTTGTGCAGGGACGAGTATCACAAGGTGAGCGGCTTGGACAATTGAGAGCACCTAGAGAGGGGGTGAATAGGTGATCCTGTGAAACTTAAACTTATAGCCACAAAAACTTGTTAAGTGTTAGCACAACAATCGCCAAGTGGCTAGAGAGGAGTCTCAGCAAAACACAATACCACAAGAGATCAAACACAGAGATGACACGGTGGTTTATCCCGTGGTTCGGCCAAGACCAACTCTTGCCTACTCCACGTTGTGGCGTCCCAACGGACGAGGGTTGCAATCAACCCCTCTCAAGCGGTCCAAAGACCAACTTGAATACCACGGTGTTTTGCTTTGCCTTTCAATATCCCGTTTGCGAGGAATCTCCACAACTTGGAGCCTCTCGCCCTTACACTTGAGATTCACAAAGAAATACGGAGTAAGGGAGGAACAAGCAACGCACACAAGACTCAAAATCAGAACAACCGCACGCACACAAGTCGCAACAAGAGCTCGCAACACAACTCAATGAGTTCACAACTCAACAAGAGCTCTAGATGCTATCACAATGAACCAAATGCACGGAATCGATGTCTTGGTGCTTAGGAATGTTGTAGGAATGCTTGGTGTGCTCCTCCATGCGCCTAGGGGTCCCTTTTATAGCCCCAAGATAGCTAGGAGCCGTTGAGAACAAATCTGGAAGGCCATCCTTGCCTTCTGTCATCGGGCGCACCGGACAGTCCGGTGCACCACCGGACACTGTCCGGTGCCTGATTCCCTTCCTTAATTGGCGAAGCCGACCGTTGGCGCCTGAGAGCCGTTGGCGCACCGGACACTGTCCGGTGCACACCGGACAGTCCGGTGCCCCCTTCTAGCCGTTGGCTCGGCCACGTGTCTCGCGCAGATTGCGCGGCCGACCGTTGGCGCAGCTGACCGTTGGCTCACCGGACAGTCCGGTGAATTTTAGCCGTACGCCGTCGGCGAATTCCCGAGAGCGGCCAGTTCGCGCGAGTTGGTCTGACGCACCGGACACTGTCCGGTGCACCACCGGACAGTCCGGTGCTCCAGACCGAGCTGAGTCTTGGCTGTACACAGCCAAGTCTTTTTCACCTCTTTTTCTTTTCTTCTTCTTTCTGTTTCTAACATTTAGACAAGTATATTAGTACTCAAAACCAATGTACTAAGACTTAGAAACATACCTTTTCTCTTGATTTGCACTTTGTCCGTCCATGGGTATAGATTCACATTTAAGCACTTGTGTTGGCACTCAATCACCAAAATACTTAGAAATGGCCCAAGGGCACATTTCCCTTTCAATCTCCCCCTTTTTGGTGATTTATGCCAACACAACATAAAGCAACTAGAACAAGTGCAAACTCACTTCAAATAAAACTCAAATTTATTTTGATTCAATTTTGGCATATATGGATCATCCTTTGCCACCACTTGGTTTGTTTTTGCAAATCAAACTCAAATCTCTATCTCTAAGTCAAACACACATGTTGAAGCATAAAGAGAGTCATTCCAAAAGAGATTGATCAAAGATTTCAAAAAAAAACTCCCCCTTTTTCCCATAATTACCACTTCTCCCCACAAGAAGCCAACTTTTGACAAAAGAGACAATAACAGAGTTTTGACAAACCAAAAGCTCTACTCTACTATTTTCAAATTTCTCAAGTGGTAGCTGATCCATTTATTGCTTTGGCCTTTATTTTCTCCCCCTTTGGCATCAAGCACCAAAACGGGACCAATCTTGGCCCTTTAACCCCATTGCCTCACCAAATCTTCAAATAAGAGCGAATAGGCAATAAGAGTTTAAAGATGAACTTGGAAAAGTTACTCTTTTCATCGGAGTGCAGTGGAAGTCTTTGCATGGTCCAAGTCCACCTTTTCCCTTTCAATTCTTCTTCAAGACTAAATTAAGCATACTCAAGCATATGGTTAGTCTAAAAGGGTCAAGTTGTAACACACCTCCCCCTAAACATGTGCATCACTTGCACAGGGACTTGTGAGATCCGGGGAGTGGTTGTACAACTTGAGCACCATAAATAAGCAACAAAATGCAGAATGAACATGATCAAAGGCATAAACACATGTATGCTACAATTCAATCCAAGTTCCGCGAATCTAAGACATTTAGCTCATTACGCAGCCTGCAAAAGGTCTTCTCATCTAGAGGCTTGGTAAAGATATCGGCTAGCTGGTTTTCGGAGCTAACATGAAACACTTCGATATCCCCCTTTTGCTGGTGGTCTCTCAAAAAGTGATGTCGAATGTCAATGTGCTTTGTGCGACTGTGTTCAACAGGATTTTCCGCCATGCGGATAGCACTCTCATTATCACATAGGAGTGGGACTTTGCTCAGATTGTAGCCAAAGTCCCTGAGGGTTTGCCTCATCCAAAGTAGTTGCACGCAACACTGTCCTGCGGCAACGTACTCGGCCTCAGCGGTGGATAGGGCAACGGATGTCTGTTTCTTAGAGTTCCATGACACCAGGGACCTTCCTAAGAATTGGCACGTCCCCGATGTGCTCTTCCTATCGACCTTACATCCAGCATAGTCGGAATCTGAATATCCAATTAAGTCAAAGGTAGACCCCTTTGGATACCAGATCCCGAAGCAAGGCGTAGCGACCAAATATCTAAAGATTCGCTTCACCGCCACTAAGTGACACTCCTTAGGATCGGATTGAAATCTAGCACACATGCATACGCTAAGCATAATATCCGGTCTACTGGCACATAAATAAAGCAAAGAACCTATCATGGACCGGTATGCTTTTTGATCGACGGACTTACCTCCTTTGTTGAGGTCGGTGTGTCCGTCAGTTCCCATCGGCGTCTTTGCGGGCTTGGCGTCCTTCATCCCAAACCTCTTTAACAAATCTTGCGTGTACTTCGTTTGGGAGATGAAGGTGCCGTCCTTGAGTTGCTTCACTTGGAACCCAAGGAAGTAGTTCAACTCGCCCATCATCGACATCTCGAATTTCTGCGTCATCACCCTGCTAAATTCTTCACAAGACTTTTGATTAGTAGAACCAAATATTATGTCATCGACATAAATTTGGCACACAAACAAATCACCATCACATGTCTTAGTGAAAAGAGTTGGATCGGCTTTCCCAACCTTGAAAGCATTAGTAATTAAGAAATCTCTAAGGCATTCATACCATGCTCTTGGGGCTTGCTTAAGTCCATAGAGCGCCTTAGAGAGCTTACACACATGGTCGGGGTACCGTTCATCCTCGAAGCCAGGGGGTTGCTCCACGTACACTTCCTCCTTGATCGGCCCATTGAGGAAAGCGCTCTTCACATCCATTTGGTACAACCTGAAAGAATGGTGAGCGGCATATGCTAACAAGATACGAATTGATTCTAGCCTAGCCACAAGAGCAAACGTCTCCTCAAAGTCCAAACCTGCGACTTGGGCATAACCTTTTGCCACAAGTCGAGCCTTGTTCCTTGTCACCACCCCGTGCTCGTCTTGTTTATTGTGGAACACCCACTTGATTCCCACAATATTTTGCTTAGGACGAGGCACCAGCGTCCAAACTTCATTCCTTTTGAAGTTGTTGAGCTCCTCTTGCATGGCCAACACCCAGTCCGGATCTAGCAAGGCCTCTTCTACCCTGAAAGGCTCAATAGAAGAGACAAAGGAGTAATGCTCACAAAAATTAACTAATCGAGATCGAGTAGTTACTCCCTTGCTGATATCTCCCAGAATTTGGTCGACGGGATGATCCCTTTGAATTATCGCTCGAACTTGGGTTGGAGGTGCCGGTTGCGTTTCTTCCTCCATCACATGATCATTTAGTGCTCCCCCTTGATCACACGCCTCCTGTTGATGAACCTGTTCATCGTCTTGAGTTAGGGGAAGCACCAAGGTTGAGGAAGAAGGTTGATCTTGCTCCTTATGTTCCTGTGGTCGTACTTCACCAATCGCCATGGTTCGTATAGCGGCCACCGGAACGTCTTCTTCATCTATATCATCAAGATCAACAACTTGCTCTCTTTGAGAGCCATTAGTCTCATCAAATACAACGTCGCTAGAGACTTCAACCAAACCCGATGATTTGTTGAAGACCCTATACGCCTTTGTATTTGAATCATAACCTAGCAAAAACCCTTCTACAGCTTTGGGAGCAAACTTAGAATTTCTACCTTTCTTCACTAGAATGTAGCATTTGCTCCCAAATACACGAAAGTACGATACATTGGGTTTGTTACCGGTTAGCAGCTCATACGACGTCTTCTTGAGGAGGCGATGTAGGTAGACCCGGTTGATGGCGTGGCAAGCCGTGTTCACGGCTTCCGACCAAAAGCACTCGGGGGTCTTGAATTCTCCAAGCATTGTCCTCGCCATGTCGATTAGCGTCCTGTTCTTCCTCTCTACCACACCATTTTGCTGTGGTGTGTAGGGAGCGGAGAACTCGTGCTTGATCCCTTCCTCCTCAAGGAACTCCTCCACTTGAAGGTTCTTGAACTCGGACCCGTTGTCGCTCCTTATCTTCTTCACCTTGAGCTCAAACTCATTTTGAGCTCTCCTGAGGAAGCGCTTTAGGGTCCCTTGGGTTTCAGACTTATCCTGCAAAAAGAACACCCAAGTGAAGCGGGAAAAGTCATCAACAATAACTAGACCATACTTACTTCCTCCTATGCTCAGATAGGCGACGGGTCCGAAGAGGTCCATATGTAGCAGCTCCAGGGGTCTTGATGTTGTCATCACATTCTTGGTGTGATGAGAGCCTCCCACCTGTTTCCCTGCTTGACAAGCTGCACAAGGTCTATCTTTTTCGAAATGAACATTGGTTAGACCTATCACGTGTTCTCCCTTTAGAAGCTTGTGGAGGTTCTTCATCCCCACATGTGCTAAGCGGCGATGCCACAACCAGCCCATGCAAGTCTTAGCCATTAAGCATGCATCTAGACCGGCCTCTTCTTTTGCAAAATCAACTAAGTAAAGTTTGCCGTCTAGTACACCCTTAAAAGCTAGTGAACCATCACTTCTTCTAAAGACAGACACATCTACATTTGTAAATAAACAGTTGTATCCCATATTACACAATTGACTAACAGAAAGCAAGTTGTAACCAAGAGACTCTACTAAAAACACATTTGAAATAGAGTGCTCATTAGAAATTGCAATTTTTCCTAACCCTTTTACCTTGCCTTGATTCCCATCACCGAATATGATTGAATCTTGGGAATCCTTGTTCTTGACGTAGGAAGAGAACATCCTCTTTTCCCCCGTCATGTGGTTTGTGCATCCGCTGTCGATAATCCAGCTTGAGCCCCCGGATGCATAAACCTGCAAGGCAAATTTAGGCTTGGGTCTTAGGTACCCAACTCTTGTTGGGTCCTACAAGGTTAGTCAAAATTGTTTTAGGGACCCAAATGCAAGTTTTATCACCCTTGCATTTTGCCCCTAATTTCCTAGCAATCACCTTTCTATCCTTTCTACAAATTGCAAATGAAGCATTTAAAGCACAATAAATTGTAGAAGGTTCATTCACTACTTTCTTAGAAGCATGAATAATGTTCTTTCTAGGCACATGATGAACAACATTTCTCCTAGACATATTTCTACCATGCATATAGGAAGAACTAGAAGCAAACATGGCATGAGAGTCAAAATCATCATAAGCATTATAACTCCTATAGGCGTTTCTAGTTTGTCTCCTATCATTATACATAAAGGCATGGTTCTTTTGCACACTACTAGCCATAGGGGCCTTCCCTTTCTCCTTGGCGGAGATGGGAGCCTTATGGCTTGTCAAGTTCTTGGCTTCCTTCTTGAAGCCAAGTCCATCCTTAATTGAGGGGTGTCTACCAATTGTGTAGGCATCCCTTGCAAATTTTAGCTTATCAAAATCACTTTTGCTAGTCTTAAGTTGGGCATTAAGACTAGCTACCTCTTCATTTAATTTAGAAATGCAAGCTAGGTTTTTACTGTAAGCATCAATGTTAATATCCTTACACCTAGTGCACGTTACAACATTTTCTACACAAGGGTTAGATTTACTAGCACTCTCTAACTTAGCATTTAAATCATCATTAACACCTTTTAAAGTAGCAATGGTTTCATGACAAGTAGATAGTTCATAAGAAAGCATTTCATTTCTTTTTAACTTCTAAAGCATGAGCCTTTGTGCCTCTACAAATTTATCGTGTTCTTCATATAAAAGGTCCTCTTGCTTTTCTAATAGCCTATTCTTTTCATTCAAGGCATCAATCAACTCATTTATCTTATCTATCTTAGATCTATCTAATCCCTTGAATAAGCATGAATAGTCTATGTCATCATCATCACTAGACTCATTATCACTAGAAGAAGCATAAGTGGAGTCTCGAGTACTTACTTTCTTCTCCCTTGCCATAAGGCATGTGTGACGCTCGTTGGGGAAGAGGGATGACTTGTTGAAGGCGGTGGCGGCGAGTCCTTCATTGTCGGAGTTGGAGGAGGAGCAATCTGAGTCCCACTCCTTTCCTAGATGTGCCTCGCCCTTGGCCTTCTTGTAATTTTTCTTCTTCTCTCTCTTGTTTCCTTGGTCCTGATCACTATCATTATCGGGACAGTTAGCAATAAAATGACCAAGCTTACTGCATTTGAAGCATGAGCGCTTCCCCTTGGCTTTGGTCTTGCTTGGCTGTCCCTTGCGACCCTTGAGCGCTGTCTTGAATCTTTTGATGATGAGGGCCATCTCTTCATCATTAAGTCCAGCCGCTTCAATTTGTGCCACCTTGCTAGGTAGCGCCTCCTTGCTTCTTGTGGCTTTGAGAGCAAGAGGTTGTGGCTCGTTGATCGGTCCATTCAAGGCGTCGTCCACGTACCTCGCCTCCTTGATCATCATTCGCCCGCTGACGAATTTTCCTAGGACTTCTTCGGGCGACATTTTGGTGTACCTGGGATTCTCACGAATATTATTCACCAAATGAGGATCAAGAACGGTAAAGGACCTTAGCATTAGTCGGACGACGTCGTGGTCCGTCCATCGCGTGCTTCCGTAGCTCCTTATTTTGTTGACAAGGGTCTTGAGCCGGTTGTATGTTTGAGTTGGCTCCTCGCCCCTTATCATCGCGAACCGTCCAAGTTCGCCTTCCACCAACTCCATTTTGGTGAGTAAGGTAGCGTCATTTCCCTCATGAGAAATCTTGAGGGTGTCCCAGATTTGCTTGGCGTTATCCAAGCTGCTCACTTTGTTATATTCATCCCTGCACAATGAAGCTAGAAGAACAGTAGTAGCTTGTGCATTCTTATGGATTTGCTCATTAATGAATATAGGACTATCCGAACTATCAAAGTGCATTCCACTATCTACAATCTCCCATATACTAGGATGGAGAGAGAATAGGTGACTACGCATTTTGTGGCTCCAAAATCCGTAGTCCTCCCCATCAAAGTGTGGGGGCTTGCCGAGTGGAATGGAAAGCAAATGTGAATTAGAACTTTGCGGAATACGAGAGTAGTCAAAGGAAAAGTTCGAATTAACCGGTTTCCTTCGCTCGTAGTCGTTGTGGTCGTCGTCCTTTTGGGAAGAAGTAGACTCATCGCTGTCGTCGTAGTAGACGATCTCCTTGATGCGCCTTGTCTTCTTCTTCTTCCCTTCCTTTCGTCTATGACCCGAGCCGGAGTCGGTAGGCTTGTCATCTTTGCGCTCATTAACGAAGGACTCCTTCTCCTTATCGTTGATCACGATTCCCTTCCCCTTAGGATCCATCTCTTCGGGCGGTTAGTCCCTTTCTTGAAGTGAACGGCTCTGATACCAATTGAGAGCACCTAGAGGGGGGGTGAATAGGTGATCCTGTGAAACTTAAACTTATAGCCACAAAAACTTGTTAAGTGTTAGCACAACAATCGCCAAGTGGCTAGAGAGGAGTCTCAGCAAAACACAATACCACAAGAGATCAAACACAGAGATGACACGGTGGTTTATCCCGTGGTTCGGCCAAGACCAACTCTTGCCTACTCCACGTTGTGGCGTCCCAACGGACGAGGGTTGCAATCAACCCCTCTCAAGCGGTCCAAAGACCAACTTGAATACCACGGTGTTTTGCTTTGCCTTTCAATATCCCGTTTGCGAGGAATCTCCACAACTTGGAGCCTCTCGCCCTTACACTTGAGATTCACAAAGAAATACGGAGTAAGGGAGGAACAAGCAACGCACACAAGACTCAAAATCAGAACAACCGCACACACACAAGTCGCAACAAGAGCTCGCAACACAACTCAATGAGTTCACAACTCAACAAGAGCTCTAGATGCTATCACAACGAACCAAATGCACGGAATCGATGTCTTGGTGCTTAGGAATGTAGTAGGAATGCTTGGTGTGCTCCTCCATGCGCCTAGGGGTCCCTTTTATAGCCCCAAGGCAGCTAGGAGCCGTTGAGAACAAATCTGGAAGGCCATCCTTGCCTTCTGTCATCGGGCGCACCGGACAGTCCGGTGCACCACCGGACACTGTCCGGTGCCCGATTCCCTTCCTTAATTGGCGAAGCCGACCGTTGGCGCCTGAGAGCTGTTGGCGCACCGGACACTGTCCGGTGCACACCGGACAGTCCGGTGCCCCCTTCTAGCCGTTGGCTCGGCCACGTGTCTCGCGCAGATTGCGCGGCCGACCGTTGGCGCAGCTGACCGTTGGCTCACCGGACAGTCCGGTGCACACCGGACAGTCCGGTGAATTTTAGCCGTACGCCGTCGGCGAATTCCCGAGAGCGGCCAGTTCGCGCGAGTTGGTCTGACGCACCGGACACTGTCCGGTGCACCACCGGACAGTCCGGTGCTCCAGACCGAGCTGAGTCTTGGCTGTACACAGCCAAGTCTTTTTCACCTCTTTTTCTTTTCTTCTTCTTTCTGTTTCTAACATTTAGACAAGTATATTAGTACTCAAAACCAATGTACTAAGACTTAGAAACATACCTTTTCTCTTGATTTGCACTTTGTCCGTCCATGGGTATAGATTCACATTTAAGCACTTGTGTTGGCACTCAATCACCAAAATACTTAGAAATGGCCCAAGGGCACATTTCCCTTTCAACAATGCCAAGCAGATCTGGGACACCCTCAAGATCTCTCATGAGGGGAACGACGTCACCTTGCTCACCAAAATGGAGTTGGTGGAGGGCGAGCTTGGAAGGTTCGCGATGATAAGGGGTGAGGAGCCAACTCAAACATACAACCGGCTCAAGACCCTTATCAACAAAATAAGGAGCTACGAAAGCACGCGATGGACGGACCACGACGTCGTCCGACTGATGCTAAGGTCCTTTACCGTTCTTGATCCCCATTTGGTGAATAATATTCGTGAGAATCCCAGGTACACCAAAATGTCGCCCGAAGAAGTCCTCGGAAAATTCGTTAGCGGGCGAATGATGATCAAGGAGGCAAGGTACGTGGACGACGCCTTGAATGGTCCGATCAACGAGCCGCAACCCCTTGCTCTCAAGGCAACAAGAAGCAAGGAGGCGCTACCTAGCAAGGTGGCACAGATTGAGGCGGCCGGACTTAATGATGAGGAGATGGCCCTCATCATTAAGCGCTTCAAGACGGCACTTAAAGGACGCAAGGGACAGCCAAGCAAGACCAAAGCCAAAGGGAAGCGCTCATGCTTCAAATGCGGTAAGCTTGGTCATTTTATTGCTAACTGTCCCGACAATGATAGTGATCAGGAACAAGGGAACAAGAGGGAGAAAAAGAAGAACTATAAGAAGGCAAAGGGCGAGGCTCATCTTGGCAAGGAGTGGGATTCGGACTGCTCCTTGTCCGACTCCGACAATGAAGGACTCGCCGCCACCGCCTTCAACAAGTCATCCCTCTTCCCTAATGAGCGTCACACTTGCCTCATGGCAAGGGAGAAGAAAGTAAGCACTCATAATACTAGTACTTATGCTTCTTCAAGTGAGGATGAGTCCAGTGATGATGAGATAGATTACTCATGCTTATTCAAGGGATTAGATAGAACCAAGGTAGACAAAATTAATGAATTAATTGATGCCTTGAATGATAAGAATATGCTTTTAGAAAAGCAAGAGGATTTGTTGTATGAAGAGCATGATAAATTTGTAGAAGCACAGAAATCTCTTGCTCTAGAATCTAAGAGGAATGAAATGCTCTCTAGTGAATTATCTTCTTGTCATGAAACTATTACTAAGTTAAAAAGTTTTAATGATGATTTAAATGCTAAACTAGAAGTAGCTAGTAAATCTGATTCTTGTGTAGAAATCGTTGAAACTTGTAATAGATGTAAGGATTTTGACATTGATGCTTGTAGTGATCATTTAGTCTCAATTTCCAAATTAAATGAGGAATTAGCTAGTCTTAATGCCCAACTTAAGACTAGCAAGAATGAATTTGACAAGCTAAAATTTGCAAGGGATGCCTACACGATTGGTAGACACCCCTCAATTAAGGATGGACTTGGCTACAGGAGGGAAGCCAAGAACTTGACAAGCCATAAGGCTCCCATCTCCGCCAAGGAGAAAGGGAAGGCCCCTATGACTAGTAGTGTGCAAAAGAACCATGCCTTTATGTACCATGATAGGAGACAATCTAGAAATGCTTATAGGAATTGTAATGCATATAATGCCTTTGATTCTCATGCCATGTTTGCTTCTAGTTCTTCTTATGTGCATGATAGAAATGTTGGTAGGAGAAATGTTGTTCATAATATGCCTAGGAGAAATGTTGTTAATGTTCCTAGGAAAGTAAATGTACCTTCTACAATATATCATGTTTTAAATGCTTCTTTTACTATTTGTAGAAAGGATAGGAAGATAGTTGCTAGAAAATTAGGGGCAAGATGCAAGGGAGACAAAACTTGCATTTGGGTCCCTAAGGATATTTGTGCTAACCTTGTAGGACCCAACATGAGTTGGGTACCTAAGACCCAAGCCTAAATTTGCCTTGCAGGTTTATGCATCCGGGGGTTCAAGCTGGATAATCGACAGCGGATGCACAAACCATATGACGGGGGAGAAGAAAATGTTCACCTCCTACGTCAAAAACAAGGATTCCCAAGATTCAATAATATTCGGTGATGGGAATCAAGGCAAGGTAAAAGGGTTAGGTAAAATTGCAATTTCAAATGAGCATTCTATCTCTAATGTGTTTTTAGTAGAGTCTCTAGGATATAACCTGTTATCTGTTAGTCAGTTATGCAATATGGGATATAACTGTTTATTTACAAATGTAGATGTGTCTGTCTTTAGAAGGAGTAATGGTTCACTAGCTTTTAAGGGTGTATTAGACGGCAAACTTTACTTAGTTGATTTTGCAAAAGAAGAAGCCGGTCTAGATGCATGCTTAATAGCTAAGACTAGCATGGGCTGGCTGTGGCATCGCCGCTTAGCGCATGTGGGGATGAAGAACCTTCACAAGATTCTAAAGGGAGAACACGTGATAGGTTTGACTAACGTGCAATTCGAGAAAGATAGACCTTGTGCAGCTTGTCAGGCAGGTAAACAAGTGGGAGGAGCGCATCACAGCAAGAATGTGATGACCACATCAAGACCTCTGGAGCTGCTACATATGGACCTCTTCGGACTTGTTGCTTATCTAAGCATAGGAGGAAGTAAGTATGGTCTAGTTATTGTTGATGACTATTCCCGCTTCACTTGGGTATTCTTTTTGCAGGATAAGTCTGAAACCCAAGGGACCCTCAAGCGCTTTCTAAGGAGAGCTCAAAACGAGTTTGAGCTCAAGGTGAAGAAGATAAGAAGCGACAACGGGTCCGAGTTCAAGAACCTTCAAGTGGAGGAGTATCTTGAGGAGGAAGGGATCAAGCATGAGTTCTCCGCTCCCTACACACCACAGCAAAATGGTGTGGTAGAGAGGAAGAACAGGACGCTCATCGATATGGCGAGGACGATGCTTGGAGAGTTCAAGACCCCCGAGCATTTTTGGTCGGAAGCTGTGAACACGGCTTGCCACGCCATCAACCGGGTCTACCTACATCGCCTCCTCAAGAAGACGTCATATGAGCTGCTAACCGGTAACAAACCCAATGTATCGTACTTTCATGTATTTGGGAGCAAATGCTACATTCTAGTGAAGAAGGGTAGAAATTCTAAGTTTGCTCCCAAAGCTGTAGAAGGGTTTTTATTAGGTTATGATTCAAATACAAAGGCGTATAGGGTCTTCAACAAATCATCGGGTTTGGTTGAAGTCTCTAGCGACGTTGTATTTGATGAGACTAATGGCTCTCCAAGAGAGCAAGTTGTTGATCTTGATGATGTAGATGAAGAAGATGTTTCGATGGCCGCTATACGAACCATGGCGATTGGTGATGTACGACCACAGGAACATAAGGAGCAAGATCAACCGTCTTCCTCAACTATGGTGCATCCCCCAACCCAAGATGACGAACAGGTACCTCAAGTGGAGGCGCATGATCAAGGGGGAGCACAAGATGTTCAAGCTGAAGAGGAAGAAGCACCTCAGGCACCTCCGACCCAAGTTCGAGCGATGATTCAAAGAGATCATCCCGTCGACCAAATTCTGGGTGATATCAGCAAGGGAGTAACTACTCGATCTCGATTAGTTAATTTTTGTGAGCATTACTCCTTTGTTTCTTCTATTAAGCCTTTCAGGGTAGAAGAGGCCTTGCTAGATCCGGACTGGGTGTTGGCCATGCAAGAGGAGCTGAACAACTTCAAGAGGAATGAAGTTTGGACGCTGATGCCTCATCCTAAGCAAAATATTGTGGGAACCAAGTGGGTGTTCCGCAATAAACAAGACGAGCACGGAGTGGTGACGAGGAACAAGGCTCGACTTGTGGCAAAAGGTTATGCCCAAGTCGCAGGTTTGGACTTTGAGGAGACGTTTGCTCCTGTGGCTAGGCTAGAATCAATTCGTATCTTGCTAGCATATGCCGCTCACCATTCCTTCAGGTTGTACCAAATGGATGTGAAGAGCGCTTTCCTCAATGGGCCGATCAAGGAGGAGGTATACGTGGAGCAACCCCCTGGCTTCGAGGATGAACGGTACCCCGACCACGTGTGTAAGCTCTCTAAGGCGCTCTATGGACTTAAGCAAGCCCCAAGAGCATGGTATGAATGCCTTAGAGATTTCTTAATTACTAATGCTTTCAAGGTTGGGAAAGCCGATCCAACTCTTTTCACTAAGACATGTGACGGTGATTTGTTTGTGTGCCAAATTTATGTCGATGACATAATATTTGGTTCTACTAATAAAGAGTCTTGTGAAGAGTTTAGCAGGATAATGACGCAGAAATTCGAGATGTCGATGATGGGCGAGTTGAACTACTTCCTTGGGTTCCAAGTGAAGCAACTCAAGGACGGCACCTTCATCTCCCAAACGAAGTACACGCAAGACCTGCTGAAGCGGTTTGGGATGAAGGACGCCAAGCCCGCAAAGACTCCGATGGGAACCGATGGACACACCAACCTCAACAAAGGAGGTAAGTCCGTGGATCAAAAGGCATACCGGTCAATGATAGGGTCTTTACTTTATTTATGTGCTAGTAGACCGGATATTATGCTAAGTGTATGCATGTGTGCTAGATTTCAATCCGATCCTAAGGAGTGTCACTTAGTGGCAGTGAAGCGAATCCTTAGATATTTAGTTGCTACGCGTTGCCTCGGGCTCTGGTATCCAAAGGGGTCTACCTTTGACTTGATTGGATATTCAGACTCCGACTATGCTGGATGTAAGGTCGATAGGAAGAGTACATCGGGGACATGCCAATTCTTAGGAAGGTCCCTGGTGTCATGGAACTCTAAGAAACAAACCTCCGTTGCCCTATCCACCGCTGAGGCCGAGTACGTTGCCGCAGGACAGTGTTGTGCGCAACTACTTTGGATGAGGCAAACCCTAAGGGACTTTGGCTACGATATGAGCAAAGTCCCACTCCTATGTGATAATGAGAGTGCTATCCGCATGGCGGAAAATCCTGTTGAACACAGCCGCACAAAGCACATAGACATCCGGCATCACTTTTTGAGAGACCATCAGCAAAAGGGAGATATTGAAGTGTTTCACGTTAGCTCCGAGAACCAGCTAGCCGATATCTTTACCAAGCCTCTAGATGAGCAGACCTTTTGCAGGTTGCGGAGTGAGCTAAATGTCTTAGATTCGCGGAACCTGGATTGATTTATAGCATACATGTGTTTATGCCTTTGATCATGTTCCTTATGCATTTTGTTGCTTACTTATGGTGCTCAAGTTGTACATACACTCCCCGGACCTCACAAGTCCGTCGCAAAGTGATGCACATATCTAGGGGGAGATGTGGTACAACTTGAACCTTTGAGACTAACTATGTGCTTGAGTTTGCTTGATTTAGTCTCAAAGGAGAATTGAAAGGGAAAAGGTGGACTTGGACCATGAGACTTCCACTGCACTCCGATGAGAGGGTAACTTATTCCAAGTTCATCTCATGTACTCTTATTGCCTTTGTATTCCTATTGAAGATTTTGGTGAGGCAATGGGGTTAAGGGGCCAAGATTAATCCCGTTTTGGTGCTTGATGCCAAAGGGGGAGAAAATAAGGGCCAAAGCGATAAATGGATCAGCTACCACTTAAGAGACTTTGGAAATAGTAGAATAGAGTTTTTGGTTTGACAAAACTCTTTTGTTGTCTCTTTGTTGTCTCTCTGGCTTCTTGTGGGGAGAAGTGTTGATTATGGGAAAAAGGGGGAGTTTTTGAAATCTTGAATCAATTTCTCTTTGAATGACTCTCTTTATGTTTCAACAAGTGTGTTTGACTTAGAGATAGAAATTTGGGTCTGATTTGCAAAAACAAACCAAGTGGTGGCAAAGAGTGATCCATATATGTCAAAATATGAATCAAAATAATTTGAGATCGTATTTGAAGTGATTTTGTATTTGTTCCACTTGCTTTATAATGTGTTGGCATAAATCACCAAAAAGGGGGAGATTGAAAGGGAAATGTGCCCTTGGGCCATTTCTAAGTGTTTTGGTGATTTAGTGTCAAACACAAGTGCTTAAGTGCTAAATGGTGGACAAAGTACAAACCAAGTATCAAGGTATGTTTCTCAGACTTAGTACATTGTTTTAGAGACTAATGTATTGTGTCTAAGTGCTGGAAACAGGAAAAAGACAATTGGAAATGTCTTGGCTCGAGCAGCCAAGACTCTGCTCAGTCTGGGAGCACCGGACTGTCCGGTGGTGCACCGGACAGTGTCCGGTGGTGCACCGGACAGTGTCCGGTGTGCCAGACGTGCTCGAGCAAAGTGACCGCTCTCGGGAATCCTCTGGCGGCTTTCGGCTATAATTCACCGGACTGTCCGGTGGTGCACCGGACTGTCCGGTGAGCCAACAGTCAGCCGCGCCAACGGTCGGCCGCGCAATTTGCGTGGGACACGTGGCCGGGCCAACGGCTAGAAGGGGGCACCGGACTGTCCGGTGTGCACCGGACAGTGTCCGGTGCGCCAACGGCTCTCTGGCGCCAACGGTTGGCTTCGCCATTTTTGGAAGGAAATCGGGCACCGGACAGTGTCCGGTGGTGCACCGGACATGTCCGGTGCGCCAGTCGACAGAAGGCAAGAATTGCCTTCCCTGTTTGCTCTCAACGGCTCCTAGCTGCCTTGGGGCTATAAAAGGGACCCTTGGCGCATGGAGAAGTACACCAAGCAACCTTAGAGCATTCTTGATCATCCACGCTCATTCTTTGCGCATCCGTTTGTGATTCTAAGTGAGTCGAGCTCTGTTCTAGTGAGAACTCTGAGATAGTCATTCGAGCTCGATTCTTGGCCGTGTGTGTGCGCGTTTCGCTGTGGATTTGTGTGTGTTGCTTCCCTTCCTTACTCTGTGCTTCTTTGTGATCATATACTTGTAAGGGCAAGAGACTCCAATTTGTGGAGATTCCTTGCAAACGGGATAAAGAAAAGAAAGCAAAACACCATGGTATTCAAGTGAGTCTTTGGACCACTTGAGAGGGGTTGATTGCAACCCTCGTCCATTGGGACGCCACAACGTGGAGTAGGCAAGCATTGGTCTTGGCCGAACCACGGGATAAACCACTGTGTCATCTCTGTGATTGATCTTCTGTGGTTTCTGTGTTTAGTGAGACTCCTCTCTAGCCACTTGGCATTATCTGTGCTAACACTTAACCAAGTTTTGTGGCTTAAGTTTGAAGTTTTACAGGATCACCTATTCACCCCCCCTCTAGGTGCTCTCAGTTACTCCTCAACGATTTCTGGCAAACTCCATATACACAGGAGTACACACTGAACGACATATTCAGTTTGGCTTTTGTGCGTTTAATAGAATATTGAGGCATTATACTATATGGGCATTCCTCCCCCTAATGCCGAGATGTTGTAAAAGCATACATATAAAATCCCTAACCACAATCATCCAGTTGTGGCCAATGTATGCTATTGTGGTGATTTATTTGGGAAATCTTACGCACATTACAGATAGGGGTTTTATGCAGTGAGCTTTGGACTTAGATTAATGTAGTGGCATGACTACTACATATTTGTCCTTCACATGAAGGGTTAGTCTCAACATCCATCGAGACACGCAACAACAAGTTGCTTCATGGTTACAATTCTGCAAACTTATTGTTATTATTACCAAATGCACAGTCAATCATTAAGATTTAGACTGATACGCGCAACAATATGTTAGCCATAAAAACAAAATACTTTAGGGCTCATGCACACCATTTGTCGTTTGGAGCAAGTAGTTGACTTCAGATCAACAAGGACAATGACATCAGGTCTAGCGCTCACAAGAACATTCATTGGTTGCATTGTGCTTTCAAGCACATAGGAGAATTTGCGCATATATAATGGTGGTAAAGTGCACGACATCAGGTCAATGCTGCCAAGCAGAGATTTTTATATGCAGAGATGTATAGTCCAGCTCGTTTTATCATTGCCCATGGATTACCCAATTACTCATACCATTCTGAAATTGGGTATCGATATATGCAACATTTTTAGGTATTATAATTTTGAGAGAGAATTTATAACAATAGTTAATAATTTGTGATGCTGCCAGTAGGACAAACATTTCTCCTCATATTATATACCAAGTTGTTCTATAAAGCATTATTTTGATCTCTTCATTGTTCAGCAAAAAAAGAGAAGCTTTAGAATAGAACATACAAGGCCAAGAATTCGTTTTATCTGGGAAAAACCACCTGATTGCTAAGCTTTCGATTAAGAAAATGGTGATAACTGCTTGGCAATAGCGAAACAAGACTGTTATCCGTCTGGGACCAGGCTTAAACAACAGATAGTAGTGCTCTCATAAGAAGAAATCATAGGGAGTAGAGATGATACAACAGGTCTCCACAAGATCTTCATATTTCTATCACAAATTATCATTACTAGTAGTCTAGTGGTCAAGACATATGGCTCTTCTGGCTCCAAGGACCAATGACATATTAATGTCTAATTTAGCTTCAAGCTCTGTGGTGATGTGGGATTTCATAGCTAGTTTCTACTCTTTTTATTCCTAGTAGATCAGAGATAGATTATGGTAAGCATTTCAAAGGTGGAATCCAATGTAGTTCTGCTACATAAATTCCAAGTATATGTCCATTCAGTACTGACCTTTACCATTTGGCTTAAAAGTATATCATACCAATCAAAGGACTATACCTAGTCAATTCAGCGACTATAAGTATTTACAATTCTGAGATGTATGCAACAAAAGCATAAAGGTCCTAGATAGGACGAGTAAAGTGGTTCGACGGAAACACATAATGTTTTTTTTGCACACCAACATAGTGAAATTTTTCTCAGAGTAACCTTTCGATGTACTCGCAACTTCGTGTTGCTAGGGTACTAGCCATTTATATCAAAGTTCGCTTCATGTCGTTCAACGACAAAGAGAGCATCGTGTCAACATCTGGTTGAGCAATGTATAACTGAGATTTATAGCCTTAAATCATTTGGTAAGGTCTTATTGCTTACTAATAAAATCTCAATTTGTGATGCCTTCTGTACCAAAAAAGCTTTCATGCATTATATATCTTCGGTTTACTTCGGATAAAACTTTTATGCATGAAGAGAGAGAGCAAAAAAATTAACTTATCTGTGTTTTATTGTATTTCAATTTATTTTCCCAGATTTCGAAGCACTATAGAGCTTGATATAGTTGTTATGGCCACTTGGCGATATATTTATATAATGCCACACAACACAGTCAAATAAAATATAGGGCCAAACAAAATTGTTTATGAAGGTTGCGCATAATGTGACTTTAGGGGGCTTGAACAACCCACCACAATCCACGCGAGTACAAGCTCTAGTGTCTAGTGTCAACGCGTGTGCGGCCATCAGGGCAACGATAACACATTAAACCTTCGTAACCAGCGCAACAAACGCAGTCGTGG
This sequence comes from Zea luxurians, assembly GCA_029449295.1. NCBI lineage: Eukaryota > Viridiplantae > Streptophyta > Magnoliopsida > Poales > Poaceae > Zea > Zea luxurians. The sequence continues at coordinate 114,260,618 of JAOPSE010000006.1, read as the reverse complement.
CTTGGTAGTTGGGGTACACGATAAGTATGCGCAACAGGCACAAGAGGCACAACAAGCGCAACTGTGACTCAATAGTTGCGACACACATGCAATGCCTTCAGGACCCACGAAAAATGTGTGGCTCGGCGATGGCGGTCCGACTCAACGAGAGCGATCCGATTAAGCGAGAGCGCGACATAGCAATCACATGACGCAACCAAGTTCGAACGGCACAAATATTGCGTCGTGTTGCCAGGCGCAGTCAATATTCAGCTAATGTCATAACTCAGTCGATAATAACATAGCTTGATCAGTGTGTCCGAGTACCCACTATAATATTTAATCGCTCGGCGTGAATCAGAAACTCAACGCACCACAAATATTTAGAGCGATTTAAAAATACCCAACATAGCCTTCACATGCAATTTAATTATTTTCTGTCAATTATTTGCTGCCAGAAATAATTATTAATACAGAAAAAATAAATACCAAAATTAATGCATGAGCATCGCCACATAAGGTGCAAAAAGACATTTTCCCATTATTAAACGTGCATTTTGTACTAATTATTTACTGACAGAAATAATTAATAACGCTAGAAACTACAACATATTTAGTCTTTTTGTTATTTGCAACTGGAAATATAGAACAAATAATATGGAGCATGCATATAAATTTATATAAATTCAACAAGAACTTATGTATATAAATAGTACCAGTGCTTTATATGGTAAATTAACTTTGAAAACTTTAACAAGGAATTTATGTCAACTTTTAGCCACTAATATAGGGTAAACAAAGCTCCAGCCCATGCAGATATATACACTCACATTCATGCGCCATCACACGGCAACAAGCGCACAACATGCAACCATTGACCAGACACAAACGTACAACATAAATAGGCACAAGCGCAAGCATGCATAGTCAATGGGTCCCACCCTTGAAGGAAGCCATTGACCAGGCACATGCAGGAGTGGGCGGACAGTGCATGCACCGCTTTAATCCATGATCCGCGCGGCGTGCGAAGAGCAGAGCCGTTGATGGCATGCCTTTTATTCACCGTGAATAATAGACCGAAAAGCAAATCACGGATTCAATCAAAAGAAATTGTATACCGTATTTCTTGATGCAGAACGGAAGTGAAACCTGTCGCGTAGGACAGTTCGGCAAGACCGAGGGACCTGCCAGCGTGACGAAGAGTTGATGCAGATCTAATCCCGCAGTAACGTTGAGGTAGAGCGTGCTGATAACGTGCTGAGAACTACGTTACTACGGATCACCAGATCCGCTCCCTTCCCTCCCGTCAGCAATAGAGGCGCAAGAAGCTGTAGAGAACCCGTCTCCCTTACCATAAGCACGACAGAGGAAACATATGAGACACATGATATAGGGTTGGGCCTCTGGCCTCTTTCTGATCTTTGTATTATGAGGGGGTATACAGGTTCCTTATATAGAGATGTGAGACCCCTCAGGGGCAAAGCAGGTATTTGCCCACATAACCCTAACTAGGGTTACTTAACAAGTAAGACATTATCTAAATTAGACATTATCTTGAACACTAGATTACTAGGATGATAATTTGTGATAGAAATATTAAGATCTTGTAGAGACCTGTTGTATCCTCTCTACTTTTGATGATTTCTTCTTATGAGAGCACTACTATATGCTGTTGAAGCCATACAGTTATCACTGTTGAGAAACCCTAAAAGAGGTTTAATGGGCTAATACCGAAACTGCTCTTAGTGTGTTCACAGCTTATATATATATATATATATATATATATATATATATATATATATATATATATATATATATATATATATAGATTGTATATTAGGAGCCCTGGGCTTCCTTTAGTTATTGGAAGCCCAGGCCAGACAGTGCAATCCGGTCGAGCCGGACCAGGTCCAGACGTCTATAAAAGAAAATCCGTAGTGCTAGGGATCAGTTTTTACGCCCCATCTCGATTCATTAGCGACGGTTGCCAGGCCGGCGGTGGCGGCGGTTCCCAGGCCGACGGTGGCGGCCCCCGATCCAGAGGGCGAGCGGCGGCGGCAGCGCCCTTATGCGGTGGCGGCGGTTTCTAGGCCGGCGGTGGCGGCCCCCGATCCAGAGGGCGAGCGGCAGCAGCGCCCTTGTGCGGTGGCGGCGATTCCCAGAACAGTGGCCGCAACTCCATTACCTCGACGCGCGGTGGCGGAGGTTCCTCGATCCGCAGCGAGGCCCTTGTGCAGGCAAGCGGCGGCGTCCCCGAAGCCCCGAGGAGGCGGCACTTCCAAGGCCGGCGAGCAAGCGACGCCCGTCGACGTGCGAGTAGCGACGGCGACGCATGAGGCGCGATGTTCGAGCGAGCGACATCACGGAAGGGGCGAGATGCGCGCAGCGATGATCGCGCGTGACATCCTCTGATCCGGCGCATTTTTCTTTTCGTTTATTGTGTTTTATGCCTACCACATGTATTATTTACGCTAAAAACTGTATGTTTTTATGCTTTAACACAGAGTTCGTATATCAGTTTACTGCATGCACATTTGAAAGGCAATTCCTTGATTTATGCTGTTCTTAATTTGCGCGCATGCAATGGAAACTCCCACGATTTTGCCATAATTTTTGGATCTGTATAAAAATAGAAACCGCATGCATGCGGCTGCCATGTTTTTCGGATCTGTCATAAAAATAGGATAATAACAACCTACTAAAGCTATCAACCTCTAATTGACTCGGTATTTACGCTTATAATTGAGGGATTTTATGCTCAAAACTTAAGGTTTTTACGCTCCACCCGGAGATGCGTCCACCAGTGAACAACATGCCAGATTTTTTACGCAGTGTAAGGAATTGCATAAATACCTACACCGTGTAGTATAATTTGTTTCAGTATACATCATAAACTAGTTCTAATGCGTTTAGTTCCATGACTGTTGGAGGGATCCTATATTTATGAAGGAAATAAAACATTAAATGTGATTTTTTGTTTCTATGCATGCAATTCATTTTCTTTCATTGCATATTTTTTCCATCATAAATTCGTGTGCATGCAGCCTGTAGCAGATTTTTACGCAGTATACCGAATTGCATAATTATCTACACAGTGTAGCATATTTAGTATCAGTATATAGCATAAAATGGTCATTACGAGTTTTAGTTGCATGTCTGTTTCAGCGATCCTAAATTTATGGAGGAAATAAAGCATTTAAAATAGAAACCGACACACATATCTTTCCTAAATTTACGCGCATGCAAGGGAACGTGATTGACTCATGCATGCATTTTGCCATAATTTTAGGATCTGTATAACCGCATGCATGCGACTGCCATGTTTTTCGGATCTGCCATAAAAATAGGATCGTAATAACAACCTACTAGAGCTATCAACCTCTCACATTGGCTCGGTATATACGCTTATAATTGAGGGATTTTATGCTCAAAACTTAAGGTTATTACGCTCCAACCCGGAGATGCGTCCACTAGTGAACAACATGCCAGATTTTTTACGCAGTGTAACGAATTGCATAAATACCTACACCATGTAGTATAATTTGTATCAGTATATATCATAAACTAGATTTAATGTGTTTTAGCTGCATGGCTGTTGGAGGGATCTTATATTTATGAAGGAAATAAAATATTAAATACGATTTTTTGTTTCTATGCGTGTAATTCATTTCCTTTCATTGCACATTATTTTTATCATAAATTCGTGTGCATGCAGCTGGTAACAGATTTTTACGCAGTATATCGAATTGCATAATTATTAACACAGTGTAGCATATTTAGTCTCAGTATATATCATAAAATGGTCCTTACGCGTCTAGCTGCATGGCTGTTGCAGCGATCCTAAATTTATGGAGGAAATAAAGGATTTTAAAAACAGAAACTGTCGCACATATCTTTCCTAAATTTATGCGCATGCATTGGATCGTTTTTGACTCATGCATGCATTCCTTTTTTTTGCGCTAACAGACGTGGGGCAGGTGGCGCACCCGACAGCCTGTTTGGGCGCGCTGGTTGAACCAGTTTGCAGGGGTGGTCGGCCTAGGCTTCCTTTAACTATTGGAAGCCCAGGGCTCCCGTTATACCTACCCTATATATATATATATATATATATATATATATATATATATATATATATATATATATATATTCATACCCCTCATAATAAAGATAGATAGAAAGAGCTTACATCCACTGTGTCTCTTGTTCCTCTCTGTGTTGGGTTACTGGGAAGGGAGCGGGCTTCTACAACTTCTCACGTCCCTACTACTGTTGGGAGGGTTTGGAGTCTGGATCGGAGATTTGCGACAACTACGTTGTTCAACACGTCATCAGCACTGCTCTACCCCGACTCGTGGATTCGATCGATACCGACTCTCTATCACACCGACAAGTCCCCGACCTTGCCGAACTGTCTTACGCGACAAACTTAGTTCTCATTTGTCGAACCAGGAATCACGGTATGGATTTTTGAGTGGATCTGTGATTTACTGTTCATCATGTGACAGTGTGGTTCGAGATGCGCACGCCGTCCCTAGAGTAGTGGCGGCGACAGCTCTGACAGGCTCAGTCGGTCGAAGATGTGAGAAAAAATTGAAAGCACGGATGCATGCGGCCAGTCGTGCGAAAAAAGACAGAGGAAAAAGCAGTGCATGCGGCCAGTCTGTTACCATGTGTTTGGTTGTCTGTATTTGCTGGTGCTTGCATCGCGGGATGCAATGAGCTGGTGTTTGGTTGTTGTCAACCAGGCTCTACGCGTGTGAGATGTGTGTTTGGTTACCTGCGTGCAGATGTGGAGTCAGGCTCGCACGATACTTAAAGCACCCTGGGCCAGGCTCTGCAGACGCGAGCAAATTGGTCGCATCTCTGAAGCCAGGCTCCCACCGACCTGGCTCATGCAGCCGGGCTTCCGGGAGAAGCCAACCAAACAGACGATTAGAGATGTGAGAAAAAAAAGGAATGGTAATACGTCGCATGCAACGTCTTGTTTGTGCCGCATACGGATATGCATTTGCAGCCGTTTTTTTTCTCCTCGCTCGCCGCGCAAAGATTAGGGACGCAAAGTTGTGCATGAGCGCATAAGGAGAGGGGACTCACTGCCGGTGGTCCTGCCGTCAACTCCGCTCCGCCGTCGGGGTAGCCGACGCTAGACACACGACGCCTCTTCAGAAGCCTTATTGGAAACAACGGCGTAGATGTATACTCGTGCAGATTACATGCTTGTTTGATTTTTTTTTTTTGAAGAATACATGCTTGTTTGATTTGCTGCCTAATTTACCACACAACGTCTAACTTTTTCTGTTTAAGTTTAGTTTTTCAATTCAAACGACTGACCTTAAATAAAGTGTGACACAGTTAGCCACGAACCAAATATCTCGCTGAAACTCTCTAGGTGTGTGACAGCACTGGTAGACTAAGAAGCATTCGCGTCCGTTGATGAAGCATCGTGTGTACAGGCTTTTTTCTGCCGACGTGGACGCACGGGAGAGCACTACTTTTGTGTCCCGCTTTATTATATAGTAAACATCATATATTTGGATGATAGAGTATAAACATGAACGGTTACTCACACATATTTCAAAACTGAAGATATATTCCTATGGACACTTGAAACCCAAGAACGCCCTATATATCTGTTATGTACTGACTACTTCACTATTAATGTATATATCTGTACACTGTACTAAAAGAGCCGTGCCGCTGCCGGTGCCGCAAATGATGTGCAGCCATTAGCTGCTAACTTGCTAAGCTCTGCTTCCGAACATCAGGTATCCAAGAAGTGAGGATAACAAGAAGACAAGCAGCACAAACGCAGAGAAGCCCCGAGGAGACGCCTTTGTTTTCCGGAGGAGATCCTGAAAAAGAGCGGCTTCTACCGTTAGTGATCAGAAACCAAAGCTGGAAACAAGGAAGGGCCTATTTTCTTCAGCTTTTTTCCGAGGAACTTTTCTGAGAATCTAACTTGGAAAAAATGTGACTGTAGAGAGAATCTAAGTATCGTGAAAATTACGTGTGTAGAAAGATAAAAGAGTCTATAGGGTTTATGATGCAGAAAAGAAATGTTTCCTACCATCGTAACGACTTGACCAATTCTGTGTTCACGTTGATTTTTGTACAGTTCTGACTAAAATGATTTTTATATAAGTTGGTAGAAAAGCTAGGTGTTTGATAGTCCCCAAATATTCAAAGTACCTTGTTGAACTCGTTGATTTTCTTAATGTGGCAATAATTTAACCGGCTTCTATGCATTATCAGGATGATAAAAACATATTCCTCATTTGTTTCCTAAATGTTTAAATATTTCATTTTCTAAAAGAATTAAAACCGTAAAGCACCAAAAATATTATGTAACTTATAAAACTATCACATAAGAGTATAAAGGGAAAAGGCCTAAATTACTCTCCTAAAGTTTAATTACTCTCATGAAGTTTGTCCCATATCTAGATAACTCCTAAACTAATCTCGGTTTGATTTACTCCCCAAACTATTTTAACTTGGTCCACTTTTTGTTTTTTCTCTATGTGAGGTGATAGCAAACATCATAGTTTATATGTTAAAAATAGATTATATTTTTCCATTATTTTGACAGTTAAGGATATCAAATAAATAATAAGTTAACAGTGGAGACACAAAATTGTATGAAAGATGATGATAGAAAATTCATAATGTATTTTTAACATAGATTGTGGTGTCCGCTTTCACCTCAGAATTTGAAATTAAAACTCAACTTATATGTGGAGAAAAAAAATCTTGTTAAGAGATAAATTGGACATAGTGAAATAGTTGGGCGAGTAAATCAAACAAAATGTCAGAGGGTTATCCAGAGATAGGCCAAACATGTGTAATTTGAAGTTTTCCAAAAAAAAATGATTTCTTAAGAAAAATAATGTAAATATGGAATAAATAAAGCTATTATTCTCCTAAAATACTCTTATTTCTAAAAAATAGAGAGAGAAACACATCAGAAGAAAAAAAAAATCCTACCAACTCTTTCTGAATCTTCTTGTTTTCCTCTGCATATCTTCTTTCCAGTTCCAACTTGGATGTAGAATCATCCTGAAGAGTCACAAAACAATCAGTGGCATGTCAAGGATAACATTCAGGGCAGACATAGACAAATATTTGAAATTCTAACATCCTAGGCTAATGGTGCCGACAATAATGGTAGAAATAATGTAAGGAATCAAATCTGTCAACTGTCAAATGTCATTCTGATACAATAACTTGTAAAGAGAAAGGTGTTCACATTACAGTTATCCAGGAGCATGTTGTCTTCTTATGATAAGTTTTTTCTGTCCTCTTTTGTGTGTGTGTGTGTGTTTTCTGGTTGAGCGAGGAGGGGTGCAGGTATTATGATAAAATTTCATGAAAACTAAACTATTCAGTGTAATCAATAGCATCAAAAAGAAGAAAGAACTACTGCGAATTTTTAGAGCACAATATTTCCATGAACACCGAAGTTAAATCCGTTCTTTTAAGATTATATGCTATGCAGCAGGTGATCAGCACAAGATCCATATTTATGAATCTGAGGGAACACAAAGACAAATGATATTTAGGTGGAACTAGGGTCACCTCATCATCTGATGTTTGTGATCTACATGTATTCCCTTGTCCTGTTGCCTGAAAAACAATTGAAGGCACCAATCATATTACACTAGGAACAAACATGGCATCATTTGCTCACATGCAGTAAGATTATTTAGTACTTACAGAGTTGGACGTGGATGGTCTCCCTACTTCATGGTCCACATCTGAATCAAGAGATCCATCCTCTTCCTCTGTTTCCTCAGGCACTGGTGAGGGAGGATTGGCAGGGACATAGACCACCCTCAGCTTGAACTCCTCAACTAACTTACCTGGTGCTTTACTGAACTACAAGCCACAAACGTTAACGTTACACAATACTACTGTAAAAGTAAGCAATGCACAGTGCCATTTAGACTCCAGAAACCCGAGTTCTACCAGAATTTACCATGTCAGGGACAATGTCCTTCTGCGTCGTCCCCTCCTCCACAGCAATGCTCTGAACAAGAAACTTGTCCTTGCAGTGGTAGTCCGGGGGCATCTCCTTGGGCGCTTGCATCGTTACTACACCAATCTCATCAGAATATATAGCAATGAGAAGGATTGATCAGACCATACGACAAAGAAACACGAAGCAGACGACGCACTTGTGATGCCACAGGATCCCCTGGGCGGCACGACACCGGAGGCAGAGCGCACCGAGTACTTCCTAGGGTTCGTCGTCTTGACCTGCAGATTCGGGGAGATACACGGGGAGAGAAAAACCAGTCACTTTAGCCTGACTCCGATGCGCAAGGTTGCATCTTTCACTAGAACGAGATTCGTTCAGATTTGCCACCTTGAAAGCCACCCACCGGTCGGTCTTGTTGACGAGCTCAAGACACGCTGAGTTCTGCTTCCTGAGCTCGACTGCTCACGGCATCAAACACACAGACGGCAGCGAGGACCCGATCAGTCCGATATGCTGAAGAACGGTAGCTAGGATATCCATATAATACAAGCACTTACATGGCATCTTCAGGTCGGAAGGGTAGACTCGAAGCAGCGTGTTGCTCATGGCGGCGATCAAGGAACAAGGATCAGGAGGGGGGGAATTGAGCGCCCCGCTTTCTCCTATCCAAGAAACCAGTAATCCGGAAGGTCCAATCCAAGAACCCGAAAACTGATGGAATATCCAAGGCGGGGCCACGGCGACGGTTCCTGCTCCCGGAAGCAAAAAAAAAAAAGAGTATCGGGGCACGAGAGAGACAAAGTGTGACGGCTTCACGAGTACGGTTGGCAGCGCGGAGGCGGAGCTGAGGCCTGAGGGGGGCTCGGCCTTTTGGTAGGGGGAGAAGAACTGAATCGGAGGATCAGATGGGCTCGGGCTCGAGAGGAGGGTGGAGTTTTGGTTGGCATAAAAGGATGAAGGCTTGGGAGGCCGAGGAATGATTGGCTACGGCGGTGGCCGTCCGTGCCAATCAGGGTCTCCCTCCCTCCCACTGCAATCGTTTCGCCATTTCGCGCGTTGGTTGGCTGGAGTGGTTGGATTCGGGCGACCCCAGCGCGCAGCGCCCGTTGCCCGTTCGGATCGGCAGGGGATCGCGCCGCCCACCCACGCTGGCTTGGAAAGGGGCGGACGTGTACCTTGCGGCCGTGACGTAAACTGCAAAAAGGTCAGGGCTCTCTCTCTCTCTCTCTCTCTCTCTCTCTCTCTCTCTCTCTCTCTCTCATATACTAAGCCCGTACTAGCTGATTGTTAATGATTCTAGGTTTCGGGAGCGCGAGGCTGTTTAAAACTGTTTCTAGATTCGCTTGGGGGTCAACAACACCTTCCTCGTTTCTCCTTCTCATTCCGTGGCTTTCACGAATCTTGATATATATGTGGTAAGAGCAACTCCAATAGTTCTCTAAACAACTCTCTAAATCTTAAATTTAAGAAGTGAACAGAAAATTGCTTCTCCAATGGTTCTCTAAATAGACTTGCTAAATTTACTTAGTTGCTATTCAACTCTATTTACTCTCCACATTTAGCAACTCGGTAGGAACTCCCTAAATGCAGTTAACGTCAATTTTTTCACACTAGCGTGATTATTTTTCCCTTTCCCATACAGTGAGATAGCCAGGTATAGCACACTCTTTTTTTATTTTTTAGCATAATGAGGTAGCTAGGTCAAACACGTATGACACAAGTTTCTCCTTCACCGTCGAACCCAACTTCCTTATAGGTTGCACCATCGGGCCACCACTCATCCATAGTTCATATCGACCGACCTTTTTTCTTCCGCCCTCACATCCTCTGCTCTCAACATTATTATCAGGCAGATCTCATAGGGGCAGGGCCGCTAAAGCTAGATTCAAAATCGAACTACTTCCTAAATATGAGTAACTATTGGAGACTAAGTTATTTTTTACTTCCAACAGCTATTTAGCAACTTGCTAAACATGATTTTAGCAAGCTATTTTTTAGAGAACTACTGGAGTTGCTCTAAGGGCCGTAAGGCTACCTCCAGCAAGCTCCTGTAAAATCTCTTGTCCGATATATCTAGTGGACGGTAACATCTCCGGTACCGCTCCAGCAGTAAGTGATAAACCAAACGCTAAAATATGTCGAACGTTGTTTAGCTGCTATATTTGACGGATCCTCTATCGCTCGAAGCTGCAAGACAACAAGGCGGAGTAGTACGAGGCTGTAGGCTCTGAATAAATGGGACCCACGTGGAGGGGACGCTGAAATAGTGATTTTAATTGATTATTTAATATAGAGGATATTGTTGGAGAAAGTGAAGGTATAGAGGATAGAATATTTTAAAGTGGTCTGTAAAAAATAGAGAATATTCTTTTAAAGGATAAATTTAAAGAAAGTCGTCGGAGACAGCCTATGAGCCGGAAGATAGGTACACGGTCGCCTACCTTAAGGAAAAAACTCGGCTGTGCGTAGGAGTCTTTTCCTTTACTCCAAGCTCTCTTGCTAGACATGGCGTTATATTCGCATGTCCTACTCTGATAGTGATACCCCATTTCAAGTATATATGTAAAAAAATGATTTAACCATGACTGGTCATGGATAGCACCAGACCTTGCATCGTTCATTGCATAGGTGAAGCAACATCTGGTACCTTGAACAGGGGCGCCAGTGGATTAGTATCGCGCGCAGCCCCGGTCTTTGAGGTCCTGAGCCAAGTCTATATGAAGACCTCATCTTATATATATGTATATATATACACACACGTATATATGTATATAATTATTTATATACTCTTACAAATATATCACTAAACTACCAAGAAACATATTATTTGACGCAAAAAAAATAATTGATCTATAATACTTTAATATTTATAAATGATAAGTGTAAATTATAATCATAAGCACTTACTTGCGCTTGAAATCATATAGAAAAATTCTTTCTGACATTTCGTAATACAAAGTCATCAATTATACTATTGATATCAATCTTGTCCAATATTTTTTCTCGATGCATAAAGTCGTCAAATGATTTAACCTTTCTTGAGTCATTGTTGACCTCAAATAGTTCTTCAATAATTTTAATTTTGAAAAGCTTCTTGAAAGGGAAATAAGGTCAAACCTTTTCTAATATGAATTTTGGTGGTTGAATTGCCCAACACAAATTATTGGACTAACTAGTTTGTTCTAGAAAATATGTTCTACAGGTGCCAAAGGTTCACAACAAACCAATACAAAGATAAAAGAAAGGGTTCAAAACAAAGGAGCAAAGTATACCGAAGTCAGCCCTGGTCTGGCGCACCGGACTGTCCGGTGTGCCACCGGACAGTGTCCGGTGCACCAGAGAGATCGACGCTAAACTTGCCAGCTTCGAGAATTTGGGAGGCCGCTCCGCTATAATTCACCGGACTGTCCGGTGTGCCAGCGGAGCAACGGCTACTTCGCGCCAACAGTCGTCTGCAGAAGGCATTAAATGCGCTACAGTGCGCGCCTGCGCGTGCAGAAGTCAGAGCAGGCGCCAGAAGACGCACCGGACAGTCTATAGGACCTGTCCGGTGCACCACCGGACTGTCCGTTGGCCCCATAAGTCAGAGCTCCAACGGTCGAACCCTAACGGTTGGGTGACGTGGCTGGCGCACCGGACTGTCCGGTGCGCCCGTCGACAGAAGCCATCCCCAACGACCATTTTGGTGGTTGGGGCTATAAATACCCCCAACCACCCCACATTCATGGCATCTAAGTTTTCAGCCTTCAAACCTCATACAATAGCTATAACATTCAATACAAGACACATACAAAGAGATTAAATCCTCTCCCAAGTCCGGAATCACTCCAAACAAATTAGTGACTAGAGAGAGAGACTTTTGTGTTCTTTTGAGCTCTTGCGCTTAGATTGCTTTTCTTCCTCATTCTTGTTTCCATAACACTTGTAATCAAAACAAGAGACACCAATTGTGTGATGGTCTTTGTAGTGGACTTAGTGTCCCATTTGATTGATAAGAGAAGCTCACTCGGTCTAAGTGACCATTTGAGAGAGAGAAAGGGTTAAAAGAGACACGGTCTTTGTGACCACCCCAACGGGGAGTAGGTTTGCAAGAACCGAACCTCGGTAAAACAAATCACTGTGTCATTCATTCTTATTTGCTTGTGATTTGTTTTCGCCCTCTCTTTTGGACTCGCTTATATTTCTAACGCTAACCCCGGCTTGTAGTTGTGCTTAGGTTTATAAATTTCAGATTCCGCCTATTCACCCCCCTCTAGGCGGCTTTCACTTCTTTCTACTGATGCAACAGTCACAGGCACAGTAAATAATATTCGATAAGCAATGGAAACATTAGGATAACAATCCACCTCTCTAACATGCTCGAAAATCTCCATAGCAGACAATACTTTATCTGGCAAAGTGAATTTCATAATCTTCAATTCAGAAATAAGATCATGTACCTCAACATCAGATAAGCCATCATGAGAGAAAGTGTTTGCGAATTTGGTGCAATGCTCTTCAAGTTCAGTATCATTTAATGCTTCACGGTACTTGAGCTCAACAAAAATCCGAATGTACCTTTAAACACCGTGAGTTCTTCAAATCTAGTCTTTAAAGAAGTGATAGCCATATCAACCAAAACCAAAAAAATTAACTTCAAAAGCCCTCTCAACTTCTAGGATTTTCTCTTGGGAACTACTTTCATCAAATTGCTTCTTCCTCAAAACACGACGTTTTTCTGGAAATGAAGCCTCTACACCCATTTTATTTGCAATACTTTTGGCAATGATCAGACTACAAGAAAACCCCTCATTTCTATATTTCTCAAAATATTGCATTATATCTTCCATTAACTTCAAAGTAGTGTCAATGTTCATGGCTGGCGACTGTAACATTTTACTCACTTTGTTTACAGTATATAGAACATCATGCCAGATAATCATACCAAGTAGAAACTCGAAGCTGACAAGTGCATCAAATAAAATTTTTTGCATCGCTTTTGTCTTTGGGTTCAACATCAGAAGCATGACGTAACTCAGACAAAGCTGACCTTAACTCAGTAGCTTGATATATTATTGCTGTAACACTTTTGATTCGACTCTCCCAACGAATATTGGATAAAGATTTGACAGTTAAATTAGGAACATGTTTAAGCAAAATATTCCACCTTTTCGTAGAACCAACAAATAATACATATATGCGCTGAACAATCCCAAAAAAATGAAATAGCTTTCCTACAAGATTTCGCCATATCACAAAGAGTAAGATTGAGACTGTGGCATGCACATGGCATATACAATGCTCTTGGATTGATATCAATTAACCGTTTTTTTACCCCTTGATGTTTTCCTTTCATATTAGAACCATTGTCATAGCCTTGTCCCCTGATATCATTAATATCTAGGCCAAATGACTCCATTGAATCAAGCAATAATTTAAAAAGCCCCAAACCAGATGTGTCATCCACCTTCAAGAACCCTAAAAAGTACTCCTCAATACATATCTTGCCATTAGATAAATTAACACACCACACTAATAAAGTCATTTGTTCTTGATGACTGACATTAGGTGTACAATCTAGAATAATGGAGAAATATTTGGCCTCTTTAACAACCTTTATGATAGAACTTGTAAATATTAGAAGCCAAAAGTCATTCTGAATTTTGTGACTGAGATAATAATAATGAATATATTTCTTCTGAATGCGTCTAAGATGGTCTTGCATGACCAAATCAAATTCTGCAACCATCTCAGCACAAGCTAAGAAATTACCACTTGCATCATTGTAAAGTTGTGTCCGTGCTTCTAATGAATTATTGGGATTTTCAGCGCTAGTAGGTTGTTCATCAACACTAGTAGGTTGTGTTCGTGCTTTTGATGAATTATTGGGATTCCCAGCACCACTTACATTGTTATCATCGAAGTTGTCGGTGCCAACATTTCCCTCTTCTTCAGAAATCTCAATACATGGTTCCTCTTCCTCCACAACTATTGCCAATTCATTGTTTGGATTCATCGATGCACTAGAATTACTCTTTACAAATTTATCCACAGCTACTCTCTGTGATTCAATGAAATCATCCACCCGTTTTCTCTTTTTCCTTTTTTTCACTACCTGATGGTTCCTTTCTCCGTGGCATGATTGCACAAAGCACTGCAATAAAAATTAACACATCAAATTATTAATATATATTTTTTTAAAGAATAATGTAGCCTATTGAGCCACTAAGTTATTAATATAGACTGGTTTACCTCCCTTAAACTTGATGTGGCGCTATGTTGCACAGCTGACGTAGTGTCAGTTTAGCTAAAACTACTTCCAGAATAGTCGCAGGAGCAAATTTGTATGATTTTAGAAGTTGGTGGGTGGGGGTGGGGAGCTTCCTGTCTAAAAATCCTACGGACAAAGTTTGAGCTCAGAGAAACAGTGACAAAGTTCACCGTATACGAACGTTTCTTGCCATTGTCTTACGTGAAAGATCCGGGGCGGCATGGCGGTAGTGAATAGCACTGCGTGCCTCTGCTGCCTGCGTCAGCTTGAGCTGCATTTCTGGCCGATGCTTGCGTTGTGCATTTCTGCGGAGCATTTGAGGGGCACCGGGCACGGGACATCGGCCGCGGGGATCGAGAGAGAGAGGTCGGCGAGTTTGGCGCGCATGGGGCAGTGGGCGCGGCAGGCCGCCTCGCGCATGGGCCTTTTTGGCACGGTCGCCGCGTGAGCAAGCGAAGGGCTGGGCTGGCTGTGGTTGTTGCGATGCATCGGCACTCACCCCCGTCCGTCCGTCCGTTTCCGAGTATCTTATTACACATTCCAACGCCTACTTGGGCTTTCCATTACGAGCGTTGCTCTGCCGCTGATCGCTCGTCGATTATGGGGTTGATTTGGCTTGGTTTGAAAATTTAAAATACATAGATACGGACTGCAGCACAGTACTACCTGAACCATTTAACTAAGGTGGGCTGTATGATCTCACTTTGTCTCCCCCTCGTTATGTCAGTTTCACTCTGCATCACAACCTTTACCTCAGGTCCTCAGCGGACCGATTCAAATCGCATTATTTTACTAGAATATAGTTCATGCTAACTATACGATTTTAGGAAAGGGGAGGTCAACGGCGGCACGAGAGACAGCGTGGGGCGGTGGGGTCATGGTGGTAGGAGATCGAGGGGAAGAGACGAATGAGGATCCAAATAATATTGTACATTGTATTTAAGTAGTTAATGGATGGAAGGGTTTCCGGCGATCTAAACAGTTAGTTTTAATGGTGTGTTAAGTCCGGCTGCAATTTGTTTGCGGGATTTATTGAAGTTTATGGGTATGAGCTGATTTGGTGGAGTGAGTTTTTGTAAAGTTTAAACCGGTGGATTCTATACATATACATATACTAAGTTCACCACCGTCTCCCTCCCTCAAACAAATTGAATCGGCAGAAAAGCGCGCACGCATGAGCCTTTTGACACGCAATCATAATACCATGCCGGCCTTTAGTTCAAACACGAGTAGGCGAACGACTAGCCTACTATAATATGACGTCAGGGTGTGTGCCGTGCCACGGCGTACTTTGTTCGGTGAATGAGCCTGCCTGTCCTTCTGTGTTGACACAGACACACAGCCCAACGAACCGCAAATCCATCCACATTTTCGGAGCGACAGAGAGTGGGACGTACTACTACTACTACACATTTTAGGCTTTTACCATGTTTATTAATGCTGCTGCCGAGCCTATTGGCTAATTGAGCTAGCCATGTGCGAAACAAAACGAAGTAATCAGAGATGGTCTTGCACGGCACTAGCTATGCCAGCATTTACAATCAGCTAGTACGGGCTTAGTATATGAGAGAGAGAGAGAGAGAGAGAGAGAGGGTATACGTCAGATCAAATCAGCTCACGGTTCGTAATTTTGCCCGCGCTAGCTCATTCATCCTTCTCAAGTGGGTCATAGTTCCTTCCAGCAGCCTAAAACCTGCCAACCCTTTCCGTGTGCAGCCAAACCGTCATCAGCAGGGCAGCAGTTCGCCTTCGATGGATCGAGGGCGGGGGCGGGTACGGTGATGTCATGGGCCAAGAAGCGCCGAACCGCGTGCCTTGGACTTGGACACGTCCGAGGATACTGTGTGTGTGTGCGCGAGCCGCGAGTGGCCGAGTGCCATCAAACCGTCAGCGCGTCAGGTACGTGTTGCGTGGTCGACATCGATGACATGCACAACAGTTGGCCTCCTCGTCGTCATCGGCCGCTTTCCAGCGGGTGCCTGCGTGCATGGCGTGACCTCGCGGGTTGCCGTATGTAGATTGTAGAATGGAATGGAATGTCACGAGAGGTAGTAGATATTACCCTGTCGTCGCTGACTTTTTTCGAAAACTTTGACCACTCGTATTATTTAAAATATTTATTAAAAAATAAAAAATTTAAATTAAATACAGACTATCTAAGTGATAAAATAAATAAAAAAAAATGATAACTCATTATTTTTTATGAATACGATGAGTGGTCAACGTTTGTTAAAAAAGTCAACGGTATCATATATCATAGCGACAAACATTTATGGACAGAGAGTGTAGATGTATTATCGAAAATCTAGATGTGTGTAAGTCACCGAAGGCTTCTCAAAGGCTCTTATATAAATAAGGTAACTAAAGAACTTCAAGTATAATTTCAACCTTGGAAATATGCGATTAGGGGGGGGGGGTAGTTAGGTAAGTTTGATATACGGTATTAGGCCAGCTAGTACTTAGTACCAATGTACTGTGGCATGTGCTTTGGCGGATAGTGGCGGAATGCTAGGCAGCTACCTGAAACATGCACAGGCTGAAAAGCATGTGAGCTAGCTAGAACAAGAACATGAAGCTATATACCATGACTGTCACGAGGGTTTTTAAGCGTAACTTTAGTAATGTCTCATATCATGACTAGGATGTATATACGCACAATAGTAGTCCTTTTTATCTGGAACCGAAAGACGGTACAAATTGACGGCAAGATTATTAAATATTTTTCTGTTGTGCCTTGAAATCAATAACGGCCCTAGCTACCGCGAATGTTTTGCATGCAAACAGGGCCGGCCGAAGAGATCCTTTTTAAAGCGTTCAACAAATCAACAGTCGATATTACTGTGCAGCTGCAGGCAAAGCCTAGTATGCACCACGATCTCTACATACAGATACCGTACATTGACACCAAACATGTACTGGTTGTAAACAGTAAAGTTTTCCCCAGCTTGTCAAGTGAGTGTGACCAGCTCTAAACACTGACAAATGCATGCGCTACCTAGGCAGTTGCCAGGATAAGCAGGCACAGTACACCGGGCCCTATATTAGCTGACCAGTTAAGGTAGTCTACAGACGCTCTGTTTGCTTAACCATATATACGAACGAATGTGTACTAGCCTCCACGGTAGCTGCTACTGCTCTTGCTCTGCTACACCACCACCCACAAGGCCAGCACCGCACAGCCGTCAGCCACAACGACCGCTGCATCTCCGGGGCGGGGCGCCTCATGCCCGAGAAGCCTCCACCGCTCCGCCGTCGCCCGACGGCGGCGGGGAGCTGGGTCCGGTCGCTCCACTGCAAGTCCATGGCGGCCGACGACGTGGCCGCCAGAGTAGCGGCGGCGCCCAAGAAGCTCCTCCCGCGCGCTGGCTGCGGTGGGAGCTCCGGCGACACCCTCAACCACGTCGTCGTCTCGTCCAAGCCCAGCAGGCCCAAGCCCAAGCCTAAGCCAAGCCCCGAACCGAAGACGACCAACAAGCCCAAGCCGGTGCCTGTGCCGCCGCCGCCGCCTCCGGGCCCTCTCGGCCCGGTCCCTGCGCTCACAGAGCTCCCTGCCGGGCACTCGTCGCGGCAGGTGGTGGAGATCATCTTCCTGTCCTCGTGGTCCTCTCCGCCACCGGGAGCGCCCACCACCAGCAGCAGCACGTTCCCGGGCGCGGTGGTGGAGATGCTGTTCCGCGTGCACAACCCGGCGCGCGCCGTGGCGCGCTTCGAGGACTACCGCGCCGCGGTGCGCGCCCGGGCCGGCGGCGCCTCGCGCAGCGCGGCCGACGGCAACGAGATGATGCGCTTCACCCCGGCGCCGCCGTACGGCTCCTCGGCCGCTGCCGCGGCGGCGGGCGGCGAGGACGGCCCGCGCGTCCGGACGTTCGACGGCAGCGGCGGCGCGCACGCCAGCGCGCGCGGGCCCGCGACCGGCCGCCGCGCCATGTTCCTGTGCAGGGTCATCGCCGGCCGCGTGGCGGAGGGGGCCGGCGCCCACGCCGCCGCAGCGGCCGGAAAGGAGCACTTCGACTCCGTACGGGTCGGCAGGGGCGGCGAGCTGGTGGTGTTCGACCGCCGCGCCGTGCTCCCCTGCTTCCTCATCATCTACAAGCTGTAACTGTAAAAAGAGGGGGTGGGGGGAGAAAAGCATCGATGTCAATTAGTCCTGCTGCTAATTCTTTTCTCATTTGTCTGCTAACCAGTCAACTGCATATAGTAGCCATACTGCTTCCTCATCAACCCTCAGGATCGTTAGCCTTCGCCATCACTCGTCTCGCTGGTGACTGTCGAAGTGCCCCGTGCCTGTGCCTCTTTCGCAGAGTCGCAGTCGCAGCAGCTGCGCAATTGCAGATACTGTGCGCGTGCAGTCCGTGCGCGAGTTTAAGGCGCGCACAGAGGCTGCGCATGTCCGGTTCGCTCGCACAGTGCAGTGCAGTGCGAGCGAGCGAGAGCTTGTCCCTGTGCGGCGACGCTGGTTGCTTATTCCTTGCCGTTGTCGCGTTCGATGCGGGCGGGACGCGGCCGCGGGAGGCTTTCCGCCTCCGTGCCCCGCCGGAGCCAGAGACAAAAGGAATAGACAGAAGTGCTCGGATTTGGATTTTTCACTGCTCGCCTTCGTTTCAGGCGTCGTCTTCTCACTTCTGTTCACCTGCATCATCTGAGCCACTGCTGTACCTGTACGTACGTATATGCATGCATGGAGCAGCAGCTTGCAATGCAATGCCCACTACGACAGCCCAGCGTTGTTTCATTTGCATCGCTCCATTCCATATGGCCATAATCTTGTAGCAGGATACATATGAAATTCAGATGGACGATAGCTACCAGCGTACCTGGAAGGCTGGACGCAGATTTTGACGATCAATTAAGGCTATCCATAGTAGTTCGTGTAAAATAATGGATTTATAATATAGATTATATTATTTATATAGTAAAGTTCTAAATTAATAGGGTCATATAAGATGAAATAAGATAGCTGCCGGAGAGATTGAGATCCTCAGCAGTGGAAAGTCTAAGCAGCGGACGCCCGGCAGAGCTTTCAGAGAGGGATCGAGTAGTCCCATAATATTGCCATGTGTGTGTACTGCTGCTGCTAGTGCCACCCTGCTATAGATCTTGTGATGATATACGCGTATTTGTACTGTTCATGGAAGTATTGAAATAGCAACGACTTGTCAGAGACTCACGTATTGTCAGGTTGCTGTCTTTCTCTTTCAGAAACAGATCTCCTTTGCCGGGTTAAAAAAATATAGTTTCGAACTGTTCTAGTGTACGACTCCCGCCTATATTATTAAAATGGCGTATTCTAACCTCGGTAAAATTAGATAATTATGGTAAGCTTAACGACCTAACATTGAACCTAACTATTCTACATGAAGATAAAACATGAAGGAAATCCGTAGAGACGTATTGAAACCTGGATACAATGCTAAATATAGAAGTGCTAGATCGGCACTTTGATGAGACGTTGTTTAATGATCTGGACATGGTGTCATGGTGTAAGTGGACAGAGATCGCGTCGTCACATTTTTAGGGCATATTTCAAACCTATAAAATTAACAGTTAATAGTTAAAATTAGCTGAGGAGTATTGAATGGATCAGCTAATAGACCAAATAATTGTTAGTTATATCTCTCAAACAACTATTAGTTGTTATGTACTCTAATCCAGCTAAAACTAAATAACAACTTATTAGCTGGATAACAATTAGCTCTATAGGTTTGGAACATGGCCTTAGTGGGCCAGTACATTGACGTTTGGATATAGTGATAAATGAGCAAGAGTTAGTTATATATCTCAAACAACTATTAGTTGTTATCTACTCTAACTCAGCTAAAACTAAATAACAACTTATTAGCTGGATAACAATTAGCTCTATAGGTTTGGAACATGGCCTTAGTGGGCCAGTATATTGGCGTCTGGATGTAGTGATAAATGAGCAAGAGTTAGTTATATATCTCAAACAACTATTAGTTGTTATCTACTCTAACCCAGCTAAAACTAAATAACAACTTATTAACTGGATAACAATTAGCTCTAGAGGTTTGGAACATGGCCTTAGTGGGGCAGCACATTGGCGTCTAGATGTACTGATAAATGAGCGAGAGTCTTCACATCATCGACAAATGTGAAGGTAAGGAAACTAGCCAAACCAACTAGAATTTGATTGTGTAGTTGGAATATACACTACTACAACATACCTCTGCACAGGCGGTTTGGTTCGCCTCTACACAGGCGGTTCCAGGAACCGCTTGTGGTGCACCGCCTGTGATGTAAAACAACATCACAGGCGGTCAATCAAAAACCGCCTGTGAAAAACACAGATTACAGGCGGTCCAGTTCAAAGGAACCGCCTGTGATAGACACACATCACAGGCGGTTTCTTATCCTAGCCGCCTGTGATAGACACACATCATAGGCGGTTTTTTATATAAGTCCGACTGCATACAATATAAATCACAGACGGTTTTCATTATACAGATTCATATATACAGAATTTTCAAACACAGAATATACACAGATTTCATACACAGATTATACACAGATTCACACAGATTGCATACACAGATTTCATACACATATTACAAGTTCCATAACAGGTATAATACACAGATTCATCCACATATCAAGTTCCATCGTCATACACAGATTTATACAGATATCAAGTTCCATATACAACTAAACATCTCAAAGTTCCATAGACAACTAAACATCTAAAGTTCCTAACTAAAGACCTAAACACTGTGTGATATTGTGTACAAACTTAGTTCTGGGAATTTTTGCAAATTTCCATTTATATTGTAGAATAGCCCTTGTTGATGAAGAACTTCACGGCGCATAAAGTAAAGCGAGTCTCTTACAACCTTAGCAACGCCGACGGAAACCATATCTCTTTCTAACCATTCAGCATTGATCTTGGATTTAGGAACCTGCAATGAAAGCAAAAAGCAAGCGGTGCTAAGAGTAATGTGATAAGCAACAATATAACATAAAAATTGCAACATAGACAATGATAGCGAACTTACATCCTCACGATTGACCATGTAATGGAAGGTGACACGACACCATTCGCATACATAATAACCGCACAGGACAGTACCCGGAGGTTGTTTGTCACCATATGGAAATAATGATATTGATGCACCGGTGCAGAAATTAGGTCGGGAAGCAAGCTCGCAGATAGAAGTGCACTTTCCAATGCAGTTAGACAGAGAAGGCATGGCTGTGATGTTATAATGCTGAAGGACCCCAAGAAGAGATTATGCCCTGTAGTCTACCACCTCCTGTTATTTGTGGGCTTCACCGAGGGCGGGAAACATTTGGTGTCATCAAACGACCTTCGCGCTGGGGACGTCTGCGAGCTTGTTAAGGGGCCAGACGATGGTGAGCCGGTGTACTCTGTCCGGATGTGTGATCACAAAATTTAAAGCCGCCTCGGCTTCATCTGTGCGCTTCTCTTCTCTTATGTCGGCTACTAAGATCACTTAGCACCCCACCTAAGAGAAGAGAAGCACACACATGCAGCCGGGGCGGCTTTAAATTTTGTGACCACACATCCGGACATAGTACACCGGCTCACCATCGTCTGGCCCCTTAACAAGCTCGCAGACGTCTTCAGCCCGAAGGTCGTTTGCTATCACCAAATGTTTTCAGCCATCGGTGAAGCCCACAAATAACGGGAGGTGGTAGACTACAGGGCTTAATCTCTTCTTGGGGTCCTTCAGCATTATAACATCACAGCCATGCCTTCTCTGTCTAACTGCATTGGAAAGTGCACTTCTATCTGCGAGCTTGCTTCCCGACCCGATTCAGGCATTCCACCGATGCCATTCTCCATATAAGTCCCAAATAGAGAATAGGGATGAGGTAGTCAAGATTGTAGGCGCTAGTGCTCAACTACTAGCATCTATAGATATGGACACAAGTCCAAATTTGGTGCTACTCGGCACCATCGATATCACTAGAAAAAATACATCAAAGAGATCCACTTCCCAATAGTACTCGAAGATAGTTCATTGACTTGACACTCTCTAAGAGGTTCATACAAAATACATTATCTCTAAGAGTGAAACCTACGATACTCATATCGTGTTGTTTAGGACTAAACATCAACAACCCCTTGACTGGTCGCTATCATACTCAATTCCAAAATATTTTTCCAATATGTCGACTTGAGTAAGGAGATCTGGGCTTGGGAGTTCCTCCAAATCATCTGCAGCTTCATCATCTTCAGCATATTGCAGGGCTTCATCTTGAATAATTTTAGCCCTCTTGGAGTCAGCATACTTTTTGATGGACAGAGCACACTTCTCAAGCATGTCGCATACATCTCCAATTTGAAACAAAGTGGTCTTAAGTGTGTACACTGATTCCGGTTCACTAGTATCCACAACCCCATCAGTCACTAGACTGCGAATGATGTCAACATGTGTCTCGATGACTCGAACTGAGCTCTCAACCATGTCAAGTGGCTCTTTTTCCATCTCTAAAACTGAAAATGGCCAAGTCTCACAATCAAAATTGAGATCGCAACAAAGGCAGGGATCAGAGGGAAAACAAGGATGTGGCTTATAGGGCAAAAAGAGGGGTCCAAATAACATTGTCATGGCTATGAACAAGTCAAA
Source organism: Zea luxurians (assembly GCA_029449295.1). Taxonomy (NCBI): domain Eukaryota; kingdom Viridiplantae; phylum Streptophyta; class Magnoliopsida; order Poales; family Poaceae; genus Zea; species Zea luxurians. The sequence continues at coordinate 114,237,808 of JAOPSE010000006.1, read as the reverse complement.
GATGGGAGATAAGAACAAGTCTTATAACATAGGGTTGGGAAGCAAAGATAGGTAGTCAAAAAACTAAGAAGGGAGATAAGAACAAGTCTTATAACATAGGGAGATAATAACATTGTCATGGCTATGTACTTCCATGATGTATGTGGCCATAAGCACATTTGCCCTAATGATTATCAAACAAAGATAGGTAGTCAAAAAACACTAAAAATAGACTTGTTGCCCCAATCACTATGGAGATTTTCTTATAACTGAATATGTAAGTGAAAAAACATTTAATCAGAAGGGATAAAAATAGATCCCAATCGATGGAGGGACACAAAATTCTTCATTCGAAGGATACTAACACCTTAATGGTATACAAACATTTAATCAAAAGGGATAAAAGAAATAAAAAATTGATACATGAGAAGTAATTGACAACCAAGCAATAAGCATATGATTCAGGGATAGCCAAACAAGTAATTGACAACCAAGCAATAAGCAATAAGCATATTGACAACCAAACAAAATATGTAAGTGAAAACACCAACAGTAATTAATCTAAGAACTGATAATCAGGGATAGCCATTGATTAACACCTTAATGTGTTTGAACCATTGATTAACCTAAGCATTTGATTAACCTAACCATTTGATTAACCTAAGCTATGATTCAAACACATATATATCCAGCTGTGTATTCAAACACATATATGATTCAAACACAAGTAATCTGCCATCAATTAACATATATGATTCAAACACATATATGATTCAAACACATATAGGAAATTCAAGCCATGAACTTAGAAGAAATGAACCTGAACTTTGACCTTACTACGAGAGGAAGAAGAAAGAGCTTGGGGACGATGGCGCTTCGGGCTCGGGGACCGTGACGGCGGCCCTTGGGCTCGGGGACGAGGACGGCGGGGCTCGAGCTCGGGCTCGGGGACAGCGGGTGCTCGGGCTCGGTGAAGGGGACGGCGGTGCTCGGGCTTGGTCTCGGGGACGGCGTTGCTCGGGCGCTCGGGGACGGCGACGCTCGGGCTCGGGGACGAGGACGGCGGGGCTCGAGCTCGGTGAAGGGGACGGCGGCGCTCGGGCTCGGTGAAGGGGACGGCGTTGCTCGGGCGCTCGGGGACGGCGGCGCTCGGGCTAGGGGACGGGGACGGCGGCGTTCGGGCTCGGGGACGGGGACGGCGGCGCTCGAGCTCGGGGACGGGGACGGCGGCGCTCGAGCTCGGGGACGGGGACGGCGGCGCTCGGGTTCGTGCTCGGGGACGGGGACACGACGGCAGCCTGGCGGCGCTCGGGTTCGTGCTCGGGCGGGATCAGAGTTAGGGTTCCTATCGCGAGCCTTTTATATTGTAAAGAATCCCAGGCGGATATTTAGCAAAACCGCCTGTGATAGACAACATCACAGGCGGTTGTTAATTCCGACCGCCTGTGATAAATTAACTTCACAGGCGGTCGACGTAAAAAACCGCCTGTGATGTTATCTATCACAAGCGGTTTTGCTAAATATCCGCCTGTGATGTGTGTACACTATAAAAGGGCTAGCCCCCGACGGGTTCCAGAACCCTAACTCACAGAACCCTAATTCATAGCACTAGCGGCGGCGGGTTTTTTTTGAGATTTACAGGGAGAAGGTTTTGTTTTTGAGTTTATTGATTGATTTCAATAGTTTATGCATATATATGATCTCCATTTGTTTTCTTTCTCATTTTGATGCGATTTTTTGCCTCAATTTTGTAATATAGAACGGATTTGAAGAAAAGCTTTGGAATTCAAGATTTGGACTTATAATAGTTGATCTAGTTTAAAGATTCTTTAAAAACACAATTGTCTCACCTCAAGGTATCTATTGTTGCAATGTTTGTTTTATTTTCATACATATCAATTCGTTTCACGTTTTATGGATGAATTCAATTAATTAATGATTTTATTGATGTTAATCAATATAAGGATAGGTAATTGTAACACCCTAAAGTTCAATCTTGTGAAGACAAAGAAAAATTCTCAAAGATTTTAAATCAAAACACCTTTCCTTAAAGATAATCATAATTTAGAAGTTTCCACTCATGAATATGTTAAAAATACATAATTAAAGATACTTAGATAATCTAAATTGCCTTTGGATTGGGATATATAAAAGAATTAGGATTAAACTATTTCTCAATATATATAGTCTACAATATAAATTTGATTTCCCTAGAAGTAATAAGGTAGGGATTATTCTACTATATGATTAAAAGCTTGTCTAAAAGAACTAAAATAAATAAAGAAATATATAAAATATGTTTTTGCACATTATGCTGAAGTTCTATATGTGTATCCAAATTAAGTGTTTGAACTTTAAACTTGTGTTGATTTGAAATTCAAATGGAAAGGAAAATAGAAAATAAGAAATAAAAGGAGAAGGGAAGAACTAAGAAAAATACTACATAAAATAAAATAAAAATCAGAATAAACATCCTTCACACTTAAATTATTAAATTATACCATTCAAACTGGGGACAAGTTATTCACAAAGTTTGAATTTAAACTTGAATTCAAATTGGATTTGAAAATGGAGAAAAGAAAACAGAAAATAAAAAGAAAAGGAATTCTAACCTAACTGGGCCTGCTACCTTGTATTCGGCCCACCTAAGCATTTCCTCACCCGCGCGGTCCAGCTCCCTTGTTTCGCTGACAACTGGGCCCCGCTGAACAGGGACTCCAGCGCGCGCTCACTGCGTACCCGCTCGTGCCGACAGGTGGGGCCCGATGGACAGCCTCTGGCTCCGCGCGCGGGCCACTCAGCGACTGACCGTGTGAGCCCACGTTGTCAGCCCTATCCCCTTCCTCTCTCGCTGTCACCTGGGCCGGGGCTGTCAGCTCAGTCTTCCCCCTTTCAACCGAATCGCGACGAACACCATCGCGCGGACTCCGAAGCTCGCCGGTAATCTCGGCGTCCGTGCAACGACCGTGGGTGCGCTCCGGGTATAAAGCTCACCGGGCTCGCCTCTCCTCCCTATCTCCCTACTATCGCGACCACCGCCATAGCTGTGCGCCACCGTGCCGCCGCGGAAGATCGGGAGCCGTGGGCATCGGGGACCGCCGCCGTCACCTCGCTCCGTTCGTGGCTCTGGATCTTCGGCGGGTCGTTGCGGAAGCTTTGGTGCACGTAGTTGAAGAATCGGGGCGGTCTTGCTTCGGTAATTCCTCGCCGGAGACTTTACCTCGACCCCAATCCGCCGCGCACCGCGGCCGTGTCTCCCTGCCCTCTTCGATCAACGGTATGTGACCCTAATCGATACGCTACAGTTCGGGCATCGTGTATAAGTCTTCGGATTAGAGAATGGCACACTGGGGCGCCTAATCGCTTGACTCCGGCGATGGTCCGCCGCGCACGGGGGTATTCCGGTGGCCGGAGTTGGGCGGGGCTCGGCCGGGAATCGTGGGCCGTCGATTTCTCGTTGTATGGCTCGGATTAGAAGGCGGGTAACGTTTTGGTGGGTTTCGCGTCAGCCGTTGATATCCGATCGGATGGATCGGGTGGCTCTAGACAAAATTAAATCTGTGCCGTTGATCTCGGATCCGACGGCTGTTGTCGCGTACCGGTTCGGTTTATATCAGATCTAATCCGGGCGCTTGATTCCTGATCTGACGGCTGGAATTAGATTATACCCCTTCGCGCTGGCAGTCTTTTAAAAGAGTCCCTGGACTTTTTGGAAATAGAACCCGCCGTCCTATGCGACTGTGCTCTGAGTCTTAGAAGATTTACCCAGAGCCCCCTGTGCTTCTGTTTAATTGAGGCCCAGTCCAGAGAGTTATAAAATCAGGAAAATGAATTAGAAAATGAGTTTTTAATATAAAAATAATTCCTAGAATTTATATAATTCATAGAAAATGCATATGAACTCCAAATTAATCCATTCCACTTCCTATAATTTTGTAATATTATTGTTTATCAATTAGTGCCACTGGTTTTACATAAAAGTCACATTAAAATTGTTATCTTGACTAATCTTGTAATAAGCACATATAATCTTTGGAAAATCATAACTTAAAATCTGCAACTCCAAAATTAATAATTCTTTTTCCTGTGATCTTATTTTAATATGTAGACTATTACTATGTATTTTGCATATATGTTTGGTGTAATGTTAATTTTGCCTATACAATGTTTGTCTGTATTGCTACGACTAGCAGTGAGGTCACGAGAATCTGAAGATCATCCTGGTACCTGGAATCTCAAGGCCCAGGCAAGTTGTGCCCTTGATCACTTCTTTTTACCCAGCCATGTTCTGATTAATCATAATGATCTGCATAGGTTAATTTTGATGGGACCCAATAGGTTACCCTAGTTTGTCTATCTTTATACCTTGTTTACCACTGAACTTTTGGGTAGTACTTGCTAGTGCTTTATGTGGTTTTGGGTATGAAGATTACACTATTCATGATTATACTTTAGTTATCAGTTGTTATTTATGGTTCATGTTAAGATCATTGTGTTAATTGGAACATGGAGCGACCACCCGGGAAAACAGTGCTACCACAAGGGTGGTATGGGACGCCCTTGGCTGATTAATTAGGAAAGCTAGTGGAAGACTACCTTACCCGAAAGGGGCAAGGGCAGTAGGGGAGAGGTCAGTGTAGGGAGGCCCTCGGGAGGATTTTGCTGCGATGGCGGTCCTGCAAGGGATTCCTGCACTGGATCTTCCTATAAACTGTAGCGGGTTTTCGGAAGCTAGTGGAACTTTGTAAAGGCCTCGTAGTGTTACCCTGCCTCGCTTCCTTGGTAGAGGTGTATGGGATTCATGACCCCTTGGCAGATGGGTAACACGGCTTGTGGGTAAAGATGCGCAACCTCTGCAGAGTGTAAAACTGGTATACTAGCCGTGCTCACGGTCATGAGCAGCTCGGACCCTCACATGATTAATTTATGGAACTAAATTCAATTTGTCATATGCATTGCATTGCAGGTGGTGCTGCTACTTTTGTTCTATTACTTAATTGGGTTTGGTATTTACTTATACTTAGTAACTGCTAATAAAATTTTGACCAACTTTAAAAGCAATGCTCAGCTCTAACCATCCTCTTTGGTAAGCCTTACACTTCACGTGAGCTCCCACCTTTGGCGAGTTCATGCACATTATTCCCCACAACTTGTTGAGCGATGAACGTATGTGAGCTCACTCTTGCTGTCTCACATACACCACAGGTCAAGATCAGGTACTGCAGGATGATGCTCATGGAAGATGCTGTGATGAGTTCGTGAGAGGTCTAGGCCGTCGTCTCCCAGTCAACTTTGGGTTGCTGGACCGTTGTCTCCTTATAATGTAATTATTTATTTTGTATAGAACTCCTGTTATATATAAAGATGTGACATTCGATCCTGTGCCACTATACATCATATGTATGAGACTTGGTCCCAGCATACCGGGTGTTTATGTTAACCCCGGGTTTTGGACCCCTAAAATCCGGGTGTTACAGAAGTGGTATCAGAGGAATGTTGACTGTAGGACGAAACCTAGATAGAACTGAACAACCAATATTTACTTACCTTTGCTATTCTAAACTTATCTCAATCTTTTCTCATCTATTTCCGCTTTACTCTGATTATTCTTATCTTTTCTTTCTAAAAGACAAATGTGGATTTTACACTTTGAAATCCCATGCCTAAAGTGACCTTTAGGAATAGGAGACCTAATCCTAGGAACAAAAACAAAACTATTTTTATAAGTGTCTATGTATTTGAATGTTGTTCTTATGATACTTGTTTGATTTGGATCTTTGATTGAGTGTGATGAGTTGTGGAGTAATGTCCACAATTGCATCTGCATATACACATAGGTATAAAAATATAATTATAAAATAACTAGACAACCTAGATTGTCCCCCTTGGAACATATCTAGCTTAAGAGATTTATCTTATCCTAAAAGATCTCATTCTAACCAATTCATCTTATCTTAAAAGATTCTCCTTTATCTTAATAAGATCCATCTCATCTTAAAAGATACTCATCTTATCTTGAAAAGATTTTATCTCATCCTAATAGATCTAACTGACCTCAAAAGATTTTATCTTATCTTTATGGATCCATCTTATCCTAATAGGCATACTTATCCACCCTAGTTTATCAACCATGATCTAATGCAAATTAATTAGATCTTGTCTAGTTAAACTAGTCATACCAATCTAATTTAGATTTCATCTAACCTAATATGATCTAATCTAAAGTGACTTATCAAACATGTTAGATAATACTAGTGAAATAGATTAGACCTTACTCCTATAAAAAAATGTGTGTTAGCCTAAATTGGTGCCATAGACTAACTTGACCATATACAACTACTTGGCTATATGCAACTACCTTAACCATCTGATAGTTGCATAACCCCTCAATTTTAACCTAGCAAGAGATTCTATCTTATCATAACATATCTAATTAATCTTAAAACATCCTAACATATCTTAATAATACATATTCTACCCTGCTGGACCTATCTAACCTAAACTAGTCTAATCTAGTCATATCCAATTTAATCTAGATCTTATCTTACCTAATGTGACCTGATCTAGTATGGTCTAATGTTATCTAACTTAATGTGGTCCACTTAAACAGATTAATGACACTAGTAGAAGAGATTAGACCCCACTAGCCATGCATTAACTTATCTTAGCACATTGGATCAATTCAACCATGAGCTAACCCAACCCATAAAACCATGATGAATGGTATACCCTTTCTATTCCCACCTAACAACAAACAAACTTTTTCTTGTAGTCTATCTCACCCATATATACCTCTCATCTTGACAGATTCTATCCTACCCTTGGATATTCACCTTATATGATTGGTTACCCCAATCTGGACATAAAACAAAGATTAAGCCCTACTAAAGAATCTTCAGATTATAACCAACCTCTAGCTTATTCATTCCGCTTATTGAATAATTTCCCTTGCAAAACTATTACCATATGCTTCTAACTTTCATGGTCAATACCAGGAAAGGAAAGATTATCACGTAACAACAAACAGAAAATGAATCCTCCAAATCCTCCACCTGTTGACATCAATCAAGTGGTTGCTACCCAAAGACTGGTAATACAACAGTTAACAGACCTGGTGACCGAGATGCAGAATCAGATAAGACAACAACGCGAGGAAATACGTCAGGCCCGCCAAGAAATAAGACAAGCACGGTTGGAGAGACAACAACAACAACCTCCACCACCACCACCAGCTTCACCAAGCTACATAGATATAAATTATGATGATTTGTAAGGTCTAGATGTTACTTTAGTTAGTAGATGATATGATATTATTCTAGAAGGAACAATAAGGTCTATTGACCCTATGTTTTAGAATTATACCTCATGCTGAGATTTCTTTGTTTGTGCATATGTTCCGAGAACAATATGAATATACATCCCATTTCTTACAAATCTCGAGGACGAGATTATTTTTAAGGGGGGTAGGATTTGTAACACCCTAAAGTTCAATCTTGTGAAGACAAAGAAAAATTCTCAAAGATTTTAAATCAAAACACCTTTCCTTAAAGATAATCATAATTTAGAAGTTTCCACTCATGAATATGTTAAAAATACATAATTAAAGATACTTAGATAATCTAAATTGCCTTTGGATTGGGATATATAAAAGAATTAGGATTAAACTATTTCTCAATATATATAGTCTACAATATAAATTTGATTTCCCTAGAAGTAATAAGGTAGGGATTATTCTACTATATGATTAAAAGCTTGTCTAAAAGAACTAAAATAAATAAAGAAATATATAAAATATGTTTTTGCACATTATGCTGAAGTTCTATATGTGTATCCAAATTAAGTGTTTGAACTTTAAACTTGTGTTGATTTGAAATTCAAATGGAAAGGAAAATAGAAAATAAGAAATAAAAGGAGAAGGGAAGAACTAAGAAAAATACTACATAAAATAAAATAAAAATCAGAATAAACATCCTTCACACTTAAATTATTAAATTATACCATTCAAACTGGGGACAAGTTATTCACAAAGTTTGAATTTAAACTTGAATTCAAATTGGATTTGAAAATGGAGAAAAGAAAACAGAAAATAAAAAGAAAAGGAATTCTAACCTAACTGGGCCTGCTACCTTGTATTCGGCCCACCTAAGCATTTCCTCACCCGCGCGGCCCAGCTCCCTTGTTTCGCTGACAACTGGGCCCCGCTGAACAGGGACTCCAGCGCGCGCTCACTGCGTACCCGCTCGTGCCGACAGGTGGGGCCCGATGGACAGCCTCTGGCTCCGCGCGCGGGCCACTCAGCGACTGACCGTGTGAGCCCACGTTGTCAGCCCTATCCCCTTCCTCTCTCGCTGTCACCTGGGCCGGGGCTGTCAGCTCAGTCTTCCCCCTTTCAACCGAATCGCGACGAACACCATCGCGCGGACTCCGAAGCTCGCCGGTAATCTCGGCGTCCGTGCAACGACCGTGGGTGCGCTCCGGGTATAAAGCTCACCGGGCTCGCCTCTCCTCCCTATCTCCCTACTATCGCGACCACCGCCATAGCTGTGCGCCACCGTGCCGCCGCGGAAGATCGGGAGCCGTGGGCATCGGGGACCGCCGCCGTCACCTCGCTCCGTTCGTGGCTCTGGATCTTCGGCGGGTCGTTGCGGAAGCTTTGGTGCACGTAGTTGAAGAATCGGGGCGGTCTTGCTTCGGTAATTCCTCGCCGGAGACTTTACCTCGACCCCAATCCGCCGCGCACCGCGGCCGTGTCTCCCTGCCCTCTTCGATCAACGGTATGTGACCCTAATCGATACGCTACAGTTCGGGCATCGTGTATAAGTCTTCGGATTAGAGAATGGCACACTGGGGCGCCTAATCGCTTGACTCCGGCGATGGTCCGCCGCGCACGGGGGTATTCCGGTGGCCGGAGTTGGGCGGGGCTCGGCCGGGAATCGTGGGCCGTCGATTTCTCGTTGTATGGCTCGGATTAGAAGGCGGGTAACGTTTTGGTGGGTTTCGCGTCAGCCGTTGATATCCGATCGGATGGATCGGGTGGCTCTGGACAAAATTAAATCTGTGCCGTTGATCTCGGATCCGACGGCTGTTGTCGCGTACCGGTTCGGTTTATATCAGATCTAATCCGGGCGCTTGATTCCTGATCTGACGGCTGGAATTAGATTATACCCCTTCGCGCTGGCAGTCTTTTAAAAGAGTCCCTGGACTTTTTGGAAATAGAACCCGCCGTCCTATGCGACTGTGCTCTGAGTCTTAGAAGATTTACCCAGAGCCCCCTGTGCTTCTGTTTAATTGAGGCCCAGTCCAGAGAGTTATAAAATCAGGAAAATGAATTAGAAAATGAGTTTTTAATATAAAAATAATTCCTAGAATTTATATAATTCATAGAAAATGCATATGAACTCCAAATTAATCCATTCCACTTCCTATAATTTTGTAATATTATTGTTTATCAATTAGTGCCACTGGTTTTACATAAAAGTCACATTAAAATTGTTATCTTGACTAATCTTGTAATAAGCACATATAATCTTTGGAAAATCATAACTTAAAATCTGCAACTCCAAAATTAATAATTCTTTTTCCTGTGATCTTATTTTAATATGTAGATTATTACTATGTATTTTGCATATATGTTTGGTGTAATGTTAATTTTGCCTATACAATGTTTGTCTGTATTGCTACGACTAGCAGTGAGGTCACGAGAATCTGAAGATCATCCTGGTACCTGGAATCTCAAGGCCCAGGCAAGTTGTGCCCTTGATCACTTCTTTTTACCCAGCCATGTTCTGATTAATCATAATGATCTGCATAGGTTAATTTTGATGGGACCCAATAGGTTACCCTAGTTTGTCTATCTTTATACCTTGTTTACCACTGAACTTTTGGGTAGTACTTGCTAGTGCTTTATGTGGTTTTGGGTATGAAGATTACACTATTCATGATTATACTTTAGTTATCAGTTGTTATTTATGGTTCATGTTAAGATCATTGTGTTAATTGGAACATGGAGCGACCACCCGGGAAAACAGTGCTACCACAAGGGTGGTATGGGACGCCCTTGGCTGATTAATTAGGAAAGCTAGTGGAAGACTACCTTACCCGAAAGGGGCAAGGGCAGTAGGGGAGAGGTCAGTGTAGGGAGGCCCTCGGGAGGATTTTGCTGCGATGGCGGTCCTGCAAGGGATTCCTGCACTGGATCTTCCTATAAACTGTAGCGGGTTTTCGGAAGCTAGTGGAACTTTGTAAAGGCCTCGTAGTGTTACCCTGCCTCGCTTCCTTGGTAGAGGTGTATGGGATTCATGACCCCTTGGCAGATGGGTAACACGGCTTGTGGGTAAAGATGCGCAACCTCTGCAGAGTGTAAAACTGGTATACTAGCCGTGCTCACGGTCATGAGCAGCTCGGACCCTCACATGATTAATTTATGGAACTAAATTCAATTTGTCATATGCATTGCATTGCAGGTGGTGCTGCTACTTTTGTTCTATTACTTAATTGGGTTTGGTATTTACTTATACTTAGTAACTGCTAATAAAATTTTGACCAACTTTAAAAGCAATGCTCAGCTCTAACCATCCTCTTTGGTAAGCCTTACACTTCACGTGAGCTCCCACCTTTGGCGAGTTCATGCACATTATTCCCCACAACTTGTTGAGCGATGAACGTATGTGAGCTCACTCTTGCTGTCTCACATACACCACAGGTCAAGATCAGGTACTGCAGGATGATGCTCATGGAAGATGCTGTGATGAGTTCGTGAGAGGTCTAGGCCGTCGTCTCCCAGTCAACTTTGGGTTGCTGGACCGTTGTCTCCTTATAATGTAATTATTTATTTTGTATAGAACTCCTGTTATATATAAAGATGTGACATTCGATCCTGTGCCACTATACATCATATGTATGAGACTTGGTCCCAGCATACCGGGTGTTTATGTTAACCCCGGGTTTTGGACCCCTAAAATCCGGGTGTTACAGTAATGGACCGAGGTTCGATGTACAATGTGCCAAGACCACATCCGTTGTATATTCAAAATTTGAGAAGCTTTATTGAAGCGGCCAACAAGCACGCGAATTTGCGAAAGAGCAAGGAGATATTATGTCCGTGCATCGACTGTGATAATAAGATAGCTTGGAGAGATATAGGAGTAATCCAATCACATCTGCTAAAAAGAGGGTTTAAAGACAATTACACGATATGGTCAGAACATGGTGAGTTGGATCCGTGTGAAGTGCCTGGTAATGACGAGAGAGTTGTCGAAATTTTAGATCTTAAAGTTGATGGTAAAGTGGATAATGTGGATGCTAATCAAGATTTTGAAGAATTTGATTGCGAAGAGATGTTGCGCCATATGGAACCAGAAATGTTGAGTTCTGTGGGATCGCAGAAAGGGCTATCTAAAATGGAGGGACTGGAAAGTGCTTCAAAAGAACCTTTATATGATGAATCAAAGGGTTGTGACAAAGAGTTTACTACACTGCGTACAGTTCTAGAACTTCTGAAGTTGAAGGCTAGCGCTGGATGGTCTGATACTAGCTTCACAGATCTTTTGAATTTTTTGTCCCAATTACTACCAAAACCCTACAAACTACCAACAAGCACTTATAAAGCGAAGAAGCTTATATCTCCCATAGCTCTGGGTGTGCAAAAAATTCATGCATGTCCGAACCATTGTATTCTGTATCGTGGCGATTTTGAGAATGCATCAAGATGCCCAGTTTGCAATGTCAGTCGATACAAGAAGAGCTACAATCAAGACTGTGTAAAAAAATTCCCGAAGAAAAATAAAAACAAGAAATCCACTATTGGACCTGAAAGTGACGATGACACTTTGGATGACATGGATGGGAAAAAGAAGTCAAAGAACCCAGCTTTGGTGATGTGGTATCTTCCAGTAATTGATCGCTTAAAACGTTTGTTCTCAAATCCTAGGGAGGCTGAGCTTATGCGTTGGCATGCTGAAAATCGCAAGCAGAATAACAAACAGATTCGACACCCTGCTGATGCATCACAATGGAAAAATTTCGATCTTATGTATCCTGAGTTTGCCAAAGAAACCAGAAATGTAAGATTTGCTTTGGGTACAAACGAAATGAATCCATTTGGTGAAAAAAGAAGTGTACATAGCACCTGGCCCGTGACTTTAACGATGTACAACCTTCCATCATGGCTGTGTCACAAAAGAAAGTACATTATGTTGACTATTCTTATTCAAGGTCCAAAATCTGCTGGTGTTGATATTGATGTGTTCCTAGAACCTCTTATGGAAGATATGACAAAGCTCTGGAATGAAGGAGTTAGAATATGGGATGAGTATTGCCATGAGTATTTCAACTTAAGAGCAATTATATTTGTTACCATCCATGATTCTCCCGGTGGCGCCACACTATCAGGGCAAAAGACTAAAGGAAAGAATGGTTGTGTAGTGTGCGTCGATGGAACTGCTTCCATGTACCTTAAATCATCCAAGAAGTTGGTGTTCATGGGACACAGACGGTTCTTGATGAAGCAGCATAAGTACCGAAAGATGAAAGCGGAATTTAATAATCAATTGGAAAGTGAAGGTGCACCAAAGCCTTATAGTGGGAAACTTGTTTTTGAAATTGTAAAGAACATTCATGTTGTATTCGGAAAGGGAAAAAACAAAGGAGAAAAGAGAAAGAGAATTGACCCTTCAACTTACACAACTTTCAAGAAGCAATCAATTTTTTTCAAGTACCTCCCATACTGGAAGGATATGGAAATTTGCCACAGCATTGATTTGATGCATGTAACAAAAAATGTTTTTGACAGCATCATTGGAACCTTGCTGGGCATGCCGAGTAAGACAAAAGACGGACTCAAATCACGCAATGATCTAGTAGATCTTCAAATCAGACCGGAACTTCATCCAGTGGATAGTGGCAAAGGGAAGCCTTACCTCCCCCCAGCTAGCTACAACTTGTCAGTTGAGGAGAGAACAAAGATTTGCAAATGTTTGCGTGGGGTCAAAGTGCCCACAGGTTTCTCATCTAATATCAGCAAACTAGTCAGGATGAAGGACTTGTCTCTATTTGGCTACAACTCTCATGACTGCCATGTGATGATGACGGTGTTCCTCCCAATTGCGGTAAGAGCCCTCGAAACAGAGCATGTCAAAGTTGTCATCACACGCTTGTGTTACTTTTTCAATGCAGTTTCACAAAAAGTAATAGCTTTAGAAGACTTGGACTATCTAAAGGCATACATCATCGAGACTATGTGTAAGCTTGAAATGTGTTTTCCTCCATCATTTTTTGATATGCAAGTACACCTAATCATACATCTCGTGGATAAAATAAAAATATTAGGGCCACTATATTTACATCATATGTTTCAGTTGGAGCGATACCTGGGAGTATTAAAAGGTTATGTGCGAAATCGCGCTCACCCAGAGGGTTCAATCATGGAGGGATACACTACAGAAGAAGTGATTGAGAGGTGTATAGATTACATCAGTGATGGAACAATGATAGGTGTGCCTGTACCTAAACATGAGGGTAAACTATGTGGGAGAGGGAGAATGGGTGTAACACTCCTGGTGTTACTATGACTAAAACTTGAGCATGGTATCATAAGCATTGACATTGCATATGTTTGATACACCTAGAGTGCATTCACTAGGCAAAAATTTCAAACAAGTTGTATTGTTTTAAGGTTTTGCAAATAGGACCCTGGATAGTTAGCTTTACCCTAAACAAGGATTAAAGGGGCTAAAACTTAACCCAAATTGAGAAAACCTAAAGGCTTTAGTGAAATAGCTATAAAATATCCCCAAAAACGAAGTTGAATCTCATTTATACCCCTGGGATACTAGAAACCCTAAATGAAACCCTGGAAAACCCTAAAACTAAACCCTAGGGGTCTATGTGCAAAATTGGTCCACTTTTGGACTAAAGTGCAAAAACCAAGTCAAATAAGGTTCTTAAGTCCCTTGGTTCCCAAATGTGTGGACTTGAAAGCCAAATATTTGATTTTGGACTTATTTGCAAAAAAGTCACATTTGAACTCTTTTGACTAAGTCTAATTCCAGTGTATTGTACTCATCTTTGTGACCTTGTAACTTCTAAACAAAGGAGATTTTGCCCTAGGTCACCACACCAAATTTGAAGATCTATCAAAAGAGAACAACTTTGCTTAAGGTTGCAAGCTCACTTGTTGAGAAAAATCCAGAGATATTTAAGCCTGAAGTCAGGCTGTCAGACTGATTTGGTCTGAATTTTCAGACTAGCAGTGAATTATCACCAACTTCAAACCCAATTCCAGACATGATCCAGTGCCCTAATGAGTTCAATCTCTATAGTCGATTTGTAGCTGGTACGTAGCACTACAACTTTGATGCAGAGACTTAGACTTGTTGCCACATGAAATTGGAAGGAAAACCCCCTGCAAATCGCTCTGTCAGACTGTCTGAACCAAACTCGCCATGGTACAGTAGAGCTCAACTGAAGAAGATCACGATTCACCCCTCCTGCCCATCGCCGGTGACCGTCGCCGTCGATTACCGCTCGCCGTGATTCGTGCGCCGTGGACATCAGATAAGCATCACCCAGTAAAAATCTTCACCACCGTGAGCTGGGCTCCACTCCGGTGACCCCTCCCGTGCCTCCCCCTCTGCTTTGCGGCGGAGCGATAGGCTCGCCGGTGAACCGCCGCCTCCCGGCCGTGCGCCGTGTGGCTCTCACTTTCCACCGCACCGCCACGACTTACTCTAACTCCCTGTCGATCACCGGAACACCCGTCACGCCTCTGGACACGTATTCACCGCGCCCAGTATTCTTCCTCACCTCCGGCCGCCGCGTGCTCGTCCAAAATTCGCGGCCACCGCTCACTCCCCCTATAAATTGAGCCCGTGACTAGCTCCGTGAGGTCGTCAGCTAACTAGCCACCGCTAATCAGCCACAATCATCTACCAGCGAGCTTGAATTTCCAATTTCCCCCAATTTCGTTCTCCGCCACCGCGAAGAACAACCCGCTGCGGCCAACGCAAATCAGGTCCAATCCTGTCGTTGTTTGTGTTGTTCGTACATTCTTGTATGTCCACAATGCTCACTGCCCCACTTAATTGAATTATATCGCCACCAATCGCCGGGAACACAACCGTATAGCCGCCATGATCACGGCCACCGTGGCCAGAGCTACGTAGTTGGTCTTAGTTGCAATTAGGTTGGGGGAAATGGTCAGGGTAGCCCCGATTTCATGTCTGCCGCTCAGAGAACCCAGCCGTTGCCCCGTTCGGCCGGTACAGGTGCTCGCCGGAGCACGGCCGCGCGTGAACGGCGTCGGGGACCTAGCCATGCGAAGAAATAGGAGTCGGAGGGGTTTTCTGTAAACCGTCAGTGGCCCAGTGAAACAGTAAACAAACCTGATTCGAGTTAGCTATTAAACCAAGGACCTCTGTGCAAAACTACCTCAGGCTCGCGCGCGTGGGCATGTTTCTGCTGTTGTTGGGCCGACTTGGACTGATTTCAGCCCAAGTCTGTTCATTATTTTCCTTTTTCTATTTTTAGCCAGCTTTAGAAATCTGTTAAAAATGGTAGAAAAATCCTAAAATTGTGAAACCAATTTTCCTAGGCTCCTTATTTTCTCTAGAATTTAATAAAAATAGTTTTGTGATTTTTAGTGGAAATAATAAATTTTAGGGTATTTAAAGTGGTTAAAGGTAATAGTTATAGATTTTTAGAAAATAATTGGTAAGTCCAAAAATGCCCAAACTTTTTATGGGAACTTAATGAAATATTTAGAAGCCTTGGGTAGAATTTGAGTTGATTTGGACCATGTTTGATAACTAGAACCCAAAACCACCCCCTGCCCTGTGAACTCCTTTACCGACTCCGGAAACCCTAGGTTCTCGGAGTACCGTGAAGGAAAGTTGTACTCAAGACTTAGATAATAAGTCTATATTATCTTTGCATCCTCATGAGCATCCCATGGCATCCATTCTTATGCATATATATGGTTATGTTAGAACACGAAGAAGAAGAAGAAGTCACTGAAGAGGGGACACCACCAACCTCAGATCCTCAAGCAGGCAACTGCTTTTATTTCGATATTTGTGGATCCGAGCAGGACTCACCTGTTAACAAAGGCAAGCCCCGGTGCATTTGCCACCTTCCTTGATGTTTTTAAAAATCTTTCTCACTTGATTGATGCATTAGGTGATAGGAGTTGATTGCTAAAACAATTCCTGCATTACCTTCCTTGAATTTGATTACCTTCCTTGATCACCCGTTTTACAAAAGATTTTGATGCTTAGCCTTGCTTTAGAAAAACAAAATGTTTTGTTTTTACAAAAGATGATGTGGCAAAAGTGGGTGGGATGTTTTTGAAAATAAAATTTGATGGTGGATCCATCAGGGCCTTGATGGATTCAACATCTGGAAAAGATGTACCTCTGCCAGGTACCAAACTTTGGGTTTGAAAAGATTAAGCTGAGACCGGGCGGGTGACTTGCACGAGAAAGGAGTCTCGGTGTAGTGTCTCCGTTTGAGTCGATTAAGGACCGTCTCGATGTAGGCTTGTTGATCGAGGACCCTTTATCTGGTCACATGCCTCGTCATAGGTAAGCCTTGCCTCGGGCAGACTAAGGCCGGAATAAGATAACACGAAATGGGCGTGGAGCGGTGGCGAGAGTAGCGTGTACCCTCCGTGGCAAGAGGCTGGACGGTGGTGTATCTGTGCTCTCGGTTTGCGTGAACCTGATCCGGTCTTAAGAACCTCGGTGGCGGGTTGACATATGTGTCGGGGACCATAATTAGGGGTACCCTCAAGACGCCTAATTCTCAGCTGGTAACCCCCATCAGCATAAAGCTGCAGAGGCCTGATGGGTTTGATTAAGTCAGGGATCAGTCCATACGAGCGACTCGATCGCGCCTCGCCCGAGCCTAGCCTCGGGCAAGGGCAGCCGACCCTGAGGTGTTTCCGTCTCGCCCGAGGCCCCCTTTTTTACGGCAGACGCATCTCCGGCTCGCCCGAGGCCTTGCCTTCGTTGAGAAGCAACCCTGACTAAATCATCACGCCAACCGACCAAGTCACCGGGGCATTTAACGCAAAGAATGAGACCGACGGGCGACCAGGCTTTGCCAGAGATGCCATAGGAGGCTCCGCCCGACCCAGGGCTCGGACTCGGGCTAAGGCCCCGGAAGACGGCGAACTCCGCTCCGCCCGACCCAGGGCTCGGACTCGGGCTAAGGCCCCGGAAGACGGCGAACTCCGCTCCGCCCGACCCAGGGCTCGGACTCGGGCTAAGGCCCCGGAAGACGGCGAACTCCGCTCCGCCCGACCCAGGGCTCGGACTCGGGCTAAGGCCCCGGAAGACGGCGAACTCCGCTCCGCCCGACCCAGGGCTCGGACTCGGGCTAAGGCCCCGGAAGACGGCGAACTCCGCTCCGCCCGACCCAGGGCTCGGACTCGGGCTAAGGCCCCGGAAGACGACGAACTCCGCTTCGCCCGACCCAGGGCTCGGACTCCGCCCTGGCCTCTGCCGAACGACCTCCGCCTCGCCCGACCCAGGAGCTCAGGTTCGGCCTCGGCCATGCAGGACAGACTCGACCTCGACTTCGGAGGAGCCTCCACGTTGCCCGACCTAGGACACAAGCCCGCCACGCCAACAGGAAGCGTCATCATCACCCTGCCCTGAGCCGACTTGGGTCGTAGAGAACAAGACCGGCGTCCCATCTGGCCAGCTCCGCCAGATAGGCAATGATGGCGCCCCACTGGACCCATGACGACGGCGGCTCCCGGCTCCCTTACGGAAGCAGGAGGACGTCAGCAAGAGCACAGCTGTTCCAACAGCTGTCCCTCCATCAGGCTCCGTTACTCCTCTGACAGCCACGACGCCACACCGGCTGGGTGCCAAGATCTCTCCGACTGCCACCTTGGCATGTACTTAGGGCACTAGCTCTCCCCTGCTAGACATGTAGCACCTTGCTACACCCCCATTTTGTACACCTGGATCCTCTCCTTACGCCTATAAAAGGAAGGACCAGGGCCTTCTTAGAGAAGGTTGGCCTCGCGGGAACGAGGGCAGGGGCAGGCGCTCTCCTGGGGCCGCTCGCTCCCCTCACCCGCGCGGACGCTTGTAACCCCCTACTGCAAGCGCACCCGACCTGGGCGCAGGACGAACACGAAAGGCCGCGGGATCTCCGTCTCCCTCGTCACGACCCGGCTCCGGCCACCGACCTCGCTCTTCCCCCCTTCGCGCTCGCCCACGCGCTCGACCCATCTGGGCTGGGGCACGCGGCACACTCACTCGTCGGCTCGGGGACCCCCCGGTCTCGAAACGCCGACAGTTGGCGCGCCAGGTAGGGGCACGCTGCGTGTTGACGAGCAGTTTCCCGTCAAGCTCCAGATGGGCAGTCTCCAACGACCTCTCCAACCCGGGACGGTGCTCCGTTTCGGGAGCCTCGAGTTCATGTCTCTCGACAGCGGCTACGACATGGTACTCCTTCCACCACCGCGCGACGGCGACAATGGTGGCGGACAGTCCGCCCGCCGGCGGCGGAATCGACGACGTCTTTCCCGCGTGGGGGAAGGACAACTTTCGAGCTCGCCCCATCCTCTCCCTCGCCATCGGAGGAGGAGGAGGCGGGGCAACCAGGGCCGAGCGGGAGGCTGCGCTCCGACGGCTGTCGAGCGAATCGACATCCCCAGTGCCCCAACGGAGGACACGCTAAGCGTCACCCTCGCGTTCGAGGCGAAGGCGAGCGCCATCCCCCCGCAACACGTCGACTCCGAGCAGGTGGACGACGCCAGCACGCTCACGAAGGGCCTGCAGGACGTCGCCCTCGTACCCAAGACGACGGCGCGATCAGCCCCCGACGTGACTTCGTCGCTCCTCGTCGACAAAAAGGTACCGACTGCTCCCCATCCTTCGTCATTTCGACTCGACCTCAACCCGCCTGGCGACCTCGCTTTGGCGGACACTCACGTTGAGGCGAGTGCAACCCCTCTGGGGTTTCGTGTGCGGTCGCCCTGGGACCGATTGACGGGCGTCTCGACCTACGGGCCCTCTGGGTCCGAGGAAGATGACGATCCCACCATCCTCTGGGATTTCTCCGGATCTAGCAACCCCAGTGCCATGCGGGACTTCATGACCGCATGTAACTACTGCCTCTCCGACTGTTCCGACGGCAGCCGCAGCCTTGATGACAAGGACTGCGGCCCGAGCCGCGAATGTTTCCACGTTGAGCTAGGGGATCCCTCCGGAGGCAGCCATCTCGGCATGCTGGAGGATGGCGATCTCCCTAGGCCGGTGCCTCGCGCCGACATCCCGCGGGAGCTAGCTGTGGTCCCCGTTCCGGTGGGGGGTCACGACCCACAGCTCGAGCAAGTCCGCGGGGCGCAGGCCGGGCTCGACAAGGGAGCAGGAGCGCTCGAGGCAATCCGCCGGGACGCCGGGCAGGTATGGGCAAGCCAGCCCCCGGCCGGAGAAATACGTCACCTGCCCCAGGGTCTCCAGCACCGCATCGCCAACGAGGCCAGGGAAAGGCCGCCACCCGCATCCGGCGGAACCGGTCAGGACCTGGCAGCCGCGGCGATGCTTCTCCGCGCGATGCCGGAGTCATCAACCACCGAGGGTCGGCGAATCCAGGGAGAGCTCAGGCATCTCCTGGAAGGCGCTGCGGCCCGGCGGGCCGAAAGCTCTGCCTCCCAAAGGCAGGGGTACCCCTCGGAACCTCGTGCCGCGACTTCCCGACCCATGCGGGAAGCCTCGGTCTACACCGGGCGCACGCGCAACACCGCGCCTGCGGCCCCGGGTCACCTCGGCGACGAGCACCCTCATCGCGACCGTCGGGCACGCCTCAACGAAAGGGTGCGCCGAGGCTATCACCCCAGGCGTGGGGGACGCTACGACAGTGGGGAGGATCGGAGTCCCTCGCCCGAACCACCCGGTCCGCAGGTCTTCAGCCGAGCCATTCGGCGGGCGCCGTTTCCGCCCCGATTCCGACCCCCGACTACTATCACAAAGTACTCGGGGGAAACGAGACCGGAATTGTGGCTCGCGGACTACCGCCTGGCCTGTCAACTGGGTGGAACGGACGACGACAACCTCATCATCCGCAACCTCCCCCTGTTCCTCTCCGACACTGCTCGCGCCTGGTTGGAGCACCTGCCTCCGGGGCAGATTTCCAACTGGGAGGATCTGGTCCAAGCTTTCGCCGGCAACTTCCAGGGCACGTACGTGCGCCCCGGGAATTCCTGGGACCTCCGAAGCTGTCGGCAACTGCCGGGAGAGTCTCTTCGGGACTACATCCGGCGGTTCTCAAAGCAGCGCACCGAGCTGCCCAACATCACCGACTCCGATGTCATCGGTGCGTTCCTTGCCGGCACCACATGCCGCGACCTGGTGAGCAAGTTGGGTCGCAAGACCCCCACTAGGGCGAGCGAGCTGATGGACATCGCCACCAAGTTCGCCTCCGGCCAGGAGGCGGTAGAGGCCATCTTCCGAAAGGACAAGCAGCCCCAGGGCCGCCCGTCGGAAGATGCTCCCGAGGCGTCTACTCCACGCGGCGCCAAGAAGAAAGGCAGGAGGAAGTCGCAAGCGAAACGCGACGCTCCCGACGCAGACCTTGTCGCCGCCGCCGAACATAAGAACCCTCGGAAGCCCCCCGGAGGTGCTAACCTCTTCGACAAGGCACTCAAGGAGACGTGCCCCTACCATCAGGGGCCCGTCAAGCACACCCTCGAAGAGTGCGTCATGCTTCGGCGCCACTTCCACCGGGCCGGGCCACCCACAGAGGGTGGCAGGGCCCGCGACGACGACAAAAGAGAAGATCGCCAAGCAGGAGAGTTCCCCGAGGTCCGCGACTGCTTCATGATCTATGGAGGGCATGCGGCGAATGCCTCGGCTCGGCATCGTAAGCAAGAGCGTCGGGAGGTCTGCTCGGTGAAGGTGGCGGCACCAGTCTACCTAGACTGGTCCGACAAGCCCATCACCTTCGACCGGGACGACCACCCCGACCACGTGCCGAGCCCGGGGAAGTACCCGCTCGTCGTCGACCCCGTCATCGGCGACGTCCGGCTCACCAAGGTCCTGATGGATGGGGGCAGCTGCCTCAATATCATCTACGCCGAGACCCTCAGGCTCATGCGCGTCGATCTGTCATCCGTCCGAGCAGGCGCTGCGCCCTTCCATGGGATCATTCCTGGGAAGCGCGTCCAGCCCCTCGGACAGCTCGACCTTCCTGTCTGCTTCGGAACACCCTCCAACTTCCGAAGGGAAACTTTGACGTTCGAGGTGGTCGGGTTCCGAGGAACTTACCACGCGGTGCTGGGAAGGCCATGCTACGCAAAGTTCATGGCCATCCCCAACTACACCTACCTGAAGCTCAAGATGCCGGGCCCCAACGGGGTCATCACCGTCGGCCCCACGTACAAACACGCGTTCGAATGCGATGTGGAGTGCGTGGAGTACGCTGAGGCCCTCGCCGAGTCCGAGGCCCTCATCGCCGACCTGGAAAGCCTCTCCCGAGAGGTGCCGGACGTGAAGCGACATGCCGGCAACTTCGAGCCAGCGGAGACGGTTAAGGCCGTCCCTCTCGACCCCAGCGGTGACACCTCCAAGCAGATCCGGATCGGTTCCGGGCTCGACCCCAAATAGGAAGCAGTGCTCGTCGACTTTCTCCGCGCAAACGCCGACGTCTTTGCGTGGAGTCCCTCGGACATGCCGGGCATACCGAGGGATGTCGCCGAGCACTCGCTGGACATTCGGGCCGGAGCCCGACCGGTCAGACAGCCTCTGCGCCGTTTCGACGAGGAAAGGCGCAGGGTGATAGGCGAGGAGATCCACAAGCTGATGGCAGCAGGGTTCATCAAAGAGGTATTCCATCCCCAATGGCTTGCCAACCCTGTGCTTGTGAGGAAGAAAGGGGGGAAATGGCGGATGTGTGTAGACTACACTGGCCTCAACAAAGCATGTCCGAAGGTCCCCTACCCTCTACCTCGCATCGATCAAATCGTGGACTCCACTGCTGGGTGCGAAACCCTGTCATTCCTCGATGCCTACTCAGGGTATCATCAAATCAAGATGAAAGAGTCCGACCAGCTCGCGACTTCTTTCATCACGCCTTTCGGCATGTACTGTTATGTCACCATGCCGTTCGGTTTGAGGAACGCGGGTGCAACCTACCAGCGGTGCATGAACCATGTGTTCGGCGAGCACATTGGTCGCACGGTCGAGGCCTACGTCGATGACATCGTAGTCAAGACAAGGAAAGCCTCTGACCTTCTCTCCGACCTCGAAGTGACATTCCGGTGTCTCAAGGCGAAGGGCGTCAAGCTCAATCCCGAGAAGTGCGTCTTCGGGGTGCCCCGAGGCATGCTCCTGGGATTCATCGTCTCCGAGCGGGGCATCGAAGCCAACCTGGAGAAAATCGCTGCCGTCACCGGCATGGGGCCCATCAAGGACTTAAAAGGCGTACAGAGGGTCATGGGATGTCTCGCGGCTTTGAGCCGTTTCATCTCGCGCCTCGGCGAAAGAGGCTTGCCCTTGTACCGTCTCTTAAGAAAGGTCGAATGCTTCACTTGGACACCCGAGGCCGAGGAAGCTCTCGGGAACCTGAAGGCGCTCCTCACCCAGGCGCCCATCTTGGTACCCCCGGCTGATGGAGAAGCCCTCCTGGTCTACGTCGCCGCCACCACTCAGGTGGTTAGCGCCGCGATCGTGGTCGAAAGGCGAGAAGAGGGGCATGCATTGCCCATTCAGAGGCCGGTTTACTTCATCAGCGAAGTGCTGTCCGAAACCAAGATCCGCTACCCACAAGTTCAGAAGCTGCTGTATGCAGTGATCCTGACGAGGCGAAAGCTGCGACATTACTTCGAGTCTCATCCGGTGACTGTGGTGTCATCATTCCCCCTGGGGGAGATTGAAAGGGAATTAGGCTTACACCTAGTTCCTAAATAATTTTGGTGGTTGAATTGTCCAACACAAATATTGGACTAACTACTTTACTCTAGTGCATAAGTTATACAGGTGCAAAAGGTTCACAATCAGCCAATAAAAAGACCAAGTGTTGGATTCAACTAAGGAGCAGTAAGGCAACCGAGGGCACCTCTGGCTGGAGGCACTGGACTGTCCGGTGTGCACCGGACATGTCCGGTGCGGCCAGAGGACTTCGACTCAAACTCTTCGCCCTCGGGAATTCTCGGAAGCCGGCGCGCTATAATTCACCGGACTGTCCGGTGTGCACCGGACATGTCCGGTGCTCCAAGAAAACGCGGCCTCCGGAACTCGCCAGCCTCGGGTTCGCTCGGCAGCAGCTCCGCTAAAATTCACCGGACTGTCCGGTGTGCACCGGACTGTCCGGTGTGCCAGCGGAGCAACGGCTCCCTGCGGCGCCAACGGCTCCCTGCGGAGCATTTAATGCGCGCGCAGCGCGCGCAGACGTCAGGATCGCCCATACCGGTGCACCGGACATCAAACAGTACATGTCCGGTGTGCACCGGACACCCAGGAGGGCCCAGAAGTCAGAAGCTCCAACGGTCAGAATCCAACGGCAATGGTGACGTGGCAGGGGCACCGGACTGTCCGGTGTGCACCGGACTGTCCGGTGCGCCATCGAACAGACAGGTTCCAGCAACGGTCACTTTTGGTGGTTGGGGCTATAAATACCCCAACCACCCCACATTCATTGCTATCCAAGTTTTCCACTTCTCAACTACTACAAGAGCTCTAGCATTCAATTTTAGACACACCAAATAGATCAAGTCCTCTCCAAATTCCACACAACACCATTGTGACTAGAGAGAGTGATTTGCTTGTGTTCTTTCGAGCTCTTGCGCTTGGATCGCATTCTTTTCTTTCTCACTTGTTCTTGAGATCATCACTCAATTGTAACCAAGGCAAGAGGCACCAATTGTGTGGTGGCCCTTGCGGGGAAGTTTTGTTCCCGGTTGATTGAGAAGAAGAGAAAGCTCACTCGATCCGTGGGATCGTTTGAGAGAGGGAAGGGTTGAAAGAGACCCGGCCTTTGTGGCCTCCTCAACGGGGAGTAGGTTTGCGAGAACCGAACCTCGGTAAAACAAATCCTCGTGTCACACTCTTATTTGCTTGCGATTTGTTTTGCGCCCTCTCTCGCGGACTCGTTTCTTTATTACTAACGCTAACCCGGCTTGTAGTTGTGATTATTTTTGTAAATTTCAGTTTCGCCCTATTCACCCCCCCTCTAGGCGACTATCAATTGGCATCAGAGCCCGGTGCTTCATTAGAGCTTAACCGCTCGAAGTGATGTCGGGAGATCACACCAAGAGGGAGATGGAGACCGGCGACAAGCCCACTACAAGCCAAGGGAGCACTTCATCGGAAGAGTCCCGCACCAAGAGAAGGGAGAAGAAGAAGAACTCCTCCAAGCGGAAGGAGAAAAGATCTTCCTCTTCTCACCACAAGGAGAAGAAGGAAAAATCCTCTTCTCACAAGCCGCATCGGAGTGGGGACAAGCACAAGAGGATGAGGAAGGTGGTCTACTACGAGACCGACACTTCATCGACATCCACCTCCGGCTCCGACGCGGCGTCCGTCACTTCTAAACGCCAAGAGCGTAAGAAGTATAGTAAGATCCCCCTACGCTACCCTCGCACTCCTAAACATACACCTTTACTTTCCGTCCCATTAGGCAAACCACCAACTTTTAATGGTGAAGATTATGCTATGTGGAGCAATTTAATGCGATTTCATCTAACCTCTCTCCACAAAAGTATATGGGATGTTGTTGAGTATGGTGTACAGGTACCATCCGTAGGGGATGAGGACTATGACACGGACGAAGTGGCCCAAATCGAGCACTTCAACTCCCAAGCCGCAACCATTCTCCTTGCCTCTCTAAGCAAGGAGGAATACAACAAAGTACAAGGGTTGAAGAACGCCAAAGAGATTTGGGACCTACTCAAGACGGCGCACGAGGGTGATGAACTCACCAAGATCACCAAGCGGGAAACGATCGAGGGGGAGCTCGGTCGCTTCCGTCTTCGCCAAGGGGAGGAGCCACAAGACATGTACAACCGGCTCAAGACCATGGTGAACCAAGTGCGCAACCTCGGGAGCACAAAATGGGATGACCACGAAGTGGTTAAGGTTATTTTAAGAGCACTTATTTTCCTTAACCCTACTCAAGTACAATTAATTCGTGGTAATCCTAGATATCCACTAATGACCCCCGAGGAAGTCATCGGGAATTTTGTGAGTTTTGAATGCATGATTAAGGGCTCCAAGAAAATTAACGAGCTTGATGAGCCTTCCACATCCGAGGCGCAACCGGTGGCCTTCAAGGCAACGGAGGAGAAGAAGGAGGAGTCTACACCAAGTAGACAACCAATTGACGCCTCCAAGCTCGACAACGAGGAGATGGCCCTAATCATCAAGAGTTTTCGGCAAATCCTTAGGCAACGGAAGGGGAAGGATTACAAATTCCGTTCCAAGAAGGTTTGCTACAAGTGTGGTAAGCCCGGTCATTTTATTGCAAAATGTCCTATGTCTAGTGATAGTGACAGGGGCGACGACAAGAAGGGCAAGAGGAAGGAGAAGAAGAGATACTACAAGAAGAAGGGCGGCGATGCCCATGTTTGTCGGGAGTGGGACTCCGACGAAAGCTCAAGCGACTCCTCCGACGACGAGGACGCCGCCAACATCGCCGTCACCAAGGGCCTCCTCTTCCCCAACGTCGGCCACAAGTGTCTCATGGCCAAGGACGGCAAAAAGAAGGTAAAGTCAAAGTCCTCCACTAAATATGAAACATCTAGTGATGAGGATGATGATAAAAATGAAGAGGAAAATTTGCGCATTCTTTTTGCTAACCTCAACATGCAACAAAAGGAAAAATTAAATGAATTGATTAGTGCTATACATGAGAAGGATGATCTCTTGGATTCTCAAGAGGACTTCCTTATTAAAGAAAATAAGAAGCATGTTAAGGTTAAAAATGCTTATGCTCTGGAAAAAGAAAAATGTGAAAAATTGTCTAGTGAGCTAAGCACTTGTCATGAGACTTTAGACAACCTTAGAAATGAAAATGCAAATTTATTAGCTAAGGTTGATTCTCATATTTGCAATGTTTCAATTCCTAGAAATGATAATGATGACTTGATTGCTAGGATTGAAAAATTGAACTGTTCTATTGCTAGCCTTAGAAATGAGAATGAGAAATTAATTGCTAAGGCTAAGGATTTTGATGTTTGCAATGCTACTATTTCCGACCTTAGAACTAAAAATGATTTATTGCATGCTAAGGTTGTTGAACTTAAATCTTGCAAACCCTCTACATCTAATGTTGAGCATGTTACCATTTGTACTAGATGTAGAGATATTAATGTTGATGCTATCCATGATCACCTAGCCTTAATTAAAAAACAAAATGATCACATAGCTCAACTTAATGCTAAGATTAGAGAGCATGACTTAGAAAATGAAAAATTTAAACTTGCTAGAAGCATGCTCTATAATGGGAGACGCCCTGGCATTAAGGACGGCATTGGCTTCCAAAGGGGAGACAATGTCAAAATTAATGCCCCTCCAAAGAACCTATCTAACTTTGTTAAGGGCAAGGCTCCCATGCCTCAGGATAACGAGGGTTACATTTTGTACCCTGCCGGCTATCCTGAGAGCAAGATTAAGAAAATTCATTCTAGGAAGTCTCACTCTGGCCCTAATCATGCTTTCATGTATAAGGGTGAGACATCTAGATCTAGGCAACCAACCCATGCCAAGTTGCCTAGAAAGAAAACTACTAATGCATCAAATAATCATGCCATTTCATTTAAGACTTTTGATGCATCTTATGTTTTAACTAACAAATCAGGCAAGGTAGTTGCCAAAATTGTTGGGGGCAAACACAAGGGCTCCAAGACTTGTGTTTGGGTACCCAAAGTTCTTGTATCTAATGCCAAAGGACCCAAAACCGTTTGGGTACCTAAAACAAAGAACTAAACTTGTTTTGTAGGTTTATGCATCTGGGGGCTCAAGTTGGATACTCGACAGCGGGTGCACAAACCACATGACAGGGGAGAAAAGGATGTTCTCCTCATATGAGAAAAACCAGGATCCCCAACGAGCTATCACATTCGGGGATGGAAATCAAGGTTTGGTCAAAGGTTTGGGTAAAATTGCTATATCTCCTGACCATACTATTTCCAATGTTTTTCTTGTAGACTCTTTAGATTACAATTTGCTTTCCGTATCCCAATTATGTCAAATGGGCTACAACTGTCTTTTTACTGATATAGGTGTTACTGTCTTTAGAAGAAGTGATGATTCAATAGCTTTCAAGGGAGTGCTAGAGGGTCAGCTATACTTAGTAGATTTTAATAGAGCTGAACTCGACACTTGTTTGATTGCTAAGACTAACTTGGGTTGGCTCTGGCACCGCCGACTAGCCCATGTTGGAATGAAGAATCTTCACAAGCTTCTAAAGGGAGAACACATTTTGGGACTGACCGATGTTCATTTTGAGAAAGACAGGATTTGTAGCGCATGCCAAGCCGGGAAGCAAGTTGGTGTCCATCATCCACACAAAAACATCATGACTACCGACAGGCCACTGGAGCTCCTTCACATGGATTTGTTCGGCCCGATCGCTTACATAAGCATCGGCGGTAGTAAGTATTGTCTTGTAATTGTGGATGATTATTCTCGCTTCACTTGGGTATTCTTTTTACAGGAAAAATCACAAACCCAAGAGACCTTAAAAGGATTCTTGAGACGGGCTCAAAATGAGTTCGGCTTAAGGATCAAGAAAATTAGAAGCGACAATGGGACGGAGTTCAAGAACGCTCAAATTGAAGGTTTCCTTGAGGAGGAGGGCATCAAGCATGAGTTCTCTTCTCCCTACACTCCACAACAAAATGGTGTAGTGGAGAGGAAGAATCGAACTCTACTGGACATGGCAAGAACCATGCTTGATGAGTACAAGACACCGGATCGGTTTTGGGCCGAGGCGGTCAACACCGCCTGCTACGCCATCAACCGGTTATATCTACACCGAATCCTCAAGAAGACATCTTATGAACTCCTAACCGGTAAAAAGCCAAATATTTCATATTTTAGAGTTTTTGGTAGCAAATGTTTTATTCTTATCAAAAGAGGTAGAAAATCTAAATTTGCTCCTAAAACTGTAGAAGGCTTTTTACTAGGATATGACTCAAACACAAGGGCATATAGAGTCTTTAACAAGTCCTCAGGGCTCGTTGAAGTTTCTTGTGACGTTGTGTTTGATGAGACTAACGGCTCTCAAGTAGAGCAAGTTGATCTTGATGATATAGGTGAAGAACAGGCTCCATGCATAGCGCTAAGGAACATGTCCATTGGTGATGTGTGTCCTAAGGAATCCAAAGAGCCTCCAAATGCACAAGATCAACCATCCTCCTCCACGCAAGTATCTCCACCGACTCAAGTTGAGGATGAGGCTCAAGATGTTGAACAAGAAGATCAAGAAGATGAGCCACCTCAAAATGACGGCAACAATCAAGGGGGAGATTCAAATGATGAAGACAAGGAGGATGAACAACCAAGGCCGCCACACCCAAGAGTCCACCAAGCAATCCAACGAGATCACCCCGTCGACACCATCCTCGGCGACATTCATAAGGGGGTAACTACTCGATCTCGTGTTGCTCATTTTTGTGAACATTACTCGTTTGTTTCCTCCATTGAGCCACACAGGGTAGAGGAAGCACTTCAAGATTCGGATTGGGTGATGGCGATGCAAGAGGAGCTCAACAATTTCACGAGGAACGAGGTATGGCACTTAGTTCCACGTCCTAATCAAAATGTTGTAGGAACCAAGTGGGTCTTCCGCAACAAGCAAGACGAGCATGGTGTGGTGACAAGGAACAAAGCTCGACTCGTGGCCAAGGGGTATTCACAAGTCGAAGGTTTGGATTTTGGTGAAACCTATGCACCCGTAGCTAGGCTTGAGTCAATTCGCATATTATTAGCCTATGCTACTTACCATGGCTTCAAGCTTTATCAAATGGACGTGAAGAGTGCCTTCCTCAATGGACCAATCAAGGAGGAGGTCTATGTTGAGCAACCTCCCGGCTTTGAAGACAGTGAGTACCCTAACCATGTTTATAGGCTCTCTAAGGCGCTTTATGGGCTCAAGCAAGCCCCAAGAGCATGGTATGAATGCCTTAGAGATTTCCTTATTGCAAATGGTTTCAAAGTCGGCAAGGCCGATCCTACTTTATTCACTAAGACTCTTGATAATGATTTGTTTGTATGCCAAGTTTATGTTGATGATATCATATTTGGGTCTACTAACAAATCTACATGTGAAGAATTTAGTAGGATCATGACACAAAAATTCGAGATGTCGATGATGGGGGAGTTGAAGTACTTTCTAGGATTTCAAGTCAAGCAACTCCAAGAGGGCACCTTCATTAGCCAAACAAAGTATACTCAAGATATCCTAAGCAAGTTTGGGATGAAGGATGCCAAGCCCATCAAGACACCCATGGGAACTAATGGGCATCTCGACCTCGACACGGGAGGTAAGTCCGTGGATCAAAAGGTATACCGGTCGATGATTGGTTCATTGCTTTACTTATGTGCATCTCGACCGGACATTATGCTTTCCGTTTGCATGTGTGCAAGATTCCAAGCCGACCCTAAGGAATCACACCTTACGGCCGTGAAACGAATCTTGAGATATTTGGCTTTTACTCCTAAGTTTGGGCTTTGGTACCCTCGGGGATCCACCTTTGATTTGATTGGATATTCGGATGCCGATTGGGCGGGGTGTAGGATTAACAGGAAGAGCACATCGGGGACTTGCCAGTTCTTGGGAAGATCCTTGGTGTCATGGGCTTCAAAGAAGCAAAATTCGGTCGCTCTTTCCACCGCCGAAGCCGAGTATATTGCCGCAGGCCATTGTTGCGCGCAATTGCTTTGGATGAGGCAAACCCTGCGGGACTACGGTTACAAATTAACCAAAGTCCCTTTGCTATGTGATAATGAGAGTGCAATCAAAATGGCCGACAATCCCGTCGAGCACAGCCGCACTAAGCACATAGCCATTCGGTATCATTTTCTTCGGGATCACCAACAAAAGGGGGATATCGAGATTTCTTACATTAATACTAAAAATCAATTAGCCGATATCTTTACCAAGCCACTTGATGAGCAATCCTTTACCAGACTTAGGCATGAGCTCAATATTCTTGATTCTAGGAATTTCTTTTGCTAAACTTGCACACATTGCACATGAATATACCTTTGATCATGTCTCTTTTATATATGCTATGACTAATGTGTTTTCAAGTGAATTTCAAACCAAGTCATAGGTATATTGAAAGGGAATTGGAGTCTTCGGCGAAGACAAAGGCTTCCACTTCGCTCTACTACTCATCCTTCGCTGTCGCTCCGCATCATCTCTCCAACTTTGGTATAACCTTTACTCATTCATTTCATGACCAAAGGGGGAGCAAGTACCTCATTGGGCTCTAATGATTCCGTTTTTGGCGATTCATGCCAAAGGGGGAGAAAATATGAGCCCAAAGCAAAAGGACCGCACCACCACCTAACTTTTTAAATTTGATGATTTTCATTGGCAAATTTCAAAATTGGTATCTCTTTATGTTCTAAAGGGGGAGGAAATAGTATTTCAAAATGATAAATCAAAACCCTCTTGAACACTAAGAGGAGGATCTCATTTAGGGGGAGTTTTGTTTAATCAAAGGAAAAGCATTTGAACAAAGGAAGAAAATTTCAAATCTTGAAAATGCTTTGCAAATCTTATTCATTTACCTTTGACTATCTTGCAAAATGACTTTGAAAAGGATTTACAAAAGAGTTTGCAAAAACAAAACCTATGGTGCAAATGTGGTCCAATATGTCAAAAACAAAGAAAACAATCCATGCGCATCATATAAGTATGCATTGGCTCAATTCCAAGCAACCTTTGCACTTACATTATGTAAACTAGTTCAATTATGCACTTCTATATTTGCTTTGGTTTGTGTTGGCATCAATCACCAAAAAGGGGGAGATTGAAAGGGAATTAGGCTTACACCTAGTTCCTAAATAATTTTGGTGGTTGAATTGTCCAACACAAATATTGGACTAACTACTTTACTCTAGTGCATAAGTTATACAGGTGCAAAAGGTTCACAATCAGCCAATAAAAAGACCAAGTGTTGGATTCAACTAAGGAGCAGTAAGGCAACCGAGGGCACCTCTGGCTGGAGGCACCGGACTGTCCGGTGTGCACCGGACATGTCCGGTGCGGCCAGAGGACTTCGACTCAAACTCTTCGCCCTCGGGAATTCTCGGAAGCCGGCGCGCTATAATTCACCGGACTGTCCGGTGTGCACCGGACATGTCCGGTGCTCCAAGAAAACGCGGCCTCCGGAACTCGCCAGCCTCGGGTTCGCTCGGCAGCAGCTCCGCTAAAATTCACCGGACTGTCCGGTGTGCACCGGACTGTCCGGTGTGCCAGCGGAGCAACGGCTCCCTGCGGCGCCAACGGCTCCCTGCGGAGCATTTAATGCGCGCGCAGCGCGCGCAGACGTCAGGATCGCCCATACCGGTGCACCGGACATCAAACAGTACATGTCCGGTGTGCACCGGACACCCAGGAGGGCCCAGAAGTCAGAAGCTCCAACGGTCAGAATCCAACGGCAATGGTGACGTGGCAGGGGCACCGGACTGTCCGGTGTGCACCGGACTGTCCGGTGCGCCATCGAACAGACAGGTTCCAGCAACGGTCACTTTTGGTGGTTGGGGCTATAAATACCCCAACCACCCCACATTCATTGCTATCCAAGTTTTCCACTTCTCAACTACTACAAGAGCTCTAGCATTCAATTTTAGACACACCAAATAGATCAAGTCCTCTCCAAATTCCACACAACACCATTGTGACTAGAGAGAGTGATTTGCTTGTGTTCTTTCGAGCTCTTGCGCTTGGATCGCATTCTTTTCTTTCTCACTTGTTCTTGAGATCATCACTCAATTGTAACCAAGGCAAGAGGCACCAATTGTGTGGTGGCCCTTGCGGGGAAGTTTTGTTCCCGGTTGATTGAGAAGAAGAGAAAGCTCACTCGATCCGTGGGATCGTTTGAGAGAGGGAAGGGTTGAAAGAGACCCGGCCTTTGTGGCCTCCTCAACGGGGAGTAGGTTTGCGAGAACCGAACCTCGGTAAAACAAATCCTCGTGTCACACTCTTATTTGCTTGCGATTTGTTTTGCGCCCTCTCTCGCGGACTCGTTTCTTTATTACTAACGCTAACCCGGCTTGTAGTTGTGATTATTTTTGTAAATTTCAGTTTCGCCCTATTCACCCCCCCTCTAGGCGACTATCAGAGATCATCCAGTGCCGAGAAGCCTCGGGACGGATCGCAAAGTGGGCGGTGGAAATCATGGGCGAGACAATCTCATTCGCCCCTCGGAAGGCCATCAAGTCCCAGGTACTGGCGGACTTCGTAGCCGAATGGGTCGAC
Organism: Zea luxurians; assembly: GCA_029449295.1. NCBI lineage: Eukaryota > Viridiplantae > Streptophyta > Magnoliopsida > Poales > Poaceae > Zea > Zea luxurians. The sequence goes on along the minus strand of JAOPSE010000006.1, from coordinate 114,205,387 downwards.
ACCCAGTTGCCGACGGCTCCGATCCAACCGGAGCTCTGGACCATGTTTTTCGACGGGTCGCTAATGAAGACGGGAGCCGGCGCGGGCCTGCTCTTCGTCTCGCCCCTCGGGAAACACCTGCGCTACGTGCTGCGCCTCCATTTCCCGGCGTCCAACAATGTGGCTGAGTACGAAGCTCTGATCAACGGATTGCGGATCGCCATCGAGCTAGGGGTCCGACGCCTCGACGCTCGCGGCGACTCGCAACTCGTCATCGACCAGGTCATGAAAAACTCCCACTGCCGCGACCCGAAGATGGAGGCCTATTGTGATGAGGTTCGACGCCTAGAAGACAAGTTCTACGGGCTCGAGCTCAACCACATCGCCCGGCGCTACAACGAGACTGCAGACGAGCTGGCAAAGATAGCCTCGGGGCGAACAACGGTTCCCCCGGGCGTCTTCTCCCGGGATCTGCACCAACCCTCCGTCAAGATCGGCGACACGTCCGAGCCCGAGGCGCCCTCGGCCCCGTCCGAGGTGACCTCGGCCCAGCCCGAGCCACCCTCGGCTCAGCCCGAGGAGCCCTCGGCCCCCGAGGGCGAAGCCCTACGCATCGAGGAGGAGCGGAGCGGGGTCATGCCAAATCAAGATTGGCAGACCCCGTTGTCGGTGTTTAGGGTCCGACCGCACACCTGGGGTTGCCCCTCGAGGTGTTTTAGGAGTAGGAAGGTGTCGACAACTGTAGCAGAATGGTTCGTGCCGATCGCACGAGGGACGGTGGACAAGATTTACAGGTTCGGGCCGCTTAGTGATGCGTAACACCCTACGTCCTGATGAGTATGCTTGGTGGATATGGTTACAAGAGAGCTCTCTGGATCGAGAATACAGAGGGTTGGGGTGGATGGCTAAGTAATGGGTCGATCGTTCTGAAGGGGTGCCCCCTAGGCCTTATATACTCGACCGTGGGGCAGTACACATGGATAAGATAACAACAAGTGGCTAAAAGATAGTGAACCTCTCGAGATTATCCTTTTCGTAACCCTCGCCGACTTATCTTCACGTGGCTTCGTTGCATGGAGGCCCCGACGCGGGAAAGTCGGATCTCTGTTGCAGCCAATCGCTCGACGCTTTGGACCGTCTGGGTTTGCACCAATCCGGCCTTATGTCGCCCTGCGTTGCTGGTTGTTTTTCCCCAGGCCCACGAAAAAATAACCTCACGATTTATTGGACCCTTGGGCCTTTCGTGAGGTCCTTTTACTCTTTTAGTGGACCCGGGGGATATCTATCCCCCACAAGCCCCCGATCTTTGGGTTAATTTAGAGGTAATCAACCCGAAGATCTCAGGTCCAGCTTGTAGGTGATTTGAAGAAAGATGGCTCCTTGTTGTTCTCTCCTATTTCGATCACTTGTTGACCAAAACCTAGCTTCGTGCCTGTGCCTTAGAGATCGGCATTCCTGTTTGTAGGATTCTGAACTTCATTGGGTGCACCGGAGGTGCACCCAATGGGTGTAGCCCCCGAGCTTCGAGTAGATTTTAGAAAATAATCTACTCGAAGGTCTTTAGCAGAGATTACTTCCATTTGTGTTCCTTTATTCCAGTTGAGAATTGGCTTCTTAATCTTGTCCCATGCCCTTAGAAATTGGTGCTATCCTGGCTTAGAATGACAATCCATGGGGTGCACCGAAGGTGCACCCAATGGGTGTAGCCCCCGACCTTCAAGTGGATTTTTTTTGAGGATAATTCGCTTGAAGGTCTTCTTTTTGTGTCCTTTTGCTGAAGTTTACTCTTTCTGCTCATAAAAAGGGTTGGCATGATGTCATCCGTGCTATGTCATCAACATTATGCTTCAGAGGTCAGCATGTGTTTTGTCTTTTGCAGCCGAACTTGCAATCCTTCCATATCTTGCTAGGTAGCGTAGTTTATTTGCTCTGCAACTGATTGGACATTCGATGGACGTTCTCTGTCTAGTCTTCAAGTCATGTCTGTCGACCATATTTTGCACTCTGCTGGCTATACTTGGCTTCCCTCTAACTCTTGTTGATATCTCATTTTTGTCTTGAGGCATTCACTGCATGCTCTGTACAGATGTGACCATTTTGAAAAATATACTGACAATTCCTGGGCGTCCCCCCCCAATGGGTGTGGGCAAGGGACGGCTTGGTACGCTGAGTGTTTTAACCGGTTGCTTCTGAGTTGTAATGTGATGGGACGACGAGTGTAATCATATCCTCTGCGCTGTTGACTGGAGTCCCAATGGGTGTAGTGCTGCATGAAACGGCGTCAGCCGCCTGACGTGTCTTTGGACGGGTGGAGTTGTATATTGAATGCTTAGCGACTGTTCAGTGACCGCGGTTGGAGGTGAGCGGTTGCCTTTCTCTTCTATAAATAACGCTGTTGCCCCTCTGGTTTCTTCACATCTCTTCGCTATTCCTTACTGCTTCCTTCTCTCCTTTTCTGCTTGCTTCCACCATGGGAAAAAACAATAAGCGCAAGCGCGAGCTGACTCCTCCATCGGAGGACTTCGGCGACTCGGAGTACTCGGAGGAGGAGTTCTCCTCCGAGTCCGAGAGGTCTCCGGCCCCCGTCTCTCCCCCGGCGTCGTCCGATGACTCGGACGACTCCCAGGGGATAGCCGCGGAGGTCTGGGCGTACATCCGGGCCGTCGAGCGCTCCGGGCTCGAGGGCTCGGATGAGTCCGAGTACTCCTCGGATGAGGAGGACTCAGACGGCGGCGGCGAGGGCGAGGACGACGACGACGACGACGACGATGACGACGACGACGACGACGACGACGGCAGCGGCAGTGGCGGGGGCGGTGGCAACGGCAGCAGCAGGGGCAGCACCAGGGGCGGCGGCAGCAGGGGCGGCACCAAGAGCGGCGGCGGCGGCAGGGGCAGGGCCAGTGGCTAGATGCCACTGGTCTTTTTAAATATTAGTATAGATTAGAAATAGTATAGTTAGATAATGTAGTAGTATTAGTAATGTAGAGTAGTATAGTGTAGCGTAGTAGCAGTAGTAGCAGTAGAGTGTAGTATAGTAGTAGAAATAGGGAAGTATCAACTCATAATGAGTTGATTTGTAAGTATTGCCACTTCCCTTAAATGAAGAATGAATTTGGTTCCCTCTTGATGACTCGCTTTGTTTGTCTATAAATCTGATTCTTTTGAGACCATAGACGACCAGCTTGATCATTATACTGACGCTTCCGAGCAATATTGCAGCCTGCATCAATGTTTTTAGAAGTAATGCCGAGTGATTGAAGGTCAACGTTGGCATTTTAGAAGTAATGCCGAACGATCGAACTCGAGATCAACGTTTTAGAGGCAACGCCGAGTGACTGAGTAGCGACGCCGGCATTTTAGAGGCAACGCCGAGTAGTTGAACTCGAGATCAGCGTTTTAGAGGCAACGCCGAGTTATTAAGGGTCGCTGTTCGGCATTTTAGAAGTAATGTCAAGCGATTAAGCTCAAGATCGACGTTTTAGAGGTAACCCCGAGTGACTGAATAGTGACGTCGGCATTTTAGAGGCAACGCCGAGTTATCGGACTCGAGATCAGCGTTTTAGAGGCAACGCCGAGTGATTGAAGGTCAACGTTGGCATTTTAGAAGTAATGCCGAACGATTGAACTCGAGATCAGCGTTTTAGAGGCAACGCCGAGTGACTGGATAGTGACGTCGGCATTTTAGAGGCAATGCCGAGTTATTGAACCCGAGATCAGCGTTTTAGAGGCAACGCCGAGTGATTGAAGGTCAACGTTGGCATTTTAGAAGTAATGCCGAACGACTGAACTCGAGATCAGCGTTTTAGAGGCAACGCCGAGTGACTAAATAGTGACGTCGGCATTTTAGAGGCAATGCCGAGTTATTTTGAGGATTAACACCCGAGTAAGGAGATGGCCCACTCGTTTTTTGGGAAATAACTGCCGAATGACCACGTGGCATTCTGGGATTTCGGAAATAACCGCCGAGTGATGACTGGGCACTTTTTGAAACGGTATCTGGTCCGAGAATATCCCATAAGAGCTGCACTTTTAGCCGCCTTTGCTTTCCGCGCCCTAGTTCTTGCATTCCTGCTTCCAAATCCTCTCTGCGCTCGCCTCCAATCTGCTCACTGGTGAAATCGAGATGGCTCCCAAGAGGAAAATCGCGAGTTCTTCCGCTGTGGTGATTCCTCCAATTGATCCCAACAGCCAGTTGCCTTTCGCAGGTAACCACATGTCCATCATCTCTGAAGCCGAACTCCTCCACCTCGTGTCCATCGGGGTTCTTCCTCCACGGGAACTCTGTTCTTGGCGGATTTGCCACGGGACTACGGTCCCGACGGAGGATACTCACGAGTCCGTGGTTTACGCTCCTTTTCTTCTCCGCGGCCTTGGCCTTCCTATTTCTCCCTTTTTCCGTGGTCTTCTTGATTTCTACCACATCAACCTAACCCATCTGAACCCTAACTCAATTCTGCAAATTTCTATCTTCGTCCACTTATGTGAGGCCTTTCTTGGCGTGCTGCCGCATTTTGGCTTGTGGAAACACCTGTATCATTGTCGCCCTGGGATGGCCGGGGGACAACATCAGTTGGTTGGAGGTGCCAGCTTGGAGATGCGCCGGGGACGGAAAACTGAATATCTTGAGATTCCCCTTAAAGACAGCATTAAGGGATGGCGCCTGGAATGGTTTATAGTTGATAACTATGGAAATTCTCTCCCCCCCCGGTCAGGAAGACAGCCAGACGTTCGCACCCCGAGCTGGACCGAGTCTCCTACAGATGAGGAGGTGGCTGAGGCCAGTGTGCTGCTAGCTGAAGTTGGGCTATTGAAAGAGAGAGGGGTTTAACTGCTGAAGCTATAGTTGCTGACTTCGTTTTCAAAGACATTCAGCCACTGAAAGATAGAGTCCACCTGGCTTATCTGTATCAAGGCTTAGCCGACCCAACTCGAGTTACCAATAGAAGAATCCCTTCTGCAGATTTGGTGAGCCGACTGGAGATGATTCTTAGAGGCAAAGTATCCAATGTTGGTGCTCCGGTGGCGTACTCAGCCTGGAATCTACCTCCTGCCAAGGCCTTTACCCTTTTCGTGTCAAATCCACCTGCGACTGATGGCAGTCTGGGCCTTAGAACTCGGCCCTCTGATGAGGAGGTTAGTGCTTTGGTCGCCTCACTTGGGAAAATTCCTGATGATGAACGACAAATCCATTTCGAGGTGCCTTTGGATCCTACCGATGCTGAAATGAATGCCATGCTTGATATGTTGGCTGAAGATTCTTCTGACGCTACTCCTGCTGAGACATTGGAAGTGGCACCTCTCCCAGAGGTCGGTATAACCTTGGATGTTCAGAGACCTGTCCGTGCTCGCTCGAGGCGTCCCCGCCGAACCAATCAAACTGATCTTTCTGTTGATGAGCAGAAAAAGAAGAAGAGACGTATTCGGCGAGTATCTAGTTTGGATCAGGGTGCTGGTCCCTCGGTTCCTGCCGATGAGGAGGTTCCTGCGCCTGAATTTGCTGATGCTGACCCCAATGGGTGTGGTATGACTGTTGCTGATCCCAATGGGGGTGTTGCCAGTGTTGCTGATGAAGACGACGAAGAGGAAGAGAATGAGATCCCTCTGACTCGGAAGAACAGTCGGCAATTCCTCGCCAGTGGGGAAAGTAGTGGAGTTCCTTCTCCTGCTTTATCTGCCCTTGTTGGTCTACAAAACATATCCCTGGCCGACTTTGATCAAACTCTCGAAGATATGGTCCCAGAGGACTTGTTATCAGGGCCAGTGGATGATGACGTAACTGAAGCTTGTGGTGCCGTGCCGGACGCTGGGTTGAGGTCATCCCGTGCCTCGTCAACCTTAGAGCGCGATCTCGAGGGTCGGGATGTTAACTTGGATTGTCCTGATTCCATGGAAGTAGCCGAAGGCCCGTCAACCTTAGAGGTGGTTACTGCTGAAAGTTTGGACCCCAAGGATGGTGTTGACACATGTCCAGCCCCCGAGGGTGTCGTCGGGGATGACTTAGCCCGGGCGAAGAGTGCGAGCTCCTGCCCAGCCCCCGAGGGTGCTACCGGGGATAATCCAGCTCAAGTGGGCAGTGCCAACTATGGCCCAGTCCCCGAGGGTGCTCCAACAAGGTCTCCTTCCGGCACTTCCATGGACGTTCACGCTGGGTCACCTCCACACTCTGGCTGCATGGTGGTGGCCCAAACTTTGGATCGGGGCGTCGCTTTAGAAGGCAGCGTCCCCACTGATCGGGTATCCGGCTCTGTTGAAGGAGATGAACTGATTCCCGTTGTTCCGTTGCAAGCTGCTTCGGGTGATGACCTTGTGCCTGGTTATCATCTGGTTTCTCCTGATTTGGGGATCCCTTCGTTCTTCTCCAACCTCCAGGTACTGCGCTGTTTCTTAGCTTGACTTTTACATGAACTTTTGCCATTATGCTCATCTGTTCTTCTCATCAGGTTTTGGTGGATGGGATGACCAGCCAGCTGAAATTGCATGGTGCTCCTGTCCCAGAAGTGGCTTCATCTTTTTCGTGTTGGAATCCAGTGTCACTTCACCGCCGTGTATCCGAGTTGGAGGCGACTAATGCTGGTTAGTGCCCTTCTTTCTTTTCTTCGCACTTGTTGTGGACTGTTTTACCTTCTGACCTCATTTTGTTTGGTTATCCTTTGCTAGGAATGACTCGACAGATTGCGCTTCTTGAAGAAAAACATTCTCAAGAATGGGCTGAACTGTCTCAGCGATGCACTGATCTTGAGGAAAAGTACTCCCAAGGTCAGATTGAGCTGAGTCAGGTCTCTGCCGCCTTGGATGATGCCAATGCATTAAGTTCTTCCCTGCATGCTCAGCTCGACTGTGAAAAGGTGATATTCGAAACCGCACTTTCGTCTTGCTGTGCTCCTGTTATTTGCCTGGTTTTCTGAAGGAACCGATTTGCGCTTGCAGGAAGAAAAACGTATCCTTGCTGCTTCTCGTGACAATCTTGATAGGTTGTATCGAGATTCTAGCAATTCGCTGACTATTCTGGAGAGGAGTCATCGCTTTTCCATGGAGGAGTTAAACAATCTTCGCTATAAGCTGCAGGAGTCCTTGGATGATGTGATTCGCCTTCGGGAGTTGATATCGGCTAAAGACGTTGTCATCAAGAATCTGCGTGCTTCCAAGAAATCTGTTACCCAGGAGCTAGAGGCTGCCCAGTTGGCTGTCAAGGTTGCTGAAGAGACTTCCAGTACTCTGAGAGCCCAGCGCGATAGGGCCATGGATAAGGCCATTCGAGCGGGACGAATTCTGATGAGGAGACCTGGCGTAGTCGTTCCTGAAGATATAAGGGCTGACGTAAACGCTGCCCCTGATTCCTCGAGTCGTCCTTCTTCGTCAATTGCTCCTGGAAAAGACATTGCAAAATAGAGAAAACATTTCGCGTGCTCTAAGCGCGCAGCTTGCATGATTGAACATTTGTTAGAGGACACCAGTTTATTTGAATAACATAGTTACTCTCTCATTGTATCAGAATTTTTTAGTTAATGAGTTTGATAGTTATGACGCATGATGACTATGAATTTTGTCTGTGGGATATGGAAATCATCCCCTGAATTATATAGGCGAGAGCATGCTGCATTGGTCTTTAGTAGCCACCAGCTTAAGTCGATTGATCCGTTAGCAGGGCATAGTGGTCACCCTGAGTTAAGTAAGCGTGAGCATGTCGCACCGCCTTAAGTCGTTGCCGGCTTAAGTCGATTGCTCCGTTAGTAGGGCATAGTGGTCACCCCGAGTTAAGTAAGCGTGAGCATGTCGCACCGCCTTAAGTCGTTGCCGACTTAAGTCGATTGCTCCGTTGGCAGGGCATAGTGGTCACCCCGAGTTAAGTAAGCGTGAGCATGTCGCACCGCCTTAAGTCGTTGCCGACTTAAGTCGATTGCTCCGTTGGCAGGGCATAGTGGTCACCCCGAGTTAAGTAAGCGTGAGCATGTCGCACCGCCTTAAGTCGTTGCCGACTTAAGTCGATTGCTCCGTTAGCAGGGCATAGTGGTCACCCCGAGTTAAGTAAGAATGCAAGTCAATCGTAAATAAATTGAGTATCCTTGAAACCTTTTCTTTATTGATGGCATATTTCCACTTTACAGAGTACATCATCGTTATCCCAGCGGTTTTGAGGTACGGCTAAGGATAAAACTTTCTCAGGTGCTCTATGTTCCAGGAGTTCCCGACTTCCGTGCCATCCATCTGAGTGAGGCGATATGATCCGGGCCGAGTGACTTCTGCTACTATGAAGGGTCCTTCCCATAAGGGTGATAACTTGTGTCGTCCTTCTCCCGTTAGAATTCGGCGAAGGACGAGCTCCCCTACTGAAAAGAATCGTTGCCGCACAGCCTTGTCATGATAGCGCCTTAGAGTCTGCTGGTATCTTGCTGATTGGATTACTGCGTTTAGCCGTTCTTCCTCGAGTACGTCTATGTCCTCCAGCCTGGTGGTCTCAGCTTCTGCTATACTTTCAAAGATCAGCCTTGGCGCCCCAAACTTGAGATCAGCGGGCAGCACTGCCTCCGACCCATAAACCATGAAGAAAGGAGTGTTTCCATGCAAAGCTCGGCTAGGTTGGGTTCTTAGGCTCCAAACAACATAGGGTAATTCCCTTATCCACTTTCCTGCGAATTTTTCGTTCTTATCGAAAATCTTTTTACTGAGTGCATCCAATATCATCCCGTTGGCTCGCTCAACTTGCCCGTTGGCTCTTGGATGAGCTACAGATGCATACTTGATCTGAATGCTCCTTTGCTCGCAGAAGTCAAAGAATTCTGAACTCGTGAAGTTGGATCCTAAATCAGTTATGATGCTGTTTGGTATCCCGAATCTGAATATTATGTCTTGTATGAATTCCACGGCCTTAGCAGAAGTTAAGGAGGCAATAGGCTTGAATTCTATCCATTTAGTGAACTTGTCAATCGCTACCAGTACATGAGTGTATCCCCCTTGAGCTTTTTTGAAAGGTCCAATCATATCCAACCCCCAGCATGCAAAAGGCCAGGTCACTGGTATGGTCTGCAGCTGCTGTGCTGGCAGGTGTTGTTGCTTTGATAAGTATTGGCAGGCTTCGCACCTCTGAACTAACTCGGCTGCATCATTCTTTGCTGTTGGCCAATAGAACCCTGACCTGAAGACCTTCCCGACTAGTGTTCTGGAGGCTGCATGTATTCCACACTGCCCAGCATGGACCTCCTCCAGAAGTTGCTTTCCAGTGGATGGGAGAATGCACTTCATGAAGACTCCTGATGCACCCCTTCTGTACAGTGTCTCCCCAATCAGTGTATAGTGAGCTGACTGTCTTGCAATGCGCTCTGCCGAGTTCTTATCGTCTGGTTCTTCTTCATTCCTTATGTACTTAATGATTGGCTTTCTCCAGTCATCGGGATCTGACTCGGGTTGATCTATGATGTTGCACTCTTCCATTTGACTCATTGAGATACTTGGCTGCAGAATTTCTTGCACAAAAACTCCGGGTGGGACCTGAGTTCGACTAGACCCTAGCTTGGACAGTACATCGGCTGCCGTGTTCCGATCTCTGTCCACATGATGAAATTCTAGACCCTCGAATTTATCTTCCAGCTTTCGGACGGCAGTGCAGTATCTTCCCATCGAATCGTTTGAGCAATCCCACTCCTTATTTATCTGGCTGATGACTACCAGAGAATCCCCATATACCATTAATCTTTTGACGCCCAATGATATGGCAATGTTCAATCCATGGATCAAAGCTTCATACTCGGCTGCATTGTTGGAGGCCGGAAATAGCAACTGGAGGGCATACTTGAGGTGTTCGCCTCCAGGTGCAGTGAAAAGAATCCCCGCTCCTGCTCCCTGCAGCTTTAGTGAGCCATCAAAATACATTCGCCATACTTCTGCAGTCTCCGGGTTGTCTGGTACTTGTTGTTCAGTCCACTCTGATACAAAATCAACCAGTGCTTGGGTTTTGATGGCAGTGCGAGGCCGAAACTCGATGTCATGAGATCCCAGCTCACAGGCCCACTTGGCTATTCGACCGATGGCTTCCTTGTTGTGAAGAATATCCCCTATTGGAAAACTTGTGACTACTATGACTTTGTGGTCGTCAAAGTAGTGGCGCAGCTTGCGGGCAGTTAGAAGTACTGCATACAATAGTTTCTGAACTTGAGGATACTTTTTCTTTGAGGGGCCGAGGACTTCACTAATGAAATAGACAGGGTGTTGTATTGGGTAGGCATGCCCTTCTTCTACTCGCTCGACTACCAACGCAGTGCTTACCACGTGAGTCGTGCAAGAGATGTATAATAGCAAATCTTCAGCTGGTTGAGTTGACGTAGCTCGCCGAGGTGGTTTCAGTACTGGTGGTGTTGTCAAGAATTTTTTCAGAGCATCTAGAGCTTCTTGTGCTTCTGAAGTCCACTGAAATTTATCCACCTTCTTGAGTAACTTGTAAAACGGCAAACCTTTTTCTCCCAGCCTGGATATGAATCTGCTTAAAGCTGCCATGCATCCAGTAAGTCGCTGAACCTTCTTCTGCGATCGAGGTGCTTCCATCTTCATGATAGCTTCAATCTTATCCGGATTAGCCTCAACTCCCCGGTGGCTGACAATAAATCCGAGCAACTTTCCGGCTGGTACCCCAAAAACACATTTCTCGGGATTAAGCTTCCATCTATACCGCCTCAGGCTGTTGAAAACCAGTTGCAAATCTTCGATGAAGTCTTTTGAGTCCTGTGTTTTGATCACCACGTCATCCACATAGGCCTCCACACGCTTGCCCCAGTGATCGGCTAAGCATGTTTGAATAGCTCTCTGGTAAGTCGCTCCAGCGTTTTTGAGGCCAAACGGCATGGAGGTATAACAGAAAGCGCCAAAAGGAGTAATGAATGCCGTTTTTTCTTCATCTTCCTTCGCCAGACTAATCTGATGATATCCGGAATAGCAATCCAAGAAAGACAGCATAGAACATCCAGCGGTGGAGTCCACCACCTGATCTATCCTCGGGAGCCCGAAGGGATCCTTCGGACATTGTTTGTTGAGATCGGTATAATCAACACACATGCGCCAGTCCACTTTATTCTTTTTGAGTACAAGAACAGGATTGGCTAACCACTCGGGATGTAATACTTCTCTAATGAATCCAGCCGCGACTAAGCGAGCTAACTCGGCGCGAATGGCTTCTCTCTTATCAGGCGTGAAACGACGTAATTTCTGTCGAATCGGCCTCGCCTGGGGAAAAACCTTCAGTTTGTGCTCGGCCAGTTCTCTCGGGACTCCCGGCATATCCGCAGGTTGCCATGCGAATACATCTCGGTTATCTTGCAGAAACCGGACGAGCGCGCTTTCCTATTTGTCATCCAAACTGGAGCTGATGATGGTCGTCTTGCGCTCATCAGCGAACCCCAGGTTAATTCTCTTGGTTTCTTCAGTCGGCCGCATAGAGGTCGCGGTCTGAGCTTCATTTGCCGGTATTACGAGGTTCTCCTCAGGCTTAGAGTTCGCCATTGCGGAGGGAGCTGTCGATGGCTTGGCGACGAGGGCTGCTTGAATAGCCACTCGGAAACATTCTGCGGCGCCTTGGAAGTCGGCGCGCACAGTTATGATCCCTTGCGGTCCTGGCATCTTTAGTATCATGTAGGTGTAATGTGGAATGGCCATGAACTTGGCCAATCCAGGCCTCCCGATGATGGCATTGTACCCGCAGTCGAAGTTTGCCACTTCAAACCTTAGGAACTCGGTTCTGTAGTTCTCCGGAGTTCCAAAGGTGACCGGCATGTAGATGTGGCCCAGCGGGTATTCCCCTTCCGTCGGCACGATGCCGAAGAAAGGAGTGTCCGACTCATGGAGCTCTTTGAGATGAACTCCCAAGCTTTGGAGTGTCCGGGGGAAGGTGATGTTGATGCTGCTTCCCCCGTCCACTAACACCTTTTTCACCTGGCTCTCTCGGATCACCGGATCGACGAGAAGCGGGTACTTGCCCGGGTGGTCGAAGTTGAGCCATTGATCCGCCCGAGTGAAGGTGATCGGGTGCTCCGACCACCGGTATGGAGCGGGAGGGCCGATGGTCGCCACCAGTATCTGGCGATCATTGAGCTTTTGCTGTCTTCTGCTCTCCTGCGATCCGTGTCCGCCGAAGATGACGTTGACCTCCCTGTCAACGCGTGGAAAGGCTCCTCCTCCTCCTCCCTCCTCCTGCCGATGGGGTTGTCGTGGTTCATCTGGTCCTCCCCTCGGCGGAGGAGGAGGCAGAGGTTGGAAGGGTCGGCCGTGTCCGACGGAGTGCTTGAAGTCTCGGCAGTTACGAAGAGTGTGGCGCATGTCCTTGTGGTACGGGCACTGGGCGTCGAGGATGTCGTCCAGCGTGCGTTCGCCTCCACAAGGTCCTCCTCGAGCGCGAGAGGCGGGTGGTCCGGCAGCGTGTACTTCCTCGCGTGGCCTCTTTTCCCACCGCTTGTCAGGTTGCTGGTTCGTGTCGCGTCGTGGTGCAGCTGGTGCGGGCTTTGCTCCTCCGATGAGATCCTGGGCTCGCTCGTCGGCGGTGATGTAGAGGTCGGCTTCCCGGAACAGCTCCTCCGAGGTGGTCGGCGCCTTTTGTAGTATAGCTCGGACGAAAACCGAATCATTAGATCCTCGGTAGAAGTCCTCGATCACGGCCGCCTCCGTGACATCGGGGATACGATTCCTCATGGTTTGAAACCTCTTGAGGTATGACCGGAGAGTTTCGTCTCCCCGGCGCTTGATAGATTTAAGGTCCCACGGCTGCGCCGGCTTGTCGGAGAGGGACTGGAAGTTGGCGGTGAAGCGTCGACTGAAGTCTCCCCAGACGTCGATGCAGTGTCGGGGTAGATGCCGCAGCCATTGCAGCGCGTCTTGCCCAAGGACAATGGGCAAGTACGCGGTCATCACGTCTTCGGTTGCCCCGGCAGCTCGAGCAGCGGTGGTGTAGACGGCTAGCCAACCCCATGGATCCTGCTTAGGTTCATATTTGTCAACATTGGATACCTTGAAGTTGGGAGGCCATTGGATGGCCCTAAGGCGCGGAGTAAGGGCGGACACTCCGCACGTGTCCTCCTGTCGCCGGGGTCGATGCCTGTCCCGGGGAGGGGAGTTGTGATTGTGATTCCTCGACCGTCCCCGGGTGGTTCCGCCAGTTGAAGCTGTTGTCGACTCAGTCCTGGTAGCTTGGCTCTGAGTCGGGGCGCCATGATCCCTGTCATACTCCTCTCGACGACGAATTTCGTTCTCGTGCCGCCGTTCCCGCGAAGCATTGATGGAGCTCCGCGCGTCTCGGCGACTGTTGATGGCATGTCGTAGATCGTTCGGCGGGTGAGCAAGCGGTAGAAGATGGTTGGCCGCCTGGGTGAACAGTCGTCGGTAGCCATCGGCGTCAGGGGTTCGAGGAAGTCCTTCCGCTATCCGAGCCAGCACCCCTCCGACTTCGCTCGGCGTGTTCATGGCTCGGGCGAAGTCGGGGTTCAGATTGCGCCCGAAGAGTGGATTCTCTCGACGTTGCCTTACATCCTGCTCAGCCTGTTCCTGAGCTCGTCGGCGATCACGTCGTCGGGAGTTCCTTCGCTCTCTGAAGACGCGTTCTTCCGGGGTTTCTCCTACCTCCGAGACCTCGTCTCGCGAGACAGGTTGCTCTGGATTCCGCTCTCCGGCTGCGTGATGCCGTCGAACGTTCCTGCGCCGGTTCCTCCGTCGACGGGATTCTCGCTGAGGCGGCTCCTCCCCGGGTACAGTCGGCTCGTCGTCGGAAATGGCGGGCGATTCCGCCCTTCCGACGAAGAGGACGTCGGGGTAGAATGGTGTTGCCGTCGTAGTGATTTCCCTTCGGGGAGCCGGAGGTTGTACTTCTCCGGTATTTTCGGAGTTTGTTGAGGAAGATTCCTTTTCCGGCGGATCCGCGATACGGTGCAGAATTCCTTCTTCGTCCGCTACGAATGAGATTGTTCCGAAGCAGAACATAGATCCGGGGCGTAGGGCGATCTTGCTGTGGAAGGAGATGGCCATTGAGCTAGCTTAGATTGTTGACACACCCCCTACCTGGCGCGCCAGCTGTCGGTGTTTAGGGTCCGACCGCACACCTGGGGTTGCCCCTCGAGGTGTTTTAGGAGTAGGAAGGTGTCGACAACTGTAGCAGAATGGTTCGTGCCGATCGCACGAGGGACGGTGGACAAGATTTACAGGTTCGGGCCGCTTAGTGATGCGTAACACCCTACGTCCTGATGAGTATGCTTGGTGGATATGGTTACAAGAGAGCTCTCTGGATCGAGAATACAGAGGGTTGGGGTGGATGGCTAAGTAATGGGTCGATCGTTCTGAAGGGGTGCCCCCTAGGCCTTATATACTCGACCGTGGGGCAGTACACATGGATAAGATAACAACAAGTGGCTAAAAGATAGTGAACCTCTCGAGATTATCCTTTTCGTAACCCTCGCCGACTTATCTTCACGTGGCTTCGTTGCATGGAGGCCCCGACGCGGGAAAGTCGGATCTCTGTTGCAGCCAATCGCTCGACGCTTTGGGCCGTCCGGGTTTGCACCAATCCGGCCTTATGTCGCCCTGCGTTGCTGGTTGTTTTTCCCCAGGCCCACGAAAAAATAACCTCACGATTTATTGGACCCTTGGGCCTTTCGTGAGGTCCTTTTACTCTTTTAGTGGACCCGGGGGATATCTATCCCCCACACCCGTACCTGCAATATCTCCACCAAGGAGAACTGCCCCTCGACCGAGTCGAGGCTTGGCGGGTAGCGCGACGCGCCAAGTCTTTCGTCTTGCTGGGCGATGAGAAGGAGCTCTACCACCGTAGCCCCTCGGGCATCCTCCAGCGATGCATCTCCATCGCCGAAGGTCAGGAACTCCTGCAGGAAATACACTCGGGGGCTTGCGGCCATCATGCAGCACCTCGAACCCTCGTCGGGAACGCTTTCCGCCAAGGCTTCTACTGGCCGATGGCGGTGGCTGACGCCACTAGAATTGTCCGCGCCTGCGAAGGGTGCCAATTCTATGCGAAGCAGACCCACCTGCCCGCTCAGGCTCTGCAGACGATACCCATCACCTGGCCCTTCGCTGTGTGGGGTCTGGACCTCGTTGGCCCTCTGCAGAAGGCGCCCGGGGGCTACACGCACCTGCTGGTCGCCGTCGACAAATTCTCCAAGTGGATCGAGGTCCGACCCCTTAACAGCATCAGGTCCGAGCAGGCGGTGGCGTTCTTCACCAACATCACCCACCGCTTCGGGGTCCCGAACTCCATCATAACCGACAATGGCACCGAGTTCACTGGCAAAAAATTCTTGGATTTTTTGCGACGATCACAACATCCGGGTGGACTGGGCCGCCGTAGCTCATTCCATGTCGAATGGGCAAGTAGAGCGCCCCAATGGCATGATCTACAAGGGCTCAAGCCTCGGATTTACAACGACCTCAACAAGTTCGGCAAGCGGTGGATGAAGGAACTCCCCTCGGTGGTCTGGAGCCTGAGGACGACACCGAGCCGAGCCACGGGTTTCACGCCGTTCTTCCTGGTCTACGGGGCCGAGGCCGTCTTGCCCACGGACCTGGAATACGGCTCCCCGAGGACGAGGGCCTACGACGACGAAAGCAACCAAGCTAGCCGAGAAGACTCGCTGGACCAGCTGGACGAGGCTCGAGACAGGGCCTTACTACACTCGGCGCGGTATCAGCAGTCCCTGCGACGCTACCACGCCCGAGGGGTCCGACCCCGAGACCTCCAGGTGGGCGACCTGGTGCTTCGGCTGCGGCAAGACGCCCGAGGGAGGCACAAGCTCACGCCCCCCTGGGAGGGGCCATTCGTCATCGCCAAAATTCTGAAGCCAGGGACGTACAAGCTGGCCAACAGTCAAGGCGAGGTCTACGGCAACGCTTGGAACATCCAACAGCTACGTCGCTTCTACCCTTAAGATGTTTCCAAGTTGTTCATATACCTTGCACCCACGCAAAGTTTAGTCAACAAGGAAGGGTCGGCCTCGCCTCGGCAAGGCCCAACCCTCCCTCGGGGGCTAAAAGGGGGGAAACCCCCTCTGTGTCAAAATTTTCCTCGAACAGAAAATCTCTTTTACCAGAATGTCTTTCGTGCTTTCTGACTACTTCGAAAAGTGGGTCCCGGAAACGACGGGGTACGCGTAAGCAGTCAAGGCTGACCGAGCCGAGGGACTCCTACGCCTCCGGGATACGGATACCTCACTCATCACCTTCTGCGATAAGTAACTCGCGTTCGGATAAGGTGAATCCGCGGATCGAACAAGTCTTTACGTTCGGAAGCCCTTCTGTCGAAGCGATTCTTCGAGCCTTCTCGACCGAGTCGGTGACAGGGCCTCATGGACGGGTGAAAGTACGCGTAAGCGGCGAGGCCGACCGAGCCGAGGGACTCCCACGCCTCCGGGATACGGATACCTCACTCATCACCTTCCGCGAGAAGCAACTCTCGCTCGCACTAACATCCCTGTTACCGACAAAAAGTCCAGATACTCGAAACAAGAGGAAAAGAGACGCAGCTTTAACACGCAACAAGGGTGTGTATTCTGGCCTCAACGGTCGCACAAAGCACACACTACAAGACAAGCTGATCCTGCAGGCTCGGGTCACGCTGGAAGGGAGCGGCGACACCCTCGGCATCGACGGCACCTTCGGCGAGGCCCGACCTAGCCTCGGACGGCGACGCGGTCCGAGGGCCTCCGCTCCGAAGGACGACGTCATCACCACGCCCGAGCGGTCGCTGTCAGGGACTTCTCCGGATCCGGCCCGAGCGGGCGGCTCGGCCGGCCACCTCCGGGGCCTCGGCCGACCACCTTCCGAGGGCGTCAGCCCGGTCCGAAGCCTCGGCTGGTCAACTCCGACGTCGATCCCGCCAACGGACAACTCGGCTAGGCTCCGGCCAAACATGTTTTATTTTCGAGCCGACTCCGCCTCTGCTCATGCTGATATCGCTACCCCCGGCCTCGGCTCGTCGAAGAGCGGCCGAGGGGTCTCTTTAACTAAGCTAGAGGAGCCTCGGACAACAGGTCCGACCGAGCCGAGGGACTCCTACGCCTCCGGGATACGGATACCTCACTCGTCACCTTGACACGGGGCGACTCATGCTTGGTGAAGCAGTTCAGATAATCAGCAGACGAGTCTTGGTGCTCGAAAATGAGGAAAAAACACGGCTCTGTGCCGGCGTTACACACATGTTCAGGCCCCGAAAGCCGAAATGAACAAAAAACCCGGCACTCGAAGTGCCATTACAAACGGAACTCTGGTTCCCCCTCCGCAGGTACGAACAACCCCACTCGACGGGGGCGGACCTGCGGGGCTGCAGGAGATCGACGGGCGGCTCGCCGCCGCCCGCTCTGGCCACGACGACGACGGCCCCCACTCCGGACGGCCGAGCTACAACAGCGCAGGCCTCAGGGTAGGCGCCGCTGCAGACTTGCCCTCGCCCACGCCGACGCTCGAGGGGCGAGGACAAGTACAAAGAGCCGGAGGCCCGACGCGCGGATGGTGGCGGTAATCCCGTCGGTGACAGGGACTTCTCGAGCCGCCTCCGCCTCGGCACTGACGGCAGAAGCCATCAGCCCTCCGGCAGATCCCCACTCAAATCCTCCCAGATGAGTGGGGCACCGGCCTCCGCATAAAGGCGCCGCCCCGGTGCAAAGGCAGGACCACCCCAGAACACGAACGCCGCCCCAGCAGCGCGCGGCGTCTAGGGTGGGCCTCCCGTGTACACGGCGCGGCAGCCGCCCCCCAGCAGAAGTGGCCGCCGGAGCCGAGCCAACGGACCCGACACGCTGGAGGTGACGACGTCCGCCGCCGATCCACCCCACGTTGTCGAAGTCTGGGCCGCCCGCAGGGCCAGTGAGCGCCCTCTCCCTCGAACGTCGTGGGAGAGGATGACCCACGAACCCGTGCGGGAGGCAGAGCGCCGGCTCAGTCCGGCGCCCACCCCAGCAAGGATGATGAACATCTTTGAAGCTGAGGGTGGGGCCTAGATCGCAGTCCGGTTTGCCCCTCCCCACCCAGGAGCTGGTGGTCACCGTCTCGGGTGACCCCCAGCGGAGGGGGGCAACCGGGCTGCCTGATGAAAATCCTTGAAGCCGAACGATGGCTGAAAGGTACCAACTCCCATGGAGTTGCGTTCCTCCAACGATGGGGCGAAAAGACGGCGGTTTCCCCCATCCGGGGGCTTGAAAGGTGGAGAGACACAATGCATAAGGGAGAAAGAAGACATGGTCACCTTACGCAGGGGGACGCCCTCCTTTTAAAGGCAACTCCCCCTGCTTGCGCCCCCAACCGTCACGGGCTGAGTCTTCTCCGACACGCCTCCAAAGCCCTCCCCCGCGGCACGGGGGCTGGGACCCACAAGTCATGGAGATCGGCTCCGAGCAGAAGAAGCCGAACCGCCACGCGCGGCGCGCGCAACCACCCTGCGGTTACAAGTAACCCTCCACTTTTGCCCAGACCAGCGGGCGAAAGGGGCGGGCAGCCATGCGGGCGGCATGCAACCGCGCCAAGTGGACGCGCCTCTCCGACTCCTGACAGGCCAGCACGGAGGCCCAAGCCCACGCGTCGTGCGACCGGCGCGCCGGATGCTGCATGCAAGCCGCTGTACCACTTGCGCCACCACCGCACCTCCTCGATTGCGGAACCGATACCGCGATTCGAGGCGACCCAGCGCGCGACCCAGCAGCGCCAGCCTGACGTAGCGGTCAAGCGCGGTCAAAAGTGGGCCGGCAGTAATGACGGTGGTAGGCGCGCGAGAGCAGCGGTCACGCCATCGGCCAAGCTCATGTCCCATCCGGAGGCAGCGAGGGAACCCCCTCTCACGGTGTGAAGACGACGCGCCCGTGACCCGTTCCTCGAACGGCTCGCGCACGCGCAACGGCAGCTTCGCCAACTACTCACCCCGGCGCATTAACTCTGCGGCTGGACGGGCGACGTTTCTGGCAGGTGCAGCTGGCGACGCTTCGCCTTCACCAAAACGATCACACCAAAAAAGGTACGCCACGTCGTTCGATTTCGTATCCTTTTTCCCCTTTTTTCTCTTTCTCTATCTCTTGCAACAGGGACCGGGAAAGGGGATACCCCCAAAGGGATCCTTCCCCGTGAAGGAACTAGGCTCCGAGCCTCCTTACTGATCAGGGGTTCGAAGGCTGGCCCCCCGAAGGGTTCAACAGCCGCCTCGGATCGCGTGGGCCCGACACCCACTACTGGTCAGGGGTTCGAAGGTCGGCCCCCCGAAAGGTTCCACGACTGCCTCAGGCTACTCGGGCTCCGCGCCCATTACTGATCAGGGGTTCGAAGGCTGGCCCTCCGAAGGGTTCACAGTCGCCTCAGACACCGAGCGAGGGATGACCAGGGGTACGTTCGATACATAACCAAGGCTCGAGCTGTGCTCCCGAGGTACCCTAGGACATTTCCGAGACCAGCGGGAACGATCCTGTAACGGAATCCCATCGGAGGGAGGCAACGAGCCCTCGGACCCCGTCGCCAGGGGACCGGGTCTGGTAGATCACCCGCAGGTACTTTTGGGCGTGCCTCCGGGCCCCTAGCCGACCCCCAACGAACGGGGCACGGACGTCCACTCGGATTACCCGATTGCAGCTCACCGGAGACACCATGTTCGGTGCCCATCGAGGGTAACATGGCGCTCTCCCCCCTCCTCCTTGCGGAAAGGCGACGTAGGGGCGTATGTAAAAAAGCCGAGTCTGTCCCTGATCGTCCTCTCGCCCTGTGCGGAGGCTCGGGGGCTGCTCTCGCAAACCCGGCTCCGGCCGAACCGTTGACAGCGTCAACATACCAGCCCGAGAACTTGGGCCCCGACAGTGCACCCGGGCTACGGCCTGCTCGCATGAGGGAACCGCCAGACCAGCCGAGGCATTACGCAAGGCATTAAGACCTCGAAGGAGTGAAACCACTCCTCCGAGGCCTCGGGGGCTACACCCGGCGGGTGCGCTCGCGCGCACCCACCGGAACAAAGTACAACCGAGAAAGGCTGGTCCCCTTGCAAAAAAGTGCGACGCAAGCCTCCAAGCGAGTGTTAACACTCCCTTTGAGGCTCGGGGGCTACTGTCGGGGACCATAATTAGGGGTACCCTCAAGACGCCTAATTCTCAGCTGGTAACCCCCATCAGCATAAAGCTACAGAGGCCTGATGGGTTTGATTAAGTCAGGGATCAGTCCATACGAGCGACTCGATCGCGCCTCGCCCGAGCCTAGCCTCGGGCAAGGGCAGCCGACCCTGAGGTGTTTCCGTCTCGCCCGAGGCCCCCTTTTTTACGGCAGACGCATCTCCGGCTCGCCCGAGGCCTTGCCTTCGTTGAGAAGCAACCCTGACTAAATCATCACACCAACCGACCAAGTCACCGGGGCATTTAACGCAAAGAATGAGACCGACGGGCGACCAGGCTTTGCCAGAGATGCCATAGGAGGCTCCGCCCGACCCAGGGCTCAGACTCGGGCTAAGGCCCCGGAAGACGGCGAACTCCGCTCCGCCCGACCCAGGGCTCGGACTCGGGCTAAGGCCCCGGAAGACGGCGAACTCCGCTCCGCCCGACCCAGGGCTCGGACTCGGGCTAAGGCCCCGGAAGACGGCGAACTCCGCTCCGCCCGACCCAGGGCTCGGACTCGGGCTAAGGCCCCGGAAGACGGCGAACTCCGCTCCGCCCGACCCAGGGCTCGGACTCGGGCTAAGGCCCCGGAAGACGACGAACTCCGCTTCGCCCGACCCAGGGCTCGGACTCCGCCCTGGCCTCTGCCGAACGACCTCCGCCTCGCCCGACCCAGGAGCTCAGGTTCGGCCTCGGCCATGCAGGACAGACTCGACCTCGACTTCGGAGGAGCCTCCACGTTGCCCGACCTAGGACACAAGCCCGCCACGCCAACAGGAAGCGTCATCATCACCCTGCCCTGAGCCGACTTGGGTCGCAGAGAACAAGACCGGCGTCCCATCTGGCCAGCTCCACCAGATAGGCAATGATGGCGCCCCACTGGACCCATGACGACGGCGGCTCCCGGCTCCCTTACGGAAGCAGGAGGACGTCAGCAAGAGCACAACTGTTCCAACAGCTGTCCCTCCATCAGGCTCCGTTACTCCTCCGACAGCCACGACGCCACACCGGCTGGGTGCCAAGATCTCTCCGACTGCCACCTTGGCATGTACTTAGGGCACTAGCTCTCCCCCGCTAGACACGTAGCACCTTGCTACACCCCCATTTTGTACACCTGGATCCTCTCCTTACGCCTATAAAAGGAAGGACCAGGGCCTTCTTAGAGAAGGTTGGCCTCACGGGAACGAGGGCAGGGGCAGGCGCTCTCCTGGGGCCGCTCGCTCCCCTCACCCGCGCGGACGCTTGTAACCCCCTACTGCAAGCGCACCCGACCTGGGCGCGGGACGAACACAAAAGGCCGCGGGATCTCCGTCTCCCTCGTCACGACCCGGCTCTGGCCACCGACCTCGCTCTTCCCCCCTTCGCGCTCGCCCACGCGCTCGACCCATCTGGGCTGGGGCACGCGGCACACTCACTCGTCGGCTCGGGGACCCCCCGGTCTCGAAACGCCGACAATATGCAAGGGTTAAGTGCTACATATGTCGTGTGATTGGAGATCCTCAGCTGAGTATAATCGATTCGGATCGCCATACCTTCACGGTTACGAAGACTTGGTCACTACCCTACACGTAGCATTCCACTAAAGATGATGGGTATTTGTTAAGAAATTGGCTAGTGCAGGACCAGCGATTGAACTAGGGTAGAAAGAACTCTAGTTGCAGTTAATTGAACTTAACTTGACAAATAAAATTGGATTTTTAAGGATCCACTTTAGTAAGCATTTCTGCAAAACAGAGTCTTTGAGTATTGAGAAGCCTTACCTTGACTCCCTAAAAGCCAGCATACCCTTGAGAGTCTTTTCTTTAGTCGGGTAAGTCTTGCTGAGTAATTCCATACTCAGGGTTTATCCCTTCATTGTTTTTAGGTGAGGAAGTAGCAGATTTCTGCTGCTTCTGTGCCAAGGTGGTTCCCAAGGAAGAAAAACAAGACTGAAGTGCGGAAGGACTTGGTCCTCCGTATAGATCTTTTGCTTAAAACTTATCTGGAGGAGTTTTTGCCTCCCTTGGTTTGTATTATAATACTACTCAGCACTCGCTCTTAGTTCTGGTCTGTAATAAAACAACTTGAGCTTGTTTTTAAATAAATGTGAATTATGTAATCGCTTCCGCAATTCTTTATCTCCGATGTTCTGTAATGTCTGGAAGACGGGTGAATCGTTCCTGGTAAAGTAAGGAAAGATACCGAACTTGTCAAGTAGTTCAGGGGCACCTACAGGATTGTCTGAAGTCCGTGAGACAAGGACAACTGTAGGTGGGCCTAATTACTTGGGAGGTTCCATCACAGCTGGTATCGGAGCGTAGCCCTTCTTTGCAGACATTATGAGGCATCTTCAAAAGGATTTTCGAAAGTGTTACCTAAAAAAAATTCTTTTCTCTTCTTACCTAAGTATTCTGAAGAGTCTATCTTAAAGACCAGATAGGAAGAGTGCAATATATAGAAGGTTGAATCGACTAAGGTTGATTCTGTACTTATTCATGCATCATGCTAAGAATTATGCTAATAAATTTTCCCCCTTAGAAAGATGCCGCCACGCACAAGGCTAACGGCACGTAAGTCAACAGGACCAATTGGAGTACCCCGGCATCAACTAGCCCCTCGACACGAAAGCAGCAGCAGCGGAAGTAATGACCCCATAGGAGACCTTGAAGCCCGAGTGAGTCGACTTCAAGCAGAGCTGCAACACAGGACTGATGCTTGGGTCGCAGACGGAGATAGAATCAATGAACTAAGAAGGGACATCCGTCACCTGCAGGATCAGCTTGCTGATCGAGACTTAGCACTTGACTGGGCAGTATAGTCTCATTTGCTGGCATGTGCTAAGGAAGCAAGGGCTCAGGCCCGAATTAAAGAACTTAGCTCAACTGTCGACGACCTGCAGGTCTACTGCAATACGTTGCATGAGGAAGTCCATATACTATACTCACAATTACACCCTAGTGTGCCTGCACACTCTGCCGAGGCGGAAGTCGGACCCTCTCACGTTGCGGGACGCGCGTTGGGTGGGGAGTTAGACCTTTTTGAACCCCCTCCTTCTTTGAGGTTGGTTGACGTCTGGACTCCCACACCTGACGATGAGGCCGCCAAAAGTAACGGAAAGCAGGACTAATGGTGTAATAGAAGTAGAGTAGTGTATTGTAGAATGCACTGTTGTATAATAGGTTGAACTTTTGTATAATGGGTAATGTATCCTGTTATGTAATATCGAGTCTGTATCATTACTTTTTATAGTAATGTAAAATGGAAGGTCTCTTTGGCATATTATGTTTATTTCAAATGTTTTTGCCTCAGATGCCGACCAGGACTCGCGGACAGGACGCAGCCGGAACTTCTGGGGGTCGGGATGTCACCCCAAATCCACCTCCGGTTCCACCCACGCTAGCCGAGGCGATTGCCGCCTTGGTGAATGCCACCGCAGACAATACCCGCTTCCTTAGGGAAATGGCGGGTCAGCAGCAGTTCCAGCAGCAGGCAGGAAGAGGTTTTCAGCAAGGTCCCCGTGAAACCACCTATCTGGACTTCTCCGAAACTCGTCCACCTCTATTCACCAAGGCAGAAGACCCGCTAGAAGCCGACGAGTGGATACGAGTTATTGAACAAAAGTTTGGTCTTCTTCGTTGTTCTGAAACGCAGAAGCCATTGTTTGCGGCACAGCAACTACGTGGCCCTGCCAGTACTTGGTGGGGAAATTTTGTGGCTATCCAACCTGACAACCATCAAATCACTTGGGAAGAATTTAAAGCAGCCTTCCGTGAGCACTACATACCTGAAGGGGTGCTGCATATGAAACAAGAGGAATTCATGAAGCTGAAACAAGGAGGAGACACCATCAATCAGTATCTTAACAAGTTTAATCACCTGTCGCAGTATGCCATCGACCAGGTGAATACTGATTTGAAGAAAAAGAACTGTTTTATGAGAGGTCTAAATGACCGGTTGCAGCGAAAGATGGCCACATGTATTGATCTCACATATGGAAAGGATGTCAGTACAGCCTTATCTGTGGAAGCAAAATATGCAAGTTCTGGGAAGAATAAGGGATTCGGTGGTGAGAGGCCTAATCAGGGCCAGGCAAAGAGGCAACGGTTCGTCATCCGGCCTTCTAGCCAAAACCGCACTTTTTCCCGTCCACCAGCATTCCCTTTCAAACAACCCATTATTATCTGCCCCAACAATACCTCCACTTCCCCAAATCAGCCGGGTGCCCCAGGCACTCGATTCCCTGCCTTGCCCAGCTCTTCAACCGGGTGTTTCAACTGCGGCAAGTCAGGACATTTTATCAAAGACTGCCCATACCCCAAGCAAAATGTAACGCCCCGAATTTTTGCAGTTGAATTTTTTCTTTTCTTCACTCGCCAAATTCGGGCGTTACCTTTTCTTTTTCTTTTTCCCCTCGCTAAACCTTGATCTTTTTCCAAAGCTAGCGGGATTCGGTTTGGAATTCCCGTGTAAAGAAAAACCCTAAAACTGTTTTATGTTGTTTGATGCACCATGCCGAACTATGCATTCTTTGATTGTTTGAAAGTGCAAATGCATTCATCTAGGAAGATCGGATTTCGAAAATAAGGAGAAAACCTTTTCTTTCTTTTTCTTTTTCTTTCTCCTCTTTTTCTCTCTCTCCCGCGCTGTGGGCCGCCCCTGGCCGGCCCAGCCGCCCCCTGCGCCCCCCTCTTGGGCCTTAGTAGGCCCAACCGCCCCCACCCCCTCCCCTTTTCCCCCCAACCCTCTCTCCCTCCCTCTCATTTTCTCCCTCCCCACCCTAGCCGCCGCCACCCTCTACCCCTAGCTCGGCCGCCGTCCCCTGCTCGGCCGCCCCCTGCCGGTTCGGCCGCCCGACCCCGGTGAGCCCCCTCCTCCCTCCCTCTCCCCTCCCCCCTCCTCTCCCCTTGGCCGCCTGGCCCCGGCCGCTTGGCCGCCTGGCCGCGTGCCCGCCTGGCCGCCCGGCCGCCTGGCCGCGTGCCCGCCTGGCCGCGCCCCCCCTGGCCGCGCCCCCTGGCCGCTCGGCCGGCTCAGCCGCCCCGGCTCGGCCGCCCCTGCGCGCCCTGCCCCCCGGCCGGTTCAACCGCCCCCAGGGCCGGTTCAACCGCCCCCCCCCCTGTTTTTTTTATTTTATTTTATTTTATTTTACTTTCTGTGATCATAGTTATTTTATTTTAGGTAGGCTAATCATTGTTCATGTTATTGTAATAGGAAGCTCAATTTAAAATTCCGTTACGCTAGTTGATTCACGTAGTTAATTGTTTATCTCATTCAATGTTGATCAACTTAAAATGACTAGGTTTCCATTAGTGTATATAACGGAATTCTTTTGTTAAGAACCAATTGTAACTAATCATTAGTGCATAAGCTTTAACCCCCCCCCTCTGCGAGACCCTTTCCCGTTTCTTTCTAACCTTAATGAATGCGATATCGAATGTCATACTTGATGCATATTCACTTTACTTGTTCCCTTGTATGGTGTACTGTTCTTTTGTATTAAATATATGGATGTATGTATGCTTGCAATCGCATAGAGAACGATCCGGTCGAAGAGCCTGAGGAATTCGCAGGAGAAGCCCCTGAGCAGCAGCCGGTTGGTGGAGGCAAGTGTCCTTTGACCTATCTCTGTCCTATTCATTCTTTAATTCACCTCCCGCATTACACATTTATACGTAAGGATTGACTAGCTTTTGTTATCCATGTCCTTGTTTACCTATTTGGGTCGGATTATTACTGCTTAGTCTGATGCTATTGCTCAACTCTAATCAATGAACATGATGTGATTATCTATGATACGCTGTTTTCCCTTCTTATTTATGATTATATTTGTGACCTTGAAGGGGACTCGAGCGGTTTCTCGAGTGCCTCTCCGTAAGGACCTGTTCAATGGATGACCGCCCGGGAAAACAGTGCAACCATGAGGGTGGAATGGGACGCCCTTAGCTGAATAATTGGAGGAACCGGGGTGTAGATCGCTTAGTCGTCGTGCCGTCAATGGGGCTCGGTGTATGCGGCTCGCTCTGCCAAGGTTGATTTGTCCCTTGGGGAGGAGTGCGGTACATTTAGGAAACCTAACGGGTGGCTACAGCCCCGGGGAATCTTTGTAAAGGCTACGTAGTGAGACCCTGCCTATTCACCTTGGTAGTGTTTAAGGGTTTGATCGGCCCGAGGCAAGAGGGAATCACGGCTTGTGGGTAAAGTGCACAACCTCTGCAGAGTGTTATGAAACTGATATATCAGCCGTGCTCACGGTTATGAGCGGCCAAGGGAGCTCCAGAGATTAGTGATACTTGATCAGAGATACTTTGGTACAGGTGGCAATGAGATTGATGGTTCTGATTATGATTATGGTATTGGTAAGTGGTATTCTTTCCGTTTGGAAAGGATACATTGGGCTAATAACTTGGGTTAATGTTAAAACCTAGCTCTTTACTAGTAAGTAATAACCTGGCCAACTAAAAGCAACTGCTTGACTTATCCCCACATAAAGCTAGTCCACTACAGCCAAACGGGATGCTTGCTGAGTATGTTGATGTGTACTCACCCTTGCTCTACACACCAAATCCCCCCCAGGTTGTCAGCATTGCAACCACTGCTCAGGAGAAGATGAAGCTGTGGAAGGAGACTTCCAGGAGTTCCAAGACTACGACGAGTTCTAGGTGTGGGTTAGCGGCAACCCCCAGTCGGCTGCCTGTGAAGGCCGTGTTATCTACGTTTCTTTTCCGCACTTTGATTTATTGTAAGAACCATATGGACGTCTCAGACGTATGATGTAATCGACTATTATTTCCCCTTTTAATAATATTTGAGCACTGTGTGATGATGTCCATGTTATGTAACTGCTGTGTACGTGAATAACTGATCCTGGCACGTACATGGTTCGCATTCGATTTGCCTTCTAAAAACCGGGTGTGACATAAGTGGTATCAAAGCCGTGCTGACTGTAGGACCGCTAACCTAGAGTAGAATGGTCGTTCTAAGGATTATAGACCTCTGTCCCTGCCTTGACTTTGGTATCCCTTCAAAAGTTGGTCATACCGACCGAACCTATGTTCTACTATATATTATACCTTGCAGGAAGACGAGGTGTCTGCTGATTCTGCCTGAACTGCTGAGGTTGATTGCCTGAAGAACGGGACGGCTGCTGCTTCCAGGCTGGGGTCCACTGATCTTGCGCTTACGATCCTCCATCTCCTTACGCTTCCTTTCTATCATAATTGCTCTGTCAATCAGGTGCTGGAATGTCGGGAAGGTGTGATTCATCAGCTGATACTGCAGGGGGTCGACCAAGCCTCTCAGAAAACGGTACTGTCGCTTGGCGTCAGTGTTGACATCTTCGGGAGCATAGCGGGACAACTGCAGAAACCTGTCCCGGTACTCACTGACTGACATCGGCCCTTGCTTGAGGGCTAGGAATTCCTCCTTCTTCACTGTCATCAGACCTACAGGCACATGGTACTGACGAAAGCTACCTCTGAATTCTTCCCAGGTGATGGTGTCGGGGTCGGCATGGGTGGCGAGGTAAGACTCCCACCAGGATTGGGCTGCTCCTCTCAACAGACGGGGACCATACAAGACTTTCTCCCTGTCATCACACTGAGCGGTATGCAACTCCCGCTCCACAGTGCACAGCCAATCTTCAGCATCCATGGGGTCAGAAGAGTGAGCGAACGTTGGTGGATGACCTCTCATGAATTCAGCACGCTTGTCTCTAGGCATCTGAGGCTGGGGTGGTGCTTGCTGCTGCTGCTGCTGAATGGCGGCCAGAGTCTGACCAATGGCCTGAACTGCCTGAGTCTGCATCAGAAACATCTGCTCGATCGACATCGGGGGCGGGGGCGGCAGCTGCTGCTGCTGGGGCGCCTCATCTTGCTGACCGGCTTGCTCCTGCTGAGCACGCCTTCCTCCTCTGCGCCTGTTCTCTGACATCTGCACAACGCAACCACACATCAGAACTGATCTGGCAAATCTTGCAGCATAAGAAAAGAGTATAGAATTCTCCAACACCACTGAACAGATGAGCATCTTCACTGATCTCCAACACAGACCACACAGCTTCTCAGATAAAGAGGAAAGTGGAATAAAGGTTTTCCCAACTATATAACTAACTCCATTAACATAATAGGTAAACCAAAATGCAGGGGATACCCACACTCTGGTGACAATCATTACAAAGATCCAAACCAAACATAGTTCATCATGACAAACATAAATGCACAGGATATAGCAAACTACCCTGTCTAACTAAGACTAACTAAGACCGAGACTAACGCTAAGACTGAAGCTTCTATGTATATATATTTCGTATTAATTACAAGATCCAACTCTAACGATCTATGGTTCTAGATTTATCTTGGTCTTGCAGTCGAGATTGCCATAAGACTGGAGTCCACGCCGAGGTGAGCGGTACGGGTGCTGAGTCCCAACGGGAGCGGGGGAACCATCATCCAAGTGACGACGTTCCACGCGCTCAGCCCGCAGCAGGGCGATCTCAGCACGAGCCCTACTCAGCTCGTCTAATGCATGGTCCAGCTCCGTGTTTAGCACGGCGGCTAGGTTGACTGTGCTGCTCAACCTAGGATTGTCCTCACCAGCAGGTGAAACAATCACGCCTCCTGTGCTGCCAGATGGACGGCGGGGGTAATACTTCAGGTCGAGACCGTCAGCTACCCCACCGAGAACCGAGCAGTAGTGCGAAAGCGCACGCCGTGCAGCATCCTGCATGGCTGCCTCAGCTGAGTCCCGCTCAGAGATAGAATAGTGCTCTGAGCAAGCCTCCGCGCCCTGGAGACTGTTCTCCGGACGGCGCACCAAACAGGTCGCCTCCCAGCGGTCCGGGTAGACCCCGCGACTATGCTGGTAGACCACACAGCGATACTCGATGGACCAAGTACGCCGGTCAAGTGCCCGACGTAGCAGGGTGTCGAGCGTGTCGTGGAAGTGACACCCGCGAGCAGCGTCGCGAGTGATGGGTCGAGCAACCCATCCTTCCGGCTCATGGTTAGCAGAGAAGTCGATGTCGTGGCTCAAGCTGTCGTCGCCATCTCCGTTGTCTGGGTCTCCTCCAGCAGCTATTCCAGAAGCTGGGGCGCCCAGTGGTGGTGCAGGGGGCGCCTCCAGGGGAAGCACAGGGGAGCAGCTCCTCACAGACTCTATCTCCTGTTGGAGCGAGAAAGAAGAGCCCTGCTGCTCCTGTCGTCGACGTTCCTGCTCCTCATGCAGGCGGTGGTGCAGTCTCTCCAAGTGGCTGGACTGTCCGGCCACGGGACGGCGAAGCGGACGCTCAGCAAGGCGGGAGGGTAAGAAGGGGATGACGGACTTTCGTGCAGTGTGTCTAAGTCGAGCCATCTACAAAAGACATCGCAAGCAAAAGAGTGAGAACAGAATTAATATGACCAGCAAGTAATGAATCATAAATAAATGAAGGATCAGAATAAAACATAATTTTCAGCAAGGTATAATATATAGTAGAACATAGGTTCGGTCGGTATGACCAACTTTTGAAGGGATACCAAAGTCAAGGCAGGGACAGAGGTCTATAATCCTTAGAACGACCATTCTACTCTAGGTTAGCGGTCCTACAGTCAGCACGGCGACAGTACCGTTTTCTGAGAGGCTTGGTCGACCCCCTGCAGTATCAGCTGATGAATCACACCTTCCCGACATTCCAGCACCTGATTGACAGAGCAATTATGACAGAAAGGAAGCGTAAGGAGATGGAGGATCGTAAGCGCAAGATCAGTGGACCCCAGCCTGGAAGCAGCAGTCGTCCCCGTTCTTCAGGCAATCAACCTCAGCAGTTCAGGCAGAATCAGCAGACACCTCGTCTTCCTGCCCCCGCAACTCAGCAGAGCAATCAGGCAGCACCAGCTCAGGTTGGAAACAGAGCATGTTTCCACTGTGGAGAGCAAGGCCACTGGGTGATGCAATGTCCGAAGAAAGCAGCCCAGCAGCAATCAGGCCCCAATGCCCCAGCAAAGCAGAATGTGTCCCAGCCTGGATCAGGCAACCGCCCTCAGCAGCGCTATAATCATGGAAGACTGAACCACTTGGAGGCTGAAGCAGTTCAGGAGACTCCCGGCATGATAGTAGGTATATTCCCAGTCGACTCCCATATTGCAGAAGTGTTATTTGATACTGGAGCAACGCATTCTTTTATTACTACATCATGGGTAGAAGCACATAATCTTCCAATTACTACCATGTCAACCCCCATTCAAATTGACTCAGCCGGTGGTAGAATTCGAGCTGATAGCATCTGTTTGAATGTAAGTGTGGAAATAAGGGGGATAGCGTTTCCCGCTAACCTTATAGTAATGGGTACTCAGGGAATAGATGTCATCCTAGGGATGAATTGGCTAGATAAGTATCAGGCAGTTATCAGTTGTGATAAAAGGACAATCGAGTTGGTGTCCCCACTAGGAGAGGAAGTGGTGACCGAGTTAGTCCCGCCTGAGCCGAAGAAAGGAAGTTGTTATCAGATGGCTGTCGATAGCAGTGAAGCAGACCCAATTGAGAGTATCAAGGTGGTGTCCAAGTTCCCAGATGTGTTTCCAAAGGATTTACCGGGTATGCCACCAGTGCGGAAAGTTGAATTCGCTATAGAGCTTCTTCCTGGAACCGCCCCCATCTTTAAGAGAGCTTACAGAATATCTGGACCAGAGTTGGTTGAGCTTAAGAAGCAGATTGATGAGCTGTCAGAGAAAGGTTACATCCGGCCAAGCACCTTGCCTTGGGCCGCCCCTGTCCTGTTTGTGGAGAAGAAAGATGGCACCAAAAGGATGTGTATTGATTATCGAGCTCTAAATGAAGTCACGATCAAGAACAAGTACCCTTTGCCCAGAATAGAAGATCTGTTTGACCAGTTGAGAGGAGCCAGTGTGTTCTCCAAGATTGATCTGAGGTCAGGTTATCATCAGCTCAGGATCCGACCTTCGGACATTCCGAAGACGGCATTCATTACCAAGTATGGTTTGTATGAGTTCACAGTGATGTCTTTTGGTTTAACCAATGCACCAGCCTTCTTTATGAATCTGATGAACAGTGTATTCATGGATTCTCTCGATAAGTTTGTGGTGGTATTTATTGATGACATTCTGGTTTATTCTCAAAGTGAAGAAGAGCATGCAGATCATTTGAGGATGGTATTGCAGAGATTGCGAGAGCACCAGTTGTATGCAAAGTTGAGCAAGTGTGAGTTCTGGATCAGTGAAGTCCTGTTCTTGGGTCACATAATCAACAAAGAAGGATTGGCTGTGGATCCGAAGAAAGTGGCAGACATTCTGAACTGGAAAGCGCCAACGGATGCTCGAGGAATCAAGAGCTTCATTGGAATGGCCGGATATTATCGGCGATTCATTGAAGGGTTTTCGAAGATTGCGAAACCAATGACAGCATTGCTAGGCAACAAGGTTGAGTTCAAGTGGACCCAGAAATGTCAAGAGGCCTTCGAAGCGCTGAAAGAGAAGTTGACAACAGCGCCTGTCCTAGTCTTGCCTGATGTGCACAAGCCCTTCTCGGTGTATTGTGATGCTTGTTACACGGGTTTGGGATGTGTGTTGATGCAAGAGGGAAGAGTTGTGGCTTACTCGTCCCGACACTTAAAGGTTCATGAGAAGAATTACCCAATCCATGATCTAGAGTTGGCAGCAGTGGTTCACGCACTGAAGACATGGAGGCACTATCTGTATGGACAGAAATGCGATGTTTACACAGATCACAAGAGTCTGAAGTACATATTCACTCAGTCGGAATTGAACATGAGGCAGCGAAGATGGTTAGAATTGATCAAAGACTACGAGTTGGAGATCCATTACCATCCAGGCAAAGCGAACGTAGTGGCAGATGCTTTGAGCAGGAAGAGTCAAGTCAATCTGATGGTCGCTCGTCCGATGCCTTATGAGTTGGCCAAGGAGTTCGACAGGTTGAGTCTCGGATTTCTGAACAATTCGCGAGGAGTCACAGTTGAATTGGAACCTACCTTGGAGCGCGAAATCAAAGAAGCGCAGAAGAATGATGAGAAGATCAGTGAGATTCGGCGACTGATTCTAGATGGCAGAGGCAAAGATTTTCGAGAAGATGCAGAAGGAGTGATATGGTTCAAAGACCGCTTGTGTGTTCCCAATGTCCAGTCTATTCGGGAGTTGATTCTCAAGGAAGCTCATGAGACAGCTTATTCGATTCACCCTGGCAGTGAGAAGATGTATCAGGATCTGAAGAAGAAATTCTGGTGGTACGGAATGAAGAGGGAAATCGCGAAGCATGTGGCTATGTGCGATAGTTGTCGAAGAATTAAGGCAGAACATCAGAGACCAGCTGGATTGTTACAACCGTTGCAGATCCCTCAGTGGAAATGGGATGAAATCGGCATGGATTTCATAGTCGGATTGCCTCGCACTCGGGCCGGCTACGATTCCATTTGGGTAGTGGTGGACCGTTTGACCAAGTCAGCCCACTTCATACCTGTCAAGACCAGCTACAACAGTGCAGTATTGGCAGAGTTGTATATGTCTCGGATCGTTTGTCTTCATGGTGTGCCAAAGAAGATAGTGTCAGACAGAGGAACGCAGTTCACCTCTCATTTCTGGCAGCAGTTGCATGAAGCCTTGGGCACGCATCTGAATTTCAGTTCAGCATATCATCCGCAGACAGATGGTCAGACTGAAAGAACCAATCAAATTCTTGAAGACATGTTGAGAGCCTGTGCGTTGCAAGATCAGTCCGGATGGGATAAGGGATTGCCCTATGCAGAGTTTTCCTATAACAACAGTTACCAGGCCAGTTTGAAGATGTCACCGTTTCAAGCGCTTTATGGAAGGAGTTGTAGAACTCCGTTGCAATGGGATCAGCCTGGAGAGAAGCAAGTGTTTGGGCCAGATATTTTGCTTGAAGCCGAAGAGAACATCAAGATGGTCCGAGAGAATCTGAAGATAGCGCAATCGAGGCAGCGAAGCTATGCAGACACAAGAAGAAGAGAGCTGAGTTTCGAAGTCGGAGACTTTGTCTATTTGAAAGTGTCACCGATCAGAGGAGTCAGAAGATTCGGAGTGAAAGGCAAGCTAGCACCCCGCTACATTGGTCCGTATCAAATTCTCTCAAAGCGTGGAGAAGTGGCTTATCAGCTCAGCCTGCCAGAGAATTTATCAGCTGTGCATGATGTCTTTCATGTGTCTCAGTTGAAGAAGTGTTTGCGTGTGCCAGAAGAGCAGTTGCCAGTGGAAGGTCTGGAAGTCCAGGAAGACTTGACCTATGTTGAGAAGCCAGCTCAGATCCTTGAGGTTGCAGACAGAGTCACCCGAAGGAAGACCATCAGAATGTGCAAAGTCAGATGGAATCACCACTCTGAGGAAGAAGCAACCTGGGAGCGTGAAGATGATCTAATGGCCAAGTATCCAGAGCTCTTTGCTAGCCAGCCCTGAATCTCGAGGGCGAGATTCTTTTAAGGGGGATAGGTTTGTAACGCCCCGAATTTTTGCAGTTGAATTTTTTCTTTTCTTCACTCGCCAAATTCGGGCGTTACCTTTTCTTTTTCTTTTTCCCCTCGCTAAACCTTGATCTTTTTCCAAAGCTAGCGGGATTCGGTTTGGAATTCCCGTGTAAAGAAAAACCCTAAAACTGTTTTATGTTGTTTGATGCACCATGCCGAACTATGCATTCTTTGATTGTTTGAAAGTGCAAATGCATTCATCTAGGAAGATCGGATTTCGAAAATAAGGAGAAAACCTTTTCTTTCTTTTTCTTTTTCTTTCTCCTCTTTTTCTCTCTCTCCCGCGCCGTGGGCCGCCCCTGGCCGGCCCAGCCGCCCCCTGCGCCCCCCTCTTGGGCCTTAGTAGGCCCAACCGCCCCCCACCCCCTCCCCTTTTCCCCCCAACCCTCTCTCCCTCCCTCTCATTTTCTCCCTCCCCACCCTAGCCGCCGCCACCCTCTACCCCTAGCTCGGCCGCCGTCCCCTGCTCGGCCGCCGTCCCCTGCTCGGCCGCCCCCTGCCGGTTCGGCCGCCCGACCCCGGTGAGCCCCCTCCTCCCTCCTCCCTCCCTCTCCCCTCCCCCCTCCTCTCCCCTTGGCCGCCCTTGGCCGCCTGGCCCCGGCCGCTTGGCCGCCTGGCCGCGTGCCCGCCTGGCCGCGCGCCCCCCTGGCCGCGCCCCCTGGCCGCTCGGCCGGCTCAGCCGCCCCGGCTCGGCCGCCCCTGCGCGCCCTGCCCCCCGGCCGGTTCAACCGCCCCCAGGGCCGGTTCAACCGCCCCCCCCCTGTTTTTTTTATTTTTTTATTTTATTTTATTTTATTTTACTTTCTGTGATCATAGTTATTTTATTTTAGGTAGGCTAATCATTGTTCATGTTATTGTAATAGGAAGCTCAATTTAAAATTCCGTTACGCTAGTTGATTCACGTAGTTAATTGTTTATCTCATTCAATGTTGATCAACTTAAAATGACTAGGTTTCCATTAGTGTATATAACGGAATTCTTTTGTTAAGAACCAATTGTAACTAATCATTAGTGCATAAGCTTTAACCCCCCCCCCCTCTGTGAGACCCTTTCCCGTTTCTTTCTAACCTTAATGAATGCGATATCGAATGTCATACTTGATGCATATTCACTTTACTTGTTCCCTTGTATGGTGTACTATTCTTTTGTATTAAATATATGGATGTATGTATGCTTGCAATCGCATAGAGAACGATCCGGTCGAAGAGCCCGAGGAATTCGCAGGAGAAGCCCCTGAGCAGCAGTCGGTTGGTGGAGGCAAGTGTCCTTTGACCTATCTCTGTCCTATTCATTCTTTAATTCACCTCCCGCATTACACATTTATACTTAAGGATTGACTAGCTTTTGTTATCCATGTCCTTGTTTACCTATTTGGGTCGGATTATTACTGCTTAGTCTGATGCTATTGCTCAACTCTAATCAATGAACATGATGTGATTATCTATGATACGCTGTTTTCCCTTCTTATTTATGATTATATTTGTGACCTTCAAGGGGACTCGAGCGGTTTCTCGAGTGCCTCTCCGTAAGGACCTGTTCAATGGATGACCGCCCGGGAAAACAGTGCAACCATGAGGGTGGAATGGGACGCCCTTAGCTGAATAATTGGAGGAACCGGGGTGTAGATCGCTTAGCCGTCGTGCCGTCAATGGGGCTCGGTGTATGCGGCTCGCTCTGCCAAGGTTGATTTGTCCCTTGGGGAGGAGTGCGGTACATTTAGGAAACCTAACGGGTGGCTACAGCCCCGGGGAATCTTTGTAAAGGCTACGTAGTGAGACCCTGCCTATTCACCTTGGTAGTGTTTAAGGGTTTGATCGGCCCGAGGCAAGAGGGAATCACGGCTTGTGGGTAAAGTGCACAACCTCTGCAGAGTGTTATGAAACTGATATATCAGCCGTGCTCACGGTTATGAGCGGCCAAGGGAGCTCCAGAGATTAGTGATACTTGATCAGAGATACTTTGGTACAGGTGGCAATGAGATTGATGGTTCTGATTATGATTATGGTATTGGTAAGTGGTATTCTTTCCGTTTGGAAAGGATACATTGGGCTAATAACTTGGGTTAATGTTAAAACCTGGCTCTTTACTAGTAAGTAATAACCTGGCCAACTAAAAGCAACTGCTTGACTTATCCCCACATAAAGCTAGTCCACTACAGCCAAACGGGATGCTTGCTGAGTATGTTGATGTGTACTCACCCTTTCTCTACACACCAAATCCCCCCCCAGGTTGTCAGCATTGCAACCACTGCTCAGGAGAAGATGAAGCTGTGGAAGGAGACTTCCAGGAGTTCCAAGACTACGACGAGTTCTAGGTGTGGGTTAGCGGCAACCCCCAGTCAGCTGCCTGTGAAGGCCGTGTTATCTACGTTTCTTTTCCGCACTTTGATTTATTGTAAGAACCATATGGACGTCTCAGACGTATGATGTAATCGACTATTATTTCCCCTTTTAATACTATTTGAGCACTGTGTGATGATGTCCATGTTATGTAACTGCTGTGTACGTGAATAACTGATCCTGGCACGTACATGGTTCGCATTCGGTTTGCCTTCTAAAAACCGGGTGTGACACAAAATCAATCCAATACTCAGCAAGGAACTGGGAAGTCCACTCAGCCCAAGGGAAATGCTGTGGGGAGAAATACCAAGAAAACGGGGCGTGTATACTACACCCAGGTGGCCACTACACCGGAAGGAGAGCCGGTGATGATGGGTACGTTTCCCATGGCCAGTCACCCTGCAATTATTCTTTTTGATTCTGGTGCTTCGCATACCTTCATTAGCAAGAAATTTGTGGAGCAACATCACATTGCATGTTATGAATCAAAAGAGGGATTTAAAATTCATTCACCTGGGGGACACATTTTTACTAAAGAAGTGGCCTATGAAGTGCCAGTAACAATGGCCGGACGGAACTTTCCTGCTAACATGATTGTTCTGAAAGGCCAGGATATAGATGTAATTTTGGGTATGAATTGGTTAACCCAACACAAGGCAATCCTCAACACTGAACTCAGAACCGTCAGGTTGAGCTATAATCAAGAAGAAATTCTTTTGTCTCTCCCCGTAACCAATCCAGCCAAAGCTTCTGTTAGAATATTTGAAGCCATTGTACCAGAGATCAAGAACATTCCGGTAGTATGTGAGTTTCCAGATGTATTTCCGGAAGATTTGCCTGGACTGCCCCCTGAAAGAGATGTAGAATTCGTAATTGAGCTAAAGCCCGGTACGGCTCCTATCTCC
Organism: Zea luxurians; assembly: GCA_029449295.1. Taxonomy (NCBI): domain Eukaryota; kingdom Viridiplantae; phylum Streptophyta; class Magnoliopsida; order Poales; family Poaceae; genus Zea; species Zea luxurians. The sequence continues at coordinate 114,168,609 of JAOPSE010000006.1, read as the reverse complement.
CGAAGATCGTACCGTATGCCCCCTAATGAGTTGGCGGAATTGAAGATTCAATTACAAGATCTACTGAATAAGGGATTCATCCGGCCAAGCTCGTCCCCATGGGGTTGCCCCGCCATTTTTGTTAAGAAGAAGGATCAAACCTTGCGGATGTGCGTGGATTATCGACCCCTGAATGAGGTCACCATCAAGAATAAGTACCCTCTTCCAAGGATCAACATCTTATTTGATCAACTGACTGGGGCGAGGGTATTTTCCAAAATTGATCTCAGGTCGGGCTATCACCAAATCCGTATTCGGCCCGAGGATATACCGAAGACCGCATTTACTACGCGGTATGGATTATTTGAATACTTGGTAATGTCTTTCGGGCTCACAAATGCTCCTGCCCACTTCACCTATTTGATGAACTCGGTGTTCATGCCCGAGTTGGACAAGTTCGTGGTGGTCTTCATCGACGATATTTTGATATACTCTAAAAATGAAGAGGAGCATGCTCAGCATCTACGGATTGTATTGACGCGCCTGAGGGAACATTAGCTGTATGCCAAGTTCAGCAAGTGCGCGTTCTGGCTGGAGGAAATTCAATTTTTGGGGCACATGTTATCAGCTAAAGGAATTGCGGTAGATCCTAGCAAGGTCAAAGATATTCTGGAGTGGAAACCCCCAACCACTGTTCACCAAGTCCGGAGTTTTCTTGGACTAGCTGGATATTATCGCAGATTCATACCCGATTTTTCTAAGCTTGTGAAGCCAATCACAAGTTTATTGAAGAATAATATTAAGTTCAATTGGTCTTCTAAGTGTAATGAAGCCTTTGAGCAATTGAAGACATTATTAACCACTGCTCCGGTATTGGCTCAACCGGACATCACTAAGCCTTTTGATGTATATTGTGATGCATCTGGCAGTGGGCTCGGCTGTGTACTGATGCAAGAAGGCCGAGTAATTGCGTATGCTTCAAGGCAGTTGCGCCGACATGAGGAGCATTATCCAACTCATGATCTGGAGCTAGCTGCTGTGGTTCATGCCCTGAAAATATGGCGTCACTATCTGCTGGGAAATATCTGTCACATATATACAGATCATAAAAGTTTGAAGTACATCTTCACCCAGTCAGAGTTAAATATGAGGCAAAGACGATGGCTTGAGCTTATTTAGGACTATGAGCTGGAGATCCATTATCACCCAGGCAAGGCCAATGTGGTGGCAGACGCATTAAGCCGTAAGGCTTCCTGCCACTGCCTTATGGTAAAAACCTCTGACAATACTTTATGTCAAGAGATGGAAAAGTTAAACCTGGGAATAATCCAACAAGGGACTCTAAATCAGCTAAAGCTTGAGTCAATCATTCTGCAAAAGATAATTGATGCTCAAAAGGATAATCTGGGTATGAAGCACATACGAGAGAAGATAAGGGCTAAAACAGCCAAATGTTTCAAGGAAGACGATCAAGGTGTGTTATGGTTTAACAACCACATAGTAGTGCCAAAGAATGAAGAACTCCGCCAGCAAATCTTAGATGAAGCGCATCTTAGTCGCTATTCTATTCATCCGGGAAGCACTAAGATGTATCACGATCTAAAACAGCACTACTGGTGGACGAAGATGAAAATTGAAATTGCACGCTATGTGGCTAAGTGTGACACTTGCAGACGTGTCAAAGCCATACACATGAGGACTGCAGGTCCATTGCAGTCATTACCAATACCAACATGGAAATGGGAAGACATAAGCATGGACTTCATTGTGGGATTGCTCAGGACCACAAAAGGGTATGACTCTATTTGGGTTATCATTGATCGATTTACCAAGATCGCCCACTTCCTCCCTGTCAAGGTAAAATATCACGTCATTACCTATGTGGAGTTGTACATCGCCCGTATTCTCAGTTTGCATGGGGTTCCAAAGACTATAGTGTCGGATCGTGGACCACAATCTGTATCCAAATTTTGGGAAGAACTTCATAAATCCCTGGGTACTAAGTTACTCCACAGTTCGGCCTATCATCCTCAAACCAGTGGACAAACTGAGAGAGTGAACCAAATACTTGAAGATATGCTGCGGGCATGTGTCCTGGATTTCTCACCAAAATGGGATGAATGTTTACCTTTGGCGGAGTTTTCATACAATAATAGTTATCAAGAAAGTATTAGGATGGCACCTTTTGAAGCTTTATATGGACGACGGTGTCGGACTCCGCTAAATTGGTCTGAACCTGGTGAGAGGTGCTTCTTTAGACCTGATCTGGTGAAAGAAGCCGAGGATAAAGTTCAGAAAATTATTCGTAATCTGAAGCAAGCACAAGCTCGTCAGAAGAGTTATGCAGACAAACGGCGAATGCCCTTATACTTCCTAGAAGGAGACTACGTCTACTTAAAGGTTTCACCAATGAAGGGAGTATCGCGTTTCGGGGTAAAGGGAAAGCTTGCCCCCAGGTACATTGGTCCATTTCCTATTCTTCAAAGATATGGGCCAGTGGCGTATCAACTTCAACTTCCCGAAACATTGTCTGCGGTACATAATGTGTTCCATGTATCGCAATTGAAGAAGTGTCTTCGGGTTCCCGATCGAACCATTGAAGTGACAGATGTTGTCCTGGAACCAGACTTAACGTACTCAGAACATCCTATTCGAGTTCTGGATCAAAAGGACAGGGTTACCCGGAGAAAGACTCTCAAGTTCTACAAGGTACAATGGAACCAGCATTCTGAGGAAGAGGCTACGTGGGAAACTCAAGACTTCTTGAATAAGAATTTCCCAGGCTTTCTAGCCTCATGTAATTTGTAAAATGTATATAGTTATGGCAATAAAGGAATGAACCCCACACCACCCTGCCTTGTACCAGAAATAAGGAAATAAAAATGTGACACATTTCCTTTTCCATTACTCACCCTAGGACTTTAAATCTCGGGACGAGATTCTTTTATGGGGGGAAGGATGTAACACTCCTGGTGTTACTATGACTAAAACTTGAGCATGGTATCATAAGCATTGACATTGCATATGTTTGATACACCTAGAGTGCATTCACTAGGCAAAAATTTCAAACAAGTTGTATTGTTTTAAGGTTTTGCAAATAGGACCCTGGATAGGAAGCTTTACCCTAAACAAGGATTAAAGGGGCTAAAACTTAACCCAAATTGAGAAAACCTAAAGGCTTTAGTGAAATAGCTATAAAATATCCCCAAAAACAAAGTTGAATCTCATTTATACCCCTGGGATACTAGAAACCCTAAATGAAACCCTGGAAAACCCTAAAACTAAACCCTAGGGGTCTATGTGCAAAATTGGTCCACTTTTGGACTAAAGTGCAAAAACCAAGTCAAATAAGGTTCTTAAGTCCCTTGGTTCCCAAATGTGTGGACTTGAAAGCCAAATATTTGATTTTGGACTTATTTGCAAAAAAGTCACATTTGAACTCTTTTGACTAAGTCTAATTCCAGTGTATTGTACTCATCTTTGTGACCTTGTAACTTCTAAACAAAGGAGATTTTGCCCTAGGTCACCACACCAAATTTGAAGATCTATCAAAAGAGAACAACTTTGCTTAAGGTTGCAAGCTCACTTGTTGAGAAAAATCCAGAGATATTTAAGCCTGAAGTCAGGCTGTCAGACTGATTTGGTCTGAATTTTCAGACTAGCAGTGAATTATCACCAACTTCAAACCCAATTCCAGACATGATCCAGTGCCCTAATGAGTTCAATCTCTATAGTCGATTTGTAGCTGGTACATAGCACTACAACTTTAATGCAGAGACTTAGACTTGTTGCCACATGAAATTGGAAGGAAAACCCCTTGCAAATCGCTCTGTCAGACTGTCTGAACCAAACTCGCCATGGTACAGTAGAGCTCAACTGAAGAAGATCACGATTCACCCCTCCTGCCCATCGCCGGTGACCGTCGCCGTCGATTACCGCTCGCCGTGATTCGTGCGCCGTGGACATCAGATAAGCATCACCCAGTAAAAATCTTCACCGCCGTGAGCTGGGCTCCACTCCGGTGACCCCTCCCGTGCCTCCCCCTCTGCTTTGCGGTGGAGCGATAGGCTCGCCGGTGAACCGCCGCCTCCCGGCCGTGCGCCGTGTGGCTCTCACTTTCCACCGCACCGCCACGACTTACTCTAACTCCCTGTCGATCACCGGAACACCCGTCACGCCTCTGGACACGTATTCACCGCGCCCAGTATTCTTCCTCACCTCCGGCCGCCGCGTGCTCGTCCAAAATTCGCGGCCACCGCTCACTCCCCCTATAAATTGAGCCCGTGACTAGCTCCATGAGGTCGTCAGCTAACTAGCCACCGCTAATCAGCCACAATCATCTACCAGCGAGCTTGAATTTCCAATTTCCCCCAATTTCGTTCTCCACCACCGCGAAGAACAACCCGCCGCGACCAACGCAAATCAGGTCCAATCCTGTCGTTGTTTGTGTTGTTCGTACATTCTTGTATGTCCACAATGCTCACTGCCCCACTTAATTGAATTATATCGCCACCAATCGCCGGGAACACAACCGTATAGCCGCCATGATCACAGCCACCGTGGCCAGAGCTACGTAGTTGGTCTTAGTTGCAATTAGGTTGGGGGAAATGGTCAGGGTAGCCCCGATTTCATGTCTGCCGCTCAGAGAACCCAGTCGTTGCCCCGTTCGGCCGGTACAGGTGCTCGCCGGAGCACGGCCGCGCGTGAACGGCGTCGGGGACCTAGCCATGCGAAGAAATAGGAGTCGGAGGGGTTTTCTGTAAACCGTCAGTGGCCCAGTGAAACAGTAAACAAACCTGATTCGAGTTAGCTATTAAACCAAGGACCTCTGTGCAAAACTACCTCAGGCTCGCGCGTGTGGGCATGTTTCTGCTGTTGTTGGGCCGACTTGGACTGATTTCAGCCCAAGTCTGTTCATTATTTTCCTTTTTCTATTTTTAGCCAGCTTTAGAAATCTGTTAAAAATGGTAGAAAAATCCTAAAATTGTGAAACCAATTTTCCTAGGCTCCTTATTTTCTCTAGAATTTAATAAAAATAGTTTTGTGATTTTTAGTGGAAATAAGAAATTTTAGGGTATTTAAAGTGGTTAAAGGTAATAGTTATAGATTTTTAGAAAATAATTGGTAAGTCCAAAAATGCCCAAACTTTTTATGGGAACTTAATGAAATATTTAGAAGCCTTGGGTAGAATTTGAGTTGATTTGGACCATGTTTGATAACTAGAACCCAAAACCACCCCCTGCCCTGTGAACTCCTTTACCGACTCCGGAAACCCTAGGTTCTCGGAGTACCGTGAAGGAAAGTTGTACTCAAGACTTAGATAATAAGTCTATATTATCTTTGCATCCTCATGAGCATCCCATGGCATCCATTCTTATGCATATATATGGTTATGTTAGAACACGAAGAAGAAGAAGAAGTCACTGAAGAGGGGACACCACCAACCTCAGATCCTCAAGCAGGCAACTGCTTTTATTTCGATATTTGTGGATCCGAGCAGGACTCACCTGTTAACAAAGGCAAGCCCCGGTGCATTTGCCACCTTCCTTGATGTTTTTAAAAATCTTTCTCACTTGATTGATGCATTAGGTGATAGGAGTTGATTGCTAAAACAATTCCTGCATTACCTTCCTTGAATTTGATTACCTTCCTTGATCACCCGTTTTACAAAAGATTTTGATGCTTAGCCTTGCTTTAGAAAAACAAAATGTTTTGTTTTTACAAAAGATGATGTGGCAAAAGTGGGTGGGATGTTTTTGAAAATAAAATTTGATGGTGGATCCATCAGGGCCTTGATGGATTCAACATCTGGAAAAGATGTACCTCTGCCAGGTACCAAACTTTGGGTTTGAAAAGATTAAGCTGAGACCGGGCGGGTGACTTGCACGAGAAAGGAGTCTCGGTGTAGTGTCTCCGTCTGAGTCGATTAAGGACCGTCTCGATGTAGGCTTGTTGATCGAGGACCCTTTAGCTGGTCACATGCCTCGTCATAGGTAAGCCTTGCCTCGGGCAGACTAAGGCCGGAATAAGATAACACGAAATGGGCGTGGAGCGGTGGCGAGAGTAGCGTGTACCCTCCGTGGCAAGAGGCTGGACGGTGGTGTATCTGTGCTCTCGGTTTGCGTGAACCTGATCCGGTCTTAAGAACCTCGGTGGCTGGTTGACATATGCAAGGGTTAAGTGCTACATATGTCGTGTGATTGGAGATCCTCAGCTGAGTATAATCGATTCGGATCGCCGTACCTTCGCGGTTACGAAGACTTGGTCACTACCCTACACGTAGCATTCCACTAAAGATGATGGGTATTTGTTAAGAAATTGGCTAGTGCAGGACCAGCGATTGAACTAGGGTAGAAAGAACTCTAGTTGCAGGTAATTGAACTTAACTTGACAAATAAAATTGGATTTTTAAGGATCCACTTTAGTAAGCATTTCTGCAAAACAGAGTCTTTGAGTATTGAGAAGCCTTACCTTGACTCCCTAAAAGCCAGCATACCCTTGAGAGTCTTTTCTTTAGTCGGGTAAGTCTTGCTGAGTAATTCCATACTCAGGGTTTATCCCTTCGTTGTTTTTAGGTGAGGAAGTAGCAGATTTCTGCTGCTTCTGTGCCAAGGTGGTTCCCAAGGAAGAAAAACAAGACTGAAGTGCGGGAGGACTTGGTCCTCCGTATAGATCTTTTGCTTAAAACTTATCTGGAGGAGTTTTTGCCTCCCTTGGTTTGTATTATAATACTACTCAGCACTCGCTCTTAGTTCTGGTCTGTAATAAAACAACTTGAGCTTGTTTTTAAATAAATGTGAATTATGTAATCGCTTCCGCAATTCTTTATCTCCGATGTTCTGTAATGTCTGGAAGATGGGTGAATCGTTCCTGGTAAAGTAAGGAAAGATACCGAACTTGTCAAGTAGTTCAGGGGCACCTACAGGATTGTCTGAAGTCCGTGAGACAAGGACAACTGTAGGTGGGCCTAATTACTTGGGAGGTTCCGTCACAATGGGCAAGAAAACTTTTCGCGTTGAGGATTACAAGCTAGTACATTGTGCTCATGGTAGTGTACTACAACATCTCACGATAGCCGAGCCTTACATAGAGGAACACCTGGATGAGCTTCGTAAAGAAAATCAGAACCGCACAGAGGACTGGATCATGAGGGAGCACAAACATCGTTTCAGCGAATGGTTAATGGACAAAAACATCCCATTCGGAGACTCTTTGGAAGAGAAAACAATGAAGAATTTGGCTTGTAGGCCATCGTGTTTTGTGACATCATGGCAAGCATATGACATCAATGGGTACACATTCTACACTAAATCAAAAGACATGAAAAGTGTTGCACAAAATAGCGGTGTTCGTATCGATGCTTTTGACCTACATGGACAGAAGACCACATATTTTGGATTCATAGAGGAAATATGGGAACTTGATTATGGCCCAAGCATGAAAATACCCTTATTTAAGTGACAATGGGTACAACATCCCGTGGGGGTGATAGTGGATAACTACGGACTCACACTGGTAGACTTAAAGAAAGTAGGATATAAAGATGACCCGTGGGTTCTCGCCGAATGTGTTGCACAAGTGTTCTATGTACTCGATCCAGCAGATGAGAAGATGCATGTAGTTATTTTTGGAAAGCAAAAAATTGTTGGAGTTGAGAATGTGGGAGACCAAGATGAGGAATACAATAAGTATGAAGAGATGTTCGTCTTTAACGGTCCAGAGAGAATCAAGCGTGTGGAAAAGAAAATTGATAAGAACTTAAAGCCATACATGCGGAAAAATGGTAGTTCATGAAAAATTGTATGAATCAAATTGTATTTGTTATCATGTATGATCGACTATGAATTGTGGTTGCCAATTAATTTAAAATCTCTCTAGTTATCTATGTGTGCTATTATAATTCATTTAAATTGTATTTGCATATTATTGTTAAAAATTAAATATTAATTCATTTAAATTGTATTTGCATATTTCTGTTAAAAATTAAATATTAATTCATTTAAATTGTATTTGCATATTTCTGTTAAAAATTAAAATTATTTTTATATTTAAATTGTATTTTCATATTTTTACAATCACAGGCGGTTTTTTCTTAGGGTCCGTTTGTGAAAAGGATAGAGCACCACAGGCGGTCCTAAACAAAAACCGCTTGTGATACTATTATATCACAGGCGTACTGAACCGCCTGGGACATCACAGGCGGTTTTCTAACCGAACTGCCTGTGATGTAAAAAGCCTACCGCTTGTATAGAGCCAAATTGTACTAGTGATAGTCACTTATAGGTAAGTTAAGAGAGTTGAGACAACAACTAGAAGGCATGTAAATATCTTATATGTCTAAGAAACTAAATAAAAGGTTCATAAGACGAAGAAGGTGGACAATACCAGCTTCAAGATTTGATCCAAAGAATCAGAAATATAGGAGTTTTTATTGCTAAGAACTTTGAGAACATTATGGTGGATGTGAAAAGGCAAGGAGATTGGATTATCTTAGTCAAACTTACCATATGTGATTCGTCTTGATTATCAACATAACCATGTGGCTAACGTTATTTGATGGTATTTTTGGAAATAGTTGTTAAAAATATATACCAGGGTATTTAAGAGCAGCTCAACGAATGAGGCCCCATCGGGTGGGTTCGAGGGCTCGACCATGGTGTACAGGGATAAGGCCCACATGTCAACGAGGAACCTAACATGTTGGGAGAAGATAAGAACGCATGATCTTACCAGATTAGAAGCTAAGATTGATATCCATATAAATATGGTAGAATACAGATGATAAAGGTAATATGCATATAAAGATAGAAATAAGTATCCTTGAATTAAGAAATAAACTTAGTTGTATCGATCCATATCCATATTAGACTATTGGGCAGATAACCTTCATGTAACAACTGACCCTCCTTTGACTATAAAAGGGGGGTCGAGACGCCCTAAGATGCATATCATCCAATCACATTGCATAGGAAATAGACATCGCCACAGAGAGGACGTAGAGTACTATATCACGTTTAGAGCCCAAACCTGTTTAAATCCTAGAGTCTCCTGTGCATTTACCTTAGTTCTCAATCTTGCGATCCACCACATAAATTCATTGTTGAATATTCCTCGATAATAGTTAAGGATGCAAAGAAAACCTAGAGTAAGGCAAAGTGATGATTTGGATGATCAGCACCTCCATTGAACACTAGAGAACATGTTGAAGACCTACAAGAACACGCAAGAATCCAAGACATAAGAAGAAAGAAGCCTAGATGAAGACACATGAATAACTAAAGAAGAACATACTGCTTGGAAGTACTAGATCAACCATCAGGTATGAGCAACATTATGTCAAAGGAGGGCTACTACAACTCATACATTGAACATGCAAGTGTGAACTGAATCCTAGTCACCGGACATGTCTGTGGGAACTAGATAGGATATTCGATAAGATACTTAGAGGGGATTGCAATGGTCAACAATGGCTGGAACCAACGGTTAGCTGATATGGACACACCTGACATGTTCAGTGAGTGCATTGAAATTCCGTGTTACTTCTAAAGACTAGTTTTGGACTTGGGGGCTATATACACCACCCAATCGACCGTTTGAGATATGTGGGGGCTAAGGAACATATCAAGAGAGTTGAGTGTCATCTTTTGTAGCTTTGTACACCCAAGTGCTCAAAAAATCACTTAGTGATTAGCATAGATGCTTAAGCTAGTTAGACCATCATTCATAACACTTGCTCTAGGTTAGGCCTAGTGTTTGAGTGAGGTTAGAATACCTCTTATCCCTTGGTTGTAGTTGTACTGGAGGGGATTTTAGTCTTGAAAGATCACATCAATTTTATTTGTGGTGTGGCCACCACTATGTACTAAAGGGAACGAGGACTGTGGTTTTGAAAGGAAAATGTACCCTTGGGTCATTTCTAAGTATTTTGGTGATTGAGTGCCAACACAAGTGCTTAAGTGTTAATCTATGCCAATTGATGGACAAAGTGCAAATCAAGAGCAAAGGTATGTTTCTAAGACTTAGTACATTGTTTTGGAGACAAATGTTTTGTGTCTAAGTGCTAGAAACAGGAAAAGATCAATTTGGAAAAGACCTGGCTAAACAGCCAAGACTCTGCGCAGTCTGGGTGCACCGGACTGTCCGGTGGTGCACCGGACAGTGTCCGGTGCGCCAGGTTGGCGACTGTCAATTGGCTGCTCTCGGGAAGCGATCAACGGCGTACGGTTATAAATCACCGGACTGTCCGGTGAGCCATTCACAGGCGAAGTCGTCGCTCTCGGGAAGCGATTAACGGTGTACGGCTATAAATCACCGGACTGTTCGGTGGTGCACCGGACTGTCCGGTGAGCCAACGGTCGGCCGGGCCAACGGTCGGCCGCGTAATCCGCGTGCGACGCGTGGCCGAGCCAACGGTCAGAAGGGGGCAGCTCTGGATCTTCAACGGTCGGCTGCGCCATAGAAGGAAAGAAATCCGCACCAGACAGTGTCCGATGGTGCACCGGACTGTCCGGTGCGCCAGGCAACAGAAGGCAAGAATTGCCTTCCTGGAATGCTCTCAACGGCTCCTAGCTACCTTGGGGCTATAAAAGGGGCCCCTAGGCGCATGGAGGAGCACACCAAGCATTCTCTAAGCATTCCTAAGCACCAAGACTTCAATTCCGCGCATTCGATTCTTTGTGATAGCAACTAGAGCTCCATTTGAGTAGAGAACTCTTTGAGTTGTGTTGAGAGCTCGTGTTGTGACTTGTGTGCGTGTTGTTTCTCTGATTTTGTGTCTTGTGTGCGTTGCTCATCCCATCCTTACTTCTGTGCTTCTTTGTGATAATCAAAGTGTAAGGGCGAGAGGCTCCAAGTTGTGGAGATTCCTCGCAAGCGGGATATAGTAAAGCAAAAGCAAAACACCGTGGTATTCAAGTGGGTCTTTGGACCGCTTGAGAGGGGTTGAGTGCAACCCTCGTCCGTTGGGACGCCACAACGTGGAGTAGGCAAGTGTTGGACTTGGCCGAACCACGGGATAAGTCACTGTGTCTATCTGTGTTGATCATCTTGTGGTTATTGTGTTTTGCAAGAACTCCTCTCTAGCCACTTGGCATTATTGTGCTAACTCCTAATCAAGTTTTGTGGCATTAAGTTTCAAGTTTTTACAGGATCACCTATTCACCCCCCTCTAGGTGCTCTCAATTGGTATCAGAGTCGTTCTCTTCACGAAGGGACTAATCGCCCGAAGAGATGGATCCTAAGGGCAAGGGGATTGTGATCAATGATAAGGAGAAGGAGTCCTTCGTTAACGAGCCGAAAGATGACAAACCTACCAACTCGGGCTCGGGCCACAAAAGAAAAGACGAGAAGAAGAAGAAAACGAGGCGCATCAAGGAGATCGTCTACTACGACGACAGCGACGAGTCCTCTTCTTCCCAAAAGGACGACGACAACGACTACGAGAAAAAGAAGACGGTTAATTCAAACTTCTCTTTCGATTATTCTCATATTCCGCATAGTTCAAATGCACATTTGCTTTCCATTCCTCTTGGCAAACCTCCACACTTTGATGGGGAGGACTACGGATTTTGGAGCCACAAAATGCGTAGTCACTTGTTCTCTCTCCATCCGAGTATATGGGAGATGGTAGAAAATGGAATGCAATTTGATAGCACGGATAGTCCTTTGTTTATCAATGAACAAATCCATAAAAATGCACAAGCTACTACTGTCCTTTTAGCATCTCTGTGCAGGGAAGAGTACAATAAGGTGAGCGGCTTGGACAATTCCAAGCAGATCTGGGATACCCTCAAGATATCACATGAGAGAAATGACGTCACCATGCTCACCAAGATGGAGTTGGTGGAGGGCGAACTTGGGAGATTCGCAATGATCAGGGGAGAGGAGCCAACCCAAATGTACAACCGGCTCAAGACCCTCATCAACAAAATAAGGAGCTATGGAAGCACACGATGGACGGACCACGACGTCGTCCGCCTAATGCTAAGGTCTTTTACTGTCCTTGATCCACATCTTGTAAACAATATTCGTGAGAATCCCAGGTACACAAAGATGTCGCACGAAGAAGTGCTTGGGAAGTTTGTAAGCGGGCGGATGATGATCAAGGAGGCAAGATACATCGACGATGCATTGAATGGCCCAATCCATGAGCCTCTAGTCATTGCTCTCAAGGCATCGAGTAGCAAGGAGGCGCTACCTAGCAAGGTAGCACAAGTTGAGGCGGCGGGGCTAAATGAGGAAGAGATGGCCCTCGTCATCAAGCGCTTCAAGACGACGCTAAAGGGACGCAAGGAGCATCCCAAAAAGAACAAGACGAAGGGAAAGCGCTCCTGCTTCAAGTGCGGTAAGATTGGTCATTTTATCGCTAATTGTCCCGATAATGATAGTGACCAGGAACAAGATAAGAAGAGGGAAAAGAAGAAGGCTTACAAGAAGGCTAAGGGCGAGGCACACCTTGGCAAGGAGTGGGACTCGGATTGCTCGTCGTCCGACTCCGACAACGAAGGACTCGCCGCATCAGCCTTCAACAAATCATCCCTCTTCCCCAACGAGCATCACACATGCCTCATGGCGAAGGAGAAGAAGGTATGTACTCGAAAGTCTACTTATGCTTCTTCTAGCGATGATGAATCTAGTGATGATGATGAAATAGATTACTCTAGTTTGTTCAAGGGCTTAGATAGAACTAAAATTGATAAGATTAATGAATTAATTGATGCTTTGAATGATAAGAATAAATTGTTAGAAAAGCAAGAGGATCTTTTGTATGAAGAACATGATAAATTTGTAGAGGCACAAAAATCTCTTGCTTTAGAAGTTAAACGGAATGAAATGCTTTCTTGTGAACTATCTACTTGCCATGAGACAATTTCTAGTTTAAAAAGTGTTAATGATGATTTAAATGCTAAACTAGAAGTAGCAAATAGATCTAACTCTTGTGTAGAACATGTTGTGATTTGCAATAGGTGTAAAATTTTAATGTTGATGCTTGTAGTGAACACCTAGTTTCTATTGCAAAATTAAATGATGAAGTGGCTAGTCTTAATGCCCAACTTAAGACTAGCAAAAGTGAATTTGACAAACTAAAATTTGCAAGGGATGCCTACACTATTGGTAGACACCCCTCAATTAAGGATGGGCTTGGCTTTAAGAAGGAAGCCAAGAACTTAACAAGTCATAAGGCTCCCATCTCCACCAAGGAGAAAGGGAAGGCCCCTATGGCTAATAGTGCTCAAAAGAATCATGCATTTATTTATGATAGAAAATTTTCTAGAAATATTCATCATGATAGGAGTTGTAATGCTTATGATTCAAATGCAATGTTTGCTTTGCATGGTAGAAATATGCCTAGGAGAAATGTCATTCATCATATGCCTAGGAGAAATGCTGCTCATGTTCCTAGGAAAATTAATGAACCTTCTACAATTTATCATGCTTGCAATGCTTCCTTTGCAATTTGTAGAAAGGATAGAAAGGTGATTGCTAGGAAATTAGGGGCAAAATGCAAGGGAGATAAAACTTGCATTTGGGTCCCTAAGGATATTGTCACTAACCTTGTAGGACCCAACAAGAGTTGGGTACCTAAGACCCAAGCCTAAATTTGCCTTGCAGGTTTATGCATCCGGGGGATCAAGCTGGATTATCGACAGCGAATGCACAAACCACATGACGGGGGAGAAGAAGATGTTCACCTCCTACGTCAAGAACAAAGATTCCCAAGACTCAATCATATTCGGTGATGGGAACCAAGGCAAGGTGAAAGGGTTAGGAAAAATAGCTATTTCATCCGAGCACTCCATTTCCAATGTGTTTTTAGTTGAGTCGCTTGGATATAACTTGTTGTCTGTGAGTCAGCTTTGTAATATGGGATATAACTGCTTATTCACAAATGTAGATGTGTCTGTCTTTAGAAGGAGTGATGGTTCATTAGCTTTTAAGGGTGTATTAGACGGCAAACTCTATTTAGTTGATTTTGCAAAGAGGAGGCCGGTCTAGATGCATGCTTAATTGCTAAGACTAGCATGGGCTGGCTGTGGCATCGCCGCTTAGCACATGTGGGGATGAAGAACCTTCACAAACTTCTAAAAAGAGAACACGTAATAGGTCTAACAAATGTGCATTTCGAAAAAGATAGACCTTGTGCAGCTTGTCAAGCAGGTAAACAAGTGGGAAGTGCTCATCACATCAAGAATGTGATGACTACATCAAGACCCCTGGAGCTGCTGCATATGGACCTCTTCGGACCCGTCGCCTACCTCAGCATCGGGGGAAGTAAGTATGGTTTAGTAATTGTTGATGATTTTTCCCGCTTCACTTGGGTATTCTTTTTGCAGGATAAATCTGAAACCCAAGGGACCCTCAAGCGCTTCCTAAGGAGAGCTCAAAATGAGTTTGAGCTCAAGGTGAAGAAGATAAGGAGAGACAACGGGTTCGAGTTCAAGAACCTTCAAGTGGAGGAGTACCTTGAGGAGGAAGGAATCAAGCACGAGTTCTCCGCTCCCTACACACCACAGCAAAATGGTGTGGTAGAGAGGAAGAACAGGACGCTTATAGACATGGCGAGGACAATGCTTGGAGAGTTCAAGACGCCCGAGCGGTTTTGGTCGGAAGCCGTGAACACGGCTTGCCACGCCATCAACCGGGTGTACCTTCATCGCCTCCTCAAGAAGACTTCATATGAGCTACTAACCGGTAACAAACCCAATGTTTCGTATTTTCGAGTTTTTGGGAGTAAATGCTACATTCTAGTGAAGAAGGGTAGGAATTCCAAATTTGCTCCCAAAGTTGTAGAAGGGTTTTTGTTAGGTTATGACTCAAATACAAAGGCGTATAGGGTCTTCAACAAATCATCGAGTTTGGTTGAAGTCTCTAGCGACGTTGTATTCGATGAGACTAATGGCTCTCCAAGAGAGCAAGTTGTTGATCTTGATGATGTAGATGAAGAAGACGTTCCAACGGCCGCAATACGCACCATGGCGATTGGCGATGTACGACCACAGGAACACGAGGAGCAAGATCAACCTTCTTCCTCAACAATGGTGCATCCCCCAACTCAAGACGATGAATAGGTTCATCAAGAGGAAGCGTGCGATCAAGGGGGAGCACAAGATGATCATGTAATGGAGGAAGAAGCACCACAGGCACCTCCAACCCAAGTTCAAGCGACGATTCAAAGGAATCATCCCGTTGACCAAATTTTGGGTGACATTAGCAAGGGAGTAACTACTCGCTCTAGATTAGTTCATTTTTGTGAGCATTACTCTTTTGTCTCTTCTATTGAGCCTTTTAGGGTAGAAGAGGCCTTGCTAGATCCGGACTGGGTGTTGGCCATGCAAGAAGAGCTCAACAATTTCAAGAGAAATGAAGTTTGGACACTGGTGCCTCGTCCCAAGCAAAATGTTGTGGGAACCAAGTGGGTGTTCCCCAACAAACAAGACGAGCACGGGGTGGTAACAAGGAACAAGGCTCGACTTGTGGCAAAGGGTTATGCCCAAGTCGCAGGTTTGGACTTTGAGGAGACTTTTGCTCCTGTGGCTAGGCTAGAGTCCATTCGTATTTTGCTAGCATATGCCGCTCACCATTCTTTCAGGTTGTTCCAAATGGATGTGAAGAGCGCTTTCCTCAATGGGCCAATCAAGGAGGAGGTGTACGTGGAGCAACCCCCTGGCTTCGAGGATGAACGGTACCCCGACCACGTATGTAAGCTCTCTAAGGCGCTCTATGGACTTAAGCAAGCCCCAAGAGCATGGTATGAATGCCTTAGAGACTTTTTAATTGCTAATGCTTTCAAGGTTGGGAAAGCCGATCCAACTTTATTCACTAAGACTTGTGATGGTGACTTATTTGTGTGCCAAATTTATGTCGTTGACATAATATTTGGTTCTACTAACCAAAAGTCTTGTGAAGAGTTTAGCAGGGTGATGACTCAAAAGTTTGAGATGTCGATGATGGGCGAGTTGAACTACTTCCTTGGGTTCCAAGTGAAGCAACTCAAGGACGGCACCTTCATCTCCCAAACGAAGTACACGCAAGACTTGCTAAAGCGGTTTGGGATGAAGGACGCCAAGCCCGCAAAGACTCCGATGGGAACTAACAGACACGTCGACCTCAACAAAGGAGGTAAGTCCGTTGATCAAAAAGCATACCGGTCCATGATAGGTTCTTTGCTTTATTTATGCGCTAGTAGACCGGATATTATGCTTAGTGTATGCATGTGTGCTAGATTTCAATCCGATCCAAGGGAGTGTCACTTAGTGGCCGTGAAGCGAATTCTTAGATATTTAGTCGCTACGCCTTGCTTCAGGATCTGGTATCCAAAGGGGTCTACCTTTGACTTAATTGGATATTCAGACTCCGATTATGCTAGATGTAAGGTCGATAGGAAGAGTACATCAGGGACGTGCCAATTCTTAGGAAGGTCCCTGGTGTCTTGGAGCTCTAAGAAACAAACCTCTGTTGCCCTATCCACCGCTGAGGCCGAGTATGTTGCCGCAGGACAGTGTTGCGCGCAACTACTTTGGATGAGGCAAACCCTCCGGGACTTTGGCTACAATCTGAGCAAAGTCGCACTCCTATGTGACAATGAGAGTGCTATTCGCATAGCGGACAATCCTATTGAGCACAGCCGCACAAAGCGCATTGACATCCGACATCACTTTTTGAGAGACCACCAGCAATAGGGAGATATCGAAGTGTTTTATATTAGCACCGAGAACCAGCTAGCCGATATCTTTACCAAGCCTTTAGATGAGAAGACCTTTTGCAGGCTGCGTAGTGAGCTAAATGTCTTAGATTCGCGGAACTTGGATTGATTTATAGCATACATGTGTTTATGCCTTTGATCATGTTCCTCACACATTTTGTTGTTTATTTATGGTGCTCAAGTTGTACAAACACTCCCCGGACCTCAAAAGTCCATGTGTGATTGATGCACATATTTAGGGGGAGATGTGCTACAACTTGACCCTTTGAGACTAACCATGTGTTTTGAGCTTGCTTGATTTAGCCTCAAAGGTGGATTGAAAGGGAAAGGTGGACTTGGACCATGCAAGACTTCCACTGCACTCCGATGAGAGGGTAACTTACTCCAAGTCCATCTCAATATCCTTATTGCCTTTGTACTCTTATTTGAAGATTTTGGTGAGGCAATGGGGTTCTAGGGCAAAGATTGATCCCGTTTTGGTGCTTGATGCCAAAGGGGGAGAAAATAAGGCCAAAGCAATCAATGGATCAGATACCACTTGAGAACTTTGAAAATAGTATAATAGATCTTTTGGTTTGTCAAAACTCTCGTGTTGTCTCTTTTGTCAAAAGTTGGCTTCTTGTGGGGAGAATAGTTGATTATGGGAAAAAGGGAGAGTTTTTGAAATCTTTGATCAATTTCTCTTAGAACAACTCTCTTTATGTCTCAACAAGTGTGTTTGACTTAGAGATAGGAAATTGAGGTTGATTTGCAAAAACAAAACCAAGTGGTGGCAAAGAATGATCCAAATATGCCAAATTTGAATCAAAACAAATTTGTGTTCTCATTTGCATTGATGTTGCACTTCTTTAGTTGCTTTTTGTTGTGTTGGCATAAATCACCAAAAAGGGGGAGATTGAAAGGGAAATGTACCCTTGGGTCATTTCTAAGTATTTTGGTGATTGAGTGCCAACACAAGTGCTTAAGTGTTAATCTATGCCAATTGATGGACAAAGTGCAAATCAAGAGCAAAGGTATGTTTCTAAGACTTAGTTTGGAAAAGATCTATGCCAATTAATTCCTGTACATTGTTTTGGAGACTAATGTATTGTGTCTAAGTGCTAGAAACAGGAAAAGATCAATTTGGAAAAGACTTGGCTAAACAGTCAAGACTCTGCGCAGTCTAGGTGCACCGGACTGTCCGGTGCGCCAGGCTGGTGACTGTTCAGTGGTGCACCGGACTGTCCGGTGAGCCATTCACAGGCGAAGTCGTCGCTCTCGGGAAGCGATTAACGGCGTACGGCTATAAATCACTGGACTGTCCGGTGGTGCACCGGACTGTCCAGTGAGCCAACGGTCGGCCGCGTAATCTGCGCGTGACGCGTGGCCGAGCCAACGGTCAGAAGGGGGCACCGGACTGTCCGGTGTGCACCGGACTGTCTACGGTGCGCCAACGGCTCTGGATCTTCAACGGTCGGTTGCGCCACAAAAGGAAAGAAATCCGCACCAGACAGTGTCCAGTGGTGCACCGGACTGTCCGGTGCGCCAGGCGACAGAAGGCAAGAATTGCCTTCCTAGAATGCTCTCAACGGCTCCTAGCTGCCTTGGGGCTATAAAAGGGGCCCATAGGCGCATGGAGGAGCACACCAAGCATTCTCTAAGCATTCCTAAGCACCAAGACTTCAATTCCGCGCATTCGATTCTTTGTGATAGCAACTAGAGCTCCATTTGAGTAGAGAACTCTTTGAGTTGTGTTGAGAGCTCGTGTTGTGACTTGTGTGCGTGTTGTTGCTCTGATTTTGTGTCTTGTGTGCGTTGCTCATCCCATCCTTACTTCTGTGCTTCTTTGTGATAATCAAAGTGTAAGGGCAAGAGGCTCCAAGTTGTGGAGATTCCTCGCAAGCGGGATATAGTAAAGTGAAAGCAAAACACCATGGTATTCAAGTGGGTCTTTGGACCGCTTGAGAGGGGTTGAGTGCAACCCTCGTCCGTTGGGACGCCACAACGTGGAGTAGGCAAGTGTTGGACTTGGCCGAACCACGGGATAAGCCACTGTGTCTATCTGTGTTGATCATCTTGTGGTTATTGTGTTTTGCAAGAACTCCTCTCTAGCCACTTGGCATTATTGTGCTAACTCCTAATCAAGTTTTGTGGCATTAAGTTTCAAGTTTTTACAGGATCACCTATTCACCCCCCCTCTAGGTGCTCTCAGGTTTTTGATTGGAAACTCGATAATGAAGACAATATGTAATGGTCCTAAAGAGGCTATTGTAGGGACCCACTTGCGAATGGGGAAGGCCTAGAGCTATCCAAGGAGTTACCCAATCGGGTGCTTGGCCCTTGCATGGGCATCTTTGCAAGGGGCTCCAACAAGAAGTAGAGGAAAGCTTAAGCGCTTATCGATACCTCAATAGAAATACTAAAGTTGTTAACAAGAGTTCGTACATCTATTATCTTTTAGCTTTTGCATTTATACTATGGTCCTGTTTGAAACTGCTTATTAAGCAGCTTCTCAGTCAAAAAAGCCCAAGAGTTCCCAGACATAAAACTTCTCATGGGATTAACCAATAACCGCTTTTCAAAAAACAACTACTCTCGGGCTTTTCTGGTGAGCTCGGGTCGAGCAGCTTTTCTAGCTTCCCGAAGGTGCTCTCCCTACTGATGTATTCTCCGTTAATCAATGGTACATGGGTCCGATAAGACAGTGCCCATGTAAAAAGCTAGGATTCCAAACATAGAGCTTTCATCGAGCTTCCCCACTAAGTTGTTGGTGGGAAAATTGAAGAAAAGCTAGCTTCTCCTATAATTTAAGCCATTCCAAATAGGACCTATGTACCTTGGTTGTGTGATTTACCTTCCTAGCTTAATTGTTAGGATAGTGATAGGTTTAGAATCTAGGTTGCATAACTCTTTACGGTAGAGATAGCAGTTTACTTAGTCAAAATACTAATCGCATATAGACAATTTATTTATTGCATAGATTTTTATTAGGAAAAACGTAGGCCTTAGTTTGTGAAATAGATTGTTTAGTTCACCCCCTTAGGCATCATGGTCCTTTCAGAGTTATCAAGCATATTCTAAGAGGAATAACGTCGATCTCTGTAAACCAATTTGGTTTCGTGCCAGAAAGGTAAATCATAGAAGCCATTTTCTTAACATGGCAAGTGATGAAGCAATATAGAGAGGAGAAGGACCTACACATGGTTTCAATGGACTTTGAGAAAACTTATGACAAAACCTCAAGGGTTGTTATATCGTTGGATTTGGACTAACATAATGTTCCAACAAAGTATGTTGGAATCATTGAGGACAAATACAACAATGTTGCAACTAGTGTTTGAACAAGTGATAGAGACATGGATGACTTCTTGATTAGAAGAGGACTACAATAGTCAGCTTTGAGCCCTTAGTTTTTTCCTTTGTGATGGATGAGATCATAAGAGACATATAATAAGATATCTCTTGGTGTATGCTTTTTATGGATGATACATTGCTAGTTGATGAAAGTCGTGCAGGAGTAAATACATGAGATGTGACTTCAGAACTACTACATATTAGAAAGGAGATGTTAGTTTAGAAGGCTAAGTAGTGGCCAGAATGATTATCTTTCGGTATTTAAGATCAATGCTATAAAGATATGATGATATTAATGATTATGTTAGCCATAAAACCAAAGCAAAATGGAGAAAGTGCTATGAAGCATTGACATTCCATGTGATAAGAGGGTATCACAGAAGCTAAAAGGCAAATTTTATAGAACGACGATTAAATTTGTCGGCGTTTCGAAACCCGGGGGGTCCCTGGACCGACGAGTGAATTGTCGCCGCGTGCCCCAGCCCAGATGGGTCGGCGCGAGGCGGAACGCGAAGGGGGAGAGCAGCCGGAGGAAGACGGGCGTGGGAGGTGGAACCCGCGGCCTTCGTGTTAGCCCCGCGCCCAGGTCGGGTGCGCTTGCAGTAGGGGGTTACAAGCGTCCACGCGGGAGGGAGCGAGGATCCAGGTGTAAGGAGAGGATCCAGGTGTACAATGGGGTGTGTAGCAGTGTGCTAACGTGTCTAGCGGAGGAGAGCTAGCGCCCTAAGTACATGCCATCGTGGCAGCCGGAGAGGTTTTGGCACCTAGTTTGTGTGGTGTCGTGGCCGTCGGAGGAGCGCTGGAGCCTGGCGGAAGGATAGTTGTCGGGGCTGTCGAGTCCTTGCTGACGTCCTCTTGCTTCCGTAAGGGGGCTGAGAGCCGTTGTCGTCATAGAGCGTGCGGGGCGCCATCATTACTCGTATAGTCGAGCGAGCCAGATGGGACGCCGGTCTTGTTCCCCGCTGCCTGAGTCAGCTCGGGGTAGGGTAATGATGGCGCCTCCTGTCGACGTGGTCGGTCCGTGCCCTAGGTTAGGCGAGGTGGAGGCTCCTCCGAGGTCGAGGTCGAGTCTGTCTTCCAAGGTCGAGGTCGAGTCCGAGCCCCCGGGTCGGACAAGGCGGAGACCGTCGGCTGAGGCCAGGGCTGAGTCCGAGCCCTAGGGTCGGGCGAAGCGGAGTTCGTCGTCCTTCGGGGCTGAGCCCGAGTCCGAGCCCTGGGGTCGGGCGAAGCGGAGTTCGTCGTCTTCTAGGGCTGAGCCCGAGTCCGAGCCCTGGGGTCGGGCGGAGCGGAGTTCGTCGTCTTCCGGGGCTGAGCCCGAGTCCGAGCCCTGGGGTCGGGCGGAGCGGAGTTCGTCGTCTTTCGGGGCCGAGCCCGAGCCCGAGTCCGAGCCCTAGGGTCGGGTGGAGCGGAGTTCGTCGTCTTCCGGGGCCAAGCCCGAGTCCGAGCCCTAGGGTCGGGCGGAGCGGAGTTCGTCGTCTTCCAGGGCTGAGCCCGAGTCCGAGCCCTAGGGTCGGGCGGAGCAGAGTTCGTCGTCTTCCGGGGCCGAGCCCGAGTTCGAGCCCTAGGGTCGGGCGAAGCGGAGTTTCCCATGGCGCCTAGGCCGGACTTGGCTGCTGTCAGCCTCACTCTGTCGAGTGGCTCAGCAGTCGGAGCGGCGCAGGCGGCGCTGTACTCTTGTCAGACCGGTCAGTGGAGCGGCGAAGTGACTGCGGTCACTTCGGCTCTGTCGACTGGAGGGCGTGCGTCAGGATAAAGGTGTCAGGCCACCTTTGCATTAAATGCCCCGGCGATTTGGTCGGTTGGCATGGCGATTTGGCCAAGGTTGCTTCTTGGTGAAGACTGGGCCTCGGGCGAGCTGAAGGTGTGTCCGTTGCTGGAGGGGGTCCTCGGGCGAGACGTAGACCCTCCGGGGTCGGCTGCCCTTGCCCGAGGCTGGGCTCGGGCGAGGCGTGATCGTGTCCCTCGAATGGACCGATCCTTGACTTAATCGCACCCATCAGGCCTTTGCAGCTTTGTGATGATGGGGGTTACCAGCTGAGATTTAGGAGTCTTGAGGGTACCCCTAATTATGGTCCTCGACAGTAGCCCTCGAGCCTCGAAGGGAGTGTTAATACTCGCTCGAAGGGAGTGTTAATACTCGCAAGGGGACCAGCCTTTTTTGGTTGCATTTTGTTCCGGCGGGTGCGCGCGAGCGCACCCGCCGGGTGTAGCCCTCGAGGCCTCGGAGGAGTAGTTTGACTCCTTCGAGGTCTTAGTGCGTTTCGCAACACTTCGGCTGGTCTGGTTGTTCCCTCATGTGAGCTGGCCATAGCCCGGGTGTACGGTCGGGTCCCAAGTTCTCGGGCTGGTATGTTGACGCTGTCAACGGTTTGGTCAGAGCCGGGTTTGCGAGAGCAGCCCCCGAGCCTCTGCACAAGGCGATAGGACGGTCAAAGACAGACTCGACTTTTTTACATACGCCCCTGCATCGCCTTTCCACAAGGAGGAGGGGGGAAAGCGCCATGTTGCCCTCGGAGGGCGCCGAACATGGTGCCTCCGGTGAGCTGCTGGCGGGTAATCCGAGTGGACGCCCGTGCCCCATTTGTTAGGGGTCGGCTAGGGGCCCGGAGGCGCGCTCCAAAAGTACCTGCGGGTGATCTGCCGGACTCGGTCCCCTTTTGACGGGGTCCGAGGGCTCGATGCCTCCCTCTGATGGGATTCCGTTACAAGATCGTTCCCGCTGGTCTCGGAAATGTCCTAGGGTACCTCGGGAGCGTAGCCCGAGCCTTGGTTATGTATCGAACGTACCCAGGGTCATCCCTCGCTCTGTGTCTGAGGTGACTGTGAACCCTTCGAGGGCTAGCCTACGAACCCCTGATCAGTAGTGGGCGCGGAGCCCGAGTGGCCTGAGGCGGCCGTTGAACCCTTCCGAGGGGCCGGCCATCGAACCTCTGACCAGTAGTGGGCGCAGAACCCAAGCGCTCTGAGGCGGCCGTTGAATGTGACGGAACCTCCCAAGTAATTAGGCCCACCTACAGTTGTCCTTGTCCAACGGACCTCAGACAACCCTATAGGTGCCCCTGAACTACTTGACAAGTTCGGTATCTTTCCTTACCTTACCAGGAACGTTTCACCCGTCATGCAGACATTACAGAACATCGGAGATAAGGAATTGCGGAAGCAATTACATAATTTACATTTATTTAAAAACAAGCTCAAGTTGTTTTATTACAGACCAGAACTAAGAGCGAGTGCTGAGTAGTAATATTATACAAACCAAGGGAGGCAAAAACTCCTCCCGATAAGTTTTAAGTAAAAGATCTAGATGGAGGACCAAGTCCTCCCGCACTTCAGTCTTGTTTTTCTTCTTTAGGAACCACCTTGGTACAGAAGCAGCAGAAATCTGCCACTTCCTCACCTAAAAACAACGAAGGGATAAACCCTGAGTATGGAATTACTCAGCAAGACTTACCCGACCAAAGAAAAGACTCTCAAGGGTATGCTGGCTATATGGGAGTCAAGGTAAGGCTCTTCAATAATCAAAGACTCTGTTTTGCGGAAATGCTTACTAAAGTGGATCCTTAAAAATCCAAATTTTATTTGTCAAGTTAAGTACATTTACCTGTAACTAGAGTTATTTCTACCCTAGTTCAATCACTGGTCCTGTACTAGCCAATTTCTTCAACAAAAACCCCTCATCTTTAGTGGAATGCTACGTGTAGGTCAGTGACCTAGTCTTCATAACCGCGAAGGTACGGCGATCCGAATCGATTATACTCAGCTGAGGATCTCCAATCACACGACATATGTAGCACTTAACCCTTGCATATGTCAACCCGCCACCGGGGTTCTTAAGACCGGATCAGGTTCACGCAAACCGAGAGCACAGATACACCAGCGTCCAGCCTCTTGCTACGGAGGGTACACGCTACTCTCGCCACCGCTCCACGCCCATTTCGTGTTATCTTATTCCGGCCTTAGTCTGCCCGAGGCAAGGCTTACCCATGACGAGGCATGTGACCAGCTAAAGGGTCCTCGATCATCAAGCCTACATCGAGACAGTCCTTAATCGACTCAGACGGAGACACTACACCGAGACTCTCTTCTCGTGCAAGTCAACCGCCCGGTCTCAGCTTAAGTATTTTATCCCAAAAACTTGGTACCTGGCAGAGGTACATCTTTTCCGATGTTGAATCCATCAAGGCCTTTGACAGATCCACCATCAAGTTTTATTTTTGAAAACATCCCACCCACTTTTGCCACATCATATTTTGTAAAAACAAAACATTTTGTTTTTTTAAAGCAAGACTAAGCATCAAAAATCTTTTATAAAACGGGTGATCAAGGAAGGTAATCAAGTTCAAGGAAGGTAATGCAGGAATTGTTTTAGCAATCAACTCCTATCACCTAATGCAGCAATCAAGTGAGAAAGATTTTAAAAACATCAAGGAAGGTGGCAAATGCACCAGGGCTTGCCTTTGTTAACAGGTGAGTCCGGCCCCGGATCCGCAAATATCAAAGTAAAAGCAGTTGCCTGCTTGAGGATCTGAGGGTGGTGGTGTCCTTTCTTCAGTGACTTCTTCTTCTTCTTCTTCGTGTTCTAACATATCCATATATATGCATAAGAATGGATGCCATGGGATGCTCATGAGGATGCAAAGATAATATAAACTTATTATCTAAGTCTTGAGTACAACTTTCCTTCACGGTACTCCGAGAACCTAGGGTTTCCAGAGTCAGTAAAGGAGTTCATAGGGCAGGGGGGTTGTTTTAGGGTTTATTGATCAAACAAGGTCTAAATCAACCCAAATTCTACCCAAGGCTTCTAAATATTGTTTTAAGTGCCCATAAAAAGTTTGGGCATTTTTGGACTTACTCATTATTTCCTAAAAATCCATAACTAATACTTTTAACTACTTTAAATGCCCTAAAATTTCTTATTTCCACTAAAAATCACAAAATTATTTTTATTAAATTCTAGGGAAAATTATGAACCTAGGAAAATTGGTTTTACAATTTTGCCATTTTTCCACTATTTTCTATAATTGTTTTGGCTCTGGAGATAAAAGAAAAAGAAAACAGATGAATAGTATTGGACCAAAACCAGCCCAGGTCGGCCCACTACCAGTAGAAGCACGTCCACGCGCGCGCGCCCGCGCCCGCCGTGGAGTTTTTGCAACAGGGCCCTTGGGGTTTTAACTAATTGGAGCTAGGTTTGATTACTATTCTACTGTGTCGCTGACAACTTGCAGATAAGCCCTCCATGTTCTAATTCTTCGCAGTGGGAGGTCCACGACAACGGCCGCGTGGAGGATGAACTCCGGCGAGGTCGTGCCGGCTGATTTAAGCAACGGCCGGTGCTCCCGAGCGGTGTACACCGGATTAAACCCTCCCCGAACGATTCCCCTAATTTAATTGCACAAATGATCAAATGCTTTGCTCTGGCCACAGTGACCGTGAGCAACGCGCCAAGATCGTCGTGTTCCCAGCGATTTAAAGCTACTCCGTATGAATTGATGGTTCGGCAAGCATTATAGAACGTCAAGAGTGCTCGAACAAGTGAGAGTGAGGGACGAACTGACCGGTATAGGACTGGCCGCAGTGAGGTTGCTCTTTGCGGTGTTCTTCAACTGTTTTGGGGAAATCCCAAATTCGCGTTCTCTGGTGGGGGTTTCGGGATGCAGGTGGGTGCAGTAGGTGCTTGGATGCATGGCGGAGCTGGGGGCACGGTCAATTTATAGAGCCCGCGGGCGGTGGTGCTCAATTTGGCGGAGCCGTATTGGCGGCCGGAGATAAAGAAGAAGGCGGCGCGGTGAATACGTGGCTAACGCCGTGGCAAGCTCACCGGCGACGATTAGATGGCCGTAGCGAGTCACGGTGTCGCGGTGGAAAGCAAAACCACGCGGCGCGAGGCCGGGAAGCGGCGGTTCACCGGCGAGCCTATCGCTCAGCCGCAGAGAAAAAAGGGACAGTCACGGTGAGTCACCGGAGTTATCCCCAGGGGGTGGCTTTTACCTGGCGGCCTCATCTGATCACCGGCGACGTGAATCGCAACGGCGGCGGCGTGAATCTCAGCGGAGATTGGTCGTCGGCGGTGAGGGATTGCCGTGCTGTCGTTCTGATCTGTCTGAAGCACTGTACCATGGCGAGCTCGTTTCAGACAGCCTGACAGAGCGATTTGCAGGGGAGTTTTCTTCCAATTTCATGTGGCAACAGGCCCAAGTCTCTGCACCAAAGTTGTAGTGCTACATACCAGCTACAACTCGACTATAGGGATTAAACCTATTTGAGCAATGGATCAAGGTTTAATTCAACCCCAAAGATGGCTTTGTTACACTGAACTTCTGAATTTCAGACTGAATCAGCCTGACAGCCAATCTTCAGGCTTAATTATCTCCAACATTTCCTTAACAACAATGCTCACAATCTTAAGCAAAGTTGTTCTCCTTTAATTGCTTTACAAGTTTGGTGTGGTGACCTAGGGCAAAGACCCTATGCTTTGAATGTTACAAAGCCCTAAAGTTGAGCCTTCAACACTAAATTTCAGACTTAGTATAGAATTCAAAGTTGGGGTCCTTTTTGCAAATGAGTCCAAAACTCAACCTTTGGCCTTCAAGTCCACATATTTGTGAACCAAAGGACTTAAAACACTTATTTGACTTGGTTTTTGCACTTTAGCCCAAAAGTGGGCTAATTTTGCACTTAGGCCCCTAGGGTTTAGTCTTAGGGTTTTCCAGGGTTCCAATTAGGGTTTTTAGTATCCTAGGGGTATAATTGTGGTTCAACTTTGTTTTTGGGGATATTTTATAACTATTACCCTAAAGTATTTAGATTTTCTCCAGTTGGGTTAAGTCTTACCCCTTTAATCCCTGTTTAGGGTAAAGCTTCCCATCCAGGGTCCTATTTGCAAAACCTTAAAACAATACAACTTGTTTGAAATTTTTACCTAGTGAATGCACTCTAGGTGTGTCAAACATATGCAATGTCAATGCTTATGATGCCATGCTCAAGTTTTAGTCATAGTAACACCAGGGGTGTTACATTGAACCCCTTCGAGGGGCCAGCCTTTGAACCTCTGATCAGTAGGGAGGCTCGGGGCCTGTTTCCTTCACGGAGAAGGATCCTTTTCGGGGTATCCCCCTTTCCCGGTCCTTGTTGTAAGAGAGAGAAAGAGGAAAAGGAAAAGGATACGAAATCGAATGACATGGCGTACCTTTTTCGACGTGGTCATTATGGCGAAGGAGAAGCGTCGCTTGCTTCTCCTGCCTGAGGCGCCGCCCGTCCCGCCACGGAGTTAATGCGACAGGGCGAGTGGTTCGCGAGGCGGCCGTTGCGCATGTGCGAGCTGTTCGAGGAACGGAACACAGGCGCGCCGTCTTCACACCGTGAGAGAGGGTTCTCTCGCTGCCCCTGGATGGGACGTAAGCTTGGCTGACGACGTGACCGCTGCTCCTGCCCGCCTGCTACCGCCATTACTGCCGGCCCATTTTTGGCCGTATTGACCGTCGCACCTAGCTGGCACTGCTGGGTCATACGCAGGGTTGCCTCGAGTCGCGGTACTGGTTCCGCAGTCGAGGAGGCGCGGTAGTGGTGCGAGTGGCGGTGCAGTTGCTCGCACGTAGCAACCGGCGCGCCGGTTGCATGACGTGTGGGCCTGGGCCTCCATGCTGGGTGCGTTGGAAGTCGGAGGGGCGCGCCCACTTGGCGCGGTTGCATGCCGCTTGCATGGTTGTCCGCCCTTTCACCCGCTGGTCTGGGCGAAAGTGGAGGAATGCTTGGAACCGCCGGGCGGTTGCATGCACCGCGCGCGGCGGTTTGGCTTCTTCTGCCCTGGGCCAGTTTGTATGATGCGTGGGACCCAGCCCCCGCGCCGTAGGGGGAGGACCTTGGAGCGTGTTGGAGAAGACTCAGCCCACGACGGCTGAGGACGCAAGTAGGGAGAGTCGC
The DNA here is from genome assembly GCA_029449295.1 of Zea luxurians. Lineage (NCBI taxonomy): Eukaryota > Viridiplantae > Streptophyta > Magnoliopsida > Poales > Poaceae > Zea > Zea luxurians. The sequence goes on along the minus strand of JAOPSE010000006.1, from coordinate 114,140,669 downwards.
CTTTAAAAGGAGGGTGACCCCCTTGAAAAGCGACCATGTCTTTGCGTTCCCTTATGCGTTGCGTCTTTCCACCTTCCGAGCCCCGGATGGGGGACGCCCGCAATCCTTCCGCCTTATCGTCGGAGGGACGCAACTTTGAGGAAGTCGGTACCTTTCAGCCATCGTTCGGCTTCAAGGATTTTCATCAGGCAGCCCGGCCGCATCCCCTCACCGGTGGTCACCCAAGATGGTGGCCACCAGCTTGATGGTGGGGAGAAGCGAACCGGGCTGCGATCTTGGTTCCGCCCTCAGCTTTAAGGATGTTCATCATCCTGGTTGGGGCGGGGGCCGGGCTGAGCCGGAGCTCTTCCCCCCGTGCGGGCTGGCCGGTCACCTCCTCTTCCAGCTTCTGGTGGTGGAAACCATCCTCTGGCCCTGCGGAGGAGGCGTCCTCCAGCCATGCCAGGGAAGGCGAACTGTTGCTGTCCAGCTAGGATGCAACATTCCGTCCTTCTCCTCGCTTTCATGGCGAGGACGGGAGTGAGGACCTGCCGGTGCGCCTCGCCAACTGTCGGCGTTGGTGGAGAGGCGGACGTCGCCGTCTGTGCTGACGTGGTGGCAGCTAGAGGAAGCTTCCCCCGTCGAGGCCGTCGGCGCCGCCTACGGACTGGCCCCCGGCTCTTTGGCTTTAATGTCTGGTTCGTGTCCCTTGAGTGGGGACGCGAACGAGAGCCTTCCGGTGGCCGCGTCCGTCCTGGGACCATAGCTGCTGCTGTGGGGACGGAACCGGAATTCCGTTTGCATTGGCACCTTGTGTGCCGGTCTTTTGTTCATTGTGGCTGTCGGGGCCTGAACATGTATGTATTTTCGGCGCGGAGCCGTGTTTTTTCCTCATTTTCGAGCACTAAGACTCGCCTGTTGGTTATCTGAACCGCTTCACCAAGCGTGAGTCGCCTCGTACGAAGGTGACGAGTGAGGTATCCGTATCCCAGAGGCGTAGGAGTCCCTCGGTGTCGGGGACCATAATTAGGGGTACCCTCAAGACTCCTAATTCTCAGCTGGTAACCCCCATCGGCATAAAGCTGCTAAGGCCTGATGGGTGCGATTAAGTCAGGGATCAGTCCATTCGAGCGACTCGATCACGCCTCGCCCGAGCCTAGCCTCGGGCAAGGGCAGCCGACCCCGGAGGATTTCCGTCTCGCCCGAGGCCCCCCTCCAACGGCGGACATATTTCTGGCTCGCCCGAGGCCCTGCCTTCGCTAAGAAGCAACCCTGACTAAATCGCTGCACCGACCGACCAAGTCGCAGGAGCATTTAATGCAAAGGTGACCTGACACCTTTGTCCTGACGCGCGCCCCCCGGCAGAGCCGAAGTGACCGTCGTCACTTCACCGCTCCACTGACCGGCCTGACAGAAGGACAGCGCCGCCTGCGCCACTCCGACTGTGGTGCCACTAGACAGAGTGAGACTGACAGGCAGTCAGGCCCTACCAAAGGCACCATAGGAAGCTCCGCCCGACCCAGGGCTCGGACTCGGGCTAAGTCCCGGAAGACGGCGAACTCCGCTCCGCCCGACCTAGGCCTCGGACTCGGGCTAAGCCCCGGAAGACGGCGAACTCCGCTCCGCCCGACCCAGGGCTCGGACTCGGGCTAAGCCCCGGAAGACGGCGAACTCCGCTCCGCCCGACCCAGGGCTCGGACTCGGGCTAAGTCCCGGAAGACGGCGAACTCCGCTCCGCCCGACCCAGGGCTCGGACTCGGGCTAAGTCCCGGAAGACGACGAACTCCGCTTCGCCCGACCCTAGGGCTCGGACTCGGGCTCAGCCCCAGAAGACGACGAACTCCGCTTCGCCCGACCCCAGGGCTCGGACTCCGCCCTGGCCTCTACCGAACGACCTCCGCCTCGCCCGACCCAGGGGCTCGGACTCGGCCTCGGCCATGGAAGACAGACTCGACCTCGGCTTCGGAGGAGCCTCCACGTCGCCCAACCTAGGGCGCAGGCCAGCCACGTCAACAGGAAGCGCCATCATCACCCTACCCCGAGCTGACTCGGGCCGCAGAGAACAAGACCGGTGTCCCATCTGGCTAGCTCCGCCGGATAGGCAATGATGGCGCCCCACATGCTCTGTGACGACGACGGCTCTCAGCTCTCTTACGGAAGCGGGAGGACGTCAGCAAGGACTCAACCGCTCCGACAGTTGTCCCTCCGCCAGGCTCCGTCGCTCCTCCGACGGCCACGACATCACACCAGCTGGGTGCCAAAATCTCTCCGGCTGCCACATCGGCATGTACTTAGGGCGCTAGCTCTCCCCCGCTAGACACGTAGCACTCTGCTACACCCCCATTGTACACCTGGATCCTCTCCTTACGCCTATAAAAGGAAGGACCAGGGCCCTCTAAGAGAAGGTTGGCCGCGCGGGGACAAGGACGGGACGGGCGCTCTCTTGGGGCCGCTCGCTTCCCTCTCCCGCGTGGACGCTTGTAACCCCCTACTGCAAGCGCACCCGACCTGGGCGCGGGACGAACACGAAGGCCACGGGATTTCCACCTCTCTCACGCCCATCTCCGGCCACCTCACTTCCCCCCTTCGCGCTCGGCCTCGCGTCGACCCATCTGGGCTGGGGCATGCGGCGACATTCACTCGTCGGCTTAGGGACCCCCCGGTCTCGAAACGCCGACAGTTGGCGCGCCAAGTAGGGGCCTGCTGCGTGTTGACGAACAGCTTCCCGTCAAGCTCCAGATGGGCAGTCTCCAGCAACCTCTCCAACCCGGGACGGTGCTCCGTTTCGGGAGTCTTGAGCTCATGTCCTTCGACGGCAGCTACGACATGATACTCCTTCCACCGCCGCGCGACAACGACAATGGCGGCCGATAGCTCGCCCGCCGGCGGCGGAATCGACGACGTCTCCCCCGCGTGGTGGAAGAACAACATTCGAGCTCGCCCCGTCCTCTCCCCCGCCAACGGAGGAGGAGGCGGGGCAACCAAGGCCAAGTGGGAGGCCGCGCCTCGTCGGCTGTCGAGCGAATCGACGTCCCTAGCGCCCCAACAGGGGGCGCGTCGGGCGTCGACCTCGCGTTTGAGACGAAGGCGAGCGCCGTCTCCCCGCGACACGCCAACCCGAGAAAGCGGACGACGCCAGCACGCTCGCGGAAGGTTTGCTGGGCGTCACCCTCGTACCTGAGATGACGGTGCAGTCAGTCCCCGATGCGACTTCATCGCCGTTCGTCGACCAAAAGGTACCGACCGATTCCCATCCTACGTCATTTAGATTCAGCCTCAACCCGCCTAGCGACCTTGCTTTAGCGGGCACTCTCGTAGAGGCGAGTTCAAACCCTCTGGGGTTTCGCACGCGGTCGCCTTGGGACCGGCTGACGGACGTCTCGACCTATGGGCCCTCCGAGTCCGAGGAAGACGACGACCCTAGCATCTGTTGGGATTTCTCTGGACTTGGCAACCCTAGTGCCATGCGGGACTTCATGACCGCACGTGACTACTGCCTCTCCGACTGTTCCGACGGTAGCCGCAGCCTCGACGACGAGGACTGCGGCCCAAGCCGCGAATGTTTCCACGTCGATCTAGGGGGTCCCTCCGAAGGCAATCATCTCAGCATGCCGGAGGACGGTGATCTCCCTAGGCCGGTGCCCCACACTAACATCCCGCGGGAGCTAGCTGTGGTCCCCGTTCCGGCGGGGGGTCACGACCCACAGCTCGAGCAAGTTCGCGGGGCGCAGGCCAGGCTCGACGAGGGAGCAGGTGCGCTTGAGCCGATCCGCCGGGACGTCGGGCAGGCATGGGCGGGCCAACCCCCGGCCGGAGAAATACGTCACCTGCCCCAGGGTCTCCCGCTCCGCGTCGCCAACGACGTCAGGGTCAGGCCGCCACCCGCATCCAGTGGGGTCGGTCAGAACCTGGCTGCAGCAGCGATGCTTCTCCGCAATGCCGGAGCCATCAACCACCAAGGGTCGGCGAATCCAAGGAGAGCTCAAGAATCTCCTGGAAGGCGCTGCGGTCCGACGGGCCGAGAGCTCTGCCTCCCAAAGGCAAGGATACCCCTCGGAACCTCACGCCGCGACTTCCCGATTCATGTGGGAAGCCTCGGTCTACACCGGGCGCACACGCAACACCGCGCCCGCGGCCCCGGGCCACCTCGGCAACGAGCACCATCATCGCGACCGTCGGGCCCACCTCGACGAGAGGGTGCGCCGAGGCTATCACCTCAGGCGTGGGGGACGCTATGACAGCAGGGAGGATCGGAGTCCCTCTCCCGAACCACCCGGTCCGCAGGCCTTCAGCCGGGCCATCCGGCGGGCACCGTTCCCGACCCGGTTCCGACTCCCGACTACTATCACAAAGTACTCGGGGGAAACGAGACCGGAATTGTGGCTCGCGGACTACCGCCTGGCCTGCCAGCTGGGTGGAACGGACGACGACAACCTCATCATCCGCAACCTCCCCCTGTTCCTCTCCGACACCGCTCGCGCCTGGTTGGAGCACCTGCCTCCGGGGCAGATCTCCAACTGGGATGACCTGGTCCAAGCCTTCGCTGGCAATTTCCAGGGAACGTATGTGCGCCCCGGGAATTCCTGGGACCTCCGAAGCTGCCGACAGCAGCCGGGAGAGTCTCTCCGGGACTACATCCGACGATTCTCGAAGCAGCGCACCGAGCTGCCCAACATCACCGACTCGGATGTCATCGGCGCGTTCCTTGCCGGCACCACCTGCCGCGACCTGGTGAGCAAGTTGGGTCGCAAGACCCCCACCAGGGCGAGCGAGCTGATGGACATTGCCACCAAGTTCGCCTCTGGCCAGGAGGCGGTCGAGGCTATCTTCCGAAAGGACAAGCAGCCCCAGGGCCGCCCACCGGAAGATGCTCCCGAGGCGTCTACTCAGCGCGGCGCCAAGAAGAAAGGCAAGAAGAAGTCGCAAGCGAAACGCGACGCCGCCGACGCGGACCTTGTCGCCGCCGTCGAGCACAAGAACCCTCGGAAGCCCCCCGGAGGTGCCAACCTCTTCGACAAGATGCTCAAGGAGCCGTGCCCCTATCATCAGGGGCCCGTCAAGCACACCCTTGAGGAGTGCGTCATGCTTCGGCGCCACTTCCACAGGGCCGGGCCACCCGCGGAGGGTGGCAGGGCCCGCGACGACGACAAGAAGGAAGATCACCAAGCAGGAGAGTTCCCCGAGGTCCGCGACTGCTTCATGATCTACTGATGAATACATGGATGTCAACTATATAGTCAAGGCCCAATCAATCATAGAGTCCCAAGCTCAAGGGGAGTTGAAGTCCAGTTTATTCGCGAATCCGGTTAGGACTGCAGGAGTGGTCCTCACGAAAACGGACGCCCAGACCACATACGGACTCCGTTTTCGACGTTCTAGATATCGTTGGAAAGCTAAGAAGATAAGCTTTCCAACCCATCTGGTTTCACGTCAAAATATACACGGAGCTGATGAGAATCGTCATAACAAGATGACGTCCAGAATCTGCCAGAAATTAACGACGCCTGTTTTTGAGCCTAAAGGATTTGTACATCCTAAGGAGATAAGCTCGGCAGCTCGGCCACCCCCTTGGCCACCGCCTGAGTCGAGAACGACTCCAATTCAAGTGGGGGAGGATGATAAGGACATCTCTCCCATACAAGTAATGCATGGACCGACAACACGAGCACGTGCACGACAGCTAAATCTCCAGGTTCGTTCTAACCTAATCAATTGTGTTTTAGAGCTTACGATTGGTGCCATGGATGTTTTGATGATTAAGAACCTTGGAGAGGACCAACAAGGACTTGGGAGAGGCCAACATGTCAAGGAGGAGAAGCTAGGACGTTCACAACAAGAGAAAGCCAAGTCCGACTCAACTACGTCTCCACCTCGAAGTCCAGGACCAGTCTGCACTAAAATGAACGCCCAGGATGCATCCGAACTCCGATTAGGTTGGGCTTTATATGGATGGAAAGCTAAGGAGATAAGCTTTCCAACCCAACTGGAACCACCTTAAAATTCATCGGGAGTCAACGGAAATCGTCGAAACAAGTCAGCGTTCAGATTCTGTTTTGGTGCTGCGACACCGTTTGTTGGGCTGTTGGGCCGTGTATCGTGTTGGAGCCCATTAGGGGTGCGACCAGGGGTTGTGCACGCCCCTAACCTCTATTTTACCAGCAGCCACCACCACATTAGGGTTTGGGTTTTGCTTAGATCACATCTGTCATCGAACAGTATCGCCGTTCATCGGTTTGTGAGACCCCACCTCGTGATCAATGCAGTTTTGATTGCGTTCTTCCTGTTCTTGCTTGTGTTCTTGATTGCGCTTGCAGGGATAAGCCTTCGTGGCGAGGTCACTCGTGTGTCACAGGTGATAACCAATGGAGCAGTGGTGTAGTGATTGCGAGGAGCCGTTCGCTCGGAGCTTTGGATCATCAACGTCGAGATCTCCACCCAATCAAGTTATCGTACCTCACGGAAGATCGGGCCTCGTCCTCTATCAAGTGGTATCAAGATTCCAGGTTGCCTGTGAGGTACAATCCTACCATTAGATTTATTTTGTTCGTCCTATAACCCACAAAAAAGACAAAAAAATTACGATCTGTTTATCCTGACCTAAAACCATCGCCTTAGCCTTTGCACAATTCAGTTTTGGAGTCCGCAGTTCTGAGTTTGTGTCCTAGGTTGAGTTTGGTTGCTGGTTTAGATTTGTTTTGGTTCAGTTTGATCCTTTCCATCCTACAAAATCGACCTCCAAAATAGATCCCATCTACAAAACCGATCCTAACCGATCCTATTTTATCTCATCATCACGTCCTTATCAGATTAGTTTCTATCTAGTTCGGTATTTTGATCATAACTCTCGCATACGAACTCGGAATTTAGTGTTCTTGTACTTTCTGGAAAGCTTAGAAAATTATCTACAACTTTTATATTTACGAGATTTCTAGAAAATATCATTATCGAGGAGTTATCTATCTTAGAAGTAAATCTATTTGTGATTCTGAAATTTCGGACCAGTCTGTATTTCGGGGTCAATATCTCCCACTTATTTTATCCAAAATAGGCGATCCATATATCCAAAAGAAAGAGAAAAAGAAGACCTACAACTTTTGTGTTTTGAGTTTTTGAGTTTCGGGTCTCTAAATTTGTCAAACAGTCTGTTGAAGTTAGAGCAGAAAATCTGTGATAGACAGACGAGAATTTTTTTTGATAGTCTTGTGTTATATCTTGTTTTTGCGGCACTCTTGTAAAAAAGGGAATATAAAAAGGCAAGTGCAAAAACAAAAAAACCGCACAAAACACAGAAAAAAAGAAGAAGAAAAAAATCAGAGAAAAAAAGAGAAAAAGAGTGCGCATAAGCAGGAACACCATTGATCTGTGATTGTTTTTCATTCCAACTTGTTACCTTGCTGTTCCTAGATCCTTGTCACCTCCTTTGTGTCTTCCTCCAACTGTGCTAATACATTCTCTAGGCCAGCAACTAGGACGAGTACTTTGACACTTATTCAGCATTGCTATCTGTTACTGACTTGTGTGCCACATATATATATTTAGTCAGCCTTCCCAAAGCTCCACCTTTCTCTCGAGCAGAACAGGTACTCCTTTGCAATCACACCCACGCTCGTTGGACAGTCACACCGGTCACCGTTTGCCACCTGCAGTGCTAGTAAGAACCTTGTAAGAGCGGGGTAAGACGCTTCATAACTTGTGTTCCACCACCACCACCACCCTGAGAGATAGTTGTAGGGTTCACTTTGTTTGTTGCCTTTTTGTCTCTGTTTTGTGCTAACAATGACAGGACCAAAGAATCAAACGGACAAGGAGAAGAACCAAACGGACAAGGAGAAGGAACCTAAGCTTAACGACGATGAGTGTGTCTCTCATCTGGAATTGAAGGAGATGATGCGCGCATTGACTAAAGCTTTTCAGAGCCACACCATTGATGATGATTCGTCTCCCTCAGGTTCTATATATCCATCTTTCTCTTCTTTTGATGCAAATATTGCAAATGAATATACTGAATGGGAAATATCAATGGATAAGATTTTTGCACGACGTCGTATATGTGATAGGCGAAAAATTAAAATTGTGGCTAGTACTTTAACGAAGGATGTGTTAGTTTGGTGGAATAATTTGCATGACTATGAGAAACCACAAACTTGGACTGATGTAAAAGCACTAATGAGACAACAATTTGTTTCTATGGATGATACTAAAAATAATTTAAGTAATTCTACCGATATCATGCCTTCAGATAAATCTGAGTTGCCTTTGTTACAAGAAGATTGTCTTGTTGTTCCTTATGATAAAGAAGAGTTGTGTGATGATAATACTATTATTTCTATGCCACAACTAAAGAACAAACTTGATGTTGTTGCTTCTGATCCTATTAATTGTGCCAAAATTAGAACATTCAATCATATAACTAGTGTGCATGATGAGCTAAAATTGTTATCTTCTTTAAATACTTTGGGCTATATTGAATTTGATGTTCTATGTAATCTAAATAATTTAGAGGAGAAACTTTCTTTTAGTGCTAATTTACTATGGTTATCTAAACATACATATCATTTTATTGGAAGATATAATTGGAAAGGTGAATATATGGTACATCGAGTATATATTTGTTCAAATATGAATTCTCCTTTTGTCATAAAACAAAATGATCAACTAGAAGGCTGTGTTAAAGCTAACCATATCACGTCCAGTTCCACTTGTCCTTCTTTGTATGTTTTACAACAACAGGGTCAACTTCAAGAAGGGAAGCAAGGTTGGACGACATCAAGCACTACATCAACACCTTTTGCAGGCACCAACGACTTTGAGTCGAGGACGACTCAAAACCAAGAAGGGGAGAATGATGAATACATGGATGTCAACTATATAGTCAAGGCCCAATCAATCATAGAGTCCCAAGCTCAAGGGGAGTTGAAGTCCAGTTTATTCGCGAATCCGGTTAGGACTGCAGGAGTGGTCCTCACGAAAACGGACGCCCAGACCACATACGGACTCCGTTTTTGACGTTCTAGATATCGTTGGAAAGCTAAGAAGATAAGCTTTCCAACCCATCTGGTTTCACGTCAAAATATACACGGAGCTGATGGGAATCGTCATAACAAGATGACGTCCAGAATCTGCCAGAAATTAACGACGCCTGTTTTTGGGCCTAAAGGACTTGTACATCCTAAGGAGATAAGCTCGGCAGCTCGGCCACCCCCTTGGCCACCGCCTGAGTCGAGAACGACTCCAATTCAAGTGGGGGAGGATGATGAGGACATCTCTCCCATACAAATAATGCATGGACCGACAACACAAGCACATGCACGACAGCTAAATCTCCAGGTTCGTTCTAACCTAATCAATTGTGTTTTAGAGCTTACGCTTGGTGCCATGGATGTTTTGATGATTAGGAACCTTGGAGAGGACCAACAAGGACTTGGGAGAGGCCAACATGTCAAGGAGGAGAAGCTAGGACGTTCACAACAAGAGAAAGCCAAGTCCGACTCAACTACGTCTCCACCTCGAAGTCCAGGACTAGTCTGCACTAAAATGAACGCCCAGGATGCATCCGAACTCCGATTAGGTTGGGCTTTATATGGATGGAAAGCTAAGTAGATAAGCTTTCCAACCCAACTGGAACCACCTTAAAATTCATCCGGAGTCAACATGAATCGTCGAAACAAGTCAGCGTTCAGATTCTGTTTTGGTGTTGCGACACCGTTTGTTGGGCTGTTGGGTCGTGTATCGTGTTGGAGCCCATTAGGGGTGCGACCAGGGGTTGTGCACGCCCCTAACCTCTATTTTACCAGCAGCCACCACCACATTAGGGTTTGGGTTTTTCTTAGATCACATCTGTCATCGAACAGTATCGCCGTTCATCGGTTTGTGAGACCCCACCTCGTGATCAATGCAGTTTTGATTGCGTTCTTCCTGTTCTTGCTTGTGTTCTTGATTGCGCTTGCAGGGATAAGCCTTCGTGGCGAGGTCACTCGTGTGTCACAGGTGATAACCAACGGAGCAGTGGTGTAGTGATTGCGAGGAGTCGTTCGCTCGGAGCCTTGGATCATCAACGTCGAGATCTCCACCCAATCAAGTTATCGTACCTCACGGAAGATCGGGCCTCGTCCTCTATCATCTACGGCGGGCAAGCGGCGAATGCCTCGGCTCGGCACCGCAAGCAAGAGCGCCGGGAGGTCTGCTCGGTCAAGGTGGCGGCGCCAGTCTATCTAGACTGGTCCGACAAGCCCATCACCTTCGACCAAGACGATCACCCCGACCACGTGCCGAGCCCAGGGAAATACCCGCTCGTCGTCGACCCCGTCATCGGCGACGTCAGGCTCACCAAGGTCCTTATGGACGGGGGCAGCAGCCTCAATATCATCTACGCCGAGACCCTTAGGCTCCTGCGCATCGATCTGTCCTCCGTCCGAGCAGGCGCTGCGCCCTTCCACGGGATCATTCCCGGGAAGCGCGTCCAGCCCCTCGGACGACTCGACCTTCCTGTCTGCTTCGGAACGCCCTCCAACTTCCGAAGGGAGACTCTGACGTTCGAGGTGGTCGGGTTCCGAGGAACCTACCACGCGGTACTGGGGAGGCCATGCTACGTGAAGTTCATGGCCGTCCCCAACTACACCTACCTGAAGCTCAAGATGCCGGGCCCCAACGGGGTCATCACCGTCGGCCCCACGTACAGACACGCGTTCGAATGCGACGTGGAGTGCGTGGAGTACGCCGAGGCCCTCGCCGAATCCGAGGCCCTCATCGCCGACTTGGAAAGCCTCTCCAAAGAGGTGCCAGACGTGAAGCGTCATGCCGGCAACTTCGAGCCAGTGGAGACGGTTAAGGCCGTCCCCCTCGACCCCAGTGGCGACGCCTCCAAGCAGATCCGGATCGGTTCCGGGCTCGACCCCAAATAGGAAACAGTGCTCGTCGACTTTCTCCACGCGAACGCCGACGTCTTCGCGTGGAGTCCCTCGGACATGCCCGGCATACCGAGGGATGTCGCCGAGCACTCACTGGATATTCGGGCCGGAGCCCGACCCGTCAAGCAGCCTCTGCGCCGATTCGACGAGGAGAAGTGCAGAGCGATAGGCGAGGAGATCCACAAGCTAATGGCAGCCGGGTTCATCAAAGAGGTATTCCATCCCGAATGGCTTGCCAACCCTGTGCTTGTGAGAAAGAAAGGGGGGAAATGGCGGATGTGTGTAGACTACACTGGTCTCAACAAAGCATGTCCGAAGGTTCCCTACCCTCTGCCTCGCATCGATCAAATCGTGGATTCCACTGCTGGGTGCGAAGCCCTGTCTTTCCTCGACGCCTACTCTGGGTATCACCAAATCAGGATGAAAGAGTCCGACCAGCTCACGACTTCTTTCATCACGCCCTTCGGCATGTACTGCTATGTCACCATGCCGTTCGGTTTGAGGAATGCGGGCGCGACGTACCAGCGGTGCATGAACCATGTGTTCGGCGAACACATCGGTCGCACGGTCGAAGCCTACGTCGATGACATCGTAGTCAAGACGAGGAAAGCTTCCGACCTCCTCTCCGACCTTGAAGTGACATTCCGATGTCTCAAGGCGAAAGGCGTCAAGCTCAATCCCGAGAAGTGTGTCTTCGGGGTGCCCCGGGGCATGCTCTTGGGGTTCATCGTCTCCGAGCGGGGCATCGAAGCCAACCCCGAGAAGATCGCAGCCATCACCAGCATGGGTCCCATCAAGGACTTAAAGGGCGTACAGAGGGTCATGGGATGTCTCGCGGCTCTGAGCCGCTTCATCTCACGCCTCGGCGAAAGAGGCCTGCCTCTGTACCGCCTCTTAAGGAAGGCCGAGCGCTTCACTTGGACCCCTGAGGCCGAGGAAGCTCTCGGGAACCTAAAGGCGCTCCTCACAAAGGCGCCTATCTTGGTGCCCCCAGCTGACGGAGAAGCCCTCTTGGTCTACGTCGCCGCGACCACCCAGGTGGTTAGCGCCGCGATTATGGTCGAGAGGCAAGAAGAGGGGCATGCATTGCCCGTTCAGAGGCTAGTTTACTTTGTTAGCGAGGTACTGTCCGAAACCAAGATCCGCTACCCACAAGTTCAGAAGCTGTTGTATGCAGTGATCCTGACGCGGCGGAAGTTGCGACACTACTTCGAGTCTCATCCGGTAACTGTGGTGTCATCCTTCCCCCTGGGGGAGATCATCCAGTGCCGAGAGGCCTCGGGCAGGATTGCAAAGTGGGCAGTGGAAATCATGGGCGAGACAATCTCGTTCGCCCCTCGGAAGGCCATCAAGTCCCAGGTCTTGGCGGACTTCGTAGCCGAATGGGTCGACACCCAGCTACCGACGGCTCCGATCCAACCAGAGCTCTGGACCATGTTTTTCGACGGGTCGCTGATGAAGACGGGAGCCGGCGCGGGCCTACTCTTCATATCGCCCCTCTGGAAACACCTACGCTATGTGCTACGCCTCCACTTCCCGGCGTCCAACAATGTGGCTGAGTACGAGGCTCTGGTCAACGGGTTGCGGATCGCCATCGAGCTAGGGGTCAGGTGCCTCGACGCTCGCGGTGACTCGCAGCTCGTCATCGACCAAGTCATGAAGAACTCCCACTGCCGCGACCCGAAGATGGAGGCCTACTGCGATGAGGTTCGGCGCCTGGAAGACAAGTTCTACGGGCTCGAGCTTAACCACATCGCTCGGCGCTACAACGAGACTGCGGACGAGCTAGCAAAAATAGCCTCGGGGCGAACAACGGTTCCCCCGGACGTCTTCTCCCGGGATCTGCATCAACCCTCCGTCAAGATCGACGACGCGCCCGAGCCTGAGGAGCCCTCGGTCCAGCCCGAGGTGCCCTCGGCACAGCCGGAGGCACCCTCAGCTCGGCCCGAGGCGGCCTCGGTTCGACCCGAGGTACCCTCGGCCTCCGAGGGTGAGGCACCGCGCATCGAGGAGGAGCGGAGCGGGGCCACGCCTGATCAAAATTGGCAGACCTCGTACCTACAATATCTCCGCCAAGGAGAGCTACCCCTCGACCGAGCCGAGGCTCGGCGGGTAGCGCGACGTGCCAAGTCGTTCGTCTTGCTGGGCGATGAGAAGGAGCTCTACCACCGCAGCCCCTCGGGCATCCTCCAGCGATGCATCTCCATCGCCGAAGGTCAGGAACTCCTGCAAGAGATACACTCGGGGGCTTGCAGCCATCACGCGGCGCCTCGAGCCCTTGTCGGGAATGCTTTCCGACAAGGCTTCTACTGGCCAACGGCGGTGGCTGACGCCACTAGAATTGTCCGCACCTGCGAAGGGTGTCAATTCTATGCGAAGCAAACCCACCTACTCGCTCAGGCTCTGCAGACGATACCCATCACCTGGCCCTTTGCTGTGTGGGGGCTGGACCTCGTCGGCCCCTTGCAGAAGGCGCCCGGGGGCTACACGCACCTGCTGGTCACCATCGACAAATTCTTCAAGTGGGTCGAGGTTCGACCTCTGAACTGCATCAGGTCCGAGCAGGCGGTGACGTTCTTCACCAACATCATCCATCGCTTCGGGGTCCCGAACTCCATCATCACCGACAACGGTACCCAGTTCACCGGCAGAAAATTCTTGGACTTCTGCGAGGATCACCACATCCGGGTGGACTGGGCCACCGTGGCTCATCCCATGTTGAATGGGCAAGTAGAGCGTGCCAACGGCATGATTCTACAAGGGCTCAAGCCTCGGATCTACAACGACCTCAACAAGTTCGGCAAGTGATGGATGAAGGAACTCCCCTCGGTGGTCTGGAGCCTGAGGACAACGCCGAGCCGGGCCACGGGTTTCACGCCGTTCTTCCTGGTCTACGGGGCCGAGGCCGTCTTGCCCACTGACCTGGAGTACGGCTTCCCGAGGACGAGGGCCTATAGCGATCAAAGCAACCAAGCTAGTCGAGAAGACTCGCTGGACCAGCTGGAAGAGGCTCGGGACAAGGCCTTGCTACACTCGGCGCGGTACTAGCAGTCCCTGCGACGCTACCACGCCCGAGGGGTCCGGCCCCGAGACCTCCAGGTGGGCGACCTGGTGCTTCGGCTGCGGCAAGACGCCCGAGGGAGGCACAAGCTCACGCCCCCCTAGGAGGGGCCATTCGTCATCGCCAAAGTTCTGAAGCCCAGAACGTACAAGCTGGCCAACAGTCAAGGCGAGGTCTACGGCAACGCCTGGAACATCCAACAGCTACGTCGCTTCTACCCTTAAGATGTTTTCAAGTTGTTCATATACCTCGCACCCGCGCAAAGTTTAGTCATCAAGGAAGGGTCGGCCTTGCCTCGGCAAAGCCCGACCCTCCCTCGGGGGCTAAAAGGGGGGGAACCCCCTCTGCGTTGAAATTTTCCTCGAAAAAAAAGAAAAAAGAGAGATCTCTTCTGCCAGAATATCTTTCGTGCTTTCTGACTACTTCGAAAAGTGGATCCTGAAAACGACGGAGTACACGTAAGCAGCCAAGGCTGACCGAGCCGAGGGACTCCTACGCCTCCGGGATACGGATACCTCACTCATCACCTTCTGTGATAAGTAACTCGCGTTCGGATAAAGTGATTCCACGGACCGAACAAGTCTTCACGTTCGGAAGCTCTTCTGCCGAAGCGATCCTTCGAGCCTTCTCGACTGAGTCGGTGACAGGACCTCATGGACGGGTGAAAGTGCGCGTAAGCGGCAAGGCCGACCGAGCCGAGGGACTCCCACGCCTCCGGGATACGGATACCTCACTCATCACCTTCCGCGAGAAGCAACTCTCGCTCGCACAAACATCCCTATTACCGACAAAAAAGTCCAGATACTCGAAACAAGAGGAAAGGAGACGCAACTTTACAACACAGCGAGGGTGTGCATATTCTGGCCTCAGCGGCCGCAGAAGGCACACGCTACAAGACACTCTGATCCTACAGGCTCGGGTCTTGACGCTGGAAGGGGGCAGTAACACCTCGGCATCGACGACGCCTTCAGCAAGGTCCGACCTAGCCTCGGACAGCGACGCGGTCCAAGGATCCCCACTCTGGAGGACGACGTCATCGTCACGCCCGGACAATCGCTGCCAGGGACTTATCCGGGAATCCGGCCCGAGCAGGCGGCTTGGCCGGTTACCCCTGGGGCCTCGACCAACCATCTTCCAAGGGCGCCAGCCCGACCCGAGGCCTCGGCTGATCGACTCCGGCGTCGGTCCCGCTAACGGACAACCCGACTAGGCTCTGGCCAACCAGGTTTCATTTTCGAGCCAACTCCGCCTCTGTTCATGCTGATATCGCTACCCCTGGCCTCGGCTCGTCGAAGAGCGACCAAGGGGTCCCTTTAACTGAGCTAGAGGAGCCTCAGACAACAAGGCCGACCGAGCCGAGGGACTCCTACGCCTCCGGGATACGGATACCTCACTCATCACCTTGACACGGGGCGACTCATGCTTGGTGAAGCGGTTCAGACAACCAACAGGCGAGTCTTAGTGCTCGAAAATGAGGAAAAAAAACATGGCTCCGTGCCAAAATTACATACATGTTCAGGCCTCGACAGCCATAATGAACAAAAACACTGGCATTCGAAGTGCCATTACAAACGGAACTCCGGTTCCCCCTCCGCAGGTATGAACAACCCCACTCGATAGGGGTGGGCCTGCGGAGCAACAGAAGACCGATGAACGGCGCGCCGTCACCCGCTCCAGCAGCGGCGACGACGACGACTTCTGCTCCGGGGGGCCGAACAGCGGCAGCACTGACCTCAGGGCAGATGATGCTGCCAGGAGGCCCCCGCCCATGCCCAAACTCATGAGGCAAGGACGGGCAGAAGGCCGTAGAGTTGGAGGTCGGTCCGTGGCCGGCCTTGGCTATCTCGCCGGTGGGAGAACCTCTTCCAGCTGCCGTGGCAGACGCCGGCGCCGCGAGCGGCTCCGAAGCCACTCGCGTCCGAGAGCCAGGCACGGTGCAGCTGCCAGCGCCACGGACGACGACCGCCCTTCCCTCCGGTCACTGAGTGAAGGAGCGGGCCGCCGCCCACACAGGGGCCGACCCCAACTCGGCACACTCCCCTCCCCAGGCCTGGATGACGAAGATCCTTGAGGCTGAGGGAGGGGCAGAGGCCGCGGCCTGGCTCGCTTTCCCCCACCATCAAGCTGGAGGTCACCATCTTGGGTGACCGCCGGTGGAGGGGTGCAGCCGGGCTGCATGATGAAAATCCTTGAAGCCGAACGATGGCTGAAAGGTACCAACTCCTACGGAGTTGCGTTCCTCCAACGATGAGGCGAAAAGACGGCGGGTATCCCCCATTCGGGGGCTTGGAAGGTGGAAAGACGCAATGCATAAGGGAGCGAGAGGACATGGTCGCCTTCCGAAGGGGGTCACCCTCCTTTTAAAGGCAACTCTCCCTACTTGCGCCCCTAACCGTCACGGGCTGAGTCTTCTCCAACACGCTCCAAGGCCCTCCCCTACGGTGCGGGGGCTAGGTCCCGCATGTCATGCAAACCGGCTCAGAGCAGAAGAAGCCAAACCGCCGCGCGTGGTGCACACAACCGCCCAGCGGTTACAAGTGACCCTCCACTTTTGCCCAGACCAATGGGCGAAAGAGGCGGGCAGCCATGCAGGCGGCATGCAACCACGCCAAGTGGACGCGCTTCTCCGACTCCCGACACGCCGGCATGGAGGCCTAGGCCCACGCGTCACGCAACCGGCGCGCCGGATGCTGCATGCAAGCAACTGCACCGCCACTTGCGCCACCACCGCGCCTCCTCGATTGCGGAACCAATACCGCGACTCGAGGCGACCAGGCGCATGACCCAGCAGTGCCAGCCTGACGCGGCGGTCAATGCGGCCAAAAGTGGGCCGGCAGTGATGACGGTGGCAGGCGGGCGGGAGCAGCGGTCACGTCGTCAGCCAAGCTCACGTCCCATCCGGGGGCAGCGAGAGAACCCCCTCTCACGGCGTGAAGACAACGCGCCCGTGATCCGTTCCTCGAACGGCTCGCGCACGCGCAACGGCCGCCCCGCCAACCGCTCGCCCCGTCGCATTAACTCCGCGGCAGGACAGGCGGCGCTTCCAGCGGGAGAAGCGGGCGACGCTTCGCCTTCGCCGTAAAAACCGCGCCAAAAAAGGTACGCCATGTCGTTCGATTTCATATCCTTTTCCTTTTTTCCTCTTTCTCTATCTCTTGCAACAGGGACCGGGAAAGGGGGATACCCCGAAAAGGATCCTTCCCCGTGAAGGAACCAGGCTCCGAGCCTCCTTACTGATCAGAGGTTCGAAGGCTGGCCCCCCGAAGGGTTTCAACAGCCGCCTCAGATCGCGTGGGCCCTACACCCACTACTGGTCAGAGGTTCGAAGGCCGGCCCCCCGAAGGGTTCCACGGCCGCCTCAGGCTACTCGGGCTCCGCGCCCATTACTGATCAGGGGTTCGAAGGCTGGCCCCCGAAGGGTTCACAGTCGCCTCAGACGCCGAGCGAGGGATGACCAGGGGTACGTTCGATACATAACCAAGGCTCGGGCTGCGCTCCCGAGGTACCCTAGGACATTTCCGAGACCAACGGGAGCGATCTTGTAACGGAATCCCATCAGAGGGAGGCATCAAGCCCTCGGACCCCGTCGCCAGGGGACCGGGTCCGGCAGATCACCCGCAGGTACTTTTGGGCGTGCCTCTGGGCCCCTAGCCGACCCCTAACGAACGGGGCACGGACGTCCACTCGGATTACCCGCTTGCAGCTCACCGGAGACACCATGTTCGGCGCCCATCGAGGGTAACATGGCGCTTCCCCCCCTCCTCCTTGCGGAAAGGCGACGCAGGGGCGTATGTAAAAAAGCCGAGTCTGTCCCTGATCGCCCTCTCGCCCTGTGCGGAGGCTCGGGGGCTGCTCTCGCAAACCCGGCTCCGGCCGAACCGTTGACAGCGTCAACATACCAGCCCGAGAGCTTGGGCCCCGACCGTACACCCGGGCTACGGCCAGTTTGCATGAGGGAACAACCAGACCAGCCGAAGCATTACGCGAGGCATTAAGACCTCGAAGGAGTGAAACCACTCCTCCGAGGCCTCGGGGGCTACACCCGGCGGGTGCGCTCGCGCGCACCCACCGGAACAAAATGCAACCGAGAAAGGCTGGTCCCCTTGCAAAAAAGTGCGACGAAAGCCTCCAAGCGAGTGCTAACACTCCCTTCGAGGCTCGGGGGCTACTGTCGGGGACCATAATTAGTGGTACCCTCAAGACTCCTAATTCTCAGCTGGTAACCCCCATCGGCATAAAGCTGCTAAGGCCTGATGGGTGCGATTAAGTCAGGGATCAGTCCATTCGAGCGACTCGATCACGCCTCGCCCGAGCCTAGCCTCGGGCAAGGGCAGCCGACCCCGGATGATTTCCGTCTTGCCCAAGGCCCCCCTCCAACGGCGGACATATTTCCGGCTCACCCGAGGCCCTGCCTTCGCTAAGAAGCAACCCTGACTAAATCGCCGCACCGACCGACCAAGTCGCAGGAGCATTTAATGCAAGGGTGACCTGACACCTTTGTCCTGACGCGCGCCCCCCGGCAGAGCCGAAGTGACTGCCGTCACTTCACCGCTCCACTGACCGGCCTGACAGAAGGACAGCGTCGCCTGCGCCACTCCGACCACGGTGCCACTTGATAGAGTGAGACTAACAGGCAGTCAGGCCCTGCCAAAGGCACCATAGGAAGCTCCGCCCGACCCAGGGCTCGGACTCGGGCTAAGTCCCAGAAGACGGCGAACTCCGCTCCGCCCGACCCAGGGCTCGGACTCGGGCTAAGCCCCGAACGACGGCGAACTCCGCTCCGCCCGACCCAGGGCTCGGACTCGGGCTAAGCCCCGGAAGACGGCGAACTCCGCTCCGTCCGACCCAGGGCTCGGACTCGGGCTAAGCCCCGGAAGACGGCGAACTCCGCTCCGCCCGACCCAGGGCTCGGACTCGGGCTAAGTCCCGGAAGACGGCGAACTCCGCTCCGCCCGACCCAGGGCTCGGACTCGGGCTAAGTCCCGGAAGACGACGAACTCCGCTTCGCCCGACCCCAGGGCTCGGACTCGGGCTCAGCCCCAGAAGACGACGAACTCCGCTTCGCCCGACCCCAGGGCTCGGACTCCGCCCTGGCCTCTACCGAACGACCTCCGCCTCGCCCGACCCAGGGGCTCGGACTCGGCCTCGGCCATGGAAGACAGACTCGACCTCGGCTTCGGAGGAGCCTCCACGTCGCCCAACCTAGGGCGCAGGCCAGCCACGTCAACAGGAAGCGCCATCATCACCCTACCCCGAGCTGACTCGGGCCGCAGAGAACAAGACCGGTGTCCCATCTGGCTAGCTCCGCCGGATAGGCAATGATGGCGCCCCGCATGCTCTGTGACGACGACGGCTCTCAGCTCTCTTACGGAAGCGGGAGGACGTCAGCAAGGACTCAACCGCTCCGACAGTTGTCCCTCCGCCAGGCTCCGTCGCTCCTCCGACGGCCACGACATCACACCAGCTGGGTGCCAAAATCTCTCCGGCTGCCACATCGGCATGTACTTAGGGCGCTAGCTCTCCCCCGCTAGACACGTAGCACTCTGCTACACCCCCATTGTACACCTGGATCCTCTCCTTACGCCTATAAAAGGAAGGACCAGGGCCCTCTTAGAGAAGGTTGGCCGCGCGGGGACGAGGACGGGACGGGCGCTCTCTTGGGGCCGCTCGCTTCCCTCTCCCGCGTGGACGCTTGTAACCCCCTACTGCAAGCGCACCCGACCTGGACGTGGGATGAACACGAAGGCCGCGGGATTTCCACCTCTCTCACGCCCATCTCCGGCCACCTCACTTCCCCCCTTCGCGCTCGGCCTCGCGTCGACCCATCTGGGCTGGGGCACGCGGAGACATTCACTCGTCGGCTTAGGGACCCCCCGGTCTCGAAACGCCGACACTCGGCTCGGTCGACCTTGCTGTCCGAGGCTTCTCTTGCTTAGTTAAAGGAACCCCTCGGCCGCTCTTCGATGAGAGGGCCCTGGACCTCCCTTTTATAGGCGTAAGGAGAGGATCCAGGCGTACAATGGGGGTGTAGCAGTGTGCTAA
Organism: Zea luxurians; assembly: GCA_029449295.1. NCBI lineage: Eukaryota > Viridiplantae > Streptophyta > Magnoliopsida > Poales > Poaceae > Zea > Zea luxurians. The sequence goes on along the minus strand of JAOPSE010000006.1, from coordinate 114,120,680 downwards.
CGTGTCTAGCGGAGGAGAGCTAGCGCCCTAAGTACATGCCATCGTGGCAGCCGGAGAGGTTTTGGCACCCAGTTCGTGTGGTGTCGTGGCCGTCGGAGGAGCGCTGGAGCCTGGCGGAAGGACAGCTGTCGGGGCTGTCGAGTCCTTGCTGACGTCCTCTTGCTTCCGTAAGGGGGCTGAGAGCCGCTGTCGCCATAGAGCGTGCGGGGCGCCATCATTACTCGTATAGTGGAGCGAGCCAGATGGGACGCCGGTCTTGTTCCCCGCAGCCTGAGTCAGCTCGGGGTAGGGTAATGATGGCGCCTCCTGTCGACGTGGTCGGTCCGTGCCCTAGGTTGGGCGAGGTGGAGGCTCCTCCGAGGTCGAGGTCGAGTCTGTCTTCCAAGGTCGAGGTCGAGTCTGAGCCCCCGGGTCGGACAAGACGGAGACCGTCGGCTGAGGCCAGGGCTGAGTCCGAGCCTTGGGGTCGGGCGAAGTGGAGTTCGTCGTCCTTCGGGGCTGAGCCCGAGTCCGAGCCCTGGGGTCGGGCGAAGCGGAGTTCGTCGTCTTCCGGGGCTGAGCCCGAGTCCGAGCCCTGGGGTCGGACGGAGCGGAGTTCAGGGCCCTCTCCTTACCCTGAACGATCTTGTAACGGAATCCCATCAGAGGGAGGCATCGAGCCCTCGGACCCCGTCCGACCCCAGCGTGCGCATTTAATGCGTCGCAGGTAGCCGTTGGCGTCGAAATAGCCGTTGCCCCGCTGTTACACCGGACAGTCCGGTGTACACCGGACAGTCCGGTGAATTTTAGCGAAGCAGCTGAAGTGAATTCCCGAGGCTGGCGAGTTCCTGAGGCCGCTCTTCCTTGGAGCACCGGACATGTCCGGTGTACACCGGACAGTCCGGTGAATTATAGCGGAGTCGCCTCTGGAATTTCCCGAAGGTGAGCAGTTCAGAGTGGGAGTCCTCTGGTGCACCGGACATGTCCGGTGGCACACCGGACAGTCCGGTGCGCGAGACCAGAGGTGCCTTCGGTTGACCCTTGCTCCTTTATTTGAACCCAATACTTGATCTTTTTATTGGCTAAGTGTGAACTTTTTGCACCTGTATAACTTATACACTAGAGCAAACTAGTTAGTCCAATATTTGTGTTGGGCAATTCAACCACCAAAATTAATTAGGGACTAGGTGTAAGCCTAATTCCCTTTCATCGTCCTACGTCAATATTTTTTAAAAAAACCATACATTTCTTTAGAATCAACCCGCACTTTTATAATCTCTTCTCTACTATTATAATAGGAGAGTTTATGTAAAAAATAAGTTAAAATGATATATAAATGAGTGTTTGAAACTTGGTTGTTGGCTCTACATTAACACTCACATAATTAATAGAAAACATATATTTTATGCTTTATTAATATATATATATATATATATATATATATATATATATATATATATACCGTATTAATGCATGAGCATATGACTAATTTAAATTTAAACATGATTAAATGGAAAACGGCTATCTACGTGTTCGGACCCTAATTCATGGCTTTTGTTAAGTTTTAACTTTAGATTATCTTAGCTTATTTAAGACGCTTTGTCGTCGTCGTAACTGTTCCAGCGCAGTGCAGGTCCGATCGAATCGAATTGCACAAAGTACGACAGGTAGTTTATGCTCCGCAAACTATGCCGCCTCCGCCTTTCCTTCAAAGGTAGTACAAGTACCAGCTACACAAGGAGTACTGCTCAATTAGCTTCTCGTTTTTCTATGAAAAAAAAAACACAGACACACACACACAATACTATTACTCTGTAGCTGCTGTTGCTTCACACTGATCACGTTCTGCTGCCGCGCATCATCGCCGGCGTAGCTTTCCGTGTAGGCTCGCGATGATGAAGAACAGACGCTTTTTACGTCCCCGAAAATTTTGAGCTTGACTGGAGTGCAAGGCTCGTCGTTTGGGTCGAGCTCGGGCAGGGCAGCAGCCCATTCGCTGAGTCAGAAGAGCCTCAGACTCGTCTGCCCTGTTCTCGATCTGAGGCCAACTCGGGTTTTCATCAGGCCTGGTCCAAAGTTTGAATCCGTTCTTGCAACCGCCGGCCGGCCGCTAGTCCTCAAACAATTCTTTTTTTTTTCTTCTCATCTCGCTTTATAGTCTAAACTGAATCTGCACAAGCAAAGGGAATCCACGTATAAAGCGCGCACACCATGCACAAAAGCGCTTGGAAAGCTCAAACTTCCAAAGACCTCTGATTTATTAAAAAGGCAGGCAGCACGAACGCGAATGAGCAGCAAACTCAAGGTGCCATGACTGACTCCAGTTTGAACTTGGAACCGTGTCAATTTCTTGGTCTCGACAGTGCTGGTGCTGGCCGGGCCTCTCTGGTTGTTTCTTGAGCTACGGGGGGGGGGGGGGGGGGGGGGGTAGAATGGAGCAGTCATTTGAAATGGCAGGTCCTGCTCAGATGTATAGCGGGAATATGTACAGCATGATAGGTTTGTATTGTATTGTATACCGTGCTGTGGTAGGTGTACGCAGTAGAGCTACATACAGCAGCGGGTCCTACTTCTCTGGTCCCCTTTGTTTGTTTGTTTGTTTCTTTCTTTCAGCAACCAGTGCGGGATGGAATGCGCAGCAGCAAATATTTTACTGCCAACATGATGCCATCTTCCTGCATTTGCATGCATATATATTAATCTGAGGGAAACACAGAATCATAGGCAGATTAAACTGACAGGCGAGGCAACATGAGCGCACCTGCAGTGGAAGATAACAGGGAGAGTACACAGGGCAACAGTAGTCGAGCACATGAACCATGAATGGCCTTCAGTTCGGTCTAAGCTACAGCAACTGCCGGCACTGTTCTTCACCTGGCCGGACGGGCTCTGTCTAGCGTTTCTGACCGTGAAAAAAAAAACGGGCATGGCCAATTGGCCATAGTAAACTCCTCTTGGCCGATGTCAACTTGTTTCCCCTGCTGCTGCATGGCAGGTTGAACTGATCACTCGTAGCTGGCCTACTGACACGCAAATGATTTCCCGAATTGAATAGTCTCTCCCTGTCAAGCGCCCTCCCAGCAAACCTGCAGCGACCTCATTTATTGGCGGCTATAATTGTGATCTACTCGCTTGTCTGTCTACATACCTTACCGACTGACAGGGAAAGCCGATGGCAGGCCGAAGCGCGAAGCCGACGGACGAGCTCAGCTCTGCAAGTGAACCGACGGTTTTGTTTCATCAGTCTTGTCCGATTTTTAGAAGGCTCTCCGTTCAATTGCGTTGACGCAAATAAAGTGGCCGCCTGCGATGGACAGGCCATGACCTCTTGCCTGGCGTCGGAGGAACAGAAAGAGATCAAAGGCTTTGTGTAAAGCAAGGGCGAGGCTTCAGGAGCTCAGCATGCTTTGAGGGGCGGAGCAAGCATGATTGCCCGAGTTTGGGCGGCCACTGACGGATACCAGTGGATAATGAAGCAATGTCTCCGTGTACTGCTGCGCAACGAGCAGCGAGCTCGCCCCCCCCCCCCCCCCCCCCCCCCCGGCCTGGTCCTGGATGGACCAACGGTTTGGAGAACTTCATCATGGCGACATGTTTCGGAGCAGCACAGCCCGCACAGCGGGGCAGATCTTGTCCTCAATTTTTATGCCTCAACAACTAGCCTATCTTTTTGTTAGAATTATAGATATTTTTCATATCATTTTAATTCCATAAATTAACATTATGATGATGACATATAAAAGACAATTAATCGTAAAAATCGTGATCTCAAATATATCCATAACAATATGGATCATGAGAACACAAAACATATGAATCATATAAATATAATAAGTATATAAATGTGGTTCATGTATTATTACGGAACAACTGAAAATAAACAGATAACAATATAAACAGGATGACTGTAAACTTAAAACAGACAGATATAACATATTATAATATGACAGAACAGCTGAGATAAAATCAATGGTACATATGAAACAACACAGATGAATATATGAAACATATATAATCTGCAGAATATAAAACAGTAAGAAACTGAATTTATCATACCCTTCCATGCGCTCTAAGAATCCAGATCCTTGTCCAGCTTCTCTTGTCATGTTGTCAGGAAGAAGATATTTTGGGCAGTCGCGTAGACGCTCCCAAAAACCTAATTTGTGGCTGGGCTGTGACTCTGAAATGGTTCTGTTCTCGTGTACCAAGTGCTAGGGGTTCTCCTCTATTTAAACTCTCGCAGAGGGAAGCTGAAGGAGAAGGGTCGCATGCGGCACGCCAAGAGACGGGAAAGACAAGAGTCTCGCATGCAGCTGACGAAGAGACAGGCAACTGAACTCCCGCGGTTAATAAGTGCTAAAAATTAACCACACCACACACCCGCTCGCCTGCCACACCACGGCCACGCCCCGCCGGGCTCGGGTCGGGCGGCGCGCGCGCGTTGCACACCCTTGTCCATTTCTTGACTTCTCAAATTAAGTGAAATAATTCACATCATATAAGTCAAGCTAAAAGACTCTTGGACTTCCAATATGCTACTATTGATATTCTCCACCATTACACACCATAGAGTTTTATTAAATAAATGGGCCAGACCCATAAAAGATCCAACACTTTTCACTGTCAAGTGTCAACCAAGTTTAACTAGTAGCTCTTGTTCTTGTGTAGTCCTTGTTGCTTTGTGTAGTAATATCTCTCTTGTTAGTTGTCGCCAAGTTTAACTAGTTGTTCTTATTAGTAGTGTCGGCGTTCCGAGACCGGGGGGTCCCCGAGCCGACGAGTGAGTGTGCCGCGTGCCCCAGCCCAGATGGGTCGAGCGCGTGGGCGAGCGCGAAGGGGGGAGAGAGAGCGAGCGAGAGCGAGGTGGCCGGAGCCGGGTCGTGAGGGAGTCGGAGGTTCCCGCGGCCTTCGTGTTCGTCCCGCGCCCAGGTCGGGTGCGCTTGCAGTAGGGGGTTACAAGCGTCCGCGCGGGTGAGGGGAGCGAGCGGCCCCGAGAGAGCGCCTGCCCCTGCCCTCGTTCCCGCGAGGCCAACCTTTCTCTAAGAAGGCCCTGGTCCTTCCTTTTATAGGCGTAAGGAGAGGATCCAGGTGTACAAATGGGGGTGTAGCAAGGTGCTACGTGTCTAGCGGGGGAGAGCTAGTACCCTAAGTACATGCCAAGGTGGCAGCCGGAGAGATCTTGGCACCCAGCTAGTGTGGCATCGTGGCTGTTGGAGAAGCAATGGAGCCGGGCGGAGGGACAGCTGTCGGAGTGGTTGGGCCCTTGCTGACGTCCCCCTGCTTTCGTAAGGGAGCTGGGAGCCGCCGTCGTCATGGTCCAGCGGGGCGCCATCATTGCCTATCTGGCGGAGCTAGCCAGATGGGACGTCGGTCCTGTTCCCTGCGGCCCGAGTCGTCTCAGGGTAGGGTGATGATGGCGCTTCCTGTCGACGTGGCGGACTCGTGCCCTAGGTCGGGCGACGTGGGGGCTCCTCCGAAGCCGAGGTCGAGTCTGTCCTGCATGGCCGAGGCCGAGGCCGAGGCCGAGCCCGAGCCCCTGGGTCGGGCGAGGCGGAGGTCGTTCAGCAGAGGTCGGGGTGGAGTCCGAGCCCTGGGTCGGGCGAAGCGGAGTTCATCGTCTTCTGGGGCCTTAGCCCGAGTCCGAGCCCTGGGTCGGGCGGAGCGGAGTTCGCCGTCTTCCGGGGCCTTAGCCCGAGTCCGAGCCCTGGGTCGGGCGGAGCGGAGTTCGCCGTCTTCCGGGGCCTTAGCCCGAGTCCGAGCCCTGGGTCGGGCGGAGCGGAGTTCGCCGTCTTCCGGGGCCTTAGCCCGAGTCCGAGCCCTGGGTCGGGCGGAGCGGAGTTCGCCGTCTTCCGGGGCCTTAGCCCGAGTCCGAGCCCTAGGTCGGGCGGAGCGGAGTTTCCTCTGGCGCTTTTGGCCAAGCCTGGCTGCCCGTCAGTCTTACTCTTTGCGTTAAAGGCCCCAGTGACTTGATCGGTCGGCGCGGTGATTTAGTCAGGGTTACTTCTTATCGAAGGCAAGGCCTCGGGCGAGCCGGAGATGCGTCTGCCGTGAAAGAGGAGGCCTCGGGCGAGACGGAAACATCTCAGGGTCGGCTGCCCTTGCCCGAGGCTAGGCTCGGGCGCGGCGTGATCGAGTCGCTCGTATGGACTGATCCCTGACTTAATCAAACCCATCAGGCCTCTGCAGCTTTATGCTGATGGGGGTTACCAGCTGAGAATTAGGCGTCTTGAGGGTACCCCTAATTATGGTCCCCGACAGTAGCCCCCGAGCCTCGAAGGGAGTGTTAATACTCGCTTGGAGGCTTTTGTCGCACTTTTTTGCAAGGGGACCAGCCTTTCTCGGTTGTACTTTGTTCCGGTGGGTGCGCGCGAGCGCACCCGCCGGGTGTAGCCCCCGAGGCCTCGGAGGAGTGGTTTCACTCCTTCGAGGTCTTAATGCCTTGAGTAATGCTTCGGCTGGTCTGGCGGTTCCCTCATGCGAACAGGCCGTAGCCCAGGTGCACTGTCGGGGCCCAAGTTCTCGGGCTGGTATGTTGACGCTGTCAACGGTTCGGCCAGAGCCGGGTTTGCGAGAGCAGCCCCCGAGCCTCCGCACAGAGCGAGAGGACGATCAGGGACAGACTCGGCTTTTTTACATACGCCCCTACGTCGCCTTTCCGCAAGGAGGAGGGGGGGAGAGCGCCATGTTACCCTCGATGGGCACCGAACATGGTGTCTCCGGTGAGCTGCAATCGGGTAATCCGAGTGGACGTCCGTGCCCCGTTCGTTGGGGGTCGGCTAGGGGCCCGGAGGCACGCCCAAAAGTACCTGCGGGTGATCTGCCGGACCCGGTCCCCTGGCGACGGGGTCCGAGGGCTCGTTGCCTCCCTCCGATGGGATTCCGTTACAGAGTCGTTCCCGCTGGTCTCGGAAATGTCCTAGGGTACCTCGGGAGCGCAGCCCGAGCCTTGGTTATGTATCGAACGTACCCCTGGTCATCCCTCGCTCGGTGTCTGAGGCGACTGTGAACCCTTCGGGGGGCCAGCCTTCGAACCCCTGATCAGTAATGGGCGCGGAGCCCGAGTAGCCTGAGGCGGTCGTGGAACCTTTCGGGGGGCCGACCTTCGAACCTCTGACCAGTAGTGGGTGTCGGGCCCACGCGATCTGAGGCGGCTGTTGAACCCTTCGGGGGGCCAGCCTTCGAACCCCTGATCAGTAAGGAGGCTCGGAGCCTAGTTCCTTCACGGGGAAGGATCCCTTTGGGGGTATCCCCCTTCCCGGTCCCTGTTGAAAGAGATAGAGAAAGGGGAAAAAGGGAAAAAGGATACGAAATTGAACGACGTGGCGTACCTTTTTTGGTGTGGTCGTTTTGGTGAAGGCGAAACGTCGCCAGCTGCTCCCGCCAGTAGCGCTGCCCGTCGAGCCGCGGAGTTAATGCGCCGGGGCGAGTAGTTGGCGAGGCTGCCGTTGCGCGTGCGCGAGCCGTTCGAGGAACGGGTCACGGGCGTGTCGTCTTCACACCGTGAGAGAGGGGGTTCTCTTGCTGCCTCCGGATGGGACGTGAGCCTGGCTGATGGCGTGATCGCTGCTCTTGCGCGCCTGCCACTGTCATTACTGCCGGCCCACTTTTGACCGCGTTTGACCGCTGCGTCAGGCTGGCGCAGCTGGGCCGCGCGTTGGGCCGCCTCGGGTCGTGGTATTGGTTCCGCAACCGAGGAGGTGCGGTGGTGGCGCAAGTGGCATAGTGGCTTACATGCAGCATCCGGCGCCGGTTGTGCGACGCGTGGGCTTGAGCCTCCGCGCTGGCCTGTCAGGAGTCGGAGAGGCGCGTCCACTTGGCGCGGCTGCATGCCGCCCGCATGGCTGCCCACCCCCTTCGCCCGTTGGTCTGGGCAAAAGTGGAGGGTCGCTTGTAACTGCTGGGTGGTTGCGCGCGCGCCGCGCGCGGCGGTTCGGCTTCTTCTGCTCGGAGCCGGTCTGCATGACAGGTGGGCCCCAGCCCCCGCGCCGCAGGGGAGGGCTTTGGAGGCGTGTTGGAGAAGACTCAGCCCGTGACGGTTGGGGGCGCAAGCACGGAGAGTTGCCTTTAAAAGGAGGGCGACCCCTTTCGTAAGGCGACCATGTCTTCTTCCTCCCTTATGCATCGTGTCTTTCCGCCTTTCAAGCCCCCGGATGGGGGAAACCGCCGTCTCCGTGCCTCATCGTCGGGGGACACCACTCTGTGGGAGCGGGTACCTTTCAGCCATCGTTCGGCTTCAAGGATTTTCATCATGCAGCCCGGCTGCACCCCTCCACCGGGGGTCACCCAAGAGGGCGACCTCCGGCTTGATGGTGGGGGAAAGCGAGCCGGGCTGCGGCCTCTACCCCTCCCTCAGCCTCAAGGATTTTCATCACCAGGGCTGAGGAGGGGAGTGTGCCGAGTTGGGGTCGGCCCCTGCGCGGGCGGTGACCCGCTCCTTCCCTCAGTGATCGGGGGGAAGGGCGGGAGCCGTCCGTGGCGCTAACAGCTGCACCGTGCCCGGCTCTCTGAGCCGAGCGGTTTCGGAACCGCTCCCGGTGCCGCCTCCCGCCACGGCAACTGGAAGAGGTTCTTCCGCCGGCGCGACAGCCAAAGTTGGCCATGGATCGACCTCCAACTCTACGGCCTTCTGCCCGTCCTTGCCTCTCGAGTTTGGGCAAGGGCGGGGGCCTCCTAGCAGCAGCATCCGCCCTGAGGTCATCATTGCTGCTGTTCGGCCCCCCGGGGCAGAAGTCTTCATCGTCGCCGCTGTCGGGGCGGTCGGCGACATGCCGTTCATCGGTCTTCTGTTGCCCCGCAGGCCCACCCCTATCGCGTGGGGTTGTTCGTACCTGCGGAGAGGGAACCAGAGTTCCGTTTGTAATGGCACTTCGAGTGCCGGGTTTTTTTGTTCATTTTGGCTTTTGGGGCCTGAACATGTATGTAATTACGGCACGAAGCCGCATTTTTTCCTCATTCCCGAGCACTAAGACTCGTCTGCTGATTGTCCGAACCGCTTCACTAAGCATGAGTCGCCCCGTGTCAAGGTGACGAGTGAGGTATCCGTATCCCGGAGGCGTAGGAGTCCCTCGGCTCGGTCGGCCCTGTTGTCCGAGGCTCCTCTAGCTTAGTTAAAGAGACCCCTCGGCCGCTCTTCGACGAGCCGAGGCCGGGGGTAGCGATATCAGCATGAGCAGAGGCAGAGTTGGCTCGGAAATGGAACCTGGTTGGCCGGAGCCTAGCCGGGTTGTCCGTTGGCAGGATTGACACCGGAGTCGGTCAGCCGAGGCCTCGGACCGGGCTCGTGCCCTCGGAAGGTGGTTGGCCGAGGCCCCGGAGGTGGCTGGCCGAGCCGCCTGCTCGGGCCGGATTCCCGGAGAAGTCCCTGACAACGATCGCCCGGGCGTGGTGATGACGCCGTCCTTTGGAGCGGAGGCCCTCGGACCGCGTCGCCGTCCGAGGCTAGTTCGGGCCTTGCCGAAGGTGCTATCGATGCCGAGGGTGTCGCCGCCCCCTTCCAGCGCCAAGACCTGAGCCTGCAGGATCAGCCTATCTTGTAGCGTGTGCTTTGTGAGGCCGTCGAGGCCAGAACACACACCCTTGCTGTGTTGTAAAGCTGCGTCCCTTTTCCTCTTGTTCCAAGCATCTGGACTTTTTGTCGGTAACAGGGATGTTTGTGCGAGCGAAAGCTGCTTCTCGCGGAAGGTGAGGAGTGAGGTATCCATATCCCAGAGGCGTGGGAGTCCCTCGGCTCGGTCGGCCTTGCCGCTTACGCGCACTTTTACTCGTCCATGAGGCCCTATCACCGACTTAGTCAAGAAAACTCGAAGAATCGCTTCGACAGAAGAGCTTCCGAACGTAGAGACTTGTTCGATCCGTGGAGTCACCTTATCCGAGCGCGAGTTACTTATCGCAGAAGGTGATGAGTGAGGTATCCGTATCCCGGAGGCGTAGGAGTCCCTCGGCTCGGTCAGCCTTGGCTGCTTACGTGTACTCTGTCGTTTCCATGACCCACTTTTCGAAGTAGTCAAAAAGCACGAAAGATATTCTGATAAAAGAGATTTTTTGTTCGAGGAAAATTTTGACGCGGAGGGGGTTTCCCCCCTTTTAGCCCCCGAGGGAGGGTCGGGCTTTGCCGAGGCGAGGCCGACCCTTCCTTGTTGACTAAACTTTGCGTGGGTGCGAGGTATATGAACAATTTGGAAACATCTCAAGGGTAGAAGCGACGTAGCTGTTGGATGTTCCAAGCGTTGCCGTTGACCTCGCCTTGACTGTTGGCTAGCTTGTACGTTCCGGGCTTCAGAACTTTGGCGATGACGAACGGCCCCTCCCAGGGGGGCGTGAGCTTGTGCCTCCCTCGGGTGTCTTGCCGCAGCCGAAGCACCAGATCGCCCACCTGGAGGTCTCGGGGTCGGACCCCTCGGGCGTGGTAGCGTCGCAGGGACTGCTGATATCGCGCCGAGTGTAGTAAGGCCCTGACCCGAGCCTCATCCAGCTGGTCCAGCGAGTCTTCTCGGCTAGCTTGGTTGCTTTCTTCGTTGTAGGCCCTCGTCCTTGGGGAGCCGTATTCCAGGTCAGTAGGCAGGACGGCCTCGGCCCCGTAAACCAGGAAGAACGGCGTGAAACCTGTGGCTCGGCTTGGCGTCGTCCTCAGGCTCCAGACCACCGAGGGGAGTTCCTTCATCCATCGCTTGCCGAACTTGTTGAGATCATTGTAAATCCGGGGCTTGAGCCCTTGTAGAATCATGCCGTTGGCACGTTCCACTTGCCCATTCGACATGGGATGAGCTACGGCGGCCCAGTCTACCCGGATGTTGTGATCCTCGCAAAAATCCAAGAATTTTTTGCCGGTGAACTGGGTGCCGTTGTCGGTGATGATGGAGTTCGGGACCCCGAAGCGATGGATGATGTTGGTGAAGAACGCCACCGCCTGCTCGGATCTGATGCTGTTCAGGGGTCGGACCTCGATCCACTTGGAGAATTTGTCGACGGCGACCAGCAGGTGCGTGTAGCCCCCGGGCGCCTTCTGCAGAGGGCCGACGAGGTCCAGACCCCACACAGCGAAGGGCCAGGTGATGGGTATTGTCTGCAGAGCCTGAGCGGGCAGGTGGGTCTGCTTCGCATAGAATTGGCACCCTTCGCAGGCGCGGACAATTCTAGTGGCGTCAGCTACCGCCGTCGGCCAGTAGAAGCCTTGGCGGAAAGCGTTCCCGACGAGGGTTCGAGGTGCTGCATGATGGCCGCAAGCCCCCGAGTGTATTTCCTGCAGGAGTTCCTGACCCTCGGCGATGGAGATGCATCGCTGGAGGATGCCCGAGGGGCTACGGTGGTAGAGCTCCTGCTCATCGCCCAGCAAGACGAACGACTTGGCGCGTCGCGCTACCCGCCGAGCCTCGGCTCGGCCGAGGGGCAGCTCTCCTTGGCGGAGATATTGCAGGTACGGGGTCTGCCAATCTTGATCTGGCATGACCCCGCTCTGCTCCTCCTCGATGTGCAGTGCTTCGCCCTCGGGGGCCGAGGGTCCCTCGGGTTGAACCGAGGATGGCTCGGGCTGGGCCGAGGTCGCCTCGGACGGGGCCGAGGGCACCTCGGGCTCGGGCGTGCCGCCTATCTTGACGGAGGGTTGGTGCAGATCCCGGGAGAAGACGTCCGGGGGAACCGTCGTTCGCCCCGAGGCTATCTTCGCCAGCTCGTCCGCAGTCTCGTTGTAGCGCCGGGCGATGTGGTTAAGCTCGAGCCCGTAGAACTTGTCTTCCAGGCGTCGAACCTCATCACAGTAGGCCTCCATCTTCGGGTCACGGCAGTGGGAGTTCTTCATGACTTGGTCGATGACGAGCTGCGAGTCGCCGCGTGCATCGAGGCGTCGGACCCCAAGCTCGATGGCGATTCGCAATCCGTCGATCAGAGCCTCGTACTCAGCCACATTGTTGGACGCCGGGAAATGGAGGCGGAGCACGTAGCGCAGGTGTTTCCCGTGGGGCGAGACGAAGAGCAGGCCCGCGCCGGCTCCCGTCTTCATCAGCGACCCGTCGAAAAACATGGTCCAGAGCTCCGGTTGGATCGGAGCCGTCGGCAACTGGGTGTCGACCCATTCGGCTACGAAGTCTGCCAGTACCTGGGACTTGATGGCCTTCCGAGGGGCGAACGAGATTGTCTCGCCCATGATTTCCACCGCCCACTTTGCGATCCGTCCCGAGGCTTCTCGGCACTGGATGATCTCCCCCAGGGGGAAGGATGACACTACAGTCACCGGATGAGACTCGAAGTAATGTCGCAGCTTTCGCCTCGTCAGGATCACTGCATACAGCAGCTTCTGGACTTGTGGGTAGCGGATCTTGGTCTCGGACAGCACCTCGCTGACGAAGTAAACTGGCCTCTGAATGGGCAAGGCATGCCCCTCTTCCTGCCTTTCGACCACGATCGCGGCGCTGACCACCTGAGTGGTAGCGGCGACGTAGACCAAGAGGGTTTCTCCATCAGCTGGGGGTACCAAGACGGGCGCCTGGGTGAGGAGCGCCTTCAGGTTCCCGAGGGCTTCCTCGGCCTCGGGAGTCCAAGTGAAGCACTCAGCCTTCCTTAAGAGACGGTACAGGGGCAGGCCTCTTTCGCCGAGGCGGGAGATGAAACGGCTCAAGGCCGCGAGGCATCCCATGACCCTCTGTACGCCTTTTAAGTCCTTGATGGGCCCCATGTTTGTGATGGCTGCGATCTTCTCCGGGTTGGCTTCGATGCCCCGCTCGGAGACGATGAATCCCAAGAGCATGCCTCGGGGCACCCCGAAGACGCACTTCTCGGGATTGAGCTTGACGCCCTTCACCTTGAGACACCGGAATGTCAGTTCGAGGTCGGAGAGGAGGTCGGAGGCTTTCCTCGTCTTGACTACGATGTCATCGACGTAGGCCTCGACCGTGCGGCCGATGTGTTCGCCGAACACATGGTTCATGCACCGCTGGTACGTTGCACCCGCGTTCCTCAAACCGAACGGCATGGTGACATAACAGTACATGCCGAAGGGCGTGATGAAAGAAGTCGCGAGCTGGTCGGACTCTTTCATCTTGATTTGATGATACCCTGAGTAGGCATCGAGGAAGGACAGGGTTTCGCACCCTGCAGTGGAGTCCACGATTTGATCGATGCGAGGTAGAGGGTAGGGGACTTTCGGACATGCTTTGTTGAGACCAGTGTAGTCTACACACACCCGCCATTTCCCCCCTTTCTTCCTCACAAGTACAGGGTTGGCAAGCCATTCAGGGTGGAATACCTCTTTGATGAACCCTGCTGCCATCAGCTTGTGGATCTCCTCGCCTATCACCCTGCGCCTTTCCTCGTCGAATCGGCGCAGAGGCTGTCTGACCGGTCGGGCTCCGGCCCGAATATCCAGCGAGTGCTTGGCGACATCCCTCGGTATGCCGGGCATGTCCGAGGGACTCCACGCAAAGACGTCGGCGTTTGCGCGGAGAAAGTCGACGAGCACTGCTTCCTATTTGGGGTCGAGCCCGGATCCGATCCGAATCTGCTTGGAGGTGTCGCCACTGGGGTCGAGAGGGACGGCCTTAACCGTCTCCGCTGGCTCGAAGTTGCCGGCATGTCGCTTCACGTCCGGCACCTCTCGGGAGAGGCTTTCCAGGTCGGCAATGAGGGCCTCGGACTCGGCGAGGGCCTCGGCGTACTCCACGCATTCCACATCGCATTCGAATGCGTGTTTGTACGTGGGGCCGACGGTGATGACCCCGTTGGGGCCCGGCATCTTGAGCTTCAGGTAGGTGTAGTTGGGGATGGCCATGAACTTCGCGTAGCATGGCCTTCCCAACACTGCGTGGTAGGTCCCTCGGAACCCGACCACCTCGAACGTCAAAGTCTCCCTTCGGAAGTTAGAGGGTGTTCCGAAGCAGACAGGAAGGTCGAGCTGTCCGAGGGGCTGGACGCGCTTCCCGGGAATGATCCCGTGGAAGGGCGCAGCGCCTGCTCGGACGGATGACAGATCGACGCGCAGGAGCCTGAGGGTCTCAGCGTAGATGATGTTGAGGCAGCTGCCCCCATCCATCAGGACCTTGGTGAGCCTGACGTCGCCGATGACGGGATCGACGACGAGCGGGTACTTCCCTGGGCTCGGCACGTGGTCGGGGTGGTCATCCTGGTCGAAGGTGATGGGCTTGTCGGACCAGTCTAGGTAGACTGGCGCCGCCACCTTCACCGAGCAGACCTCCCGACGCTCCTGCTTACGATGCCGAGCCGAGGCATTCGCCGCATGTCCCCCGTAGATCATGAAGCAGTCGCGGACCTCGGGGAACTCTCCTGCTTGGGGATCTTCCTTTTTGCCGTCGTCGCGGGCCCTGTCACCCTCTGCGGGTGGCCCGGCCTGGTGGAAGTGGCGCCGAAGCATGACGCACTCCTCGAGGGTGTGCTTGACGGGCCCCTGATGGTAGGGGCACGTCTCCTTGAGTGCCTTGTCGAAGAGGTTGGCGCCTCCGGGGGGCTTCCGAGGGTTCTTGTACTCGGCGGCGGCGACAAGGTCCGTGCTGGCGGCGTCGCGTTTCGCTTGCGACTTCCTCCTGCCTTTCTTCTTGGCGCCGAGCGGAGTAGACGCCTCGGGAGCATCTTCCGACGGGCGGCCCTGGGGCTGCTTGTCCTTTCGGAAGATGGCCTCGACCGCCTCCTGACCAGAGGCGAACTTGGTGGCGATGTCCATCAGCTCGCTCGCCCTGGTGGGGGTCTTGCGACCCAACTTGCTCACCAGGTCACGGCAGGTGGTGCCGGCAAGGAACGCGCCGATGACATCGGAGTCGGTGATGTTGGGCAGCTCGGTGCGCTGCTTCGAGAATCGCCGGATGTAGTCCCGAAGGGACTCTCCCGGCTGTTGCCGGCAGCTTCGGAGGTCCCAGGAATTCCCGGGGCGCACATACGTGCCCTGGAAGTTGCCGGCGAAAGCCTGGACCAGATCCTCCCAGTTGGAAATCTGCCCCGGAGGCAGGTGCTCCAACCAAGCGCGAGCGGTGTCGGAGAGGAACAGGGGGAGGTTGCGGATGATGAGGTTGTCATCGTCCGTCCCACCCAGTTGACAGGCCAGGCGGTAATCCGCAAGCCATAATTCCGGTCTCGTTTCCCCCGAGTACTTTGTGATAGTAGTCGGGGGTCGGAATCGGGGCGGAAACGGCGCCCGCCGAATGGCCCGGCTGAAGACCTGCGGACCGGGTGGTTCGGGTGAGGGACTCCGATCCTCCCCGCTGTCGTAGCGTCCCCCACGCCTGGGGTGATAACCTCGGCGCACCCTTTCGTCGAGGCGGGCCCGACGGTCGCGATGAGGGTGCTCGTCACCGAGGTGGCCCGGGGCCGCAGGCGTGGTATTGCGCGTGCGCCCGGTGTAGACCGAGGCTTCCCGCGTGAGTCGGGAAGTCGCGGCACGAGGTTCCGAGGGGTACCCCTGCCTTCGGGAGGCAGAGCTCTCGGCCCGCCGGGCCGCAGCGCCTTCCAGGAGATGCTTGAGCTCTCCCTGGATTCGCCGACCCTCGGTGGTTGATGACTCCGGCATCGCGCGGAGGAGCATTGCTGCGGTGGCCAGGTCCTGACCGGTTCCGCCGGATGCGGGTGGCGGTCTGTCCCTGGCATCGTTGGCGATGCGGTGCTGGAGACCTTGGGGCAGGTGACGTATTCCTCCGGCCGGGGGCTGGCTCGCCCATACCTGCCCGACGTTCCGGCGGATTGCCTCGAGCGCTCCTGCTCCCTCATCGAGCCCGGCCTGCGCCCCGCGGACTTGCTCGAGCTGTGGGTCGTGACCCCCCGCCGGAACGGGGACCACAGCTAGCTCCCGCGGGATGTCGGCGCGAGGCGCTGGCCTAGGGGGATCACCATCCTCCGGCATGCCGAGACAGCTGCCTCCGGAGGGATCCCCTAGCTCGACGTGGAAACATTCGCGGCTCGGGCCGCAGTCCTTGTCGTCAAGGCTGCGGCTGCCGTCGGAACAGTCGGAGAGGCAGTAGTTGCATGCGGTCATGAAGTCCCGCATGGCACTGGGGTTGCCAGATCCAGAGAAATCCCAGCAGATGCTGGGGTCGTCATCTTCCTCGGACCCAGAGGGTCCGTAGGTCGAGACACCCGTCAATCGGTCCCAAGGCGACCGCACACGAAACCCCAGAGAGGTTGCACTCGCCTCAACGTGAGCGCCCGCCAAAGCGAGGCCGCCAGGCGGGTTGAGGCCGAGTCGAAATGACGAAGGATGGGAATCAGCCCGTACCTTTTGGTCGATGAGGATCGACGAAGTCGCATCGGGGGCTGATCGTGCTGTCGTCCTGGGTGCGAGGGCGACGTCCTGCAGGCCCTCCGTGAGCGTGCTGGCGTCGTCCACTTGCTCGGGATCGGCGTGTCGCGGGGGGACGGCGCTCGCCTACGCCTCAAACGCGTGGGTGATGCCCGACGCGTCCTCCGTTGGGGCGCTGGGGATGTCGATTTGCTCGACAGTCGACTGAGCGCAGCTTCCCGCTCGGCCTTGGTTGCCCCGCCTCCTCCTCCGATGGCGAGGGAGAGGATGGGGTGAGCTCGAAAGTTGTCCTTCCCCCACGCGGGAAAGACGTCGTCGATTCCGCCGCCGGCGGGCGGGCTGTCCGCCACCGTTGTCGCTGTCGCGCGGTGGTGGAAGGAGTATCATGTCGTAGCTGCCGTCGAAAGACATGAACTCGAGACTCCCGAAACGGAGCACCGTCCCGGGTTGAAGAGGTCGTTGGAGACTGCCCATCTGGAGCTTGACGGGAAACTACTCGTCAACACGCAGCAGGCCCCTACCTGGCGCGCCAACTGTCGGCGTTCCGAGACCGGGGGGGTCCCCGAGCCGACGAGTGAGTGTGCCGCGTGCCCCAGCCCAGATGGGTCGAGCGCGTGGGCGAGCGCGAAGGGGGGAGAGAGAGCGAGCGAGAGCGAGGTGGCCGGAGCCGGGTCGTGAGGGAGTCGGAGGTTCCCGCGGCCTTTGTGTTCGTCCCGCGCCCAGGTCGGGTGCGCTTGCAGTAGGGGGTTACAAGCGTCCGCGCGGGTGAGGGGAGCGAGCGGCCCCGAGAGAGCGCCTGCCCCTGCCCTCGTTCCCGCGAGGCCAACCTTTCTCTAAGAAGGCCCTGGTCCTTCCTTTTATAGGCGTAAGGAGAGGATCCAGGTGTACAAATGGGGGTGTAGCAAGGTGCTACGTGTCTAGCGGGGGAGAGCTAGTACCCTAAGTACATGCCAAGGTGGCAGCCGGAGAGATCTTGGCACCCAGCTAGTGTGGCGTCGTGGCTGTTGGAGAAGCAATGGAGCCGGGCGGAGGGACAGCTGTCGGAGTGGTTGGGCCCTTGCTGACGTCCCCCTGCTTTCGTAAGGGAGCTGGGAGCCGCCGTCGTCATGGTCCAGCGGGGCGCCATCATTGCCTATCTGGCGGAGCTAGCCAGATGGGACGTCGGTCCTGTTCCCTGCGGCCCGAGTCGTCTCAGGGTAGGGTGATGATGGCGCTTCCTGTCGACGTGGCGGACTCGTGCCCTAGGTCGGGCGATGTGGGGGCTCCTCCGAAGCCGAGGTCGAGTCTGTCCTGCATGGCCGAGGCCGAGGCCGAGGCCGAGCCCGAGCCCCTGGGTCGGGCGAGGCGGAGGTCGTTCAGCAGAGGTCGGGGTGGAGTCCGAGCCCTGGGTCGGGCGAAGCGGAGTTCATCGTCTTCTGGGGCCTTAGCCCGAGTCCGAGCCCTGGGTCGGGTGGAGCGGAGTTCGCCGTCTTCCGGGGCCTTAGCCCGAGTCCGAGCCCTGGGTCGGGCGGAGCGGAGTTCGCCGTCTTCCGGGGCCTTAGCCCGAGTCCGAGCCCTAGGTCGGGCAGAGCGGAGTTTCCTCTGGCGCTTTTGGCCAAGCCTGGCTGCCCGTCAGTCTTACTCTTTGCGTTAAAGGCCCCAGTGACTTGATCGGTCGGCGCGGTGATTTAGTCAGGGTTACTTCTTATCGAAGGCAAGGCCTCGGGCGAGCCGGAGATGCGTCTGCCGTGAAAGAGGAGGCCTCGGGCGAGACGGAAACATCTCAGGGTCGGCTGCCCTTGCCCGAGGCTAGGCTCGGGCGCGGCGTGATCGAGTCGCTCGTATGGACTGATCCCTGACTTAATCAAACCCATCAGGCCTCTGCAGCTTTATGCTGATGGGGGTTACCAGCTGAGAATTAGGCGTCTTGAGGGTACCCCTAATTATGGTCCCCGACAAGTAGTAACTAGTTGGTAGTTGCTCTTGTTTTTAGCTCTCTAGTACAGTCTAGTTGCTAGTAGCTTTGTGTGGTCAAGTGTTATAGCTACTAACCAACTGCTACTACAGGATGCTTGCTTGGAGTGAACACGAACTAGTGCTTAGTCGCTAACTCGCTATTAGGGTCACTTACTGTACTAATCACTTTGCTCTAGTGAATTGCGCTTTTTAGAATATCTTTTATATACTATTCACCCCCTCTAGCCACGTAGATCTTTCTAAAAAACATGCTGTTACGGAGAATATTACATAGAGAACTCATTTATTATATTTGTACACACTTTTAACTATTTTAAAATATTTGGTAAGCATGGACTAAAAAAATCTATAACTTAATCGTACATGATTCAGTGAATATGAAAATTTTACTCTAGCTCGAGCATGCAATTGTTAGTTTACTATAAAAAAATCACCATAATTGGATCATAAAAACTATAACTATATATTACTTATAGAAAAGCATAGAACAAAAGCTACGATGCGTTATGATTTTTTAATATGTTTTACTCTAATTTTCAAAGATTCAGCCAAAATAAATATAAAAGAAAAAGAGAAAAACACCTTGGAAAATAGCCACTACAAGTCTCGTGTTCGATTTAAGAAGACGAGGAAGAAGCTTTGTCCAATTTTGTAGTTAAGAGAGAGAAAACTGAAATTTGCAATAGTTTTTTTTGAAACAGTCCTTTTTCAAACTTCATTTACCAATAATTACATTACAAACTATTTCCGGAGGAGAGAGGAATCGAGGAGAGAGGAATTAAGGTAGTGTTTGGTTGAGGAGTTAAGTAGAACGGAGCCGTTCCATTCCTGATTCTAGGAACAGAGCCGCTCTGTTCTGTGTTTGGTAAGCTGAAACAAAGCGGCTCTGTTTTTTGTTTGGTTGCAGAGGGAGGCGCACGAGCTGCTGCGCACGGATGAGAGGGCGAGCTGTGCGAGCGGGCTGGGAACGAAGCGGCTCCGTCCCATTGTTTTTTTGGAGGGGGATGGTTCCGGATCTGAGGAGAATATCCTTAATTGGAGCCACTCCGTTCTAGTTACTTTATAACAAACAACAACAAAACTGAAACGGAATAACTCTATTCTACTTGGCTCTTTAACCAAACGCTACCCAAATATGTCTTCGAGCAGACAAAGCATAGCTTTGCGATACTGAAGGAAGATAAATGGGACTTCTCCAACTTGCGAATCAGACACGTCCAAAACACAGTGGAGGCCCAAAAAATTGGACCGGGCCAAGAATTTCTTGCACGAGTTAGATGGCTCTCAGTCTCAGTCTCAGCCCACCGCTGTATCCATCCTTCCCTCCAATTCCACAGAACCAACACCGACATCGAAGCGGCGAACCAACCGCCGCAATCGGGCCACACCAATCACCGCCGCAACCACAGGCATGCCGCGGCCCCCGCCGCCGGGCCGCGGGACCCCAGGCGCAAGGCGGCCGATCCGGGACTTCTTCGCCACCTGGCTCGCCACCCTCCGCTCACCGCTCCTCCCGCTGCTCCGCCGCGCGCTCTCCACCTCCTCCTCGTCCGGCTCCTGGGACGACCCGCTCTCCTCCGCCGCCGCGGCTGTCGAGGCTCACTTCCAGGCGCACTGGTCCGCGCTCGACGCTGCCGCACGCCAGGACCCGGCGCGGGTCATCGCCGCGGGGGACTGGCGGTCCCCGCTCGAGCTCCCCTTCCTGTGGCTTGGGGATGTCCACCCCTCCCTCCTTACCTCGCTCCTCCGCACGCTCTCGCCCTCGCCGCGACTCCTCGCTGCCGTCGACCGCGTCGACCGCCGGATCCGCACCGCCGTCCCTGCCGTCTCCGACCGCCTCCGCCAGGCCCAGGAAGCTTTCGTGGCCGCCGAGGCAACCGGCGCCGCAGACGTGGAGGCGTTCTTGGCGGAGCTAAAGGGCGTCGCTCTCGAAGCCAACCGGCTCCGTCGGGGCGTACTCTCAGACCTCGTCGCCGCCGCTGGGGGGTACCAGGCGGCGCTGTACCTCGAGGCGCTCTCGCGCTTCGTGTTGTCCATGCACGACCCCGAGGTGCTCCGCCGCTTCGACCAGTGTCGCGCCTCGCCTCGTAGCTAGTTACCCTTCTTGTTCTCAAGGTTCGTGGCGTTTCTTTTTCTTTTGCTTCACTTGATCACTTCTTTCCGTTGTGCAAAATCTTGATTTCTGTATTTTGGGGATAAACAGGTCCGTGTAAATATTTCAAGAAAATGCCGCACCAATATTGAGCAATGGCATCAATAAAGTTCTTGTCTGTATAGCTTAGTGATAGTTTCTGTACAACCTTATTCTGCAAATGGTTTCCTCAAATCATCGATGAACTGTATGAGAAAATGGTACCTAGACCCGTTCAATTTGTGACTAAAATGCTGGTTATGTCACCACTGTTCAATGCCTATTTGGATACGCTTTAGCATTCCCAAATTTCAGATAATTTAATATTTTGAGCACTTAAGCATCTTATTTGAATATTTGTGTATGCTGTAGACAACACACGTGTAGTCTTAGTCTATTGGTTACTCTATTGGGCGTTTAGTTTGATGAATCACCTCATCTAGAATGGAATGGTCCATCATTGGGTCATCCCGTGAAATTTAATAGGATGAAACCGTTCCTCATTATTAAGCTATAAAATATAAACATGAAAGTTTGTGAGGGAAACATGGTGATGGATCAACCGAGTTCATTCCAAAATAGAACAAATATGTCAGTGCAAAGGTGCACAATCATTCCTCAAAGCAAACACCTCATTATTGTTTGCTAATGTGAATATTTGTTTAGTGACATTTAAAATTGACTTGTGCAGGTATTGAATGATGTACACAGTACTTGTTTCATTGTGCAAGTTTTGCCTGATTTTGTTTTGCTTCTTTAGGACACCTGCAGATCATTGTATTGGAGATAAGCTTTGCCTGATTGCAGTATGACCTCACAAGTAGTATGTTTTATGTCTGAAACTGAGATCTAATGTGCATTGGTTGCTTTATAGTGCCAATGTTTTCTTATGCCAATTATTTGTAAGTCGGTTTTAATTTCCACTTCTGCATTTTTACCTGATCTTAGATGAATATTTGTAAATACTTGCCACCTGCTAGATGAATAGGATGCCGACTCACCATATCTTAGACAAATGGGTATTAAGCGTCTTTGTCCAGCTCCATCAATTTGCCTCCAAACACATATGACTTGTTTGGTACATTGTTTCAATGCTCTAGCATGGTACTGGTATTCTGGAACAACTATTTATGCCTCTGGTAGCAGAGGCCTTAAAGTGAGGTTTTTAGTATTTGCTGCCTAATGTTAATATATCAATTGAAAGTAACCAGCTATGAAATTATCATCACTGGCAGTTTTGCCAGTTAGGACCATCATTTGGTTAAGCACTTAAGCTATTAGTAGGAGCAACTATTATTTCTATGGTTCTACCGTAATCGAGTAAATAGTTCGTATTATCCCTTACTAAATTGTGGGTGAAAAAATATATTTTCAGAACCAGCAACTTCAATAGGATTGTGCCATTATCCTCTGAGCTGCACATGGTGGATCCTACTGCATTAGCACACTGTTGCCTTGGTTGTAACAAATCGCAAACATAATATAGATCATTACATTTAGTCATTATATGTCCAATGGATCATCAAGCCACGGATTCTGATAAATCACATGGGTAGATCTGTGCACAGGTGATCTATCCTCCTTCATAGAGGATCCTTAGTGGAACTTGCACATGCACGCACAGATTAACCTTGAGAAAATTATCCAAAATTGAAGCAGTAGAACCTACCACTACCGCTACAATCTTTTGAAGCACCAAAGATATTTGCATGCTGTTTTTCATTGATAGTACAGAAGGCTTTTGGTACTATAAGCCCAATACTCACACATCTCCCGCACAGGGAAAACACTTGTATGTTTACATCATGATCAGATGTAATTGTCAATTCTACTGCGATGGGGATGCTTGTTGTTAAGTCCTTGGTATTGACTCCTGTTAGTTTCTGGTATGTAGAGCCTTAAGGAAATTTGTGCTTTGTCTTAAAACTGGGCACTGCAGTTGGGTTGATAGCCCAATGGTGAAGGTGTCGTTGTCCCTTTCACCAGGTCAGGGTTCGAACCCTGGTTCTGCATCCTTTAAAAAATCCCCTCGCTGTGCCCCGCCCGCTGTCAGGGATCGATGTCTTGTGCGCCATCCTCCGGTTGGATCGTTGCAGAGTTGACAGTTGTACTCGGCCCGTTAGTGATGGAGGCCAGGTTTGGGGGTTTTCTCGGGTGGGACCAGTGGTTTGGGTCCTTCTTAGTATTATACCGGGAGGGCGGTCATCCCCTCCCGGCCGAGTTTTTTTTTTAAAAAAAAACTGGGCACTTTGTCAAAGTAAAATGTTTATGTCACCAGCTAAAGTCCCACAACAAACAACATCACTGATTCATGTGACGTGCTCATGTAGTATATTATTCTGCTGAGAAAGGTATTGACTATAGAACACATCACAAAAAAAGTATTAATGGTGTATGCTTCAACGAGGAGCAAGGCAAAGTTTACGACCATGAAATGTCTAACCTGACACAACATTTGGTAAAATTTAAATAAAAAACTCGACCATGGGAGAATACATCCTTTCTTATGAGAGGGAATAATCTGATGACAGCTTTGAACCCATTAGGTTCCATCCTGATTCCCGAGTGAGGGCCTCAACTACCAACCAAGTTATTATTCTGTTTCCCATTTTCTGGTAAGCCTAACTTAAATGTGGGATGAATTCTTCTACAAAAAGTACCTTGTCTGGGAAAGTTGTCTCTAGAATGAACTACCGTTTTGATTCAATATTTTAATATTGGCTTGTTCTGATCTGGATCAAATGCAAGCCATATATACGTGCTTGAACATGATTGTAGGCTCAACAAATATTGGAATATTTCAATATGTTATGATATATACTTGTATTCTTGGGTATGCACTTAGAGATTCTCCAATGTTTCCTTGACAACAGTTCTACTTTCTCCTTTTGACCTTACTTTGTAAAATTGTATTCTTGCTGCTGGACTAGCGGTCATTTCTCACATGGGCTACAGTGCCTGTGTATGGGTGGGGGCAGAGGTTCGGTCTTCTTAATATAATGCTCAGGGGCTGTCTTACCCCTTGCAGGTTGAGTTTTTTTTTAATTTATGTGTGTTAAGACTGAAGAATTATTTATCAAGAAACTGGACCAGTTGTAGCATGTAGAGAAACTCCTGCTTTATATTAGTAGAGAGAGAGATGTGGCCCAAAGCAGCAAGCATTCATAGTAGTGGAAACATCGAAATAATATGTACACTGGATACTGGTGGTCCAATGTAAGTTCAACCTGTGCTCTAAGTCTTATACTATGTAAATAATGAAGTCTGTTGGTTAGCATCAGGAACTTGTCAGTCATAAAGAACAGATCTTTACAGTTCTTCCATGTGGCATGTGAACAGCGCACTGCTGGGTTAGGTGATGGTCTCCAAAAGTGCACCCAAAGGTCCCGATATTCACATAGTAGATTCATTGATTGAATGGCCCTACTTTGGAATAAAGCCCTCTGGGGTTCATGTAGCTTCCAGTCTGGCAGTTGCACATACAGGTGATACAAGAATACAGCTGATCTCGCTGAAGTAGCCTTCATGAGTTTGTGTTGTTTTCTTCTGGTTGAGCCTTAAGGTCAGAAATTGGTTCTCTTGCTTGGTTCATACATATGTATACGACAGTTGTTGATGTTCTTTTCAATTGTCGGTAATCAAGTGGCGGTGCATTTCTATGACACCTGCTTCTTAAATCTACATTTATGCCTTTTTAAGCTATGGCATTTCTTACTGTAAACATTCTGACTGGTCGCCTTTTGCATTTTATTTTTTATTTATCCATAGATGCAAAGTGTCTAACTGTTCATGGTGTCTTCGCATGTTGATATTTCTGTAACTTTTCATGAATCATTCACCAAGGATGCCGTGTATTAACACCATGTTAAAGCTCTTAGGGTCTTATGTGATCTTTGTATTAATATAAGCACATCAAAAGGGAATATCTTTCAGATGCACATTTAGGTGTCAGAGCACAAGGTGGGATGAACAGCCTACCCTTGACTTTCAGTTGCAGTATTGAGCCTCCCCTAGTAAATCCCGCACCCCTATATGCTGGTATGCTGCAGGCTGTTGCCTCTTGTCTACTGGGTTTGTTTGCAACGTGACGTGACAAGAGGAAACACCTGAACCCAACCCTGCATTGCATTCGTCTATTTCATTACAGGACATGTGGGGTCTGTAGTCATGATAAGGTAAACTAAGACAATATCGCCAAAGAATCTTTGCATGTTTCACTTGTTTAGTCATCTAATCTATGCTCCATACTTATCCGAACCACCATAGAACAAACAGATGTAAGCAGTTACTGATATTATTTCCTGGCCAATCATACTTGTCGGACTCGCAACGTTGTCCTTCCAAGTTGTGGATGGACATATTACTACAGTACTTCATGTTCTGCATCTATTGTCTTTGATCGTTAGATCCATATATGCTGCTAGTAACTGAAGCTGACTGCTTGTGACTGTTGATGATGCAGGCATCTTTGGGAAGCATGAGATGGGCTAGCAAGTGGCTGAGGCAGTGCGAAACAGAACAAAACCAAGACGACGAGGTATCGTAACTGGCTGCAGATGCAATGTCTGCCAATCGTTCAGTTGCAATCTTTTTCATAACGTAGCTCGTGTTCTTGTTCGCTTTTTTTTCTTGGCAGTGGCCAGTTGGGCGTTAGGTGGTGGTGAGCGACTCGAAAACGTTAGCAGCAGCATCCTGTGGGCAGCTGCGCCCTCGTGTATCCGACTTGGACTCCAATTCCCCCCAAGGAATCGTGTCGCCAGCAGTCAGCAGAAACCATGTCGCCAGCAGTGACGCTTCAGTGTTAACCCCTCTTGGAATTGACGTTCTACCAAAAGCTTTTAGTTGGCAATGAATAACGAAAGGTGATGCATGAAAGTTGTCGCACGTTGGGTTAGCATCTGCATGAAATTGGCTGGGCACCGACCAATTAAGATTGCAGCACCCTGTTGTATACTTTTTATGGAGCACAAGTTTCTTGACACTGTTGACAGAGAGATGCTATCCAAGTCCCGGCGAGACATATGAACAGAATAGTTTGAAGTACGCTTGAGCTCTTTAGCTTACAGTTTCGGTTTGCCTATCGACAGAGGGAACACCATGCCATGGTCTATGCTGTTCAATGCCTTGTTTATCGACACAGGATTAACATTACCATTTGTTTATCTCATCGTCTTCGTCGGGTTTCAGGTACGAACCATCTGCTGTGGTGTCCGTGAGGGCGGATTTGGCATCTCGTCTCTGCCAGTTTCCGAAATAAATCTATAGCCGCCGAAGGGCCAGCCTGGCGTTGCCCTGACGCGCACAAGTTACAAGGAAGATACGCTGCTCCTTTCCCATCGAACTCGCTCGCCGCCGCCGGCGCGAGTGCTCGGCAGAAAGTTGCAAGCCCTCTTCCGTCGTGTGAAACACTTGAGAAGACAGGCTACTACTACAAGTTGCCGTCGTGCTCGAGACGACCACGTGCTGCGGACAGCCATGGCGAGACCGTGCCGTGTATTTTTTTTTAATGCCGATGTGCCGCATTTCGCGGCGGTCGCGTCGCGGGGGCGACGGCGACGGACGGCGACGCCGCACCCAGTCTCCACCGTTCAGCGAAGCCGTCGCGGTACAGGCAGTAAAGCGCTAAAGCGAACGCGCCCCGCGAGCGTGACCGGGTTCGCGCCAACGGCGCGGGGGCGACTCGGGCGTGGCGACCACGATCACTAGTAGCAAGTACTAATAGGGGCACAGTGCTTTGTAGGTCAGTAACAGTGGACGCTGCCCGGGTCGGCGGACCGCGACGCCGACGCCGAGAGGAGTCCTTCCTGGCGCCCGCGCCCGCGGCGAGGGTGGGCGGCGGGCCACGCCATGGCCCATGGCGAGGTGGACGCGGATGGCGTGGTGAGGACTGGGGTCTCCACCGCGGCGGGCCCGGCGCGTCGACGCTGATGCGACGCCAGCTCCGTGCTGAGAAGGACGCGGCTACGGTTGAGGGTGACGTGGGTTGTGTGGTCCTACTGTCAGTGGTGGGCGACACCCTCGGCGCTTTTCCAGTGGGCCCGCTCTGAAGGCGGGCTACGCGTCAGCCCCGTGGGTGGTGGCGTGCGGTTTCCAACAAAGTGCTGGGCGCACACCAGCTGCCTGCCCTGCCTGATTTCTCCATTTCTTTGTTGTGTCAATGGCTCAATGCATGAATTTTCATGTAAACCATAAAAACTATATATATATATATATATATATATACACACACACTATAAACATACGAGTTAGCTGGAGTAGAATATAAACCTTTAAAACTAGCACGAGACCTCAACCGCACAAAAAAAGTACTATAATATTTACTAATGACGTCTTTCTATGGTATTTTTCCGTGCATTAAATAACTACTGTAATATACTTACATGATGCCGGGTACATATAGTCGATATGGTTATGCTTAAGAATTAGCATAGATAATTGAGATAGTGAACCATCAATTTTTTTTAAAAAAATATTCAACACAAAGCCTTCTACTACAATAAAAGAAGAGTTTTTAGTATAAAACTATCTATAAAATAAAGAAGATTTTTTTCCCATCGCGTATGCAAAATCCTGTGGACTCCAAACTGAGTGTTCCTAACAATTACCGTATAACGGAATAAGCTGGCGTTAGTGAATTCTTCAACGATTTCTCCTCCTCCTTCCTTTCTCTTTTTCTATATATAGCCCCTTGCATGGACGCCATTCTCCCGTCCTCCGTTCTCCTCTTCCTCTCTCTCTACGAATTGCTTCACACGCATCTCGCGTGCAATTCAAGGTGTGCATCTCTTCCTTCTAGGATCCTTTATTTTCGCCCATCTTGATTATTTCGTGTTTTGGTATGCGATATTTGCCCCCCCCCCCCCAACGTTCTTGACGTTGGGGGTTCGTCCATGTTTATTTTCTTGAGCAAGATTTGGGGCACAAAAAGTGCACAAGCGACTAAACTACAATGCCCCTCCCTGCGGAACAAGAGGTGCATTATTTCTGTTTGTGGCGAGAATTTGGCTCAATTATTTGATGGTTCTCATGTAGGTCCGCAGAAAACATGTGAAATTTGCCGCAAGCCTACAAAAAATGTGTCAAATCTGAAAATTGCGTAAAAATATCTCATGGCTAGAGCTTGTTAGAGGGACCCAAACCCCCCGACAGTTCTTGGAACAACCTACCAGCTGTTGATCTACAGCTACCCTAGCGTGACTGCATTCAAAGGCACGCACCATGTCATTCTCTTCTTCCTTTTTTTTTGGGTTGAAGAAGGGGGGCCATTCTCTTTAGTCTTTACTTGACCTGCTGCTCCTTCCTTAACCCCTTTGAAGTCTCTTGTATTCTTCTTGGCCTCTTGACGGTAAAATTCATTCTGCACACGCCGTATAGCACGGATGCGTGCATTAGGATTCGTCACCACGCGTGCACAACGACCTGTGCCCATTTAACGAGCTAGTGGTTGTTTTCATTCTTCTCCGTGTGCCTGTTTCCTCTCAAAAGAAGTCAATATGCCAACGTTCTCACCTAATACTGTACCGTACTATTTTGCAAGTAATTCGTGAAACATATTCTTCTTCTTTTTAATATAAAAATTCACATTACATCTTTCTCAACAAAGACTCGCACTCCGCAGCATGACGTTCTTGTGCTTACATCACATTTTTACCATAACATATATACAACTGACGTTATTCCCATATATGCTTCATATCGCAGCTTAATTATAGCAACACAACTGCTTTTCCATGGTTGGTCGCACCTATTAAATTGCATACTGAACCTAGTGTTAGGTTTACCTACCATAACTCTAGGTCAGAACGCTCATCATCAAGACATTAATAAGCTAGCCATGGGCCCAAGGCCCAAGCACACATGGCCACAGTGATTAGGCGAACATGTAATTATGCTAATAACTTTCTCTATTGCTGAAAAAATGTATGTATAGTCAACCTTTTTTGGAACTTCAACCGATGAATGTAACATGTTTCATGTGACACCACGATTTTCCGGCATATATTTTACTCCTTAAGGGCTTGTTTGTTTTGCTCTCAATACATATGGATTGAGTGGAATGAATGGATTTCGATCCCAAATAAGTCAAAACATTTCATAATTGTTTTGAATCCTATCCAATCCAAATGGGATAGAAATAACCGAACAAGGACTAAACTGTACACTACACGTGTCGTGCTAATGTCCAACATAAAGAACAAAGTAGGAGAGAGTTCATGCTTATATATGCTAAGTCGTTAACTGCACTCAGCCATGACCACATGTTTTAATTTTGCAAGTGTTTTGCTCAGTTTCTGCTTCATTTGTGCAGCGAAACTTTCTGAATATCAAAGTGGCATAGAGCTCCACTTTTATGGCCATCCCTATGAAGCCCTCCCCGGGTTCCTGATATAGATGTTTCCTTGTTCTGAACATGAAAAGGTTGACAACAGATCCTAAGCGGCCACCTAAACTTCTTTCTCATCATATATAGCCGATGCACTTTGCACTGACACTATCTCCTCTTCTCCGATCAGTTCTCAGGTACTCCGCCGTTGATGAACTGCCTCCACACCTGCAGCGACAAGAAGACGCTGAAGAAGTGGTTTTTCATCGACAAGACAGTAGGCTAATAAATCCAGTCCCAGAGAACAAATTGAAGCACCACCTCCCACCGCACAGCAGCACAGCTCTTCTCTTCACCGATCCCGATGGATATGGGCAGCGGCTCGTCACCTGTCATCACCGATCCGATATCAATAAGCCCACCGCTGCTGGGAGGCTTGACGTCGAACCTGATGCCGTTCTCGGTCATGTCCGGAGGCTGCTCCTCCAGTCCTAGCATGAGCGCCAGCAGCAGGCGTAAAATCGAGGAGGTCCTTGTCAATGGCCTGCTAGACGCGATGAAATCGTCGTCGCCTCGCAAGAAGCACAACCTCGCCTTCGGACAGGATAATTCGCCCGACGAAGATCCTGCTTACACTGCATGGCTGGTAAGCAGCTGCATTATGCAGTCCACCCACGTACGGCGACGTACGTCCTCTGGACATGAATGCACGCTGTACGTACTCATATGGGGGTCTGATGTTGCAGCCAAAATGCCCTTCTGCGCTGGCCTCCTTCAAGCAGATAGTAGCCAACGCACAGGGCAGGAGGATCGCTGTGTTCTTGGATTACGACGGCACCCTGTCGCCGATCGTCGACGATCCCGACAAAGCGTTCATGTCCCCTGTGGTAAACCAGAACCACCTGTTTGTTTCAAGTACTTAGCATTGTTTGATCAATGAAGCAACCGCTTATGCTTTGTCTGAAAAACCTTCTGCTCAGATGAGAGCTGCTGTTAGAAATGTCGCGAAGTACTTCCCTACCGCGATTGTCAGCGGAAGGTCCCGTAAGAAGGTACTGATGAAACGTTTGCACTGCTGTTTTTTTTTTGTTGCCCACTTATATGTTTACATGTATTGCTGTATGAATGAACCTCGACATCCTAATTGTATGTAAGTTGTCTGATGTGACATCTGTTAGTTAAATTTCTCATCTTCGTTCAGGTGTTTGAATTTGTAAAACTGACGGAACTGTACTACGCTGGTAGTCACGGGATGGACATAGTGACATCTGCAGCAGCACATGCTACTGAAAAGGTGAGGCACTGCCGCCTCACTGAGGCCTTCTAGCTCGTAGTACTGAATTCAACATCTTCTTTATTCCGTTATTACCGGCATACAGTTTCGTGCACAATGCTCACAGTCCCTCGAATTCTACTTGCAGTGCAAAGAAGCCAATCTCTTCCAACCTGCTTGCGAGTTTCTCCCTATGATTGATGAGGTGTGTTTATCTTACAGCTACTGCACTAACAAACTGCATTTCTTAGTCGCAGTACCTCTACCTGATATATCTGGAACTCTGTTACTGTACCTGATATATCTGAATTCAACAAACCGCACTTCTGCAACAGGTTTCCAAGTGCCTCGTGGAGGTCACGAGTTCAATTGAAGGTGCAAGAGTTGAGAACAACAAGTTCTGTGTATCTGTACATTACCGCAACGTAGCAGAGAAGGTGAGATTGCGTGCCACTGAAACTTTCATCCTTTATTCTGTGTATCTGTTTATATCTTTCCTTTTTTTTGTCGGTAGAGAAATGGATGAAATTACGGCTTCCGACATCCTTTTATTTTTACTAGGATGCATCAGATTCAGACCGCGCCTATTACAGGGAAGCAGTAGCGAATTTACCTGAGACTGAGAGCTTTATGCTATTGTTTTTTTTCAGGACTGGAAAGTGGTCGCAGGGCTCGTGAAACAAGTCTTGGAGGCCTTCCCTCGTCTCAAAGTAACCAACGGGCGAATGGTAGGAGCCTAGACTGTTCTACTGCGACTGCCATTGATCTTGATACTTGCTCCAAGATTCAACGATTTTTTTTTTTGTTTTTTGCTACGCTGCAGGTTTTAGAGGTTCGCCCGGTGATCGACTGGGACAAGGGAAAGGCTGTCGAGTTCCTGCTTCGGTCGCTCGGCCTAAGCGACTCCGAAGATGTGGTTCCAATCTACATCGGAGACGATCGAACAGACGAAGACGCCTTCAAGGTTGCTACATCTTCTCAGGAAACTTGTGCATCTCACACTCGCATGTTTGAGCCGTTCTAAACTCATCAGAATCTCCTGTTGCCTCTCTCTCTCTCTCTCTCTCTCTCGCTCCAGGTACTGCGAGAGCGAAGCTGTGGATACGGAATCCTAGTCTCGCAGGTGCCCAAGGACACTGAAGCCTTCTACTCGCTGAGAGACCCGTCTGAAGTAAACCTCTCGTGGTCTTTTTTTTCCTTCAGTACTTGCTTCTACCCTGTCGGTTTCGTTCAGTCTAGTCTGGTGTCTCTAATCTGTGTGTCTGCTTGTCTGTCACACAGGTGATGGGGTTCCTCAATTCCTTGGTGAGATGGAAGAAGCACCCGCTGTGACGGAACTGAAAACACGACGACTGATTCAGAAGCCGTAAAGCGACTGTACTTCGTGCGGCGGCAATTTTGTAGAGTTTTTGGCTCACCGGGTGGCTCATTCTTTCATGCGTTTTTATTTTTTTTATTTTTTTTAACTGTCCCAGTCCTTCGTCACTGAGAAATAACAAGTGCTTGTCCCACACCCTCTTGCCACTGTAATCTGTAAGCAAGAGGCCCCTCTCCCTGTTCAGTCTATATATTGAATAAAGCCGGGACGCTTTTGCCTTGCCCTTAAACTGCATCTTCCGGTGGTGTTGATTCGGCACCAAAGCGTGCCAGAACATACAAGTATCATGCGCTTGACCGTGGGATGCTGATGCTCGCGGCTAAAAGAAAAAAGATACTGTGCCAACACTTAAACTGAAAAGACAAAGGTTTCATGGCAAAAATTGGTGATCCATAGGCGATGGTTAGTGGCATCATGAGTCTGCTGCCTGGTGAGGTCGGGGGAGATGGCTCGAAGGCGAAAAAAAAGGTAAGGCGTCCAGGTATACCTTTGCCGTCTTCCTCATGTTCCCTGTCGGCCCGCGTTGCTGCGTCCGCTCTCCATGGGCCGCATCCTCTCGCTTGCCACGGGACTAGCGTCGCCTCTCCTTCTCGCGCGAGCTAGATCGGCTGGTCCTCAGGGGTTTCTGCGTCTCGCTCGGCCCATAGCGGCTGTCTGGATATGTCGTCGCGTGGATCGGGGGAGATAAAAGGTACAAGATTAGGGTTTCCTTCAGATTTCATTGGTGCTCATTCTTTCCCATATTTCGCGTCGTTCCTCTCTCGTCTGTGGTCTCTTCCGTGCTCGTCGCGTTCCAGCTTTAGTGGAGTTTGGTTTTCTTCCCCGTTTCGTCCTCCCGTGGTTGAAGAGTGGCCCCTCCCGGGTCGCGCTTCTGCTGTGCTACGAATGAATCCGAAGGGCAGGAACCCTAGCTGGGAGCATTGGGGGGCAAAAGGATGCCCCCCAGGGCTCTCAGCCGTGGGGGAAAAATAGAAATCTCAGCTGGAGATTGAAACCGGCCACTGGAAAACCCGAGAACAAGGAAGACATCATGACTTCTTCTTCTGGTGATGACGGCCAATCAGGTATTCTCAAGTCCCCCCCTCCGCCCATTTTGAAAAAAGAGAATGAAATTGTTCGTCGTTTTTTCTGTCAAAAGTGTGGCGCGGAGGGGCATCATGCCAGGGATTGCTTCAAATCTTTATAGTGCGACATATGTCGTAAAGAAACTCATAAGTCATAACACTGCTAGATGTGTCCTCCCCAAGCAAAACAAACCTTGTATGCCTATTGTTGGTATGGCGATGGATGGGTTAGGGTTTTACTCGTCTCACTTTTCCGAACCCTTGTCGAAAAAACCTAAGAGAAGTTTCATTGGTTTGGTGAAAGTGGTAGAGGGTTTGATTTCTGCTGAAGACCTTGAAAAGGATTTTGGTTTCCATTTTCCTTGGGGTCGAACTTGGAAAGCTACCAAGTGTCACTCTGGTTTCTTGATGCAGTTTTCTTCCCAAGAAAGACTTGATGAAATGATTAACTTCCCTAAGCTGGAATGAAAATGTCTGGGGCAAAAAATTTTGTGTCCTCTTGGAGCTCGCAGGCTAAACCTAAATCTAAATTGAATTCGGTGTGGATTGTTGCAGAGAATGTTCCTGAAGAACTTCAGAACTATCAGGCCATTTGTGAGCTGGGTTCCACAATTGGTGCTATGGAAGAAGTGGATATTCTATCCTTAGATACCAAGGACATTGTGAGATTCAAAGTGTATGTTAAAAGTGTTGCAATGATTCCCCCAATTATTGAAGTTGGTGTCAAACCATTCTTATATGACATATATTTTAAAATTTACAATATCACTGATGAGGGATGGAATGACGATTCCATAAATCTTGGTAAGAGAGCTTCTGTTGATAGACAGGTTTTCAGTGATCCTTCATTTGAAAAATCTGGAAAAAAGCCAGAAATGTTGGTGAAAATTCTGTGATGGAAGATCTGAGGCCTGCAAAAGTTGAGGTTCCTCTATCGCAAGGTAAAGAGTCTGGGCGCCATTATGAGATGGCAGAGGGTATGGATGTTGAGAAAAATATTGAAGATGATAAAGGGTATATTGATAATACGGGTAATGATGAAGATGACTTCAATGAAAGTGAAGATGATCTATTGTGTTCCCAAGATCTGGAGGAGTTTGCTAAAGATTAAGAGTTAGTTTTACCCCCCTTCAAGAGAAAGAAAACATGAATCTAGTTGAACTTCAAACTGAAGATGCTTCTAAAGATATTGGGGACAAGAAAGGTGTAACTATGGAAGGGGATCATGTTGAAGGAATCAGAAGGAGCAGCAGGCTGGAATCTAACGACGAGATGAAGATTGCTCAGAAGGCTACAGCGAGAGCAATGGCTAAGGATGCTTTTATCAACAAAGGTATATCTTCTAACCCTTTTTCTGTTCTCAATACTGATAATTCTGTTCTTATGGATGTTGCTTTAAATTTGAGAATAGAATTAGGTTCTTCTTTTAATGAAGCTATGGAAAATTTAGAATTGATAATATCTCTAGAACTATCCAGGAAAAACTTGCAGTTCAATCTGTCAAGAGTTCTTTTGTTCCAAATCATCTGGTTGTTCCTGACTCTGATGTGGATAATATTATCCATAATGAGGAAGAGGACAACACAATGACTGATCTAGAAAATGTGATGGTCTTAAGAAAAGGCTGTAAAATTCGTCACAGAAAAAAATATGTGAAAAAAGAAAAATAATAACTCTCCTAAGCATAGGTACATACCTATCAAAAGGAGGGGACTGCACTCTGAGCTCACCCTCAATATTTCACAATGATTGGTCTAATTTGGAATTGTCAGGGTCTGGGTAAGGATATCATAAGGAAAGAAAGAATTGATTTTATTGGTGTCGGGGACCATAATTAGGGGTACCCCCAAGACTCCTAATCTCAGCTTGTAACCCCCATCAGCACAAAGCTGCAAAGGCCTGATGGGCGCGATTAAGGTCAAGGCTCAGTCCACTCAAGGGACATGATCTCGCCCGAGCCCAGCCTCGGGCAAAGGCAGCCGACCCCGGAGGATTCACGTCTCGCCCGAGGGCCCCCTCAAGCAATGGACACACCTTCGGCTCGCCCGAGGCCAGTCTTCGCAGAGAAGCAACCTTGGACAGATCACCACGCCAACCGACCGTATCGCAGGAGCATTTAATGCAAGGATCGCCTGACATCTTATCCTGATGCGCGCTCCAGTCGACATGGCCGAAGTGACCGCAGTCACTTCGCCGCTCCACTGACCGACCTGACAGGAATACAGCGCCGCCTGCCCTGCTCCGACTACCGTGCCACTCGCTAGAGTGAGGTCGACAGCGGCTAAGTCCAGCCTCGGGCGACATAGGAAGCTCCGCCTCGCCCTCGGAAGATGGACTTCGCCTCGCCCGACCCCAGGGCTCGGCCCCCGTCTCGGCCTTGGAAGATGGACTTTGCCTCGGCTCCGGAAGACGACGGACTCCGCCTCGCCCGACCCCAGGGCTCGGACTCGGCCTCGGCTCCGGAAGACGACGAACTCCGCCTCACCCGACCCTAGGGCTCGGACTCGGCCTTGGCTCCGGAAGACGACGAACTCCGCCTCGCTCGACCCCAGGGCTCGGACTCGGCCTCGGCTCCGGAAGACGACGAACTCCGCCTCGCCCGACCCCAGGGCTCGGACTCAGCCTCGGCTCCGGAAGACGATGGACTCCGCCTCGCCCGACCCCAGGGCTCGGACTCGGCCTCGACCTCGGAGGCATCGCCACCTCGCCCAAACTCGGGTCTGGACCAGCCACGTC
Organism: Zea luxurians; assembly: GCA_029449295.1. Lineage (NCBI taxonomy): Eukaryota > Viridiplantae > Streptophyta > Magnoliopsida > Poales > Poaceae > Zea > Zea luxurians. Next base: position 114,085,609 of record JAOPSE010000006.1, on the reverse strand, counting down.
GCCAGGGGGGCCATCATTACCCTACCCCTAGCTAGCTCAGGCTACGGGGAACAAGACCGGCGTCCCATCTGGCTCACCCCAGTAAACAAGTAATGATGACACCCCGCACGCTCCATGACGGCGGCAACTCCCAGCCCCTTATGTCAGCAAGGAGACGTCAGCATGGACCCGACAGCCTCGACAGTTGTACTTCCGCAGGGCTCCAGCGCTCCTCTGGCGACCACGACATCACATGAATAGGGTACCAAAACCTCTCCGATTGCCACGACGACATGTACTTAGGGCTCTAGCTCCTCTCTGCTAGACACGTTAGCACATTGCTACACCCCCCATTGTACACCTGGGCCCTCTCCTTACGTCTATAAAAGGAAGGTCCAGGACTCTCGTACGGAGAGGTTGGCCGCGCGGGAGAACGGGCCGACGCGTAAGGCTCTCGCTCTCTCTCCCACGCGAACGCTTGTAACCCCCTACTGCAAGCGCACCCAGCCGCCCTGGGCGCAGGACAACACGAAGGCCGCGGTTTCCCCTCGCTGTTCTCCCCCCTTTGTGTCCCGTCTCGCGCCGATCCATCTGGGCTGGGGCACACAGCGATAATTTACTCGTCGGTCCAGGGACCCCCTGGGGTCGAAACACCGACAGTTGGCGCGCCAGGTAGGGGCCTGCTGCGTGTTGACAAACAGCTTCCCGTCAAGCTCCAGATGGGTAGTCCCCAGCAACCTTTCCAACCCAGGACGACGCTCCGTTTCGGGAGTCTCGAGTTCATGTCTCTCGACGGCAGCTACGACATGGTACTCCTTCTTCCGCCGCGCGACGACGACAATGGCGGTCGTCAGCCCGCCCGCCGGCGGCGGAATCGACGACGTCTTCCCCACGTGGCAGAAGAGCAACATTCAGTTCTGTCCCGTCGCCTCCCCCACCGACGGAGGAGGAGGCGGGGCAGGCATGGCCAAGCAGGGGGTGACACCTCGTCGGCTGTCGAGCGAGACGACGGCACCGACGCCCCAGCGGGGGACACGCCGGGCATTGACCTCGCGTCGGGGACGAAGACGAGCGCCGTTTCCCCGCAACACACCAACATCGAGCTGACGGATGATGCCAGCACGCTTGCGAAGGGCTTGCTGGGCGTCGCCCTCGTACCTGAGACAACGGTGCAGTCCGCCCCTGACGCGACTTCGTCACCACCCGTCGATCAAGAGGTACCGTCCGTTTCCCATCCCGTGCCTTTCAGATTCAGCTTCGATCCACCAAGCGTCCCCGCTTCGGTGGAGGCTTTCGCAAAGGCATGTCCAAACCCTCCGGGGTACCATATGCGGTCACCCTGGGACAGACTGACGGCCGTCTCGACCTACGGGCCCTCGGGTTCCGAGGAAGATGACGAGCCCGACACTGGTTGGGATTTCTCCGGGCTTGGTAACCCTAGTACCATGCGAGACTTCATGACCGCGTGTGACTACTGCCTCTCCGATTGTTCCGATGGTAGCCACAGCCTCGGCGACGAGGACTGTGGCCTAAGTCGTGAATGTTTCCACGTCGATCTAGGGGGCCTCGGCGAAGGTAACCATCTTGGTATGCCAGAGAACGGCGATCCCCCTAGGCCTGCGTCTCGCGTTGACATCCTTCGGGAGCTAGCTGTGGTCCCAGTCCCTGCGGGGGGTCAGGACGCACAGCTCGAGCAAATCCGCGAGATGCAGGCCAGGCTCGACGAGGAGGCAGGAACACTTGCGTAGCCTCGGCTGAACCTCGGACAGGAGTGGGCAGGCCGAGCTCCGGCCGGAGAAGCGCGTCATCTGGCCCAGGACGTCCAGCACCGCATCGCCGACGATACCAGGCCAAGGCTGCCCCCGGTTTCCAGTGGGGTCGGCCAGAACCTGGCTGCAGCTGCGATACTACTCCGAGCGATGCCGGAACCCTCCACCACCGAGGGGCGGCGTATCCATGGAGAGCTCAAGAACCTCCTGGAAGATGCCGCAGTCCGACAGGCTGAAAGCTCTGCCTCCCGAAGGCAGGGGTACCCCCCGGAGCATCGCGCCGTGACTTCCTGATTCGTGCGAGAAGCCTCGGTCCACACCGGGCGCACGCGCAACACGGCGCCTGCGGCCCCGGGACGCCTCGGCAACGAGCACCACCACCGCAACCGTCGAGCCCACCTCGACGAAAGGGTGCGCCGAGGCTACCACCCTAGGCGTGGGGGACGCTACGACAACGGGGAGGATCGGAGCCCCTCACCCGAACCACCCGGTCCGCAGGCTTTCAGCCAGGCCATACGACAGGCGTCGTTCCCGACCCGGTTCCGAACCCCGACTACCATCACAAAGTACTCGGGGGAGACGAGGCCGGAACTATGGCTCGCGGACTACCGACTGGCCTGCCAGCTGGGTGGAACGGACGATGACAACCTCATCATCCGCAACCTCCCCCTGTTCCTCTCCGACACCGCTCGAGCCTGGCTGGAGCATATGCCTCCGGGGCAGATCTCCAACTGGGACGACCTGGTCCAAGCCTTCACCGGCAACTTCCAGGGCACGTACGTGCGCCCTGGGAACTCCTGGGATCTCCGAAGCTGCCGCCAGCAGCCATGAGAGTCTCTGCGGGACTACATACGACGATTCTCGAAGCAGCGCACCGAGCTGCCCAACATCACCGATTCCGATGTCATCGGCGCGTTCCTCGCCGGCACCACCTGCCGCGACCTGGTGAGCAAGCTGGGTCGCAAGACCCCCACCAGGGCGAGCGAGCTAATGGACATCACCACCAAGTTTGCCTCTGGCCAGGAGGCGGTTGAGGCCATCTTCCGGAAGGACAAGCAGCCCCAGGGCCGCCAGCCGGAAGACGTCCCCGAGCCGTCCGCTCGACGCGACACCAAGAAGAAGAACAAGAAGAAGTCGCAAGTGAAACGCGACGCCACCGACGTGGACCTTGTCGCCGCCGTTGAGTACAAGAACCCTCAGAAACCTCCTGGAGGTGCCAATCTCTTCGACAAGATGCTCAAGAAGTCGTGCCCCTTTCATCAGGGGCCCGTCAAGCACACCCTTGAGGAGTGCGTCATGCTTCAGCACCACTTTCACAAGGCCGGGCCACCGGCGGAAGGTGGTAGGGCCCACAACAACGACAAGAAGGAGGACCACAAGGCAGAGGAGTTTCCCGAGGTCCACGACTGCTTCATGATCTATGGTGGGCAAGTGGCGAACGCCTCGACTCAGCACCACAAGCAAGAGCGTCGGGAGGTCTGCTCGGTAAAGGTGGCGGCGCCAGTCTACCTAGACTGGTCCGACAAGCCCATCACCTTCGACCAAGGCGACCACCCCGACCGCGTGCCGAGCCCAGGGAAATATCCGCTCGTTGTCGACCCCGTCATCGGCAACGTCAGGCTCACCAAGGTCCTCATGGACGGAGGCAGCAGCCTCAACATCATCTACGCCGAGACCCTCGGGCTCCTGCAGATCGATCTGTCCTCGATCCGGGCAGGCGCGGTGCCTTTTCACGGGATCATCCCTGGGAAACGCGTCCAACCCCTCGGACAACTCGATCTGCCCGTCTGCTTCGGGACTCCCTCCAACTTCCGAAGGGAAACCCTCACGTTCGAGGTGGTCGGGTTCCGAGGAACCTACCACGCAGTGCTGGGAAGACCATGTTATGCCAAGTTCATGGCCGTCCCCAACTACACCTACCTCAAGCTCAAAATGTCGGGCCCCAACGGGGTCATCACCGTCGGCCCCACGTACCGACACGCGTACAAATGCGACGTGGAGTGCGTGGAGCACGCCGAGGCCCTCGCCGAATCCGAGGCCCTCATCACCGACATAGAGAGCCTCCCCAAGGAGGTTCCAGATGCGAAGCGCCACGTCGGCAACTTTGCACCAGCAGAGGCGGTTAAATCCGTCCCTCTCGACCCCAGCAACGACACCTCCAAGCAGATCCGGATCGGCTCCGAGCTCGACCCCAAATAGGGAGCAGTGCTCGTTGACTTTCTCCGCGTGAACGCCGAGGTTTTTGCGTGGAGTCCCTCGGACATGCCTGGCATACCGAGGGAAGTCGCCAAGCACTCACTGGATATCCGAGCTGGAGCCCGACCCGTGAAGCAGCCTCTGCGCCGATTCGATGAAGAAAAGCGCGGAGCCATAGGCGAGGAGATCCACAAGCTGATGGCCGCTGGGTTCATCAAAGAGGTATTCCATCCCGAATGGCTTGCCAACCCTGTGCTTGTGAAAAAGAAAGGTGGGAAATGGCGGATGTGTGTAGACTACACTGGTCTAAACAAAGCATGTCCGAAGGTTCCCTACCCTCTGCCTCGTATCGATCAAATCGTGGATTCTACTGCTGGGTGCGAAACCCTGTCGTTCCTCGATGCCTACTCAGGGTATCACCAAATCAGGATGAAAGAGTCCGACCAGCTCGTGACTTCTTTCATCACACCTTTTGGCATGTACTGCTACGTTACTATGCCATTTGGTTTGAGGAATGCGGGTGCGACGTACCAAAGGTGCATGAACCACGTGTTCGGAGAGCACATTGGTCGGACCGTCGAGGCTTACGTCGATGACATCGTAGTCAAGACGAGGAGAGCCTCCGACCTCCTCTCCGACCTTGAAACGACATTCCGGTGTCTCAAGGCGAAAGGCGTAAAACTCAATCCCGAGAAGTGCGTCTTCGGAGTCCCCCGAGGCATGCTCTTGGGGTTCATCGTCTCCGAGCGGGGCATCGAGGCCAACCCAGAAAAAATCGCGGCCATCACCAACATGGGGCCCATCAAAGACTTGAAAGGCATACAAAGGGTCATGGGATGCCTTGCGGCTCTGAGCCGCTTCATCTCGCGCCTCGGCGAAAGAGGCCTACCTCTGTACCGCCTCTTAAGAAAGACCGAGTGCTTCACTTGGACCCCGAAGCTGAGGAAGCCCTCGGGAACCTGAAGGCGCTCCTTACGAACGCACCCGTCCTGGTGTAGGATTACGGGGAGGCTACGCTAGCGCAAAACAAAATTTTCAACCCCATAAACCAAGAACTACTGCGGTTATAGGTCATGGAATTACCACTAGACGCGCAGAGCAGCGGAAGACGTCTCGATGTAGACGAACGCGTTGAGCAGTGCCGTGCAGTCGTTGGCGTCCTTCATGTCCTCGCACGGTTCGTCCTAGTGCTCCAGATGCAGCACCTCCGAGGTATCCACACGTACAGGGAGGAAGCGCCGCGTACCGAACTGCTAGGTTCGCGACGGCGGCTTGGCGAGGGCGAGAGGCGAGCGGCTACTCGTTTGCTGGTGGCGAATTAGGGTTAAACCTAACCGCGCCCCCACCCTTCATTATATAGGCGTTATGGTGGGCTTCTGACACCGAGGCCCATCAGTAACCCTAAAGCCCAGTCTAATTTCGGATCTAATCCGAGTTAGGCTTCCTTCCCCTTAAGTGTGTGACCCTATAGGTTCACGTACAAATAGACATAGCCCGAGTACTCTTACTTGGCCCAATAATTGACAGCGGCCTCTAGCAAGACATGTCAACTCCTATGCGTACGTAAAGATCATATCAGACGAACCATTGCAACATTACGTACATGTTGTTCCCTTTGTCTCACGATATTTGGTCTGGCTCTAAGCTGACCTCTCTTTCTCGATACTGTGAATTGGAATCCTTTCAATGGTTAACTCTTAACCCTAGCACGACCATGCATTTCTTGATCCAATCACTCGAGGGGCCCAGAGATATCTCTCTCACAAAGAGAGGGACAAATTCCATCTTGACTGACCATGCCTCACAGCATGCTTCCTGACAAACCCAAAACTACCTTTATAACTACCTAGTTACGCAATAGCGTTTGATAGTCCCTAAGTAAGTCAATTCACATCTTGAGAACATGCGACAATCTCAGGTCTAAGGATACAATATTCATGTTGCAAAAAGAGAACTATATTACAATATCTCACGTTGGGTCGGTCCAGCCTCATGTCATACATGCGCCCACATTATTAGTTTAACATCTCCATGTTCATGACTTGTGAAATGTAGTCATCAACTAATACATGTGCTAGTCATCGACTCTGACTACGGACATCATTTAGAATAACCATATAAGTAAAGAATCTCACAAACAATTCACATAATTGCTAATCAATACAAGGTGCCTTCCATGGATATTCAATTAAGCAATATATATATCATGGATACAAAGAAATATGCTCATCTCTATGATTATCTCTAGGGCATATTTCTAACAGTCTCCCACTTGCACTAGAGTTAATCTAGAAGATATCTAATACCCATAGATCTCATGTGTGCCTCATGCTTATGTTGTGGAAGAGGTTTTGTCAAAGGATCAGCAACATTCAAATCTGTATGTATTTTGCATATCTTTATCTCACCCCGCCTAACGAATTCTCGTATGAGGTGAAACTTCCGCAGTACGTGTTTGTTTTTCTGGTGGTTCCTTGGCTCCTTAGCTTGCGCAATAGCCCCATTGTTGTCACAGTAGAGGTTCAATGGACTAGATGCATTAGGAAACACACCAAGCTCGATGAGGAACTTCCTTATCCAAACACCTTCCTTCGCAGATTCAGAAGCTGCAATGTACTCGGCTTCTGTTGTAGAATCAGTCACAGTCTCCTGTTTGGAACTCTTCCAACTAACAGCACCACCATTTATTGTGAACACAAAACCTGATTGCGATTTTAACTCGTCTGGGTCAGTTTGGAAGCTAGCATCGGTGTAACCAGTTACAACGAGCTCCTCCTTACCCCCATATACCCGGAACATATCTTTAGTCCTTCTTAAGTACTTAAGAATGCCTTTTACCGCTGTCCAGTGACCCTCACCTGGATCAGCCTGGTACCTACTCGTAGCACTTATAGCGTATGAAACATCTGAGCGTGTACTTATCATGGCATACATGATTGATCCAATTGCTGAGGCGTATGGTACCTTACTCATGCGCTCCCGCTCATTAGCCGTTGCAGGACATTGCATCTGGCTAAGGTGTATACCATGTGACATAGGTAAGAACCCTTTCTTGGACTGTTCCATGTTGAACCGTTTCAAAACCTTGTCAATGTACGTATCTTGACTTAATCCTATAAGCCTCTTCGACCTATCTCTATAGATCCTTATGCCCAAAATATATGCTGCTTCCCCTAAGTCCTTCATAGAAAAACTCTTTTCCAATGATGCCTTGACGGACTCCAGCATAGGAATGTCATTCCCAATCAATAATATGTCATCCACATACAAGATCAGAAATACAACAGCGCTCCCACTTTCCTTCTTGTAAACACAAGCTTCTTCTTCATTCTGATGAAAACCAAGCCCTTTGATCACTTCATCAAAACGAATGTTCCAACTCCGAGATGCTTGCTTCAACCCATAAATGGATTTCTGAAGTTTGCATATCTTTCCAGCATTGATCGGATCGACAAAACCCTTGGGCTGTATCATATACACGTCCTCATCTAGGTTTCCATTAAGGAAAGCTGTTTTGATATCCATCTGCCAAATCTCATAATCGAAATATGCGGCAATAGCTAGAATGATCCGAATAAATTTAAGCATCGCTACTGGCGAGAATGTCTCGTCATAGTCAACTCCTTGAACTTGTCGAAAACCCTTTGCAACAAGTCGAGCCTTATAGATGTGAACATTTCCATCCATGTCTTTCTTCTTCTTATAGATCCATTTGCATTCTATGGGTCTAACACCATCAGGCGGGTCAACCAAGTTCCAAACTTGATTTTCTCCCATGGAATCTATCTCGGATCTCATGGCGACTTGCCATTTCTCGGAATCTGGGTCCATCATTGCTTCTGCATATGTTGCAGGTTCGTCGTTGTCTAACAACAACACTTCCCCATTGCCCAACAATAGCACTTCTCCTCGTGCCTCGCGAAGCCTTGCTGACCTTCGTGGTTGTGGTGGTGATTCTCTTGCCATAGACGTCTCAACTTGTTCTGCTACATTAGCATCACTTGTTGAATCTTGTCCCACTGGCTCATCCTGAACTTCTTCAAGATACACCTTTTGTTTACTTTTCTCTCTTTTGAGAAACTCTTTCTCTAAGAACACACCGTTCCGGGCGACAAATACTTTGCCCTCTGACCGGTGGTAAAAGTAATATCCTAAAGTTTCCTTTGGATATCCCACGAACATGCACTTGTCCGATTTTGGAGTGAGTTTATCCGACTGAAGTCGCTTGACGTAAACCTCACAACCCCAAATCTTCAGAAAAGACAAACTGGGAGTCTTTCCAGTCCACATCTCATATGGTGTCTTAACTACGGACTTAGACGGTACCCTATTTAGTGTGAAAGCTATTGTTTCTAGAGCGTATCCCCAAAATGACAAAGGTAGGTCTAACTGGCTCATCATTGATCGAACTATATCCAATAAAGTCCGATTACGTCGCTCAGACACGCCATTCCTCTGAGGCGTTCCAGGCGGCATAAGCTGTGGAACAATTCCACAACTCCTTAGATGATTGCTAAACTCATGACTCAAATAGTCACCTCCACGATCCGATCGCAGTGCTTTAATTTTCTTGCCACGCTGATTTTCTACTTGTCGGCGTTTCGAGACCGGGGGGTCCCTGAGCCGACGAGTGAAGTGTTGCCGCGTGCCCCAGCCCAGATGGGTCGACGCGAGGCCGAGCGCGAAGGGGGGAAAGCGAGGAGGCCGGAGATGGGCGTGAGAGAAATGGAAATCCCGCGGCCTTCGTGTTCGTCCCGCGCCCAGGTCGGGTGCGCTTGCAGTAGGGGGTTACAAGCGTCCACACAGGGGAAGGAGCGAGCGGCCTTACGCGAGCGCCCGTCTCATCCTCGTCCCCGTGCGGCCAACCCTCTCTAAGAGGGCCCTGGCCCTTCCTTTTATAGGCGTAAGGAGAGGGTCCAGGTGTACAATGGGGGTGTAGCAGAGTGCTACGTGTCTAGCGGAGGAGAGCTAGCGCCCTAAGTACACGCCATCGTGGCGGCCGGAGAGATCTTGGCACCCGGTTTGTGTGATGTCGTGGCCGTCGGAGGAGTGCTGGAGCCTGGCGGAGGGACAGCTGTCGGGGCCGTCGCGTCCTTGCTGACGTCCTCTTGCTTTCGTAAGGGGGCCAAGAGCCGCCATCGTCAGGGAACATGCGGGGCGCCATCATCGCCTATCTGGCGAAGCGAGCCAGATGGGACGCCGGTCTTGTTCCCCGTAGCCTGAGTCAGCTTGGAGTAGGGTAATGATGGCGCCTCCTGTTGACGTGGCCGGTCCGCGCCCTAGGTTGGGCGATGTGGAGGCTTCTCCGAGGTCGAGGTCGAGTTCGTCTTCCGTGGCCGAGGCCGAGGCCGAGCCTCTGGGTCGGGCGAGGCGGAGACAGTTGGCTGAGGCCAGGGCGGAATTTGAGTCCCGGGGTCGGGCAAAGCGGAGTTCGTCGTCTTCTGGGGCTGAGCCCAAGTCCGAGCCCTAGGTCGGGCGGAGCGGAGTTCGCCGTCTTCCGGGGCTTTGCCCGAGTCCGAGCCCTGGGTCGGGCGGAGCGGAGTTCGCCGTCTTCCGGGGCTTAACCCGAGTCCGAGCCCTGGGTCGGGCGGAGCGGAGTTCGCTGTCTTCCGGGGCTTTGCCCGAGTCCGAGCCCTGGGTCGGGCGGAGCAGAGTTCGCCGTCTTCCGGGGCTTTGCCCGAGTCTGAGCCCTGGGTCGGGCGGAGCGGAGTTCGCCGTCTTCCGGGGCTTTGCCTGAGTCCGAGCCCTGGGTCGGGCGGAGCGGAGTTTCCTATGGTGTGCGGCCGGGCCTAACTGCCTGTCAGCCTCACTCTGTCAAGTGGCACCGTAGTCGGAGCGGCGCAGGCGGCGCTGTCTTTCTGTCAGACCGGTCAGTGGAGCGGCGAAGTGACGGCGGTCACTTCGGCTCTGTCAAATGAGGGGCGCGCGTCAGGATAAAGGTGTCAGGCCACCTTTGCATTAAATGCTCCTGCGATTTGGTCGGGGTTGCTTCTTGGCGAAGACAGGGCCTCGGGCGAGCCGGGAACGTGTTCGCCGCTGGAGGGGGGCCTCGGGCGAGGCGGAGATCCTCCGGGGTCGGCTTCCCTTGTCCGAGGCTAGGCTCGGGCGAGGCGTGATCGAGTCCCTCGAATGGACTGATCCCTGACTTGATCGCACCCATCAGGCCTTTGCAGCTTTGTGCTGATGGGGGTTACCAGCTGAGAATTAGGAGCCTTGAGGGTACCCCTAATTATGGTCCCCGACAGTAGCCCCCGAGCCTCGAAGGGAGTGTTAGCACTCGCTTGGAGGCTTTCGTCGCACTTTTTTGCAAGGGGACCAGCCTTTCTCGGTTGCGTTTTGTTCCGGTGGGTGCGCGCGAGCGCACCCGCCGGGTGTAGCCCCCGAGGCCTCGGAGGAGTGGTTTGACTCCTCTGAGGTCTTAACGCCTCGCGCAATGCTTCAGCTGGTCTGGTCGTTCCCTCATGCGAGCTGGCCGTAGCCCGGGTGTACGGTCGGGTCCCAAGTTCTCGGGCTGGTATGTTGACGCTGTCAACGGTTTGGCCGGAGCCGGGTTTGCGAGAGCAGCCCCTGAGCCTCTGCACAGGGCGAGAGGGCGATCGGGGACAGACTCGACTTTTTTACATACGCCCCTGCGTTGCCTTTCCGCAAGGAGGAGGGGGGAGAGCGCCATGTTGCCCTCGGTGGGCGCCGAACATGGTGTCTCCGGTGAGCTGCAGGCGGGTGATCCGAGCGGACGTCCGTGCCCATTCGTTAGGGGTCGGCTAGGGGCCCAGAGGCGCGCCCAAAAGTACCTGCGGGTGATCTGCCGGACCCGGTCCCCTGGTGACGGGGTCCGAGGGCTCGATGCCTCCCTCCGATGGGATTCCGTTACAAGATCGTTCCCGCTGGTCTCGGAAATGTCCTAGGGTACCTCGGGAGCGTAGCCCAAGCCTTGGTTATGTATCGAACGTACCCATGGTCATCCCTCGCTCTGTGTCTGAGGCGGCTGTGAACCCTTCAGGGGCCAGCCTTCGAACCCCTGATCAGTAGTGGGCGCAGAGCCCGAGTAGCCTGAGGCGGCCGTTGAACCCTTCCGAGGGGCCGGCCTTTGAACCTCTGACCAGTAGTGGGTGTGGAGCCCACGCGCTCTGAGGCGGCTGTTGAACCCTTCCGAGGGGACAACCTTCGAACCTCTGATCAGTAGGGAGGCTCAGAGCCTGGTTCCTTCATAGGGAAGGATCCTTTCCGGGGTATCCCCCTTTCCCGGTCCCTGTTGCAAGAGAGAGAAAGAGGAAAAAAGGAAAAGGATACGAAATCGAACGACGCGACGTACCTTTTTTGGCGCGGTCATTATGGCGAAGGCAAAGCGTCGCTCGCTTCTCCTGCCAGAGGCGCCGCCTGTCCCGCCGTGGAGTTAATGCGACGGGGCGAGTGGTTCGCAGGGCAGCCGTTGCGCGTGCGCGAGCCGTTCGAGGAACGGAACACGGGCGCGTTGTCTTCACACCGTGAGAGAGGGTTCTCTCGCTGCCCCCGGATAGGACGTAAGCTTGGCTGACGACGTGACCGCTGCTCCTGCCCGCCTGCCACCGCCATTACTGCCGGCCCGTCTTCGGCCGCATTGACCATCGCGCCAGGCTGGAGCCGCTGGGTCGTGCGCTGGGTCGCCTCAAGTCGTGGTATTGGTTCCGCAGTCGAGGAGGCGCGGTGGTGGCGCAGGTGGCGGTGCAGTTGCAGGCACGAAGCATTCGGCGCGCCGGTTGCATGACGCGTGGGTCTGGGCCTCCATGCTGGGCGTGTTGGGAGTCGGAGAAGCGTGCCCACTTGGCGCGGTTGCATGCCGCCTGCATGGCTGCTCGCCCTTTCGCCCGCTGGTCTGGGCAAAAGTGGAGAGCCGCTTGTAACCGCTGGGCGGTTGCACGCACCACGCGCGGCGGTTTGGCTTCTTCTGCTCTAGGCCGGCTTGCATGACGTGTGGGACCCAGCCCCCGCGCCGTAGGGGGAGGACCTTGGAGCGTGTTGGAGAAGACTCAGCCCACGACGGCTGGGGACGCAAGTAGGGAGAGTCGCCTTTAAAAGGAGGGTGATCCTCTTGGAAGGCGACCGTGTCTTCGCGCTCCCTTATGCATCGTGTCTTTCCATCTTCCAAGCCCCCGGATGGGGGATATCCGCCGTCTTTCCGCTTCGTCGTTGGAGGAACGCAACTCTGCGGGAGTTGGTACCTTTCAGCCGTCGTTCGGCTTCAAGGATTTTCATCATGCAGCCCGGCTGCACCCCTCCGCCGACGGTCACCCAAGACGGTGACCTCCAGCCCCTGGATGGGGAGAGGCAAGCCGGGCTGCTGCCTCCGCCCCGCCCTCAGCTTCAAGGATCTTCACCACCCTTGCTGGGGCGGAGGGTGAGGCGAGTCAGGAGGCCGCCTCCGCGTGGGTCGGTAACCCTTTTCTTCCCCCGGCGTTTGGGGGAGAAAGGCATCTCCCAGCACCACGGAGGCTTCCCCCAGGCATGTCGGGGTAGGCGGACCGCCGCTGCTCAGCCAGGGTGCAGCATTTCGTCCTCCGTCCGGACGACGGCTGCGCCGCGTGCGGGCCGGCCATGTCCAGGCCTTCCTCGCGCCGACAGCCGCATCAGTGGGTCGCCCAGCACGTCGTGTGCCGCGAGGGCGGCGCTCATGTTCTGGGCGGCTCCGGCGAGGGCAAGGACCTGCCGGTGCGCTTTGAGGCGTCTGGCGCCCGCTGGCGCGGTGTTGAGGTGGTGGCCGCCGGAGAAGGCTTCTCTGTCAATGAGATTGCCAACTCCGCCCGCACCCTTGGGCCTCCGTCTTCCGGCCTGAATGGCTGGTTCTCGTCCTCGGTGAACGAGAGCCCCCATGCCATAGCGCCCGCTCGGAAGCCGCTGCTGAAGCTGCTTCGCTGCCCGGGGCGGAGGTCATCGTTGCTGCTGCCGGAACGGGCGACGACGAGCCACCCGTCGGCCTTCTGTTGCTCCGCAGGCCCCCCAATCGCGTGGGGTTGCTCGTACCTGCGGAGGTGGAACCGGAGTTCCATTTGTAATGGCACTTCGAATGCCAGTGTTTTTGTTCACTGTGGCTGTCGAGGCCTGAACATGTATGTAAATTCGGCACGGAGCCATGTTTTTTTCCATTTTCGAGCACTAAGACCCGCCTGTTGGTTGTCTGAACCGCTTTACCAAGCGTGAGTCGCCCCGTGTAAAGGTGACGAGTGAGGTATCCGTATCCCGGAGGCGTAGGAGTCCCTCGGCTCGGTCAGCCTTGGCTGCTTACGTGTACTTTGTCGTTTTCAGGATCCACTTTCGAAGTAGTCGAAAAGCACGAAAGACATTCCGGCGGAAAAGATCTTTTTCCGAGAAAATTTCGACGCAGAGGGGGTTCCCCCCTTTTAGCCCCCGAGGGAGGGTCGGGCTTTGCCGAGGCAAGGCTGACCCTTCCTTGATGACTAAACTTTGTGTGAGAGCGAGGTATATGAACAACTTGAAAACATCTTAAGGGTAGAAGCAACGTAGCTGTTGGATGTTCCAAGCGTTGCTGTAGACCTCGCCTTGACTGTTGGCTAGCTTGTATGTTCCGGGTTTTAGAACTTTGGCGATGATGAACGGCCCCTCCCAGGGGGCCGTGAGCTTGTGTCGACCTCGGGCGTCTTCTCGCAACCGAAGCACCAGGTCGCCCACCTGGAGGTCTCAGGACCGGACCCCTCGGGCGTGGTAGCGTCGCATGGACTGCTGGTACCGCGCCGAGTGTAGTAAGGCCTTGTCCCGAGCCTCTTCCAGCTGGTCCAGCGAGTCTTCTCGACTAGCTTGGTAGCTTTGGTCGGCATAGGCCCTCGTCCTCGGGGAATCGTATTCTAGGTTTGTGGGCAAGATGGCCTCGGCCCCATAGACTAGGAAGAACGGCGTGAAGCCCGTGGCTCGGCTCGGTGTCGTTCTCAGGCTCCAGACCACCGAGGGGAGTTCCTTCATCCATCGCTTGCCGAACTTGTTGAGGTCGTTGTAAATCCGAGGCTTGAGTCCTTGTAGAATCATGCCATTGGCACGCTCTACTTGCCCATTCGTCATGGGATGAGCCACGGCGGCCCAGTCCACCCGGATGTGGTGATCCTCGCAGAAGTCCAGGAACTTTCTGCCGGTGAACTGGGTGCCGTTGTCGGTGATGATGGAGTTCGGGACCCCGAAACGATGGATGATGTTGGTGAAGAACGCCACCGCCTGCTCGGACCTGATGTTGTTCAGGGGTCGGACCTCGATCCACTTGGAAAATTTGTCGATGGCGACCAACAGGTGCGTGTAGCCCCCGGGTGCCTTCTGCAAGGGGCCGACAAGGTCCAGACCCCACACAGCAAAAGGCCATGTGATGGGTATCGTCTGCAGAGCCTGAGCGGGCAGGTGCGTCTGCCTTGCATAGAACTGACACCCTTCGCTGGCGCGGACAATCCTAGTGGCGTCGGCCACCGCCGTCGGCCAGTAGAAACCTTGTCGGAAAGCATTTCCGACAAGGGCTCGAGGTGCTGTGTGGTGGCCGCAAGCCCCCGAGTGTATTTCTCGGAGGAGTTCCTGACCTTCGGTGGTGGAGATGCATCGCTGGAGGATGCCTGAAGGGCTGCGGTGGTAGAGCTCCTTCCCTTCTCCCAGCAAGACGAACGACTTGGCGCGCCGCGCCAACCGCCGAGCTTCGGCTCGGTCAAGGGGTAGCTCTCCTCGGTGGAGATATTGCAGGTACGGGGTCTGCCAGTTTTGATCAGGCGTGACCCCGCTTTGCTCCCCCTCGACGCGCAGCATCTCGCCCTCGGGGGCCGAGGGTGCCTCGGGCCGAGCCGAGGGTGCCTCGGACGGTGCCGAGGGTACCTCGGGCTGGGCCGAGGGTGCCTCAGGCTCGGGCGCATCGTCGATCTTGACGGAGGGTTGATGCAGATCTCGGGAGAAGACGTCTGGGGGAACCGTTGTTCGCCCCGAGGCTATTTTGGCCAGCTCGTCCGCAGTCTCGTTGTAGCGCCGAGCGATGTGGTTGAGCTCGAGCCCGTAGAACTTGTCTTCCAAGCGCCGAACCTCATCGCAGTAGGCCTCCATCTTCGGGTCGTGGCAGTGGGAGTTCTTCATGACTTGGTCGATGACGAGCTGCGAGTTACCGCGAGCGTCGAGGCGTCAGACCCCTAGCTCGACGGCAATCCGCATCCCGTTGACTACTCAGCTACATTGTTGGACACCGGGAAGTGGAGGCGTAGCACGTAGCGTAGGTGCTTCCCGAGGGGCGAGATGAAGAGTAGGCCTGCGCCGGCTCCTGTCTTCATCAGCGACCCATCGAAGAACATGGTCCAGAGCTCCGGTTGGATCGGAGCTGTTGGTAGCTGGTTGTCGACCCATTCAGCCACGAAGTCCGCCAAGACCTAGGATTTGATGGCCTTCCGAGGGGCGAACGAGATTGTTTCGCCCATGATTTCCACCGCCCACTTTGCAATCCTACCCGAGGCCTCTCGGCAATGGATGATCTCCCCCAGGGGGAAGGATGACACCACAGTTACCGGATGAGACTCGAAGTAGTGTCGCAACTTCCGCCGTGTCAGGATCACCGCGTACAGCAGCTTCTGAACTTGTGGGTAGCGGATTTTGGTTTCGGACAGTACCTCGCTGACGAAGTAGACTGGCCTCTGAATGGGCAATGCATGCCCCTCTTCTTGCCTCTCGACCACAATCGCGGCGCTAACCACCTGAGTGGTCGCGGCGACGTAGACCAAGAGGGCTTCTCCGACAGCTGGGGGCACCAAGATAGGCGCCTTCGTGAGGTGCGCCTTCAGGTTCCCGAGGGCTTCCTCGGCCTCAGGGGTCCAAGCGAAGCGCTCGGCCTTCCTTAAGAGGTGGTACAGGGGTAGACCTCTTTCGCCGAGGCGTGAGATGAAGCGGCTCAGAGCCGCGAGACATCCCATGACCCTCTGTACGCCTTTCAAGTCCTGGATGGGCCCCATGCTGGTGATGGCTGCGATCTTCTCCGGGTTGGCTTCGATGCCCCGCTCGGAGACGATGAACCCCAAGAGCATGCCTCGGGGCACCCCGAAGACACAATTTTCGGGATTGAGCTTGACACCTTTCGCCTTGAGACATCGGAATGTCACTTCAAGGTCGGAAAGGAGGTCGGAGGCTTTCCTCGTCTTGACTACGATGTCATCGATGTAGGCCTCGACCGTGCGGCCAATGTGCTCGCTGAACACATGGTTCATGCACCGCTGGTACATCGCGCCCGCATTCCTCAAGCCGAACGGCATGGTGACATAGCAGTACATGCCGAAGGGTGTGATGAAAGAAGTCACGAGCTGGTCGGACTCTTTCATCCATATTTGGTGATACCCTGAGTAGGCATCGAGGAAAGACAGGGTTTCGCACCCAGCAGTGGAATCCACGATCTGATCGATGCGAGGCAGAGGGTAGGGAACCTTCGGACATGCTTTGTTCAGACCAGTATAGTCTACACACATCCGCCATTTCCCCCCTTTCTTTCTCACAAGTACAGGGTTGGCAAGCCATTCAGGATAGAATACCTCTTTGATGAACCCTGCCGCCATTAGCTTGTGGATCTCCTCGCCTATGGCTCTGCGCTTCTCCTCGTCGAATCGGCGCAGAGGCTGCTTGATGGGTCGGGCTCCGGCTCGGATGTCCAGCAAGTGCTCGGCGACATCCCTCGGTATGCCGGGCATGTCCGAGGGACTCCACACGAAGACGTTGGCGTTCCTGCGGAGAAAGTCGACGAGCACGGCTTCCTATTTGGGATCGAGCCCGGAGCCGATCCGGACTTGCTTGGAGGCGTCGCTGCTGGGGTCGAGGGGGACGGACTTAACCGTCTCCGCTGGCTCGAAGTTGCCGGCATGACGCTTCACGTCTGGCACCTCCTTAGAGAGGCTCTCCAGGTCGGCGATGAGGGCCTCGGACTCGGCGAGGGCCTCGGCGTACTCCACGCACTCCACGTCACATTCGAACGCGTGTTTGTACGTGGGGCCGACGGTGATGACCCCGTTGGGGCCCGACATCTTGAGCTTGAGGTAGGTGTAGTTGGGGACGGCCATGAACTTCAGGTAGCAGGGCCTCCCCAATACCGCGTGGTAGGTTCCTCGGAACCCGACCACCTCGAACGTCAGGGTCTCCCTTCGGAAGTTGGAGGGTGTTCCGAAGCAGGCGGGAAGATCGAGTTGTCCGAGGGGCTGGACGCGCTTCCCAGGGATGATCCCATGGAAAGGCGCAGCGCCCGCCCGGACCGAGGACAGATCGATACGCAGAAGCCCGAGGGTCTCGGCGTAGATGATGTTGAGGCTGCTGCCTCCGTCCATGAGGACCTTGGTGAGCCTGACGTCGCCGATGACGGGGTCGACGACGAGCGGGTATTTCCCCGGGCTCGGCACAAGGTCGGGGTGGTCGGCCTGGTCGAAGGTGATGGGCTTGTCGGACCAGTCTAGGTAGACTGGCGCCGCTCTCTTCACCGAACAGACCTCCCGGCGCTCTTGCTTGCGGTGCCGAGCCGAGGCGTTCGCCGCTTGCCCGCCGTAGATCATGAAGCAGTCGCGGACCTCGGGGATCTCTCCTGCCTGGTGATCTTCCTTCTTATCGTCGTCGCGGGCCCTGCCACCCTCCGCGGGTGGCCCGGCCCTGTGGAAGTGGCGCCGAAGCATGACGCACTCTTTAAGGGTGTGCTTGACGGGCCCCTGATGATAGGGGCATGGCTCCTTGAGCATCTTGTCGAAGAGGTTGGGTCCTCCGGGGGGTTTCCGAGGGTTCTTGTACTCGGCGGTGGCGACAAGGTCCGCGTCGGAGGCGTCGCGTTTCGCTTGCGACTTCTTCTTTCCCTTCTTCTTGGCGCCGCGCTGAGCTGACGCCTCGAGGGCATCTTCCGATGGGCGGCCCTGGGGCTGCTTGTCCTTCCGGAAGATAGCCTCGACCGCCTCCTGGCCAGAGGCGAACTTGGTGGCGATGTCCATCAGCTTGCTCGCCCTGGTGGGGGTCTTGCGACCCCGCTTGCTCACTAGGTCGCGGCAGGTGGTGCCGGCGAGGAACGCGCCGATGACGTCCGAGTCGGTGATGTTGGGCAGCTCGGTGCGCTGCTTCGAGAATCGCCGGATGTAGTCCCGGAGAGACTCTCCCGGCTGCTGTCGACAGCTTCGGAGGTCCCAGGAATTCCCAGGGCGCACGTACGTGCCCTGGAAATTGCCGGCGAAAGCTTGGACTAGGTCGTCCCAGTTGGAGATCTGCCCCGGAGGCAGGTGCTCCAACCAGGCGCGAGCGGTGTCGGAGAGGAACAGGGGGAGGTTGCGGATGATGAGGTTGTCATCGTTCGTTCCACCCAGTTGGCAGGCCAGACGGTAGTCCGCGAGCCACAGTTCTGGTCTCGTCTCCCTCGAGTACTTTGTGATAGTAGTCGGGGGTCGGAACCGGATCGGGAACGGCGCCCGTCGTATGGCCCGGCTGAAGGCCTGCAGACCAGGTGGTTCGGGCGAGGGACTCCGATCCTCCCGCTGTCGTAGCGTCCCCCACGCCTGGGGTGGTAGCCTCGGCGCGCCCTCTTGTCGAGGTAGGCCCAACGATCGCGGTGATGGTGCTCGTTGCCGAGGCGACCCGGGGCCACAGGCGCTGTGTTGCGCGTGCGCCCGGTGTAGACCGAGGCTTCCCGCATGAATCGGGAAGTCGCGGCATGATGTTCCGAGGGGTACCCCTGCCTTCGGGAGGCGGAGCTCTCGGCCCGCCGAACCGCGGCGCCTTCCAGGAGATCCTTGAGCTCTCCCTGGATTCGCCGCCCCTCGGTGGTTGATGGCTCCGGCATCGCGCGGAGGAGCATTGCTGCTGTAGCCAGGTTCTGGCCGACCCCACTGGATGCGGGTGGCGGCCTGACCCTGACATCGTCGGTGATGCGGTGCTGGAAGCCCTGGGGTAGATGACGCATTTCTCCGGCCCGAGGTTGGCCCGCCCATGCCTGCCCGACGTCCCGGCGGATTGGCTCGAGCGCTCCTGCTGCCTCGTCGAGCCTGGCCTGCACCCCGCGGATTTGCTCGAGTTGTGGGTCGTGACCCCCGCCGGAACGGGGACCACAGCTAGCTCCCGCGGGATGTCAACGCGAGGCACCGGCCTAGGGAGATCACCGTCCTCCGGCATGCCGAGATGGTTGCCTTCGGAGGGACCCCCTAGATCGACGTGGAAATATTCGCGGCTCGGGCTGCAGTCCTCGTCGCCGAGGCTACGGCTACCGTCGGAACAGTCGGAAAGGCAGCAGTCGCATGCGGTCATGAAGCCCTGCATGGCACTAGAGTTGCCAAGTCCGGAGAAATCCCAACAGACGCTGGGCTCGTCGTCTTCCTCAGACCCAGAGGGCCCGTAGGTCGAGACGTCCGTCAGCCGGTCCCAAGGTGACCGCATACGAAACCCCAGAGGGTTCGGATTCGCCTCTACGAGAGCGTCCGCCAAAGCGGAGCCGCTAGGCGGGTCGAGGCTAAATCCGAAAGGCGTGGGATGGGAATCGGTCGGTACCTCTTGGTCGACGGGCGGTGATGAGGTCACGTCGGGGGCTGACTGCACCGTCGTCTCAGGTACGAGGGCGACACCCAGCAAGCCTTTCGCAAGCGTGCTGGCGTCGTCCGTTTGCTCAGGATTGACATGTCGCGGGGAGACAGCGCTCGTCTTCGTCTCAAGCACGAGGCCGATGCTCGGCGCGCCCCCTGTTGGAGTGCTGGCGTTGTCGACTAGCTCGACGGCCGACGAGGCGCCGCCTCCTGCTTGGCCTTGGTTGCCCCGCCTCCTCCTCCTCCGTCGACAGGGAAGAAGACGAGGCGAGCTCGAAGGTTGTTCTTCCGCCACGCGGGGAAGATGTCGTAGATTCCGCCGCCGGCGGGCGGACTGTCGGCCGCCACTGTCGCTGTCGCCTGGCGGTGGAAAGAGTATCATGTCGTAGCTGCCGTCGAGGGACATGAATTCAAGGCTCCCAAAACGGAGCACCGTCCCGGGCCGGAGAGGTTGCTGGAGACTACCCATCTGGAGCTTGACGGGAAGCTGTTCGTCAACACGCAGCAGGCCCCTACCTGGTGCACCAACTGTCGGCATTTCGAGACCGGGGGGTCCCTGAGCCGACGAGTGAAGTGTTGCCGCGTGCCCCAGCCCAGATGGGTCGACGCGAGGCCGAGCGCGAAGGGGGGAAAGCGAGGAGGCCGGAGGTGGGCGTGAGAGAGGTGGAAATCCCGCGGCCTTCGTGTTCGTCCCGCGCCTAGGTCGGGTGCACTTGCAGTAGGGGGTTACAAGCGTCCACAAGGGGAAGGAGCGAGCGGCCTTACGCGAGCGCCCGTCTCATCCTCGTCCCCGTGCGGCCAACCCTCTCTAAGAGGGCCCTGGCCCTTCCTTTTATAGGCGTAAGGAGAGGGTCCAGGTGTACAATGGGGGTGTAGCAGAGTGCTACGTGTCTAGCGGAGGAGAGCTAGCGCCCTAAGTACACGCCATCGTGGCGGCCGGAGAGATCTTGGCACCCGGTTTGTGTGATGTCGTGGCCGTCGGAGGAGTGCTGGAGCCTGGCGGAGGGACAGCTGTCGGGGCCGTCGCGTCCTTGCTGACGTCCTCTTGCTTTCGTAAGGGGGCCAAGAGCCGCCATCGTCAGGGAACGTGCGGGGCGCCATCATCGCCTATCTGGCGGAGCGAGCCAGATGGGACGCCGGTCTTGTTCCCCGTAGCCTGAGTCAGCTTGGAGTAGGGTAATGATGGCGCCTCCTGTTGACGTGGCCGGTCCGCGCCCTAGGTTGGGCGATGTGGAGGCTTCTCCGAGGTCGAGGTCGAGTTCGTCTTCCGTGGCCGAGGCCGAGTCCGAGCCTCTGGGTCGGGCGAGGCGGAGACAGTTGGCTGAGGCCAGGGCAGAATTTGAGTCTCGGGGTCGGGCGAAGCGGAGTTCGTCGTCTTCTGGGGCTGAGCCCAAGTCCGAGCCCTGGGTCGGGCGGAGCGGAGTTCGCCGTCTTCCGGGGCTTTGCCCGAGTCCGAGCCCTGGGTTGGGCGGAGCGGAGTTCGCTGTCTTCCGGGGCTTAACCCGAGTCCGAGCCCTGGGTCGGGCGGAGCGGAGTTCGCCGTCTTCCGGGGCTTTGCCCGAGTCCGAGCCCTGGGTCGGGCAGAGCGGAGTTTGCCGTCTTCCAGGGCTTTGCCCGAGTCCGAGCCCTGGGTTGGGCGGAGCGGAGTTCGCCGTCTTCCGGGGCTTTGCCCGAGTCCAAGCCCTGGGTCGGGCGGAGCGGAGTTTCCTATGGTGTGCGGCCGGGCCTGACTGCCTGTCAGCCTCACTCTGTCAAGTGGCACCGCAGTCGGAGCGGCGCAGGCGGCGCTGTCTTTCTGTCAGACCGGTCAGTGGAGCGGCGAAGTGACGGCGGTCACTTCGGCTCTGTCAGCTCAGGGGCGCGTGTCAGGATAAAGGTGTCAGGCCACCTTTGCATTAAATGCTCCTGCGATTTGGTCGGGGTTGCTTCTTGGCGAAGACAGGGCCTCGGGCGAGCCGGGAACGTGTTCGCCGCTGGAGGGGGGCCTCGGGCGAGGCGGAGATCCTCCGGGGTCGGCTGCCCTTGTCCGAGGCTAGGCTCAGGCGAGGCGTGGTCGAGTCCCTCGAATGGACTGATCCCTGACTTGATCGCACCCATCAGGCCTTTGTAGCTTTGTGCTGATGGGGGTTACCAGCTGAGAATTAGGAGCCTTGAGGGTACCCCTAATTATGGTCCCCGACACTACTTCATTCTGAAACTCTTTGAACTTTTCTAAGGATTCAGACTTGTGTTTCATTAAGTAGACATACCCATATCTACTAAAATCATCAGTGAAGGTTATGAAGTATTGGAATCCTCCCCTAGCTGTCGTACTCATTGGTCCGCACACATCAGTATGTATGAGTTCCAATAAATCTAATGTCCTCTCCGGTAAACCCGTGAAGGGCGCCTTGGTCATCTTACCAAGTAAGCAAGCTTCACATGTCTCGTATGATTCAAAATCAAACGAAGTTAAAAGCCCATCAGAATGAAGCTTCTTCATGCGATTCTCACTTATATGTCCCAAACGACAGTGCCACATGTAGGTAGGACTTAAATCATTAGGCTGAGGCCTTTTAGCACTAATATTACAGATAGGTGCATCATCAAGATTTAAAATGAATAACCCATTCATAATGGATGCAAAAGCCACAAACATGCCATTCTTAGAGATCACACAACCATTGTTTTCACTCGCAAATGAATAACCATCCTTCATCAAACATGAAGGAGACATAATGTTTCGACTCATACTAGGAACTAGATAACAATTATTTAACTCCAAAATAAATCCTGATGGGAGGTGGAGTTGCATCGTCCCGACAGTCAACGCAACAACTCTTGCATTATTGCCTACCCGGAAATCAACTTCTCCTCTTTTCACGCTTCTACTTCTTATCATTCCCTGCATCGAATTGCAAATATGGGCAATCGATCCGGTATCAAATACCCAAGAATTAATATAAGAATCAGCAAGAAAAATTTCTGTAATGTGAATAGCAAGTGTACCTGCTGCGGCTGTACCCTTACCGCCGTGATCCTTAATAGAGGCCAAGTACTGCTTGCAATTCCTTTTCCAGTGACCAAGTTCTTTACAATAAAAGCACTCTGCATCTGCAGCTGGTCCAGCCTTGGGCTTTTGATTTGGCTTGGATACTGTATCCTTTGCCTTGCCCTTCTTCTTTTGAGATTTACCCTTCTTCTTAAAGTTGGGTTTGTTTTGGACCGCCATCACATGGCCGCTGCTGCCAGCGCTTTTCTTTATGTCCCCCTCTGTTGTTTTCAGCATGCCACATAGTTCATTGAGGCCCCTCTCCGCCCCATGCATATGGTAGTTCGTAATGAAGTTTCCATAGCTGGGCGGAAGAGATGCAAAAATGAAGTCAGTGGCCAACTCTTGGCTTACTGGGAAGCCTAGCTTCTCCAACCTCTGACTGTAACCAACCATTTTGATTACGTGTGGCCCAACTGCTGCGCCTTCTGCTAGCTTGCATTCCAGAAAGGCTTTGGACACATTGAACCTTTCAGTGCTAGCCTGAGTCTGGAACATATCCTTGAGTGCCACGATCATATCGTGCACCTCATGGTTTGTCTCAAACTGCATCTATAGCTCAGGCTCCATGCAAGCAAGCATTAGGCAACTCACTTCAAGATTAGCATCCATTGCTTTCTTGTAAGCGGTTTTAGCTGCAGCAGTTGCATTTTCACCAGGATCCTTTGGCAGTGGGGTGTCTAGAACGTCTTCCTTTTTTTCAGCCCTGAGAACAATTCTCAGGTTACGGATCCAATCCGTATAGTTTGTTCCATTTAACTTATCCTTTTCAAGAATTGATCGCAAAGTAAATGTTGGTGTGCTAGGTGCCATTTATCTACAACAAAATAATGCAAAATACTAAGACAAAAATATCCATGACAGAGTAAATCATATTAAACATTTAATAGTCTACTCCCACTAAAATCAATATCCCTCGATTGATACTTAGTGATTCAGAACCCACAACTAACAAGTCTACTAGTGAGCTTTAGCATCACCGCTAGAAGACAAGGTAGATCGGTAAGCAATTCCTTGCTAATCATATCATATATATGACTTCTGTTGTTGGGTGACATCTCTATGTCTCGGCTCCCAACCTTATGCCCCAAAGTCCTTAACCATTAAGCTGACTTTGTTTAAGTTAACCAACCCTTTCTGCAGTTCGTATCCGATACAAACCTATCTAGTCAAGGAAAACTGGTGGCACCCTAATTTCATAGACCCACCACCAATTGTACGAGACTTATGATAGTGCAAGGTTTGGAGAGGCATTTAAGCTTAAACATTTATGAGGGATCGTCCTACTTATATCATCGCACGCAAAGACATATATGCAATATGAACAAGTGGAACATTAAGAATGGCATTCACACAACAGTTGTGATTCGGTATGGCTTGCTGTCACATGGTGATCCCCATCTCCAATAATCTGTCCATCACGATGATCTCCATCTCCATGATATAGGTATGCCATCCTTCAGGTGATGAGTCCTTCAAGACCTATCTAACGTATGTTGGTAAACAAATTACATATACGCTTTGGATCATCACATGTTGACACGCAGGTCATCACATTAAATTTGGA
The DNA here is from genome assembly GCA_029449295.1 of Zea luxurians. Classification (NCBI taxonomy): domain Eukaryota; kingdom Viridiplantae; phylum Streptophyta; class Magnoliopsida; order Poales; family Poaceae; genus Zea; species Zea luxurians. The sequence goes on along the minus strand of JAOPSE010000006.1, from coordinate 114,061,549 downwards.
CAATACATGTGGCTCCAGCCGTATTGCCCAGGTCACGACACGCAGGTCATGAATAATTCATTAATATGCATCATATACACACAATAGCCATACCGATCACAAGATGTCCTGCAAAAACAGGTTAGACAAACACGTTTCTATATGTTCGCCACTACAAGATGTCCTGAAAACCTCACAGGATTCCATGCATCGTATGTATGGAAATTCCACTGAAAATCTCATGTGGTTGATCAAATCAACCCAAATCCGAGACTTTCGACCCGAAGAAGATTACACTCATGACGTCGATCTGTTACGTCAATCTGCTGGTTGTGTACGCAGTTAGCCCCGATGGTGATTCCAACCGGTAGGGGCAAGTCGCGCACATAACAGAGAAGGACGAACTAATCTCTTTTCAGTCATATCCGATGTAATCTACTTCAACCCTTTATAACCAATTGATCTAATCAAACTGTGCATCAAGTAGATCCATCTCATGAACCTAGATCCAGACCTAAAACTACGTAGAACCTGCTCCGATACCACTGTAGGATTACGGGGAGGCTACGCTAGCGCAAAACAAAATTTTCAACCCCCATAAACCAAGAACTACTGCGGTTATAGGTCATGGAATTACCACTAGACGCGCAGAGCAGCGGAAGACGTCTCGATGTAGACGAACGTGTCGAGCAGTGTCGTGCAGTCGTCGGCGTCCTTCACGTCCTCGCACGGTTCGTCCTAGTGCTCCAGATGCAGCACCTCCGAGGTATCCACACGTACAGGGAGGAAGCGCCGCGTACCGAACTGCTAGGTTCGCGACGGTGGCTTGGCGAGGGCGAGAGGCGAGCGGCTACTCGTTTGCTGGTGGCGAATTAGGGTTAAACCTAACCGCGCCCCCGCCCCTCATTATATAGGCGTTATGGTGGGCTTCTGACACCGAGGCCCATCAGTAACCCTAAAGCCCAGTCTAATTTCGGATCTAATCCGAGTTAGGCTTCCTTCCCCTTAAGTGTGTGACCCTATAGGTTCACGTACAAATAGACATAGCTCGAGTACTCTTACTTGGCCCAATAATTGACAGCGGCCTCTAGCAAGACATGTCAACTCCTATGCGCACGTAAAGATCATATCAGACGAACCATTGCAACATTACGTACATGTTGTTCCCTTTGTCTCACGATATTTGGTCTGGCTCTAAGCTGACCTCTCTTTCTCGATACTGTGAATTGGAATCCTTTTAATGGTTAACTCTTAACCCTAGCACAGCCATGCATTTCTTGATCCAATCACTCGAGGGGCCCAGAGATATCTCTCTCACAAAGAGAGGGACAAATTCCATCTTGACTGACCATGCCTCACAGCATGCTTCCTGACAAACCCAAAACTACCTTTATAACTACCCAGTTACGGAATAGCGTTTGATAGTCCCTAAGTAAGTCAATTCACATCTTGAGAACATGCGACAATCTCAGGTCTAAGGATACAGTATTCATGTTGCAAAAAGAGAACTATATTACAATATCTCATGTTGGGTCGGTCCAGCCTCATGTCATACATGTGCCCACATTATTAGTTTAACATCTCCATGTTCATGACTTGTGAAATGTAGTCATCAGCTAATACATGTGCTAGTCATCGACTCTGACTAGGGACATCATTTAGAATAACCATATAAGTAAAGAATCTCACAAACAATTCACATAATTGCTAATCAATACAAGGTGCCTTCCATGGATATTCAATTAAGCAATATATATATCAAGGATACAAAGAAATATGCTCATCTCTATGATTATCTCTAGGGCATATTTCTAACACCTGGTGCCCCCCGCTGCCGAAGAAGCCCTCTTGATCTACGTCGCCGCTACCACTCAGGTGGTCAGCGTCGCGATCATGGTCGAGAGACGAGAAGAAGGGCATGCATTGCCCGTCCAGAGGCCGGTCTACTTCATCAGTGAGGTACTGTCCGAGACCAAGATCCGCTACCCACAAATTCAGAAGCTGTTGTACGCGGTGATTCTGACGCGGCGGAAGTTGCGACACTACTTTGAGTCTCATCCGGTGACTGTGGTGTCATCCTTCCCCCTGGGGGAGATCATCCAGTGCCGAAAGGCCTCGGGTAGGATTGCGAAGTGGGCGGTGGAAATCATGGGCGAGATGATCTCGTTCGCCCCTCGGAAGGCCATCAAGTCCCAAGTCTTGGCGGACTTTGTGGCTGAATGGGTCGACACCCAGCATCCGACAGCTCCGATCCAACCGGAACTCTGGACCATGTTTTTCGATGGGTCGCTGATGAAAACGGGGGCAGGCGCAGGCCTGCTCTTCATCTCGCCCCTCGGGAAGCACCTCCGCTACGTGCTGCGCCTCCATTTCCCGGCGTCCAACAACGTGGCTGAGTACGAGGCTCTGGTCAACGGGTTGCGCATCACCATCGAGCTAGGGGTCCGACGCCTCGACGCTCGTGGTGACTCGCAGCTTGTCATCGACCAAGTCATGAAGAACTCCCACTACCGTGACCCGAAGATGGAAGCCTACTGCGACGAGGTTCGGCGCCTGGAAGACAAGTTCTATGGGCTCGAGGTCAACCACGTCGCCCGACGATACAACGAGACTGCGGACGAGCTGGCAAAGATAGCTTCGGGGCGGGCAACGGTTCCCCCGGACGTCTTCTCCCGAGACCTACATCAACCCTCGGTCAAGACCAGCGACACGACCGAGCCCGAGGCACCCTCGGCTCCGCCCGAGGCACCCCCGGCTACCGAGGGTGAGACTCTGCGCATCGAGGAAGAGTGGAATGGGGTCATGCCTAATCAGGACTGGCAGATCCCGTACCTGCAATATCTCCATCGAGGAGAGCTACCCCTCGACTGAGCCGAAGCTCGGCGACTGGCGCGGCGCGCCAAGTCATTCGTCTTGCTGGGTGACGGGAAGGAGCTCTACCACCGCAGCCCCTCCAGCATTCTCCAGCGATGCATATCCATCACCGAAGGCTAGGAGCTCTTACAGGAAATACACTCGGGGGCTTGCGGTCATCACGCAGCGCCCCGAGCCCTTGTTGGAAACGCTTTCCGACAAGGTTTCTACTGGCCGACCGCGGTGGCCGACGCCACTAGAATTGTCCGCACCTGCCAAGGGTGTCAGTTCTACGCAAGGCAGACGCACCTACCCGCTCAGGCTCTGCAAACAATACCCATCACCTGGCCGTTTGCTGTGTGGGGTCTGGACCTCGTCGGTCCCTTGCAGAAGGCACCCAGGGGCTACACGCACCTACTGGTCGCCATCGACAAATTCTCTAAGTGGATCGAGGTCCGACCCCTAAACAGCATCAGGTCCGAACAGGCAGTGGCGTTCTTCACCAACATCATCCATCGCTTTGGGGCCCCGAACTCCATCATCACCGACAACGGCACCCAGTTCACCGACAGAAAGTTCCTGGACTTCTGCGAGGATCACCACATCCGGGTGGACTGGGCCGCCGTGGCTCACCCCATGACGAATGGGCAGGTAGAGCGTGCCAACGGCATGATTCTGCAAGGACTCAAGCCGAGGATCTACAACGACCTCCACAAGTTCGGCAGACGATGGATGAAGGAACTCCCCTTGGTGGTCTGGAGCCTGAGGACGACACCAAGTCGAGCCATGGGTTTCACGCCGTTCTTTCTAGTCTACGGGGCCGAGGCCATCTTGCCCACAGACTTAGAATACGGCTCCCCAAGGACGAGGGCCTATGACGACCGACGCAACCAAACCAACTGAGAAGACTCACTAGACCAGCTGGAAGAGGCTCAGGACGTGGCCTTACTACACTCGGCACGGTGTCAGCAGTCCCTGCGACGCTACCACGCCCGAGGGGTTCGGTCTCGAGACCTCCAGGTGGGCGACTTGGTGCTTCGACTACGACAAGACGCCCGAGGGCGGCACAAGCTCACGCCTCCCTGGGAAGGGCCATTCATCATCGCCAAGATTTTGAAGCCCGGGACATACAAGCTAGCCAACAGTCAAGGCGAGGTCTACAGCAACGCTTGGAACATCCGACAGCTACGTCGCTTCTACCCTTAAGATGTTTTAAAGCCGTTCATATACCTCGTTTACATATGAAGTCTAACCATCAAGGAAGGGTCGGCCTTGCCTCAGCAAAGCCCGACCCTCCCTCGGGGGCTAGAAGGGGCGAACCCCCTCTGCGTCAAAATTTTCCTCGAAAAAAGTCTTTCGGCAAGAACATTTTTCGTGTTTTTTGACTACTTCGATGGTGGGATCCTGAAAATGACGGAGTACATGTAAGCAGGCAAGGCTGACCGAGCCGAGGGACTCCTACACCTCCGGGATACAGATACCTCACTCATCACCTTCTGCGATAAGTAACTCGCGCTCGGATAAACGGTTCCGCTGACCGAACAAGTCTTAACGCTCGAAGACTCTTCTGCCGAAACGATTTTTCGTGCCATCTCGACCATGTCGACAAAAGAATCCTACGGACGAGTAAGAGTACACGTAAGCGGCAAGGCCGACCGAGCCGAGGGACTCCTACACCTCCGGGATACGGATACCTCACTCATCACCTTCTGTGAGAAGTAACTCTTGCTCGGATGAACGATTTTGCCACCGACAAGCAAGTCTTGATACTCGAAACAAGGGGAAAAGAAACGCAGCTTTATGACACGACGACAGTATGTTTGGGCCTCAGCGGCCGCAAAAAACATATGCATACTACAGGCGAACCGATGCTGCAGGTTCAGATGTCGATGGAGAGGGAGCAGCAGCATCCTCGGCGTCAACTCCACCTTCGGCGAAGTCCGACCGAGCCTCGGACGGCAACACGGGCGAAGGATCTCCGCTCCGAAGGACGACATCAGCACCACGCCCGGGCCATCGCTGCCAGGGTCTCCTCCAGGAACCCGGCCCGAGCAGACGGCTCGGTCGGCCGCCCCGAAGCCTCAGCCAGCTGCCCCCTGAGGACACTAGCTCGGCTCATGGCCTCGACAACCCGACTCCGGCGCCGGTCCCGCCAGTGGATGGCCCGGCCAGGCTCCGGCCGACGAAGCTTCCCTTTTCGAGCCAACTCCACCTCTGTCCGTGCTGGCACCGCTGCCTCCGGCTCCGGCTCATCGAAGAGCGGTCGAGGGTTTCTTTGACTAAACAAGTGAAGCCTCGTGCGGCAAGGCCAACCGAGCCGAGGGATTCCTACGCCTCCGGGATACGGATACCTCACTCGTCACCTTCCACACAGAGCAACTCACATTTGGTTAAGCGGTTCGGCTAGCCGACAGGCGAGTCTCAGTGCTCGAAAATGAGGGAAAACATGGTATTACACCCAAAAATACCTACATGTTCAGGCCTCGACAGCCACAATGAACAAACACCGGCACTCAAGGTGCCATTACAAATGGAACTCCGGTTCCACCCCCGCAGGTACGAACAACCCCCCACGTTGGAGGGCCTGCGGGGCGATAGAACCCCTGGTGGCTCGCCGACGCCCGCTCCGGTAGCAGCGACAACGACCCCTGATCCGAAGTGGCCAAACAGCAGCAGCGATGACCTCAGGGCGGACGCTGCTGCGACGAGCTCCTCGCCCACGTCCCCACTCGAGGGGCGAGGACAAGCTATCAAAGCCAAAGAGCCGGAGGCCTGGAGCGTGGATGGTGGCAGCGATCTCGTCGGCAACGAGGACTTCTTCAGCCGCCACCACCTCAACGTCGACGACGGCAGCCATCTGCCCACCGGCGGATCCCCACTCGGATCCTCCCAGACAGGCGAAGCACCGACCTCCGTGCAAGAGGCGTCGTACCGGAGCAAAGGCAAGACCGCCCAAGAACACGAACGCCACCCTAGCAGCGCGTGACGTCTTGGGCGGCCCTCCGGTGCGCGCGGCGCGGCGATCGCTCGTACGGCTGGAGGGGGCACCGGGAGCCGAGCCAGCGCCAGCTGAGCCAGGGAACCCAACGCGCTGAAGCTGACGACGCTCGCGGCCAGCCCCACGTTGTCGGAGTCCGCCCCTTCCGCTAAGGCCAGTGAGCACCCTCTCCCCTGAATGCTGAAGGAGAGGATGGCCCACGAACCCATGCGAGAGGTAGAGCTCTGGCTCAGCCCGCCCTCCGCCCCAGCAAGGATGATGAACATCCTTGAAGCTGAGGGAGGGGCAGAGGCCGCAGCCCGGCTCGCTTCTCCCCACCATCGAACTGGTGGTCACCGTCTTGGGTGACCACCGGCGAGGGGATGCAGCCGGGCTGCCTGATGAAAATCCTTGAAGCCGAGCGATGGCTGAAAGGTACCAACTTCCGCGAAGTTGCGTTCCTCCAACAACAGCAAGATGAAAGCGACGCGAGCGCTCCCCATCTAGGGGCTCGGAAGGTGGAAGGATGCGATACATGGAGTGCGAAGACATGGTTGCCATCCAAGGGGGTCACCCTCCTTTTAAAGGCGACTCTCCCCACTTGCATCCTCAGCCGTCGCGGACTGAGTCTTCTCCAACATGCTCCAAGGTCCTCCCCCTACGACATGGGGGCTGGGTCCCACACGCCATGCAAGCTGCCCCAGGACAGAAGGAGCCAAACCACCGTGCGCGGAGCGCACAACAGCCTAGCGGTTACAAGCATTCCCCCACTATCGCCCGGACCAGCAGGTGAAAAAGCGGACCGCCATGCAGGCGGCATGCAACCGCACCAAGAGGGCGCACCCCTCCGACTTCGTCGCGTCCAGCATGGAGGCCCAGGCCCACACGTCATGTAACCTGCGCGCCGGTTACTACGTGCGAGAAACTGCACCGCCACTCGCGCCAATCCCGCGCCTCCTCGACTACGGAACTGGTGCCGCAACTCGAGGCAACCCTGCGCACGGCCCAGCAGTGCTAACCAGGCACGCCGGTCACGGGTCAGTCAGCCGCGGGAGAAGGCGCGACGGTCGATACGGCCAAAAATGGCCCGGCAGTAATGGCGATGGCAGGCGGGCGGAAGCAGCAGTCAAATCATCTGCAGGCTCACGTCCCCTCCTGGAACAGCGAGAGAACCCTCTCCCGCGGCGTGAAGACGACGCGCCCGTGTTCCGTTCCTCGAACGGCTCGCGCACGCACAACGGCTGCCCCGCGAACCACTCGTCCCGTCGCATTAACTCTGCGGCAGGGCAGGCGGCACCTTTGGCAGGCGAAGCGGGCGACGCTTCACCTCTTCCATAATGACCGCGTCAAAAAAAGGTACGCCGCGACGTTCGATTTCGTATCCTTTTCCACTTCCTCTTTCTCTCTCTTGCCACAGGGACCGGGAAAGGGGATACTCCGAAAGGGATCCTTCTCCACGAAGGAAACAGGCCCCGAGCCCCCCTACAGATCAGAGGTTCGAAGGCTGGCCCCTCGGAAGGGTTCGACAGCCGCCTCAGAGCACTTGGGCTCCGCGCCCATTACTGGTCAGAGGTTCGAAGGCTGGCCCCTCGAGAGGGTTCAATAGCCGCCTCAGGCCACTCAGGCTCCGCGCCCACTACTGGTCAGAGGTTCGAAGGCTGGCCCCTCGGAAGGGTTCAACAGCCGCCTCAGGCCACTCGGGCTCCGCACCCACTACTAATCAGGGGTTCGTAGGCTAGCCCCCGAAGGGTTCGACAGCCGCCTCAGAGCACGCAGAGTGAGGGATGACCCTGGGTACGTTCGATACATAACCAAGGCTCAGGCTACGCTCCCGAGGTACCCTAGGACGTTTCCGAGACCAGCGGGAGCGATTTTCGTAACGGAATCCCACCAGAGGGAGGCATCGAGCCCTCGGACCCCGTCAAAAGGGGACCGGGTCCGGCGAATCACCCGCAGGTACTTTTGGAGCGCGCCTCCGGGCCACTAGCCGACCCCTAACGAATGGGGCATGGGCGTCCACTCGGATTACCCGCTAGCAACTCACTGGAGACACCATGTTCGGCGCCCTCCAACGGCAGCATGGCGCTTCCCCCCTCCTCCTTGCGGAAAGGCGATGCAGGGGCGTATGAAAAAAGTCGAGCCTATCCTTGACCATCCTCTCGCTCTGTGCGAAGGATCGGGGGCTGCTCTCGCGAACATACCAGCCCGAGAACATGGGACTCGACTATGCACCCGGGCTACGGCCAGTTCGCATGAGGGAACGACCAAACCGGCCGAGCCATCACGAAAGGCACTAAGACCTCGAAGGAGTCAAAACACTCCTCCGAGGCCTCAGGGGCTACACCCAGCGAGTGCGCTCGCGTGCACCCACCGGAACAAAATGCAACCAAGAAAGGCCGGTCCCCTTGCAAAAAAGTGCGAAAAAAAGCCTCCAAGCGAGTGCCAACACTCCTTTCGAGGCTCGGGGGCTACTGTCGGGGACCATAATTAGGGGTACCGCCAAGACTCCTAATCTCAGCTGGTAACCCCCATCAGCACAAAGCTGCAAAGGCCTGATGGGCGCGATTAAGGTCAAGGCTCAGTCCACTCAAGGGACATGATCTCGCCCGAGCCCAGCCTCGGGCAAAGGCAGCCGACCCCGGAGGATTCACGTCTCGCCCGAGGGCCCCCTCAAGCAACGGACACACCTTCAGCTCGCCCGAGGCCCAGTCTTCACAGAGAAGCAACCTTGGACAGATCACCACGCCAACCGACTGTATCGCAGGAGCATTTAATGCAAGGATCGCCTGACATCTTATCCTGACGCGCGCTCCAGTCGACAGGGCCGAAGTGACCGCAGTCACTTCGCCGCTCCACTGACCGACCTGACAGGAATACAGCGTCGCCTGCCCTGCTCTGACTGTCGTGCCACTCACCAGAGTGAGGTCGACAGCGGCTAAGTCCAGCCTCGAGCGACATAAGAAGCTCCGCCTCGCCTGACCCTAGGGCTCGGCCCCCGCCTCGGCCTCAGAAGATGGACTTCGCCTCGCCCGACCCCAGGGCTCGACCCCCGTCTCGGCCTTGGAAGATGGACTTCGCCTCGGCTCCGGAAGACAATGGACTCCGCCTCGCCCGACCCCAGGGCTCGGACTCGGCCTCGGCTCCGGAAGATGACGAACTTTGCCTCGCCCGACCCCAGGGCTCGGACTCGGCCTCGGCTCTGGAAGACAACGAACTCCGCCTCGCCCGACCCCAGGGCTCGGACTCGGCCTCGGCTCCGGAAGACGATGAACTCCGCCTCGCCCGACCCCAGGGCTCGGACTCGGCCTCAGCTCCGAAAGACGACGAACTCCGCCTCGCCCGACCCCAGGGCTCAGACTCAGCTTCGGCTCCGGAAGACGATGGACTCCGCCTCGCCCGACCCCAGGGCTCAGACTCGGCCTCGACCTCGGAGGCATTGCCACCTCGCCCAAACTCGGGTCTGGACCAGCCACGTCGCTAGGGGGGCCATCATTACCCTACCCCTAGCTAGCTCAGGCTACGGGGAACAAGACCGGCGTCCCATCTGGCTCGCCCCAGTAAACAAGTAATGATGACACCCCGCACGCTCCATGACGGCAGCAGCTCCCAGCCCCTTATGTCAGCAAGGAGACGTCAGCATGGACCCGACAGCCTCGACAGCTGTACTTCCGCAGGGCTCCAGCGCTCCTCCGACGGCCACAACATCACATGAACAGGGTGCCAAAACCTCTCCGACTGCCACGACGGCATGTACTTAGGGCTCTAGCTCCTCTCTGCTAGACACGTTAGCACATTGCTACACCCCCCATTGTACACCTGGGCCCTCTCCTTACGTCTATAAAAGGAAGGTCCAGGACTCTCGTACGGAGAGTGTTGGGGACTTGTTCTCAAATGCTATGAATTAAGAACAAGGCAACACAGAAAGAAGTTAATGGTTAATGTCCTTCGTCTTCCGAAGCGTTAGTTCCCTCAGGATATAACGATTTCGGACGAAGGTTATGAAAGACATACCTTCATCATCACAGTTTATATTGATAAAAGAAAAAGCATATGAAACATGAAAGAATACATGAATAATCATATAACATTATTAAGTGTCATCATTGTATGATTATGGAAGAATAAGAACAATATTGAATTACATTTGTACCTTCGATCTGGTGGAAGGCCAAAAATACAAGCGTGACGCACGAGCGAATACCAGTCAGCGTGAACAGTACGGGGGTACTGTTCATCTATTTATAGACACAGGACACAGCCTGTGAAGAATTACAATTATGCCCCTCATAAAAGTTTACAACATTGACTCGGACCTTTATGGACTAAAAGGTCATTCTATCTTTAAGTCGGTTTGTAATACCGAAGCTTCATGAAGAGGAACCTTCGGTCATCTTCTGCGGACAGCTTCAGCCGAAGCTGCTTCTTCCTACAAGGCCTTCGGCGCGACGAAGCATAGCCCCAACAGTAGCCCCTTTCGCGGCGCTAGATCGTTTTTCGTAACGAGCTTGATCCGTGAAAAAAGTTTCTTAAGATTCGGGAAGCCGAAGGTCCAAAAAACACCTTCCCTGAGCTCGTTGTCGAGAAACGATTCAGTTTCCGAGCGCGTAGCAGTCCCACTTTGCAGAGTTACTGTTTGGTCTCTGCGGTCCACCGCGCAGCGAGTGCAGGCGACTGTCCGCCTGGTGTAAAAATCCTGGCGTTTCGCCTTCTTACCTGCAGCACTATATAAACAGACGAGTAGGTGTGAAGTTACCACAGCATTCATTGCTATTTGCACTGTTTTGCTGCCAAAATTTTTAACCATCGCCGAAGCTTGATTCTCGGAATCGAACGAAGCTCCAACTTGAAGCCTGCTTCGTCAGAAGGAAAAACTTCGGAAGAAAAGAGTATTTAATTTTCTCAAACTCAGAATTAAATGGTCAGAGTGCGATCTACCGCCAGGGTTGAGCGTGAAGGAGGCGAAGCTGAAGGTTCGGAGACTGTTTCCATCTCCGAAGCAATGCAACGATCCGGACTGGTAACTTCGGAAGAAATCCCCACTGTTGAAGCAGAACAAGCAACTGCCGAAGCAGAAGATGAGAACATTGAAGAAACTGATCCCGAAGATGATTATCGTATTGCCATGCCAAGTAAGCCCAGCCACTTGGACTTCGGAAAGTCGATCGTTTCGAAGGCTGATCTCTCCAAGATGGTAAAATCAGGTTATTTCAGTGAAAGTCAGAAGAAGCTACTTCGCTTCGGGGGGGAAGAAACTACCCCGAAGCCAGAGAAGGATGAAATAGTCATTTTCAAGAGCTTTCTAAAGGCTGGGTTGAGATTTCCCCTTCATGGGATTATTGCAGATGTATTGAAGAAGTTTGGTATCTACTTTCATCAGTTGACTCCTAACGCTATCGTTAGGCTTAGTGTTTATATCTGGGCCCTCCGAAGCCAGGCGGTGGAGCCGTTTGCCGACAGCTTTTGTCGAGTTCATGAGTTGCATTACCAGACGAAGGCTAGAAAAGATGGATTACATGATAACTTTGGTTGCTACAATTTTGCCTATCGGAAAACCACAAAGTTTCCTGTAATCAGCTACCGAAGCAAATGGCCGGCAGGTTGGAAATCAGAATGGTTCTATGTAAGAGTTGACGAAGACAAGGAGAAGCTGGTACAAAGCCCTCTTGAATTGATCTTCGGAGAAACAAGACCACGATGCCAAATGTCATTAGAAGGTTCCACTTGGGCTGCACTGGCTGAGTTTAAAATTATTTCAGAGCATATCAGTACTAGGGACCTGGTTCAAGAGTTCTTGGCCTTCAGGGTTTTTCCTACTTTAAAAGAATGGGAAATGCCGAAGCTAGAGGGGGAGAAGAAAGAAGGGGAACTTGTGCGGTTACCTTACTATTACAAGTTTAAGAAATACTTTAAAAAACCTTGCCAAGAATGGCTGGACACAGTTGAAATAATGTGCAATGAAATTCTTGGGAATTACTCGAAAAAAGAAGATCAATTGATGACCGCGGCCTTCGGCACCCGTCCGAAGCGAAGGCTGAATTGAGTGCTGGACGCCCTGGGTTTTGAATACCCTGACTATGAAAATCTGAACAAAGGTGCCGGGGGCCAAAAAAGGAAAAGGGGAGCCGAAGCTTTAAATGAAGATGAGGAAGAACCACCAAAAAAGAAGAATATTCCGAAGAAGAAAATATCATCTCCGAAGCGAAAAGTATCTGACGAAGAGGAGGTTCCCGCATCACGCTCTGCCACTGACGTGGAAGAGATTTTAAAGGTAATGACTGAATCCCTGCCTACGAAGCTAAGTCCATTGGGGCCGCAACTGACAAAGTTTTTTCAGAAGGAAAAGGAGCCCAAAAAAACGAAGAAAACAACTAAAACAAAGAGACAAAGAATCATCGCAGTGACAGAAGTCATTGACAAGACACCACCGAGAGCTTCAGCTCAAAAGATACCAGCGGCTGAAGAAATAACAAATATTGAAATCCCACCTTCGGAGGTCGCGGCTGCCGAAGCTACCTCGCCTGAAGGTTTGAACTTGGAAAGCACAATTGAACATATCGACAAAATACTGCTAGACATGGCCACAGAAGAAGCTACTGCTGCCGCCGAAGAAGCCATGGCCGCAGTGTCTGGGAAAGAAAAGAAAATTGCTGACGAAGCTTCAGAGGACGAAGCCTTCATGTTCCAAAATTTGGTTGGAGAAGAATTGTCAAAAACCGAAATAGAAGAGCTTAAAGAGTATGCCAAATCCTGCGGATATAAACCAGGAGCACTCCTCTTCGGGGGTATTGACGATGAAAAATTAGACTGCATTCGGGATCAAACTGGAGCTAAAGTCATCGGTACTCTATCAAAGAGTATCGGTTTTCCGAAGCTGGAGATGGACATTAGCCGCTACCGACGACAACATATCATTGGTAGTTTATTTTATTCCAATTTCAAGGTGAACTACTATTCCCTTGACTTTTATTGTTTTCAATAACGTAGACCTGTCTTAACGAAGGTTGTTTACGTGCAGAGCATGCTGCTGAGCAAGGCTTTGAAAATGCAGCAAGATCTGGAAGACAAAAAGCACGAGGTTATAATTGAAAATTTAGAGAGCAAAATAAAAGAGCAATTAGCTACTATTGAAAAGAAGAACTTTGAGCTTCAGGCAACTGAAGGCTTATTGGCAGAAGCCGAAGCTAAAATAGTGGAATTGAATACGAAGCTTCTCTGCCAATCTGAACAGTTTGAACAAGAAAAGCAAGAACTAAATGCGAAACTTGAAGCCGAAGTCCAAGAAAATTCAGTTTTGAAAAAATTATTGGCGAGCCTTCAAGATAAATGTTTGGAATTTAGCAACAAATGTATTGAACGACTGAGAAAAATCTTCCACTCAGTTGGAGCTAGCAGTGAGAAATTTACCCCGTCAGCTGAAGATTTACCAAAGACCTTCGAACATATTGAAGGTGAAATTGATGAGCTTGACGAAGTTATAGCCGGCACGGTGACTTCTATGCCTGGGTAGCTTCTCGGGGCACTGCTGCTGCCTTCCTAAAAGCTGGCTGTGATCATGGAAAAATTGTCAATAGGCCCAATTTCACTTTATCACCATCAATCCTAGATGACATCCCTGATCTCGCCCGAAGTATTTCCAATAGATTTATAAAAATGATATGGACAAAAGGCGGGCGAGAGAAGGCTGGAGACGAAGCTCGGAGTCATCTTGAACCAGTAAGAAATCATACCTTGTGCTTACCTCTTCCTTCAAGCTCGGTTTTAACTTACAACAACTTGATTCATGTAGGATAACGAAGCCGAAGTCGATGATTAGAAGGGTGACGCCGAAGCTGAAATCCCTTGAAGATTAAGTAGGAGTAGACTGTAGATAGACTAAGGAAACTTTTGAGATAACTTGTGTAAATGTAACTAAACTTGTCTTTTATGAGTTCTGTTCATACCTTGTATTATGCTCTTACCCTTCTATTAATGTATGTGAAATGCTTTGGTGCGGACGAAATTATCTTTTTTGAGCCGAAGGCGAAAAAACACCTTCCCTTCTTTTCGTACACGGCAAAGCATAGAAAACAACATTTCCCTTTCTTCCGAAGCCCTCCTTTTTGTACGCGAAGAAGCTCTTCTCTTAAGCCGAAACAACCACTTATGCCATGATGATGATTATCCTATATATGCCTGAATGAATGTTTATGAATGCAAATGCTATGATGTAATGTGATGTGCGAATGAATGTCCAAACACATATCCGAAGCCATACCCTTAGCCATTATTTCCTTAGAAACAATCACACATCAGCTCTGCATTCCCTTAGGAACGACTTTGGAGCTTCTTCGCCTTTTACTTTCGGCGGAATCAGCGTTGACTTTTCGCTGTAAGCTCTGCATTCCCTTAGGAACGACTTTGGAGCTTCTTCGCCTTTTACTTTCGGCGGAATCAGCGTTGACTTTTCGCTGTAAGCTCTGCATTCCCTTAGGAACGACTTTGGAGCTTCTTCGCTTTTTCAGTTTTCGGCACTCGATGGTGCGTTCTCAGCTTTTACATTTACATTCCTTGGGGGATTTTGCTCTTATAGAACTAAAAAGGAAATTACATATGATGGCCCCATTAAAAACCTTTCTCCCCCTTTAGAAAGGAAAAGGGTGCCATGAAAAAGAAAAAACATAAAAAAGTTACATCAAGTTACACATAATATCGCCGAAGCTCATCCGCATTCCAAGATCTTGGAATGTCGTTGCTGTCCATGTCCTTCAATCTGTATGAACCAGGTCTTGATGAAGATGCTACTAAGAAAGGCCCCTCCCATTTCAACTGTAACTTGCCCACTGTGTCTGGGTTGGCCACTCTCCGAAGCACCAAGTGTCCCGGCTCAATATTCTTTAGCCGAACTTTTCTATCTCGCCATTTGACTGTTTCGGCTTGGTATTTATTGATATTCTCCACAGCTTGAAACCTGATCCCTTCTAAAGCATCTTTTTCCACAAAACAAGCATCTTCAGGACCTGATTCTGTCGAAGCTACTACTCTTATTGATCCAGTTTTAGCTTCTTCCGGAGTTATTGCTTCGTCACCGAATAATAACTTGAATGGAGTAAAGCCTGTAGACCTTGATGTTGTTGTATTGTGGCTCCACACCACTTTGGTTAACTGATCTGGCCACTTTCCCCTGGGTTGATTGAAGATTAACTTCATTATTCCTGTCATTATGATGCCGTTGGCTCTTTCAACGAGCCCATTTGACTCCGGATGCCTAACTGATGCAAAATGGATCTTCGTACCAATTTGATCACAGAAATTTCTGAAAGCTTCGGAGTCGAATTGTGTTCCATTATCTACAGTGATGGCCTTCGGTACCCCGAAACGACAAACAATATTCTGCCAGAAAAACTTTTGGACAGTGGCCGAAGTTATTGTGGCTAATGGCTTTGCCTCAATCCATTTAGAAAAATACTCCACAGCCACTATGACATATCTTAAATTCCCTTGTGCCGGTGGTAATGGTCCTAACAAGTCAAGGCCCCACCTTTGCAATGGCCAGATGGGTTGTATGAGCTGTGTTAAAGACGAAGGCTGTTTTTGATCTCTTGCACATTTCTGACAGCCTTCGCACTTTTGAACTAATTCCGCTGCATCCGAAGCTGCCTTCGGCCAATAAAACCCTTGGCGGAAAACTTTTCCAAGTAACGGCCTAGATCCAATGTGAGATCCACACAGGCCTGCATGTATTTCTTTCATCAACTCTATACCTTCGGTTCTAGATAAACACTTGAGTAGCGGAGCGCAAACTCCATGCTTGTACAACTCCCCTTCTATCATGACATATGGACGAGCTCTTGCCTCTATCCTCCTGTTATAAGCTTCGTCATCTGAAAGGAACTTACCCTGAAGGTAAGAGATGATCTCTGTTCTCCAATCTTCGCTATAAACAGGAGATATATTGAGGACTGCTCTTTCAAGAAGTTCCACTGAAGGTGCCTTTATTGTTTCGAAGAACACATCCGAAGGTAAAGGCAGCCCCTGTGCTGCTGACTTAGCTAGCAAATCAGCATGCTCATTTTGTCCTCGAGTGTGACGGAACCTCCCAAGTAATCAGGCCCACCTACAGTTGTCCTTGTCTAACAGACATCAGACACCCTATAGATGTTCCTAAGTTACTTGACAAGCTCGGTATCTTTCCCGACCTTACCAGGAACGTTTCACCCGTCTTGCAGACATTACAGATCATCGGAGATGAAGAAATGCGGAAGCGAATTACATAAACTTATATTTATTTCAACAGCAAGCTCGAGTTAATTTATTACAGACCAGTCTAAAAGTGAGTGCATAGAAGTAATAATTATACAAACCAAGGGAGACACAAACTTCTCCCGATAAGCAAAAGAAAAAGATCCTAGGTGGAGGACCGAGTCCTCCCGCACTTCAGTCTTGTTTTTCTTCTTTGGGAACCACCTTGGCACAGAAGCAGCAAAAGTCTGCTACTTCCCCACCTAAAAACAACAAAGGGATAAACCCTGAGTATGGAATTACTCAGCAAGTCTTACCCGACTAAGGAAAAGACTCTCAAGGGTATGCTGGTTATATGGGAGTCAAGGTAAGGCTTCTCAATAATCAAAGACTCTGTTTTGCAGAAATGCTTACTAAAGTGGATCCTTAAAAATCCAATTTTATTTGTCAAGTTAGGTAAAATTACCTGCACTAGAGTTCTTTCTACCCTAGTTCAATCACTGGTCCTGCACTAGCCAATTTCTTTAACAAAAACCCATCATCTTTAGTGGAATGCTACGTGTAAGTCAGTGGCCAAGTCTCCATAACCGCGGAGGTACGGCGATCCGAATCGATTATACTCAGCTGAGGATCTCCAATCACACGACATATGTAGCACTTAACCCTTGCATATGTCAACCCGCCACCGGGGTTCTTAAGACCGGATCAGGTTCACGCAAACCGAGAGCACAGATACACCACCGTCCAGCCTCTTGCCACGGAGGGTACACGCTACTCTCGCCACCGCTCCACTCCCATTTCGTGTTATCTTATTCCGGCCTTAGTCTGCCCGAGGCAAGGCTTACCCATGATGAGGCATGTGACCAGTTAAAGGGTCCTCGGTCAGCAGGCCTACATCGACAAGGTCCTTAATCGACTCAGACGGAGACACTACACCGAGACTCCTTTCTCGTGCAAGTCACCCGCCCGGTCTCAGCTTAATCATTTCAAACCCAAAGTTTGGTACTGTAACACCCTGAATTTGGGGGTATAAAATTTCTTTGCTCATATTCACAAATTCGGGTGTTACTTCCTTTTCTCATCCTTCCTAATTCTTTTCTCTCTCATTTTTATAGGAGCTAAGTGCTTATTTTACTTGTAATTATAGTCTATTATGTTAAACCCTAGTGGAGTATGAATTGTTGCATCATGTTGAACCCTAGATTTCACTTTTGTTTGGTGCATAATTCTCAAAAGGTCTAATTTGAATTTGGGGCTTATTTGAATTTGAATCAAATAGAATAAATAAAAGAAAAGGGAGAAACAATTCAGAATAAAGAAAAAGGTAAAACAGCCCAACCCAGCCGCCCCCCGGCCTTTCGGCCCAGCCGGCCCATCTCTCCCGCGCGCGCGCCTCCCTCCCCTCCTCTCTCTGCGCGGCGGGCCCCACCTGTCGGCGCTCCCGCCCTCCGCGCACCCTCCCCTTCTCTCTCTGCGCAGCCGGTCCCACCTGTCGGCGCCCGCTTTCCCCGTGCACGCTCGCTCCCTCGCTCTCTCTCTGTTCGCGGGCCCGGGGTGTCAGCCCCGTCTTCCTCGCGTAACCGCCGCCCGAGCTGCTCGCGCCCGCGATCTCCGCGCCCACGTCGCGCGTGGGACTCGCCCCACCTCGCCCCTGGCCACTTGAGCCCCGAACCCCACTCGCCCTCACCCCCTCCCCCCATTTGCGCCCAGTAGACCCTCTCTCCCCCTCGCTGCGCGCACGCAGAGCACCGCCGCCATAACCCCCGCCGTCCCGAGCTCGGTTCCTCGTCGCCGGTGGAGCTCCGCCGCGCCCGTAGCCCCGGTGAGCTCCGCTCTGGCGTCCGCAACCCGGAACGCGCCCCAATTCCCTCTCCCCCTCCCTATTTCTCTCTGCCCGCGCTCACCCGTCGTCCGCCGTGCAGCCGCCACCGTCGACCCGAGTCTCCGTCGCGTCCCCGTCGCCGCCGAGGAGTCCCCGGAGCCCGCCTTGAGGTAACGGACCTCTCCCGCCCCTATTGCCCTTTGTCTTGCTCTCTGTTGCATGTGATTGCTCGCCGGAGTAGAGAAACCCCGCCGCCGAGCCGCCCCGCCGTGAATCGCCCCCCTCCGGTGCCTCTGCCCCGACCCAGACCCCACCAATGGAGTCCCCGTGCCCTTCCCGACCTCCCTGACCGCTCGGATTGCCCCAAAGCCCCGCCAGTCGCCCGCGCCCCTCGTCTCCGGCGAGCCCTCCGCCGCGGGGACGGGCGCCGCCGCCCCAGCTAGCCGTAGGGGAAGCCCAGGCCGGCCACCCGATCCCCACCGTCCATCCCAGATCGGGCGGCCTCGTTTTAATCAGGCCAAACCCAATCCTGGCCGTCCGCCGGAGATCCAGCGGCCCAGGCCCACTCGCCCTCACCCCGTCTCTCTGCCCGCCCGGTCCCGCTTGCCAGTCGCCCGCGCCCGCGCTGTCCGCTCGGCCCCGCCTGTCAGCCGCTCCCGCCTCCGCGCGCCCGCGCGCCCGCCCGCAGGATCTAATCCTAGCCGTCGATCTGAGATCCAACGGCTGTAAGCGCCCGATACCCCTTCGCCCGCGCTTTTTCTTAAAGAACCCCCCGGTTTTCTGGAAATTGCGCCCGCCGTCCCTGGTTTCTCGCAGTTAAGTCCTCAGCCCTTTTATTTAATTCAAAACAGGTCCCTAGGGCATATTTTTAACCCCTAAACTTGTAAAATTCATAACTTTGTCATATGAACTCCAAATTAGGTGCTTCAAATTGCAAAATGCTCATAATATTATTATCTATCTGTTTATGCAATGTTTCCCTGCTGTTTCCATGCATTAATTAATAGCTAATCACTAGGATAGGACTAAGACTATTGAAACCTCATTTAGGATAATTGGAAATAAGTAGACTTTAATAAAAGTTGGATTACTTAAGTTTGTGGACTTAAACACTTAAGTTTAGAAACTCAAACCAGATAATTATTTAATCCCACCACCAACTTAGACCTGATTAGTAGATAGTTAATCACTTTGTGTAACCCTCTACCCCCAGACCTAGGGAACTTTAGAGTGCCTATCCCTTTTCTGTTATGAACTTGTGACCCCTCTCTGCTGCATATGTTTGGTATATTGTTTGTGTCTGTTATTTTCCCAAGTGCATAGTGTGAATGATTGCTTTGCGTAGACAACGAGCAGTCTGTGTTTCCCGAGGAAGTTGCAGAGGAAGTCCCTGAGCAACAGTTTGGTGAAGGCAAGTGTCCTCTGACCCATTATGTCCTATTCATTTATAACTTACTACCCCGCATTACTTACTTGAAACCTAAGGATTGACTAGCTTTACACTTTACTTTATCCTTGATGACCTTATGGGCTATTATGGTTAGCATTCTGCTACTGCCTTAACTTAATCAATGAACATGATGTGAATATTTATGATACTGTTATCCTGATGATGTTGATGATCTTGTGATACTCTAGGGGGCTCAGGCTGTTTCCTGAGTACCTCTCCGTAAGGACCTGTTCGTTGAGAGACCACCTGGGATAACAGTGCAACCATGAGGGTGAAATGGGGCACCCTTAGCTAAATAATTAGAGGAACTAGAGGTGTAGTTGCTTCGCCGTCGTGCCGTCAATGGGGTCCAGGCACAGTGCTTGCTCTGCCGAGGCTGAGTGCCGAGGTTCTTTCGTTTTGCTTTTGTTAGTCACTCTCCTGCGGGGAGGAGTACTGTGTTTATCAAACTGGAGAAACCTAACGGGCAGCTATGGTCTCTAGGGAATCTTTGTAAAAGCTACGTAGTGATACCCTGCCGGACCACCTAGGTAGTGGTCAATGGGGATTAGCTCTCCCCGGGCAGAAAGGGAATCATGACTCATGGGTAAAGTGTGCGACCTCTGCAGAGGGTAGTGAAACTGGTATATCAGCCGTGCTCACGGTTAAGAGCAGCCTTGGGATCCTCTTTGATTAGAGTTACAGATGGTTCGAGATGCAAGAAATATGTTATGGTTTTGGTTCGAATATGATGATGTTGTTCCTCGATGAGGAAATGGTTCACGGGTTAGTTATTGCTAAAACCTGGCTCCACTAATAATAAATACTTGACCAACTAAAAGCAACTGCTTGAGCCTAACCCCACATAAAGCTAGTCCACTTCAGCCAAACGGGACATTTGCTGAGTACGTTGATGTGTACTCACCCTTGCTTTACCACCAAACACCAGGTTGTCCGCATTGTAATCACTGCCCAGGAGAAGGCGAAGTCGTGGAAGGAGACTTCCAGGAGTTCCAAGACTACGATGAATTCTAGGTGTGGGTTGGCGGCAACCCCCAGTCAGCTGCCTGTGAAGGCCTTTTATTTACTGCGTTTCGCTTAGCACTTTGATCTAACTGATTAGTCGATGACTATGTGGATGTCTATGACTCTGTGATGTAATAAGTTTTTACTCTTTTATGTTATTATTCGAGCATTGTGCGATGATGTTCATTTATGTAATCACTGTGTACGTGAGTTCTGATCCTGGCACGTACATAGTCCGCATTCGGTTTGCCTTCCAAAACCGGGTGTGACATAAGTGGTATCAAAGCCCTTGCTGACTGTAGGACCGCTGACCTAGAGTAGCACTGGTCGTATTAAGGACTATTGACCTTCCCTCTCACCTTGACCTCTGATGTTACTTCAAAAGTCGGTCACCCCGACCAACCCTATGTTTTACTACATATATATATACTATATTATACCTTGTTAAAATTTTTATCTCATTCTGTCTATGGTTTATTTACTTGTCATATTAGTTCTGCTCTTACTCTTATGCTTACGGTGTCTTTTGTAGATGGCTCGTCTTAGACACACTGCACGTAAGTCGGTGATTCCTTTCCTGCCGTCTCGACTTGCGGAGCGTCCTCTGCACCGCACTGTGACCGGTCAGTCGAGTCACCTGGAGAGGCTGCACCACCGCCTGCGTGAGGAGCAGGAACGCCGACGCCAGCACGGAGAGCAGCAGGGCTCTTCCTCCTCATCCCAGCATGAGGTGGAGTCCGTGAGGCCCCGTTCCTCCGTTGCCCAGCTGGAGGCGCCCCTTGCACCACCGCGGGACGCCCCGGCTGTTGGAGGAGGTTCTGGAGGAGACCCCGACGACGACGACTCAGACCACAGCTCGGAGTCTTCTGAGCCGCAGGAGGCGGAAGGATGGGTCGCCCGACCCATCACCCGTGACGCCGCTCGCGGTTGTCACTTCCACGACGCACTCGACACCTTGCTGCGCCAGGCTTTTGACCGGCACACCTGGTCGATCGAGTATCGTTGTGTAGTCTACCAGCACAGTCGCGGGAGGTACCCGGACCGCTGGGAGGCTACCTGCCTAGTTCGCCGTCCGGAGGATGACCTCCGGGGTGCGGAGGCCGTTTCGGAGCACTATTCCATCTCCGAGAGGGACACTGCAGAGGCGGCTATGCAGGATGCAGCACGACGTGCACTCTCCCAGTACTGTTCTTTGTTCAGTGGCGTGGCCGACGGTCTTAACCTTCGGTACTACCCCCGCCGCCCTACTGGCAGTACAGAGAGTGTGGTTGTCTCCCCTGTTGGTGAGGCTAACCCTAGGTTGAGCAGCACAGTCAACCTAGTCGCAGTGCTTAACACTGAGCTGGACCACTCTCTGGACGAGCTGAGCAGGGCTCGAACGGAGATTGCGGAGTTGCGTGCTGAGCTGGCAGAGCGCCATCACCAGGAGGGTGGTTCTCCCGCTCCTGTTGGGACTCAGCACCCATACCGCTCGCCGCCGCGTGGTCACCACACTTATGGTTCCCCTGTCTGTAAGACCAGGATAGATCTGGATCCTTAGATCGTTAGCGTCGGAGTTTGTAATAATTCTTAAGTCAGATGTCTCAGTCTTAGGTAGTCAGTTTAGTTTGCTTATCAGTTGCTTGCATGCTTGTTATGATGAACTTGTACTGGATTTGGATCTTTGTAATGACTGTAGCCAACATGTGGGTTTCCCCTGCAGTTTGGCTTAGCTAGTAATATTAATGAAGTCAGTTGTTTAGTTGGGAAGCCATTTACTTCTACTTTCCTTCTTATCTGGGAAGCTGTGTTGAATCATTATGAGGATCAGTGAAGCTTTTTGTTCACTCAGTGTCATGAAGAATTCTGTATTCTCTTTTCTTATGCTGGAGGATTGTAAGATCAATGCTGATGTATGAATGTCTTCCGCAGATGTCTGACAACAGGCGCCGATGCAACAGGCGTGCTCAGCAAGAGCAGCATGACCAGCAGGAGGAGCAACCGAGGCAGCCTCCCCCGCCACCCCCGATGACAGTGGAACAGATGTTCTTGATGCAGACTCAGGCAGTGCAGGCCATTGGGCAGACTCTGGCAGCCATGCAGCAGGCTCAACAGCAACCTCCACCCCAGATGCAAGTGCAGATGCCCCAGATGCCACGAGATAAGCGTGGTGAGTTCATGAGAGGGCACCCTCCTACCTTCGCCCATTCTGCTGATCCCATGGATGCAGAAGACTGGCTGCGCGCAGTGGAGAGAGAACTGCGCACCGCTCAATGTGACGACAGGGAGAAGGTTCTGTATGGTCCCCGTCAGCTAAGGGGAGCAGCCCAGTCCTGGTGGGAGTCCTACCTCGCCACCCATGCTGACCCCGAAGCCATCACTTGGGAGGAATTCAGCGAGAGCTTCCGCAGGTACCATGTGCCAGAGGGACTGATGATCGTGAAGAAGGAGGAGTTTCTGGCTCTGAAGCAGGGACCCCTGTCTGTTAGTGAGTACAGAGACAAATTTCTGCAGCTATCTCGGTATGCACCTGAGGATGTCAACACTGATGCTAAAAGGCAGTACAGGTTCATGAGAGGTTTGGTGGA
Organism: Zea luxurians; assembly: GCA_029449295.1. Taxonomy (NCBI): domain Eukaryota; kingdom Viridiplantae; phylum Streptophyta; class Magnoliopsida; order Poales; family Poaceae; genus Zea; species Zea luxurians. Next base: position 114,038,678 of record JAOPSE010000006.1, on the reverse strand, counting down.
TCCCCTGCATTACCAGCTGATGAACCACACCTTCCCCACCTTCCAGCACCTGATCGACAGGGCAGTTATGACTGAGAAGAAGCGTAAGGATATGGAAGATCGGAAGCGTAAGATGAGTGGGCCCCAGTCCGGAAGCATCAGCCGTCCACGTTTCTCAGGCAGTTCATCTCAGCAAGGCAGGCCCGGTCACCCACAAGGATATCAGAATCAGAACCAGCGTCCGCATCAGCAGCAGTTTCAGAGGCAGTATCAGCAGCAGCAGCAGCAGCAGTATCGTCAGAACAGCCAGCAGGGAGGTAATCAGTATCAGAAGCAGAACAACCAGGCACCTCGCCTTCCTGCCTCAGCAGCAAACCAGAGCAACCAGGCAGCCCCAGCACAAGGAGGAGGCAGAGGATGTTTCCACTGCGGAGAGCAAGGCCACTGGGCGATGCAGTGCCCAAAGAAGATGGCGCAGCAGCAGACCAACCCCAATGCTCCAACAAGGCAAGGTGTGCTGCAGCCGGTAGCTGGCAATCGTAACCAAGCGTACAACCGTGGAAAGGTGAACCACTTGGAGGCCGAAGCGATCCAGGATGCACCAGATGTGGCAGTAGGTATGTTTTCAGTCGAATCTCATCCCACGAAAGTGCTATTTGATACTGGTGCAACTCATTCCTTTGTCACTGCAACCTGGGTAGAATTGCATAACATCTCAGTAGAGGCAATGATGCCGCCCATGAGGATTAATTCAGTTGGTGGCAAGGTGCAAACAGATAAAATATGCCCAAATATAAGGGTGGAAATAAGGGGGATAGGGTTCCCCAGTGACTTAATAGTAATAGACACCCCTGGGATAGATGTTATTCTAGGGATGAATTGGTTAATGAAGTATGAAGCGAATATTAGCTGTGACAAGAGGACCGTAACATTAAAGTCCCCGTCAGGAGAAGAGGTAGTGGCCGAGCTAAGGATGCCTGAATCAGCGGAGGATGTCTGTCACCAGATTTCAGTTGACAGTAAGGAGCCCAACCCGCTCGAGACTATCAAGGTTGTGTCGGACTTTCCGGACGTATTTCCCGAGGAGCTAACGGGCATGCCACCCGAGAGAAAAGTTGAATTTGCCATAGAGCTTATCCCTGGTACCGCCCCCATTTCCAAAAGAGCCTACCGAGTGTCTGGACCAGAATTGGTGGAACTCAAGAAGCAGATAGATGAGATGTTAGAGAAGGGTTACATCAGACCAAGTACCTCGCCTTGGGCCGCTCCGGTGTTGTTTGTAGAGAAGAAAGATGGTACCAAAAGGATGTGCATAGACTACCGAGCCTTGAATGAAGTCACTGTCAAGAACAAGTACCCCCTGCCAAGGATAGAAGATTTGTTCGACCAGCTCAGAGGTGCCAGCGTATTCTCGAAGATAGATCTGAGGTCAGGCTACCATCAACTCAGAATCCGACCCTCGGATATACCGAAGACAGCATTCATCACCAAGTACGGGTTATATGAATTCACAGTTATGTCCTTCGGTTTGACCAATGCGCCAGCTTTCTTTATGTACCTGATGAACAGTGTGTTCATGGATTATCTGGACAAGTTTGTGGTAGTGTTTATCGATGACATTCTCATATATTCCAAAAGTGAGGAAGAGCATGTGGAGCATTTGAAGATGGTATTGCAAAGGCTACGAGAGCAACAGCTGTATGCCAAGCTCAGCAAATGCGAGTTCTGGATTCATGAAGTCTTGTTTCTGGGTCACATCATAAATCAAGAAGGGTTGGCAGTGGATCCAAAGAAAGTAGCAGATATCCTGAACTGGAAAGCACCAAAGGATGTTCGTGGGATCAAGAGCTTCATTGGAATGGCTGGGTATTACAGGCGTTTCATCGAAGGCTTCTCAAAGATTGCTAGACCAATGACAGCGTTACTAGGGAAGAAAGTTGAGTTTAAGTGGACCCAAAAGTGTCAGGAAGCATTTGAAGAACTGAAAAATAGATTGACTACAGCTCCGGTGTTAGTCCTGCCTGATGTTCACAAGCCATTCTCAGTGTATTGCGATGCTTCTTACACCGGATTGGGATGTGTGCTAATGCAAGAAGGAAGAGTTGTAGCATACTCATCTCGACAGCTGAAGATCCATGAGAAAAATTATCCCACACATGATCTGGAGTTGGCAGCAGTAGTTCATGCTTTGAAGACCTGGAGACATTACCTGTATGGGCAGAAGTGCGACGTCTACACAGATCATAAAAGTCTGAAGTACATATTCACCCAGTCAGAGTTAAACATGAGGCAGCGAAGATGGTTGGAATTGATCAAAGACTATGAGTTGGAGATACATTACCATCCAGGCAAGGCCAATGTGGTTGCAGATGCCCTGAGCAGGAAGAGTCAAGTCAATATGTTGGCCATGTACCCAATGCCATATGAGTTAGCCAAGGAGTTCGACAGACTGAGTCTCGGTTTCCTGAACAGTACGCAAGGAGTAACAGTGGAATTAGAGCCCACCCTAGAGCGGGAAATCAAAGAAGGGCAGAAGGATGATGAAAGCATCAACAAGATCCGGCAGCTAATCTTAGAAGGAAGAGGCAAAGACTTTCGAGAGGATGAAGAGGGAGTAATATGGTTCAAGGACCGATTGTGTGTCCCCGACCTCAAACCTATTCGGGAGCTGATCCTAAAGGAAGCTCATGAGACAGCCTACTCCATACACCCGGGAAGCGAAAAGATGTACCAGGATTTAAAAAGGAGGTTTTGGTGGTATGGCATGAAAAGAGAGATCGCAGAATATGTCGCCATCTGTGATAGCTGTCAAAGAACCAAAGCAGAGCATCAAAGGCCCGCCGGATTGTTGCAGCCATTGCGGATTCCTCAGTGGAAGTGGGACGAGATCGGGATGGATTTTATAGTTGGCCTACCTCGTACCCGGGCCGGGTATGATTCCATCTGGGTGGTTGTGGACCGCTTAACAAAGGTGGCCCATTTCATACCTGTGAAGACCACATATACCGGAGCAACGTTAGCTGAGTTATACATGTCACGGATAGTTTGCTTTCATGGTGTGCCGAAGAAGATAGTGTCAGATCGAGGAACGCAGTTCACCTCTCATTTTTGGCAGCAGCTACAAGAAGCCTTGGGCACCCATTTGAACTTCAGCTCGGCTTATCATCCACAGACAGACGGTCAGACTGAAAGAACTAATCAGATCCTAGAGGATATGCTTAGAGCCTGTGCGTTGCAAGACAAGTCAGGATGGGACAAAAGGTTACCTTATGCAGAATTCTCCTACAACAATAGTTACCAAGCCAGCTTGAAGATGTCGCCGTTTCAGGCACTCTATGGACGGAGTTGTAGGACTCCACTGCATTGGGACCAGCCTGGTGAGAGACAGGTGTTTGGCCCCGACATTTTGCGTGAAGCCGAAGAGAATATCAAAATGGTTCGGGAGAATCTGAAGATAGCACAATCAAGGCAGCGAAGCTATGCGGACCGAAGGAGAAGAGAACTGAGTTTCGAAGTGGGAGATTACGTCTATCTGAAGGTGTCACCTATCAGGGGAGTCAGAAGGTTCGGAGTTAAAGGCAAGTTAGCACCCCGGTACGTTGGACCATATCAGATTCAAGCAAAGCGTGGAGAGGTGGCTTATCAACTCGACCTACCAGAAAGTTTGTCGGCAGTGCACAATGTGTTCCACGTGTCACAATTGAAGAAGTGTCTGCGAGTACCAGAAGAACAGTTGCCAGTGGAGGGTTTGGAAGTCCAGGAGGATCTGACATACATAGAGAAGCCAACGCAGATTCTGGAGTTTGCAGACAGAGTCACCCGGAGGAACACCGTCAGAATGTGCAAAGTCAGATGGGGTCACCACTCGGAGGAAGAAGCAACTTGGGAACGAGAAGATGATCTGAAAGCCAAATACCCTGAACTCTTTGCTGACCAACCTTGAATCTCGGGGCGAGATTCTTTTAAGGGGGATAGGTTTGTAACACCCTGAATTTGGGGGTATAAAATTTCTTTGCTCATATTCACAAATTCGGGTGTTACTTCCTTTTCTCATCCTTCCTAATTCTTTTCTCTCTCATTTTTATAGGAGCTAAGTGCTTATTTTACTTGTAATTATAGTCTATTATGTTAAACCCTAGTGGAGTATGAATTGTTGCATCATGTTGAACCCTAGATTTCACTTTTGTTTGGTGCATAATTCTCAAAAGGTCTAATTTGAATTTGGGGCTTATTTGAATTTGAATCAAATAGAATAAATAAAAGAAAAGGGAGAAACAATTCAGAATAAAGAAAAAGGTAAAACAGCCCAACCCAGCCGCCCCCCGGCCTTTCGGCCCAGCCGGCCCATCTCTCCCGCGCGCGCGCCTCCCTCCCCTCCTCTCTCTGCGCGGCGGGCCCCACCTGTCGGCGCTCCCGCCCTCCGCGCACCCTCCCCTTCTCTCTCTGCGCAGCCGGTCCCACCTGTCGGCGCCCGCTTTCCCCGTGCACGCTCGCTCCCTCGCTCTCTCTCTGTTCGCGGGCCCGGGGTGTCAGCCCCGTCTTCCTCGCGTAACCGCCGCCCGAGCTGCTCGCGCCCGCGATCTCCGCGCCCACGTCGCGCGTGGGACTCGCCCCACCTCGCCCCTGGCCACTTGAGCCCCGAACCCCACTCGCCCTCACCCCCTCCCCCCATTTGCGCCCAGTAGACCCTCTCTCCCCCTCGCTGCGCGCACGCAGAGCACCGCCGCCATAACCCCCGCCGTCCCGAGCTCGGTTCCTCGTCGCCGGTGGAGCTCCGCCGCGCCCGTAGCCCCGGTGAGCTCCGCTCTGGCGTCCGCAACCCGGAACGCGCCCCAATTCCCTCTCCCCCTCCCTATTTCTCTCTGCCCGCGCTCACCCGTCGTCCGCCGTGCAGCCGCCACCGTCGACCCGAGTCTCCGTCGCGTCCCCGTCGCCGCCGAGGAGTCCCCGGAGCCCGCCTTGAGGTAACGGACCTCTCCCGCCCCTATTGCCCTTTGTCTTGCTCTCTGTTGCATGTGATTGCTCGCCGGAGTAGAGAAACCCCGCCGCCGAGCCGCCCCGCCGTGAATCGCCCCCCTCCGGTGCCTCTGCCCCGACCCAGACCCCACCAATGGAGTCCCCGTGCCCTTCCCGACCTCCCTGACCGCTCGGATTGCCCCAAAGCCCCGCCAGTCGCCCGCGCCCCTCGTCTCCGGCGAGCCCTCCGCCGCGGGGACGGGCGCCGCCGCCCCAGCTAGCCGTAGGGGAAGCCCAGGCCGGCCACCCGATCCCCACCGTCCATCCCAGATCGGGCGGCCTCGTTTTAATCAGGCCAAACCCAATCCTGGCCGTCCGCCGGAGATCCAGCGGCCCAGGCCCACTCGCCCTCACCCCGTCTCTCTGCCCGCCCGGTCCCGCTTGCCAGTCGCCCGCGCCCGCGCTGTCCGCTCGGCCCCGCCTGTCAGCCGCTCCCGCCTCCGCGCGCCCGCGCGCCCGCCCGCAGGATCTAATCCTAGCCGTCGATCTGAGATCCAACGGCTGTAAGCGCCCGATACCCCTTCGCCCGCGCTTTTTCTTAAAGAACCCCCCGGTTTTCTGGAAATTGCGCCCGCCGTCCCTGGTTTCTCGCAGTTAAGTCCTCAGCCCTTTTATTTAATTCAAAACAGGTCCCTAGGGCATATTTTTAACCCCTAAACTTGTAAAATTCATAACTTTGTCATATGAACTCCAAATTAGGTGCTTCAAATTGCAAAATGCTCATAATATTATTATCTATCTGTTTATGCAATGTTTCCCTGCTGTTTCCATGCATTAATTAATAGCTAATCACTAGGATAGGACTAAGACTATTGAAACCTCATTTAGGATAATTGGAAATAAGTAGACTTTAATAAAAGTTGGATTACTTAAGTTTGTGGACTTAAACACTTAAGTTTAGAAACTCAAACCAGATAATTATTTAATCCCACCACCAACTTAGACCTGATTAGTAGATAGTTAATCACTTTGTGTAACCCTCTACCCCCAGACCTAGGGAACTTTAGAGTGCCTATCCCTTTTCTGTTATGAACTTGTGACCCCTCTCTGCTGCATATGTTTGGTATATTGTTTGTGTCTGTTATTTTCCCAAGTGCATAGTGTGAATGATTGCTTTGCGTAGACAACGAGCAGTCTGTGTTTCCCGAGGAAGTTGCAGAGGAAGTCCCTGAGCAACAGTTTGGTGAAGGCAAGTGTCCTCTGACCCATTATGTCCTATTCATTTATAACTTACTACCCCGCATTACTTACTTGAAACCTAAGGATTGACTAGCTTTACACTTTACTTTATCCTTGATGACCTTATGGGCTATTATGGTTAGCATTCTGCTACTGCCTTAACTTAATCAATGAACATGATGTGAATATTTATGATACTGTTATCCTGATGATGTTGATGATCTTGTGATACTCTAGGGGGCTCAGGCTGTTTCCTGAGTACCTCTCCGTAAGGACCTGTTCGTTGAGAGACCACCTGGGATAACAGTGCAACCATGAGGGTGAAATGGGGCACCCTTAGCTAAATAATTAGAGGAACTAGAGGTGTAGTTGCTTCGCCGTCGTGCCGTCAATGGGGTCCAGGCACAGTGCTTGCTCTGCCGAGGCTGAGTGCCGAGGTTCTTTCGTTTTGCTTTTGTTAGTCACTCTCCTGCGGGGAGGAGTACTGTGTTTATCAAACTGGAGAAACCTAACGGGCAGCTATGGTCTCTAGGGAATCTTTGTAAAAGCTACGTAGTGATACCCTGCCGGACCACCTAGGTAGTGGTCAATGGGGATTAGCTCTCCCCGGGCAGAAAGGGAATCATGACTCATGGGTAAAGTGTGCGACCTCTGCAGAGGGTAGTGAAACTGGTATATCAGCCGTGCTCACGGTTAAGAGCAGCCTTGGGATCCTCTTTGATTAGAGTTACAGATGGTTCGAGATGCAAGAAATATGTTATGGTTTTGGTTCGAATATGATGATGTTGTTCCTCGATGAGGAAATGGTTCACGGGTTAGTTATTGCTAAAACCTGGCTCCACTAATAATAAATACTTGACCAACTAAAAGCAACTGCTTGAGCCTAACCCCACATAAAGCTAGTCCACTTCAGCCAAACGGGACATTTGCTGAGTACGTTGATGTGTACTCACCCTTGCTTTACCACCAAACACCAGGTTGTCCGCATTGTAATCACTGCCCAGGAGAAGGCGAAGTCGTGGAAGGAGACTTCCAGGAGTTCCAAGACTACGATGAATTCTAGGTGTGGGTTGGCGGCAACCCCCAGTCAGCTGCCTGTGAAGGCCTTTTATTTACTGCGTTTCGCTTAGCACTTTGATCTAACTGATTAGTCGATGACTATGTGGATGTCTATGACTCTGTGATGTAATAAGTTTTTACTCTTTTATGTTATTATTCGAGCATTGTGCGATGATGTTCATTTATGTAATCACTGTGTACGTGAGTTCTGATCCTGGCACGTACATAGTCCGCATTCGGTTTGCCTTCCAAAACCGGGTGTGACAGGTACCTGGCAGAGGTACATCTTTTCCGATGTTGAACCCATCACGACCATGATGGATCCACCATCAAGTTTTATTTTCGAAAACATCCCTCCCACTTTGCCAAACATCTTTTGTAAAACAAATCCTTTTGTTTTTCTAAAGCAATACTAAGCATAGTAAAACCTTTTTGTAAAAACAGGATTTCAAGGAGGGTAATCAAGATCAAGGAAGGTAATGCAGGAATTGTTTAATCAATCAACTCCTATCACCTAATGCAGCAAGCAAGTGAGAAAGATTTTAAAAACATCAAGGGAGGTGGCAAATGCACCGGGGCTTGCCTTTGTTATCAGGTGAGTCCTGCTCGGATCCACAAATATCAAAATAAAAGCAGTTGCCTGCTTGAGGATCAGAGGTGGGTGGTATCCCTTCTTCAGAGACTTCTTCTTCTTCGTGCTCTAATATAACCATATACATGCATAAGAATGGATGTCATGGAATGCTCATGAGGATGCAAAGATAATATAAACTTATTATTTATGTCTTGAGTACAACTTTCCTTCACGGTACTCCGAGAACCTAGGGTTTCCGGAGTCAGTAAAGGAGTTCATGGAGCAGGGGGTGGTTTTGGGTTCTAGTTATCAAACAATGTTCAAATCAAACCAAACTTTACCCATGGCTTCTAAATAATGTGAACAGCTCACATAAAAAGTTTGGGAAATTTTGGACTTATTATTGATTTTCTAAAAATCCAGAATCAATGGTTTAGGCTATTTTAAATACCCTAAAATTCCCTATTTGATCTAAAAATCATGAGTTTATTTTTATTAAATACTAGGGAAAATAAGGAACCTAGGAAAATTGGTCTCATATTTTTAGGATTTTTCTATAATTTTCTACAGATTTCTAAAGCTCTGCGGAAAAAGAAAAAGAAAAAGCTTCAACAGTAACGGGCTGAAATCAGCCCAGACGGCCCAGATCCGCGCGGAATCGCGCGCGCGCCCGCGCCCACGAGGCGATCTTGCGCAGAGGCCCTCGGTGTTTTAGTTAAACCAGAACAGGGTCGTTCACTATTGCGCAGAGTCACTGACACTTACAAAAAGGCCCCTGCGGTTCTATCAATTCACAACCGAAAGTCCCCGACGGCGCTCGCGCACCGCCGCGCTCCGGCGAGGACCTACGCCGGCCGATTGGGGCTAAGACTGGGTTCTCCGAGCGGCGGACATGAAATTGGGGTCAGCCTGACTACTTCCCCTAACTTAATTGCACCATTGGTGAATTATGGAGCTCCGGCCACGGTGACCGTAAGCAAAGCGGCAATATGATCGTGTTCCCGGCGACTGAGGGTCTCCCGGTTCAATTCGGTGGCTCGGCAAGCATTACGGAGGTGGGAGGGTACTCAAACGAAGTAGCAGAGGACCGGGGCTGACCTGTGGAGGGCTGACCACGGCGAGCTCAACTCTACGGCGGCGGAAAACCAATTTGGGGGAAACTCCGAATTCAAGCACACGAGTGGATGATTGTGGCCGATTAGCGGTGGCTGGATGCGTGAGGATATGGTGAAGCTCACGGCGGGGTCAATTTATAGAACCCCGAGGCGGTGGCGCTTAATTTAAGCGACTAGCGGAGGTGGCCGGAGATAAGGAAGAAGACGTCGCGGTGAAATCGTGGCTAATGGCGTCGCAAGCTCCCCGTCGACGATGGGATGGCCTAGAGGAGTCACGACGGCACGGTGGAAGAGTTGAGCCACGCGGCACCCGGCCGAGAGGCGGCGGTCGACGGCGAGCACTTTACCGCGGGCGGTGAGCCAGGGGAGATGAGCCGTGGCTGATCGGGGTGACTTCCAGCTCACCGGTGACGAGGACCTTTACCGTGACAGACTTATCTGGTGACCGCCGAGCACGAATCACGGCGAACGACGATCGACGGCGACGGCTATCGGCGACGAGCAGGAACATAATCTTCTTCAGTATACCTGTTACTGTACCATGTGAATACCAGTTCAGAGTGACTGACAGAGCACATTAGAGCCCAGTTTTCTCAAATTTTTGTGTGAAAGCTAAGCCAACTCTCTGTAGTAAAGTTGTAGAACTATAATCCCTCTACAACTTTGCTACAATGTGTATTCACAAAAAGTCACTGGATCAAGGTTTAATTCACCCACAAAGTCGACTCTGTTACACTGGAAAGCTGATTTTCAGAATGAACAAGTCTGACAGTCAAACTTTGATTGGGTTTTCCTCCAAATTTCTCATAACAACTAAGCTCACACTCTTTAGCAAAGTTGTTCTCCTATAATGGGTCTTCAACTTTGATGTGGTGACCTAGGGCAAAAACCCTATATCCTGAAAGATACAAGGCTCCAAAGTTGAGCCAATATCACTGAAATCCAGACTTAGAATAAACTCACATGAGGTCTATTTTGCATTTAAGTCCAAAACCTAGGGTTTGGCTTTCAAATCCACATATTTGTGAACCAAAGGACTTAAGAAACCTATTTGGCTTGGTTTTTGCACTTTAACCCAAAAGTGGGTTAATTTTGCACATAGGCCCCCAGGGTTTAGTTTTAGGGTTTCCCAGGGTTCCAATTAGGGTTTCTGGTATTCCAGGGGTATAAGTGGGATTCAACTTTATTCTTGGAGTCATTTTATGACTTTTACCCTAGAGCTTTTAGGTTTTCTCAACTTAGGTTAAGTGTTACCCCTTTAATCACTATTTAGGGTTAAGTCCTTTAACCAGGGTCCTATTTGTAAAACATTAAAACAATACAACTTGTTTGAAATTTTTGCCTAGTGAATGCACTCTAGGTGTGTCAAACATATGCAATGCCCATGCTCATGATGCCATGCTCAAGTTTTAGTTATAGTAACACCAGGGGTGTTACATCCTTCCCCCCATAAAAGAATCTCGTCCCGAGATTTAAAGTCCTAGGGTGAGTAATGGAAAAGGAAATGTGTCACATTTTTATTTCCTTATTTTTGGTACAAGGCAAGGGTGGTGTGGGGGTTCATTCCTTTACTACACAGCTATACAAACTTTACAACTTACAAGAGGCTAGAAAGCCTGGGAAATTCTTATCTAAGAAATCTTGGGTTTCCCATGTAGCCTCATCTTCCGAATGCTGGTTCCACTGTATCTTATAAAACTTGAGAGTCTTTCTCCGGGTAACCCTGTCCTTTTGATCCAGGACTCGAATGGGATGTTCTGAGTACGTTAAGTCTGGTTCCAGGACAACATCAGTCACTTCAACGGTTCGATCGGGAACCCGAAGACACTTCTTCAATTGCGATACATGGAACACATTATGTACAGCAGACAACGTTTCGGGGAGCTGAAGTCGGTATGCCACTGGTCCACATTGCTCTAGTACCAGGAATGGACCAATGTACCTGGGTGCAAGTTTTCCTTTAACCCCAAAACGCGATACGCCTTTCATTGGTGAGACCTTCAGGTAAACATAGTCTCCTTCCAGGAAATACAAGGGCCTTCGCCGTTTGTCTGCGTAACTCTTCTGACGAGCTTGGGCTTTCTTCATATTATGAACTATTTTCTGAACCTTTTCTTCGGTTTCTTTTACCATATCAGGCCTAAAGAAATACCTTTCACCAGGTTCAGACCAATTTAGCGGAGTTCGACACCGACGTCCGTATAAAGCTTCAAAAGGTGCCATCTTGATACTTTCTTGATAACTGTTATTATATGAAAACTCCGCCAAAGGTAAACATTCATCCCATTTTGGTGAGAAATCCAGGACACATGCCCGCAGCATATCTTCCAGTATTTGGTTCACTCTCTCAGTCTGCCCACTGGTTTGAGGATGATAGGCCGAACTGTGGAGTAACTTAGTACCCAAAGATTTGTGAAGTGCTTCCCAAAACTTGGCTACAAATTGAGGTCCACGATCCGACACTATGGTCTTTGGAACACCATGCAGACTAAGAATACGAGCAATGTACAATTGGGCGTAGACAGTAACCGGGGAATTTGTCTTGACCGGCAGAAAGTGAGCAGTCTTTGTAAGCCGATCAATTATAACCCAAATAGAGTCATACCCTTTTATCGTCCTGGGCAGTCCCACAATAAAGTCCATGCTGATGTCTTCCCATTTCCATGTTGGTATTGGTAATGACTGCAATGGACCAGCAGTTTTCATGTGTATGGCTTTGACACGTCTGCAAGTGTCACACTTAGCCACATAGCGTGCAATTTCAATCTTCATCTTCGTCCACCAGTAATGTTGTTTTAGATCATGATACATCTTAGTGCTTCCCGGATGAATAGAATAGCGACTAAGATGCGCTTCATCTAAGATTTGCTGGCGGAGTTCTTCATTCTTTGGCACTACTATGCGGTTGTTAAACCATAACACACCTTGATCGTCTTCCTTGAAACATTTGGCTGTACCAGCCCTTATCTTCTCTCGTATGTGCTTCATGCCCAGATTATCCTTTTGAGCATCAATTATCCTTTGCAAAATGGTTGACTCAAGCTTTAGCTGATTCAGAGTCCCTTGTTGGATTATCCCCAGGTTTAACTTCTCCATTTCTTGACATAACGTATTCTCGGAGGCTTTTGCTATAAGACAGTGGCAGGAAGTCTTACGACTCAATGCATCTGCCACCACATTGGCCTTGCCTGGGTGATAATGGATCTCCAGATCATAGTCTTTAATGAGCTCGAGCCATCGTCTTTGCCTCATATTTAACTCTGACTGGGTAAATATATACTTCAAACTTTTATGATCGGTATATATGTGACAGATATTTCCCAGCAGATAGTGACGCCATATTTTCAGGGCATGAACCACAGCAGTTAGCTCTAGATCATGTGTTGGATAATGCTCTTCATGTCGGCGTAACTGCCTTGAAGCATACGCAATTACTCGGCCCTCTTGCATCAGCACACAGCCGAGTCCACTGCCTGACGCATCACAATATACATCAAAAGGCTTAGTGATGTCCGGTTGATCCAAAACCGGAGCAGTGGTTAATAGTGTCTTCAATTGCTCAAAGGCTACATTACATTTAGAAGACCAATTGAACTTAGTATCATTCTTCAATAAACTTGTGATTGGCTTCACAAGCTTAGAAAAATCTGGTATGAATCTGCGATAATATCCCGCTAGTCCAAGAAAACTCCGGACTTGGTGAACAGTTGTTGGGGGTTTCCATTCCAGAATATCTTTGACCTTGCTAGGATCTACCGCAATTCCTTTAGCTGATAACACGTGCCCCAAAAATTGAATTTCCTCCAGCCAGAACGCGCACTTGCTGAACTTGGCATACAGCTGATGTTCCCTCAGGCGCGTCAATACAATCCGTAGATGCTGAGCATGCTCCTCTTCATTTTTAGAGTATATCAAAATATCGTCGATGAAGACCACCACGAACTTGTCTAACTCGGGCATGAACACCGAGTTCATCAAATAGGTGAAGTGGGCAGGAGCATTTGTGAGCCCGAAAGACATTACCAAGTATTCAAACAATCCATACCGCGTAGTAAATGCGGTCTTCGGTATATCCTCGGGCCGAATACGGATTTGATGATAGCCCGACCTGAGATCAATTTTGGAAAATACCCTCGCCCCAGTCAGTTGATCAAATAAGATGTCGATCCTTGGAAGAGGGTACTTATTCTTGATAGTGACCTCATTTAGGGGCCGATAGTCCACGCACATGCGCAAGGTTTGATCCTTCTTCTTCACAAAGATGGCGGGACAACCCCATGGGGACGAGCTTGGCCGGATAAATCCTTTGTTCAGTAGATCTTGTAATTGAATCTTCAATTCCGCCAACTCATTAGGGGGCATACTGTACGATCTTCGAGAGATGGGAGCCGTACCGGGCTTTAACTCAATTACAAATTCTACATCTCTTTCAGGGGGTAGTCCAGGCAAATCTTCCGGAAATACATCTGGAAACTCACATACTACCGGAATGTTCTTGATCTCCGGTACAATGGCTTCAAATATTCTACCAGAAGCTTTGACTGGATTGGTTTTGGGGAGAGATAAAAGGATTTCTTCTTGATTATAGCTCAACCTGACGGTTCTGAGTTCAGTGTTGAGAATGGCCTTGTATTGGGTTAACCAATTCATACCCAAAATTACATCTATATCCTGACCTTTTAGAACAATCATGTTAGCAGGAAAGTTCCGTCCGGCCATGGTTACTGGCACTTCATAGGCCACTTCTCTAGTAAAAATGTGTCCCCCAGGTGAATGAATTTTAAATCCCTCTTTTGATTCATGACATGCAATGTGATGTTGCTCCACAAATGTCTTGCTAATGAAGGTATGCGAAGCACCAGAATCAAAAAGAATAATTGCAGGGTGACTGGCCACAGGGAACGTACCCATCATCACCGGCTCTCCCTCCGGTGTAGTAGCCACTTACGTATAATATACTCGCCCCGTTTTCTTGGTATTCTTGCCCGAAGTACTTCCCTTGCCTGGAGCTGAATTCCCCGATCCTTGCTGATTATTGGCCTGATTTTGCCTAGGATAGGGGCAATCTTTAATAAAATGCCCAGATTTGCCACAGTTAAAACATCCAGTTGAAGAACTTGGCAAAGCAGGGAATCGAGTGCCTGGGGCACCCGGCTGACTTTGGACAGTAGGGGCTTTGTTGGGACGAATAATTATGGGCTGCTTGAAAGGGAAAGATGGTGCACTTGAACCGTTCTGGTTAGAGGGCCGGAGAATAAACCGTTGCCTCTTTACCGGGCCCTGACTAGGCCTATCACCACTGAATCCCTTACTTTTCCCAGAATTTGCATATTTTGCCTCCACAGATAAGGCTGTACTGACAGCCTTCCCATAGGTAAGATCAATACATGCAGCCATTTTTCGCTGCATCCGGTCATTTAGACCTCTCATAAAACAGTTCCTTTTCTTCAAATCGGTATTCACCTGATCAATTGCATATTGTGACAGGTGATTGAACTTGTTGAGATACTGATTAACAGTATCTCCCCCTTGTTTCAGTTTCATAAACTCTTCTTGTTTCATGTGCAGCACTCCCTCTGGTATATAGTGCTCGCGGAAGGCTGCTTTAAATTCGTTCCATGTAATTTGATGGTTGTCCAGTTGGATAGCCACAAAGTTTCCCCACCAAGTACTGGCAGGGCCTCGGAGTTGCTGTGCCGCGAACAATGGCTTCTGTGTTTCCGAACAACGAAGAAGGCCAAACTTCTGTTCAATGACCCGTATCCATTCGTCGGCTTCGAGCGGGTCTTCTGCTTTGATGAAGAGAGGCGGACGAGTTTCGGAGAAATCCAGATAAGTAGTCTCACGGGGACCTTGTTGAAAACCTCTTCCTACTTGTTGCTGGAGCTGCTGCTGACCCGCCATTTCCCGAAGGAAGCGGGTATTGTCGGCGGTGGCACTCACCAAGGCAGCAATTGCCTCGGCTAGCGTGGGTGGAACTGGAGGTGGATTCGGGGTAACATCCCGACCCCCAGATGTTCCGGCTGCGTCCTGTCCGCGAGTCCTGGTCGGCATCTGAGGCAAAAACATTTGAATAAACATAATGTGCCAAAGAAAACCTTCCATTTTACATTACTATAAAGAGTAATGATACAGACTCGATATTACATAACAGGATACATTACCCATTTTACAAAAGTTTAACCTATTGTACAACGGTACACCCTACAATACACTACTCTACTTTTATTACACCATTAGTCCTGCTTTCCGTTGCTTTTGGCGGCTTCATTGTCAGGTGTGGGAGTCCAGACGTCAACCAACCTCAAAGAAGGAGGGGGTTCAAAAAGATCTAACTCCCCACCCAACGCGCGTCCCGCAACGTGAGAGGGTCCGGCTCCTGACTCAGCAGAGTGTACAGGCTCACTAGGGTGTAATTGTGAGTATAACACATGGACTTCCTCATGCAAAGTATTGCAGTAGACCTGCAGGTTGTCGACAGCTGAGCTAAGTTCTTTAATTCGGGCCTGAGCCCTCGCTTCCTTAGCACATGCCAACATACGAGACTGTACTGCCCAGTCAAGTGCTAAGTCCCGATCAGCCAGCTGATCCTGCAAGTGACAGATGTCCCTTCTTAGTTCGTTGATTCTATCTCCGTCTGCAATCCAAGCATTGGTCCTGTGTTGCAGCGTTGCTTGAAGTCGACGCACTTCGGCTTCCAAGTCTCCTATAGGATCATTACTTCCGCTGCTACTGCTTTTGTGTCGAGGGGCTAGTTGATGCCGGGGTACTCCAATCGGTCCCGTTGACTTACGTGCCGTTAGCCTTGTGCGTGGCGGCATCTTTCTAAGGGGGGAAATTTATTAGCATAATTCTTAGCATGATGCATGAATAAGTACAGAATCAACCTTGGTCGATTCAACCTTCTATACATTGCACTCTTCCTATCTGGTCTTTAAGATAAACTCTTCAGAATACTTAGGTAAGAAGACAAAAGAATCTTTAGGTAAGACTTTTGAAAATCTTTTTGAAGATGCCTTATAATATCTGCAAAGAAGGGCTACGCTCCGATACCAGCTGTGACGGAACCTCCCAAGTAATCAGGCCCACCTACAGTTGTCCTTGTCTAACAGACATCAGACACCCTGTAGATGTTCCTAAGTTACTTGACAAGCTCGGTATCTTTCCCGACCTTACCAGGAACGTTTCACCCGTCTTGCAGACATTACAGATCATCGGAGATGAAGAAATGCGGAAGCGAATTACATAAACTTATATTTATTTCAACAGCAAGCTCGAGTTAATTTATTACAGACCAGTCTAAAAGTGAGTGCATAGAAGTAATAATTATACAAACCAAGGGAGACACAAACTTCTCCCGATAAGCAAAAGAAAAAGATCCTAGGTGGAGGACCGAGTCCTCCCGCACTTCAGTCTTGTTTTTCTTCTTTGGGAACCACCTTGGCACAGAAGCAGCAAAAGTCTGCTACTTCCCCACCTAAAAACAACAAAGGGATAAACCCTGAGTATGGAATTACTCAGCAAGTCTTACCCGACTAAGGAAAAGACTCTCAAGGGTATGCTGGTTATATGGGAGTCAAGGTAAGGCTTCTCAATAATCAAAGACTCTGTTTTGCAGAAATGCTTACTAAAGTGGATCCTTAAAAATCCAATTTTATTTGTCAAGTTAGGTAAAATTACCTGCACTAGAGTTCTTTCTACCCTAGTTCAATCACTGGTCCTGCACTAGCCAATTTCTTTAACAAAAACCCATCATCTTTAGTGGAATGCTACGTGTAAGTCAGTGGCCAAGTCTCCATAACCGCGGAGGTACGGCGATCTGAATCGATTATACTCAGCTGAGGATCTCCAATCACACGACATATGTAGCACTTAACCCTTGCATATGTCAACCCGCCACCGGGGTTCTTAAGACCGGATCAGGTTCACGCAAACCGAGAGCACAGATACACCACCGTCCAGCCTCTTGCCACGGAGGGTACACGCTACTCTCGCCACCGCTCCACTCCCATTTCGTGTTATCTTATTCCGGCCTTAGTCTACCCGAGGCAAGGCTTACCCATGACGAGGCATGTGACCAGTTAAAGGGTCCTCGGTCAGTAGGCCTACATCGACAAGGTCCTTAATCGACTCAGACGGAGACACTACACCGAGACTCCTTTCTCGTGCAAGTCACCCACCCGGTCTCAGCTTAATCATTTCAAACCCAAAGTTTGGTACCTGGCAGAGGTACATCTTTTCCGATGTTGAACCCATCACGGCCATGATGGATCCACCATCAAGTTTTATTTTCGAAAACATCCCTCCCACTTTGCCAAACATCTTTTGTAAAACAAATCCTTTTGTTTTTCTAAAGCAATACTAAGCATAGTAAAACCTTTTTGTAAAAACAGGATTTCAAGGAGGGTAATCAAGATCAAGGAAGGTAATGCAGGAATTGTTTAATCAATCAACTCCTATCACCTAATGCAGCAAGCAAGTGAGAAAGATTTTAAAAACATCAAGGGAGGTGGCAAATGCACCGGGGCTTGCCTTTGTTATCAGGTGAGTCCTGCTCGGATCCACAAATATCGAAATAAAAGCAGTTGCCTGCTTGAGGATCAGAGGTGGGTGGTATCCCTTCTTCAGAGACTTCTTCTTCTTCTTCGTGCTCTAATATAACCATATACATGCATAAGAATGGATGTCATGGAATGCTCATGAGGATGCAAAGATAATATAAACTTATTATTTATGTCTTGAGTACAACTTTCCTTCACGGTACTCCGAGAACCTAGGGTTTCCGGAGTCAGTAAAGGAGTTCATGGAGCAGGGGGGGTGGTTTTGGGTTCTAGTTATCAAACAATGTTCAAATCAAACCAAACTTTACCCATGGCTTCTAAATAATGTGAACAGCTCACATAAAAAGTTTGGGAAATTTTGGACTTATTATTGATTTTCTAAAAATCCAGAATCAATGGTTTAGGCTATTTTAAATACCCTAAAATTCCCTATTTGATCTAAAAATCATGAGTTTATTTTTATTAAATACTAGGGAAAATAAGGAACCTAGGAAAATTGGTCTCATATTTTTAGGATTTTTCTATAATTTTCTACAGATTTCTAAAGCTCTGCGGAAAAAGAAAAAGAAAAAGCTTCAACAGTAACGGGCTGAAATCAGCCCAGACGGCCCAGATCCGCGCGGAATCGCGCGCGCGCCCGCGCCCGCGAGGCGATCTTGCGCAGAGGCCCTCGGTGTTTTAGTTAAACCAGAACAGGGTCGTTCACTATTGCGCAGAGTCACTGACACTTACAAAAAGGCCCCTGCGGTTCTATCAATTCACAACCGAAAGTCCCCGACGGCGCTCGCGCACCGCCGCGCTCCGGCGAGGACCTACGCCGGCCGATTGGGGCTAAGACTGGGTTCTCCGAGCGGCGGACATGAAATTGGGGTCAGCCTGACTACTTCCCCTAACTTAATTGCACCATTGGTGAATTATGGAGCTCCGGCCACGGTGACCGTAAGCAAAGCGGCAATATGATCGTGTTCCCGGCGACTGGGGGTCTCCCGGTTCAATTCGGTGGCTCGGCAAGCATTACGGAGGTGGGAGGGTACTCAAACGAAGTAGCAGAGGACCGGGGCTGACCTGTGGAGGGCTGACCACGGCGAGCTCAACTCTACGGCGGCGGAAAACCAATTTGGGGGAAACTCCGAATTCAAGCACACGAGTGGATGATTGTGGCCGATTAGCGGTGGCTGGATGCGTGAGGATATGGTGAAGCTCACGGCGGGGTCAATTTATAGAACCCCGAGGCGGTGGCGCTTAATTTAAGCGACTAGCGGAGGTGGCCGGAGATAAGGAAGAAGACGTCGCGGTGAAATCGTGGCTAATGGCGTGGCAAGCTCCCCGTCAACGATGGGATGGCCTAGAGGAGTCACGACGGCACGGTGGAAGAGTTGAGCCACGCGGCACCCGGCCGAGAGGCGGCGGTCGACGGCGAGCACTTTACCGCGGGCGGTGAGCCAGGGGAGATGAGCCGTGGCCGATCGGGGTGACTTCCAGCTCACCGGTGACGAGGACCTTTACCGTGACAGACTTATCTGGTGACCGCCGAGCACGAATCACGGCGAACGACGATCGACGGCGATGGCTATCGGCGACGAGCAGGAACATAATCTTCTTCAGTATACCTGTTACTGTACCATGTGAATACCAGTTCAGAGTGACTGACAGAGCACATTAGAGCCCAGTTTTCTCAAATTTTTGTGTGAAAGCTAAGCCAACTCTCTGTAGTAAAGTTGTAGAACTATAATCCCTCTACAACTTTGCTACAATGTGTATTCACAAAAAGTCACTGGATCAAGGTTTAATTCACCCACAAAGTCGACTCTGTTACACTGGAAAGCTGATTTTCAGAATGAACAAGTCTGACAGTCAAACTTTGATTGGGTTTTCCTCCAAATTTCTCATAACAACTAAGCTCACACTCTTTAGCAAAGTTGTTCTCCTATAATGGGTCTTCAACTTTGATGTGGTGACCTAGGGCAAAAACCCTATATCCTGAAAGATACAAGGCTCCAAAGTTGAGCCAATATCACTGAAATCCAGACTTAGAATAAACTCACATGAGGTCTATTTTGCATTTAAGTCCAAAACCTAGGGTTTGGCTTTCAAATCCACATATTTGTGAACCAAAGGACTTAAGAAACCTATTTGGCTTGGTTTTTGCACTTTAACCCAAAAGTGGGTTAATTTTGCACATAGGCCCCCAGGGTTTAGTTTTAGGGTTTCCCAGGGTTCCAATTAGGGTTTCTGGTATTCCAGGGGTATAAGTGGGATTCAACTTTATTCTTGGAGTCATTTTATGACTTTTACCCTAGAGCTTTTAGGTTTTCTCAACTTAGGTTAAGTGTTACCCCTTTAATCACTATTTAGGGTTAAGTCCTTTAACCAGGGTCCTATTTGTAAAACATTAAAACAATACAACTTGTTTGAAATTTTTGCCTAGTGAATGCACTCTAGGTGTGTCAAACATATGCAATGCCCATGCTCATGATGCCATGCTCAAGTTTTAGTTATAGTAACACCAGGGGTGTTACATCGAGGGATATTTTTGACAGAAAATCCTTCGAAGGAGGCTTCGATTCTTCGTACCGTGTCCAGATATTTTTCAAGCTTCGGATCTTTAGCCTTGCAACTCTTGTCGATATGACCCGAAACAACCTGGGAATCAGTTTTAAGGATGGCCCTTCTGATTCCCATTGCTTTTAATTTCCGAAGGCCCAAAAGTAGGGCTTCGTACTCAGTAATATTGTTTGTACAGCTAAAATCGAGTCTTGCCACATAACAAGTTTTAACTTTGGATGGTGAGACCAACACAGTGGCTGCTCCTGCTCCGAAGGTTCCCCAAGACCCATCGCAAAACACTGTCCACACTTCGGCATCTTTATTTGTTTCTTCATCATGAGCCCCTGGCGTCCAATCGGCAATGAAATCTGCCAACGCTTGAGACTGGATCGAGGATCTATGCACATAATCAATGCAAAATTCATTGAGCTCTGCAGCCCATTTTCCAATCCGTCCAGTAGCTTCTCTATTTCTCATAATGTCCTTCAACGGTTGCGAAGAAGGAACAATAATATTGTATGCTTGAAAATAATGCCGAAGCTTCCTGGATGCCATCAAAACAGCATATAATACCTTCTCCAATTCTGTATAGTTTTTCTTTGACACACTAAGGACTTCAGATACAAAATACACTGGAACCTGCTTCTTGACTTGGCCATCGAGCTTCTCCTGGACAAGTGCTGCACTTACTGCTGAGTGCGAAGCTGCCACGTATAACAACAAAGGAGCCCCTGGCGTTGGTGGAGTTAATGTTGTTAAATCTATCAAATATTGCTTCAGTTCTTCAAAGGCTTTTTGTTGATTTGATCCCCATTGAAAGACTTCGGCTGATTTCAGCACTTCGAAGAATGGTAAATTTCTTTCTGCTGATCTGGATATGAATCTATTGAGAGATGCCAGCCTCCCTGCCAATCTTTGGGCCCCCTTTCTTGTAGTTGGTGGCTCCATTCGAAGTATAGCTTCAATTTTACTTGGATTAGCTTCAATTCCCTTTGTTGAAACCAAGCATCCAAGAAATTTCCCCTTCTTTACTCCGAAGACACATTTTTCTGGATTCAGCTTTAAGCCAGCTTGTCTGAAACTGGCGAAGGTCTCCTGCAAATCAGCAATATGATTTTTCTGTTTCGTGCTTTTTACAATGATGTCATCAACATAAGTTAGCACATTTCTGCCTATCTGAGACTGGAGGACCTTCGCAGTCATTCTGCTGAAACTTCCTCCAGCGTTTTTGAGCCCCTCAGGCATCCGAAGATAGCAATATGTGCCACTTGGGGTTATGAAACTAGTCTTCGGCTCATCTTCCTTCTTCATCCAGATTTGATGATAGCCTGAGTAACAGTCTAGCAGACTCATAAGCTCTGAAGAAGCTACTGCATCAACCAAAGAGTCTATCCTTGGCAATGGGAATTCGTCCTTCGGACAAGCCTTGTTGAGATCTGTAAAATCGATACACATTCTCCACTTGTCGTTGGCCTTCTTTACCATAACAGTGTTAGCTAGCCATTCTGGGTATTTTACTTCTCTGATAACTCCTGCACTGAGGAGTCTTTTTACTTCATTACGAGCACCTTCGGCCTTATCATCAGACATTTTCCGGAGCCTCTGCTTTCTGGGTCTGAAGGATGGGTCAACATTGAGCGAGTGTTCAATAACATCCCGATTTACTCCGCAGAGGTCATTGGCTGACCATGCGAAAACATCTTTGTTGTTGAACAAAAACCTTATCAAGGTTTTCTCCTGCTCTTCGGATAATTGAGAGCCCAACAGCACCTTCTGCTCTGCTATGTCCTCACATAAGAGCATGGGCTTCGGCTGATCTGCTGAAGCTGCTTTCTCCCTTCTGAATTTGTACTGTTCACAAGCTTCAGCTCCATCTATATTATGGATTGCTTTTGAGTCAGTCCAGCTTCCTTTGGCCCTTCTGGCAGCTTCCTGACTTCCATGAATAGCGATGGGTCCTTGATCCGAAGGTATCTTCATGCAAAGATAGGCAGGATGAAGAATTGCTTCGAAAGCATTGAGGGTGCCACGGCCAATAATTGCATTGTAAGGGTATTCCATGTCAACAATGTCAAACACAACTTGCTCAGTTCTAGTGTTGTTGATGAAGCCGAAGGTCACTGACATGGTGATCTTGCCCAGCGCTACAATCTGTCTTCCTCCGAAGCCACAGAGAGGGTGCGTAGCATCATGAATCTTATCTTCTGGCTCTTGCATTTGCCTGAAGGCCTTAGCAAATATGATATCAGCTGCACTGCCTGTATCAACCAAGACATTGTGAACCAGAAATCCTTTGATAACACAAGAGATAACCATGGCATCGTTGTGTGGGTAATCCTTGAGTTGAAGGTCCTCTTGGGAGAAGGTAATAGGAATGTGAGACCATCTCGACTTGATGAAGGGTCCTTGCACCCCAACATGCTGTACCCTTCTCTGTGCTTCCTTCTTCTGCTTCTTGTTGGCTGGCTCTGAACATGAACCACCTGTTATCGGGAACAGCAGCTTCGGAACCGAAGCAGCTCCAGCTTGATCATTGAACGAAGCCATCAGCTCAAAAAAGTGGAAGTGAGTTCACCGGAGATAGGCGCCAATGTTGGGGACTTGTTCTCAAATGCTATGAATTAAGAACAAGGCAACACAGAAAGAAGTTAATGGTTAATGTCCTTCGTCTTCCGAAGCGTTATTTCCCTCAGGATATAACGATTTCGGACGAAGGTTATGAAAGACATACCTTCATCATCACAGTTTATATTGATAAAAGAAAAAGCATATGAAACATGAAAGAATACATGAATAATCATATAACATTATTAAGTGTCATCATTGTATGATTATGGAAGAATAAGAACAATATTGAATTACATTTGTACCTTCGATCTGGTGGAAGGCCAAAAATACAAGCGTGACGCACGAGCGAATACCAGTCAGCGTGAACAGTACGGGGGTACTGTTCATCTATTTATAGACACAGGACACAGCCTGTGAAGAATTACAATTATGCCCCTCATAAAAGTTTACAACATTGACTCGGACCTTTATGGACTAAAAGGTCATTCTATCTTTAAGTCGGTTTGTAATACCGAAGCTTCATAAAGAGGAACCTTCGGTCATCTTCTGCGGACAGCTTCAGCCGAAGCTGCTTCTTCCTACAAGGCCTTCGGCGCGACGAAGCATAGCCCCAACAGAGAGGTTGGCCGCGCGGGAGAACGAGCCGACGCGTAAGGCTCTCGCTCTCTCTCCCACGCGAACGCTTGTAACCCCCTACTGCAAGCGCACCCAGCCGCCCTGGGCGCAGGACAACACGAAGGCTGCGGTTTCCCCTCGCCGTTCTCCCCCCTTTGTGTCCCGTCTCGCGCTGACCCATCTGGGCTGGAGCACGCAGCGACAATTTACTCGTCGGTCCAGGGATCCCCCGGGGTCGAAACGCCGACAATTGGTCTCCAAGAAACCAACAAAAAAAGCTTTGAGGATTCTTGGCCGAATTCTATTGGCGGCAATAGAAATTTTGCGTGGTTTTGGTCTCCTCCAAATGGGAGATTTGGGGGCCTCCTTGTAGGGTTTGATGCTGATATTTTTGATGTGAGAGAAAAAGAATTGGGAGAGTTCATGATCCGAATTCTTGTGGTCCATAAAGAAAAAGGCTTTATTTGGAATTTCATCAATGTTTATGGTGCTGCTCAAAATGATCAGAAACAAAAATTTCTTAGTGAATTGTCTTCATTCTGTTCCAAGTGCATTCACCCAATGTTGGTGGGTGGTGATTTTAATATTTTAAGGCAAGAAACAGACAAAAATAAACCTAGAGGTACGAATAAATGGAGTTCTTTATTTAACTCTATAATTGTCTTTCATAACTTGATTGAGCCTGATCTTAGTGATAGGCTTTATACTTGGTCCAACAACAGAGATCTCCATACTTATGAGAAGTTAGACAGGTTTCTCGTTAGCCTGAATTGGGATCTGCATTATAATAATGTGAGTGTCTCTAGGCTTAGTAGAACCTTCTCTAATCATGTTCCTTTATGTCTCAGAACTGATTGCTCGCCCCCCTTGAAGAGAGATTTTAGGTATGAGTTGTGCTGGAAGCTTAGGCCTGATTTTAAAAAATTAGTCTGGGATAACTAGTCCTTGCCTGTCAGAGGCAAAAAAAGTATTGATATCTGGAAAGAAAAGACGAAGCGTCTTAAAAAAAGGTTGAAAGGCTGGAACATAAATGTGGAAGGGAGATATTCAAAACTCAAAAAAGAATTGACATGTAAAATTGATATGTTAGATAAAAAAGCAAAATAATGGGCATTTCGGACTTTGAAAGACTTGGAAAACTTGAATTGGAGTGGAATCTGAAAAATATGATGGCCGAAGAAGGGTGTAAGAGAAAACAAACCGCGAGAGAAAAATTTATTAATGAAGGTGATGAGAATACCAGGTACTTCCATCTTATTGCTAAAGGAAGAAAAAGAAGAGTCAAGATTCTTTCTTTGTTGCATGAGGGGGCATCCGTGGATGATGCCGCTGGCATTAACAAAATCGCGACATCTTTCTATAAAGAACTTTTTGGTCCCTCTGTGTCTTCTAGTATTAATTTGACAAATCTTACAATGAATCAGCTGTCTAATGTGGACCGGTCTTTTCTTACTGCTCCTTTTTGTATCAATGAGATTACAAAAGTGGTGCTTGATTTGAAACACAACAGTGTTCCCGGTCCCGATGGTTTTCCCGCTGAATTCTTTCAAGATTTTTGGGAGCTTATATACCTTGATATTTGGAATTTATTTAAAGATTTTTATGATGGAAATCTTGATATTGAAAGATTAAATTATGGGATGGTTACTCTTTTACCAAAGGTGGATAATGTTGTTGAAATGAAGAACTTTAGACCTATTTGCCTTTTTAATGTTTGCTATAAAATCATCACCAAAGTGTTGAATAACAGATTGGCTCTTTGCATCAAAAAAGTGATAAGTGAATCACAGTATGGTTTTATTCAAGGTAGATACATAATGGATGGGGTGGTATCTCTCAATGAGATTCTTCACGAGGTTAAAAAGAAAAAACATAGTGGTGTGGTGCTGAAGCGCCCCAATCCTCTGGGACTCAAATGTGATACAATTACTAGTCCCAGGAGGCTAGTAAACACATTTATACATCAGATGATTACAGATCTGCTTAAACGACAAACCTATAAAGGTGGCGAACAACTTTAAGAGTTGGTCCACAACTCGGGATATAACATCAGAGTGGGGCTGGAGCAGCCCGATATACGCAGCGAAGCAAATCAGCGGTCCAACAGCCACAGGCAAGGTTGGGAACAGTCGTAACTCTTACTCGATCTCCTTTTTCTGAAAAAAATAAATAAGCAAGGGTGAGTACAAACGTACTCAGCAGCCCACCTTTACCCGCAGAATGGGGAAATCAGATATAATGCATGGAATATGTGGAGCTCAGGATATTTGTAGAAACAGCAATATTTTATGCAGGGTTGTTTTGTAAAACATTTTGTATTTTTCAAAGCGCGTCCTCTCCCAAAGGAGCAGGAAGTTTTTCAATATTAGAACAAAAATCCCCTGGACTAAACCATCCAGGTATCTCAGCAGTTTCCCACTAGTTTTCATTTTCAAAAACAGCTACTGGACTTCCCGTCCACCATAGCTCACGACTCAACCACCGAACCTTTTAAAAACCATTTTTCTCAAACGCACCCTTTTTTGAAAACAAAACATTAATTGCCATACCATACCAGACTCGTCCATTCCTGTGGACACAGACTATTCGAATAGGTTTTCAAACTCTGTGCAGAGGTGTACACTTTACCCACTAGTCCGGCTCTGCGATCTCATGATCAGTGAGATCCGAATCCGAATCTCTTTCTTTCCCCGCACGTCCTAACCTTAACGGTTATCCGGAAGGAGTCAGGCCACCACCATGTCCAAACCGGACAAAACTTTCCCCCTCCTTATCCTCCCGGTGCTCCCCAGCCTTCATAACCCTGGGGTTGGACCGTACGAGTTCAGATTGAGTGACTGCCCACACAGTCTCGAGTGGTTGTACTTATCATGAGTACAGGTAGTGAAAGATGACAAACCAGTCCTTATACGAGGGGACAATCCTTCTGCTCACGCCTAAACCAGCTGAGCCATCACCTTAGGCCCTCCCCTAAACCAGGGAGTCCCTGATCATCCCTACTCAAAGGTGATAAGGGTGAAAACCCTTCATCATACACATTTTGAAAAGCATTTTCCTTTGAAAAACTCACACCTTTTCTCAAATCATTTGTATCAAATATATTAAGGATTGATTGCGGCAAGCGGCTTGGGTGGCCATAATAACTTGTCTCAAAATCATATCATGCATAAAATAACAGGCTGAGGGTTGTGGTTGAAAAATCATAGGTAATTTATGCATCAAAGGGATCCAGTGAGCTTGCCGTGCTTATCCGGCGAAGGGGAAAGAGAGCTCGCGGAACTGGCTTCTGGCTCCTAGCGTAGACTTGTAGATCTGGCCTTCACGAGACGGTACAAACGCTCCGATAACTATGCAACATGAATAAGCAAACATACAAACCAACAAGTATACCAACAAATATTTAGTATAGTGGTCAGAATAGTGATATATGGATGGGTAGAGTCTTGAGTAGAATATGTGTCATGTGGTGTTGAGATACTGCTGGTGGTGGAGCGAAGGTGCTTACCAGGAGGGTGGACTGGAGACGAAGCGACACTATGCGTGTAGCTGGCAGAGCAGAGTAACTGAGTGAGTGGGGTGTTTGCCTTGGCTGAGGGTGTTGCGTGTGTGTGGAGAGGGAGAGGGTAGCTAGGTGTATTTATAGCTGGGTGTATGTGGTGTAGCACAGCGAAGTTCACTGTTGGTGAGAATAGTGACGAATGAATCGTCTGACTTAATATGAACAGGAGAGTTATAGGCAGAATATGGGACGAGAGTATTTTGGGATTTTTCTGGAACATGAACCATGCTTAAGGGATGGCATGGTTGGATAGGGAATAGTTTGATAAGAATTTAGAAACGAGAATTATTGGAATCTGAGTTTGGAAGCCTGGTTCGAAGGAATCTCAAGTTAAGCGTGCTCAACTTGGAGAAACCTAGGATGGGTGACCAGATTGGAAGTTCCCTACTGGAATGAAAATCACAGTCACCGGAGTTTGTATAACTGGAATATGGGTCTCGCTGGTCTTAGGTGGACTGGACAGCATGATGGATGAGTAGTTGAAATTTGGGGTAATCGGATGATCGATGAATAGTAACGGTGAATAGTAACGGTAAAAAGTAACAGTAAAAAGTAACGGTAAATAGTAACGGTAAAAAGTAACGGTAAAAAGTAACGGTAAACGGTAAAAAGTAACGGTAAACGGTAAAAAGTAACAGTAAATAGTGACGGTAAATAGTGATGGTAAATAGTGACGATGAACGAACGATGAACGATGAATAGGAACTATGAACGAACGATGAACGATCGAATGATCAAACGAACGAACGATCGAACGATCGGACGAACGAACCATGAACGATCGGACGAACGATCAAACGATCGGACGAACGAACGATCGGAATTTCAGCAGCATAACGGCAGGAAAAAGATTATTTGGACGAACGATCGAATGATCGGACGAACGGACGAACGAACCATGAACGATCGGACGAACGATCGAACGATCGGACGAACGAACGAACAAACTAAGAATAGGGGGACGAACGATCGAAGAACGATCGAACGATCCTTGTGCTAGTGTGTGCTTGTGTGGAAGGTGGAGTGGGACTGGGCGTGTGGGTGTGGGGGGGAAGGGAGTTGCCATGAAATGGCTTGGGGTGGGATGAGAGGAGGCCCTTGCCCCTCTATTTATAGCCATGGTGGGGGATTAGGGGGAGGGATGAGAGGATTAGTGGGAGGATGAAAGGATTAGTGGGAGATTAGCATGGATTTGTCTTATATGAGTGTAATTAGCTTGTAGAGCTCACCATATGACACCGGAGGCATACATATACGTATGAGCATGAGGAAAGTTATGAAGAAAATATTTGTAGGGACTTCAAAATTGATTCTGAAGGTATTTCTCAGGAAGAAACTACTTGGAGATATATCAGTGTAATATTTGGGCAGTATTTCTGAAAGAGTTTGAGGGTGATCACTGGGGAAATATTTGTAGGATATTTTGAGGAGGATTTTAGAGAGAATATAGACCACTATATTTTATTTGTTGATATCAACTTGCAAACAAACATTTTGAAACGAAATTTGAAATTCATTTTGAATTTAGGGCAAGTTTGAGAAAATTTCAGAATTTGAATTTTTGGGATGCTACAAATCTACCCCACTTAAAAGGAATCTCGTCCTCGAGATTCGGCTTAGAAGGGTTATGGGTATAGCTTTACTTCAGCTACATATCTTCACTTTGCAAACTCTTCGAGGAGATAGAGCTTCAACAAAATCTAGCCTTTGAGGAGCATCTAGTTGCCGATTGCAAACGCTGATTCTGGCTACTCAAAGAATCATCTTCAGGCTTCTAGGTTTCGCTTGGCAGCTAGCTTATTGAAGAAGCAACGATGCCGACACGCAAACCTTCCTCTTGCGAACTTCCACAAGCTTGCTACAGGCCTTCTTCTTTTTCTCCATAGCAGGAACCTTACTGGAACACTACCCCACTTAAAAAGAATGAGGTAGAACTCTTGAATCTTGGGGATTTGAACTCCTTGAAGTACCACATAACAAGGGTGTTACGGGGCCTTCTTCTGCTGTTGTTGCTTGACCAGGCTGCGGAGAGATGACTGACACAGGGTTGATTCTGGGAGAACCTTCTTATCTTTTCTTCACTATCTTCTTTTCTCTTCTCACTTTTCACTTTTCACTGCCTCTTTCTTTCTCTTTGCTCTTCCCACTGGAGGATTCTATCAAGGAGTATTATTATCATACACTGGAGGAAACCAAAGATTATGAACCATGTACAACAGTCTTCAACCCAAGAATCGCCAAGCATTGTGATCTTAGGGGCGAGGGAGTGGAAAATGGAGTTGCTTGCAATTTGGCGGAGGGGATTTATCTGGAGTGTGCTTTGCTTTGAGCGAGATGGGAGTTGAGGGAGCTGGTGGGGGAATTTATAAGCGAGTGGGGGTGCTCGGGTGCGGAGTGGCAATGACGGAGCAGGTGACACGCGGCAGCAGGTGCGACAAGGGGTGGGGGGGCTGTTGCCGGCGACGATGGTGGTGGTGGGTGCGCTGCAAAGGGAGGTGGGCGGCGGTAGTGCGCTGCAAAGGGGGGCATGGGCGGTGGTGGTGCGCATGGAGGCGAGCACGCGTGCGGGGGTACGAGTGAGTGGTGGGGTCGATGACTCTGATGTTTGTGGTCTCTGGTTCCAAGAATCTTTGCCTCTCTGTATGGTAATAACTCCTTCTGTCCTCTTTTTCTGCTCACTTTGACTCAGGGGCAGTGCTTTGATTCTCACGATCGGTCCTTTTGACTGAGCGGCTGAACAGGTTCCTTCTGTAGCTTATTCCAGGCTTCAAGGGTAAGCTTCTCGGTATCTTCTTGGGTAAGGTGCTTTTCTCTTGAGATGGGTTAAGATGAGAATGGAAGCATAAGGTGAGGATTAGCTCTAATTTGTGATCTATGTTTTTAGAGAAAACCTTTCTTAAAAAGAAAGAAAACACACAAGTTCAGCAATGATAAGCACAACAAATCAAATGTTTTGAACAAGGGAAGAATAGAGTTTTTCCAAAGCACGGACTACTCAGATTCGGGGGCTAAGCATAACTACTATTGCTCGGCTCCTGAACTGAGAACTATGCTAAATGCAACTTATGAGCACTATCGTTAAAGCATCACATATGCACTCAAAAGGGGAGAAAACATCAAGCGAAATTCATTTTGAAATGCCCTAGGGGGCCACACAAATAGAGTTTTGCAAAACACGAGTCTACACGATTACCTCTCATACATGCAGGGCTCTAGCCAAAGTGAAGAAAAACTTCACTACCCAATGCATGCAGAGGACTGGGCATAACTAACTTCAGATCAGGCAACTTCTCTTCTGGCAAGGCTAGCGCACAACTTCAATCTGAGACATCTCCTGGATGGGTCAAGAGGGAGTTGATGTTGATGACTTCTTCTGGCGGCGACTGAGATGGCAGGACAGGGTTGAACTCTTCTTCAAGCGGGACTAGCTCTTGTAGCTCCTCAGAGGGCAGCGGTGCTGGCGGGGTGCTTGCAGCTTCTTCCTTGACTTCAAGGGATGGTGCTGGAATCTTCTTCACGGAGAAGGGCTCAAACAACTCTAGCGGGGGATCTTGAGAGGACTTTGGGTGCTCTTGCTTATTCATAGCCTGAGGGAAGACTGGAATTCCTTCCAAGACTATGGCTCCTTCCGGTAGTTCCCAAGTCTTCTGATCTCCTCTGATAGAGACCGGGTGACCTTCAAGAATCTGGGGATCTTCAGCTCTGATGGGTTGAACAGGGTTGGATGAAGCGGGCTCTTGGATCCGCAGGGCTCTACGTTGGTTATGGGTTACCAAGTAGGCCTCTATCAACTTCTGGACATGCTCATCCTTGGCTTGCTTCAGGGCTTCAACAGCAATGGCTTCACGACTTTCCAAGGCAGCTACACGGGCTTGAGCTGTGGTGAGATCCACATGGAGCTGACGGTTGCGCTTCTCTGCGTCTTCTGCTCGGGCAATCATCTGACGGTGGTGCCGAGCCAAGAAATCATACTGTGCATCCAGGATGAGCAGGTATGCGGTGAGGTACACGACTGAGGGGTCGTCCTCAAGCAGCTGCTGACCTTCCAATGCACGCATCCTGTCCATCCAAACGGGACGGTCTCTCTGAAAGGGCAGAAAGAATCTGAGCGGGGTGTCGGCCACTTCTTCTTCATACAGTTGACACAGGTCCCTCAATGCCTTGCGAGCGACGACTTGGCAGGTGTCTTTGAATCTGTGCCCAGCAGCAGTGACACTCCATTCCACATGGTGTGGACTGGATCCAATGTACACAGTCACGACACACTTCTCTATGCCATGCTCGACGAATTCATGACCATCATACTCTGGCTGGCTCCTGATTCCGAGGCGAACTGTGCATGCTTTCAACAACTTGGGGAAACCATCTTCATTCTGGCAAAAGCTGGTTTGGCAGCGGACCTCCATCTGACTTCTGAGAGAAGGAAAG
Source organism: Zea luxurians (assembly GCA_029449295.1). Taxonomy (NCBI): domain Eukaryota; kingdom Viridiplantae; phylum Streptophyta; class Magnoliopsida; order Poales; family Poaceae; genus Zea; species Zea luxurians. Next base: position 114,007,478 of record JAOPSE010000006.1, on the reverse strand, counting down.
GAGGAAACCATTTTTGAAATGAAGGGATAAGAGCAAGAATTTTTTTAAAAAATAGTTTGGACTCAAAAACTTTTTGATCGGGCTAAGGGTTACGTCCTGCGGCCAACCTAACAGCTCTGATACCACCTGAAGCGCCCCAATCCTCTGGGACTCAAATGTGATACAATTACTAGTCCCAGGAGGCTAGTAAACACATTTATACATCAGATGATTACAGATCTGCTTAAACGACAAACCTATAAAGGTGGCGAACAACTTTAAGAGTTGGTCCACAACTCGGGATATAACATCAGAGTGGGGCTGGAGCAGCCCGATATACGCAGCGAAGCAAATCAGCGGTCCAACAGCCACAGACAAGGTTGGGAACAGTCGTAACTCTTACCCGATCTCCTTTTTCTGAAAAAAATAAATAAGCAAGGGTGAGTACAAACGTACTCAGCAGCCCACCTTCACCCGCGGAATGGGGAAATCAGATATAATGCATGGAATATGTGGAGCTCAGGATATTTGCAGAAACGACAATATTTTATGCAGGGTTGTTTTGTAAAACATTTTGTATTTTTCAAAGTGCATCCTCTCCCAAAGGAGCAGGAAGTTTTTCAATGTTAGAACAAAAATCCCCTGGACTAAACCATCCAGGTATCTCAGCAGTTTCCCACTAGTTTTCATTTTCAAAAACAGCTACTGGACTTCCCGTCCACCATAGCTCACGGCTCAACCGCCGAACCTTTTAAAAACCATTTTTCTCAAATGCACCCTTTTTTGAAAACAAAACATTAATTGCCATACAATACCAGACTCGTCCATTCCTGTGGACACAGACTATTCGAATAGGTTTTCAAACTCTACGCAGAGGTGTACACTTTACCCACTAGTCTGGCTCTGCGATCTCTTGATCAGTGAGATCCGAATCTGAATCTCTTTCTTTCCCCGCATGTCCTAACCTTAACGGTTATCCGGAAGGAGTCAGGCCACCACCATGTCCAAACCGGATAAAACTTCCCCCCTCCTTATCCTCCTGGTGCTCCCCAGCCTTCATAACCCTAGGGTTGGACCGTACGAGTTCAGATTGAGTGACTGCCCACACAGTCTCGAGTGGTTGTACTTATCATGAGTACAGGTAGTGAAAGATGACAAACCGGTCCTTATACGAGGGGACAATCCTTCTGCTCACGCCTAAACCAGCTGAGCCATCACCTTAGGCCCTCCCCTAAACCAGGGAGTCCCTGATCATCCCTACTCAAAGGTGATAAGGGTGAAAACCCTTCATCATACACATTTTGAAAAGCATTTTCCTTTGAAAAACTCACACCTTTTCTCAAATCATTTGTATCAAATATATTAAGGATTGATTGCGGCAAGCGGTTTGGGTGGCCATAATAACTTGTCTCAAAATCATATCATGCATAAAATAACAGGCTGAGGGTTGTGGTTGAAAAATCATAGGTAATTTATGCATCAAAGGGATCCAGTGAGCTTGCCGTGCTTATCCGGCGAAGGGGAAAGAGAGCTCGCGGAACTGGCTTCTGGCTCCTGGCGTAGACTTGTAGATCTGGCCTCCACGAGACGGTACGAACACTCCGATAACTATGCAACATGAACAAGCAAACATACAAACCAACAAGTATACCAACAAATATTTAGTATAGTGGTCAGAATAGTGATATATGGATGGGTAGAGTCTTGAGTAGAATATGTGTCATGTGGTGTTGAGATACTGCTGGTGGTGGAGCGAAGGTGCTTACCAGGAGGGTGGACTGGAGACGAAGCGACACTATGCGTGTAGCTGGCAGAGCGGAGTAACTGAGTGAGTGGGGTGTTTGCCTTGGCTGAGGGTGTTGCGTGTGTGTGGAGAGGGAGAGGGTAGCTGGGTGTATTTATAGCTGGGTGTATGTGGTGTAGCACAGCGAAGTTCACTGTTGGTGAGAATAGTGACGAATGAATCGTCTGACTTAATATGAACAGGAGAGTTATAGGCAGAATATGGGACGAGAGTATTTTGGGATTTTTCTGGAACATGAACCATGCTTAAGGGATGGCATGGTTGGATAGGGAATAGTTTGATAAGAATTTAGAAACGAGAATTATTGGAATCTGAGTTTGGAAGCCTGGTTCGAAGGAATCTCAAGTTAAGCGTGCTCAACTTGGAGAAACCTAGGATGGCTGACCAGATTGGAAGTTCCCTACTGGAATGAAAATCACAGTCACCGGAGTTTGTATAACTGGAATATGGGTCTGGCTGGTCTTAGGTGGACTGGACAGCATGATGGATGAGTAGTTGAAATTTGGGGTAATCGGATGATCGATGAATAGTAACGGTGAATAGTAACGGTAAAAAGTAACAGTAAAAAGTAACGGTAAATAGTAACGGTAAATAGTAACGGTAAAAAGTAACGGTAAAAAGTAACGGTAAACGGTAAAAAGTAACAGTAAATAGTGACGGTAAATAGTGATGGTAAATAGTGACGATGAACGAACGATGAACGATGAATAGGAACTATGAACGAACGATGAACGATCGAATGATCGAACGAACGAACAATCGGAATTTTGGCAGCATAACGACAGGAAAATGATTATTTGGACGAACGAACGGACGAACGATCGAACGATCGGACGAACGGACGAACGAACCATGAACGATCGGACGAACGATCAAACGATCGGACGAACTGTAAAGCCCTAAAATTCGTATAAGGTAGAAATAATCAAATAAATAAATACATGTATTTTTCGTAAAAGTGTTTTTGGAATTATCTAAAATCCTTGTAGTGCATACTCACTTAAGAGAAGTAAAGTAGACAAATAGCAAATAAATAAATATAGAAATATGCATATCATGCTAGAATTCTTGTATTTTTACCTTCGTACTCAAATTTCTGAGAGAAGTTAAGTTTGAAAAGTAGAATTTGAAATAAAAGGGAAATAAGAAAAGAGAAAGGAAATTGTATTAAAGTTATTTACTATTGCTTGAATTAAATGAAGGGAAGAAGAATAAATAATAAATAAATAAATTACAAGAAGTACAAGTATTATTTAGGTGAGAGTTGTGTTTGATATTTAGTGAATTTGAAGTTCAAACATGAATTTAAATTCAGTTTAGAGTATGAAAAAGGGAGTATAATAATTAAAAAAAAAGGGGTAAATAAATAACCAAGTATATTTTATTACATGTGTTTGGACATAAATCTGGTTTGAAAGTTGAACTCAATTTTGAATTTGAATCTAACTTGGATTTGAAAATAGAAATAGAAAAAAAAAGAAAAGGAAAACAAAAAAAAAGAAAAGGACAAAGCCAGCGCGGGCCAAATCTCCCTGGCCCAGCTAACCTAAACCTTCGGCCCATTAGCACCCGCCAGCCCCGCTACAGCTGCCACCCTGATCTCCTTCGTGTTGCTCGCGGCGCTGACATGTGGACCCAGGCGGTCGGAATCGTCCCCTCTCCCTCGCGTCCGCCTAAACTGAACCCCGGGAATTTCTGCGCAGTGGTCGCTGGGCCGTCCCAACCACCGGCCGAGATTCCCTCGCGCTAGTGGATAAAAGGGGGATCCCTCGACCTCGCTCGCCATGCTCGTATCACCGCGGATTTCCCTGCCACCATTTGTGAAATTTGTGAGGATGTGGTTGAAACTCGCCGTGGCCTTCCTCGCCATGCTAAGCTCCGGCTATCACTGGAGGAACTCATCAACGACCTGGGATGCCTGCGCGGTGGTGTTCCGGTGCACCGGGCGCGGGTAATCGACCTAATTTGTCTCCAGTGGCCATCCTCTGCCGCGAGGCCGTGTCGTCAGCGTGGTTCTCTTCTCCAGGCCAACAGAAATCCGCCGTCGCCATCTTGTGATTGCTGCACCGTTCGACGTTCAGGAAGTAGTTAGGGAGCTTTGCGAGCGCTCTAGGAAGGCAGGGACACCCTCAATTTGGTGGTCGGAACCTCGGAGGATTGGTGATTTCGCACCGGCGCTGGCACTCCACCGCGTTGCCGCACGCCGTCGTGGCCGAGGACCTCCACACCATGCCATCCGGTAAGACCCTCCCCAGCGTACCCGCCATCAATTCCTTATCGCGTAGATCGTCTTAGATTAGGGGTTTGGTGCTCATGTGCCCGAATCCGGTACCTCGCCGGCGAGGGCCACCGCGTGAGCATCGGGCGCCGCCGTGTGAACTACGAAGAGAGAAAGGTTAGGGGGAAGCAGGAGGGCTACCACCGTCGATCTGTTCGTGGACGATGCGGATTAGTGCTGCATAACGATTAGGTCTGGGCGATGTATGTTGTCCATCCATTGATGTGCGTTCTGGATCAGGGTAGGGCGTGGATGTCTCGGTGACCGCTGATCCATGATCCAATGGCAGTGATCCGGTACCGGTTAGTGGTCTGATTCGGGCCGTTGGATCTAATCTGGGCGGCTCGTAATAAAGAATACCCCTTCACCGTGGTCAAATTTCACAAGAGCCCCTGGACTTTGCTGAAAACAACCCGCCGTCCTCGGCGTCTGTTGCCAGAGTCTTAGGAAGTTTTCTGTTTTAGTCCCTGCCCTTCTACAAATTTGAGGCCCAGCCCAGAGATCATGAAAATCAAATAAATAAATTCAGAAATAGATTTTTAATATAAAAACAATTCCTAGAACTTATTTAATCCATAGAAAATTCATTTTTAGTCCAAATTAATCCATTCCACTTTCTAAAATTTTGTAATTTTATTATCTACCACTTAGAGCCTCTGTTTTATCATGAAAACAATTAGAAATTTAATATCTCACTTAATCCATTTTAAACACATAAAACCTTTGAAAATTCATAACTTAAAATCTATAACTCCAAAATTAATGATTCCTGTTCCTATGATCTTATTTTAATATGTATATTAATAATGTGTATTTTGTTCTTATGTTTGGTGTAATGTTAATTTTGCCTATACCATGTTTGTTGTATTGCTACGACTAGCAGTGAGGTCACGAGTCACCTGAAGATCATCCTGGTACCTGGAATCTCAAGGCCCAGGCAAGTTGTGCCCTTGATCACTTCTTTTCACCTACGCATGTTCTAATTAATCATAATGATCTGCATAGGTTAATTTTGATGGGACCCAATAGGTTACCCTAGTTTGTCTATCTTTATACCTTGTTTACCACTGAACTTTCTGGGTAGTACTTGCTAGTGCTATATGTGGTTTTGGGTATGAAGATTACACTATTCATGATTATACTTTTGTTATCAGTTGTTATTTATGGTTCATGTTAAGATCATTATGTTAATTGGAACATGGAGAACCACCCGGGAAAACAGTGCTACCACGAGGGTGGAATGGGACGCCCTTGGCTGATTAATTAGGAAAGCTAGTGGAAGACTACCTTACCCAAAAGGGGCAAGGGCAGTAGGGGAGAGGTCAGTGTAGGGAGGCCCTCGGGAGGATTTTGCTGCGATGGCGGTCCTGCAAGGGATTCCTGCACTGGATCTTCCTATAAACTGTAGCGGGTTTTCGGAAGCTAGTGGAACTTTGTAAAGGCCTCGTAGTGGATCCCTAGCCATTCACCTCGGAAGTGTCTAAGGGCTTTGCAAACCCTGGCGACATGGGATACACGACTTGTGGGTAAAGATGCGCAACCTCTGCAGAGTGTAAAACTGGTATACTAGCCGTGCTCACGGTCATGAGCAGCTCGGACACTCACATGATTAAACTATGGAACTTAAACTCAATTTGTCATATGCATTGCATCGTAGGTGAAGTTGTTACTTTTGTTCTACTATTTAACTGGGTTGGTATTTACTTATACTTAGTAACTGCTAATAAAATTTTGACCAACTTTAAAAGCAATGCTCAGCTCTAACCACTCTCTTTGGTAAGCCTTACACTTCACGTGAGCTCCCACCTTTGGCGAGATCATGCACATTATTTCCCCACAACTTGTTGAGCGATGAACGTATGTGAGCTCACTCTTGCTGTCTCACATACACCACAGGTCAAGAGCAGGTACCACAGGATGAAGCACTTGGAGGATGCTGAGATGTGTTCGTGAGAGGTCTAGGTCGTCGTCTCCCAGTCAACTTTGGGTTGCTGGACCATTGTCTCCTTATAATGTAATTATTTATTTTGTATAGAACTCCTGTTATATATAAAGATGTGACATTCGATCCTGTGCCACTATACATCATATGTGTGAGACTTGGTCCCAGCATACCTGGTGTTTATGTTAGCGCCCGGGTTTTGGACCCCTAAAATCCGGGTGTTACAGAAGTGGTATCAGAGGAATGTTGACTGTAGGACGAAACCTAGATAGAACTGGACAACCAATACTTACCTTTGCTACTCTGATTCCTTTCTAAACTTCTCTTAATCTATTCTTATCTATTTCCGCTTTACTCTGATTATTCTTATCTTTTATTTCTAAAGACAAATGGGGATTTCACACTTTGAAATCCTGTGCCTAAAGTGACCTTTAGGAATAGGAGACCTAATCCTAGGAATAAAAACAAAACTATTTTTATAGATATCTATGAAGTTGAATGTTTGTTCTTATGATACTTGTTTGATTTGGATCTTTGATTGAGTGTGATGAGTTATGGAGTAATGTCCGCAATTGCATCTGCATATACACATAAGTATAAAAATATATTTATAAAATAACTAGACAACTTAGATTATCCCCATTGGAACATATCTAGTTTAAGAGATTCATCCTATCCTAAAAGATCTCATTCTAGCCAATTCATCTTATCTTAAAAGATTCTCCCTTATCTTAATAGATACATCTCATCTTAAAAGATACTCATCTTATCTTGAAAAGATTTTATCCTAATAGATCTAACTGGTCTCAAAAGATTCTATTTTATCTTTATGGATCCATCTTATCCTAATAAGCATACTTATCCACCCTAGTTTAAACAACCATGGTCTAATGAAAATTAATTAGATCTTATCTAGTCAAGCTAGTCATACCAATCTAATCTAGATCCCATCTAACCTAATATGATCTAATCTAAAGTGAGTTGCTTAATGCTGGTACAAGGATTAAGCCATACTCCTAAGTCACTTAAGCCTAAGTTAGTGTCATAGATCAACTCAGCCGTACACTCCCAATATGTTGCACAATCCATTTATGTGAACCTATTGATTAAAAAAAAGTGTCCTACTCATAAACCCAATTATTTTAACTATATCTCCCTAGCTTAGATAAAGACACCAAGATTGGAGACCAAAGATGATCAACCTCATTAAGAAAGGATGAGCACCAACTCAAGTCTTCAAGGATCAAGTGAGATCACCAAGATGAGTCAAGATCCACAATCTTGGATGGAGTCTTTTCTTACCCCCATTGCTTTTCACCCAAACCTATATATGCTTTAAAAATATCCTTTATCCTACATAATAAAATGACTATACATATAGATACCCATGCTCTCCTAATCACTCACTAATGAAAAAAAAGGCTTTTGAAATTAGAAACTGAAAGCTAAAATTGCGAACCACTCTTCCTATATCCTTTTTCTTACAAATCTCGGGACGAGATTATTTTTAAGGGGGGTAGGATTTGTAAAGCCCTAAAATTCGTATAAGGTAGAAATAATCAAATAAATAAATACATGTATTTTTCGTAAAAGTGTTTTTGGAATTATCTAAAATCCTTGTAGTGCATACTCACTTAAGAGAAGTAAAGTAGACAAATAGCAAATAAATAAATATAGAAATATGCATATCATGCTAGAATTCTTGTATTTTTACCTTCGTACTCAAATTTCTGAGAGAAGTTAAGTTTGAAAAGTAGAATTTGAAATAAAAGGGAAATAAGAAAAGAGAAAGGAAATTGTATTAAAGTTATTTACTATTGCTTGAATTAAATGAAGGGAAGAAGAATAAATAATAAATAAATAAATTACAAGAAGTACAAGTATTATTTAGGTGAGAGTTGTGTTTGATATTTAGTGAATTTGAAGTTCAAACATGAATTTAAATTCAGTTTAGAGTATGAAAAAGGGAGTATAATAATTAAAAAAAAGGGGTAAATAAATAACCAAGTATATTTTATTACATGTGTTTGGACATAAATCTGGTTTGAAAGTTGAACTCAATTTTGAATTTGAATCTAACTTGGATTTGAAAATAGAAATAGAAAAAAAAAAGAAAAGGAAAACAAAAAAAAAAGAAAAGGACAAAGCCAGCGCGGGCCAAATCTCCCTGGCCCAGCTAACCTAAACCTTCGGCCCATTAGCACCCGCCAGCCCCGCTACAGCTGCCACCCTGATCTCCTTCGTGTTGCTCGCGGCGCTGACATGTGGACCCAGGCGGTCGGAATCGTCCCCTCTCCCTCGCGTCCGCCTAAACTGAACCCCGGGAATTTCTGCGCAGTGGTCGCTGGGCCGTCCCAACCACCGGCCGAGATTCCCTCGCGCTAGTGGATAAAAGGGGGATCCCTCGACCTCGCTCGCCATGCTCGTATCACCGCGGATTTCCCTGCCACCATTTGTGAAATTTGTGAGGATGTGGTTGAAACTCGCCGTGGCCTTCCTCGCCATGCTAAGCTCCGGCTATCACTGGAGGAACTCATCAACGACCTGGGATGCCTGCGCGGTGGTGTTCCGGTGCACCGAGCGCGGGTAATCGACCTAATTTGTCTCCAGTGGCCATCCTCTGCCGCGAGGCCGTGTCGTCAGCGTGGTTCTCTTCTCCAGGCCAACAGAAATCCGCCGTCGCCATCTTGTGATTGCTGCACCGTTCGACGTTCAGGAAGTAGTTAGGGAGCTTTGCGAGCGCTCTAGGAAGGCAGGGACACCCTCAATTTGGTGGTCGGAACCTTGGAGGATTGGTGATTTCGCACCGGCGCTGGCACTCCACCGCGTTGCCGCACGCCGTCGTGGCCGAGGACCTCCACACCATGCCATCCGGTAAGACCCTCCCCAGCGTACCCGCCATCAATTCCTTATCGCGTAGATCGTCTTAGATTAGGGGTTTGGTGCTCATGTGCCCGAATCCGGTACCTCGCCGGCGAGGGCCACCGCGTGAGCATCGGGCGCCGCCGTGTGAACTACGAAGAGAGAAAGGTTAGGGGGAAGCAGGAGGGCTACCACCGTCGATCTGTTCGTGGACGATGCGGATTAGTGCTGCATAACGATTAGGTCTGGGCGATGTATGCTGTCCATCCATTGATGTGCGTTCTGGATCAGGGTAGGGCGTGGATGTCTCGGTGACAGCTGATCCATGATCCAATGGCAGTGATCCGGTACCGGTTAGTGGTCTGATTCGGGCCGTTGGATCTAATCTGGGCGGCTCGTAATAAAGAATACCCCTTCACCGTGGTCAAATTTCACAAGAGCCCCTGAACTTTGCTGAAAACAACCCGCCGTCCTCGGCGTCTGTTGCCAGAGTCTTAGGAAGTTTTCTGTTTTAGTCCCTGCCCTTCTACAAATTTGAGGCCCAGCCCAGAGATCATGAAAATCAAATAAATAAATTCAGAAATAGATTTTTAATATAAAAACAATTCCTAGAACTTATTTAATCCATAGAAAATTCATTTTTAGTCCAAATTAATCCATTCCACTTTCTAAAATTTTGTAATTTTATTATCTACCACTTAGAGCCTCTGTTTTATCATGAAAACAATTAGAAATTTAATATCTCACTTAATCCATTTTAAACACATAAAACCTTTGAAAATTCATAACTTAAAATCTATAACTCCAAAATTAATGATTCCTGTTCCTATGATCTTATTTTAATATGTATATTAATAATGTGTATTTTGTTCTTATGTTTGGTGTAATGTTAATTTTGCCTATACCATGTTTGTTGTATTGCTACGACTAGCAGTGAGGTCACGAGTCACCTGAAGATCATCCTGGTACCTGGAATCTCAAGGCCCAGGCAAGTTGTGCCCTTGATCACTTCTTTTCACCTACGCATGATCTAATTAATCATAATGATCTGCATAGGTTAATTTTGATGGGACCCAATAGGTTACCCTAGTTTGTCTATCTTTATACCTTGTTTACCACTGAACTTTCTGGGTAGTACTTGCTAGTGCTATATGTGGTTTTGGGTATGAAGATTACACTATTCATGATTATACTTTTGTTATCAGTTGTTATTTATGGTTCATGTTAAGATCATTATGTTAATTGGAACATGGAGAACCACCCGGGAAAACAGTGCTACCACGAGGGTGGAATGGGACGCCCTTGGCTGATTAATTAGGAAAGCTAGTGGAAGACTACCTTACCCGAAAGGGGCAAGGGCAGTAGGGGAGAGGTCAGTGTAGGGAGGCCCTCGGGAGGATTTTGCTGCGATGGCGGTCCTGCAAGGGATTCCTGCACTGGATCTTCCTATAAACTGTAGCGGGTTTTCGGAAGCTAGTGGAACTTTGTAAAGGCCTCGTAGTGGATCCCTAGCCATTCACCTCGGAAGTGTCTAAGGGCTTTGCAAACCCTGGCGACATGGGATACACGACTTGTGGGTAAAGATGCGCAACCTCTGCAGAGTGTAAAACTGGTATACTAGCCGTGCTCACGGTCATGAGCAGCTCGGACACTCACATGATTAAACTATGGAACTTAAACTCAATTTGTCATATGCATTGCATCGTAGGTGAAGTTGTTACTTTTGTTCTACTATTTAACTGGGTTGGTATTTACTTATACTTAGTAACTGCTAATAAAATTTTGACCAACTTTAAAAGCAATGCTCAGCTCTAACCACTCTCTTTGGTAAGCCTTACACTTCACGTGAGCTCCCACCTTTGGCGAGATCATGCACATTATTTCCCCACAACTTGTTGAGCGATGAACGTATGTGAGCTCACTCTTGCTGTCTCACATACACCACAGGTCAAGAGCAGGTACCACAGGATGAAGCACTTGGAGGATGCTGAGATGTGTTCGTGAGAGGTCTAGGTCGTCGTCTCCCAGTCAACTTTGGGTTGCTGGACCATTGTCTCCTTATAATGTAATTATTTATTTTGTATAGAACTCCTGTTATATATAAAGATGTGACATTCGATCCTGTGCCACTATACATCATATGTGTGAGACTTGGTCCCAGCATACCTAGTGTTTATGTTAGCGCCCGAGTTTTGGACCCCTAAAATCCGGGTGTTACACGAACGAACGATCGGAATTTCGGCAGCATAACGGCAGGAAAAAGATTATTTGGACGAACGAACGGACGAACGATCGGACGAACGGACGAACGAACCATGAACGATCGGACAAACGATCGAACGATCGGACGAACGAACGAACAAACTAAGAACAGGGGGACGAACGATCGAACGATCCTTGTGCTAGTGTGTGCTTGTGTGGAAGGTGGAGTGGGAGTGGGCGTGTGGGTGTGGGGGGGGGGGGGGAAGGGAGTTGCCATGAAATGGCTTGGGGTGGGATGAGAGGAGGTCCTTGCCCCTCTATTTATAGCCATGGTGGGGGATTAGGGGGAGGGATGAGAGGATTAGTGGGAGGATGAAAGGATTAGTGGGAGATTAGCATGGATTTGTCTTATATGAGTGTAATTAGCTTGTAGAGCTCACCGTATGACACCGGAGGCATACATATACGTATGAGCATGAGGAAAGTTATGAAGAAAATATTTTGTAGGGACTTCAAAAATGATTCTGAAGGTATTTCTCAGGAAGAAACTACTTGGAGATATATCGGTTTAATATTTGGGCAGTATTTCTGAAAGAGTTTGAGGGTGATCACTGGGGAAATATTTGTAGGATATTTTGAGGAGGATTTTAGAGAGAATATAGACCACTATATTTTATTTGTTGATATCAACTTGCAAACAAACATTTTGAAACGAAATTTGAAATTCATTTTGAATTTAGGGCAAGTTTGAGAAAATTTCAGATTTGAATTTTTGGGATGCTACAGGTGCTCAAGATTGATTTTGAAAAAACTTATGATAAAGTCAATTGGCATTTTCTGTACTGCATAATAGAAAAAAGGATTTGGGAGTACTTGGTGTGATTGGGTTGTGAGAACTGTTAGAGGTGGCAAAGTCGCCATCAAGATGAATGATGTGCTGGGTCCATATTTTACCACACATAAAGGTGAGACAAGGGGATCCTTTCTCCCCCCTCCTGTTTAATCTGGTTGCAGATGGTTTGGCCTGTCTGATTCGCAAAGCTCAAGATGAGGGCCTTATTGAAGGTCTTATTCACCATATCATCCAAAACGGCTGTTGTTGTCTTCAGTATGCTGAAAACACTATTTTCTTTATTCAAGATTGTTTGGAAGGGACCAGAAACCTTAAATTCATTCTGTGTCTGTTTGAAAACATGTCTGGTCTTAAAATCAGTTTTCACAAAAGTGAAATTTATTGTTTGGGAAAAGGCCAAGGAAATTAAAGACCTGTATGCTGATATTTTTACTTGTCCTATTGGAAATCTTCCTATAAAATATCTTGGAGTTCCAATTGATAACAAGAAGCTTAATAAAAAACTCTGGTGCTCCATGGTGGAGAAAATGGAGAAAAGGCTCGCTGGTTGGCAAGGCAGATTCTTGAGTTTAGGTGGAAGATTGACTTTGTTAAATAGTTGTCTTTCCAATGTGCCGCTTTATATGCACTCTATATATCCTATTCCTAAGTCGGTTATTAGAAAAGTGGATATTTACAGGAAACGACTTTTGTGGCAAGGAGGGCATCAGTCAAAGAAATTTCACCTTGTTAAATGGATCTATGTGTGTTCTCCTAAAAGTCAAGGTGGTTTAGGTGTTTTGAACCTTGAATACATGAATGATGCTTTGTTGACTAAATGACTATGGAATATTGAGAATTCAAATGGTTTATGACAAAAAATCATATCTGAAAAATATATTAAGGGAAAACCCCTTATTTCTGTCAGACAAAAACAAGATGATTCTCATTTTTGGAAAATGATTTTGAGTTTGAGAGATAATTTCTATAAATATTGCAAAGTAGTTGTTGGCAATGGCATGAAAACTAGTTTTCTGGAAGAGTGCCTGGATAGGGGACTTACCTCTGGCTAACAAATTCCCTATTTTATTTGATTTGGCTTATGGTAAAGACATTTCTGTTAATAAAGTCTTGTCTTCCAATTTTGATGTTCTCTCTTTTACGAGGAGGATTATTGGTAATTTGAGTGTGATGTTCGAGGAACTTTTGGGATGTTGTAATAATCATTCTCTGTCTGACCAGGATGACAGAATTGTTTGGTGTCTTGGTAAAAAAGGTTTTTCTGTGAACTCTTTGTATAAAAAAGCTGATTAGTGATCAAGTGGTAGTGTCGTATAAGTTCTTATGGAAATCAAAGTTACCACAAAAAATCAAAATTTTCATCTGGCTGGTTGTGAGAAACAAAATTCTCATAAAAGATAATTTGAAAAAAAGAAATTGGAAAGGTTCTCAAGATTGTTGTTTCTGTGGGTGCGATGAAACAATTGATTATTTATTCTTTTACTGTCCCATTGCAAGATTCGTGTGGAGAGTGATTCAAGTGGCCTTGAATTTGGAGGTCATTCAAAAAAATATCAAAGAGCTGTGTGATGGTTGGTTGAGCAATCCTAAGGATAAAATAACCAATCTTCTCCTGTTTGGTTGTGGTGCGGTGTTCTGGGTAATTTAGTGAACCAGAAATGATTGGTGCTTCGGTGAAAAGATTCTGCTTGATCCTTCTAACGTCATTTTTCTTTGTTGCTTCTGGTTGGATTCCTGGGCTATTCGACAGAAAGAGAGAGAAAAAAGATGGTGGTTCCAGAAAGCAAGTTAATCAGAAAGATAGCAAGTGAAGTGTTTGGCCGGGCGTACGGATGGAGTCCGAGGGACCGTCGCATTTCTGGGTGATTGAAAACTGTTGTTTCTGAGTTGTTCTTGTGTTTGAACTTCTTGACTTAGATTTCGTAGCTCGTCTATGTTGCACCTCGTTTCTTAGCTGAGGTTTCTGATGTTGTAATAAGCAATGCTTATGGACATGTTAGCTGGTCTGGCTTCAATCTCTGCTAGGTTTCCTTGCTTATCTAGGGTGATATTGGAAGGTGATCTGGTATGGTTTCGTTTAGCCTAGTTTCTGTCGGGCCATCTGTGGCCGTAATGGTGTCCTTTGTAATGAACATTTTCCTATTTCCTAATTAAATAGGGGGCTTCGCCCCTTTGGGAAAAAACAGGCGATGGTTAGTGGAACCTAAGAGCAATTGTAGTCTTGCCAGGATGGATGCGGATGTCTAAATATCCAAAAGATTCAGGGCCTATTTGGTTCGTGGTTAATTGTGCCACCCTTTGAGTAAGGTTAGTCGTCTGAATTAAAGAATTAAACTTAGTCAGAAAAGTTAGGCAAAATGTAGCAAATTAGGTAGCGAACCAAACATGTCTTCAGTGTCGATATCTGTTTCAATCAATATGAATATCTGGATTCATATTTGATTTTAAAAATAAATGACCCTTCTCTATCCGATTCTAAATCTATATAAAAAATACAAAGTATTCAAATTATTCATATCCATGAAGTACAAAATAACATCTAAAGCTTATATTTATGACTATTTGGTAATGTAAATAATAAATATTTTAATATGTTTGTCGAGGATGAATAGCTCGGGTACAACATAAACCCGAGCGGACGTCGTAAACAGCTCGGTATTCGTATTTTGCACGCCCACATGTACTATTCATTCTTCCAGCAAACTCCCTATCGCGACATGCAAAATAGGCGGAGCTACACGCACTCTGTTTTTCCTAAGTCTTCTCTCTCCTCCCTGCAACCAACACATTACATTAACTCTGCTATGCGGGCGCGAGAATCGAGGCATGTGGACGCTAGGAATCGGGGGTGGATGCGGATGTTGTTGGAAACCATGCATCTGTTTCTGATGGGACCCACAGATGACACGTTGTAAAATGCGGATGTGCAATAGTAACTACTAGAGTTAGTCTTAAATACACATCTTATATAATTCCTGACTCTTGTAAATAGTCTCACTCCAGTTCTCCATTTCAGCCTATCCTCGACCCCGAGGAGGAGAAAGAGAGGAAAGATGGCATTGGCGCGCGGCGGATGAGATGATAGTTTTAACTAAATTATATTTACATATATCTGAAACCGTTACCAAACCTACCAATAAAATTACTAATCCCTCCGTTCCTATCGAAAATTTATCCCAAGTCAAAGTTTTAAAACTTTGACCAATAATATTTATAAAAATAATTATTTTTAATTTAAAGAAATCATATATTGTGGTATATGTTTTAATAATAAATATAATAGTTTCATTTTATTTAGTAAATATTTTATTGTTAATAGTCAAAGTTTCAAAACATTGATTTAAGATAAGTCTTCGTGACCTTTGACTCTCTCCAACAACGTCTTCTATATCCATCCTCTATATCTTGTCTTTTACATTTTACTCTAAAAAATTTCATCATCTATATCTTCTTCATCTCCAGCAGCGTCCTCTATATCTCGTCCTTTATACATAAATACAAATATTGGAGACATAATTTACTTTTAATTTTTTACATATGCATTTGTCATATTATTAAATGTATTATATATATTTTAGTTTTGTTAAATCTATTGTTTAAAGTATGAAAATGGATAGAGGGGAAAAGAGAAAAACTCTATATGTAGTCTATAAAGGATTCAGCAATGTGCTCTGAATTTAGATGATCCTTTAGAGTATGCGGTTGGATACGTAGAAGACGACTTCATTCTCTAAACTTAGGTTACAGAACTCTTTAGATGTACTTGTAGGAGTTAGTCTTAAAATAGGGAACGTAGAGAGTATATAATAAACCCCAAATCTAAATTAATGATTCATATTCAGATGCGCATGGGCTCTTCCGATCGTGGACTTGTTACTTGTTACTCTCTCCGGTTTTCTAATAATTGTCGTTTAGGACAACAACACAATCTCCAAAATATAACTTTGACTGATGTTTTCTAAAAATATAAATAAATTCTTAATACATATACTTTTATAAAAGTACTTGTTAAGATAAATCCACCCAAATAAACATTAGAATTCAAAACTAAATAATAAAATAGTTATTTGTAGTTAAAATTTTATAAATTTAACTTAAATCTTATCTAAAACAACAACTAATAGTAAAAACCAGTCCATACAGTTCGTAGACTTGAGACGCACGCACTCAGTTGTCAGGATAGTGGTCGTGGAATTTATCCAGCCGTACTCAGCCTGTCATCGCCATTGAATGGGTCGCTATTTACTGCAAGATCACGATCGGACGGCTGCAAGCGCCCCCATTCCTTCAATGGTTGTCAACCAGCTCTTGAGTATTCAAGTTGATTTTAAATGGTTTTGATTAATTCTTATAAAATAAGGCTGAAAAACTGATTATTTGGTAACTTCTGCTGGCCAGAAGAAAAAAAAAACCGAAACAAACAGTCACTCATCCTCTTTCTGTCTTTCACCCCCGCGTTCACGCCGGCCCAAACCCCAAATCGCACGCGTCATCCCAATCCCAACCCAATTACGACACGCCTGCCGCCGCCACGCCGCCCGAAATCCGGAGGGGAAGCTCCTCGACGACGTAGCGGCCAGTGGCAGCTCGGACGATGGCCTCGTCCAACTCCGCCGCCCCGGCTCCCGCCGACGGGGGCGACGACCTCGACCAGCTCCTCGACAGCGCGCTCGACGACTTCACCAACCTCGATCTCTCTGCCTCTGCCGCCCCCAAAAGGTACTCCCTCTGGCAGTCTGGCGTATCCCCCGTAGGAGTGAAAAGCTGCTCCAGCTAGGATTATGAGCGAAACACTGTCTCGCTCTACAGCTCCGGCGAGGCATCGGGGTCAGGATCGGGAGGCAAGGGGCCAGTGAAGGGGCTGGGGCTGGGGCTTCCGGACCCCAAGGCGCCGAAGCGGCGCCCGGGGAAGCAGCCGCCGCCGAGGGGCGCGTGCGCCAAAGAGGCGCTCGAGGAGCTGACGCGCGAGACGCGGGAGGCTGTGCGCGGTCTCGAGACGGCCACTGGGGGTGTCCCGTCACTGGACGATGACGCCATGATGGAGGAGTTTGTCAAGCAGTTCCAGGAGTTCGCAGGGGCACAGGTACCGTTTCTCTTGCCTGTCCGTTCAAAATTATCCGAATTTTAACCAAGTTTTTAGAAAAATACAGAAGAGCAACCATATTGCAGTGGTGAGAGTTGTCTCACTAAGTCACCTGTTCATGTGGTTCCAAGGAAATTTCTTCCTCGGTTTATCCCTGTCCGCATTTGTGGAGGGAAGGATTGACTCGGTTTATCCCTTCATCGGACCATAGCCATGTAGGAACCTTCGACAGTGGGTCTGCCCTTTTACAAAAATACACCAGTATTTACAAATTACACATCGATTTAGTTTGATTAAATTTTCCATGAAATCTGCCTTGATAGTGCATTTATTTGAACTGTAGATGTTAATATGTTTCTTTCTCAAAACATGGTCAAAGTTTGACTTAGTTCAAATGTAAACTTGATTTATAATTTGCACTGAAGGAGTATGACTGAACCATTGGATATTTCACTTTGGCTGTTTGGTTGAAAGGTGTTGTCGGACTGCTTTTATTGTGTGCGGTTTGTGTGTGGTGGGGTGGGGGTGGGGGTGGGGTTAGGGCATTTGTACCGGTGTGCATTGATGTATTAAGGTTTGCTTTAATACTCTCTACTTGAGAATAAAAATGAAGCTACCTGCAGAGAGAAATAGGTCAGCTTGTAAGCAACTGGCCAACTGCAGTGGTGATCTACTCCCTCCGTTCCAAATTATAAGATATTTTGGTTATTCTAGGTACATAGTTTTTGTTATGTACTTAGATATACACTATATCTAGATGCATAGTAAAAGAAATGTATTTAGAAAAGTTAAACGTCTTATAATTTGAAACATAGGGAGTATTACCTAATTTACTATTTATAAATAGGATGTGTTAGGGCATCTCCAGGAATTCGGTATAATTTACTTACTAAATTAATAGATCTAGGAAGTTAAGCGAAGAAACAGCAACCTAAATTTTTGTCCTCCTCCAATAGTCTTGTATAATGGCTTCCTAAACGATTCTGTATTGAGAACCTCGAACTATTTCTAACCAACTAAAACTCTTTTGGTAGTTTCTTTGTCTCTTACTGTTTTCTCATCTGGAACCCTTTGTTTCCTTAATTAATTTACTCATGCATCATTTACTCTGATCTCCTGAGAAAAACTCCGGACGGGGAGCAGGTGGATATGGAGTTCCTCTTGACTGCATAAACTTATGAGTTGGAGAGGATATTGGCAACTTTTTATTTTTATAACAAGCTCTTTTACCAAACTGTTGGAGGACACTTTTTGCTAAAAAATCAAAACAGGGAGTTGTTTTACAGAATTCCTGGAGATGCTCTTACACTCACTCAAACAGCCATTTGATAAATTGATACGTCCAATGGGAAGAGAACCTGTAGCTGCACTTTGCCAATTTGGTCTGGATAATTATTGATGTTAGAGTACTTAATATGTACCTCATCCTGCCTCTGTATTCAACCGTGCAATGAAATTGTTACATTTATTATTCATGAATGTCACTGATACATTTAAGATAGCACAAATAAGATTATATTGCTTCCTATATGCAATAGGTTTTCTGCTTAATTGCTCCAGTTATGGGATATAACAAAGCCTTTTGTGGCACAACAAGTTCCTAGCTTATTATGAAATTACTCCAGGAGACACTCTAAATTTCACCCTCCATATCTCCATCTGGCTATCCATTTCAAAAGATTTCCTCTCCATATTATTCCGTACTCCTGCAGACACTCCAAATCTTACCTTGCATATCCTATTGTCCTACACCTCAGTGATACTCAAATTAGTTGTAACAGCTAGATTATACGGTTATAATTTATAAATATATTAATTTTTATAACGACTGCAACTTCCATTATTTAAATTGCATTGGAATTGGCGCATTGAACAACATATATATTTGAAATCTTGCACTGGCATTAAAAAAAACTCGGTCAGGGAGGGAATGTCCACCCTCCCGGTATTATTTTAAGAAGAGACCGAAACAATGGTTCCGGCTGAGAAAATCCCCGAATCCTGTCCCCCGTCACTAACAGGCCAGCGTCAACCGTCCACTCTGCAAAGGCCGAACCAGATGGTGGCGCATAGGACATCGTAACCCGAGAGTGGATGTGGCACAACGAGAGAATTTCTTTAACCAAGCCGGAAAATTCGCCCCGAGGGAAAACGAACCCGGGACTTGGAGGTGCTACTCGGAAGCTTTTATTAAACAATATCCTTGGCACCCAAGTATCATGATTGCATCACTTGGCCACTGACAAGTTGACCTAAAGCTGCAGGTCCCATCGTCAGTGCGAATAACTAAAAGCACAGCTGTTAATTCATTCTTATCCTCTCTGTCATCCCCTTCCTTCTTGTCTTTTTGGTCTGTCAGCTACTTCTCTTCCTTCTCTCTTGGCATGCCATGGTTTTGATATGGTGAAAGGAAGAAAGAAAATAGTTTGGCATCCAAGGAGTATTAACTGGATGACCATATGCGGATATGCCCCATGGCTGAGTGGTGGCAGAGCTAGGGGCTCAGCAGCGCAGTGGCACGTGGGGGTAGACCGGTAGAGGCTCAGCAACACCAGGCAAACAGTAGACGTGAACAGGGAAGGTGTGTGAGATACTTGAGATGTTGGGACAGTGAGGTGCTACTGGCCAGCCAAACATGCCGTGGCAAGCTCACTGAATGGCATGTGAACAGCGAAGACAAGTTGTATGTCATGAGTCGTGACTGCTGGTGCATCACCTTTTGGGTTTGGGGCCAAAAATAGCAATGGTTGGCATAGCTGCTGGTGATGCTTTAAGTGATTCAGAAGTAACTCATAGGCTGTTACTTGTTGTACTATGGGACGTGCATTCAATGTGACTGAACATTAGATATTTCACTTCCTTTTATATCTCATCTGAAGGAGTTATCATACTACTGTTTGATGTTAGACCCTAGTTAATTTACAAAGTAAATTTTACAACATATATTTTATGGTCATGGATTCTGAAAACTACATGCTCTTGATTAGCTGGCAATCACAACCCATTATAGATTTTAAGGACATTATATATCATTAACTATTACCCCGATTTAATTGCACTTTAGTAGCTCATTAGCCCTTTGATACGTGCCACTTGTTGGTCCACTCTGTTCACCAGGATGCAATTTTGTGAAATCCTTTGACCATAGAGTATGTGGGTTGAAGTGCCACTAGCAACTTTATTTTTGTGAAACCTTATGACCATTGAACCTGGGATAACGACACTAGCTAAAACTAAAAGGCTGGGGTTTTCTTCAAATGATTGATTTGGAACGTTGATCCACTCCAGTTTTCACTTTGGACCTGTATATTTATGAGCTAATGCTTTTCTTGAAATCCACAGGATATGGACTCCATTGTTGAAACAATGATGCAGCAACTTCTGTCCAAGGAGATTCTTCATGAGCCCATGAAGGACATTGTAGAAAAGTATCCAAAATGGCTGGAGGATAATAAAGATAAGATAAGCAAAGAAGAATATGGGCGTTATAATAATCAGCTTGAACTCATGGTGAAGCTTATTGAGGTCTATGAAAATGATCCTGAGAACATGACTAGGATTTTTGACATCATGCAAAACATGCAAGAATGTGGTCAACCCCCCAGTGATCTTGTCCAAGATATTGTACCTGATCTGGATCTAAGCAAGTTAGGACAACTGTGAGTTTTTCATGTCTTTCATGTAAACTATCTGCCATTAATTTTATACACATGTCCATGCCAAAAGAAGTCTAATCAATAAGCTTGTGGGGGTTATTCTCTGTTCAAGACAGCCTAGGATGTGTTTTCTTGATAAATTCTGTTTTATTTGTCCAACAATGTTCTAAATGCATTTTGGCTTGGTCCTGCTAGAATACTATTCCCAGACTTTCCTCTAGAGCCTAGATATGCTTCTATGGATTATGGTTTTTTGTAAGAGAATAAAGTGCTTGTTGTATTGCATAGGGGTGGTTATATATATATATATATATATATATATATATATATATATATATATATATATATATATATATATATATATATACTCAGGAACCCTAACCCTAATAAGACCAATGGTGTCGACCCCTCCCCCCAAACAATGGTGCCGACCCCTCCCCCCCAAACACACACAGAGTACACAAACTGTCTAACATCCCCCCGCAGTCACAACGGGGGCACCACACACAATGAGACTGGAGTAGAAGCCGAGGTAAGAGCCGGCGGGTTGAAATCCCCCCGCAGTCGCAGTGTCGTGAGCGTGTGAATGTTGCGGCTGGAGCAGAGACCAGTGTGCACTCCATGTAGACGATATCCCCTGGATGCCGAGGTAGCCGAAGTCGAGGTGGTGCGCTGCGTCGTTCTTTGGGGGTTCGACGTTCGAGCGTCAACGATCGGCAGGGCGACACAAAAGGACAACAATAGCCTTGTGGGCTTTCTTGCGTCTATCCGCATCCGGTCGTCGTGGAGCCCTGCTAAGGAGGCCGGCTGCAGCGCACGCGTCCGTGCCGGTCAGGATGGCCGCGCCCGCGGCAGAATAGAAGGGGTAACGGCGGATCCGGCCAGGAAGGCCACGACAACGACAGATCCAACCATGAAGACGGCGATCTGGCCAAAGGTATGACATATCTAGCCGGGAAGGTCACGACAGCGGTGAATCCGGCCGAGAAAGCCATGGCAGCGACAGATCCAATGAAGGCGAAGAAGGGAGGGCGATGGGACGGGTCCAGCCGGGCAAGGGTCCGCACCAGGCCTGACAGGGGGTTGACGTCGGCGATGGGAGAAGCGCGAAGACGCGAGAAGGGAGGTGGTGGCTGCTAGCGCATCTGGCTATTGCCGACGCTGTTGCGGCGGCTAGTGCGCCAGCCAGCCTCTACGGCGTCAGCGCTCATCCATCGGCGGCGATATTCGCCCGCTAGCTCGGCAAGCGACAGTGGCGCCTGCGTGTGGCTGCACAGACAACAGTTGGCGGCGCACGAGAGAGGGGGAAGAGGTGCCACGCGGTCGCTGGGGGCTTGCCGGCAGCGAGGGCGACGCATCTGTGGCCGAGGGGCCACTGGGGGCGCCGACTTCGTGTCTTGGAGGGGGCACACCAGGGCGGTGTGGCTGCGCCGGTGGGTGCATGCCGGAGGAAGGGAGATCCAGTGGTGGTCCCTACGCACAACAGAGTATCCAGAGCGAGCACGACGGGGAGGGGACGCGTCCTGGCGCCGCTGTACGACGAGCAAAAGCCCTACGACGGCGTATGGCACGGGTGGCCAGCGCCCTGGCACGCGACCATGGGAGGGAGGAGGGGGGAGTGTTGTCTGCCGCCAGGAGGTCGGCGGCGGGGAGGGGGGTCGGCCTCTGTCGACGCAGGGGAACAGGGGTGAGCCACGCGACCGCGCCGGAGAAGAAGGGTTCGGTGTCGCGTGCGGATCTGACCACGTAGACATAGGAGTGGGTGGATCCGGCGGCGGAGGAGGTCGGTGTTGTGGCAGAAGGCCATGTCGCTAGCAGGGGCGGCGCTCATGGCCGCGCGAGCTTTGTTGTTGGCAAGGGGAGCGCGGTCGGCATCCAGGGGAGGCTGGGCTTGCGGAGGGGAAGGGGGGCCGCCCCTCGGGAGGGAAGGATTAGCCTCCCGAAGTTCGGGGGGGGGGGGGGCAGAGGGTGGCCGACAGCTGGTGGTGGGAGAGGAAAACCCTAACACTATCCTAGTATGATACCATGTAAGAGAATGAAGTGCTTATTGTATTGCATACTGTGGTTACATATATATGTCAATTAAGATATTGTGGGAAAAAAAACGAATAGTTTGAAATATAAGGACGACCTATGGTTAAAAAAGATCTTATGAACTGTTCCATGCCGCTCTGATCATCCATGACGATATAATTTGAATGGATTTTTAACCTTTAGCAACCTGCCTTTAAAATGTAAATTATCTTTTTGCTAGTGATTTTTTATTGTACAACTATTGGCACTGCCCTGTAGTGGCAATAATTGGGTCACACCTCACAGGAGCAAACCCTGTAGCACCTACACAGGCGGGTTACGCAAATAAAATGACATGTGCATCATATTCTTGCAGTTGAACGTTGATTTCGCTTTAACGTGTTTGGAAAAAAAATAAACTGTGTTCTCTACTTCCCTGCTTGACAATGAAAGTAGCTGTCTTGTAGATCGAAGTTTTTACTTTCCATCATTAGGTGGGATGTTTTTTTTGTCTGATTCCTTTAAAAAATATGAAATGCCAATTTTTTTTGCTATTTGGTGATTGTACTTATGGCAAATTAGTCACTCATTGTTTTTTTTTGATAGGACAGGAGGGGCGAGCCCCTACTGAAAATTTTATTAAAACTTTAAAACAACAGAGTTAGAAGCAAACAGAAAAGAAGATTACAAAGGAAAAAACAACCAAACTACAAAAGGGAAAAGGAAAGGAGGCGAGCTCTACTGCCAAAGCTGAAGCCATGCAGGAATTGTCGAATCAAAACGGCCTTTAGCTCTCAGCATGACTAGATGAAGTTCCCTTGCAAACTCATTTTTGCAATGCTGCACAGTCGGGGCTTTATTCTGAAAAAGCCATGCATTACGGGTTTTCCAAATGCTCCAGATCATGAGAATGACAATTTCCATAGAGAATGGAACATTGAGTTGTTGTATTAGGTTAACTGCAGCGTCCTCAGGATTAGCAATTCTGGGGGACGTCAAACCAATAGAAGTCCAGCAAGCCTTTGCAAAATTACATTTGAGGAAAAGATGGTAGAGAGTTTCTTCCTTTTGCCAGATGCAGTTCTCACAAGTGTAGGATTTTTTTTCTCGAAAGCGCAGGAGAGCTGCGCATCATTATATTAAGAAAGGAAAGGTCCAAAGTGGACCGAATTACAACACCAAGACCAAACCCTCAAGCCTCCCCCACAAGGGGAAGCCTGACGGGCCCTACTAGACCCTATTTAAAGCGATAATAATGCCCAAACTGTCTAAATGCTTCGCTCCCGCCTTACTCCAACTAATCAACTCATCTAGAAACAACCTCTTTGTCAAATTAATGGAAGGGCTCACTCCATCAAAAACAGCCCTATTACGAGAGAGCCACAAGCACCAAGCTCCAAGGATAATGACACTATTGAAACCCCTCCTCTTGCACCTATGGACTCTTTTAGCGACCCTCTCCCACCACGCAACAAAGGACTGTTCAGCAGCAATAGGAGTGAAGTTACCAAACCCGATGGACGACAAAATGAGATGCCAAAAATCCCTAGAAAAACTGCAGCTGCAAAGGATATGCTGGATAGTTTCCTGCTCCTGATCACATAGGGGGCAACTCGCCGGGTAATGTAACCCTCTCCTCTGAAGTCTGTCCGCAGTCCAACATTTATTCCTTATAGCCAGCCAAAGAAAAAATTTGCATTTAGGGGGGGCCCAAGTCTTCCACAATCGTTTCCAAGGCTCAAATAAAATGGACCCCAGGAAGAAGGCATTATAGCAAGATTTTGAGGAAAACTGCCCAGAAGTCGTGTGCCTCCAAACAAGCCTGTCCGCCTCTTGTGAAAGAGTCACCTGTCCAATCTCATCCCATAATTTTAAATACTGCTGCCTCCAAACAAGTGTAGGATTCAAGGTTCATATTTTTCCTTTTCAGCATATCTCTTGTATTGAGTCTGTTTCTTAGCCAAAGCCAAAAAAAGACCTTATGCTTTGGTTGACACTTGTTTTTCCAAAGCGATCTGAAGATCTGGTGAACCTGGGCCTGACCCATCAAATGCTTATACGTTTTTTTTGTAGAGAATATGTCTGCTCCCCACATGAGTTTCCAAGTATCATTTGAGTTGCTTACCATGATTTGGCCCCAGGTTGCGTCTAAGTCTAAAAATTGTTCATGAGCTTGCACCGACAGAGGTAGCTGGAAAATTTCAATAAGTTGTTCTTTTTGGAGAACTTCTTTGATGGAAAGTTTGCTATTGCAGGCGAAGGAAAATAACTCAGGGTATTGATTAGCCGGGATGCCCGAATTCCACATATCTTCCCAGAAAAGAATGGTTCTTCCATCCCCGATTTTTGGGGCAGCCAGTCCCTTGTAAGAGCATCTCCAACAACGTGACCTATAAAAATGCCTTATAATTTAAAAATAAGTAAATTTTATAGAATTTAGGGCACCAACAAAACACCCCGCTCCAACAGTAAAGCCCCAAATTTAGATTATAGGGCAGCCCACTACGGTGTAGTATATTTGAGGCACTTGAGAGGGTGCCCTATAGTTTTTTGACAAAATTTGTTGAATTGAGGCACTGTTGGAGTGGTTTTTCCTGTGTAGAGCCCTATATTTCAATTTGAGGCACTAGTTTGAGGCATTGTTGGAGATGCTCTAATCTTGAACAAATGTAAGCAAGCTTTTCCACCAAAAGGAGCCAATTTTTGAGCAACCAGGCATCCTGGCTGTCCTGTAATAGTTGCTCCAAACCAAGTTAACCCAGGGAATATCATGATTGTTGAAGAACTTGTGTAAAAACTTCAGGAGCAAGGCTTTATTGTGAGTCTCTAATCTTACCACTCCCAGGCCCCCATTTTTTTTAGTCTGAGTAATCATACTCCAGGCAGCTAGCGCAGGTTTCTTTGAATTGACGTCATTCCCCCTCCAGAGACAGTGTTTCCGATAAGAATCAATCTTCTTAACCGTGGTCACCGGGATTTTCAGAGTACACATCAAAAAAGTCGGGAGAGCTGAAAAAACCGAGTTAACAAGCTCAAGCCTGCCAGCCTGGGAGAGAAGGGCAGAAGTGCATGATAGTCTCTTTTGAATCCTCTGAATGAGCGGTAAAAAGTGGCAGATTTTAGGCTTTGAAAGACCCAGCGGAACGCCCAGATAGGTAAAGGGCATTGAACCTATCTGACAGTTAAGAGTTCCTGCTAGGATCGCCATTTTAGCAGGACTGACGTTGATGGGGTACATACTTGATTTGTTGTAGTTCACCTTCAACCCTGTTGAAAAAGCAAAAGAGTTCAGGACAGCTCTTAGAAAGAATAGCTGTCTAGGGCAAGCTTCCAAAATCAGCAGTGTGTCATCCGCGTATTGGACTATCGGAAAATCTTGACCACAATTCTCTGGCAATGGTAACTTGAGAAGGTCTTGCCGCCGCGCTTTATTTATGATGCTCTGAAGCAGATCAGCCGCG
This sequence comes from Zea luxurians, assembly GCA_029449295.1. Lineage (NCBI taxonomy): Eukaryota > Viridiplantae > Streptophyta > Magnoliopsida > Poales > Poaceae > Zea > Zea luxurians. The sequence goes on along the minus strand of JAOPSE010000006.1, from coordinate 113,981,345 downwards.
AGAACAAAAAGAAGAGGCGAGAGGGGATCACCCTGCCTGACCCCACGCTTGCAGTGAAAGGTTTTCCCAGGGACACCATTAAGAAGAACTGAAGACGTGCCAGACCGAAGAATATCCCTAATCCAGCTTATCCATCTGGGCCCGAAGCCATTGTGCAGCAATACCTGAAGAATGAACTCATGCTCTAGAGAATCAAAAGCCTTTTCAAAGTCCAATTTGAGCACAATAATCTCTTTTTTTGAAATATGACAAAGGTGAATATATTCGAATGCCCAGGCCAGACAGTCTTGAATGGTTCTTCCTTTGATGAAGCCATATTGATTTTTGTGGACAAGGGAAGTCATCACTGTCTGTAACCGGTTAGCCAGCAGCTTAGTAATGATTTTCATACTATTATTCAGAAGAGAGATTGGTCTGAAATCGCCCACTACTCTGGCATTATCCTTCTTCGGAATCAGGACAATATAAGAACCATTAATGCTTCGAAGGCAAACATCCCCGTGGTAAAATTGATCACATAAGTCATAGAAGTCTTGTGAAATAATCGGCCAACATTTTTTGATAAAGTTGGTATTAAACCCATCAGGTCCCGGGGATTTATCAGAAGGAAGGGCCGCCACAATACTATCAATTTCTTGCTTTGAAAAAGGCTCATCTAGCCAATGCAAGTCACTGCGGCAGAGTATCAAGCTAGGCAGATCAAAGACATTGTCCACGAAATCGGAGGAACCCAAGCGACGTTTGAACGCATTCCAGAGCAGATTGGCTTTGAGGTCATGCTCTGTAAAGGCTGAACCACTGTCATCTGAGAGCAACGCAATTGAATTGCGGCGATGCCTAACTGTTGCATGAGCATGAAAGAATCTGGAGCAGATATCTCCATCCGTAACCCATTTGATGGAGGCCCGTTGTTTCCAATAAATTTTTTGAAGCCGAAGCAACTCAGCAGCCTTGTGGTGCAATAGCTCGCGGAAATTCCATTCTTCAATCAAAAGATCACGATGCTCTTCGATAAGATCAATGAATTCAATAATCAACTTAATTTGGCTCACAGTTTTGTCAATTTTTGGCAGAGACCGCTGCCACTCTTTAAGAATCTTTCTGGTGAGCTTGAACTTAGCTGTTAAATTCTTCGCTTTGTCCAAAAGGCTTGGCATACCCGTCCACGAATTTTGAAAAATTGTCATGAACTCGTCAAACTGTAACCAGAAATTTTCAAATCTAAAGATCTTGGGCTTAGGAATCTTTGACTTAAAAGAAATCAAGCAGGGCACATGATCTGAAATATCCCTGGGCAACGTTGTAGCGAGAGTATCAGGGTAGCTGACCGACCATTCTTGCGACATGAAAAACCAATCGAGTCTCTGAAGAAGGGGTTCCCTTTGCTTATTCGACCAAGTAAAGGAGAGGCCATGGAGAGGGATTTCCACCAGGTCTAGCTGGCTGATTGCCTCGTTAAAGCTCAGCATCAGGTTAATGTCTCCCCCAGCAGTATTTCTATTTTCAGGCCTACGCATCAGGTTAAAGTCCCCAACAATCAACCAGCGCTTATCGGAGGGCATGCTAATATTGGAAAACCAGTGGAGGAAATCAATTTTCCCAGTTGGGGAACAGGGCGCATAGACGTTGGTGATAATCCAAGATTCCTCCGACAAAATAGCAAAAAATTCAACCGAAAGAGCATACTTGTTTTGGAAAATAACATTGCCAACCAGCTTCGAACTATTCCAAACAGTAATGAAACCCCCCGAGTTTCCAATAGAAGGGACAAAAGCGAACTCATCAAAAGAACTGGGGCTTGTTGGCTAGCAATACGAATAGTTATATAGCACATGGCAAGATGACTATTGGTGGTACGGATGGTTATAGTTGAGTATCAAGTTTAGTGTGGAAATGTATTATAGTATCCAGTTTGCGCTGTTGATATTCACAAAGTAGAAGTTTTGCCTTATGCTATCTTAATATATTATCATCCTAGCATAAGATTATATGGTACACATTGGAATGACATCCCATGTCTAACTACTTGTGGTTCCGTTAAATTACAGGTCTCCTGAGATGCTTGAATCAGCTCCAAATTGTTGCGTAATGTGAGGACCAAAAGCATTCCATTTGGGATTCAAATTCCATGAAGTTTTCTTTGCCTGTACGAACCCCCCCTTTCCGGCTTTAGTAGATTCAAGATAGTTTCCATCTGGATAATCTGTAAAGCCTTGCAAATATATAACGAGTTCAATGTTCTTTCTGGTTCTTGAGTGGAAGCTATATTCTTTCTGTTGATGTACTGTAACACTCCCGTCCCTCCTATATATACAATGAGTACATGCATTGCCTTTCAAAAGCCCCTCCTTTTGTGACGCATTTCTGTTACGACTACCATTTGCTAACACTCGATTGTACGGAAAAAGAATTGCTACCCACTAGGCCACTGTGACCTTGTTTTGGATATTTTGGATTAAAGTGGTTTTGAGGGATTGGAGAGTGTTTAAATCTTTAATAGATCAAATCTCCATATTAATCCACTTCGATCCTATTCATTGCTAGAGCACCTAAATCCAAACTAAGGATGTGTATGGATTTTGCAATCCACCCATTCTAACCCTAACCAGCCCGTAAAAATTAGAATAGATCATGGGTTGGGTGGCTATGGGTTAAACCGATGGAACTCATAAGCATCATTAACTATTGGTCGTCGACGACGACGACGGATGGGATGCGGGAGACGGCGGTATGGTACGCTCTCCAACCGGCGAGATATCGAACGATGCACGCGAGATGTCTGCGTGTGCCCAAATTGACAGAGCGCACATGCTCTGCATGCCAGCTAAGTTGTTTGGCTGAGCCTAATCTAAACCGGCATTCGTTCAGTGTTAGCCGCTCTGCCTAATAAAGGAGACGGGTAGCACAGGGTACAAACAACGCCATATCGCTGCAAGCATGGAGCTCGGCAGCATGCGGCTTCGCTGTTGCCCCCAGCCCCAGGCGCCTCCAAACAAGATTAAACCACTACCTAGAACGATCAGTGCTGGAGCTCGGCGTCTCTGCCGCCGCCGCCGCGCAGGAGCTCTGCTGCATGTCGCTGCCCCAGACTCGCGTCCCCTTGAGACCGTCTGCGCAGACAGCATCGGCCAAGGCACAAAACTGAGGTTCTCCCGCCCCCCTGGTTCTATTTAGGATCTGTGTGTTGCTTTCTCTATTTACGATCTGTGTGTTGCTTTCTGTATTTAGGATAGTGGATGACGCGATGTACAGGGACGACGACAAGTTTTGCCGGGTGGAGATGGAGGTCCGTGACTGCGAGCTTGACCAGTACGGGCTTGTCAGCAGTGATGTATACGTGGATTACCTCGAAAATGGTCGGCAGCACTATAATATGGGTTGTGCTTCGGTTTCTCGATCAATTATTACTTCACCTCTCTTTTTTTTTTACTTGGATCCTATCTAGCTCGGGAAGTGTTTGCTTCGAGGCTCGGCATCGGCAGAGATTCGATCGCACGAACAGGCAACGCTCTGGCACTCTCCGAGCAGAAACTCAACTACTACACGCCTCTCAAGGTACGCAACGACAACGCGCGCGCATTGCATTGCACGCAGAGACGAGACGACGGTGAGATGAGAACGAGATGGATGGATGCCCCACCTGAGTACCCGACTCTAGCTAACTCGTTTTTTTTAAACATCTCTTCAGCGTGGCGCTAGGTTCGTTGTCATGGTGAGGGTCGTCCAGATCAAGGGCGCGCGGATGGTCCTCGAGCACTTCGTCGAGACGCTGCCGCCGGAGCGCAAGGTATGCATGGTGTAAATAAATCAAAGGATCATCCTCACATGAACCGGCCATGTCGGCACGTGAGCCGAACGCTACTATTTCACACGCACCGCCTGATCTTTAGGCTCGGCATGCAGCTCGTCCTGGAAGCGACGGCCACCGTGGTCTTCCTCGACAAAGACTACCGTCCGACGCGCGTGTTCCCGGAGGTGGCGTCCAAGATGCGGCTGCACTTCTTCTGATCCTAGGTACCATGCAAGCATGCATGCTGTTGGATCTTCGTGCCTACTGTTGTCATGCTCAATGGAGTAGTTGTATTAATCAGAGCATATTTGTTGATCCAAAGGGGTAACTGCATGGAGGGGGATGAAAACAGTTTCCGAAAATCCCGTAAGGCCGTAATCGTAATCGAGGTCTCGTAACCGTATCGTTCCGGTAAAGATAATAATGTTTTAAAAAAGAATACCATATTTAAAACATGAATTCCAAATATCTATCAGGCATCTCCAACAAGACCTTGTAAAGAGACTGGTACACTAAATCTACCGTTTTTTGGCTCGACTTCTCCTTCAGCAGGGATCGGTAAACGGTCCGCTATAATACCGGACACGGCTGTCACCCTGCAAATGTGGAGGATCTTGTCGCGTTCGCTATCTGATAGCTCTGTTCGCTCCCGCTTGTCATTTTTTACAGCAAGCCCATGTGGGCGCTCGCTTGTCATGTACTCCATTCGTGCCAATTTATTAGCCGTTTTAGCACCTGTTTTTATATCTATATTCAAATCGATGATAATAAATCTATAGATACATATATAAAATACATACGTTAATTATTGTACGAATCTATTAAAAAGCTAAAACGAATTTTAATTTAGGACGGATGGAGTATTGGTCTTTTTCTACTTCTCTTGCGGATTTGAGAAAAAAAATATTTTCCAGCTGCAGAGAGTCTCTTTAACTCAGCAGCTATCTTTTTTCTTTGTCCAATACCGAATAAAATGTACAAAACAAAGTCTGGTAGCATTTTGGTCGAAAAAAGATTAGTAATGTAGGTTACATAATGTATTTAACTTAATTAGTCTGTATTTCAATTTTGGCACGCACGAACGATTGTTGTATGCATGTACCACACGGAAAAATAGTTAATACAAATGTCCGGTAAATTGTTTGACTAAATATGAAGGATACACGATTTCCCTAAAAATGAATAATGTATTAAGTATAATATTTTAATTTTGCAGCATATGAAAATCCTGTTAGAGATGAAATTTAGCTGATGTTGCTGGAGATAGAGAAGATGTAGAGGACAAAAAATTTAGAGGATATTATAAGAGGATAGAGAATATTCGTTTAGAAGATGGAATTTAGTAGATGCGGCTGAATTCAGCCTCAACAAGTGAACGTTGTATTATATTCGTCCATAAGTAAAGTAATTATAAAACTCGATAAATTTTCGACTAACCATCCGGTAATCATTTTGTATAAATAATATCGTTTCCAACCGTTTCGGATAGGATAGAGGTAGGCAGGTCGGAAGGAATGTCGCAGCCGTACTAGCGAAGGTCGCGTTGAGATGGCGAGCCGCAGGTCGCGTTGAGACACTTCACCGGATAGTGCCAATGTTGCATTCACATGTTAAAGGTACGTAGATGATAGGGAACGTGTACAGAAGAATCGAATTAGATACAGTTGGTAACCGTTGGCTCAAACAACACCTATCCTATTCAATATATCGATCATATAGTAGTGATCTACTCAGTGACGATCCGAACATTTTAGGGACCCAGGACAAAGTTTCAAACAGAGGTCTTAATATATAAATGTTACTAATTAAACACTCAAATAACATCTAAAAATATTTATATTAAATAATAAGTAAATAAAAGGATATATATATATATATATCACCTTAAATTTTCTTTTAACATGTTTAGATATTTATTATTTTGTTGATAAGCTATTGGATCACATGATTAGAATTGGGCCCTATAAATTCGAAGACTCGGGACGACCGCCCCTCTGTTCCACTCTTAGAGCCACCACTGGATCCACTAATCTGTCTCATGTCCTATAATATACCGTAATTTTTTAGTATCAGATCTTATGTATGTATCAAAAAATTGATTTTGAGTATTCAGATTCAAATACGGCCGGCCAGATATTGAATTTTCCGATTCAGACACGAATTATCGTTTTGACCTTTTCAGATGGACGGATATGACAGAAAACATCCATCTCATTTTGATCCCTAAGAAGTACGTACTAGTATGCTGTTGCGGATTCACACGCAAATTGTCTGTTCTCGATCGGATCAACCGCTGCCTGTATCTGTATGTGGGTCTCTGTCCCTGTTTTCTTTGCAGGTGGCAGCAGGGAACTCAAGACAAGACGCGACTCGCATGCTGAAACGCGTGCCGGCCGAATTGGCAGTCAATTCTTGAGAAATCGATGCGTACTTTTCCTTTTTTTAATAAGAACGAACTACAAAACCAGATTTCTCTTCCGAGCTCGATTGGCGACCCTCGCGACAAGAAAATACACTCAGTCGAAGCCGTCGACGACCGGAAAGGTATCCGGCCAGTATTCTCTTCCGTTTTTTATGTTTACGTAATTTCTATTCCGATTCTCACAGCTAGGTGTGCGATCGATACTATCCACGGAAACGGCTGACAGCCTCATTATTCATCGTCGTTAATATATATATCCAAGTCTTGTAAGTGACGATTGGCTGGCTACTACCGCCGCAGATGAAAGAGAGTGCGCATGCATGTTAACATGTGCTCTTGCTATCAGCTAGCTTAATATATATATATATATATATATATATATATATATATATATATATATATATATATATATATATATATATATATATATATATATATATATATACTGTATTTATATATTACACCTGGGTGCATTCAATTTAGAGAATGCACCCAGGCCGAACCTACGCGCCAGGAGTACCTGGTCCGAGCCAACCGCCCCACCGAGGTCGAACCGACGCTTCGTCTTCGTCCCTCCCGCACGCTCCCGATAGAATGCTACAATTTTCAAACCAGATCAACAGTTGCATCTAGTTATATAGAAGTTGCAATCACACCAGACCAGCAGTTGCAATTACACCAGACCAGCAGTTGCAATCATATTTTTTGCAATCACATCAGAGCAACTCAGCAATTGCATCCACACCACACCAGTAGTTGCAATTACAACACACCAGCAGTTGCAATCATTTTATTTACATTTTTTTAACAGATATTTGGGTAGAATTATACAACAGTTGCAATCACACCTAATGCGGGGTTGCAATCACACCACACCAGCAGTTGCAATTACACCTCTTTGTCCTGACACTAAAACCAACCAACTTTGCATAGTCAAGGTAAAAGAGGTAGGCTTCTTCCCTTGTATCAAATGTTTGCCGCACCCTGGGGACAAACACATCAAGTATGTTTGCATCCTGCAGAACAACACGCAATCATGAGTTTGCAATTAGCGGATACCCATAGTTGCAATCAACAAGCAACAAACGTTGCAACTGGAGCAACAACACACCATGCAATGGTAATCAAGGAGTAAAAACAGAGACTCAAGTTTGCAATTAGAGGATACCCGCGGTGGGGGGCAGGGAGATGCGCGTACAGGAGGGCCGAGGGCGTGCTCTTATGGGGAGGCGTGCTCAGGGTGTTATTGCACCTGGGTGCATTCAATATAGAGAATGCACCCAGGTGCATTTTAGTGCCGCCGTATACTGTTTTTATATATTACACCTGGGTGCATTCAATATAGAAAATACACCTAGGCCGAACCTACGCGCCAGGTCCGAGCCAACCGCCCCACCCAGGCCGTCTTCGTCCCTCCCGCACGTCTTCGTCCCTCCCGCACGCTCCTGACAGAACCTTTTCACTTCCTCGCCCGCGCCCCTCTTTCTCCGGGAACGGCTCCTCCGCGAACGGCTCAACCTCTTCACATAAGTTGCAATCACACCAGACCAGCAGTTGCAATTATACCAGACAACAGTTGCAATCATTGTTTTGTTTAACAAATTTTTTAGACATAGTTATATAAAGTTGCAATCACACCAGACCAGCAGTTGCAATTACCAGACGGCAGTTGCAATCATTGTTTGTTTTAACAGATTTTTGGACATAGTTATATAGAGGTTGCAATCACACCAGACCAGCAGTTGCAATTACCACCAGACAGCAGTTGCAATCATTATTTGTTTAACAGATTTTTGGACATAGTTATATAGAAGTTGCAATCACATCAGATCAACAGTTGCAATTACACCAGACAACAGTTGCAATCATTGTTTGTTTAACAGATTTTTGGATATAGTTACATAGAAGTTGCAATCACACCAGACCAGCCGTTGCAATTACACCAGACCAGCAGTTGCAATCATTATTTGTTTAACAGATTTTGGACATAGTTATATAGAAGTTGCAATCACACCAGACCAGCAGTTGCAATTACACCAGACCAGCAGTTGCAATCATATTTTTTTAACAAAATTTCCTAGAGTTATTCAGTACTTGCAATCACATTAGAGTAACTCAGCAGTTGCATCCACACCACACCAGCAGTTGTAATTACAACACACCAGCAGTTGCAATTACAACACACCAGCAGTTGCAATCATTTTGTTTACATTTTTTAACAGATATTTGGGTAGAATTATACAACAGTTGCAATCACACCTAATGCGGGGTTGAGCATCGAGGATTTTCAAGGTGCGGCAGCGACGGTGGGGCCATGGATCTAGGGTTAGAGGATCAGAGGAAGGAGGAGTCGGCGGGTCAGGGAGGCGCGCTGATAGAGAGGCGCGCGGCGGCGCGGGACAAGGAGGCGCAAGGCGGCGGCAGGGGGCAGGGAGTCTTGGGTCTGTGCGCGAGGCGGCGACGGGGGACACGAAGTCTTGGGTCTGTGCATCCACAAACTAAAATGCACCCATGTGCATTTTAGTGCCGCCGTATACTGTATTTATATATTACACCTGGGTGCATTCAATATAGAGAATGCACCCAGGCCGAACCTACGCGCCAGGAGTACCTGGTCCGAGCCAACCGCCCCACCGAGGTCGAACCGACGCTTCGTCTTCGTCCCTCCCGCACGCTCCCGATAGAATGCTACAATTTTCAAACCAGATCAGCAGTTGCATCTAGTTATATAGAAGTTGCAATCACACCAGACCAGCAGTTGCAATTACACCAGACCAGCAGTTGCAATCATATTTTTTGCAATCACATCAGAGCAACTCAGCAATTGCATCCACACCACACCAGTAGTTGCAATTACAACACACCAGCAGTTGCAATCATTTTATTTACATTTTTTTAACAGATATTTGGGTAGAATTATACAACAGTTGCAATCACACCTAATGCGGGGTTGCAATCACACCACACCAGCAGTTGCAATTACACCTCTTTGTCCTGACACTAAAACCAACCAACTTTGCATAGTCAAGGTAAAAGAGGTAGGCTTCTTCCCTTGTATCAAATGTTTGCCGCACCCTGGGGACAAACACATCAAGTATGTTTGCATCCTGCAGAACAACACGCAATCATGAGTTTGCAATTAGCGGATACCCATAGTTGCAATCAACAAGCAACAAACGTTGCAACTGGAGCAACAACACACCATGCAATGGTAATCAAGGAGTAAAAACAGAGACTCAAGTTTGCAATTAGAGGATACCCGCGGTGGGGGGCAGGGAGATGCGCGTACAGGAGGGCCGAGGGCGTGCTCTTATGGGGAGGCGTGCTCAGGGTGTTATTGCACCTGGGTGCATTCAATATAGAGAATGCACCCAGGTGCATTTTAGTGCCGCCGTATAATATATATATATATATATATATATATATATATATATATATATATATATATATATATATATATATATATATATATCTAATGGAAGCCCAGGGCTTCCATTAGTATCGGGAAGCCCCAGTCAATTAGACGGAACCGGGCAGCCCACATGTTTGTTCGGCGGTTTACTGGTCTGGTCGAACCACAACGTAAATCATAAGCCAACACACCGTAAACGCGTGTGTATTTTAGCGTAAAAAGGTATACGCGATAAAATCGCGAACCATAACTGAAGCCTCCTGAAAATATCACCCAGCATGCACGTAAGCAGAAACGTGAGGCATAAATATGTATGTATAATTGTGTAACTGGGTACATATATTTGAGTAAATACAAAACTGTTTCAACAAACCGAGATAAATTCTCTCGGGTTGTTATCACGTGTACGACAATATCTCCAGGCATGCAGGAACAAACTTTATATACCGTAAATGACCGCAAAAATAGCGTAAACATTGTACACGAGATTGGCCAGCACAGGGCATATAAAAAGGAAACTGGTGGCACATTGTATTGCATTGTTTACCATGGCTGATGGCAGAGAAGAAGAAACTGGCGATAATAGTTCTGCGTCATTACAGAGAGCTGCATCAGGTACATTAGCATTTGTATAATTACTTCAGTTCATAAAATAATCAATCAAATATGATGGCCGGCTTGCAGACACATGCAGTGGTCTACCAGCAGCGCCCACACCAAGACTTGTATCTCCAAACTGTGCTGCGAGTGCACGGATAAATATAGTAACACCACCTGTAGAATTACGAGCGCCAGGGGTCAATGATGGCAATACAACAGTAATTGAAACAATGGTAGCAGCAAATCAAATGGTGCCTATGAGGACCATTAGTGATCATGAACAAGATACACCTAATATCCTCCGAAGTCATGTAAGTTATTTATCTTTGGTTATGTCTATTATACAATTTAAATGACATTAAGAGTATAACTAATATAACATTAATTGTATTTATGATTATGTTAATTCACAGCCTGAAAGTATTGATCCAAACATGGTGCCTAGGATCGGTATGACATTTGGAAATGTCGATGAGGCATACAATTTTTACAGTCGTTACGCATATGAGGTTGGTTTTCCACTTAAAAAGTATAGGGAGAGAAAGAACTGTAAGTGGTTAAATTGTTCAATGGAGGGTAGAAATACAAAAAGGTTAGCTAGTAATCCAAGAATCCGTAATACATCATCGAGGAGAACACAATGCAAGGCTGGTTTAAAACTAAAAAAAAATCTATGATGACTCAAAAGAAAATATTGTAGCCGTAAGAGTCGATCTGGTCCACTTAGAACATAATCATGATTTCATTAAGAAGGATACTGTAAAGAAACACCTACAATGCAACAAGACCCATGATCCTGAGTACATGGAGTTTCTAAGTTCAATGCAGCAAAGCAGAATCCCGCAACACTGTATCATGGACTTCATGTCTGAGATGCATGGTGGTCCTGAAAACGTACCAATTACAGCAAAGGACATTACTAATTTGTAAGAATCATTTTCTTTATGAATTTATTATATAAATTTTAAAATCCATGTCAAGTTAATGAGTAATAATTACATTTTTTTGAACTATACAGGAAACAGGCAAAGCAATGAGAAAAGAATGCCAATGATGTGTCTAAGCTTTTGGCTTTTTTCATTATGCAAAAGGGATAATCCACAATTTTTCTCTGATTTCCAGTTAGACAACGAAGGAAAAATATTGAGTATTTTTTGGTCTCATGCTAGCCAGCAAGGAGAGTATGTTGATTTTGGGGATGTAGTTACATTGATACAACTCATAAGACTAATTTGTATGGAAAACCCCTAGGAATGTTTGTTGGTGCAAACCAACACCTACAATGCACAGTGTTTGGGTTCTCATTGTTGGGAGATGAAACTGTTGAAACATTCGAGTGGGTGTTTAATGCATTCAAGACATGCATGGGGACTGAAGGACCAAGAGTAATGTTGACAGGTATGATTTATGTATATATAATAACTATAAACTCGAAGTACATGGAATATAAATTCAATATCTTGTGCATATTTACAATGCATGTGAGTCTTGTTTTGTTATGTACCATACATTATTTACATAAAAATAACCATCTAATAATGTTTGACAATGTATATTTACAGATCAAGACCCTGCAATGCAAGTGGCATTACGTCGGGTCTTCCCAAACACAGGTTGTATCTATGACATGTGCAAAATAGGTACATGTCATTTCTAAATGAGTTGTATGCACGTTATGCTGAAGCGGATTTTAAGACAAAATTCCAGTCTATAGTACATCATCCATTGACTGAAATAGAGTTTGAGGCTGCATGGAAAATGTTGATTGATGAATTCAACTTGCATGAAGATGGCACTCTTAGAAAATTATATGAAATGCGTAAGGAATGGATTCCTATTTTTTTCAAACATGACTATTGTGGGCTTATGGTGTCTACGCAACGTAGCGAGAGCATGAACAAACTCGTGAAGAGCGCTCATGTCGATTCAAACACCCCACTCCATGAGTTTGCGAAGCAAATGTTGAAACTACTGCATAGCAGGAAGATGCAAGAAGGAAAGGAAACACTAGGATTTATGGTATGTAATATTATATATGCATTATACTATTTAGTAGTGTCGGCGTTCCGAGACCGGGGGGTCCCTGGGCCGACGAGTGAATGTCGCCGCGTGCCCCAGCCCAGATGGGTCGAGCGCGAGGGCGAGCGCGAAGGGGGGAGAGCGAGGCGGCCGGAGACCGGCGTGAGAGAGGTGGGAATCCCGCGGCCCTCGTGTTCGTCCCGCGCCCAGGTCGGGTGCGCTTGCAGTAGGGGGTTACAAGCGTCCACGCGGGAGAGGGAGCGAGCGGCTCCAAGCGAGCGCCTGTTCTCGTCCTCGTCCCCGCGCGGCCAACCCTCTCTAAGAGGGCCCTGGTCCTCCCTTTTATAGGCGTAAGGAGAGGATCCATGTGTACAATGGGGGGTGTAGCAGGGTGCTACGTGTCTAGCGGAGGTGAGCTAGCGCCCTAGGTACATGCCGTTGTGGCAGCCGGAGAGATCTTGGCACCCAGCTGGTGTGATGTCGTGGCCGTCGAAGGAGCGATGGAGCTTGGCGGAGGGACAGTTGTCGGAGCGGTTGAGTCCTTGCTGACGTCCTCTGGCTTCCGTAAGGGGGCTGAGAGCCACCGTCGTCACAGAGCACGCAGGGCGCCATCATTGCCTATCTGGCGGAGCGAGCCAGATGGGACGCCGGTCTTGTTCCCTGCGGCCCGAGTCAGCTCGGGGTAGGGTGATGATGGCGCCTCCTGTTGACGTGGCTGGTCTACGCCCTAGGTTGGGCGATGTGGAAGCTCCTCCGAAGCCGAGGTCGAGTCCGAGCCCCCGGGTCGGGCGAGGCGGAGATTGTCGTCTTCTGGGGCCGAGCCCAAGTCCGAGCCCTGGGTCGGGCGAGGCGGAGATCGTCGTCTTCTGGGGCCGAGCCCAAGTCCGAGCCCTTGGTCGGGCGGAGTTCGTCATCTTCCGGGACTTAGCCCGAGTCCGAGCCCTGGGTCGGGCGGAGCGGAGTTCGCCGTCTTCCGGGACTTAGCCCGAGTCCGAGCCCTGGGTCGGGCGGAGCGGAGTTCGCCGTCTTCCGGGACTTAGCCCGAGTCCGAGCCCTGGGTCGGGCGGAGCGGAGTTCGCCGTCTTCCGGGACTTAGCCCGAGTCCGAGCCCTGGGTCGGGCGGAGCGGAGTTCGTCGTCTTCTGGGGCCGAGCCCAAGTCCGAGCCCTTGGTCGAGCGAAGCGGAGCTTCCTATGGTGCCTCCGGCAGGGCCTGACTGCATGTCAGTCTTACTCTATCCAGTGGCACTGCAGTCGGTGTGGCGTAGGCGGCGCTGTCCTTCTGTCAGGCCGGTCAGTGGAGCGGCGAAGTGACGGCGGTCACTTCGGCTCTGCTGGCTGGGGGGTGCGCGCCAGGATAAGGGCGTCAGGCCGCCTTTGCATTAAATGCTCCTGCGACTTGGTCGGTCGGTGCGGCGATTTGGTCAGGGTTGCTTCTTAGCGAAGGCAGGGCCTCGGGCGAGCCGGGAATATGTTCGCCGCTGAAGGGGGCCTCGGGCGAGACGGAAATCCTCCGGGGTCGGCTGCCCTTGTCCGAGGCTAGGCTCGGGTGAGGCATGATCGTGTCCCTCGAATGGACTGATCCCTGACTTAATCGCACCCATCAGGCCTTTGCAGCTTCGTGCTGATGGGGGTTACCAGCTGAGAATTAGGAGCCTTGAGGGTACCCCTAATTATGGTCCCCGACAGTAGCCCCCGAGCCTCGAAGGGAGTGTTTGCACTCGCTTGGAGACCTTCGTCGCACTTTTTTGCAAGGGGACCAGCCTTTCTCGGTTGTGTTTTGTTCCGGTGGGTGCGCGCGAGCGCACCCGCCGGGTGTAGCCCCCGAGGCCTCGGAGGAGTGGTTTCACTCCTTCGAGGTCTTACTGCCTCACGTAGTGCTTCGGCTGGTCTGGTCGTTCCCTCATGCGAGCTGGCCGTAGCCCAGGTGTACGGTCGGGTCCCAAGTTCTCGGGCTGGTATGTTGACGCTGTCAACGATTCAGCCGGAGCCGGGTTTGCGAGAGCAGCCCCCGAGCCTCTGCACAGAGCGAGAGGGCGATCAGGGGTAGACTCGGCTTTTTTACATACGCCCCTGCGTCGCCTTTCCGCAAGGAGGAGGGGGGAGAGCGCCATGTTGCCCTCGATGGGCGCCGAACATGGTGTCTCCGATGAGCTGCAAGCGGGTAATCCGAGTGGACGTCCGTGCCCCGTTCGTTAGGGGTCGGCTAGGGGCCCAGAGGCGCGCCCAAAAGTACCTGCGGGTGATCTGCCAGACCCGGTCCCCTGGCGACGGGGTCCGAGGGCTCGATGCCTCCCTCTGGTGGGATTCTGTTACAAGATTGTTCCCGCCGGTCTCGGAAATGTCCTAGGGTACCTCGGGAGCGCAGCCCGAGCCTTGGTTATGTATCGAACGTACCCATGGTCATCCCTCGCTCGGCGTCTGAGGCGGCTGTGAACCCTTCAGGGGCCAGCCTTCGAACCCCTGATCAGTATTGGGCGCGGAGCCCGAGTAGCCTGAGGCGGTCGTTGAACCCTTTCGAGGGGTCGGCCTTCGAACCTCTGACCAGTAGTGGGTGTAGGGCCCACGCGATCTGAGGCGGCTGTTGAACCCTTCCGGGGGGCCAGCCTTCGAACCTCTGATCAGTAGGGGGGCTCGGAGCCTGGTTCCTTCTCGGGGAAGGATCCTTTTCGGGGTGTCCCCCTTTCCCGGTCCCTGTTGCAAGAGAGAGAAAGAGGAAAAACGGAAAAGGATACGAAATCGAACGACGCGGCGTACCTTTTTGGACGCGTTCATTTTGGCAAAGGGGAAGCGTCGCCCGCTTCTCCTGCCAGAGGCGCCGCGTGTCCCGTCGCGGAGTTAATGCGACGGGGCGAGTGGTTGGAGGGGCGACCGTTGCGCGTGTGCGAGCCGTTCGAGGAACGGATCACGGGCGCGTCGTCCTCACGCCGTGGGAGAGGGTTCTCTCGCTGCCCCTGGATGGGACGTAAGCCTGGCTGACGACGCGACCGCTGCGCCTGCTCGCCTGCCACCGCCATTACTGCCGACCCACTTTTGGCCGTGTTGACTGTCGCGCCAGGCTGGTGCTGCTGGGTCGCGCGCCGGGTCGCCTCGAATCACGGTATTGGTTCCACAGTCGAGGAGGTGCGGTGGTGGCGCGGGTGGCGATGCAGTTACTCACACGTAGCAACCGGCGCACCGGTTGCATGACGCGTGGGCCTGGGCCTCCATGCCGGGCGTGTTGGGAGTCGGAGGAGCGCGCCCACTTGGCGCGGTTGCATGCCGCCTGCATGGCTGCCCACCCTTTCGCCCGTTGGTCTGGGCAAAAGTGGAAGGTCGCTTGTAACCGCTGGGCGGTTGTATGCACCGCGCGCGGCGGTTTGGCTTCTTCTGCCCTGAGTTGGCTTGCATGACGTGTGGGGCCCAGCCCCCGCGCCGTGGGGGAGGACCTTGGAGTGTGTTGGGGAAGACTCAGCCCGTGACAGCTGGGGACGTGAGTAGGGAGAACCGCCCTTAAAAGGAGGGTGACCCCCTTGGAGGGCGACCATGTCTTCGCGCTCCCTTATGCATCGTGTCTTTCCACCTTCCAGGCCCCCGGATGGGGGAGATCCGCCGTCTTTCCACCTCGTCGTTGGGGGAACGCAACTCCGCGGGAGTTGGTACCTTTCAGCCATCGTTCGGCTTCAAGGATTTTCATCATGCAGCCCGTCTGCACCCCTCCACCGGCGGTCACCCAAGATGGTGACCTCCAGTTTGATGGTGGGGGAAAGCGAGCCGGGCTACGGCCTCCTCCCCTCCCTCAGCCTCAAGGATTTTCATCACTAGTGCTGGGGAGGGGAGTGTGCCGAGTTGGGGTCGGCCCCTGCGTGGGCGGTGGCCCGCTCCTTCCCTCAGTGATCAGGGGAAGGGCGGGAGTCGTCCGTGGCGCTAACAGCTGCACCGTGCCCGGCTCGCTGGGCCGAGCGGCTTCGGAGCCGCTCCCGGTGCCGTCTCCCGCCACGGCAGCTGGAAGAGGTTCCGCCGCCGACGAGTTTGCCGGCGCCACCCGCGGACCGACCTCCAACTCTACGGCCTTCTACCCGTCCTTGCCTCTCGAGTTTGGGCACGGGCGGGGGCCTCCTGGCAGCAGCATCCGCCCTGAGGTCATCGCTGCTGCTGTTCGGCCCCCTGGACAGAAGTCGTCGTCGTCGCCGCGGGTAGGGCGGGCGACGACAAGCCGTTCGTCGATCTTCTGTTGCTCCGCAGGCCTCTCCCCCGTCGAGTGGGGTTGTTCGTACCTACAGAGGCGGATCCGGAGTTCCGTTTGTAATGGCACCTTGGATGCCAGTGTTTTTGTCCATTGCGGCTGTCGAGGCCTGAACATGTATGTGATTTCGGCTCGGAGCCGTGTATTTTCCTCCTTTTCGAGCACTGAGTCTCGCCTGTTGGTTGTCTGAACCGCTTCACCAAGCGTGAGTCACCCCGTGTACAGGTGACGAGTGAGGTATCCGTATCCCGGAGGCGTAGGAGTCCCTCGGCTCGGTCGGCCTTGTTGTCCGAGGCTTCTCTAACTTAGTTAAAGGAACCCCTCGGCCGCCCTTCGATGAGCCGAGGCCAGGGGTAGCGGCGTCAACATGGACAGAGGCAGAGTTGGCTTGAAAAGGAAACCTGGTTGGCCGGAGCCTGGTCGGGTCGTCCGTTAGCGGGACCGACACCGGAATTGACCAGCCGAGGCCTCGGGTCGGGCTGACGTCCTTGGAGGGCAGCTGGCCGAGGCCCCGGGGTGACCGGCTGAGCCGCCTGCTCGGGCCGGATTGACGTCTTCGGAAGGTAACTGGCCGAGGCCCCGGGGTGACCGGCCGAGACGCCTGCTCGGGCTGGGTTCCCAAAGAAGACCCTAGCGGCGATGGCCCGGGCGTGGTGATGACGTCGTCCTCCAGAGTAAAGATCCTCGGACCGCGTCACCGTCCGAGGCTAGGTCGGCCCTCGCCGAAGGTGTCGTCGATGCCAAGGGTGCTGCTGCTCCCTTCAGCCGTCAAGATCCGAGCCTGCAGGATCGGATTGTCTTGTAGCGTGTGTTTCCTGCGGCCGCGAGGCCTAAACACACCCTCGCTGTGTTGTAAAGCTGCGTCTCTTTTCCTTTTATTTCGAACATCTGGACTATTTTGTCGGTAACAGAAATGTTTGTGCGAGCAAGAGTTGCTTCTCGTGGAAGGTGATGAGTGAGGTATCCGTATCCCAGAGGCGTAGGAGTCCCTCGGCTCGGTCGGCCTTGCCGCTTACGCGCACTCTTACCCGTCCATGGGGCTCTGTCACCGACGCAGTCGAGAAGGCTCGAAGGATCGCTTCGGCAGAAGAGCTTTCGAGCGTGAGGACTTGTTCAGTCCACAGAATCACTTATCCGAACGTGAGTTACTTATCGCAGAAGGTGATGAGTGAGGTATCCGTATCCCGGAGGCGTAGGAGTCCCTCGGCTCGGTCAGCCTTGGCTGCTTACGTGTACTCCGTCGTTTTCAGGGTCCACTTTCGAAGTAGCCAAAAAGCGCGAAAGACATTCTGGCAGAAAAGATCTTTTTTCGTGGAAAATTTCGATGCAGAGGGGGTTCCCCCCCTTTTAGCCCCCGAGGGAGGGTCGGGCTTTGCCGAGGCGAGGCCGACCCTTCCTTGATGACTAAACTTTGCGTGGGTGCGAGATATATGATCAACTTGAAAACATCTTAAGGGTAGAAGCGACGTAGCTGTTGGATGTTCCAGGCGTTGTCGTAGACCTCGCCTTGGCTGTTGGCCAGCTTGTATGTTCCGGGCTTCAGAATCTTGGCGATGGCGAATGGCCCCTCCCAGGGAGGCGTGAGCTTGTGCCGCCCTCGGGCGTCTTGTCGCAGCCGAAGCACCAGGTCGCCCACCTAGAGGTCTCGGGACCAGACCCCTCGGGCGTGGTAGCGTCGCAGGGACTGCTGGTACCGCGCCGAGTGTAGCAAGGCCTGGTCCCGAGCCTCCTCCAGCTGGTCCAGCGAGTTTTCTCGGCTGACTTGGTTGCTTTGGTCGGTGTAGGCCCGCATCCTCGGGGAGCCGTATTCTAAGTCTGTGGGCAAGATGGCTTCTGCCCCATAGACTAGAAAGAACGGTGTGAAGCCCGTGGCTCGGCTCGGCGTTGTCCTCAGACTCCAGACCACCGAGGTGAGTTCCTTCATCCATCGCTTGCCGAACTTGTTGAGGTCGTTGTAGATCCGAGGCTTGAGCCCTTGTAGAATCATGCCGTTGGCACGCTCCACCTGCCCATTCGTCATGGGATGAGCCACGGCGGCCCAGTCCACCCGGATGTGGTGATCCTCGCAGAAGTCCAGGAACTTTCTGCCGGTGAACTGGGTGCCGTTGTCGGTGATGATGGAGTTCGGGACCCCGAAGCGATGGATGATGTTGGTGAAGAACGCCACCGCCTGCTCGGACCTGATGCTGTTCAGGGGTCGGACCTCGATCCACTTGGAGAATTTGTCGATGGCGACCAGCAGGTGCGTGTAGCCCCCGGGTGCCTTCTGCAAGGGGCCGATGAGGTCCAGACCCCACACCGCAAAAGGCCAGGTGATGGGTATCGTCTGCAGAGCCTGGGCGGGCAGATGGGTCTGCCTCGCGTAGAATTGGCACCCTTCGCAGGTGCGGACGATTCGGGTAGCGTCGGCCACCGCCGTCGGCCAGTAGAAGCCTTGCCGGAAAGCGTTCCCGACAAGGGCTCGAGGCGCTGCGTGATGGCCGCAAGCCCCCGAATGTATCTCTCGCAGGAGTTCCTGACCTTCGGCGATGGAGATGCATCGCTGGAGGATGCCTGAGGGGCTGCGGTGGTAGAGCTCCTTCTCATCTCCCAGCAAGACGAACGACTTGGCACGCCGCGCCACCCGCTGAGCCTCGGCTCGGTCGAGGGGTAGCTCTCCTCGGTGGAGATATTGCAAGTACGGGGTCTGCCAGTTTCGATTAGGCGCGACCCCGCTTTGCTCCTCCTCGACGCGCAGTGCCTCACCCTCGGGGGCTGAGGGTGCCTCGGACTGAACCAAGGGCGCCTCGGGTCGAGCCGAGGGTGCCTCGGGTTGAGCCGTGGGTGCCTCGGACTGGGCCGAGGGTACCTCGGGCTCGAACGTGTCGTCGATCTTGACGGAGGGTTGATACAAGTCTCGGGAGAAGACGTCCGGGGGAACCGTCGTTCGCCCCGAGGCTATTTTAGGCAGCTCGTCCACAGTCTCGTTGTAGCACCGAGCGATGTGGTTGAGCTCGAGCCCATAGAACTTGTCTTCCAGGCGCCGAACTTCATCGCAGTAGGCCTCCATCTTCGGGTCGCGGCAATGGGAGTTCTTCATGACTTGGTCGATGACGAGCTGCGAGTCACCACGAGCGTCGAGGCGTCGGACCCCTAGCTCGATGGCGATCCGCAACCCGTTGACCAGAGCCTCATATTCGGCCACATTGTTGGACACCGGGAAGTGGAGGCGTAGCACGTAGCGTAGATGCTTTCCGAGGGGTGAGATGAAGAGTAGGCCTGCCCGGCCCCTGTCTTCATCAGCGACCCATCGAAGAACATGGTCCAGAGCTCCGGTTGGATCGGAGCCATCGGCAGCTGGGTGTCGACCCATTCAGCCACGAAGTCCGCCAAGACCTGGGACTTAATGGTTTTCCGAGGAGCGAACGAGATTGTCTCGCCCATGATCTCCACCGCCCACTTTGCAATCCTACCCGAGGCCTCTCGGCACTGGATGATCTCTCCCAGGGGGAAGGATGACACCACAGTTACCGGATGAGACTCGAAGTAGTGTCGCAGCTTCCGTCGCGTTAGGATCACCGTGTACAGCAGCTTCTGAACTTGTGGGTAGCGGATCTTGGTTTCGGACAGTACCTCGCTGATGAAGTAGACTGGCCTCTGAACGGGCAATGCATGCCCCTCTTCTTGCCTCTCGACCACAATCGCAGCGCTAACCACCTGGGTGGTCGCGGCGACGTAGACCAGGAGGGCTTCTCCGACAGCTGGGGGCACCAAGATAGGCGCCTTTGTGAGGAGCGCCTTTAGGTTCCCGAGGGCTTCCTCGGCCTCAGGGGTCCAAGTGAAGCACTCGGCCTTCGTTAAGAGGCGGTACAGAGGTAGACCTCTTTCACCGAGGCGTGAGATGAAGCGGCTCAGAGCCGCGAGGCATCCCATGACCCTCTGTACGCCTTTCAAGTCCTTGATGGGCCCCATGCTGGTAATGGTTGCGATCTTTTTCGGGTTGGCTTCGATGCCCCGCTCGGAGACGATGAACCCCAAGAGCATGCCTCGGGGCACCCCGAAGACACACTTTTCGGGATTGAGCTTGACGCCTTTCGCCTTGAGACATCGGAATGTCGTTTCAAGGTCGGAAAGGAGGTCGGAGGCTTTCCTCGTCTTGACTACGATGTCATCGACGTAGGCCTCGACCGTGTGGCCAATGTGTTCGCCGAACACATGGTTCATGCACCGTTGGTACATCGCGCCCGCATTCCTCAAACCGAACGGCATGGTGACATAGCAGTACATGCCGAAGGGTGTGATGAAAGAAGTCGCGAGCTGGTCAGACTCTTTCATCTTGATTTGATGATACCCTGAGTAGGCATCGAGGAAAGACAGGGTTTCGCACCCAGCAGTGGAATCCACGATTTGGTCGATGCGAGGCAGAGGGTAGGGAACCTTCGGACATGCTTTGTTGAGACCAGTGTAGTCTACACACATCCGCCATTTCCCCCCTTTCTTTCTCACAAGCACAGGGTTGGCAAGCCATTCGGGATGGAATACCTCTTTGATGAACCCTGCCGCCATTAGCTTGTGAATCTCCTCGCCTATGGCTCTGCGCTTCTCCTCGTCGAATCGGCGCAACGGCTGCTTGACGGGTCGGGCTCCGGCTCGGATGTCCAGCGAGTGCTCGGCGACATCCCTCGGCACACCGAGCATGCCCGAGGGACTCCACGCGAAGACGTCGGCGTTCGCGCGGAGAAAGTCGACGAGCACTGCTTCCTATTTGGGATCGAACCCGGAGCCGATCCGGATTTGCTTGGAGGTGTCGCCGCTGGGGTCGAGGGGGACGGACTTAACCATCTCCGCTGGCTCAAAGTTGCCGGCGTGACGCTTCACGTCTGGCACCTCCTTAGAGAGGCTCTCCAGGTCGGCGATGAGGGCCTCGGACTCGGCGAGGGCCTCGGCGTACTCCACGCACTCCACGTCGCATTCGAACGCGTGTTTGTACGTAGGGCCGACGATGATGACCCCGTTGGGGCCCGGCATCTTGAGCTTCAGGTAGGTGTAGTTGGGGACGGCCATGAACTTCGCGTAGCACGGCCTCCCTAGTACCGCGTGGTAGGTTGCTCGGAACCCGACCACCTCGAACGTCAGGGTCTCCCTTCGGAAGTTGGAGGGTGTTCCGAAGCAGACGGGAAGGTCGAGCTATCCGAGGGGTTGGACGCGCTTCCCGGGGATGATCCCATGGAAGGGCGCGGCGCCTGCCCGGACAGAGGACAAATCAACACGCAGGAGCCCGAGGGTCTCGGCGTAGATGATGTTGAGGCTGCTGCCTCCGTCCATGAGGACCTTGGTGAGCCTGACGTCGCCGATGACGGGGTCGACGACGAGCGGGTATTTCCCCGGGCTCGGCACATGGTCGGGGTGATCGTCTCGGTCGAAGGTGATGGGCTTGTCGGACCAGTCTAGATAGACTGGCGCCGCCACCTTGACCGAGCAGACCTCCCGACGCTCTTGCTTGCGGTGCCGAGCCGAGGTGTTCGCCACTTGCCCACCATAGATCATGAAGCAGTCGCGGACCTCGAGGAACTCTCCTGCCTGGTGATCTTCCTTCTTGTCGTCGTCGCGGGCCTTGCCACCCTCCGCGGGTGGCCCGGCCCTGTGGAAGTGGCGCCGAAGCATGACGCACTCCTCAAGGGTGTGCTTGACGGGTCCCTGGTGATAGGGGCACGGCTCCTTGAGCATCTTGTCGAAGAGGTTGGCACCTCCGGGGGGCTTCCGAGGGTTCTTGTACTCGGCGGCGGCGATGAGGTCCGCGTCGGCGGCGTCGCGTTTTGTTTGCGACTTCTTCTTGCCCTTCTTCTTGGCGCTGTGCTGAGTTGACGCCTCGGGATTACCTTCCGATGGGCGGCCCTGGGTCTGCTTGTCCTTTCGGAAGATAGCCTCGACCGCCTGCTGGCCAGAGGCGAACTTGGTGGCGATGTCCATCAGCTCGCTCGCCCTGGTGGGGGTCTTGTGGCCCAGCTTGCTCACCAGGTCGCGGCAGGTGGTGCCAGCGAGGAACGCGCCGATGACATCCGAGTCGGTGACGTTGGGCAGCTCGGTGCGCTGCTTCGAGAATCGCCAGATGTAGTCTCGAAGAGACTCTCCCGGCTGCTGTCGGCAGCTTCGAAGGTCCCAGGAATTCCCGGGGCGCACATACGTGCCCTAGAAATTGCCGGCGAAATCTTGGACTAGGTCGTCCCAGTTGGAGATCTGCCCCGGAGGCAGGTGCTCCAACCAGGCGCGGGCGAAGTCGGAGAGGAACAGGGGAGGTTGCGGATGATGAGGTTGTCATCATCCGTTCCACCCAGTTGGCAGGCCAGACGGTAGTCCGCGAGCCACAGTTCCGGTCTCGTCTCCCCCGAGTACTTTGTGATAGTAGCCGGGGGTCGGAACCGGGTCGGGAACGGCGCCCGTCGAATGGCTCGGCTGAAGGCTTGCGGACCGGGTGGCTCGGGCGAGGGACTCCGATCCTCCCCGCTGTCGTAGCGTCCCCCACGCCTGGGGTGGTAGCTTCGGCGCACCCTCTCGTTGAGGTGGGCCCGTCGGTCGCGGTGGTGGTGCTCGTTGCCGAGGCGACCCGGGGCTGCAGGCGCAGTGTTGCGCGTGCGCCTGGTGTAGACCGAGGCCTCCCGCATGAATCGGGAAGTCACAGCGTGAGGTTCCGAGGGGTACCCCTGCCTTCGGGAGGCAGAGCTCTCGGCCCGTCGGACCGTGGCGCCTTCCAAGAGATTCTTGAGCTCTCCCTGGATTCGCCGCCCCTCGGTGGTTGATGGCTCTGGCATCGCGCGAAGAAGCATTGTTGCTGCCGCCAGGTTCTGGCCGACCCCACTGGATGCGGGTGGCGGCCTGATCCTGACGTCGTCGGTGTTGCGGCGCTGGAAGCCCTAGGGTAGATGACGTATTTCTCCGGCCGGAGGTTGGCCCGCCCATGCCTGCCCGACGTCCCGACGGATCGCCTCCAGCGCTCCTGCTCCCTCGTCGAGCCCGGCCTGCACCCCGCGGATTTGCTCGAGCTATGGGTCATGACCCCCCGCCTGAACGGGGACCACAGCTAGCTCCCGTGGGATGTCAACGCGAGGCACCGGCCTAGGGAAGTCACCGTCCTCCGGCATGCCGAGATGGTTGCCTTCGGGGGGACCCCCTAGATCGACGTGGAAGCATTCGCGACTTGGGCCGCGGTCCTCGTCGCCGAGGCTACGGCTACCGTCGGAACATCGGAAAGGCAATAGTCGCATGCGGTCATGAAGTCCCGCATGGCACTGGGGTTGCCAAGTCCAGAGAAATCCCAACAGATGCTGGGTTCGTCGTCTTCCTCGGACCCAGAGGGCCCGTAGGTCGAGACGTCCATCAGCCGGTCCCAAGGTGACCGCACACGAAACCCCAGAGAGTCTGGATTTGCCTCTACGAGAGCGCCCGCCAAAGCGAAGTCGCTAGACGGGTTGAGGCTGAAACCGAAAGACGCGGGATGGGAGTCGATCGGTACCTTTTGGTCGACAGGCGGCGATAAGGTCGCGTCGGGGACTGACTGCGCCGTCGTCTCAGGTACGAGGGTGACGTCCAACAAGCTTTTCGCGAGCGTGCTGGCGTCGTCCGGTTGCTCAGGATTGGCGTGTCGCGGGGAGACGACGCTCGCCTTCGTCTCAAACGCGAGGTTGACGCCCGGTGCACCCCCCGTTGGGGTGCCGGGACCATCGACTCGCTCGACAGCCGACGAGGCGCTGCCTCCTGCTTGGCCTTGGTTGCCCCGCCTCCTCCTCCGTCGGCGGGGGAGAGGACAGGGTGAGCTCGAAGGTTGCTCTTCCACCACGCGGGGAAGACGTCGCCGATTCCGCCGCCGGCAGGCGGGTTGTCGGCCGCCACCGTTGTTGTCGCACGGCGGTGGAAGGAGTATCATGTCGTAGCTGCCGTCAAGGGATATGAACTCAAGACTCCCGAAATGGAGCACCGTCCCGGGTTGGAGAGGTTGCTGAAGACTGCCCATCTGGAGCTTGACGGGAAGCTGTTCGTCAACACGCAGCAGGCCCCTACCTGGCACGCCAACTGTCGGCGTTCCGAGACCGGGGGGTCCTTGGGCCGACGAGTGAATGTCGCCGCGTGCCCCAGCCCAGATGGGTCGAGCGCGAGGGCGAGCGCGAAGGGGGAGAGCGAGGCGGCCGGAGACCAGCGTGAGAGAGGTGGGAATCCCGCGGCCCTCGTGTTCGTCCCGCGCCCAGGTCGGGTGCGCTTGCAGTAGGGGGTTACAAGCGTCCACGCGGGAGAGGGAGCGAGCGGCTCCAAGCGAGCGCCTGTTCTCATCCTCGTCCCCGCGCGGCCAACCCTCTCTAAGTGGGCCCTGGTCCTCCCTTTTATAGGCGTAAGGAGAGGATCCAGGTGTACAATGGGGGGTGTAGCAGGGTGCTACGTGTCTAGCGGAGGTGAGCTAGCGCCCTAGGTACATGCCGTTGTGGCAGCCGGAGAGATCTTGGCACCCAGCTGGTGTGATGTCGTGGCCGTCGAAGGAGCGATGGAGCTTGGCGGAGGGACAGCTGTCGGAGCGGTTGAGTCCTTGCTGACGTCCTCTGGCTTCCGTAAGGGGGCTGAGAGCCGTCGTCGTCACAGAGCACGCGGGGCGCCATCATTGCCTATCTGGCGGAGCGAGCCAGATGGGACGCCGGTCTTGTTCCCTGCGGCCCGAGTCAGCTCGGGGTAGGGTGATGATGGCGCCTCCTGTTGACGTGGCTGGTCTACGCCCTAGGTTGGGCGATGTGGAAGCTCCTCCGAAGCCGAGGTGGAGTCCGAGCCCCCGGGTCGGGCGAGGCGGAGATTGTCGTCTTCTGGGGCCGAGCCCAAGTCCGAGCCCTGGGTCGGGCGAGGCAGAGATCGTCGTCTTCTGGGGCCGAGCCCAAGTCCGAGCCCTTGGTCGGGCGGAGTTCGCCGTCTTCCGGGACTTAGCCCGAGTCCGAGCCCTGGGTCAGGCGGAGCGGAGTTCGCCGTCTTCCGGGACTTAGCCCGAGTCCGAGCCCTAGGTCGGGCGGAGCAGAGTTCGTCGTCTTCCGGGACTTAGCCCGAGTCCGAGCCCTGGGTCGGGCGGAGCGGAGTTCGCCGTCTTCCGGGACTTAGCCCGAGTCCGAGCCCTGGGTCGGGCGGAGCGGAGTTCGCCGTCTTCCGGGACTTAGCCCGAGTCCGAGCCCTGGGTCGGGCGGAGCGGAGTTCGTCGTCTTCTGGGGCCGAGCCCAAGTCCGAGCCCTTGGTCGGGCGAAGCGGAGCTTCCTATGGTGCCTCCGGCAGGGCCTGACTGCCTGTCAGTCTTACTCTGTCCAGTGGCACTGCAGTCGGTGTGGCGTAGGCGGCGCTGTCCTTCTGTCAGGCCGGTCAGTGGAGCGGCGAAGTGACGGCGGTCACTTCAGCTCTGCTGGCTGGGGGGTGCGCGCCAGGATAAGGGCGTCAGGCCGCCTTTGCATTAAATGCTCCTGCGACTTGGTCAGTCGATGCGGCGATTTGGTCAGGGTTGCTTCTTAGCGAAGGCAGGGCCTCGGGCGAGCCGGGAATATGTTCGCCGCTAAAGGGGGGCCTCGGGCGAGACGGAAATCCTCCGGGGTCGGCTGCCCTTGTCCGAGGCTAGGCTCGGGTGAGGCGTGATCGTGTCCCTCGAATGGACTGATCCCTGACTTAATCGCACCCATCAGGCCTTTGCTGCTTCGTGCTGATGGGGGTTACCAGCTGAGAATTAGGAGCCTTGAGGGTACCCCTAATTATGGTCCCCGACAAGTAGGCTCGCAAAACGTAACTAATTATTATATATGCAGGGTCAAAAAGACACCACAACACTATATATGTTCGAAATTAGGGTTGCAAGGGCATACACAAGGGCTATGATGAATAGGTTCGAGGATTCAATAAAATACACTACTGCATATAGGATAACACTTGATCCAGATGGAGGCACAAATGATTGGTTGGTGCAGCATACATCAAGATCGAAAAGAATCGTGTGGGGGCAACACCAATTCAAAGTGAAGGCGGATGTAGAGGCAGGAAAGTTTAAATGTGAATGCAAACAGTGGGAACACACAGGTAAGCAAGAGTTAAGATATAACGTCATATTATTTATACGCTAATATTTAAATGTTGCACCCTTGTTTAAATGTAGGACTATTTTGTGTGCATCTAATCCGAACATTCATGCACATTCAGCTAGAAAGGATACCTAAGGAATACATTCTACAACGTTACACATACTCAGCTAGGCAAGATGTGGTATTTTCAAGAGATAACAGGAAAATGAGTGGAAAGGATGGAAAAACAAAATCATATAGGCAAAAAATGTTGCTTAAAAAGGCAATGAAGGTAGTAAACCATGCTAGTATGTCAAAGGCAGGGAGTGATAAGGCCTTGGACACAATGGATGAACTATTGGAGATGCTTGGGCGTTTAGAGCCAGATATAGGATGTGAAGATGCTGGTGGTGCGAGTACTGGAGAGGGCAACCATGTGGGTGTTGTTTTATATAAAATTATTGAACATTTTATTCAGAACTTAATTATTGCTAATTGTAAAAATTAAACATTGCAGGGTGAAGAGGATGATGTTGGAAACACTGAAGGTGAACATGTATCGCAATGTGATAACGAGGAGCATGTGGCAGTACATTCACGACAACAGGTAATATTATGGCAAAAAACATAATAATTTATGTATAATGCAAACATATGGAATGATTTATACATTATTTGTAATATTGACTATAATGCACTAATGAGTAGGATGGAGGCATAAATATTGATGCACATCATCAATCTGAACTGCAAATGACACTTGTTGGAAATGATGATTGTGAAGGGACACAATATGGGATGTTAGAAAGGTATGAAATTTAAATTTATTAAATTGCAGATATTCTGTATATTTAATATTAATAAATATTTATAATCATCATAACATTTGTACCTATAAATACTTCTTTGTATGGCATGTAGAGACTGGAATATGATGTAGATGGCATAAGCTTAGTGCGTCCAAATAATGCAAGGCTAAAGGGAAGGACGATAAAAACTAGTGAACAAAGGGTTGTGAAACTGGGTGCGAAAGGAGAAAAGAAGAAGACTCAAAAGTGCCAAAAATGTGGCATTGCTGATGGACACAACAGTCGAACCTGTCTGTCTATAGAGGAAAATAGGGTTAAATTGGCTAGCCTTGCTGATAGAAAAAGAGGACGACCGCCTGGATCTAGAAACAAGAATTCAATAATGGCCCCGCAGTGGAATGAGACATCCACATCAAAAAAACATAAACATACCGATTCTGGAGAACATGGCTCGGATGACAATAATTTGATATGATTGTAAAACATTTATACATAAATAATTGATGATATTGAAATGTTATGATCATGATACTATTTGATGAATATGAATATTTACGTTAAAAGCTCACTGTATGGATTATATCTATTAATGCAATGTAATTATTTCTTATGAGCTATGCTACTGTTGGGTTTGTTTGGCTATATAGTCATATATTCACTGCATCACATACAGTATTTATATTAAAAAAATCAAACAGCCGGCGAACTGAAGTCAATATGTATGTACTGGCGCCAAATGAAAAAACTGAATGAATAAGCGTAAACCGTATCAGATTTTTGCATTATAAATACAGAGAAGAACAGAAAATATTGTACATAACTGAACATAGAAAGGCAGCGCATTGGCACTGGATAAACAGGCGCATACAGTAAATAAGTAGATAACAAGACGTAAACCATTTTAGTTATATGCATAAACCGTATCAGATTTTTGCAAAATCAATATAGAGTAGAACTAAAAATATTGTACATAACTGAACATAGAAAGGCAGTGCATTGGCACTGGATAAACAGGCGCATACAGTAAATAAGTATATAAAAAGACGTAAACCAGTTCAGATTATATGCATAATCACACCAGAGCAGAACTGACACACGTAAATAACAGAATAAAACAGCCGATGCATTGAAGTACATCACTGAAGAAGATATAAAAACCAGAACACAAATGATAAAGTGCATAACTAGCATATATAAATATGTCCATCTAAAACATATCTGGAACGACATATCTAAGAGTTTGCTAAGAGCGCATATGGACATAAGTATTATCTGAATGCTAACATAAGCCAACAGACCAATATGTACATCAACACCATTCAGTGACAGTACCCTAAACTAAGCTAGTACTGATATAACTTGAAGCCACCAAAAGCCATCAGACCATCATGTTCAGACTACCATTCAGAGAGAGTAAACTATACTAGGCTACTACTAAGAGAACTTCAATCTATCCAGATGTGAAACCATGGAGCTGTTTCTGTTTAGTCGATGGAATATTATGTAATGCATTACAAGAGAGAGAATGTCCTCTGAATTATCCTGCAAACCAATATAAGGAAAAGGTGAGTTAAACATAACTATACATACATTATGTTATAACAAAAAAAATACTATCTATATATTATGTACCGGATCAATGACTGCATTCATAGCTCCAACCATGTAGTCGTAGTGCTGCATATATCTCATAACAAAGAATCCACAATCATTAGACCCCAATTTCATTGTTGGGCAGTTATTCAAGAGTTCAATAGGGTACTTCAAAAAAGCAGGGAGGGCTGATCTTGGTCGAGCATTTTGTATGGCTAGATTGAGCCTACTCATTATTAACCTGGCCCATGAAATCTTCCTATCACCCATATCCATAGGTATACAATGGTAATTCTTCCAGATAGTCCCACCCATCTCTGGTCCATATGGGTTGGAATCTAACACATGTATGCGTCCAATCTGAATATTAACAACATACAATGTCCAATGTCCAGAGTGTAGCATGGGTACCATTATCTACATGCACACAAAATGGAAATAACAAATGTTGAATACACTATGGTTGATATGAATGATTTGATTGAAATTTAAATGCAGCAATATGCAGTGAGAGTGTGATGGGTCAAGGAACAGAAATTAACTGATTTGTAGTCATCCAGCTGCTTGAAGGAAGGTAGTGTCTTCAATAGGTAACTCTCCAAAATTGAAGGGTCAAATGGACGAGGAGACTTACTATGTTGCTCCTGCTCCTCAAAGTTCAATATAGCCTAATAGGATAGAGAAGTATTATGTAATTTTCATATATGCTATGCATATAAAAAAGAGGTATAAACGTAGAAGTCATACCCCAACATTAACATCTAGAATGAGCTGGTGAGCATTCAGTGGAGGAATATGTTTAGAACAGTAATCACGGACACACTCAATGAAACATTGCATAAACACGTTGTCGAGACATGCGCCATCAGCAAAAGATTGTTGTATGTCACAACAATTAGCACGATATTCACCAAAGTCAATTATATTTCTACAAATGAAAAGATTGAACATACAACAATAGAAACAAATGTTTTTGTATATATGAGATACATAATTACATAATATATATGCAATTTGAACATTGAATTGAAGCTACTAAATGGGAATAATGATTTATTGCATACAAAGATTGAATAAAACTTAATAGTATCTATACCATTGACACGATGTTGATCAATCAGAATTAATAAGAATTAAACATTATGCCAAGTCAAACAATTTGAAAAGTATGTACCCGTCCAATTCAATGACCTTAGAACACAAGTATGCCCGAAGAGCGCGAGCACATTCTAATTCAGATAAGAAGATGCATCTTCATTTTGTTCATTGTCACCACTCTCATTCATATTTGCGTGATCCTGCAAATTAACTTGTACCTGCCAACACATTTTAAGCTCAATCATAAGCCAATAACTCAAACCTATAAATCATTTATATGTATAACCGCAAATCAATATAGTTGTTAAAGATATTACCTCTTCTAATGGACGTATCAGTATAGGTATTTGAACATTGTCCACACCCCATTCAAGTATATTAGATACGTCTTGAATTTCCTGAAAAATTGGTTGAAAGCTCAGTATACATCATTTACAAATAAACATTCACAACAATATGATCAAAACCTTGTTATTCCTTTCATCGAATTCACCATCCTTTTCGATGTCTCTATTGTCTTTATCATCGTCCTGAGATTTTATTGTTTCATACCTCATCAATATATTATGATGAATAATATGTTACAAAATACATATTAAAACATTACATACCTGTATACCATCTCCTCCACTAGTTCCACATGTCTCCTCAACTTCTATATCTGTCTCCAAACGCGAAAGTACCTTGAGAAGCTCATCCATTACTGCTAGGGCTCTATCATTTCCTGCTTTGGATAAACTAGCATGATGCACTACTTTCATTGCCTTTTTTAGCAACATCTTCTGTCTATATGATTTTGTTCCTCCATCCTTCCCCTTCAAATTCCTATCATCTCTTGAAAACAGAACATCTTGCCTTGCAGAGTAGGTGTATCTTTGTAAAATGTATTCCTTCGGTATCCGTTCAATCTGAAGATGCATAAACGCGCGTAGTACATGTACACAGAATAGCCATATGAAAACAATAACGATCATAAGAAATTTTTTATATGTTTTTAATGTATATATTTACTATTTCGTACTCCATACCTGTACGTGACAATGAACAATCGCGTGCATTCACAGCCGACCGACTTTTCAGATTCCATATATATACTGACGTGCTCCGCCATTAGCTCCTTTTCTCCCGGTCTCAGTTTCCATAACCGCAAAACCCCAACCTCGCCGCGCGACTCCGGGAATCTCCGCCGACTCAACCATCCCCGATGACTCCGCTCCCCTCACCGCTCGCTGTCGATCCAGTCGCAATCGGCAGTTGAGCGGCGCCTCCTCGGTGTCCCCAATCCGCGCTCCAATATTCCCGCCGCTGCGTCAGGAGACAGGAGTCTAGACCGGAGAAAACCCCTGTTTCTCCGCCGACGCGTCTGCTTCCTCGCTCTCCGCCGACCCGACTGCTTCCACGTTCTCCGCCATCTTCCACATTCGCCGCCGTCAATGGGTACCGCTCCAACTGGTAGCCCTTCCCCAACCATCTACGGTGTGTTCTTCCCAACCCTAGCTTGCGCGCATTTCATTGGATCGACTTCGACCGTCAACAAATGTGTTGTTTTTTGTTCATACTGCATTGTAAGGATTACGGCGAGGGTGAAAAATATTTATGCAGTTGATTTAATACATTTACACAGTTGGTTACACACATTTACACAGTTGGTTACGCACATTAGAATACATGTTTATGTATATCAGTTAAAGTTTTTTTTTCATAGATGATGTTCAATTGGTAATTGAGTGGTCAGCTAGTTGTTTTTGTGACTGCATACATTTATTTATTCCATTATTTTATAGTTAATACATTACTGTTCACAGCATGTATTGTTTTATTGAATCATATCCAATTTTTTATTATTATAAAACAGACATTATTTATTACACTAGTTCACAGTTAATACAACTTGTTTATAGCAAGTTTTGTTTTGCTCAAACATATTCAGTTTGTTATGATTATAAAATAGGGCAGAACATGTATGCAAGTGATTGTTGTAAAGAAGCACTCAATTAGTTGTTTTTGGTAGAGTATATTTTTTTATTCAGAATTTATTATCTGGTTAGTGATATGCAATCATTTATGTATTCATTAGTCTATAGTTAATACATTAATGTTTTACTGCAAGCTTTCTTTTTTTGAAACATATTAAGATTTTTATGATTGTATAACAGGCCAGAACATGTATGCAACTAGTTGTTTTTCATGTATGTAACTGTATGCAGTTGTGTTTTTTCATGTATGCAACTTTATGCAAAATGTGTTTCATGTATGCAACTGTATGCAACTGTATGCAACATATTCAGTTTTTTATGACTATAGAACAGGACAGAACATGTATGCAACTGTGTTTCATGTATGCAACTTTATGCAACATATTCAGATTTTTATGATTGTAGATCAGGTCAGAATATGTATGCAACTGTGTTTAGTAAATGAGCAGTCAACTAGTTGTTTTTCATAGAGTATATTATTTATATAAAATTTCATATATGTTTAGTGCATACATTTATGTATTTCAGATGATTATAGCTAATACATTATTGGTTACAGCAAGGTCTATTTTTATTGAAACATATTCAGTTTTTCCTTGAACAGGTCAGTATATGTATGCAAATGTAAATAGAGAACAGTATATTCAGATGTTTATTGAGACATTATTATTGCCATGCAAAATTTATACTGAGTGCTTTTATGCTTGGTATTTAAAACAAATAGGTTCATTGATTCAATCATACCACACAATAAATACATATGCATATCCAACAGTTTAATTTTTACAATATTGTGTATTATGTATGCAGCTTTTAATTTTAAAAAAATGAAGCACGTGGACCGTCCTCCAAATAACCCCAAACGTATAACAATTCAGTCAAGCCAGGAGTGTTTCAGCGTTGACATTCCGCCCGCAGAAC
The DNA here is from genome assembly GCA_029449295.1 of Zea luxurians. Taxonomy (NCBI): domain Eukaryota; kingdom Viridiplantae; phylum Streptophyta; class Magnoliopsida; order Poales; family Poaceae; genus Zea; species Zea luxurians. The sequence continues at coordinate 113,948,442 of JAOPSE010000006.1, read as the reverse complement.
AGTCTAATCCATGTCCAGAAGTTGGAAATCCTCCAAATGTTGACAGTCAAAATTTGATCAATGAAACAGTACAACTTGATTCTGATGAAGATGACTTCATGCCAGCTCTGAAAGCCATACAAGAGTTTTAAGAAAAGTTGTGACAAAGAGGATTAAACATGAGGAGCTACCCCGACAGGTTAGTGTTATGCATACCCAACAAACAATTTCATATTTGTAAGGTTCTAAATATTTTTTTTGATAATAACAAAATTATTTCATGTTTTATATTGTGTAACAGAGGCTCAATGTGAGGTGCAACCCTCAAGATGTCATTGCAAGCATTAACATTTTGAATGAAAGACAACGTGAGGCTATAAGACGTAAAGGGTTCTCTAACATTCTTGATATGACAGTAGATGCGCTGTGTAGTAGATCACACCTTCAATGGTTGATGGACAAGCTAGACCCTAAGGACATGACAATTCGTCCTGGTCCAGGAAAGGAACTAAAGATCACAAAGGACATTGTTCATCTTATCCTTGGTGTACCAAATCATGGCGGTGGTAAACCATTGGGGATTGACGAAGCAGTTGCAACAAGCAACTTGAGGGCAGAGCTTGGTTTGGCTAAAGACGAGTTCAATGTGACATTTCTACAGGATCATTTAAGGAAAGGCGAGGATGATGACCTTACAATCAGATGTTTCTTCCTCATTTTATTCAACCGTCTGTTGTTTCCAACTGCTAGCTGGGGCATAACATATCATGAGGTGCTTCTGACAGAAGAAATGCACTGTTTCCATGAGACCGACTGGTGCCAGTTGATTTTTAATGATCTCTGTGAAGCTGCAAAGAAGTGGCACAACCAAATCACCACAAATGTCTCCACGACTATATACGGATGCTCCATTGTTGTCCTTGTAAGTATAGTGTTTATCCTTATGTACATTTATTGCATTTTTGGTTGCTCACTGTGGGTAATTATGTAACATGTTTTATGATGTTGGTTACGTTTACTTACATAGCTATTGAACATTGTAATTCTTTTATGTAGTTGTATTACTTGGATCACCTGCATGCAGCCGCTGCTCCTCAAAATAAGATTGGCACACCTCGCATTAAATTCTTTGATAAGAATATCATAAAAGCTTTGACCAAAGCTGACAAGAGGAAGGTACGCCATGGGGCTGAACCTTTCGGACATTGTGAAGTAAGTTATTCATATTTACACAGTTGGTTACGCACATTTACACAGTTGGTTACGCACATTTGCTTTAATTTTATTTTTAGTTCTGAAGCTCGACCGAGACATGCTATTCAGTTGGACCTAAGCTCGATCGCCAATCCGAGGCAAGTTTATGATGTATTATATACATAGTTTATGAACATTTATGGAACAAATGGAATAGGAAGGTGGACATGGATTCTTATTAATTTTGCTGAACAACCAGCCGGAGTGCAGGACCAACATTTTTGATGCACCGCGCCCTGCCCCAACGCCTCGGCCCACTTTTAACATCCAACTTCCATCGATCAAAGAGATGATGTCAAGTAAGATCAACGATCTCCCACCTCGTCATCGATCTAAATTCACAGACATTCTTGCTGCATATGACTTGGAGGTTGACAAGTCATGCATAGCCATAAAAGACAGCACTGACAAAATTATTGAGAAGCAATACGACATAGCAGACAAGTTTATAGAGTTGATCGATGAGGTACTACGTGTCGAGTCTGATAATTTAGAAAACGAGACAGATTAGCCACAGAATCCGAGGAATTCGGCTGATTCAGCAGGTCAGTCATACAATTATCCCTTGTCATTTATTCAAAACCTTTAACTGTCTACATGTGCATACAGTTTTTTTATACGTACAGTTAACATCATTTGTTTTTTCAAGTATACGCAACAACATTTGATCTATAATGCAAGTTTTGACATATATTATTTTCAATATAATTGTGTACAAGGACACACTGTTCATGCCACCCAACACACACCCGATATGCCATCCCAAGCTTCGCAGCTCGAGACCCAGCTGGGTGGTACTTAGTTTGAAGAAATTCATGAAAGACAACAGCATATCTGTAGAGTGCTGGAGACTTGTCCCAACGAATCGGATGTTGTTACAAGTCAACAGGTAATATATCCAACTCCAATACTTTTTTTACTCATCATACGTACATTGTTTGCATATTACTTTTTAGCAGTATACGAACCACACTTTTTTGTCAACAGGATTTCTGTTTTAATGTTCGAAACAACATTTTGAGGAACACAAATATCACACCTCAAACCACACCAGCTTGCACCCGCTTGCCAAAATTTGACGTGACACCGCAAAAAAAATGTTTGTTAGCAGTTCATGTCTCATGTTATAATTCCATTTTACGATACATACTTCATAATTATACTAATCATATACCTTTGTGTAGAGAGGTGAAATGGCAACAGAGGAAATGGAACACAATGACAGTGGGCCAGTTTTTTATCAGACCCCAACTCCTCATGTCAGTATAATAACATACATATTACATAATGCATTTTATGCCATTAAACTAATTTTTTAATGTTCAATCACTTATAACCATGTTGCATTTCAGGATGACACACTGAAAGGGACAACAAATTCTGGAACTGATCCACCGCTTACAGAGCACGAGTGCATTCGTTCTCTGTGGGACTTAATTTGTTCCAAGGACATTGACCAAAGCAGGTACATGTCACACAAATTACGAATACCGTATTTATAAGTTTGGTTCATTTATGCAATATGAATATATAACTATGTTCATCATATAGGGTTGTCATAGATTACGGTGAATACAGTGCAAACTGTATCGATATTTATGAATCTTTCGCAGAGGGCAAATGTCTTGAGAATGTCTTCATGCAGTGTTTCATTGAGTGTGTTCGTGATGATTCCAAAAATCATCGTCGAACTATGACATCTAACATATTAGTACTTGATGTCAATGTTGCGGTAGGTTCTTCTTCACAGTTATTGTAACTATACACATAATATACTTACACACTCTATTTTTGGTTTTTTAGGCTCTGTTAAATTTTGAAGAGCAGGAACGTCATAGCAAGAATCCTCAGCCGTTTGATCAAAATGTGTTACAGAATTGCTTGCACAACACATTGCCTCCTTTGGTAAATCTGGATAAATGCAAGTCGGTAAGCCTCAGTAACGTTTTGTTCCTAGGTTCATTAGCATATTAACTGTACCTTTTAATCATCATGACATTGTAACAGCAACATGTAACCTATTTTTACTTTTCTCATCAACAGATATTGGTACCTATGCTTAGTAGGGGACATTGGACACTGTATGTAATCAACCTACACCATCGGTGTATACACATTTTAGATTCGAATCCGTATGGTATAGAACTTGGTGGCACCACATGGAAGGACTACCATTATGACCCAATCTATTTAGGTGGAAGGAAATTCCCATGGGCTAGTGAGAGCACCTAGAGGGGGGATGAATAGGTGATCCTGTAAAAACTTGGTTAGAAGTTAGCAATAAAATCAAGTAGCTAGAGAGGAATTCTTGCAAGACACAATAACCACAAAGATATCAACACAGAGAGGCACAATGGTTTATCCCGTGGTTCGGCCAAGTCAAAACTTGCCTACTCCACGTTATGGCGTCCCAATGGACGAGGGTTGCACTCAACCCCTCTCAAGTGATCCAAAGATCCACTTGAATACCACGGTGTTTCTTTTCCTTTCACTATATCCCGTTTGCGAGGAATCTCCACACTTTGGAGTCTCTCGCCCTTACAAAATATGATCACAAATGAACATGGAACTAAGGATGGGATGAGCAACACACACAAGTCCACAGCAAATACGCACACACACGGCCAAGACTTGAGCTCTAATGAATATCACAAAGTTCTCACTAGAACAGAGCTCAAATCACTAAGAATGTCGAACAAGTGTTCAAAGACGAAGTGTGAATGATCAAGAATGCTAAAAGTGTGCTTAGTTGTTCTCCTCCATGCGCCTAGGGGTCCCTTTTATAGCCCCAAGGCAGCTAGGAGCCGTTGAGAGCAATCCAGGAAGGCAATTCTTTCCTTCTGTCGACTGGCGCACCGGACACTGTCCGGTGCGGATTTCTTTCCTATTCTGGCGCAGCCGACCGTTGGAGACTTGGAGCCGTTGGCGCACCGGACACTGTCCGGTGCACACCGGACAGTCCGGTGCTCCCATCCGACCGTTGGCTCGGCCACGCGTCACGCGCGGATTGCGCGGCCGACCGTTGGCGCGCCCGACCGTTGGCTCACCGGACAGTCCGGTGAATTATAGCCGTACGCTGTTGACTTGGTTCCCGAGAGCGGCGACTTCGCCGCAGCCGACTCACCGGACACTATCCGGTGCACCACCGGACAGTCCGGTGATTTATAGCCGTACGCTGCCGTCGAGACCCGAGAGCAGCCATTTCACCAGAGCCAGCCTGGCGCACCGGACACTGTCCAATGCACCACCGGACACTGTCCGGTGCACCCAGACCGAGCAGAGTCTTAGCTGCTCGAGCCAAGACTTATCCAAATGTATTTTCTCTGATTCTAGCACTTAGACAAATATGTTAGTACACAAAAACCAATGTACTAAGTCTAGAATCATACCTTTGTATTGATTTGCACTTTGTCCACCATTTGACATAGTTTAACACTTAAGCATTTGTGTTGAACACTAAATCACCAAAATACTTAGAAATGGCCCAAGGGCACATTTCTCTTCCAATCTCCCCCTTTTTGGTGATTAATGCCAACACAACATAGAGCAACTAAAAGAAGTGCAATATCAATGCAATTTCAAACAAGAAATGATTTTGATTCAAATTTGGCATATTTGGATCATTCTTTGCCACCACTTGGTTTGTTTTTGCAAATCAAACACAATTTCCTATCTCTAAGTCAAACTCACTTGTTGAGACATAAAGAGAGGTATTCCAATAGAAATTGATCAAAGATTTAAAAACTCCCCTTTTTCCCATAATCAAGCATTCTCCCCACAAGAGACAGACTTTTAGCACTTAGAGACAACAAGAGAATTTTGACAAAACAAAACTCTATTCTACTATTTTCAAAATTCTCAAGTGGTAGCTGATCCATTTCTTGCTTTGGTCTTATTTTCTCCCCCTTTGGCATCAAGCACCAAAACGGGATCAATCTTGGCCCTTAAACCCCATTGCCTCACCAAAATCTTCAACTAAGAGTAAAAAGGCAAATAAGAATATGAAGACGAACTTGGAGTGAGTTACCCTCTCATTGGAGTGCAGTGGAAGTCTTGCATGGTCCAAGTTCACCTTTCCCTTTCAATCTACCTTTGAGACTAAATCAAGTAAACTCAAGCACACAATTAGTCTCAAAGGGTCAAGTTGTAGCATGTCTCCCCCTAAATAAGTGCATCACTTGCAATTGGACTTGTGAGGTCCGGGAATCATGAGTACAACTTGAGCACCATAAATAAACAACAATATGCATAAGGAAACATGATCAAAGCATAATACACATGTATGCTACACATCAATCCAAGTTCCGCGAATCTAAGACATTTAGCTCACTACGCAGCCTGCAAAAGGTCTTTTCATCTAAAGGCTTGGTAAAGATATCGGCTAGCTGGTTCTCGGTGCTAATATAAAACACTTCGATATCTCCCTTTTGCTGATGGTCTCTCAAAAAGTGATGCCGGATGTCAATGTGCTTTGTGCGGCTGTGCTCAACAGGATTGTCCGCCATGCGGATAGCACTCTCATTGTCACATAGGAGTGGGACTTTGCTCAGATTGTAGCCAAAGTCCCGGAGGGTTTGCCTCATCCAAAGTAGTTGCGCGCAACACTGTCCTGCGGCAACGTACTCGGCCTCAGCGGTGGATAGGGCAACGGAGGTTTGTTTCTTAGAACTCCACGACACTAGGGACCTTCCTAGGAATTGGCACGTCCCTGATGTACTCTTCCTATCGACCTTACATCCAGCATAATCGGAGTCTGAATATCCAATTAAGTCAAAGGTAGACCCCTTTGGATACCAGATCCCGAAGCAAGGCGTAGCGACTAAATATCTAAGAATTCGCTTCACGGCCACTAAGTGGCATTCCCTTGGATCGGATTGAAATCTAGCACACATGCATACACTAAGCATAATATCCGGTCTACTAGCACATAAATAAAGCAAGGAGCCTATTATGGACCGGTATGCTTTTTGATCAACGGACTTACCTCCTTTGTTGAGGTTGACGTGTCCGTCAGTTCCCATTGGAGTCTTTGCGGGCTTGGCGTCCTTCATCCCAAATCGCTTGAGCAAGTCTTGCGTATACTTTGTTTGGGAAATGAAAGTGCCATCCTTGAGTTGCTTCACTTGGAACCCAAGGAAGTAGTTCAACTCGCCCATCATCGACATCTCAAACTTTTGAGTCATCACCCTGCTAAACTCTTCACAAGACTGTTGGTTAGTAGAACCAAATATTATGTCATCGACATAAATTTGGCACACAAATAAGTTACCATCACATGTCTTAGTGAAAAGAGTTGGATCGGCTTTCCCAACCTTGAAAGCATTAGCAATTAAAAAATCTCTAAGGCATTCATACCATGCTCTTGGGGCTTGCTTAAGTCCATAGAGCGCCTTAGAGAGCTTACACACATGGTCGGGGTACCGTTCATCCTCAAAGCCAGGGGGTTGCTCCACGTACACCTTTTCCTTGATTGGCCCGTTGAGGAAAGCGCTCTTAACATCCATTTGGTACAACCTGAAAGAATGGTGAGCAGCATAGGCTAACAAAATACGAATCGACTCTAGCCTAGCCACAGGAGCAAAAGTCTCCCAAAGTCCAAACCTGCGACTTGGGCATAACCTTTTGCCACAAGTCGAGCCATGTTCCTTGTCACCACCCCGTGCTCGTCCTATTTGTTGCGGAACACCCACTTGGTTCCCACAACGTTTTGCTTGGGGCGTGGCACCAGTGTCCAAACTTCATTTCGCTTGAAGTTGTTGAGCTCTTCCTGCATGGCCAACACCCAGTCCGGATCTAACAAGGCCTCTTCTACCCTAAAAGGCTCAATAGAGGAGACAAAAGAGTAATGCTCACAAAAATTAGCTAATCTAGAGCGAGTGGTTACTCCCTTGCTAATGTCACCCACTTGGTTCCAACAACATTTTGCTTTGGACGCGGCACCAGTGTCCAAACTTCATTACGCTTGAAGTTGTTGAGCTCTTCCTGCATGGCCAACACCCAGTCCGGATCTAGCAAGGCCTCTTCTACCCTGAAAGGCTCAATAGAAGAGACAAAAGAGTAATGCTCACAGAAGTTTGCTAATCTAGAGCGAGTGGTTACTCCCTTGCTAATGTCACCCAAGATCTGGTCGACGGGATGGTTCCTTTGAATCATCGCCCGAACTTGAGTTGGAGGGGCCTGTGGTGCTTCTTCCTCTTCAACTTGGACATCCTGCGCTCCCCCTTGATCACACGCCTCTTCTTGAGGAACCTGTTCATCGTCTTGAGTTGGGGGGTGCACCATCGTTGAGGATGAAGGTTGATCTTGCTCCTTGAGTTCCTGCGGTCGCACGTCTCCAATCGCCATGGTACGAATCGCATCCATTGGAACATCATCCTCATCTACATCATCAAGCTCAACTTGCTCTCTTGGAGAGCCATTAGTCTCATCAAATACAACGTCGCTAGAGACTTCAACCAAACCCGATGATTTGTTGAAGACTCTATACGCCTTTGTATTTGAGTCATAACCTAACAAAAACCCTTCTACAGCTTTGGGAGCAAATTTTGAATTTCTACCTTTCTTCACCAGAATGTAGCATTTGCTCCCAAAAACTCGAAAATACGAAACGTTGGGTTTGTTACCGGTTAGAAGCTCGTATGATGTCTTCTTGAGGAGGCGATGGAGATAGACTCGGTTTATGGCGTGGCAAGCCGTGTTCACAGCTTCCGACCAAAATCGCTCGGGCATCTTGAATTCTCCAAGCATCATCCTCGCCATGTCTATGAGCGTCCTGTTCTTCCTCTCTACCACACCATTTTGCTGTGGTGTGTAGGGAGCGGAGAACTCGTGCTTGATTCCTTCCTCCTCAAGGTACTCCTCCACTTGAAGGTTCTTGAACTCGGACCCGTTGTCGCTCCTTATCTTCTTCACCTTGAGCTCAAACTCATTTTGAGCTCTCCTTAGGAAGCGCTTGAGGGTCCCTTGGGTTTTAGATTTATCCTGCAAAAAGAATACCCAAGTGAAGCAGGAAAAATCATCAACAATTACTAAACCATACTTACTTGCCCCCGATGTTGAGGTAGGCGACTGGTCCGAAGAGGTCCATATGCAGCAGCTCCAGGGGTCTTGATGTAGTCATCACGTTCTTGATTTGATGAGCACTTCCCACTTGTTTACCTGCTTGACACGCTGCACAAGGTCTATCTTTTTCGAAATGCACATTTGTTAGACCTAACACATGTTCTCCCTTTAGAAGTTTGTGAAGGTTCTTCATCCCTACATGTGCTAGACGGCGATGCCACAGCCAGCCCATGCTAGTCTTAGCAATTAAGCATGCATCTAGACCGGCCTCCTCTTTTGCAAAAACAACTAAATAGAGTTTGCCGTCTAGTACACCCTTAAAGGCTAATGAACCATCACTCCTTCTAAAGACAGACACATCTACATTTGTGAATAAGCAATTATATCCCATATTACACAATTGACTAACCGATAAAAGATTATAACCTAGCGACTCTACTAAAAATACATTGGAGATAGAGTGCTCATTTGAGATGGCAATCTTGCCTAGGCCTTTAACCTTGCCTTGATTCCCATCACCGAATATGATTGAATCTTGGGAATCTTTATTCTTGACGTAGGAGGTGAACATCTTCTTCTCCCCCATCATGTGGTTTGTGCATCCGCTATCGATAATCCAGCTTGATCCCCTGGATGCATAAACCTGCAAGGCAAATTAGGCTTGGGTCTTAGGTACCCAACTCTTGTTGGGTCCTACAAGGTTAGTGACAATAGTCTTAGGAACCCAAATGCAAGTTTTGTCTCTCTTGCATTTTCCCCCTAATTTCCTAGCAACCACTTTCTTATTCTTTCTACAAATAGCAAAGGAAGCATTGCAAGCATGGTAAATTGTAGAATGTTCATTACTTACTTTCCTAGGTACATGAACAACATTTCTTCTAGTCATATGATGAACAACATTTCTTCTAGTCATATGATGAACAACATTCTTCCTAGCCAAAATTCTATCATACATAATAGAAGAACTTGAAGCAATCATGGCATGAGAATCAAAAGCATCATAACTTCTATGAACATTCCTAGAATATCTCCTATCATGATACATGAAAGCATGGTTCTTTTGAGCTCTATTAGCCATAGGGGCCTTCCCTTTCTCCTTGGCGGAGATGGGAGCCTTATGACTTGTTAAGTTCTTGGCTTCCCTCTTAAAGCCAAGTCCATCCTTAATTGAGGGGTGTCTACCAATTGTGTAGGCATCCCTTGCAAATTTTAGTTTATCAAATTCACTTTTGCTAGTCTTAAGTTGAGCATTAAGACTAGCCACTTCATCCTTTAACTTAGAAATGGAAACTAGGTGTTCACTACAAGCATCAACATTAAAATCTTTACACCTATTGCAAATCACAACATGTTCTACACAAGAGGTTGATTTATTAGCTATTTCTAGTTTAGCATTCAAGTCATCATTGATACTCTTTAAGCTAGAAATAGATTCATGGCATGTAGACAATTCACATGAAAACACTTCATTTCTTTTAACTTCTAGAGCAAGAGAATTTTGCGCACTAACAAACTTATCATGCTCTTCATATAAAAGGTCCTCTTGCTTTTCTAACAATCTATTCTTCTCATTCAAAGCATCAATCAATTCATTGATCTTATCAATTTTAGTTCTATCTAAGCCTTTGAATAAATATGCATAGTCTATTTCATCATCACTAGATTCATCCTCACTTGAAGAAGCATAAGTAGTATTGTTTCGAGTACATACCTTCTTTTCCTTTGCCATGAGGCATGTGTGATGCTCGTTGGGGAAGAGAGACGATTTGTTGAAGGCGGTGGCAGCGAGTCCTTCGTCGTCGGAGTCGGACGAAGAGCAATCCGAATCCCACTCCTTTCCAAGGTGTGCCTCGCCTTTAGCCTTCTTGTAAACCTTCTTGTTCTCTCTTTTCCCATTCTTTCCTTGTTCCTGGTCACTATCATTATCGGGACAGTTAGCAATAAAGTGACCAACCTTACCGCACTTGAAGCAGGAGCGCTTTCCCTTCGTCTTGTTCTTTTTGGGATGCTCCTTGCGACCCTTTAGCGCCGTCTTGAAGCGCTTGATGATGAGGGCCATTTCTTCCTCATTGAGCCCCACCGCCTCAACTTGTGCCACCTTGCTAGGTAGCGCCTCCTTGCTATTTGTTGCCTTGAGAGAAATGGCTTGAGGCTCATGAATTGGACCATTCAATGCCTCATCGACGTATCTTGCCTCCTTGATCATCATCCGCCCGCTTACGAACTTTCCAAGTATTTCTTCGGGCGACATCTTGGTGTACCTAGGATTTTCACGAATATTGTTTACAATATGTGGATCAAGAACAGTGAAAGACCTTAGCATTAGGCGGACGACGTTGTGGCCCGTCCATCGCGTGCTTCCATAGCTCCTTATTTTGTTGACGAGGGTCTTGAGCCTATTGTATGTTTGGGTTGGCTCCTTCCCCCTGATCATTGCGAACCTTCCAAGTTCGCCTTCCACCAACTCCATCTTAGTGAGCATGGTGACGTCGTTCCCCTCATGTGAGATCTTGAGGGTGTCCCAAATCTGCTTGGCGTTGTCCAAGCCGCTCACCTTATGATACTCATCCCTGCACAATGAGGCTAACAACACAGTAGTAGCTTGTGCATTTTTATGAATTTGTTCATTGATGAATATGGGACTATCCGTACTATCAAATTGCATTCCATTTTCAACTATCTCCCATATACTTGGATGGAGAGAGAACAAGTGGCTACGCATTTTGTGACTCCAAAATCCGTAGTCCTCTCCATCAAAGTGAGGAGGTTTGCCGAGTGGAATGGAAAGCAAATGAGTATTGGAGCTTTGCGGAATACGAGAATAATCAAAAGAAAAGTTTGAATTAACCGTTTTCTTTTTCTCGTAGTCGTCGTCGTCCTTTTGGGAAGAAGAAGATTCGTCGCTGTCGTAGTAGACTATCTCCTTGATGCGCCTTGTTTTCTTCTTCTTCCCGTCTTTTCTTTTGTGGCTCGAGCCCGAGTCAGTAGGCTTGTCATCTTTTGGATCATTGATGAAGGACTCCTTCTCCTTATCATTGATCACCATCCCCTTGCCCTTAGGATCCATCTCTTCGGGCGATTAGTCCCTTATGTGAAGAGAACGGCTCTGATACCAATTGAGAGCACCTAGAGGGGGGGTGAATAGGTGATCCTGTAAAAACTTGAAACTTAATGCCACAAAAACTTGGTTAGAAGTTAGCAATAAAATCAAGTAGCTAGAGAGGAATTCTTGCAAGACACAATAACCACAAAGATATCAACACAGAGAGGCACAGTGGTTTATCCCGTGGTTCGGCCAAGTCAAAACTTGCCTACTCCACGTTGTGGCGTCCCAATGGACGAGGGTTGCACTTAACCCCTCTCAAGTGATCCAAAGATCCACTTGAATACCACGGTGTTTCTTTTCCTTTCACTATATCCCGTTTGCGAGGAATCTCCACACTTTGGAGTCTCTCGCCCTTACAAAAGATGATCACAAATGAACACGAAAGTAAGGATGGGATGAGCAACACACACAAGTCCACAGTAAATACGCACACACACGGCCAAGACTTGAGCTCTAATGAATATCACAAAGTTCTCACTAGAACGGAGCTTAAATCACTAAGAATGTCGAACAAGTGCGCAAAGACGAAGTGTGAATGATCAAGAATGCTCAAAGTGTGCTTAGTTGTTCTCCTCCATGCGCCTAGGGGTCCCTTTTATAGCCCCAAGGCAGCTAGGAGCCATTGAGAGCAATCCAGGAAGGCAATTCTTGCCTTCTGTCGACTGGCGCACCGGACATTCCGGTGCACCACCGGACACTGTCCGGTGCGGATTTCTTTCCTATTCTGGCGCAGCCAACCGTTGGAGACTTGGAGCCGTTGGCGCACCGGACACTGTCCGGTGCACATTGGACAGTCCGGTGCTCCCATCCGACCGTTGGCTCGGCCACGCATCACACGCGGATTGCACGGCCGACCGTTGGCGCGCCCGACCGTTGGCTCACCGGACAGTCCGGTGACTCACCGGACAGTCCAGTGAATTATAGCCGTACGCTGTTGATTTGGTTCCTGAGAGCGACGACTTCGCCGCAGCCGACTCACCGGACACTGTCCGGTGCACCACCGGACAGTCCGGTGATTTATAGCCGTACGCTGCTGTCGAGACCCGAGAGCAGCCATTTCACCAGAGCCAGCCTGGCGCACCGGACACTGTCCGGTGCACCACCAGACAGTCCGGTGCACCCAGACCGAGCACAGTCTTAGCTGCTCGAGCCAAGACTTATCCAAATGTATTTTCTCTGATTCTAGCACTTAGACAAATATGTTAGTACACAAAAACCAATGTACTAAGTCTAGAATCATACCTTTGTATTGATTTGCACTTTGTCCACCATTTGGCATAGTTTAACACTTAAGCATTTGTGTTGAACACTAAATCACCAAAATACTTAGAAATGGCCCAAGGGCACATTTCCCTTTCAGCTAGGGTTATAATGAGTAGGCTGAGCAAAGCGTTACAACATGTTTGCCCCAATGCATCCTTTCCTAAATTTGGTAATTTTCCAATGGATATGCCATCTAATTGCCCAACAATGAGAACAGGGTCAAACGACTGTGGCTTTTTTGTAATGAGTTACATGAAGTTTTATGATCACATTGCAGGTGTCATAACTTCTTTCAATAAACCAGTAAGTGATTATGCTAACTCTTTTACATTCCGGTTGCCATCATTGTACATGTTAGCTATATACGTGTATAATGCATGCTATGCTTTTATTGCAGGACAATTCCCGAGACCTACGTGCTCATGCCCTACATCAACTCACATTCCATCGCATGAACAAGGCGCTGCCACTTCCATTAGATATCCAGAGATTTATGTTTGCGTGCAAGTAGTTAACTAGGTGTCAGAACTAAGCAATGGTGTGGGCAATGTATCGTACTGTGGTATTTTGGCCATGATTGTTAGTTAACAATGTTAGGAAGCTTCCTTATATGTGCTGTTTTAGAACAATTGTTATGCTACCTTGTCTTAGGTTGTTACATAGGTACTTTCTGTGAACATTAGTTGGTTGGATACTTATGGCTATGCTGCGACGATGTGAACATCAGATGTTTTCACTTCTGTGGGCTTAAATATGATCTTTTTATATGTTATGAAGATCTTATATGAATACCTCATTTCTTAATATTACGATCAGTTCATTTAAGTTTATACTTTTTTGGTTAATATGTATATAAACTTATTAGTATCCCTATCATTTTTATACTATTTATTATACTGTTATTCTCGAATCATATTGCGCATCCACCACATTACTGTTCATATAGTTTACGTATTATACGATTATCATATAGGTTATATACGATGTTTCCTACTTCGAATTATGCTACGTTAGTAAGCAATATACGCTATATTTATTAGATTTCAACAACCATCTGTATATAAATCATTTGTCACTCATCCATTTTTTATTGCAAAAAAACAGATTATTCGTATCACATACAACAGACTACTCACTGCCTGACTCACTGCTATCGAAATCAACAGACTAATTACTGGTCATATAGTTTACGTATTATACGATCATCATACAGGTTATATACGATGTTTTCTACTTCCAATTATGCAACATTATTAAGCAATATACGCTATATTTATTAGATTTCAACAGCCACCTGTATATAAATCATTGGTCACTCATGCAATGTTTATTGCAAAAAACAAATTGTTCGTATCACATACAACAGACTAATCACTGTCTGACTCACTGCTGTCGAAATCAATTGTGTGTTTTTTGATGTTGTTGTCTCATTCCAATCAGGAGCTTTACTTCTACCCTTGTTCCTAGATCCAGGAGGTCGTCCTCTCTTACGTCCAGCAAGGCTAGCCAACCGTAATCTATTTTCCTCCATTGACAAACATGTCCTACTGTTGTGACCATCAGCAATTCCACACTTTTTGCATTTCCTGGTCATTTTCTTTGTACCTTTTGCTCCCAATTTAATAACCTTTTGTTCACTCCCCTTCATTGTTCTTCCTTTGGGTTTTGAGTTATTTGGTCTTGCCAAGCTTATCCCATCGACTGCAAAATCCAGTTTCTGCAATTCAAAAGTAAATATTTCTCAGCATATAATATTATGCAGTCCAACATTCAGTATAATACCATTATTACCTTTCTGGCATGATCATTTTGTTCATTGTCACCACTCTCATTCATATTTGCGTGATCCTGCAAATTAACCTGTACCTGCCAACACATTTTAAGCTCAATCATAAGCCAATAACTCAAACCTATAAATCATTTATATGTATAACCACAAATCAATATAGTTGTTAAAGATATTACCTCTTCTAATGGACGTATCGGTATAGGTATTTGAACATTGTCCACACCCCGTTCAAGTATATTAGATACATCTTGAATTTCCTGAAAAATTGGTTGAAAGCTCAGTATACATCATTTACAAATAAACATTCACAACAATATGATCAAAACCTTGTTATTCCTTTCATCGAATTCACCATCCTTTTCGATGTCTCTATTGTCTTCATCATCGTCCTGAGATTTTATTGTTTCATACCTCATCAATATATTATGATGAATAATATGTTACAAAATACATATTAAAACATTACATACCTGTATACCATCTCCTCCACTAGTTCCACATGTCTCCTCAACTTCTATATCTGTCTCCAAACGCGAAAGTACCTCGAGAAGCTCATCCATTACTGTTAGGGCTCTATCATTTCCTGCTTTGGATAAACTAGCATGATGCACTACTTTCATTGCCTTTTTTAGCAACATCTTCTGTCTATATGATTTTGTTTCTCCATCCTTCCCCTTCAAATTCCTATCATCTCTTGAAAACGGAACATCTTGCCTTGCATAGTAGGTGTATCTTTGTAAAATATATTCCTTCGGTATCCGTTCAATCTGAAGATGCATAAACGCACGTAGTACATGTACACAGAATAGCCCTATGAAAACAATAACGATCATAAGAATTTTTTATATGTTTTCAATGTATATATTTACTATTTCGTACTCCATACCTGTATGTTCCCAATGTTTGCATTCACAAGTATACTTTCCTGCATCTTCATCAACTGTCACTTTGAATTGGTGTTGTTCCCACACAATTTTATTCGATCTTGTTGTATGCTGCACTACCCAATCATTTGCACCCCCTTCTTCATCATGCATTATCTTGAATGCAGTTGCATATTTCAAAGATTCCTGGAATTTATTCATCACAGCCCTTGTGTATGCTCTTGCAACCCTTATCTCAAACATGTAGAGCGTGTTCGTTTCCTTTTGACCCTGTGGCGTATATAATGCAAATTAGATGACACTTATATTAAGGTATAAATATACAACATAACAATTTATCCTCACCATGCTTCCCATTGCTTCTTTTGACTCTTTCATCTTTCTATTGTGTAGAAGCTTCAGCATTTGCTTGGCGAATTGATGGAGTGGAGTGTTTGCATC
The DNA here is from genome assembly GCA_029449295.1 of Zea luxurians. Taxonomy (NCBI): domain Eukaryota; kingdom Viridiplantae; phylum Streptophyta; class Magnoliopsida; order Poales; family Poaceae; genus Zea; species Zea luxurians. The sequence goes on along the minus strand of JAOPSE010000006.1, from coordinate 113,932,664 downwards.
GACATGTGCACTTTTCACAAGCCTGTTCATGCTTTCGCTACGCTGTGTAGACAACATTAGACCACAATAATGATTCTTGAAAAATGCAGGCACCCAATCCTTACGTATTCCATACATCTTATTGAGAGTAATGTTATCGTGCAGATGGAAATCTTCAAGTAGCATTGACCATGCAGTCTCAAACTCCAACTCAGTCAAAGGATGATGTATTATAGATTAGAACCGTGTCTTAAAGTCCATTTCCTCAAACCTTGCATACAACTCGTTTAGAAAAGGCATATACCTATTTTGCACATGCCATAGACACAATCGATGTATTGTGTGTGGGAAAACCCTCTCAAGTGCTACTGGCATTGCAGGATCTTGATCTGCATTCATATATGATAAAATTGTATGAATCCTATTCCATGTTATAACGAAAATAAGATCAAATTTAAGACATATTTTATGTATATACATTTCGTTCATTATTATCAGTCGTACCTGTCAGCATCACTCGTGGCCATTCGGTGCCCATGCATGTTTTGAAGGCGTTGAATACCCATTCAAATGTATCAACAGTTTCATCCCCCAACAATGCGAAAGCAAATATAGTGCAATGGAGGTGGTGATTTGAACCAACAAACATACCTAGTGGTTTTTCATACAGATTAGTCTTATGTGTTGTGTCAAATGTAACTGCATCACCAAAATCCATGTAATCCCCTTGCTGGCTTGCATGTGACCAAAATATGCTCAAAATCTTTTCTTCTTTATCCAATTGGAAGTCAGAGAAAAATTGTGGATTATCCTTTTTGCATGATGCAAAAAAGATAGTAGCTTTGCCACATCATTTGCATTTCTTTCTCGTTGCTTTGCCTTTTTCCTGAAATTATTGTCAACATTTAGCATTAGGCGAAACCAACATTTTGCAAATTTCAATTCTGAATAACAATCTAAACCTATTATAAACTTACAGGTTATACATGTCCTGTGCTGTTACAGGCACACTCTCAAGACCACCGTGCATTTCTGATACATAATCCATAATACAATGTTGCGGGATTCGACTCTCCTGCATTGAACTTATGAACTCCATGTATTCAGGATCATGCGTCTTGTTGCATTGTAATTGATTCTTTTCGGTATCCTTCTTAAAAAATTCATGATTATGATCCAAGTGCAACAGATCAATACGCACTGATATAACTGTCTCCTTTGCATCATCATAATTTTTTTAAGTTTCATACCGGCCTTGCATTGTGTCCGCTTTGAGCTGGTATTACATACTTTTGGGTTTGATATTCCCCTTACTGCACTCTTGCCTTTCATCGAGCAATTCAACCACTTACAATTTTTCCGTTCCCTATACTTTTTCAATAAAAATCCAACTTCATACGCATACCTACTATAAAATTTATATGCTTCATCCACACCACTGAATGTCATACCAACTTTAGGTACCAACCTCGGATCAATTGTAACTTCCTGTGCAAAAAAATAAAATATATATGTATGTTCATATATTCCATAACTTGTATCATGTATGGTGTCCTACATAATTTTACATCGTATGCACAATATAACATTTTTCACACCATCTAGCTGAATTCTATCGTATACAATTTAACCTACAATACTGAAAATCCAAATCAGTTAAATAGTACTTACATGTCTCTGCAGAATCACTGGTGTGTTCTGTTCATGCTCACCAATAGTACGCATAGTATTAAAGTGCTGTCCTCCTTGATTTACTGTTATCCTCGATGCCTCAAATGTGGTCTGATCATCAACCCCCGGGGCCCTCAAAGCTGCTGGTGGAGTAATTGCCTCTACAACAATAGCTGTTTGCATATGCGCACTTGCATCTGAGGTAAACTGGTTCCCTCCTTGTTGTTCTTCCTGCACCATAGTTACGATATCCAAGCATGGATTTGTTCGATGAACTGATGTCGGCGTCGTATACTCACTGATTGACTCGTTACCCCATGGCGCCGCCATCTTCCAGATCAGATTACGCCCTTCAGCCAGCCACGCCCTAACAAATGATTCGTACTGTCTACCTTTTTTGGAAGCTTATGAATATTTTCTCTTGACCATGCGCATATCCATTATCGTGGACGCGATATTCACGGTGCATATCCTTTATCCGCTGAATTCTAGGATCGTGGACGCGCTGATCGTGGGCGTAACAGCCATTTATGCAATTTATACATAGGTTTATGATGTCGTAATTGTCTGTTTAAATGCGCTTCCCCAATTTTCGGGTTACACGTCACCGGCCCACGTTCGGACAAATGGCCCACGTTTGGTTATGCATTTTTGTACTAACTATTATACTTGCGTAAATGCAGTGCAGAAATGCGGGCCGCCTGGATCGGCCCATTCGGTGCGACCAGGCTCGGCTCGTCTACGTAATCTGGCCGGGGCTTCCCCACGCCTATATATCTAAAGCACAGGGCTTTCATTACCATCAGCCTATATATATATATATATATATATATATATATATATATATATATATATATATATATATATATATATAGAGAGAGAGAGAGAGAGAGAGAGAGAGAGAGAGAGAGAGATTCTTCCGTGCGTGTCATGGATGCAAATTTTATCCATAGGATAGGATGGAGTACACAAAAAAAAGAAGACAAATGGAATTAACAACCACAGCCGAGGCGCCTCGACCTTGTGCAGAATCATATCTATGCAGTTCTCCTGCTGCTCCTCCTAGGTACATACAGCCGTCAGCCGTGGAAGTATCTGCTGTCCTACACGACATTTTCCGAGCGCCGCACGTACTCGGCCTTCGGCGTGGAAGCGGCGGCAGCTTTCATGTGCGCCGAGGATCTATATATATATAACGAGTCGGCTAATGAGAGGTAGCCCAGGCAGGCCCTAGGAGGGCGATAGGAGAGAGAGCTAGTGACACCGTCCGCGACGAGATCGATGGAATTCTGCGCGCGGCAGCACCACCAGCCGCAGCAGCCTTTTAATCTGCCGCTGCCTCCGCCAACCAAACAGCGCCCGGCACCGTCGACGGCGAGCGCAGCTTGTTATTGGCAGCACAACCCCGCTGCTGGCCGTCTCCTCCGCTGGTCGTCCCGTCGTCGTCCTCGTCTGGCGGCACTGCAGGCCACCGTCCCCACGACCACCAACGCCGCTCCTCGTCCCTCTGAAGTCGTCTGCCCCAAGAACATCGTCCGGGACACCAAGTTACCAAGGTGCAGGCAGGGTTTTCACTTCATCTGGAATCATGTCTGTCTATGTTCTTATAGTACTTGGATGACCGACCGATGATCGATCTTTGGTGCGATGTATATATATATGCAGGGCCGGCAAGTTTTTCGAGTTGGAGATGACGGTCCGTGACTGCGACCTCGACGTGTACGGGGTCGTCAACAATGCTGTGTATGCTGGGTACATCGAAATAGGTAACAAATTAAAAAGCTCTCTCTTAACCACCCGGCCCAGGCAGCTGACATTATATATATGTATCATGTATGAACGAAACCAGCTCGTCAAGAGATGCTTGCAAGCCTCGGCGTCTGCACGGCCTCGATCGTGCGCAGGGACCGTGCCATGGCGCTCTCCGAGCTGAACGTCAAGTACTTCGCGCCACTCAAGGTGACCTTCCTTCATCGTCCATGAATTTGGGATACACGCACGCTTCTGCATGAATGCTTATATGTATATTCTTCAGCAGCGCGGCGCCAAGTTCGTCGTCATGGTGAGGGTTGTGCAAATCAAGGGTGTGCGAATGCTCATGGAGCACTTGATCGCGACGCTGCCGGACCGCAAGGTACGTACGTCGTCTCGGCATCTATACTTTGGTGACCAGCAGTGACAGTTGGCACACACATGTACACGGTACACCTCTCGATCTCCTCTCGTGTGAGCTGATGAGTGATGACCATGATTATATATATGCCTATGGCAGCTCGTGCTAGAAGCGACGGCCACTGTCGTCTGCCTCAACCAAGAGTACCGCCCAACTCGCATGTTCCCGGAGATGGCCAAGCTGTTGCCCTTCTTCTCTCACCCTAATTAGCTATAAACTAAGCTGTATGTACCGTAGAAAAGTTGTAAGCTGTTACTTATCCTCCATTCCTCCTCTACCACCTCCCTCCTAGCTGAAACAACTCTATATTTGTATCTGTTTTCAAAAGCAAGAAGTCAAAAGTCAATAGCAGGGATCAAAATGCTTCTGATTAAATCTGTACTGCACGAAAGCAAATGTTTCAAAAAAATAGTTTTAGGACTCACATATTTGGTCACCCTTTAATTTTCTTTGCAGTAGTAGAAGCTATTTTGAGAAGCTCAGCCAAATATAACCACAGTTTGGAGTCTTTATCTGTTGTTGGTAGAATAGAATTAATTTTTGAAGGACCCAAATGATCAACAGAGTGGCCGAACGAAAGCCGATTAAGATTCTTCACTGAGAAAAAAAAACTTGTTCTATACTAGCTATATTGTGATTATCACACCTTTCTTCAATTATCAAGCTCATACATCTCAACTATGGACATGTCGATGCTAGAAATATTTAGGAATATTTAAAAGTTGCGCGGAAGCAAAATGACAATGCACATATGATATTAGTTGCGAAAAAGTTGGCTAGGAAAAGCTCTAACGAGCAAGCGATTTGACTAAAATGCTCCTAAAAGAGATCTACCTCTGTCCGGGAAAAAAAATACAATTTTACATATATTTTTACTAGAATTTGACCAAATATATACTTTAAAATTATTGCTTATGACGTAAAACAAATATATTATAAAAATATATTTTATGCCAAATTTAATGATAATTATTGATACCATAACTATTTATAAGTATGTATATATAACTGATCAAACTTGAGTTATTTTAACTGCTAGAAAAATAAGCAATTTTAGTGCCAATTGAATCCAAAGAATTATTAATAATATACTTGTGATATTAGACATATACACGTGTGATCTAAGGGCAATAAACATGGAGATGATACTGAACATCATAATTTTAATCACAGAAAAAAAATAAAGGACATGTGCATGGAATAGTGACGTCTAAGAGAAATGTTGAATTAGGCAATCTATTTTTTTCTATTCTATGGCCTATATACTTTTTCTCCTAATCAAAACCTATGCAAAGAACCAAACTTTCTTATGTGTAACTTACAATTTAACTAATTGTTGCTATCTCTAGAGTCTATAACAAAGATAAGAAGATAAAGCACACATCCACTAGTCTATAACAAAGATAAAGCACATATCCAAGGTAATATAAGAAGATAAAGCAATTTGACTCAACTTTTCCTATCTATCCACTAGTCTATAACAAAGATAAAGCACATATCCAAGGTAATATAAGAAGATAAAGCAATTTGACTCAACTTTTCCTATCTATCCACTAGTCTATAACAAAGATAAGAAGATAAAGCACACATCCAAGGTAATATAATATAAATGCGAAAGCTTAAATTTGATAGAGATAGAAACTCTCTTTGATGTGTCAGGATTTTTACCGATATACCAAGAAGCATGTAAGCTTACTATAGTCCTCATTGGAGCCCCACGCAAAATAATGCACACATGAGGACCAAGCTCCTCGATTCGTAACTCCGTGGATAACCTAAGGCCTTATTCACACAAAAGTGGTATTCTAGCTTCGCCCTATCCCAGATGTTTTCGTCATCTTCACTATCGAGTTTCCGATAAACATTGTGGGCCTCGTTCCCTCTAGTACACGGTGGCGGCAACACCATAGATGCAATTAGTGTGATCTCACAAGGCTAACCGACCCACTCGATACAAATACAATAATGTGTGCAAGCACCATGGGTTTGATGGTGTTTATCCTTACTTCTAATCACTAAGCAAAACCTAGAGAAAATGTTAATGGTAGCGGTCTAACTAACCAAAACATTTCCCAAAGTACCTACACTACTCACCAAGTGATCTTCGAGCACTTGGTGTCTAGAGCGATAGGAATGGATTCTCAACTCCCTAATAATGTTTATCAGCTCCCACACATCTCAAATGGTTAGTTGGGTGGTATATATAGCCCCCAAGTCCAAAACTAGCTATTAGCCAAGCATAATTTTTGCATACTCGATGAACACTCCATTGCACCCACCAGATACACTGGTGTGTGTCCACATCAGTGAAAGGGAAACAAGGTCAAACCTTTTCCTATAAATGATTTTGGTGGTTGAATACCCAACACAAATATTGAACTAACTAGTTTGCTCTAGATTATATATTCTACAGGTGCATAGAAGTTCAACACGAACCAATAAAAAGATCAAGTTAGGGTTCAAAAGAAAGGAGCAAAAGAAACCGAAGAGAACCTTGGTCTGGCGTACCGGACTGTCCAGTGTGCCACCGGACAGTGTTCGGTGCACTAGGGGCCGTATAGTCTGAACTCTTCACCTTCGGGATTCTCAGATGCCGCTCCGCTATAATTCACCGGACTGTCCGGTGTGCCACCGGACTGTCCCTTCGGGATTCTCAGACGCCGCTCCGCTATAATTCACCAGACTGTCCGGTGTGCCACCGGACTGTCCGGTGCACCAAGCGGAGCAACGACTACCAGCGCAACGGTCGTCTGCAAAAGCGTGAACAGTGCGCGTAGAAGTCAGATCAGGCGTCAGAGGCGCACCGGACAGTGAACAGTACCTGTCCGGTGCAGCACCGGACTATCCGGTGTGACATGAAGTCAGCGCTCCAACGGTTAGAATCTTCGAACCCAAACGGTTGGGTGACGTGGCTGGCGCACCGGATAGTGTCCGGTGGTGCATCGGACTGTCCGGTGCGCCCATCGATAGACAGCCTCCCCAACGGCTATGTGGTGGTTGAGGGCTATAAATACGCCCAACCACCACCACTCCAAGCATCCAAGATTTTTAGACATCCCATTCAATACAAGAGCTAGGTGCATTCAATACTAGACACAATTTAAAAGATTCAAAGCCTCTACTAGTCCCAAACCCATCGATAAGAAAAAGAAGATGAAGAAGGTGGTCTACTACGAGACCGACTCTTCGTCGCCATCCACCTCCGGCTCCGACGCGCCATCCATCACTTCTAAGCGCCATGAGCGCAAGAAGTTTAGTAAGATCCCCCTACGCTATCCTCACATTTCTAAACGCACTCCTTTACTTTCCGTCCCACTAGGCAAACCACTAGTATTTTATGGTGAAGATTATTGTATGTAGAGTGATAAAATGAGGCATCACCTAACCTCACTCCACGCTAGCATATGGGACATTGTTGAGTTTGGAGCGCAGGTACCATCCGTGGGGGACGAAGGCTATGATTCGGACGAGGTTGCCCAAATCAAGCACTTTGATTCCCAAGTGAAAGCATCTAGGCCCCTGGTTCGTTTTAGTGATTAATGACAACGTAATGTTATATGTGACTAACGTATGTTTTGCTAAGACAAATGGTAAGTTAGGTCGCATTATAGGTTGATGTACTACAACGGTGAAAACAATCCCGGAGAAAAGAACTCGAAGCAATGGCTAAAGCGACGAAACGAAAAGTGAAGGTCTACGTAGTCCGAGTGTCAAGGAGTTGCGGACACTCATGATATAGTTAGGTCTTTTATTTTGTTTTAGCCGTACTATAAAGAGGGGTTGTCGATGAGTAGTTTGACCAAGAGAGTTCTAGTGTAGTGTTGGTGCATATTCACACTCACATATAGTGCTAGGTGACACTCTAGAACATACTCACAAGTTAGAATGAAAACCGATTTGAAAAACAGCAGAAAATAGAAGTTAGGGTTTTTGGCCTTGGGGCACCGGACTGTCCGATGCACCCTCTGCCAGGTGGGGCCAGGAATGGCCCGAGGAAGGTTTCCCCTGCACAGAAACCCGAGAGCGCAAGGTTCACGAGTTGAATTATAGTGGCGCACCGGACAGCGCACCGGACTGTCCGGTGTGCATCGGACAGTGACTGTTCACTGTCCGGTGTACCATCTACCCAACGGCTAGCTGTCAGAACTAGCCATTGGAGTCGACCGTTGGCGCACCGGTGGCGCACCGGACTGTCCGGTGCGCCCATGCGCAGAATAGTGCTAGTAACGACTAGTTGGTGGGCGAGGGCTATTTATACCCCCTCCACCCACCATATTCAATGTCTTGCTGTCCACATTTATTCTTGCACATTGGTAGAGCATTGCAAGCACCAAAAGCCTAGTGAAGTGAATAGAGAATCTTAATCTCGCATCTGGATCTCATTAGCGCTAGCGAGAGCCACCTAGAGCACACACCACTTGCATTAGGCTTCTCTTGGTCAAGTGAAAGTCTACGGCTTGTTACTCTTGGTGATCGGCATCACCTAGACGGCTTGGTGGCGTTGGGAGCTCGGTGCTCACCGTGGAGATCTTGTTGATGACCCGACTCAAGTTTGTAAGCGATCGTGAGGGATCCACCGTGCTGAAGTGGCAAAGGATCATCTCGTAGTGAGCACTTGGTTCTTGCGAGGACCAAGGAGGAGCGATACCCTTGGGCGGGTGCTCCAACAAGGACTAGTGGAGAGTGCCGACTCTTCGATATCTCGGGAAAAATTGGAGGAGTCTTCTAAACCTTGCTTTACATTCCACACTTAATTCAAGCATTTTACATTATGTATTTGTTTAGCAAGTATTTGAAGTATTATCTTAGCTTTTTTTGTATTATTCTCTTAGTACTAGTTGTTGGGGTGAAGTTGGGCTCTTGCTTAGGTTTTAATTAGTGTTTATTTTTAGAAAAGCCCAATTCACCCCCCTCTTGGGCATCGTGATCCTTTCAATTGGTATCGAAGCCTTGTTGCTCTTAGATTAGCTTAACCACTAGAGTAACGATGTCCAGTGGGGATGGACCTCCTCCCGTTTTTGATGGTGACGATTTTCCATATTGGAAAATTCGTATAGAAGCATATTTAGAGGCTATAGACATTGGTGTCTACAAAGCCGCCACACAAGGATTCCCCCAACCTAGAGATCCCACAAATCTTGTAGGTGAAGAGTTTAACTATGAGAAATGGAATGCTAAGGCCAAAAACACCCTTTTTAGAGGCCTTTGCAAAGATGTGTTTAATAGAGCTAGAAACCATAAAAATGCTCATGATTTATGGATGGACATATGTGCTCTACATGAAGGAACTAGAAGTGAGCGTGAGGAGAGATATCACATTGCTATGAGAAAATTAAATTATTTTGAAATGCTTGCTAATGAAAATGCCAATGCTATGTACTCATGTCTCAATATTCTTGTAGTGGAAGTAAATGGCTTGGGGCTTACACAAATTTCACAACCGGATGTTGTGAGGAAGATTCTCAGTGTCCTTCCAATTGACAAATATGGACACATTATCACTGTGCTGCATCAGATGGATCTTTCAGTTACCACTCCTACACAGATATTGGGAAAGATCAATGCTCATGAGATGTACATGCACATCAATGACAAGGATGAGTCATCTTCCAAGAGAAAGGATTTAGCTCTCAAAGTGAAGGGAAATAGGGTCAAACCTTTTCCAATATAAATTTTGGTGGTTGAATTGCCCAACACAAATTATTGGACTAACTAGTTTGCTCTAGATTATATGTTCTACAGGTGTCAAAGGTTCACAACAAACCAATACAAAGATAAAAGAAAGGGTTCAAAATAAAGGAGCAAACTATACCGAAGGCTGCCCTGGTATGGCGCACCGGACTGTCCGGTGCACCAGGTGTAACACCCACTTTGTAATTTGCTAGAAATAATGCCAATAGAGAAACAATTTCTCTTTATGTGAGTTTGATCTTTATGCATCATCCCATGTGAACACCATATTCAAAAGCAAATAATTAATAAAGGAATATATGCCACTAAATTATGCATCATGCTGGGCTTTTATTGTGTGTGCATTACTTGTGACAATGTAAACACAATATAAAAATGAATAAGTTAGAACTAGAGTGGAATTTGAGATCTAAAAGGAATTTTGGAATTTAGAAAAGAGAAGAAATGAATATTATGAGGAGAAAAATAAGTAAATAAAAATATATGATTCCAAAACTAGAGTTTGAAATTGTGTAATTAACTCAAGGGAGGATCTCATAACCAAATCCAAATTCAAGTTTGAATTCAAAAAGAAAAAAAAAGAAATTAAAGGAAAAATAAAAAGAAAAGGGAAAAACGGATATTGGGCTGGAAGACCTCATTTCGGCCCAACTCTCCTTTGATCTGCGCGGCCCATTTTTACATCCCGCGCGCGTTGACATTAGGGCCCCACCGGGCAGAAAAACGCGCTCGGACCCGGCACCTGGCTCACTGGGCCCACTGGCCGGTCACCACCCGCGCTCGCTCCGTCTCCCTCACGTGAAACGCGGACTTGCGCCTTCTGCCGCTGGCTGGTGGACCCCCCATGTCAGCTCTCTCCCTTCCAACAGGCTCCGCGAGAATGGCGGGGAGCGCCGTGGGCGCGGAATCCGCGCGGACGCTTCGACCAATTGCCGTGACGACTATAAAGCGCGGCGCCCAAAACCCTAGCCGCCATGACCTATCCACCGTTCCCGACCTAGCACCCGAGTCAAGCCTTTACCATGAACCGAGGAAGAGAAAGAGGGAGCTGAGTGCCGTCCGCACCGCCGTGCGGGGATTCCGTCCAACCGGCGATTTGGTCCTTCGATCGGGACCAGGGTGGCTCCGCGACGTTGTGGGGCAGCCAGACGAAGCTTCGGCCGACGCAGAGGGACTTCTCGGGGGCGGGAATCGCTCGCCGTTGCCAGGGAAACGTCATGGGCCGCGTGACCGCCTGGTCGGTACCGCCACCGTTCCAAACCAAGGTATTAAGTCCACCCTTCAGTTCGTCTTTCCTGTCTCTACTTGTAGCTCGGTCCAATTTGTATTTAGCGCTCGGAAACGGCCGATTGCAAAACTCGCCGGCGTGCTCCGCCGAGCGTGCGGGGCGGCGCCGCCGCGCGCCTGACCGGGGGTGAGGTGAATCGGGACCGTCGGATTCGGGCCAGACGATCGCGATTAGAGTTAGGCGTATCCCTTCGCCGCATGCTATTGTGACCGTTGGATCGTGATCTTGCGAGTAAGATTAGATCGCACCTTCATTAAATAGTGGACGTCGATCTTTGATCCGACGATTCGTATAGCGTACCGGTTCATTTAAAAGTTATTCTAATCTGAGCCCTAGGTTTTGGATCCAACGACCCACAGTCACTCATACCCTTCCAGCCTAGGACTTTTTCTTATAAGTCCCTGAACTCCATAGAAATTAACCCGCCGTCCTCACCAGTGGCGCTCAGAGTCTTAAGAATACTTGCACGTTGGCCCCTGCGCTTACCAGAAATTGACGCCCACTCCAGGGAATTATAAAACCTGAGAAAATAAACCAGAAATGTATTTTTAGTACAAAAATAATTGCTGAAACTTGTTTAAATTATAGAAAATGCATATGAACACCAAATTTAATGATTCCAGTTCCTATAATTTTGTAATAGTATTCTCTATTAAATAGTACCACTGTTTTTACATGAAATACACATTTAAATTTATTTCTCACTTGATCCTATATTAAGTGCATAAAACCTTAGAAAATCCATAACTTAAAATCTATACCTCCAAATGTAATGATTCCAATTCCTGTGATCTTATTTTAATGTCTAGTTTATTACTGTATATTCTATTTGCATGTTTGATGTGATGTTAATTTATGCTATACTATGTATGTATTGTGTTGATGCAAGTAGACGAGCAAGCCACTGTGGAATCTGAGGTTCAGCAAGTAGAGACTGCTGAGCAGGAGCTCATTGAAGGCAAGTTGTGCCCTTGATCACTTCTTTTTACCTATTCATGTTCTTATTATTCATAATGATCTGCATAGGTTAATTTTGATGGGACCCAATAGGTTACCCTAGATTTTGACTATCTTTATACCTTGTTTCACCACTGGTTTTACTACTAAACTTTTGGGTAGTACATGCTATTGCTTTATGTGGCTTTGGGTATAGAGATATTCATCACTCATTTTCATACTTGTTATTATCTGTTCATTATTTTCTGTTCATGATAAGATCATTATGTTAATGGGAACATGGAGAACCACCCGAGAAAACAGTGCTACCACAAGGGTTTAATGGGACGCCCTTGGCTGATTAACTAGGAAAGCTAGTGGAGGGCTACCTTACCCGAAAGGGGCAAGGGCAGTAGGGGAGTGGTCAGTGTAGGGAGGTCCTTGGTTGATTTTGCTGCGATGGCGGTCAGGCAAGAACCCTACACTGGAGCTTCCTATAAACTGTAGCGGGTAGTCTGAAGCTAGTGGAACTTTGTAAAGGCCTCGTAGTGGTACCCTGCCTCGCTTCCTTGGTAGAGGTGTATGGAGTCTGATCAACTCTGTGGCAAATGGGTAACACGACTTGTGGGTAAAGATGTGCAACCTCTGCAGAGTGTAAAACTGGTATACTAGCCGTGCTCACGGTCATGAGCGGCTCGGACACTCACATGATTAATTTATGGAATTTAAACTTAATTTGTCGTATCATTGCATTTGGGATTATTTTATTATTACTTTTACTTATTATTACTATGGTTTGATATTCACTTACACTTAGTAACTGCTAATAAAATTTTGACCAACTTATAAAAGCAATGCTCAGCTTCAGCCTTTATTTCATTGATCAGCCTTACACTTCATGAACTCCCACCTTTGGCGAGTTCATGCCACATTATTCCCCACAACTTGTTGAGCGATGAACATGTGTGAGCTCACTCTTGCTGTCTCACACCCCCCCACAGGAGAAGAACAGGTGGTTCAGGAGGAGCCACAGGGCGAGGATTTTGATCTGATCTAGGTGGCGTTTCTCAGTTGACAATTGCGCCGACGATCCTTAGTTCGTTTTATATTCATTATTTTATTTTGTAACAAGTCTTCCGCTATGTAATAAATACTCTGATGTTTTATGACATTTATCTCTATACACTCTGTTATTATATATGTTGTCTTCTTGGCGCATGTATGAGATGCACCTGGCTTTGTTCCTTAAAGCCCGGGTGTTACAGAAGTGGTATCAGAGCAATGTTGACCGTAGGACGAAACCTAGATAGAAATGGACAAAACCCTTACCTACTTATCTTATTCTGATTCATTCTACACTTACCTCACTCTGATTCTTTCTACACTTATCTTGATCCTGTCTCACCTTCTACTGTTCTACTCTGATCATTCTTACCTTTTCTACTCTTAGTCAAGATGGATTTCACACCTTGGAATCCCTACCCCTATGACATTTTTAAGAGATAGGAAGCCTAAGGCAAAATTAAAATTATTTTCTCTATCAAAAATATTGGTTGATTGTTCTGATGATCAATGCCTGATTTGCTTCTTTGATTGATTGAGATATTATATATGGACATCTTAGCATGTGCCAGCATAAGGTAATAAATTAGCTATGGCAGGTAAAACATTAAACTGCTTAGCTAATAAATCCCCCAAAGTAACATGATTTGTAATTACTGCCTTGTCTACTGCTCTTTCTTACCATATGTATCTAACTCAGATGGTCAATACCAGGAGGGGAGGTGGAATTGATTTGCCTCCTAACCGACACACTCAAAGGATATATAGACAACCTCAGCCACAGCCTGCAGAGATGAATCCTCCACCAGGCGGAGTTGACCCACTGGTTGCTGCTCAGATGGCGGTGATGCAGCAAATGGCGGACACTATGGCTGATATGCGTGCTCAGATGCAGCAAGAACGCCAGGAGATGTGTCAGGAAAGAGAGGATATACGCCAGGAGTTGCGCCAGGAGAGAGAGGAGATACGCCAGGAGAGAAGGGCGCAACAACAGCAGCTGCAACAACAACTTCAACAACAGCAACAACAGCAACAAGTGCCATTGCCTCCACCACCACCACCAGTTCCACCTCATGATAAGCACCGGGAGTTTATGAGTCATAAGCCACCGACCTTCGCTAGCTCGCCAGATCCACTAGATGCAGATGATTGGCTGAAAGCGATTGAGAAGATGCTCAACATTGCCCAATGCTCAGACCGGGAGAAAGTTCTTTATGCCTCAGGTCGTCTGACAGGTCCTGCTGCTGACTGGTGGGATTCTTATACTGCTGCCCATGATGCTGCTGATACTATTACTTGGGCAGAGTTCAGTACCCAGTTCAGGAACTACCATATTCCAGCTGGTATGATAAAGATCAAGAAGAAGGAGTTTCTGTCATTGAAGCAAGGCAACATGTCGGTCAGCGAGTATAGAGACAAATTTATTCAGCTGTCGAGATATGCTCCAGAGGAAGTTGCTGAAGATGAAAGAAAGCAGGAGCACTTTATTGAAGGACTTAATGGACCCTTGCAGTATGCACTGGTTGCACACACCTTTCCATCATTTCAGAGGCTACTGGATAAGGCTCTTGCTATTGAACACAAGCGTGTTCAACTGGGTGATTTGAAGAGGAAGGCTATCTCGCAGGGATAGGGTAGCAGCAGTGTTCGTCCCCGCTATATTTCACCACAGGGTACACCGACTCGACCAGGAGGACCACGCCCAGTTCAGTATGCTCCACAGGGGTCTCCAAGGACACCTACTCGTCAGGCCACTCCCACTGGCACCCCGACGAAGTTTGCAGGACAGAGTCCAGGCACTACGTGTTTCAAGTGTGGGAAGACTGGTCATTATGCAAATGTCTGCCCACAGAGGATTGCTACTACTCCAGTCCAGAACAGACAGCAAACTCCAGGATCTGGCAAGGGATATTCTATTGCCAAGGTTAATCAAGTCAGCATTGATGCTACTCCGGATGGTGGGGACATCGTACTTGGTATGTTTTATGTTAATGCAATTCCTGCAACCATATTATTTGATTCTGGTGCTACACATTCATTCATGTCTGCTAGATATGCCAACACAAATGAAATACCACTGCTAAATATGAGAAAACCCATGATAGTAATTACACCTAAAGGGCCTGTTGAGGCGAATCAAATGACACGTAGATTGACATTGACCATTATGGGTAGAGAATTTGGAGCTACTGCTATAATATTAGAGTCAAGCAGTATAGATCTGATCCTTGGTATGTCATGGCTAAGAAAGGCAAAGGCCGTTATAGCATGTGGTAGAGGTACCGTAGAACTCACTACCACTAAAGGAGAAAGATTTCAAGTTAATATTGCAGTAACCTCCTCATCCATGCGTGCAATGTTCTTTATGCCTGAGGAGTTTGTTGGTGACAACATTCGGGTGGTTAGAGATTTTCCGGATGTCTTTCCAGAGGAGTTACCAGGGATGCCACCTGATAGAGAAGTTGAGTTTGTTATTGATCTCTTACCTGGAACCGCCCCTATTTCTAAACGGCCATATAGGATGTCCGTAGAGGAGTTGAAGGAACTTAAGAAGCAGTTAACTGAGTTGCAAGAGGCTGGGTACATTCGTCCGAGTTCCTCACCTTGGGGAGCACCGGTTCTATTTGTACAGAAGAAGGATGGTTCGCAACGGATGTGTGTGGACTATAGATCTCTTAATGATGTTACTGTGAAGAACAAGTATCCGTTGCCCCGTATTGAGGATTTGTTTGATCAAATGAGAGGAGCAAGAGTATTTTCAAAGATCGATCTCCGATCGGGATACCATCAGATGAGGATTAGACCATCGGATATTCCCAAGACGGCTTTCTCGACTCGATATGGATTATATGAGTTTACTGTTATGTCGTTTGGATTAACCAATGCACCAGCTTATTTTTTGAACTTGATGAATAAGGTGTTTATGGAGTATTTGGACAGATTTGTCGTGGTGTTCATCGACGATATTCTTATCTATTCTAAGAATGAAAGTGAGCATGAACAACATCTAAGGTTGGTGCTACAGAAGCTGCGAGATAATCAACTCTATGCTAAGTTTAGCAAGTGCGAGTTTTGGATTGACAAGGTGCCATTCCTTAGTCATATTATTTCTGATAGAGGAATAGCAGTGGATCCTGCTAAAGTGAAGGAGATAATGGAGTGGAGAGTGCCCACTACAGTTACTGAGATTCGGAGTTTCTTGGGGCTAGCAGGCTATTATCGGAGATTTATTGAAGGATTTTCTAAGATTGCTAAGCCTATGACTTCGCTTTTGGAGAAAGGGAGAGAATTCAAGTGGGATGAGAAGTGCCAAGAAAGCTTTGATCAATTGAAGGAGAGACTAATGTCGCCACCAGTATTGATTATGCCAGATCTGCAGAAGGGATTTGACATTTATTGTGATGCATGTGGCCAAGGACTTGGATGTGTGCTTATGCAAGAAGGTCATGTGATTGCCTATGCATCTCGTCAGTTGCGGAAACATGAATTGAACTACCCCACTCATGATTTAGAGCTGGCAGCAGTTGTGCATGCACTTAAGATTTGGAGACACTACATTATGGGAACTAAGTGCCAAGTATATACGGATCATAAGAGTTTGAAGTATATATTCACTCGGAAGGATCTCAACCTTAGGCAACACCGTTGGTTGGAGCTTATTAAGGATTATGATTTGGAGATTCACTATCATCCAGGCAAGGCGAATTTGGTTGCAGATGCCTTGAGTCGGAAGGAGCATGTTCACTCCGCTTTTGTTGTCCAGCTACCTGATGAATTAGCAAAAGACTTTGAGAGACTCAATTTGGGAATTGTTACTCATACTGAAGGAGTCACCATCGAGTTGGAACCCACCTTGGAGCAAGAGATTCGTAAAGGTCAGGTTGGTGATGCTAAGATTCAAGAGATCAAGGATCTTATTACTGAAGGAAGAGTTCCGGAATTCACGGAGGATGAGCAAGGTACTATATGGTTCAAAGATCGGATATGTGTTCCAGAGATTGATAGCCTCCGTGAGACTATATTGAAAGAAGCCCATGATTCTGATTATTCCATCCACCCTGGTAGCACTAAGATGTATCAAGATTTGAAGGAAAAGTATTGGTGGTATGGACTGAAAAGAGATGTCGCTGCCCATGTGGCTAAGTGTGATGTGTGTCAAAGAGTTAAGGCCGAACATCAAAGACAAGCTAGATTATTGCACCCATTGAAGATTGCTGAGTGGAAATGGGAAGAAATTGGTATGGATTTTATTGTTGGGCTACCCCGCACTCTTGCTGGGTATGACTCTATTTGGGTAATTGTGGACAGATTGACCAAAGTGGCTCATTTCATACCTGTTAGGACTAATTACACGGGAGCCAAGCTAGCAGAGTTGTATATGACACGGAGAGTTTGTCTACATGGAGTGCCTAAGAAGATCGTGTCTGATCGAGGATCACAGTTTACTTCTCGATTTTGGAAGAAGTTGCATGAGAGCTTGGATACAAAGTTGAATTTTAGTTCAGCCTACCATCCTCAGACTGATGGACAGACAGAGAGGACCAACCAAGTGCTAGAAGATATGTTAAGAGCTTGTGCTCTTAAACATGGTGGAAGTTGGGATAAGAGCTTACCCTATGCTGAGTTTTCTTATAATAATAGCTATCAGGCCAGTTTGAAGATGTCACCATTTGAGGCTCTATATGGCAGAAAGTGCAGGACTCCACTGTATTGGGATCAGACTGGAGAAAGACAGTTCTTTGGGCCTGAACTGATTCAAGAGGCAGAAGAACAAGTTCGAATGATAAGAGAAAATTTGAGGATTGCACAATCTAGGCAAAAGAGTTATGCTGATAATAGGAGAAGACTACTGGAGTTTAAGGAGGGTGATCATGTCTATATGAAGGTGTCACCACTCCGGGGTATGAGGAGATTTAAAGTTAAAGGAAAGTTGTCCCCTCGCTTCATTGGACCTTTCTTGATCTTAAGGCGAGTGGGAGAAGTTGCATATCAACTGAAGTTACCCGATCATCTGTCAGATGTACATGATGTGTTTCATGTGTCCCAGCTAAAGAAGTGCCTCAGGGTACCTGAGGAGCAGCTACCACTGGAGGACCTTAGTGTTCAAGATGACCTGACTTATGCAGAGTATCCCATCAAGATTTTGGACACTTTGACTCGAGTTACAAGAAATAAGGTGATAAAGATGTGCAAGGTACAATGGAGTCACCATGGTGAAGATGAAGCTACTTGGGAAAGAGAAGAAGAGCTTCGCATAGACTTCCCCCATCTTTTCCCTAGATCTTCCTAAATCTCGAGGGCGAGATTATTTTTAAGGGGGGTAGGATTTGTAACACCCACTTTGTAATTTGCTAGAAATAATACCAATAGAGAAACAATTTCTCTTTATGTGAGTTTGATCTTTATGCATCATCCCATGTGAACACCATATTCAAAAGCAAATAATTAATAAAAGAATATATGCCACTAAATTATGCATCATGCTGGGCTTTTATTGTGTGTGAATTACTTGTGACAATGTAAACACAATATAAAAATGAATAAGTTAGAACTAGAGTGGAATTTGAGATCTAAAAGGAATTTTGGAATTTAGAAAAGAGAAGAAATGAATATTATGAGGAGAAAAATAAGTAAATAAAAATATATGATTCCAAAACTAGAGTTTGAAATTGTGTAATTAACTCAAGGGAGGATCTCATAACCAAATCCAAATTCAAGTTTGAATTCAAAAGGAAAAAAAAGAAATTAAAGGAAAAATAAAAAGAAAAGGAAAAAAAACGGATATTGGGCTGGAAGACCTCATTTCGGCCCAACTCTCCTTTGATCTGTGCGGCCCATTTTTACATCCCGCGCGCGCTGACATTAGGGCCCCACCGGGCAGACAAACGCGCTCGGACCCGGCACCTGGCTCACTGGGCCCACTGGCCGGTCCCGCGCTCGCTCCGTCTCCCTCACGTGAAACGCGGACTTGCGCCTTCTGCCGCTGGCTGGTGGACCCCCCTTGTCAGCTCTCTCCCTTCCAACAGACTCCGTGAGAATGGCGGGGAGCGCCGTGGGCGTGGAATCCGCGCGGACGCTTCGACCAATTGCCGTGACGACTATAAAGCGCGACGCCCAAAACCCTAGCCGCCATGACCTATCCACCGTTCCCGACCTAGCACCCGAGTCAAGCCTTTACCGTGAACCGAGGAAGAGAAAGAGGGAGATGAGTGCCGTCCGCGCCGCCGTGCGGGTATTCCGTCCAACCGGCGATTTGGTCCTTCGATCGGGACCGGGGTGGCTCCGCGACGTTGTGGGGCAGCCAGACGAAGCTTCGGCCGACGCAGAGGGACTTCTCGGGGGCGGGAATCGCTCGCTGTCGCCAGGGAACCGCCGCTGGCCGCGTGACCGCCTGGTCGGTACCGCCACCGTTCCAAACCAAGGTATTAAGTCCACCCTTCAGTTCGTCTTTCCTGTCTCTACTTGTAGCTCGGTCCAATTTGTATTTAGCGCTCGGAAACGGCCGATTGCAAAACTCGCCGGCGTGCTCCGCCGAGCATGCGGGGCGGCGCCGCCGCGCGCCTGACCGGGGGTGAGGTGAATCGGGACCGTCGGATTCGGGCCAGACGGTCGCGATTAGAGTTAGGCGTATCCCTTCGCCGCATGCTATTGTGACCGTTGGATCGTGATCTTGCGAGTAAGATTAGATCGCGCCTTCATTAAATAGTGGACGTCGATCTTTGATCCGACGATTCGTATAGCGTACCGGTTCATTTAAAAGTTATTCTAATCTGAGCCCTAGGTTTTGGATCCAACGACCCACAGTCACTCATACCCTTCCGGCCTGGGACTTTTTCTTATGAGTCCCTGAACTCCATAGAAATTAACCCGCCGTCCTCACCAGTGGCGCTCAGAGTCTTAAGAATACTTGCACGTTGGCCCCTGCACTTACCAGAAATTGACGCCCACTCCAGGGAATTATAAAACCAGAGAAAATAAACCAGAAATGTATTTTTAGTACAAAAATAATTGCTGAAACTTGTTTAAATTGTAGAAAATGCATATGAACACCAAATTTAATGATTCCAGTTCCTATAATTTTGTAATAGTATTCTCTATTAAATAGTACCACTGTTTTTACATGAAATACACATTTAAATTTATTTCTCACTTGATCCTATATTAAGTGCATAAAACCTTAGAAAATCCATAACTGAAAATCTATACCTCCAAATGTAATGATTCCAATTCCTGTGATCTTATTTTAATGTCTAGTTTATTACTGTATATTCTATTTGCATGTTTGATGTGATGTTAATTTATGCTATACTATGTATGTATTGTGTTGATGCGAGTAGACGAGCAAGCCACTGTGGAATCTGAGGTTCAGCAAGTAGAGACTGCTGAGCAGGAGCTCATTGAAGGCAAGTTGTGCCCTTGATCACTTCTTTTTACCTATTCATGTTCTTATTATTCATAATGATCTGCATAGGTTAATTTTGATGGGACCCAATAGGTTACCCTAGATTTTGACTATCTTTATACCTTGTTTCACCACTGGTTTTACTACTAAACTTTTGGGTAGTACATGCTATTGCTTTATGTGGCTTTGGGTATAGAGATATTCATCACTCATTTTCATACTTGTTATTATCTGTTCATTATTTTCTGTTCATGATAAGATCATTATGTTAATGGGAACATGGAGAACCACCCGGGAAAACAGTGCTACCACAAGGGTTTAATGGGACGCCCTTGGCTGATTAACTAGGAAAGCTAGTGGAGGGCTACCTTACCCGAAAGGGGCAAGGGCAGTAGGGGAGTGGTCAGTGTAGGGAGGTCCTTGGTTGATTTTGCTGCGATGGCGGTCAGGCAAGAACCCTGCACTGGAGCTTCCTATAAACTGTAGCGGGTAGTCTGAAGCTAGTGGAACTTTGTAAAGGCCTCGTAGTGGTACCCTGCCTCGCTTCCTTGGTAGAGGTGTATGGAGTCTGATCAACTCCGTGGCAAATGGGTAACACGACTTGTGGGTAAAGATGCGCAACCTCTGCAGAGTGTAAAACTGGTATACTAGCCGTGCTCACGGTCATGAGCGGCTCGGACACTCACATGATTAATTTATGGAACTTAAACTTAATTTGTCATATCATTGCATTTGGGATTATTTTATTATTACTTTTACTTATTATTACTATGGTTTGATATTCACTTACACTTAGTAACTGCTAATAAAATTTTGACCAACTTATAAAATCAATGCTCAGCTTCAGCCTTTATTTCATTGATCAGCCTTACACTTCATGAACTCCCACCTTTGGCGAGTTCATGCCACATTATTCCCCACAACTTGTTGAGCGATGAACATGTGTGAGCTCACTCTTGCTGTCTCACACCCCCCCACAGGAGAAGAACAGGTGGTTCAGGAGGAGCCACAGGGCGAGGAGTTTGATCTGATCTAGGTGGCGTTTCTCAGTTGACAATTGCGCTGACGATCCTTAGTTCGTTTTATATTCATTATTTTATTTTGTAACAAGTCTTCCGCTATGTAATAAATACTCTGATGTTTTATGACATTTATCTCTATACACTCTGTTATTATATATGTTGTCTTCTTGGCGCATGTATGAGATGCACCTGGCTTTGTTCCTTAAAGCCCGGGTGTTACACCAGGGAACCCAACTCCAAACTTGCCACCGTCGGAAATTCTGGGAGCCGCTTCGCTATAATTCACCAGACTGTCCAGTGTAACACCGGACTGTCCGGTGTGCTAGCGGAGCAACGGCTACTTCGCGCCAATGGTCGTCTATGAAGGCATTAAATGCGCTACAGTGCGCGCCTGCGCGCGCAGAAGTTAGAGCAGGCGCTAAAAGGCGCACCGGACAGTCTACAGGACCTGTCCGGTGCACCACTGGACTGTCCGGTGGCCCCACAAGTCAGAGCTCCAACGATCGAACCCTAACGGTTGGGTGACGTGGCTAGCACACTGGACAGTGTCTGGTGGCGCACCGGACTGTCCGGTGCGCCCGTCGACAGAAGCCATCCCCAACAGTCATTTTGGTGGTTGGGGCTATAAATACCCCCAACCACCCCACATTCAAGGCATCCAAGTTTTCAACCTTCACACCTCCTACAAGAGCTATAGCATTCAATACAAAGACACAAACAAAGAGATCAAAGCCTCTCCCAAGTCCATAATCACTCCAAACAAATTAGTGACTAGAGAGAGAGACATTTGTGTTCTTTTGAGCTCTTGCGCTTGGATTGCTTTTCTTCTTCCTCATTCTTGCTTCCACAACACTTGTAATCAAAACAAGAGACACCAATTGTGTGGTGGTCCTTGTAGTGGACTTAATGTCCCATTTGATTGAGAAGAGAAGCTCACTCGGTCTAAGTGACCGGTTGAGAGAGGGAAAGGGTTGAAAGAGACCCGGTCTTTGTGACCACCTCAACGGGGAGTAGGTTTGCAAGAACCGAACCTCGGTAAAACAAATCACTGTGTCATCCATTCTTATTTGCTTGTGATTTGTTTTTGCCCTCTCTTTTAGACTCGCTTATATTTCTAACACTAACCCCAGCTTGTAGTTGCACTTAAGTTTATAATTTTCAGATTCCGCCTATTCACCCTCCCTCTAGGCGACTTTCAATTGGTATCAGAGCCCGGTGCTTCATTAGAGCCTAACCGCTCGAAGTGATGTCGGGAGAACACGCCAAGAAGGAGATGTTGACCGGCGACAAGCCCGTTACAAGCCACGGGAAGGCTCCATCGGGAGAGTCCCACAACAAGGGGAAGGAGAAGGAATCCCCTTCACAGAAGTCGCATCGGAGTGGCGAAAAGAAAAAGAAGATGAGGAAGGTGGTCTACTACGAGACCGACTCTTCATCGCCATCCACCTCCGGCCCCGACGCGTCGTTCGTAACTTCTAAGCGCCATGAACGCAAGAAGTTTAGTAAGATTCCCCTACACTACCCTCGCATTTCTAAACGTACTCCATTACTTTCTGTTCCGTTAGGCAAACCACTGGTTTTTGATGGTGAAGATTATAACATGTGGAGTGATAAAATGAGACATCAACTAACCTCACTCCACACTAGTATTTGGAACGTTGTTGAGTTTGGTGTACAGGTACCATCCGTAGGGGATGAGGACTATGATTCGGACGAAGTTGCCAAATCCGGCACTTCAACTCACAAGCCACCACAATACTCCTCGCCTCTCTAAGTCGAGAGGAGTATAACAAGGTGCAAGGATTGAAGAGCGCCAAGGAAATTTGGGACATACTCAAAATGGCGCACGAAGGAGACGAGGTGACCAAGATCACCAAGAGGGAGACGATCAAGGGGGAGCTCGGTCGATTCATGCTTCACCAAGGGGAGGAGCCACAAGCGATGTACAACCGGCTCAAGACCTTGGTGAACCAAGTGCGCAACCTCGGGAGCACAAAGTGGGATGACCATGAAATGGTCAAGGTTATTCTTAGATCACTCGTATTTCTTAACCCCACTCAAGTTCAATTAATTCGTGGTGATCCAAGATATAAACTAATGTCTCCCGAGGAAGTGATAGGTAAATTTGTGAGCTTTGAACTAATGATCATAGGCTCCAAAAAATCATCGAGCAAGGCACATCCTCCTCTGTACCTGAAGCACAACCCGTTGCATTTAAGGCAACGGAGGAGAAGAAAGAAGACTCTACACCGAGTAGAGTCCCCATCGATGCCTCCAAGCTCGACAATGAGGAGATGGCGCTCATCATCAAGAGCTTCCGTCAAATCCTCAAACAAAGGAAAAGGAAAGATTACAAGCCCTGTTCCAAGAAGGTTTGCTACAAGTGTGGTAAGCCCGGTCATTTCATTGCTAAATGTCCATTATCTAGTGATAGTGACAGGGGCGACGACAAGAAGGGAAAGAGGAGAGAAAAGAAGAGGTACTACAAAAAGAAGGGTGGCGATGCCCATGTTTGACGGGAGTGGGACTCCGACGAGAGCTCCATCGACTCATCCTCCGACGAGGACGCCGCCAACATCGCCGTCAACAAAGGGCTCCTCTTCCCCAACGTCGGCCACAAATGCCTCATGGCAAAGGACGGCAAAAAGAAGAAGGTAAAATCCAAACCCACTACTAAATATGCAACATCTAGTGATGAGGCAAATTCTAGTGATGATGAGGATGACTTGTTTACTCTCTTTGCCAACTTAAACATGCAACAAAAGGAAAAGTTAAATGAATTAATTAGCGCTATTCATGAGAAGGATGAACTCTTGGATAGCCAAGAGGACCTCCTAATTAAAGAAAACAAAAAGCATGTTAAAGTTAAAAATGCTTATGCCCAGGAAGTAGAGAAAAATGAAAAATTAACTAGTGAGCTAAGCACTTGCCATGACATTGTTTCCAATCTTACAAATGAAAATGCAAAACTAATTGCTAAGGTTGAAAAGTTTGATGTTTGTGATGATTCAATTGTTAGTCTTAGAAATGATAATGGCAATTTAATTGCTAAGATTGACAATTTGAATGCTTCTCTTTCTAGCTTTAAAATTGAAAATGAAAAATTAATTGCTAAGGCTAAGGATTTAGATGTTTGCAATGCTTCTATTTTCAATCTCAGAGATGAGAATGATATTTTGCATGCTAAGATTGTTGAATTAAATACTTGCAAACCCTCTACATCTTCCGTTGAGCATGTTACTATTTGCACTAGATGTAGAGATATTAATGTTGATGCTATTCATGATCACCTAGCTTTAATTAAACAATAAAATGATCACATAGCTCAACTTAGTGCCAAAATTAATGAGCATGACTTAGAAAATGAGAAATTTAAATTTGCTAGAAGCATGCTCTATAGTGGGAGATGCCCTAGTATTAAGGATGGCATTGGCTTCCAATAGGGAGACAATGTCAAGCTTAATGCCCCACCTAAAAGATTGTCTAATTTTGTTAAGGGCAAGGCTCCCATGGTTCAGGATAACGAGGGTTACATTTTATACCCTGCCGGTTATCCCGAACACAAAATTAGGAGAATTCACTCTAGGAAGTCTCACTCTGGTCCTAATCATGCTTTTATGTATAAGAGTGAGGCATCTAGCTCTAGGCAATCAACACATGCTAAATTGCTTAAGAAGAAAACTCCTAAAGCATCAAATGGTCATAAATGTTTCATTCAAAACTTTTGATGCTTCCTATGTGCTCACTAACAAATCAGGCATGGTAGTTGCCAAATATGTTGGGGGCAAACACAAGGGGTCAAAGACTTGTGTTTGGGTACCCAAAGTTCTTGTATCTAATGTCAAAGGACCCAAAACTGTTTGGGTACCTAAAATCAAGAACTAAATTTGTTTTGTAGGTTTATGCATCCCGGGGCTCAAGTTGGATCATCGACAGCGGGTGCACAAACCATATGACTGGGGAGAAAAGAATGTTCTCCTCCTATGAGAAAGACCAAGATCCCCAAAGAGCTATCACATTCGGGGATGGAAATCAAGGTTTGGTCAAAGGATTGGGTAAAATTGTTATATCACCTGACCATTCTATTTCCAATGTTTTTCTTGTAGATTCTTTAGATTACAACTTGCTTTCTATTTCTCAATTATGCAAAATGGGTTACAACTGTCTTTTTACGGATACAGGTGTTACTGTCTTTAGAAGAAGTGATGATTCAGTAGCTTTTAAGGGAGTATTAGAGGGTCAGCTATACTTAGTTGATTTCAATAGAGCAGAATTCGATACTTGCTTAATTGCTAAGACTAACATGGGTTGGCTCTGGCACCGCCGACTAGCGCATGTTGGGATGAAGAATCTTCACAAGCTTCTAAAGGGAGAGCACATTTTGGGACTAACAAATGTGCATTTTGAGAAAGACAGGATTTGTAGTGCATGCCAAGCAGGGAAGCAAGTTGGTGTTCATCATCCACATAAGAACATCATGACGACTGACAGGCCACTTGAGCTCCTTCACATGGACCTATTCGACCCGATAGCTTACATAAGCATCGGCGGAAGTAAGTACTGTCTAGTTATTGTGGATGATTATTCTCGCTTCACTTGGGTATTCTTTTTATAGGATAAATCTCAAACCCAAGAAACTTTGAAAGGGTTCTTGAGACGGGCTCAGAATGAGGTCGGCTTGAGGATCAAGAAAATTAGAAGCGATAATGGGACGGAGTTCAAGAACTCACAAATTGAAGGCTTCCTTGAGGAGGAGGGCATCAAGCATGAGTTCTCTTCTCCCTACACGCCACAACAAAATGGTGTAGTGGAGAGGAAGAATAGAACTCTATTGGACATGGCAAGAACCATGCTTGATGAGTACAAGACTTCGGATCGGTTTTGGGCCGAGGCGGTCAACACCGCTTGCTACGCCATCAACCGGTTATATCTACACCGAATCCTCAAGAAGACATCATACGAACTCCTCACCGATAAAAAGCCAAATGTTTCATATTTTAGAGTCTTTGGTAGCAAATGCTTTATTCTTGTTAAAAGAGGTAGAAAATTTAAATTTGCTCCTAAGGCTGTAGAAGGCTTTTTACTAGGATATGATTCAAACACAAGGGCATATAGAGTCTTTAACAAATCCACTGGACTAGTTGAAGTTTCTTGTGACATTGTGTTTGATGAGACTAACGGCTCTCAAGTAGAGCAAGTTGATCTTGATGAATTAGATGATGAAGAGGCTCCGTGCGTCACGCTAAGGAACATGTCCATTGGGGATGTGTGTCCTAAGGAATCCGAAGAGCCCATTCAAGCACAAGATCAACCATCTTCCTCCATGCAAGCATCTCCACCAACTCAATATGAGGATGAGGCTTGTTGGGGCTATGCTTCGTTGCGCCGAAGGTCTTGTAGGAAGAAGCAGCTTCGGCTGAAGTTGTCCCCAGGAGATGACCGAAGGTTCCTCTTCATGAAGCTTCGGTATTACAAACCGACTTAGAGATAGAATGACCTTTTAATCCATAAAGGTCTGAGTCAATGTTGTAAACTTTTATGAGGGGCATAATTGTAATTCTTCACAGGCTGTGTCCTGTGTCTATAAATAGATGAACAGTACCCCCGTACTGTTCACGCTGGCCTGTATTCGCTCGCGCGTCACGCTTGTATTTTTGCCTTCCAAATCGAAGGTACAAATATGATCCAATATTATTCTTATTCTTCCATAATCATATAATGGGGACACTTAATAATGTTATATGATTAATCATGCATTCTCTCATGTTTTATATGCTTTTCCTTTTATCGATATAAACTGTGATTATGAAGGTATGTCCTTCATAACCTTCGTCCAAAATCGTTATATCCTAAGGGAAATAACGCTTCAGAGGACGAAGGACATTAACCACTAACTTCTTTTTGTGTTGCCTTGTTCTCAATTCACAGCATTTGAGAACAAGTCCCCAACATTGGCGCCCACCTCCAGTGAACTCACTTCCACTTTTTTGAGCTAATGGCTTCGTTCAACAATCAAGCTGGAGCTGCTTCGGCTCCGAAGCTGCTGTTCCCGATAACAGGCGGATCATGTTCAGAGCCAGCCAACAAGAAGCAGAAGAAGGAAGCACAGAGAAGAGTACAGCATGTTGGGGTGCAAGGACCCTTCATCAAGTCGAGATGGTCTCACATTCCTATTACCTTCTCCCAAGAGGACCTTCAACTCAAGGATTACCCACACAATGATGCTATGGTTATCTCTTGTGTGATCAAAGGATTTCTGGTCCACAATGTCTTAGTTGATACAGGCAGTGCAGCTGATATCATATTTGCTAAGGCCTTCAGACAAATGCAAGAGCCCGAAGACAAGATCCATGATGCTACGCACCCTCTTTGTGGCTTCGGAGGGCGGCAGATTGTAGCACTTGGGAAGATTACCATGCCAGTAACCTTCGGATTTGTTAACAACACAAGGACTGAGCAAATTGTGTTTGATATTGTTGACATGGAGTATCCTTACAATGCTATCATTGGTCGCGGTACTCTCAATGCCTTCGAAGCAATTCTTCACCCAGCTTACCTCTGCATGAAGATACCTTCGGACCAAGGGCCTATTGCTATTCATGGAAGCTAGGAAGCTGCTAGAAGGGCCGAAGGAAGCTGGACTGACTCCAAAGCAATCCATAACATAGATGGAGCTGAAGCTTGTGAACAGTACAAATTCAGAAGGGAGAAAGCAGCTTCAGCAGATCAGCCGAAGCCCATGCTCTTATGTGAGGACATAGCAGAGCAGAAGGTGCTGTTGGGCTCTCAATTAACCGAAGACCAGGAGAAAACCTTGATAAGGTTTTTGTTCAACAACAAAGATGTTTTTGCATGGTCAGCTAATGACCTCTGCGGAGTAAATCGGGATGTTATTGAACACTCGCTCAATGTTGACCCATCCTTCAGACCCCGAAAGCAGAGGCTTCGGAAAATGTCTGATGATAAGGCCGAAGGGGCTCGCAATGAAGTAAAAAGACTCCTAAGTGCAGGAGTTATCAGAGAAGTAAAATACCCAGAATGGCTAGCTAACACTGTTATGGTAAAGAAGGCCAACGGCAAGTGGAGAATGTGTATCGATTTTACAGATCTCAACAAGGCTTGTCCGAAGGACGAATTCCCATTGCCAAGGATAGACTCTTTAGTTGATGCAGCAGCTTCTTCAGAGCTCATGAGTCTGCTAGACTGTTACTCAGGCTATCACCAAATCTGGATGAAGAAGGAAGATGAGCCGAAGACTAGCTTCATAACCCCAAGTGGCACATATTGCTATCTTCGGATGCCTGAAGGGCTCAAAAACGCTGGAGGAAGTTTCAGCAGAATGACTGCGAAGGTCCTCCAGTCTCAGATAGGCAGAAATGTGGTAACTTATGTTGATGACATCATTGTAAAAAGCACGAAACAGGAAAATCATATTGCTGATCTGCAGGAGACCTTCGCCAGTTTCAGACAAGCTGGTTTAAAGCTGAATCCAGAAAAATGTGTCTTCGGAGTAAAGTAGGGGAAATTTCTTGGATGCTTGGTTTCAACAAAGGGAATTGAAGCTAATCCAAATAAAATTGAAGCTATACTTCGAATGGAGCCACCAACTACAAGAAAGGGGGCCCAAAGATTGACAGGGAGGCTGGCATCTCTCAATAGATTCATATCCAGATCAGCAGAAAGAAATTTACCATTCTTCGAGGTGCTGAAGTCAGCTGAAGTCTTTCAATGGGGACCAAGCCAACAAAAAGCCTTCGAAGAGTTGAAGCAATATTTGATAGATTTAACAACATTAACTCCACCAACGTCAGGGGCTCCTTTGTTATTATACGTGGCAGCTTCGCACTCAGCAGTAAGTGCAGCACTTGTCCAGGAGAAGCTCGACGGCCAAGTCAAGAAACAGGTTCCAGTGTATTTTGTATCTGAAGTCCTTAGTGTGTCAAAGAAAAACTATACAGAATTGGAGAAGGTATTATATGCTGTTTTGATGGCATCCAGGAAGCTTCGGCATTATTTTCAAGCATACAATATTATTGTTCCTTCTTCGCAACCGTTGAAGGATATTATGAGAAATAGAGAAGCTACTGGACGGATTGGAAAATGGGCTGCAGAGCTCAATGAATTTTGCATTGATTATGTGCATAGATCCTCGATCCAGTCTCAAGCGTTGGCAGATTTCATTGCCGATTGGACGCCAGGGGCTCAGGATGAAGAAACAAATAAAGATGCCGAAGTGTGGACAGTGTTTTGCGATGGGTCCTGGGGAACCTTTGGAGCAGGAGCAGCCGCTGTGTTGGTCTCACCATCCAAAGTCAAAACTTGTTATGCGGCAAGACTCGATTTTAGCTGTACAAACAATATTACTGAGTATGAAGCCCTGCTTTTGGGCCTTCGGAAATTAAAAGCAATGGGAATCAGAAGGGCCATCCTTAAAACTGATTCCCAGGTTGTTTCGGGTCACATCGACAAGAGTTGCAAGGCTAAAGATCCGAAGCTTGAAAAATATCTGGACACGGTCCGAAGAATCGAAGCTTCCTTCGAAGGATTTTCTGTCAAAAATATCCCTCGAGGACAAAATGAGCATGCTGATTTGCTAGCTAAGTCAGCAGCACAGGGGCTGCCTTTACCTTCGGATGTGTTTTTCGAAACAATAAAGGCACCTTCACTGGAACTCCTTGAAAGAGCAGTCCTCAACATATCTCCTATTTATAGCGAAGATTGGAGAACTGAGATCATCTCTTACCTTCAGGGTAAGTTCCTTTCAGATGACAAAGCTTATAACAGGAGGATAGAGGCAAGAGCTCATCCATATGTCATGATAGAAGGGGAGTTGTACAAGCATGGAGTTTGTGCTCCGCTACTCAAGTGTTTATCTAGAACCGAAGGTATAGAGTTGATGAAAGAAATACATGCAGGCCTGTGTGGATCTCACATTGGATCTAGGCCGTTACTTGGAAAAGTTTTCCGCCAAGGGTTTTATTGGCCGAAGGCAGCTTCGGATGCAGCGGAATTAGTTCAAAAGTGCGAAGGCTGTCAGAAATGTGCAAGAGATCAGAAACAACCTTCGTCTTTAACACAGCTCATACAACCCATCTGGCCATTGCAAAGGTGGGGCCTTGACTTGTTAGGTCCATTACCACCGGCTCAATGGAATTTAAGATATGTTATAGTGGCTGTGGAGTATTTTTCTAAATGGATTGAGGCAAAGCCATTAGCCACAATAACTTCGGCCACTGTCCAAAAGTTTTTCTGGCAGAATATTGTTTGTCGTTTCGGGGTACCGAAGGCCATCACTGTAGATAATGGAACACAATTCGACTCCGAAGCTTTCAGAAATTTCTGTGATCAAATTGGTACGAAGATCCATTTCGCATCAGTCAGGCATCCGGAGTCAAATGGGCTCGTTGAAAGAGCCAACGACATTATAATGACAGGAATAATGAAGTTAATCTTCAATCAACCCAGGGGAAAGTGGCCAGATCAGTTAACTAAAGTGGTGTGGAGCCACAATACAACAACATCAAGGTCTACAGGCTTTACTCCATTCAAGTTATTATTCGGTGACGAAGCAATAACTCTGGAAGAAGCTAAAACTGGATCAATAAGAGTAGTAGCTTCGACAGAATCAGGTCCTGAAGATGCTTGCTTTGTGGAAAAAGATGCTTTAGAAGGGATCAGGCTTCAAGCTGTGGAGAATATCAATAAATACCAAGCTGAAATAGTCAAATGGCGAGATAGAAAAGTTCGGCTAAAAAATATTGAGCCAGGACACTTGGTGCTTCGGAGAGTGGCCAACCCAGACACAGTGGGCAAGTTACAGTTGAAATGGGAGGGACCTTTCTTGGTAGCATCTTCGTCAAGACCTGGTTCATACAGATTGAAGGACATGGACGGCAACGATATTCCAAGATCTTGGAATGCGGATGAGCTTCGGCGATATTATGTGTAATTTGATGTAACTTTTTTATGTTTTTTCTTTTTCATGGCACCCTTTTCCTTTCTAAAGGGGGAGAAAGGTTTTTAATGGGGCCATCATATGTAATCTCCTTTTTTAGTTTTATAAGAGCAAAATCCCCCAAGGAATGTAAATGTAATAGCTGAGAACGCACCATCGAGTGCTGAAAACTGAAAAAGCGAAGAAGCTCCAAAGTCGTTCCTAAGGGAATGCAGAGCTTACAGCGAAAAGTCAACGCTGATTCCGCCGAAAGTAAAAGGCGAAGAAGCTCCAAAGTCGTTCCTAAGGGAATGCAGAGATGATGTGTGATTGTTTCTAAGGAAATAATGGCTAAGGGTATGGCTTCGGATATGTGTTTGGACATTCATTCGCACATCACATTACATCATAGCATTTGCATTCATAAACATTCAGGCATATATAGGATAATCATCATCATGGCATAAGTGGCTGTTTCGGCAAAAAGAAGAAGCGGTCTTTTATGCTTCGTTGTGTACAAAAAAGAAAGGTTTCGGCAAAAAAAAAAGAAGTGGTCTTTTATGCTTCGTTGTGTACGAAAAGAAGGGAAGGTGTTTTTTCGCCTTCGGCTCAAAATACTAATTTCGTCCACATCAAAGCGCCTCAATGGAAGGGTAAGGATATATTACAAGGTATGAACAAAGTCCATTAAGAACAGTTTAGCTGTATTTACAAAAGTTATTACAAAAGTCTCTTGAGTTTTTTCTACAGTCTACTCCTACTAATCTTCACCGGGCTTCAGCTTCGGCGGCATATTCTTTAAGCATCAGTTTCAGCTTCGTCATCCTACATGAATCAAGGTATTGTGAGTAAAAATCAAGTTTGAAGGAGAAGGTAAGCACAAGGTATGATTTCTTACTGGTTCAAGATGACTTCGAGCTTCGTCTCCAGCCTTCTCTCGCCCGCCTTTCGTCCATATCATTTTTATAAATCTGTTTGAAATGCTTCGGGCGAGGTCAGGAATATCGTCTAGAATTGATGGAGATAGAGTGAAATTGGGCCTGTTGACGATTTTTCCATGATCACAGCCAGCCTTCAGAAATGCTGCAGCAGTGCCCCGAGAAGCTACCCAGGCACAGAAGTCACCGTGCCCGGCTATAACTTCGTCAAGCTCATCAATTTCATCTTCAATATGTTCGAAGGTTCTTGGCAAATTTTCAGCTGAAGGAGTGAACTTTCCACTGCTGGCTCCAACTGAATAAAAGATCTTTTTTAATTGTTGAATACAGTTGTTACTAAATTCCAAACATTTGTCCTGAAGGCTTGTCAAAGATTTTTTCAAATCTGAGTTTTTTTGGACTTCGGCCTCAAATTTTGAATTAAGCTCTTGCTTCTCTTATTCAAATTGTTTTGATTGGCAGAGAAGCTTCGTATTCAATTCTGCCACTTTAGCTTCAGTCTCTGCCAACAAGCCTTCAGTTGTTTGGAGTTCGAAGTCCTTCTTTTCAATAATAGATGATTGCTCTTTTATTTTACTCTCTAAATTTTCAATTATAACTTCGTGTTTCTTATCCTCCAAATCTTGCTGCATTCTCAAAGCTTTGCTCAGTAGCATGCTCTGCACATAAGCAAACTTCGTTAGAAACATTTTCATTATTAAAAACAATAAAAGTCAGAGAAAAGTTGTTTACCTTGAAATTGGAATAAAATAAGCTACCAACGATATGTTGTCGTCGGTAGCGGCTGATATCCGTTTCCAGCTTCGGAAAACCGATACTCTTTGATAGAGTACCGATGACCTTAGCTCCAGTTTGATCCCGAATGCAGTCCAATTTTTCATCATTGATACCCCCAAAGAGGAGTGCTCCTGGTTTATATCCGCAGGATTTGGCATACTCTTTAAGCTCTTCTATTTCGGCCTTCGACAGTTCTTGCCCAACTAAATTTTGAAATATGAAGGCTTCGTCCTCCGAAGTATCTTCGGCTATTTCCTTTCCCTTCCCAGGCACTGTGGCCATGGTTTCTTCGGCGGCAGTGGTAGCTTCTTCTGCGCCCATGTCTAGCAGTATTTTGTCGATGTCTTCAATTGTAGTTTCCAAGTTCAAATCTTCGGCCGAAGCGGTTTTGGTAGCCGCGACCTCCGAAGGTGCGACTTCGACATTTGTTGTGCCCTCAACCGCTGGCGCTTTCCGAGTTGAAGCCTTCGGTGGCGTCTTGTCAATGACTTCGGTCACTGCAATAATCCTTTGTCTCTTTGTTTTGGTTATCTTCTCCGTTTTTTCGGGCTCCTCCACCTTTCGAAAAAGCTTCGTCAGTTGAGGCCCTAATGGACTTAGCTTCGCGGGCAGGGGTTCAGTCATTACCTTTAAGATTTCCTCCACGTCGGTGGTAGAGGGTGGTGCAGGAGTCCCCTCTTCATCGGATAATTTTCGCTTCGGAGATGATATTCTTCTCTTCTTTGGAATATTCTTCTCTTTTGGTGGTTCTTCCTCATCTTTGTTCAAAGTTTCAGCCACCCTTTTCCTTTTTTGGCCCTCAGCACCCTTATTCAGCCGTTCATAGTCAGGGTACTCAAAACCCAGGGCATCAAACACTCGGTTCAGCCTTCGCTTCGGACGGGTGCCGAAGGCCGCAGTCATCAATTGATCTTCTTTTTTCGAGTAATTCCCAAGAATTTCATTGCACATTATTTCAACTGTCTCCAGCCATTCTTGGCAAGGTTTTTTAAAGTATTTTTTAAACTTGTAATAGTAAGGTAACCGCACAAGTTCCCCTTCTTTCTTCTCCCCCTCTAGCTTCGGCATTTCCCATTCTTTTAAAGTAGGGAAAACCCTGAAGGCCAAGAACTCTTGAACCAGGTCCCTAGTACTGATATGCTCCGAAATAGTTTTAAACTCACCCAGTGTAGCCCAAGTGGGACCTTCTAATGTCATGTGACATCGCGGTCTTGTTTCTCCGAAGATCAATTCAAGTGGGCTTTGTACCAACTTCTCTTTGTCTTCGTCAACTTTCACATAAAACCACTCTGACTTCCAGCCTGCCGGCCATTTGCTTCGGTAGCTAATTACAGGAAACTTTGTGGTTTTCCGATAGGCAAAATTGTAGCAACCAAAGTTATCATGTAATCCATCTTTTCTAGCCTTCGTCTGGTAATGCAGCTCATGAACTCGACAAAAGCTGTCGGCAAACGGCTCCACCGCCTGGCTTCGGAGGGCCCAGATATAAACACTAAGCCTAACGATAGCGTTAGGAGTCAATTGATGAAAGTAGATACCAAACTTCTTCAATACATCTGCAATAATCCCATGAAGGGGGAGTCTCAACGCAGCTTTTAGAAAGCTCTTGAAAATGACTATCTCATCCTTCTCTGGCTTCGGGGTAGTTTCTTCTCCCCCGAAGCGAAGTAGCTTCTTCTGACTTTCACTGAAATAACCTGACTTTACCATCTTGGAGAGATCAGCCTTCGAAACGGTCGATTTTCCGAAGTCCAAGTGGCTGGGTTTACTTGGCATGGCAATGCAATAATCATCTTCGGGATCAGTTTCTTCAATGTTCTCATCTTCTGCTTCGGCAGTTGCTTGCTCTGCTTCAACAGTGGGGATTTCCTCTGAAGTTACCAGTCCGGATCGTTGCATTGCTTCGGAGATGGGAACAGTCTCCGAACCTTCAGCTTCGTCTCCTTCACGCTCAACCCTGGCAGTAGATCGCACTCTAGCCATTTAATTCTGAGTTTGTGGAAATTGAATACTTTTTTCTCCCGAAGCCTTTCCTTTTGACGAAGCAGACTTCGAGTTGGACCTTCGTTCGATTCCGAGAGTCAAGCTTCGGCTATGGTTAAAAATTTTGGCAGCAAAACAGTGCAAATAGCAATGAATGCTGTGGTAACTTCACACCTACCCGTCTGTTTATATAGTGCTGCAGGTAAGAAGGCGAAACGTCAGGATTTTTACACCAGGCGGACAGTCACTAGCACTCGCTGCGCGGTGGACCGCAGAGACCAAACAGTAACTCTGCAAGGTGGGCCTGACACGCGCTCGGAAACTAAATCGTTTCTCGACAACGAGCTCAGGAAAGGTGTTTTTTGGACCTTCGGCTTCCCGAAGCTTAAGAGGCTTTTTTCACGGATCAAGCTCGTTACGAAAAACGATCTAGCGCCGCGAAAGGGGCTACTGTTGGGGCTATGCTTCGTTGCGCCGAAGGTCTTGTAGGAAGAAGCAGCTTCGGCTGAAGTTGTCCCCAGGAGATGACCGAAGGTTCCTCTTCATGAAGCTTCGGTATTACAAACCGACTTAGAGATAGAATGACCTTTTAATCCATAAAGGTCTGAGTCAATGTTGTAAACTTTTATGAGGGGCATAATTGTAATTCTTCACAGGCTGTGTCCTGTGTCTATAAATAGATGAACAGTACCCCCGTACTGTTCACGCTGGCCTGTATTCGCTCGCGCGTCACGCTTGTATTTTTGCCTTCCAAATCGAAGGTACAAATATGATCCAATATTATTCTTATTCTTCCATAATCATATAATGGGGACACTTAATAATGTTATATGATTAATCATGCATTCTCTCATGTTTTATATGCTTTTCCTTTTATCGATATAAACTGTGATTATGAAGGTATGTCCTTCATAACCTTCGTCCAAAATCGTTATATCCTAAGGGAAATAACGCTTCAGAGGACGAAGGACATTAACCACTAACTTCTTTTTGTGTTGCCTTGTTCTCAATTCACAGCATTTGAGAACAAGTCCCCAACAAGGCTCAAGATGATGAAGAAGAAGATCAAGAAGATGAGCCACCTCAAGAGGAGGACAAGGATCAAGGGGGAGATGCCGATGATCAAGACAAGGAAGATGAGCAAAATCAAAGGCCGCCACACCCAAGAGTCCACCAAGCAATACAACGAGATCACCCCGTGAACACCATCCTAGGAGATATTCATAAGGGGGTAACCACTCGATCTCGTGTTGCTCATTTTTGTGAACACTACTCTTTTGTTTCCTCTATTGAGCCACACAGGGTAGAGGAAGCACTTCAAGATTCGGATTGGGTGTTGGCGATGCAAGAGGAGCTCAACAATTTCACAAGAAATGAGGTATGACATTTGGTTCCATGTCCTAACCAAAATGTTGTAGGAACCAAGTGGGTCTTCCGCAACAAGCAAGATGAGCATGGTGTGGTGACAAGGAACAAGGCACGACTTGTGGCCAAAGGGTATTCACAAGTAGAAGGTTTGGATTTTGGTGAAACCTATGCACCCGTAGCTAGGCTTGAGTCCATTCGTATATTATTAGCCTATGCTACTTACCATGGCTTTAAGCTTTACCAAATGGACGTGAAGAGTGCCTTCCTCAATGGACCAATCAAGGAAGAGGTCTATGTTGAGCAACCTCCCGACTTTGAAGACAGTGAGTACCCTAACTATGTTTATAAACTCTCTAAGGCGCTTTATGGGCTCAAGCAAGCCCCAAGAGCATGGTATGAATGCCTAAGAGATTTTCTTATTGATAATGGCTTAAAAGTCGAAAAGGCCGATCCTACTTTATTCACTAAAACCATTGAGAATGATTTGTTTGTATGCCAAATTTATGTTGATGATATTATATTTGGGTCTACTAACAAATCTATTTGTGAAGAATTTAGTAGGATCATGATTCAAAAATTTGAGATGTCTATGATGGGGGAGTTGAAGTATTTTCTAGGCTT
Source organism: Zea luxurians (assembly GCA_029449295.1). Lineage (NCBI taxonomy): Eukaryota > Viridiplantae > Streptophyta > Magnoliopsida > Poales > Poaceae > Zea > Zea luxurians. Next base: position 113,895,819 of record JAOPSE010000006.1, on the reverse strand, counting down.
TCAAGTGAAGCAACTCCAAGAGGGCACCTTCATCAGCCAAACAAAGTATATTCAAGATATTCTCACCAAGTTTGGGATGAAGGATGCCAAGCCCATCAAGACACCCATGGGAACCAATGGGCATCTCGACCTCGACACGGGAGGTAAATCCGTAGATCAAAAGGTATACCGGTCGATATCTTTACCAAACCACTAGATGAGCAAACTTTTACCAAGCTTAGGCATGAGCTAAACATTCTTGATTCTAGGAATTTTGATTGATTCCTTGCACACATTGTTCATTTATATACCTTTGATCATATCTCTTTTATGTCTATGACTGATGTGTTTTCAAGTGTATTATTATGCTTAGTCATAGATATTTAAAGGGAAATGGAGTATTTGGCAAAGAAGGCGCTTCCACTCAACTCCATCAACATTTGCCAGTACTCCGCATCATTCTCCACTTTGGTATAATCTTCACCTTTATTTATGTGTTTTCCAAAGGGGGAGAAAGTTTGAACAAAAGGGCTTATATTTCACTCACAATTATCCGTTTTTGGCGATTCATGCCAAAGGGGGAGAAAGTATGAGCCCAAAGCAAAAGGACCGCACCACCACCGAATTTTAAAAAATGAAGTTTTTCAAATTGATATCTTATTGTGTTCGAAAGGGGGAGAAAGTAGTATCTTCAAAAATTGCAAAACCCTCTTGAACACTATGAGGAGAATGTTATTTAGGGGGAGTTTTTGTTTAAGTCAAAGGAAAAGCATTTGAAATAGGGGGAGAAAATTTCAAATCTTAAAAATGTTTCTTACAATCTTATTCATGTACCTTTGACTATTTGCAAAATGTTTTGAAAAGAATTTTACAAAGGATTTGCAAAAACAAAACCCGTGGTGCAAATGTGGTCCAAAATTTTAAATAAGAAGAAAACCATCCATGCACATCTATTGAAATAAGTTTATTGGTTTCAATTCCAAGCAACCTTTGCACTTACATTATGCAAACAAGTTCAATTCTGCACTTTTATATTTGCTTTGGTTTGTGTTGGCATCAATCACCAAAAAGGGGGAGATTGAAAGGGAAATAGGGTCAAACCTTTTCCAATATGATTTTTGGTGGTTGAATTGCCCAACACAAATTATTGGACTAACTAGTTTGCTCTAGATTATATGTTCTATAGGTGCCAAAGGTTCACAACAAACCAATACAAAGGTAAAAGAAAGGGTTCAAAACAAAGGAGCAAACTATACCGAAGGCAGTCCGGTGCACCAGGGAAACCCACTCCAAACTTGCTACCTTCGGGAATTCTGGGAGCCGCTCCGCTAAAATTCACCAGACTGTCTGGTGTAATACCGGACTGTCCGGTGTGCCAGCGGAGCAACAGCTAATTCGCGCCAACGGTCGTCTGCGAAGGCATTAAATGCTCTACAGTGCGTGCCTGCGCGCGCAGAAGTCAGAGCAGGCGCCAGAAGGCGCACCAGACAGTCTATAGAACCTGTCCGGTGCACCACCGGACTGTCCGGTGGCCCCACAAGTCAGAGCTCCAATGGTCGAACCCTAACGGTTGGGTGACGTGGCTAGCGCACCGGACAGTGTCCGATGGCGCACCGGACTGTCCGGTGCGCCCGTCGATAGAAGCCATCCCCAACGGCCATTTTGGTGGTTGGGGCTATAAATACCCCCAACCACCCCACATTCAAGGCATCCAAGTTTTCAGCCTTCACACCTCATACAAGAGCTATAGCATTCAATACAAAGACACAAACAAAGAGATCAAATCCTCTCCCAAGTCCAGAATCACTCCAAACAAATTAGTGACTAGAGAGAGAGAGACATTTGTGTTCTTTTGAGCTCTTGCGCTTGGATTGCTTTTCTTCTTCCTCATTCTTGCTTCCACAACACTTGTAATCAAAACAAGAGACACCAATTGTGTGGTGGTCCTTGTAGTGGACTTAGTGTCCCATTTGATTGAGAAGAGAAGCTCACTCGGTCTAAGTGACCGGTTGAGAGAGGGAAAGGGTTGAAAGAGACCCGGTCTTTGTGACCACCTCAACGGGGAGTAGGTTTGCAAGAACCGAACCTCGGTAAAACAAATCACCGTGTCATCCATTCTTATTTGCTTGTGATTTGTTTTCGCCCTCTCTTTTGGACTCGCTTATATTTCTAACACTAACCCCGGCTTGTAGTTGCACTTAAGTTTATAATTTTCAGATTCCGCCTATTCACCCCCCTCTAGGCGACTTTCACAAAGCAAATCAAGAAAGAAAAGGAAAAGCTAAAGTACAAATTGAGGAAGAATCCTCAAGTGATGATGACCTTGATGCTAACATTGCCTTAATGGTGAGGAAGACCACCAAGATGTTAAAGAAACTCAACAGAGAAGGCATCAAATTTGACTCAAGAAAGAAGAAATTCTTTTCCAGCAAAAGAAAGCCCATTTCTGAAATGGATTGCTACAACTGTGGAGAGCTTGGTCATCTTGCTCATCAATGTAACAAGCCTAAGAAGAACAAGTTCAAGGGCAAGAAAGAAGATGACAGCGATGATGAGAAAAAGGAAAAGAGATTCTTCAAGAGGAAGGATGGGAAGCACAAGAGGTTCCACAAAAAGAAAAATGAAAATGCATATATTGTTGGTGACTGGCTCACTGACATTGAGTCATCAAGTGGATCTTCTTCAAGTGAATAAGAAAAGGATGAAAAAGTTACCGCCACCGCTGGGGACTTCTCTTCACCACCACCATCGCCATCATCAACTTCTCACCTATGCCTCATGGCTAGAGGTGAACGGAAGGTACAAAATGAAAATGATATTACTAATGATAGTGATAGTGATAGTGACGATGAATTTGCTTCACCTTCCTATGATGAACTAGCTAACTTGCTTAAAGAATACACTCAAATCATTAGGAAGTCAAAAGCTAAATGTGATAAGTTGAAAAATGAAAATGAATCTTTGAATGCCAAATATGACATAGTTATGAAAGCTAGTGATGAAATAAAAGAAGAAAACAAACTATGTCATCCACTGTAAATGAGCTTACATCCTCCCTAAAAGATGCTAAGCATAAATGTGACAAGTTAAATGAAGCTAATAGGGAGTTGAAAGATAGACTAGTGAAAATCAAGGAAGACTATACTAAGATTAAATTTGATCATGATAATCTTCTTGTTGAAAATGAACTTTTATCTTGCAATACACATGAGGCTATTAACCCTGTTGTTAAGATTACGTAGAAACCTCATGTGATGATTTGAGTCAAGGAGATCAAACTAGTCTACATGATGAACTGACAGAAAAAGTTGAAGTCTTGACTTTAGACAACCAAAAATTGAAGAGATACTTGACTGATGCAACTACTAGAGGAAAGGTTGCCATTGAGAACAATGATTTCAACAATGAGTTGGCAGTGGATAATGAAAGGCTTAAAATGAAGTCAAGAAACTTAAGAGTGAAAATGAACATCTTGCAACAAGTGTGCAAAAGTTCAACAATGGGCCAATACCTCCAAAATGAATTGCTCATGAACACTGTCATGAAAAACAACAAGAGTGGTATTGGATACAATTCTTTTATGCAAAAGAAAGCTACTACTCAATACAAGCCAAAGCAGACTCATAAGCCTATCAAATGTTGAGTGTGGAAAAGAAGGTCACTTTGCCCACAACTGCAAAGCCAAACCACCAACTCCCTTGCCTAATCACTCAAGACCATTTGCCTTCAATGCTCATTATGTTCTAAGGAAAGTAGCAAATGGAAAGGTCAAAGTTACATTCCTAGGTCCACCAAGCAAGAGTAGACCTAGACAAATTTGGGTTGCAAAGTCCTTGCTTGAGAAAGTCACTGGTCCTATGCAATATAGGGCCCTCAAAACTCAAGCTTGATTTGTCTGTAGATGTAGGTGAACTACAAGACCGGTGGGAGCCATTGGGTTATTGACAGTGGATGCACACAACATATGACAGGCAACCCACGGATGTTCACCTCACTTGATGAGAATGTTGATGGACAAGACAAAATCACATTTGGGGATAATTCAAAAGGGAAAGTTCAAGGACTTAGCAAGGTGGCAATTTCAAATGATCTATCAATTTCAAATGTTCTTTTGGTTGCACCTTTGAGCTTCAACTTATTATCAGTGGGTCAACTCTGTGATCTTAGACTTCAATGCTTATTCACTCCAACAGAGGTTATTGTATCTATAATGGATGATGAATCGATGGTGTTCAAAGGATTTAGATACAACAATCTCTACTTAGTGGATTTCACCTCGGAAGATGTAGACTTGAGAACTTGCCTCTTTACCAAAGCATCACATGGATGGCTTTGGCATAGGAGGCTTGCACATGTTGGGATGAGCACACTCAAGAAAGTATTAAAGAAGGACATGGTTAGAGGATTAAAGGATGTTGTATTTGAAAAGGACAAGCCTTGTAGTGCATGTCAAGCTGGGAAGCAAGTTGCTAACACACATCCTACAAAAGCTTTCATGTCAACATCAAGGCCACTGGAACTACTTCATATGGATTTATTTGGACCAACAAATTATGTAAGTGCTGGTGGCAACCTCTACTGTCTGGTGATAGTTGATGATTTCTCAAGATACACTTGGGTGTTCTTTCTCCATGATAAATCTGAAGTTGCATCTATATTTAAGAAGTTTGCCAAGAAAGCTCAAAATGAATTTGATTGCAAGATCAAGAAGATAAGAAGTGATAATGGTAAAGAATTTGACAACACCAACATTCATGAATATTGTGATGAGAGTGGGATTAAGCATGAAGTATCTGCAACATATACACCTCAACAAAATGGAGTTGTTGAAAGGAAAAACAGGACCTTGATCACACTTGCAAGAACAATTATTGATGAGTATAACACACCGGAGAGGTTTTGGGCCGAAGCTGTCAACAGTGCATGTTATGCATCAAACAGGCTATTTCCTCACCGGCTACTTATGAAGACTCCCTATGAACTGCTAAATGGGAAAAAGCCAGACGTCTCCTTCTTTTGGGTGTTTGGATGCAAATGCTACATTTACAAGAAACGCCATCACCTAGGGAAGTTTCAAAGACGTTGTGATATTGGTTTTTTATTGGGTTATTCATTAAAGTCTAAAGCATATCAAGTATTCAATCATGCCACTGGTGTGGTAGAAGAAACATATGATGTGGAATTTGATGAGACTAATGGTTCCCAAGGAGCACTTGAAAATCTTGATGATGTAGGTGATGAGCCACTTAGGGAAGCCATCAAGAACATGCCAATTGGAGCCATCAAATCAAAAGAAGATGAAGAAGAAGTGCAAAGCATTGACAGACCTTCTTCATCAAATGTACCACAAGATGATGAAAAAGATGAGAGGCATGCAAATGAAGATACATCTGTCTCTCATGAACAAGCAAGGGTATAAGCCGAAGATGTTGATGCTCCAGGATCTTCTTCCCAAGTGGTTGACAGGAGAAACTCATCACTACTTCAAGCACACCCAAAAGACCAAATCATTGGGAGTCCTTCACAAGGGGTTATTACTCGATCATATAGACATGCTTATTTTATTGAACATCACTCATTTGTTTCTTGTGTTGAGCCTACATGTATAGATGAGGCGCTACAGGATCCGGACTGGGTGAACGCCATGCATGAAGAACTAAACAACTTAACCCGTAACCAAGTTTGGACCCTGGAGAAGCCCCCACAAGATGCAAGAATCATTGGAACAAAGTGGATGTTCAGAAACAAACAAGATGATCAAGGTGTGATTGTGAGGAACAAGGCAAGACTTGTTGCAAAGGGATTCTCTCAAGTTGAAGGCTTAGATTTTGGAGAGACCTTTGCACCGGTTGCTCGACTGGAAGCCATCCGTATCCTACTCGCATATGCATCATGCTATGATATAAAGCTTTATCATAAAAAGTGCATTTTTAAATGGCTTCATAAATGAACCTGTATATGTTGAGCAACCACCCGGGTTTGAAGACCCTAGATATCCTAACCATGCTTACAGGTTGTCCAAGGCGCTATATGGGCTAAAGCAAGCTTCAAGGGCTTGGTATGAGCATCTTAGCAACTTCCTCATCGAAAAGGGCTTCAAGATCGGGACCGTTGACACAACTCTATTCACAAAGAAATATAACGGTGATATTTTCATTTGTCGAGTATATGTTGATGACATAATCTTTGGCTCGACAAATGCTATCATTGCAAGGAATTTGGTGAGTTGATGTTGAAGGAGTTCGAGATGTCAATGATTGGTGAGCTGACGTACGTCCTCGGCTTTCAAGTCAAGCAAATGAAAGATGGTAACTTCCTCTCACAAGAGAAGTATACCAAAGACTTGTTGAAAAGGTTCAACATGGAGAAGTGCAAACCAATCAAGACACCTATGCCAACAAATGGACATCTCGACCTAGATGATGGAGGTAACCCGGTTAATCAAACTCTCTACTGTTCTATGATTGGTAGTATATTGTATCTTACCGCATCTAGGCCCGATATCATGTTTAGTGTCTGCATGTGTGCAAGATTTCAATCAAATCCTAAGAAAGCTCATCTTCGCGCTGTTAAAAGAATTCTTAGGTATCTCAGGCACACCCCAAGTGTTGGCCTTTGGTATCCCAAAGGAGCTACTTTTGACTTAATTGGCTATTCCTATTCGGATTGTGCCGGTTGCAAAATTGATAGAAAAAGTACTTCTAGGGGAGGCCATTTGCTTGGGAGATCACTAGTATCATGGACATCCAAAAAGAAAAATAGTTTTGCCTTGTCAACTGCCGAAGTAGAATACATTGCCGCGGGTGCTTGTTGCATACAAATTTTATATATGAAACAAACTCTTCTAGACTATGGTGTAGTTCTAGAAAAGGTACCTTTGTTGTGTGACAATGAGAGTGCTGTTAAAATTGCTAATAACCCTGTACAACACTCTCGCACCAAGCACATTGATATCCATCATCACTTCCTTAGAGATCATGTTGCTAAAGGAGATATCATTTTAGAAGGAGTGGGGTCAAAAGATTTATTAGCGGATATTTTCACTAAGCCACTTGATAAAACCCGCTTTTGCATGTTGAGGAATGAATTAAATATACTTGATCTCAGAAATTTTATTTAAGATGTCAAATGGTGTTGTCAAGCTTGCATTGCATATTTAAATTTCTTGTATTGCATCTAGGACTTGTCTAACCTAGTTAAGATAATCGCCAACAAAGCGAGTGAAAAAGCTTAACTCGGGCTCAAACTTGACAAGTCTTAGTTTTTAAGCTTTTAGTACTTAAATTCCTACTTACTATGCAATTGTTGGTTCTTGAGATATGCATGAGGCACTACACTTAGGGGGAGTATTCAAAACTCAAATATTTCATGAAAACCCCTAGTGCAAAGCCAAAATGCAAATCTCACCATTTGCCTATTTTCTCTAAAAATTATCTAGCCTATGGCAAAATATTTTGAAAATTATGAGAAAATATATGAGGGTGCCAATACCTGTCCCAACAAGGGTTATTTTGTGTGATTATAAGTTGGGATTTGGTTTGGTTGGAAACTAGATAGAAAATTTAAAAAATTTCAAAATTTCCTCTGTCTAGGCTCGCCGGACAGTCTGGTGTGCACCGGACACTGCACTGTGCACTGTCTGGTGCACCGGCCGCGCACGCGCAGAACTCCCCTTTCCTGTGCGCTGTCCGGTGGTTCACCGGACAGCTACTGTGCGCTGTCCGATGTGCACCGGACAGGCACTATAGACTGTCCGGTGCGCCCATAACTCGTTTTTAAAAAAGTTTCCCTCTGCCCAAGCCCGAGGCTAGGCTCATTTCTCTGGCTCTCTCAGCCCTCTGCTCTCTCTCTCTAGCGATCTCCTTTGCTCACCGCCGGCGACCACCATCTCCGGCTGTGCTCCGGTGATCTCGTCCCGTTTGGGCTCAGCTTCCTCCTCCTCTCGGTGAGCTTCTCCCCCCACTGCTTTGCCTCTCTCTCTCTCTCTGTTCAAAGAGCTCCTCTCCCACCTCTTGTGTGCATATCGAATTACTATCAAATCTTGTGAATCCAAGTGCATGATTGAGTCCCTCTATGCTCTTTGAGTACTCCTACAGGTTCCTAGCTCCCTTTGGGAGGGTGTCACCACCTAAAATGAGCATTTCCCCAAAAACCTAGAACACAACACGCCACGTGCTCGGTGAAATGGCTAAACTAGCCAAAATTGCTCCGATTAAACCCAAACTTTTCAGGCACCTTCACAATACCTCCAGTAACACATTTACCAAATTTCACGCCAATCCGATATCCCAGGCTTCATTTTTACACAATTCCCTGTTTCTAGCGATCGATTCCGAGCCGAGTGCCCAAATTCCATTTTCTTTGCCTAAAATCAAACCAAGCACACACTTCACTCATATTTACCCATATAAACCTATTCATGAAGTATCGGCTCCATTACAAATCATTTCATGCCTCATTTTCAATTTCAAACCTCCTATGGCACTATTTCACGTTCAAACGCTGTTTTCGCGTCGTTTGACCTCTCGATCGCCATATCTCTCGATTTCTGTGCCATAACACTCTGCGTATGTATTTATTCACATTTCATATACTTATGACTATGTGACTAATACGTGCTCCCCTCTTCTGTCATTTCAGTGACCTCGCCTTCCCGTGAGTCGTCTCCTGTCCTACCTGGATTCTCTCCCTCTCGTGTGAGATTTCCAGGTAGCTATCCGTTCTTTTGTCATCCTATCGACTGTTATCTTTTTGTGCTTAGCTTCTCTCTCTCATTTGCAGTCGTCAGATCAAGATGTTGTGCACGAAGAATGTGTCGGCGCCAGGGGGAGGAGATGATGAGGACCCTCCTCGCCCCTTTAGGCAGGTCAAGGGGAAGACTGTCTATTTGGAGCAGCAGGAAGGCCGCAAGAAGCGGCATTTGGATAGAGCAGCCCGAGCGGCTCTAGCAGCGGCAGCAGCCGCTGAGCAGGTAGAGAGAGGTGATCAGCTGTGGATTTCCTCAGATCAGATTGCTTACCGAGTTCGTCGTCACGCCTCTCAGCCTCGCTCCTCCGCACCTACCACTCCCGCCACTGCTACCACTCCACCACCCACTTCGCCCGCTCCAATCACTCCTGCGCCATCCACCACCTCAGCCATACCTACCACCTCCACTACTCCAGCTTCCACTGCTCCTTCCGCTCCACCTATCCCACCTGCCCGCTTCCGGGAGCGAGATGAGACTGAGGTGCGACCACTAGCTGCGGATCCCAGACTGTTTGATCTTCAGCGTGCTACAGCGGCACGAGTACATCGGTTCAGACATGTACCCGTGGAGACTTGGCTACCGGCTCAGAGAGACCCTGCTGCAGTCGATCTCTTCAGCACCAGGATTCAGGAGTCTTTTTCAGAGCACAGATGTCTCCTCAGATTGCTTTGTGAGTGCACCGGCTTTTGGACCTTCTTGCGTTTCTGCTAGCCGCCGGTGCTGACTCTGAGGTACACCTCTCATATCTGCCTGGACTTCTCACTCTTTTGACTACCAGTGGCAGATATGTTGAGGAATGGGTCCGAGTTTTCTATGCTTCTGTATGGATCGACCATGATCACCAGTGGATGAGATTCCGTTTTGAGCGAGAGGATGTTACAATTCATGCCAGCCAGATTCGCTAGTTGTTTGGATTCAACGAGTCATCGACTCGTCTTCACAGCTTGTGCTATGGCACCTCTGATCCTCCTCGTCGCCCTCACGGCGGAGTTGCTCCAGGTACAGCCCACGTCGTGGCTTTGTTCCGACCGCCCTTCTCAGATGGGTCGCAACGTTCTCCGGCAGATTTCACTACAGCAGCCAAATACCTATATCAGCTCATGGACGGACGCTTCTACCGCAGATGGGTTACAGGGAGGCTGCTACTCATATTCAGCTTTGGCTCCTCGGTGCTCTGATCTCTCACTCAGAGTTTGATGTTGTTGACATCCTCATTTGTGAGATAGAGGACACTGTGATGGATGGACTTCGTGCCCGACGTCAGCTGCCATATGCTCACTATCTCTGCCATATCTTCGCACAGCTGATTCGGCCACCACAGTTCCAGGGCACTCTTGAGGCCTCTCGCCTCCTCTTTGGGTCCTACCGTCTAGCCCCTGAGGATCATGTGCCGGCACCTACTCCAGTGTTTGACACTCAGGCCGAGGATACCGCTTTTCATCAGTTCGAGACTTAGGGCATAGCAGCCCATGATGATGATGATGATGATGATGATGATGATGATGATGATGATGACTTTGGGGTTCTGCCTCCGCCTCCCTGCTCACATGATCATGAGGCCAGAAGTTCCAGTGCTGTTTCTGCTGCTCCTCCAACGGTTGATCCTGCTCTGGCTGCTATCCTTCAGACTCTTACGCAGCAGCAGACTCTTATGGCGTCCGAGCAGGCTCGACTGGCAGCTGAGCAGGCTCGTTAGGCAGCGGTCCAGCAGCAGATGTTCGAGAGGATGCTTTCTCTCTTTCAGACTATTTAGGACAGGCAGGACACTCTGCAGCAGCAACTTTTGGCAGATAGGGCTGAGCACCGGGCCTTCATGACTCATATTCTTCAGCATACCGGTGTTCAGATCCCTCCAGTTCAGTCTACACCCCCTCCAGCTCTTCAGACAGTTGTTTTGCCAGCCATTCAGGCAGGACCCCCTCTTCCTTCCGTTGGTCCTTCTTCCTCTCTGCTCCGGCCGGTCACCCTGGTTTTCTCATCGCCGGTTATCAGCTTCGTCAGCACTCAACTGCCAGTTCCACCAGCTCCTGCTGTTACCACAGCTGCTGTGGCGGTGACTGTGACCTCTTCAGCTCCGGCAGCTCTTGCAGCGCAGCCTACATCCGAGTCAGTACCAGCTCCAACTTCTACGGTAGATCCTGGATCCGAGACTGACTCTGACCCTCAGCTGGCGTTCGCTCTTCTGCCACGACCGCGACCGGATGCACCCCTGCCACCTCCTTCCTCTTCTGGTGTGTAGGTTCAGGTTCCCTTTTGGTGTTTGACGCCAAAGGGGGAGAGATATGAGAGTTGTGAGAGCTAGGGGGAGTTAGGGAGTTAGTACAGAGTCATTTTGATGTAATATATGTGCTTGTTACTCTCTGTACTAGCTCCACTTTTGTATGATGATTTTGGCTCACAAACTCTATTATATACTCTCGATGCTTATGTTGACTGTGTGTGTATTATGTTTTCACCTTGTATGTTATCACCAGTCTTCTAGTTCTTGTTCATCATCTTGATTTCTCTTTTATATGAACAAGAAAATTATGATGTGTATGCGCTCATTCCTATTATTATGTTACACACTCTTTCTGTCAAAGACTATTGAGTTCAACTAACCATCTTCTCAATTGACAAAAATTTCAAAAACAAACTACTATCACAAATCTTGTAGGGTTGTCATCAATCACCAAAAAGGGGGAGATTGAAAGCATCTAGGCCCCTGGTTGGTTTTAGTGGTTAATGACAACATAATGTTATATGTGACTAATGTGTGTTTTGCAGAGACAAATGGTAAGTTAGGTCGCATTACAGGTTGATGTACTACAACGGTGAAAACAATCCCGGAGAAAAGAACTCGAAGCAACGGCTAAAGCAACAAAACGAGAAGTGAAGGTCTACGTAGTCCGAGTGTCAAGGAGTTGCGGACACTCGTGATATAGTTAGGTCTTTTATTTTGTTTTAGTCGTACTATAAAGAGGGGTTATCGATGAGTAGTTTGACCAAGAGAGTTCTAGTGTAGTGTTGGTGCATATTTATACTCACATATAGTGCTAGGTGACACTCTAGAACATACTCACAAGTTAGAACGAAAACCGATTTGAAAAACAGCAGAAAATAGAAGTTAGGGTTTCTGGCCTTGGGGCACCGGACTGTCCGGTGTGCCCTCCGCCAGGTGGGGCCAGGAATGGCCCGAGGAAGGTTTCCCCCACGTAGAAACCTGAGAGCGCAAGGTTCACGAGTTGAATTATAGTGGCGCACCGGACAGCGCACCGGACAGTGACTGTTCACTGTCTGGTGTGCCATTTGCCCAACGGCTAGCTGTCAGAACTAGCCATTGGAGTCGACCGTTGGCGCACCGGTGCTGCACCGGACTGTCCGGTGCGCTCATGCGCAGAACAGTGCTGGTAACGGCTAGTTGGTGGGTGAGGGCTATTTATACCCTCTCCACCCCACCATATTCAATGTCTTACTGCCCACATTTATTCCTGCACATTGGTAGAGCATTGCAAGCACCAAAAGCCTAGTGAGGTGATTAGAGAATCTTAATCCCGCATTTGGACCTCATTAGCGCTAGCGAGAGCCACCTAGAGCACACACCACTTGCATTAGGCTTCTCTTGGTCAAGCGAAAGTCTACGGCTTGTTACTCTTGGTGATCAGCATCACCTAAACGGCTTGGTGGCGTCGGGAGCTCGGTGATCACCGTGGAGACCTTGTTGGTGACCCGACTCAAGTTTGTAAGCGGTCGTGAGGGATCCACCGTGCCGGAGCGACAAAGGATCATCTCGTAGTGAGCACTTGGTTCTAGCGAGGACCAAGGGGGAGCAATACCCTTGCGCTCGTGCTCAAACAAGGACTACAGGAGAGTGCCGACTCTTCGATACCTCGGGAAAAATTGGAGGAGTCTTCTAAACCTTGCTTTACATTCCACACTTAATTCAAGCATTTTACATTGTGTATTTGTTTAGCAAGTATTTGAAGTATTGTCTTAGCTTTGTTGTATTTCTAGTATTATTCTCTTAGTGCTAGTTGTTGGGGTGAAGTTGGGATCTTGCTTAGGTTTTAATTAGTGTTGATTTTTAGAAAAGCCCAATTCACCCCCCTCTTGGGCATCGTGATCCTTTCACCAAGCAACTACTATACTCCTCGCCTCTCTATGTCGAGAGGAGTATAATAAGGTGCAAGGGTTGAAAAGTGCCAAGGAGATTTGGGACATACTTAAGACCACACATGAGGGAGACGAGGTGACCAAGATAACCAAGCAAGAGACGATCGAGGGGGAGCTCGATCGGTTCATCCTCAACCAAGGAGAGGAGCCACAAGCCATGTACAACCGGCTCAAGACTTTGGTGAAGCAAGTGCGCAACCTCGGGAGCACCAAATGGGATGACCATGAAATGGTCAAGGTTATTATAAGATCACTCATTTTTCGCAATCCTACACAAGTTCAATTAATACGTGGTGATCCTAGATACAAGCTAATGGTCAAGGTTATTATAAGATCACTCATTCTACACCAAGTAGGATCCCCATGGACGCCTCCAAGCTTGACAACGAGGAAATGGCGCTCATCATCAAGAGTTTTCGCCGAATCCTCAAGCAAAGGAAGGGGAAAGATTACAAGCCCCGTTCCAAGAAGGTGTGCTACAAGTGTGGTAAGCCAGATCATTTTATTGCTAAATATCCAATGTCTAGTGATAGTGACAGGGGAGATGACAAGAAGGGAAAGAGGAAGGAAAAGAAGAGATACTACAAGAAGAAGGGCGGCGATGCCCACGTTTGTCGGGAATGGGACTCCGATGAGAGCTCCACCGACTCCTTCTCCGACGAGGATGCCGCCAACATCGCTGTCAACAAAGGACTCCTCTTCCCCAATGTTGGTCACAAATGCTTCATGGCAAAGGATGCCAAAAAGAATAAGGTAAAATCTAGAGCCTCCACAAAATATACAACATCTAGTGATGAGGCTAGCTCTAGTGATGATGAAGATAACCTGCTTACTCTTTTTGCTAATCTTAACATGCAACAAAAAGAAAAATCAAATGAATTGATAGGAGCTATTATGAGAAGGATGAACTCTTGGATAGCCAAGAGGAATTTCTCATTAAGGAAAATAGGAAGCATGTTAAGGTAAAGAATGCTTATGCTCAGGAAATAGAAAAATGTGAAAAATTGACTAATGAGCTTAGCATATGCCATGACACTATTTCCAACCTTAGAAATGAGAATGCTAGTTTAATTTCTAAGGTGGAAAAATTAAATGCTTGTAATGATTCAATTGTCAGTCTTAGAAATGAAAATGATAGCTTAATTGCTAAGATTGATAAATTGAATGCATCACTTTCTAGCCTTAAAATTGAGAATGATAAATTAATTGCTAAGGCTAAAGACTTAAATGTTTGCAATGATTCTATTTCCAACCTTAGAAATGAGAATGCTATATTACATGCTAAGATTGATGATTTAAATGCTTGCAAACCCTCTACATCTACTGTTGAACATGTTGCTATTTGTACTAGATGTAGAGATATTAATGTTGATGCTATCCATGATCACCTAGCTTTAATTAAACAACAAAATGATCACATAGCTCAATTTACTGCAAAAATTAATGAGCATGAAATGGAAAATGAAAATTTTAAATTTGCTAGGAGCATGCTCTATAGAGGGAGACGCCCTAGCATTAAGGATGGTATTGGTTTGCAACACGGAAGCAATGTCAAGCTTAATGTCCCTAAGAAATTGTCTAATTTTGTTAAAGGCAAGGCTCCCATAGCTCAGGATAACGAGGGTTACATTTTATATCCTGCTGGTTATCCTGAGCACAAGATTAGGAGAATTCATGCTAGGAAGTCTCATTCTGTTTCTCATCATGCTTTTATGTACAAGAATGAGGCATCTAGTTCTAGGCAATCAACCCAAGTTAAATTGCCTAAAAAGAAATCTCCTACTACATCAAATGAGCCTATTGTTTCATTTAAGACTTTTGATGCTTCTTATGTGCTGACTAACAAATCAGGCAAAGTAGTTGCCAAATATGTTGGGGGCAAACACAAGGGCTCCAAGACTTGTGTTTGGGTACCCAAGGTGCTTGTTTCTAATGTTAAAGGACCCAAGACCGTTTGGGTACCTAAGAACAAGGCCTAAATTTTTTTTGCAGGTTTATGCATCCGGGGGGCTCAAGTTGGATCATTGATAGCGGATGCACAAACCACATGACAGGGGAGAAAAGGATGTTCTCCTCCTACAAGAAAAACAAAGATCCCCAAAGAACTATCACATTCGGGGATGGAAATCAAGGTTTGGTCAAAGGACTTGGTAAAATTGCTATATCTCTTGGCCATTCTATTTCCAATGTTTTTCTTGTATATTCTTTAGATTACAATTTGCTTTCTGTATCTCAATTATACAAAATGGGTTACAACTGTCTTTTTAGTGATGTAGGTGTTACTGTCTTTAGAAGAAGTGATGATTCAATAGCTTTTAAGAGAGTGTTGGAGGGTCAGCTATACTTAGTTGATTTTAATAGAGTTGAACTCGACACCTTCTTAATTGCTAAGACTAATATGGGTTGGCTCTGGCATCACCGACTAGCCCATGTTGGGATGAAGAATCTTCACAAGCTTCTAAAGGGAGAACACATTTTGGGACTAACGAATGTTCATTTTGAGAAAGACAGGGTTTGTAGCGCATGTCAAGCAGGAAAGCAAGTTGGCGCCCACCATCCACATAAGAACATAATGACAACAGACAGGCCGCTCGAGCTACTCCACATGGATTTATTCGGCCCGATAGCTTACATAAGCATCGGTGGGAGTAAGTACTGTCTAGTAATTGTGGATGATTATTCTCGCTTCACTTGGTATTCTTTTTACAGATTAAATCTCAAACCCAAGAGACCTTAAAGGGATTCTTGAGACGGGCTCAAAATGAGTTTGGCTTAAGGATCAAAAAGATTAGAAGCGACAATGGGACGGAGTTCAAGAATTCACAAATTGAAGGCTTCCTTGAGGAGGAGGGCATCAAGCATGAGTTCTCTTCTCCCTACACACCTCAACAAAATGGTGTAGTGGAGAGGAAGAATAGAACTCTACTGGACATGGCAAGGACCATGCTTGATGAGTACAAGACTAAGGACCGGTTTTGGGCCGAGGTGATTAACACCGCCTGCTACTCCATCAACCGGCTCTACCTTCACCGAATCCTCAAGAAGACATCATATGAACTCCTTACCGATAAAAGCCCAGTGTTTCATATTTTAGAATCTTTGGAAGCAAATGTTTTATTCTTGTTAAAAGAGGTAGAAAATCTAAATTTGCTCCTAAGGTTGTAGAAGGCTTTTTACTAGGATATGATTCAAACACAAGGGCATATAGAGTCTTTAACAAGTCCACTAGACTAGTTGAGGTTTCTTGTGACATTGTGTTTGATGAAACTAACGACTCCCATGTAGAGCAAGTTGATCTTGATGAACTAGATGATGAAGAGGCTCCGTGCGTCGCGCTAAGGAACATGTCCATTAGGGATGTGTGTCCTAAGGAATCCGAAGAGCCAACTCAAGCACAAGATCAACCATCATCTTCCATACAAGCATCTCCACCAACTCAAGATGAGGAACAGGCTCAAGGTGATGAAGAAGAAGATCAAGAAGATGAGTCACCTCAAGAAGAGGGCAATGATCAAGGGGGGATGAAGATAATCAAGACATGGAAGATGAACAGGAAATACAAGGTCAAAGACCGCCAAACCCAAGAGTCCATCAGGCGATTCAAAGAGATCACCCCGTGAACTCCATTCTTGGTGATATCCATAAGGGGGTAACTACTCGATCTCGAGTTGCACATTTTTGTGAACATTACTCTTTTGTGTCCTCTATTGAGCCATACAGGGTGGAGGATGCACTAAGAGATTCGGATTGGGTGCTGGCAATGCAAGAGGAGCTCAACAACTTCACGAGGAATGAGGTATGGCATTTAGTTCCACGTCCTAATCAAAATGTTGTAGGTACCAAGTGGGTATTCCGCAACAAGCAAGATGAGCATTGTGTTGTGATAAGGAACAAAGCCCGACTTGTGGCCAAGGGTTATTCACAAGTCGAAGATTTGGATTTTGATGAAACTTATGCACCTGTAGCTAGGCTTGAATCAATTCGCATATTACTTGCCTTTGATACTTACCATGGCTTTAAGCTTTATCAAATGGATGTGAAAAGTGCCTTCCTCAATGGACCTATCAAGGAAGAGGTCTATGTTGAGCAACCTCCTGGCTTTGAAGATAGTGAGTACCCTAACCATGTTTATAAACTCTCAAAGGCGCTTTATGGGCTCAAGTAAGCCCCAAGAGCATGGTATGAATGCCTACGAGATTTCCTTATCACTAATGGCTTCAAAGTCGGAAAAGTCGATCCTACACTCTTTACTAAAATGTTGCAAATGATTTGTTCGTATGCCAAATTTATGTTGATGATATCATATTTGGGTCTACTAACAAATCTACTTGTGAAGAGTTTAGTAGGATCATGGTTCAAAAATTCGAGATGTCAATGATGAGGGAGTTCAGATATTTCTTAGCATTCCAAATCAAGCAACTCCAAGAGGGCACCTTCATCAGCCAAACCAAGTACATTCAAGACATTCTTAAGAAGTTTGGAATGAAGGATGCCAAGCCCATCAATACACCCATGGGAACCAATGGGCATCTCGACCTCGACACAGGAGGTAAATCCGTAGATCAAAAGGTATACCGGTCGATGATAGGATCTTTACTTTATTTATGTGCATCTCGACTGGATATTATGATTTCCGTATGCATGTGTGCAAGGTTCCAAGCCGATCCTAAGGAAGTTCACCTTAGGGCCGTGAAGAGAATCATGAGATATTTAGTTTATGCTCCTAAGTTTGGGCTTTGGTACCCCAGGGGATCAACCTTTGATTTGATAGGATATTCCGATGCCGATTGGGTAGGGTGTAAAATTGATAGGAAGAGCACATCAGGGACTTGTCAGTTTCTAGGGAGATCCCTGCTGTCTTGGGCTTCAAAGAAACAAAATTCAGTAGCCCTATCAACCGCCGAAGCCGAGTACATTGTCGCAGGGCATTGTTGTGCGCAATTGCTTTGGACGAGGCAAACCCTTAGGGACTATGGCTACAAATTGAGCAAAGTCCCCCTCCTATGTGACAATGAGAGTGCTATATGCATGGGGAGAATCCCGTTGAACACAGCCGCACTAAGCACATAGACATTCGATATCACTTTTTGAGGGATCACCAACAAAGGGGGATATCAAGATAGCCTATATAAACACAAAAGACCAATTAGTCGATATCTTCACCAAGCCATTAGATGAGAAGACCTTTTGCAAACTTAGGAATGAGCTAAATCTTCTTGACTCTCAAAATTTTGATTGAAACATTGCAAACATTGCTCATTTATATACCTTTGATCTTATCTCTTTCATTTGCTATGACTAATGTGTTTCCAAGTATGTTTATATGCTAAGTCGTAGATTGAAAGGGAAATGGAGTACTTGACGAAGACAAGGCTTCCACTCCACTCTACTGGTATCATTTACACTTCATCGTTACTTCACACCACTCTCCACTTTGGTATAATCTTTCACTCATATATTGTTTATCAAAGGGAGAGAAAATTTTAAAGGGCTCTCCAATGTCTCCATTTTTGGTGATTAATGACAAAGGGAGAGAGAGTATTAGCCCAAAGCAAAAGGACCGTACCACCACCAAATTTTAAACAAGAAGTTTTCAAATTAGTATCTTAATATGTTTTCAAAAGGGAAAAAGTTTGTGTTTTCAAAAATTTGAAAACCCCTCTTGAACACTAAGGGGAGAATTTCATTCAGAGGGAGTTTTGTTGTAGTCAAAGCAAAAAGCATTTGAAACAGGGGGAGAAATTTCAAACCTTGAAAATGCTTCTTGCAATCTTATTCATATATCTTTGACCATTTGCAAAAAGACTTTGAAAAGAATTTGCAAAAACAAAACAAGTGGTGCAAAAGTGGTCCAAAATCTTAAATAAAAGAAAACAATCCATGCATATCTATTGAAATTATGAATTGGTTTAATTCTAAGTAACCTATGCACTTACCTTATGCAAACTAGTTCAATTCTGCACTTATATATTTGCTTTGGTTTGTGTTGGCATCAATCACCAAAAAGAGGGAGATTGAAAGGGAAATAGGGTCAAACCTTTTCCTATAAATGATTTTGGTGGTTGAATACCCAACACAAATATTGAACTAACTAGTTTGCTCTAGATTATATATTCTATAGGTGCATAGAAGTTCAACACAAACCAATAAAAAGATCAAGTTAGGGTTCAAAAGAAAGGAGCAAAAGAAACCGAAGAGAACCTTGGTCTGGCGCACCGGACTATCTGGTGCACCACCGGACAGTGTCTGGTGCACCAGGGGTCGTACAGTCTGAACTCTTCACCTTCAGGTTTCTCAGACGGCGCTCCGCTATAATTCACCGGACTGTCCGGTGCACCAAGCAGAGCAACGGCTACCAGCGCAACGGTCATATGCAAAAGCGTGAACAGCGCATGAACAGTGCGCGCAGAAGTCAAAGCAGGCGTCAGAGGCGCACCGGACAGTGAACAGTACCTGTCCGGTGCAGCACCGGACTGTCCGGTGCGACATGAAGTCAGCGCTCCAACGGTCAAAATCTTCAGAACCCTAACGGTTGGGTGACATGGCTGGCGCACCGAACAGTGTCCGGTGGTGCACCAGACTGTCCGGTGCGCCCATCGACAGACAGCCTCCCCAACGGCTATGTGGTGGTTGAGGGCTATAAATACGCCCTAACCACCACCACTCCAAGCATCAAAGATTTTCATACATCCCATTCAATACAAGAGCTAGGTGCATTCAATACTAGACACAATTCAAAAGATTCAAAGCCTCTCCATGTCCCAAATCCATTCCAAACAATTAGTGACTAGAGAGAGAGTTTTGCTTGTGTTCTTTGAGCTCTTGTTCTTGGATCGCTTTCTTCTTCCTCATTCTTGTTCTCTAAGTGATGTGTAATCAAAGCAAGAGACACCAATTGTGTGGTGGTCCTTGTGGGGGTCTAAGTGACCCATTTGATTAAGGAGAAAGCCCACTCGGTCTAGGTGACCGCTTAAGAGAGGGAAAGGGTTGAAAGAGACCCGGTCTTTCTGACCACCTCAAAGGGGAGTAGGTTTTCAAGAACCAAACCTCGGTAAAACAAATCATCGTGTCATCCGCTTCATTTCTTGGTTGATTTGTTTTCGCTCTCTCTTTCGGACTTGAATTTAATTCTAACGCTAACCCCAGCTTGTAGTTGTGCTTTAAGTTTATAATTTTCAGATTTCGCCTATTCACCCCCTCTAGGCGACTTTCAATTAGCTAGCCATTGGAACTAACTGTTGCTTACCGTTTGAGTAAGGCCATCCGGTGTTGTTGGGGGCCTTTGGCTTCCGAAGGTCCTCAAAAACATGATTTGACAATGTTTTCCAAGTGAAATATGTGAACAGGTATCTTCGGAATCGGGTCACGAGTATACAAGAGTATGATCAAGACGAAGCTTGAGTAGGACGGAAGGCGATCATGACGAAGGATAAGATGATCACGAAGCTATGCGCAGAAAAAGCTTCAGTATGACAGCAAAAAAGGGGAACCGACTTGTATGATGAAAAGCCAAATTAGACCTCGAAGAATCACTATAGAGTTATTGATAAATGTAAAGGGCATTAATGTAATTCTCCACGGGTTGCGTCCTGTGCCTATAAATGGATGAACAGTGCTCCCGTACTGTTCACGCTGATTTGGCATTTGCTTTTCGCATCACGCCTGTACTTTTACTTTTTTCGTCAATCCGAAGGTACATTTATAATGTGTTATTATGATTCTGATAATGCAAAATAAAAATAAGTTGATGATAATATCTGTATTATTATTCGTATTTCATATATGTATTCTTCTTCATCATCCATCGAACTTACGAATGTCTCTTCCTTCATAATCTTCGTCCAAAGTTCATTATATCCGAAGGGACATAATGTCTTGAAGGACGAAGGACTTTAACATTTAACACTTTTTATGTTGCCTTGTTCTTAACTCTTAGCATTTGAGAACAAGTCTCCAACAGGTGTGATGACTGAAAGGGAAATGTGCCCTTGGGCAATTTCTATTATGTTTTGGTGATTAAGTGCCCAACACATTTAATTAAGTTCTTATGTGCTAAATAAAGAGAAAAGTGCAAATCAAGACATGCGGTATGTTTCTAGACTTAGTACATTGTTTTGAGTACTGACATATTTTGTCTAAGTGCTAGAAACAGGAAAAGAAAGAATTGCAAAAGAGGTGGCTGTGTGCAGCCAACTTTAGCTTGGCTTGGCACACCGGACTGTCCGGTGGTGCACCGGACAGTGTTCGGTGCGCCAGGCTGGACTCCAGTGAAAAGGCCGCTCTCGGGAAAAGTTTAGCGGCATACGGCTATAATTCAATGAACTGTCCGGTGGTGCACCGGACTGTCCGGTGAGCCAACGGTCGCCAGTGCAAACGTCGGTCGCGCAATCCGCAGGTGACGCGTGGCCCGCACCAACGGTCGGCAAGGGGCACCGGACTGTCCGGTGCACCAACTGGCCCGAAGCTGCAACGATCGTCTGCGCCAGAAAAGGAAGGAGATTGGCACCGGACCTTCTACAGTGACTGTTCGGTGGCGCACTGGACTGTTCGGTGCGCCACTCGACAGAAGGCAATGATAGCCTTCCTTGTTGATCTTCAACAGCTCCTAGCTGCCTTGGGGCTATAAAAGGGACCCCTAGGCGCATGGAGGAGCAACACAAGCTTACAAGAAACATTCTAAGACTCCAATACTCCAACTTCACGCATTCGATTCTTTGAGATAGTGACTTGAGCTCCATTTGAGTTTTGAACTTCGTGCGTTGTGTTTTGAGCTCGAGTTGTGATGTGTGTGCATGATTGTGCTATGGATATGAGTCTTGTGTGTGTTGCTCTCCCCTCCCTTACTTCTGTGCTTCTTTTGTGGTCATCATTGTAAGGGCGAGAGGCTCCAAGTTGTGGAGATTCCTCACAAACGGGAGAAAGACTAAGAAAGGAAAAACCGTGGTATTCAAGTTGATCATCGGATCACTTGAAAGGGGTTGAGTGCAACCCTCGTCCATTGGGACGCCACAACATGGAAGTAGGCAATTGTTACTTGGCCGAACCAGAGGATAAAATCGCGTGTCTCTTGTGTGCTTTCTCTTTGATTGTCTGTGTTCACAAGAGTTCGTTTCAAGCTACTTAGCCATTCTAACTTTCATATCTAAGTTTTGTGGCTATTAGTGTTGAATTTTATAGGATCACCTATTCACCCCCCTCTAGGTGCTCTCAATTGGTATCAGAGTCGTTCTCTTCACACAAGGGACTAATCGCCCGAAGAGATGGATCCTAAGGGAAAGGGGATGGTGGTCAACGACAAGGATAAGGAGTCCATCTTCAACGAGCCAAGAGATGACAAGCCCACTGACTCTGGCTCGAGTCACAAGAAGAAGGACGGGAAGAAGAAGAGGCGCATCAAGAAGATCGTCTACTACGACAGCGATGAATCTTCTTCTTCACCAAGAGATGACGACGACGATGACTCGTCTAAAAAGAAACCGGTTAATCAAAACTATTCATTTGATTATTCACGTATTCCATTCAATTCCAATGCTCATTTGCTATCAATTCCACTTGGTAAACCTCCACACTTTGATGGAGAAGACTACTCTTTTTGGAGTCACAAAATGCGTAGTCACTTATTTTGTCTCCATCCTAGTATTTGGGAGATAGTTGAAAATGGAATGCATTTCAATAGTACAGATAACCCTGTGTTTATTAATGATCAAATTCACAAGAATGCACAAGCTACCACTATTTTGCTAGCATCTTTGTGCAGGGATGAGTACAACAAGGTGAGCGGCTTGGACAACACCAAGCAAATCTAGGACACCCTCAAGATATCTCATGAGGGAAACGACGCCACCATGATCACCAAAATGGAGTTGGTGGAAGGCGAGCTAGGGAGATTTGCGATGATCAGGGGAGAGGAGCCAACGCAAACCTACAACAAGCTCAAGACCCTAGTCAACAAAATTAGAAGCTATGGAAGCACAAGGTGGACGGACCACGACGTCGTCCGACTTATGCTAAGGTCATTCACGGTAACTGACCCCCATCTTGTAAACCTTATTCGTGAAAATCCCAGGTACACCAAAACGACGCCCGAGGAGATACTCGGAAAATTCGTAAGCGGGCGTATGATGGTAAAGGAAGCGCGATACGTGGATGCTCTTAATGGCCCTCTACCCATCTACGAGCCTTAACTCGTTGCTCTCAAAGCAACAAGCAGCAGGGAGGCGCTACCAAGCAAGGTGGCACAAGTTGAGGCTGCCAGGCTAAATGAAGATGAGATGGCCCTAATCATCAAACGCTTCAAGACCGCACTAAAAGGACGCAAGGAGTACCCCAACAAGAACAAAGCAAAGGGGAATCGCTCCTGTTTCAAATGCGGTAAGACTAGTCATTTTATAGCATAATGTCCCGATAATGATAATGACCAGGAACAAGAAAAGCATGGGAAGAGGGAGAAGAAGAAGGTGTATAAGAAGGCGAAGGGCGAGGCGCACCTTGGCAAAGAATGGGATTCGGACTGCTCTTCATCTGACTCCGACGATGAAGGACTGGCAGCCTCGGCCTTCGACAAGTCTTCACTCTTCCACAACGAACGCCACACTTGCCTCATGGCCAAGGAGAAGAAGGTAAGTGTTCGAGATAACCCTAAGTACACTACTTCTAGCAATGATGGTTCTAGTGATGATGAAGTAGATTATACTGATTTATTTAAGGGTTTAGATAGAGCTAAAGTAGATAAAATCAATGAATTAATTGATGCTTTAAATGAAAAGGATAGATTGTTAGAAAAACAAGAGGATATCTTATATGAGGAGCATGATAAATTTGTTAGTGTGCAAAAATCTCTTGCCTTAGAGATTAAGAGGAATGAAATGCTATCTTCTGAATTATCTGCTTGCCATGAAACTATATCTAGTTTAAAGAGTTTAAATGATGAATTAACTACTAAACTAGAAGGAGTTAATAAATCTAGTTCTTGTGAAGAGCATGTTGTAATTTGTGATAGATGTAAGGATTTTAATATCGATGCTTGTGATGAACATCTTATTTCTATCACCAAATTAAATGATGAGGTGGCAAGTCTTAATGCTCAACTTAAGACTTGCAAAATTGATTTTGATAAATTAAAATTTGCTAGGGATGCCTACACAATTGGTAGACACCCTTCTATTAAGGATGGACTTGG
This sequence comes from Zea luxurians, assembly GCA_029449295.1. Classification (NCBI taxonomy): domain Eukaryota; kingdom Viridiplantae; phylum Streptophyta; class Magnoliopsida; order Poales; family Poaceae; genus Zea; species Zea luxurians. Next base: position 113,871,760 of record JAOPSE010000006.1, on the reverse strand, counting down.
TTTTCGAAAGGAAACCAAGAACTTAACAAGCCAAAAGGCTCCCGTTCTCAACAAGGAGAAAGGGAAGGCTCATATGGCTAGTAGCTCTCAAAACTGTCATGCCTACATTTATGATAGAAAATATTCTAGGAATGTTCATAGGAATTATGATCATAATGCTTTTGATTCACATGCTATGTTTGCCTCTAGCTCTACTTTTGTGCATGGTAGAAGTAGGCCTAGGAGAAGTCATGTTGTGCATTATGTGCCTAGGAGAGTGTGTAATGAACCTTCCACCATTTACCATGCTTGCAATACTTCATTTTCTCTTTTATGTAAGAATAAAAAAAGTAGTTGCTAGAAAGTTGGGATCCAAATGCAAGGGAGACAAAACTTGCATTTGGGTTCCAAAAGTTATTGTGACTAACCTTGTAGGACCCAACAAGAGTTGGGTACCTAAAACCCAAGTGTAAATTGCCTTGTAGGTTTATGCATCCAGGGGCTCAAGCTGGATTATCGACAGCGGATGCACAAACCACATGACGGGGGAGAAGAAGATGTTCACCTCCTACGTCAAGAACAAGGATTCCCAGGATTCGATCATCTTTGGAGATGGGAACCAAGGCAAGGTTAAAGGATTGGGAAAGATAGCCATTTCATCCGAGCATTCTATATCCAATGTGTTCTTAGTTGAATCGCTCGGGTACAACTTATTGTCTGTGAGTCAATTATGTAACATGGGTTATAATTGTCTATTTACAAATGTTGATGTTTCTGTCTTTAGAAGGAGTGATGGTTCATTAGCATTTAAGGGTGTATTAGACGGCAAACTTTATTTAGTTGATTTTTCGAAAGAGGAGGCCGGTCTAGATGCATGCTTAATAGCTAAGACTAGTATGGGCTGGTTGTGGCATCGTCGTCTAGCACATGTTGGGATGAAGAACCTTCATAAACTTCTAAAGGGAGAACATGTGTTAGGACTAACCAATGTATGTTTCGAAAAAGATAGACCTTGTGCAGCTTGTCAGGCAGGAAAATAGGTGGGAAGCACTCATCACAACAAGAATGTGATGACAACATCAAGACCACTGGAGCTTCTTCACATGGACCTCTTCGGACCCGTCGCCTACCTTAGCATCGGGGGAAGTAAGTATGGTCTAGTAATTATTGATGATTTTTCCCGCTTCACTTGGTTGTTCTTTTTGCAGGATAAATCAGAAACCCAAGGGACCCTAAAGCGCTTTCTAAGGCGGGCTCAAAACGAATTTGTGCTCAAGGTGAAAAAGATAAGAAGCGACAACGGGTCCGAGTTCAAGAATCTGCAAGTGGAGGAGTACCTTGAGGAAGAAGGCGTCAAGCACGAGTTCTCCGCTCCCTACACACCACAACAAAATGGTGTGGTAGAGAGGATGAATAGGACTCTTATCGACATGGCGAGAACGATGCTTAGAGAATTCAAGACGCCCGAGCGGTTTTGGTCGGAAGCTATGAACACAGCTTGCCACGCCATAAATCGGCTCTACCTACATCGTCTCCTCAATAAGACCTCGTACGAACTTCTTACCGGTAACAAACCCAACGTCTCATACTTTCGTGTATTTGGGAGCAAATGTTACATTCTAGTGAAGAAAGGTAGAAATTCTAAATTTGCTCCCAAGGCAGTAGAAGGGTTTTTACTAGGGTATGACTCAAATACAAGGGCGTATAGAGTCTTCAACAAATCATCGGGTTTGGTTGAAGTCTCTAGTGACGTTGTATTTGATGAGACTAATGGCTCTCCAAGAGAGCAAGTTGATCTTGATGATGTAGAGGAAGATGATGTTCCAACGACCGCAATACGCACGATGGCGATAGGTGATGTGCGACCACAGGAACAACAAGAGCAAGATCAGCCATCTTCCTCCACAATGGTGCATTCCCCAACTCAAGACGGTGAACAGGTACCTCTGAGAGCACCTAGAGGGGGGGTGAATAGGTGATCCTGTCAAACTTAAAACTTAAGCCACAAAACTTGGTTAAGTGTTAGCACAATAATTGCCAAGTGGCTAGAGATGAGTCTCAACAAAACACAATAACCACAAGAAATCAATCACAGAGATGGCACGGTGGTTATCCCGTGGTTCGGCCAAGACCAACGCTTGCCTACTCCACGTTGTGGCGTCCCAACGGACGAGGGTTGCAATCAACCCCTCTCAAGCGGTCCAAAGACCCACTTGAATAACACGATGTTTTGCTTGCTTTTCTTAATCCCGTTCGCGAGGAATCTCCACAACTTAGAGCCTCTCGCCCTTACACTTGAAGTTCACAAATAAGCACGGAGCAAGGGAGGGATTAGCAACGCACACAAGACACAAAAATCAGAGTGTCAACACGCACACAAGTCGCAACAAGAGCTCGCAACACAACCCAATGAGTTCACAACTCCACTAGAGCTCTATATGCTATCACAAAGAAACAAATGCGCGGAATCGAGGTCTTGGTGCTTAGGAATGTTGTAGGAATGCTTGGTGTGCTCCTCCATGCGCCTAGGGGTCCCTTTTATAGCCCCAAGGCAGCTAGGAGCCGTTGAGAACAATCCTGGAAGGCAGATCTTGCCTTCTGTCGACTGGCGCACCGGACAGTCCGGTGCACCACCGGACATCCACTGTTCACTGTCCGGTGCAGATTGCTTTCCTTATTTGGCGAAGCCGACCGTTGGAGTCTGAGAGCCGTTGGCGCACCGGACACTGTCCGGTGCACACCGGACAGTCCGGTGCACCAATGTGACCGTTGGCTCGGCCACGCGTCACGCGCGGAATCCTCGGCCGACCGTTGCCCCGGCTGACTGTTGACTCACTGGACAGTCCGGTGCACCACCGGACAGACCGGTGAATTTTAGCCGTACGTCGTTGATGGTTTCCCGAGAGCGACGAGTTCGCCTGTGAACGGCTCACCGGACAGTCCGGTGCACCACCGGACAGACCGGTGAATTTTAGCCGTACACCACCGTCGAAGTCCCGAGAGCAGCCTGTTCGCCCGAGCCAGCCTGGCGCACCGGACACTGTCCGGTGAACCCAGACTGAGCAGACTTTGGCTGAACTTAGCCATCTCTTCTCCAACTCGATTTTTTCTGTTTCCAGCACTTAGGCACAATACATTAGTCCATTAAATAATGTACTAAGTCTAGAAACATACCTTTTGACATGTTTTGCACTTTGTCCACACCTTTGCATAGATTAGCACAAAAGCATTTGTGTTGGCACTCAATCACCAAAATACTTAGAAATGGCCCAAGGGCACATTTCCCTTTCAATCTCCCCCTTTTTGGTGATTTATGCCAACACAACATAAAGCAACTAGAACAAGTGCAAAATCAAAGCAAATGAACACTCAATATTGTTTTGTTTCAATTTTGGCATATATGGATCATACTTTGCCACCACTTGGTTTGTTTTTGCAAATCAAACTCAAATTCCTATCTCTAAGTCAAATTCACTTGTGGAGACATGAAAAGAGGTATTCCAAAGGAAATTGATCAAGGATTTCAAAAAACTCCCCCTTTTTCCCATAATCAACACTTCTCCCCACAAGAGGCCAACTTTTGACAAAAGAGACAATAAAAGAGTTTTGACAAACCAAGAGCTCTAATCTACTATTTTCAAAATTTCTCAAGTGGTAGCTGATCCATCTATTGCTTTGGCCTTTATTTTCTCCCCCTTTGGCATCAAGCACCAAAACGGGATCAATCTTGGCCCCTTAACCCCATTGCCTCACCAAAATCTTCAAAATAAGAATACAAAGGCAATAAGAGTACATGAGATGAACTTGGAATTAGTTACCCTCGCATCGGAGTGCAGTGGAAGTCTTTCATGGTCCAAGTCCACCTTTTCCCTTTCAACACTCCTTTGAGACTAAATCAAGCAAACTCAAGCAAACGGTTAGTCTCAAAGGGTCAAGTTGTAGCACAACTCCCCCTAAATATGTGCATCACTTGCACAAGGATTTGTGAGGTCCGGGGAGTGATTGTACAACTTGAGCACCACGGTAAGCAGCAAAATGCATAAGGAATATGATCAAAGGCATAAACACATGTATGCTATAAATCAATCCAAGTTCCGCGAATCTAGGATATTTAGCTCACTACGCAGCCTGCAAAAGGTCTTTTCATCTAAAGGCTTAGTGAAGATATCGGCTAGCTGGTTCTCGGTGCTAACATGAAACACTTCGATATCTCCCTTTTGCTGGTGGTCTCTTAAAAAGTGATGCCGGATGTCAATGTGCTTTGTGCGGCTGTGCTCAACAGGATTTTCCGCTATTCGGATAGCACACTCATTGTCACATAGGAGTGGGACTTTGCTCAGATTGTAGCCAAAGTCCCGGAGGGTTTGCCTCATCCAAAGTAGTTGCGCACAACACTGTCCTGCGGCAACGTACTCGGCCTCAGCGGTGGATAGGGCAACGGAGGTTTGTTTCTTAGAGTTCCACGACACCAGGGACCTTCTGTAACACCCGGATTTTAGGGGTCCAAAACCCGGGCGCTAACATAAACACCAGGTATGCTGGGACCAAGTCTCACACATATGATGTATAGTGGCACAGGATCGAATGTCACAACTTTATATATAACAGGAGTTCTATACAAAATAAATAATTACATAATAAGGAGACAACGGTCCAGCAACCCAAAGTTGACTGGGAGACGACGACCTAGACCTCTCACGAACTCATCGCAGCATCAACCAAGCGCCTCATCCTGCGGTACCTGTTCTTGACCTGTGGTGTGTGTGAGACAGCAAGAGTGAGCTCACATACGTTCATTGCTCAACAAGTTGTGGGGAATAATGTGCATGAACTCGCCAAAGGTGGGAGCTCACATAAAGTGTAAGGCTTACCAAAGAAGATGGTTAGAGCTGAGCATTGCTTTTAAAGTTGGTCAAAATTTTATTAGCAGTTACTAAGTATAAGTAAATACCAAACCCAATTAAGTAATAGAACAAAAGTAACAACTTCACCTGCAATGCAATGCATATGACAAATTGAGTTTAAGTTCCATAATTTAATCATGTGAGTGTCCGAGCTGCTCTTGACCGTGAGCACGGCTAGTATACCAGTTTTACACTCTGCAGAGGTTGCGCATCTTTACCCACAAGTCGTGTATCCCATGTCGCCAGGGTTTGCAAGGCCCTTAGACACTTCCGAGGTGAATGGCTAGGGATCCACTACGAGGCCTTTACAAAGTTCCACTAGCTTCCGAAAACCCGCTACAGTTTATAGGAAGATCCAGTGCAGGAATCCCTTGCAGGACCGCCATCGCAGCAAAATCCTCCCGAGGGCCTCCCTACACTGACCTCTCCCCTACTGCCCTTGCCCCTTTCGGGTAAGGTAGTCTTCCACTAGCTTTCCTAATTAATCAGCCAAGGGCGTCCCATTCCACCCTCGTGGTAGCACTGTTTTCCCGGGTGGTTCTCCATGTTCCAATTAACATAATGATCTTAACATGAACCATAAATAACAACTGATAACAAAAGTATAATCATGAATAGTGTATCTCCATACCCAAAACCACATATAGCACTAGCAAGTACTACCCAGAAAGTTCAGTGGTAAACAAGGTATAAAGATAGACAAACTAGGGTAACCTATTGGGTCCCATCAAAATTAACCTATGCAGATCATTATGATTAATTAGAACATGGCTGGGTAAAAAGAAGTGATCAAGGGCACAACTTGCCTGGGCCTTGAGATTCCAGGTACCAGGATGATCCTTCAGATCCTCGTGACCTCACTGCTAGTCGTAGCAATACAAACATACATGGTATAGGCAAAATTAACATTACACCAAACATAAGAACAAAATACATATTAATAATTTACATATTAAAATAAGATCACAGGATAAAGAATTATTAATTTTGGAGTTGTAGAACTCAAGTTATGAATTTCCTAAGATTTAAGGTGATTATAATATGATTAAATGATAAATAAATTTCTGACAGAGTTCATGTCAAAACAGTGATTCTAAATGGTAGAGAATATTATTACAAAATTTTAGGAATTGGAATGACTCAATTTGGAGCTAAAATGAATTAGTTATGAATTAATTAAGTTCTAGTAATTATTTTCATATTAAAAATCTATTTTCTATTCTATTTATTCAATTTAACTGAGTTCTGGACTGGGCCTCAATTATAAGAAAGGTCAGGGGGCTCTGGGTAAATCTTCTAAGACTCAGAGCACAGTCGCATAGGACGGCGGGTTCTATTTCAAAAAGTCCAGGGGCTCTTTAACAAAAGTGCCACGGCGAAGGGGTATAATCTAATTCCAGCCGTCAGATCAGGAATCAAGCGCCCGGATTAGATCTGATATAAACCGAACCGGTACGCAGCGCGCGCCGTTGGATCCGAGATCAACGGCTCAGATTTTAAAACGCGGGGATCACTCAGGTTCGCCCGATCTAGACGGACGGCCCGGATTCAAATCACCGAACCGTTATCTCCCATTCTAATCTTATCCGTCCGCGCCCGATCCGACGGTCGCGGAAGCTCCGTCTTCAATCCAGCCGTGCAACGGCGACGAGTTCTCCCCCCCGCGGCGGAGAGGACTCCGGCGAACCCCCGATGGCCGCCCACTGCCCCAAACCCATAGCTAATCGGTACTACGCGTAGCTGACGAACAAGTAAACGCGGCAAGGGCATCATACCGAGGGGTTCGCAGCGCGGAAGACCCTGGCCACGGCAGAGGGGCGGATTGGCGGCGGTGAAGTGCTCTGGTGAGCAATTCGTGATTACCCGGGGACTTGCTTCGCCCGGGAGGACCCAGGCCAGCTTCAGCCGTCGCCCGCGATCACCCCAACGCCCAGCGACGGTCGGTTTGTTGCCCCAGCACGCTCCGAGCTGGCGGCGGCTGTGGAGGTCACCCTCGACGGAATCCGGCAGGCGATGGCTGATGAGGGGGAAAGGGAAGGTGCGGTCCTCTTTATACTCTGCTGCGATGGGATCTTGGCCGGATTGTTGGAACGGCCAGCAGATTCCGCGCGGATTCCCCGGCGGCGAGTTCGCGCGCGTTCGTTGCGGAACAGACGAAGATGGTGCTGACACGCGGGGCCCACAGGGCAGCGACCCGAAATGCGTTCCTGGGCGCGACTGCCGCTGGCCACACGGGCCCGCCTGTCGGCGCGCGTCGAGCGGAAGTGAGGGAGAGACCGACGGTCGGGGCCCACGTTCCAGTGAGATCCAGGAGTCGCGCGGATGACGGCTGACAAGTGGGCCCGGGTTGTCGGCGCCAGAGTGGAGTGGGCTGCGCGCTGAAGTTCCTTAGGTGGGCTGAAGTAGGTCTGGCCGGCCCATGAAGACTTTTATTCTTTTTCTTTTTATTTTCTATTTTCTTTTCTTCATTTTCAAATCCAATTTGAATTCAAACTTACATTCAAATCACTATGGCTCATCATTTCAATTTATTTTTGTGAAGTTAGGGATATTAATTCTGAATATATTTATTTATATATTTATTTGTATTTTTGTTTTATATCCCTTCTCTTTCTCTTATTTCCCTTTTCTTTCCTATTTTAAATTTTGCATTCAAATTTAAACTCAAGTTTGTGACTAGTTCATTTGCAAACCATATCTGTGCAAAAACATATTTCATATATTCCTTTATTTATTTTAGTTCTTTTAGACAAGTTTTCAATCATATAGTAGAGAACAATCCATACCTTATTACTTCTAGGGAAATTAAATTTATATTCTAGACTATATATATTTAAGAAATAGTTTAATCCTAATTCTTTTATATATCCTAACCCAAAGGCAATTTAGATTATCTAAGTATCTTTAATTATGTATTTTTAACATATTCATGAATGGAAACTTCTAAATTATGATTATCTTTAAGGAAAGGTGTTTTGATTTAAAATCTTTGAGAATTTTTCCTTGTCTTCACAAGATTGAACTTTAGGGTGTTACAAATCCTACCCCCCTTAAAAATAATCTCGTCCTCGAGATTTGTAAGAAAAGGGATATAAAAGGATTGGTTTGTGATTCGGGTTTTAGTCTATATTAGGTTTAAGATCCGGAATTTCATATATTTTTATAGACAATAATGGGTAATTAGGAAAGCCTAGGTATATATGGGTATAGCCATTTTATTATGCAGGATGAATGATATCTTTAAAGCATATATAGTTTTGGGTAAGAAGGAGTGGGGTAAGAAAGACTCCATCCAAGATTGTGGATCTTGACTTCGTTGGCGATTCAACTTGATCTTTGAAGTCTTGAGTTGATGCTTATCCTTCTTTGACGTGGTTGGTCTCCCTTGGCCTTTCTTCTTGGAGTTGCCATCCGAGTTAAGGACATATGGTTATGATATATGTGGTAAGATAGACTACATGATATAGGTCAAAATCTGGTTTGATGTCAGGTGGTGGTTGATAGATTATGCAATCCTTTAAGACTCTATCGATTGGGTAAGTTATGTAACTTGTTATATAGGTCGAGTTGTTGTGTATGGCCAAGTTGATATAAATCTCCAAATTAGGCTTAAGTGATTTAGGAGTATGGCCTTATCCTTTGTATCAGCATTAAGTAACTCACACTAGATTAGACCATATTAAATTAGATATGACCTAGATTAGAATAGATTTATCAGGGTAAGTTATATCTTGTTAGGATATGTTAGAATCTTTTGAGATAGGATAGGGTATAAGGTGTAGGTAGGTTAGAAGCTCTATTAGGTTAACACAGAGGGATTATGCAACTATCGGAGGGGTAAGGTAGTTGCATATGTATATGGTCAAGTTAATCTAGGGCATCAATTTAGATTAAATCATTTTTATAGGAGTGAGGTCTAATCCATTTCACTAGTACTAACTAATTTATTAAATAACTCACTTTAGATTGGATCCTATTAGATTAGATGAGATCTAGATTGGTATCACCAGGTTAGTCTAGACAATATCTAATTACTTTGAATTAGATCATGGTTGATATTTTAGACCAGGATAAATATGCTAATTAGGGTAGGATGAATTCATAAGGATAAGGTATAATCTTTTGAGGTAAATTAGATCTATTAGGATAACAAAATCTTTTCAAGATAAGATGAATTTATTAAGGCAAGAAGAATCTGTTAAGATGAGGTGGATCCAGTAAGATAAGAGAGAATCTTATAAGATACGATGAATCTATTAAAATATGGGAGAGTCTTTTAAGATTAGAGGGATCTCTGCAAGATAGATACATTTTAATGGAGGATAATCTAAGTGGCTTAGTTTTCTTATGAATTCTATTTATGCCTATACGTATATGCAGATGTAATTATTCCACAACTCATCACACTCAATCAAAGATCCAAATCAGACAAGTATCATAAGAACAAACATTCAAGTTCATAGATATCTATAAAAATAGTTTTGTTTTTGTTCCTAAGAATAGGTCTCCTATTCCTAAAGGTCACTTTAGGCATGGGATTTCAAAGTGTAAAATCCACATTTGTCTTTTAGAAAGAAAAGATAAGAATAATCAGAGTAAGCGGAAATAGATGAGAAGAAGATTAAGATAAGTTTAGAAAAGAATCAGAGTAAGGTAAGTAAAGAATGGTTGTCCAGTTCTATCTAGGTTTCGTCCTACAGTCAACATTCCTCTGATACCACTTCTGTAACACCCGGATTTTAGGGGTCCAAAACCCGGGCGCTAACATAAACACCAGGTATGCTGGGACCAAGTCTCACACATATGATGTATAGTGGCACAGGATCGAATGTCACAACTTTATATATAACAGGAGTTCTATACAAAATAAATAATTACATAATAAGGAGACAACGGTCCAGCAACCCAAAGTTGACTGGGAGACGACGACCTAGACCTCTCACGAACTCATCGCAGCATCCACCAAGCGCCTCATCCTGCGGTACCTGTTCTTGACCTGTGGTGTGTGTGAGACAGCAAGAGTGAGCTCACATACGTTCATTGCTCAACAAGTTGTGGGGAATAATGTGCATGAACTCGCCAAAGGTGGGAGCTCACATAAAGTGTAAGGCTTACCAAAGAAGATGGTTAGAGCTGAGCATTGCTTTTAAAGTTGGTCAAAATTTTATTAGCAGTTACTAAGTATAAGTAAATACCAAACCCAATTAAGTAATAGAACAAAAGTAACAACTTCACCTGCAATGCAATGCATATGACAAATTGAGTTTAAGTTCCATAATTTAATCATGTGAGTGTCCGAGCTGCTCTTGACCGTGAGCACGGCTAGTATACCAGTTTTACACTCTGCAGAGGTTGCGCATCTTTACCCACAAGTCGTGTATCCCATGTCGCCAGGGTTTGCAAGGCCCTTAGACACTTCCGAGGTGAATGGCTAGGGATCCACTACGAGGCCTTTACAAAGTTCCACTAGCTTCCGAAAACCCGCTACAGTTTATAGGAAGATCCAGTGTAGGAATCCCTTGCAGGACCGCCATCGCAGCAAAATCCTCCCGAGGGCCTCCCTACACTGACCTCTCCCCTACTGCCCTTGCCCCTTTCGGGTAAGGTAGTCTTCCACTAGCTTTCCTAATTAATCAGCCAAGGGCATCCCATTCCACCCTCGTGGTAGCACTGTTTTCCCGGGTGGTTCTCCATGTTCCAATTAACATAATGATCTTAACATGAACCATAAATAACAACTGATAACAAAAGTATAATCATGAATAGTGTATCTCCATACCCAAAACCACATATAGCACTAGCAAGTACTACCCAGAAAGTTCAGTGGTAAACAAGGTATAAAGATAGACAAACTAGGGTAACCTATTGGGTCCCATCAAAATTAACCTATGCAGATCATTATGATTAATTAGAACATGGCTGGGTAAAAAGAAGTGATCAAGGGCACAACTTGCCTGGGCCTTGAGATTCCAGGTACCAGGATGATCCTTCAGATCCTCGTGACCTCACTGCTAGTCGTAGCAATACAAACATACATGGTATAGGCAAAATTAACATTACACCAAACATAAGAACAAAATACATATTAATAATTTACATATTAAAATAAGATCACAGGATAAAGAATTATTAATTTTGGAGTTGTAGAACTCAAGTTATGAATTTCCTAAGATTTAAGGTGATTATAATATGATTAAATGATAAATAAATTTCTGACAGAGTTCATGTCAAAACAGTGATTCTAAATGGTAGAGAATATTATTACAAAATTTTAGGAATTGGAATGACTCAATTTGGAGCTAAAATGAATTAGTTATGAATTAATTAAGTTCTAGTAATTATTTTCATATTAAAAATCTATTTTCTATTCTATTTATTCAATTTAACTGAGTTCTGGACTGGGCCTCAATTATAAGAAAGGTCAGGGGGCTCTGGGTAAATCTTCTAAGACTCAGAGCACAGTCGCATAGGACGGCGGGTTCTATTTCAAAAAGTCCAGGGGCTCTTTAACAAAAGTGCCACGGCGAAGGGGTATAATCTAATTCCAGCCGTCAGATCAGGAATCAAGCGCCCGGATTAGATCTGATATAAACCGAACCGGTACGCAGCGCGCGCCGTTGGATCCGAGATCAACGGCTCAGATTTTAAAACGTGGGGATCACTCAGGTTCGCCCGATCTAGACGGACGGCCCGGATTCAAATCACCGAACCGTTATCTCCCATTCTAATCTTATCCGTCCGCGCCCGATCCGATGGTCGCGGAAGCTCCGTCTTCAATCCAGCCGTGCAACGGCGACGAGTTCTCCCCCCCGCGACGGAGAGGACTCCGGCGAACCCCCGATGGCCGCCCATTGCCCCAAACCCATAGCTAATCGGTACTACGCGTAGCTGACGAACAAGTAAACGCGGCAAGGGCATCATACCGAGGGGTTCGCAGCGCGGAAGACCCTGGCCACGGCAGAGGGGCGGATTGGCGGCGGTGAAGTGCTCCGGTGAGCAATTCGTGATTACCCGGGGACTTGCTTCGCCCGGGAGGACCCAGGCCAGCTTCAGCCGTCGCCCGCGATCACCCCAACGCCCAGCGACGGTCGGTTTGTTGCCCCAGCACGCTCCGAGCTGGCGGCGGCTGTGGAGGTCACCCTCGACGGAATCCGGCAGGCGATGGCTGATGAGGGGGAAAGGGAAGGTGCGGTCCTCTTTATACTCTGCTGCGATGGGATCTTGGCCGGATTGTTGGAACGGCCAGCAGATTCCGCGCGGATTCCCCGGCGGCGAGTTCGCGCGCGTTCGTTGCGGAACAGACGAAGATGGTGCTGACACGCGGGGCCCACAGGGCAGCGACCCGAAATGCGTTCCTGGGCGCGACTGCCGCTGGCCACACGGGCCCGCCTGTCGGCGCGCGTCGAGCGGAAGTGAGGGAGAGACCGACGGCCGGGGCCCACGTTCCAGTGAGATCCAGGAGTCGCGCGGATGACGGCTGACAAGTGGGCCCGGGTTGTCGGCGCCAGAGTGGAGTGGGCTGCGCGCTGAAGTTCCTTAGGTGGGCTGAAGTAGGTCTGGCCGGCCCATGAAGACTTTTATTCTTTTTCTTTTTATTTTCTATTTTCTTTTCTTCATTTTCAAATCCAATTTGAATTCAAACTTACATTCAAATCACTATGGCTCATCATTTCAATTTATTTTTGTGAAGTTAGGGATATTAATTCTGAATATATTTATTTATATATTTATTTGTATTTTTGTTTTATATCCCTTCTCTTTCTCTTATTTCCCTTTTCTTTCCTATTTTAAATTTTGCATTCAAATTTAAACTCAAGTTTGTGACTAGTTCATTTGCAAACCATATCTGTGCAAAAACATATTTCATATATTCCTTTATTTATTTTAGTTCTTTTAGACAAGTTTTCAATCATATAGTAGAGAACAATCCATACCTTATTACTTCTAGGGAAATTAAATTTATATTCTAGACTATATATATTTAAGAAATAGTTTAATCCTAATTCTTTTATATATCCTAACCCAAAGGCAATTTAGATTATCTAAGTATCTTTAATTATGTATTTTTAACATATTCATGAATGGAAACTTCTAAATTATGATTATCTTTAAGGAAAGGTGTTTTGATTTAAAATCTTTGAGAATTTTTCCTTGTCTTCACAAGATTGAACTTTAGGGTGTTACACCTTCCTAAGAATTGGCACGTCCCCGATGTACTCTTCCTATCGACCTTACATCCAGCATAGTCGGAATCTGAATATCCAATCAAGTCAAAGTTAGACCCCTTTGGATACCAGATCCCGAAGCAAGGCGTAGCGACTAAATATCTAAGAATTCGCTTCACAGCCACTAAGTGACACTCCTTAGGATTGGATTGAAATCTAGCACACATGCATACACTAAGCATAATATCCGGTCTACTAGCACATTAATAAAGCAAAGAACCTATCATGGACCGGTATGCTTTTTGATCAACGGACTTACCACCTTTGTTGAGGTCGGTGTGTCCGTCGGTTCCCATCGGCGTCTTTGCGGGCTTGGCGTCCTTCATCCCAAACCGCTTTAGCAAATCTTGCGTGTACTTCGTTTGGGAGATGAAGGTGCCGTCCTTGAGTTGCTTCACTTGGAACCCAAGGAAGTAGTTCAACTCGCCCATCATCGACATCTCGAATTTCTGCGTCATCACCCTGCAAAACTCTTCACAAGACTTTTGGTTAGTAGAACAAAATATTATGTCATCGACATAAATTTGGCACACAAAAAGATCACCATCGCAAGTCTTAGTGAAAAGAGTTGGATCGGCTTTCCCAACCTTGAAAGCATTAGCAATTAAAAAGTCTCTAAGGCATTCATACCATGCTCTTGGGGCTTGCTTAAGTCCATAGAGCGCCTTAGAGAGCTTACACACGTGGTCGGGGTATCGTTCATCCTCGAAGCCAGGGGGTTGCTCCAAGTACACCTCCTCCTTGATTGGCCCGTTGAGGAAAGCGCTCTTCACATCCATTTGGTACAACCTGAAAGAATGGTGAGCGGCATATGCTAGCAAAATACGAATTGATTCTAGCCTAGCCACAGGAGCGAAAGTCTCCTCAAAGTCCAAACCTGCGACTTGGGCATAACCTTTTGCCACAAGTCGAGCCTTGTTCCTCGTCACCACCCCGTGCTCGTCCTGTTTGTTGCGGAACACCCATTTGGTTCCCACAACATTTTGTTTGGGACGAGGCACCAGTGTCCAAACTTCATTGCGCTTGAAGTTGTTGAGTTCCTCCTGCATGGCCAACACCCAGTCCGGATCTAGCAAGGCCTCTTCTACCCTGAAAGGCTCAATAGAAGAGACAAAGGAGTAATGCTCACAAAAATTAACTAATCTTGAACGAGTAGTTACTCCCTTGCTAATATCACCCAATATTTGGTCGACGGGATGATCCCTTTGAATCGTCGCTCGAACTTGGGTTGGAGGTGCCTGAGGTGCTTCTTCCTCCTCAACTTGAATATCCTGTGCTCCCCCTTGATCATGCGCCTCCACTTGAGGTACCTGTTCGTCATCTTGGGTTGGGGGATGCACCATAGTTGAGGAAGACGGTTGATCTTGATCCAATTGTTCCTGAGGCCGTACATCTCCAATCGCCATGGTGCGTATCGCGGCCGTTGGAACGTCTTCTTCATCTACATCATCAACATCAACAACTTGCTCTCTTGGAGAGCCATTAGTCTCATCAAATACAACATCGCTAGAGACTTCAACCAAACCCGATGATTTGTTGAAGACCCTATATGCCTTTGTATTTGAGTCATAACCTAATAAAAACCCTTCTACAGCTTTGGGAGCAAATTTAGAGGTTCTACCTTTCTTCACAAGAATATAACACTTGCTCCCAAATACACGAAAATAAGACACATTGGGTTTGTTACCAGTTAGCAGCTCGTATGAAGTCTTCTTGAGGAGGCGGTGAAGATAGACCCTGTTGATGGCGTGGCAAGCCATGTTCACGGCTTCCGACCAAAAACGCTCGGGGGTCTTAAACTCTCCAAGCATAGTCCTCTCCATATCGATGAGCGTCCTGTTCTTCCTCTCTACCACACCATTTTGCTGAGGTGTGTAGGGAGCGGAGAACTCGTGCTTGATCCCCTCCTCCTCAAGGAACTCCTCCACTTGAAGATTCTTGAATTCGGACCCATTGTCGCTCCTTATCTTCTTCACCTTGAGCTCAAACTCATTTTGAGCTCTCCTGAGGAAGCACTTGAGGGTCCCTTGGGTTTCAGTTTTATCCTACAAAAAGAATACCCAAGTGAAGCGAGAAAAATCATCAACTATAACAAGACCATACTTACTTCCTCCTATACTCAGATAGGCGATGGGTCCGAAGAGATCCATATGAAGCATCTCCAAGGGTCTTGATGTTGTCATCACATTTTTGGTGTGATGAGAGCCTCCCACCTGTTTCCCTGCTTGACAAGCTGCACAAGGTCTATCTTTTTCGAAATGTACATTAGTTAGACCTATCACGTGTTCTCCCTTTAGAAGCTTGTGGAGGTTCTTCATCCCCACATGTGCTAAGCGGCGATGCCACAACCAGCCCATGCAAGTCTTAGCCATTAAGCATGCATCTAGATCGGCCTCTTCTTTTGCAAAATCAACCAAATAAAGTTTGTCGTCTAGTACACCCTTAAAAGCTAGTGAACCATCACATCTTCTAAAGACAGACACATCTACATTTGTAAATAGACAATTATATCACATTTTGCATAATTGACTAACAGATAACAAATTATATCCAAGCGACTCAACTAAAAACACATTAGAAATAGAGTGCTCAGATGAAATAGCAATTTTACCTAACCCTTTTACCTTACCTTGGTTCCCATCACCGAATATTATTGAATCTTGGGAATCCTTGTTCTTGACGTAGGAAGAGAACATCCTCTTTTCCCCCGTCATGTGGTTTGTGCATCCGCTGTCGATAATCCAGCTTGAACCCCCGGATGCATAAACCTGCAAGGCAAATTTAGGCTTGGGTCTTAGGTACCCAACTCTTGTTGGGTCCTACAAGGTTAGTCACAATTGTCTTAGGGACCCAAATGCAAGTTTTATCACCCTTGCATTTTGCCCCTAATTTCCTAGCAACTATCTTCCTATCCTTTCTACAAATAGCAAAGGAAGCATTTAAAGCATGATAAATTGTAGAGGGTCCATTCATAACTTTCCTAGGAACATGAACAATATTCTTTCTAGGCACATGATGAATATTTTTCCTAGGCATATCTCTACCATGCATATAGGAAGAACTAGAAGCAAACATAGAATAAGAATCATAGGCATGTGAATCAAAAGCATTACAACTCCTATGAGACTGTCTTCTATCATTGTACATAAAAGCATGGTTCTTTTTAGTACTACTTGCCATAGGGGCCTTCCCTTTCTCCTTGGCGGAGATGGGAGCCTTATGGCTTGTTAAGTTCTTGGCTTCCCTCTTGAAGCCAAGTCCATCCTTAATTGAGGGATGTCTACCAACCGTGTAGGCATCCCTAGCAAATTTTAGTTTATCAAAATCACTTTTGCTAGCCTTAAGTTGGGCATTAAGACTAGCCATTTCATCATTTAACTTTGCAATAGAAGCTATGTTGTAACACCCCTGGTGTTACTATAACTAAAACTTGAGCATGACATCATCAGCATTAGCATTGCATATGTTTGACACACCTAGAGTGCATTCACTAGGCAAAAATTTCAAACAAGTTGTATTGTTTTAATGTTTTACAAATAGGACCCTGGTTAAAGGACTTAACCCTAAATAGTGGTCAAAGGGGGTAAAACTTAACCCAAGTTGAGAAAAACCTTAGGGCTTTTGGGAAAAGTCATAAAATATCCCCAAAAACCAAGTTGAATCACATTTATACCCTTGGGATACTAAAAACCCTAATCAGAACCCTGGAAAACCCTAAACCAAACCCTAGGGACCTATGTGCAAAATTAGTCCACTTTTGGACTAAAGTGCAAAAATCAAGTCAAATAAGTGTCTTAAGGTATTTGGGTCACTCATATGTGAATTTGCAAGCCAAACCCTGAGTTTTGGACTTATTTGCAAAAGAGCCCTAATTGAACTCTTTTGATTAAGTCTGAAATTCAGTGTATTGTGCCCATCTTTGTGACCTTGTAACTTCTAAACAAAAGGGTTTTTGCCCTAGGTCACCACATCAATTTTACAAACCTATTATAGGAGAACAACTTTGATGCAGACATCCCTTTGGGCTGTGGCACAAAAATTAGAGAAAAACTTGCTCCAAGTAGCTCTGTCAGAACAGTTTCAGAAAACTGAAACTGAACCTAAGGTTAAAATAAGGTTCCAGTGAGGTGAGTGCAAGTTTGATGCGCCATATCTTTGGATTCCCTCGGTCTTGACCCAAATGTCATGTATAAGAATTGAAGACTGTTGAATCAAGAACAAACTTTATTAAGGAATCTTGCCCGGTTATTCACAAGAATTATGAGAACTAGTCGATGGAAGGAGGTCGGTTCAGGCGACTGACGAAGATATCCCATGGTACAGTAGTCTCAATGGATCAGACCGCCAGCTAAGTTCGCCGTCGTTGATCGCCGCCCGGATTCGTGCGTGGTATGGGGTGGATAACGCCGGGAAAAGGGTGACTCATACGTGGCGCTATCTCCCGAGCTCGGCCGGAGTGATTCACCGGCGACCACCGCATCAGTCGTTTCCGCCGTCGTGTCACTCGCATCTCAATTCTACCTCACTATGCTCCTTTACTACGTGGTCGTCATGCGTTGGCGACGTGTTTCGTGACCGCGGATAGTTAGCCAGGGCGTCGTGCCTTTAAATAGTGCTGGGAGCTGCGGCGAGGTACTCACAGTTCTTCTGTGAGCTCGGGTAAAAACCAAAATTCGCAGTGTCTCCTCCCCCACTCTCCAAATTGGTTGTACGCGGGGAATCCGTGGTCCTTTACGACCGTGTAGCCAAAATCCCATCCCCCAATTTCACCCAGAGTCGACGCGACATCATTTTCCCCTTTTCTCTGTCACCAGTGAGCACGAAACTCCGCGATCCATGGCCGGACCGCTCTGGTGAGTCACTGCCCGATTCAAGCATTGTTTTAGTAACTATGAGTACCCTTGGTGCTCATCGTAGCAGCCAATTGATCAATTAAGATAGGATTGACTGGGAACGTGAGCTCGACGTCCCTGCTTCCGCCATGAGCGTGGACAGAACACTTTCTTGGTGTGCCAGTCGAAATTGATGGATGTTCCCGGATCGCCTTAGGTCGGGAATGTCCATTCCGTAGCCATTTTAGACAGCCACCGCCAATCGTGGCTGGAACAAGTCGCATGGTGCTCGGCGGCAAGCACGCCGTGGCCAGGGGTACTCGTGGGGAAGAAATAGAAACCTGAGGACATTTCTGCAAATCGTCAGTGACTTAGTACAATAGTGAATGGACCTATTTCGGTTTAGCTGTTAATCTGAGGGCTTTTCTGCATAATATCCAGCAGGCGCGCGGGCGCGAGCGTACGCAGGCGCGTGACCTTATTCCCTGTGTTGCTGGGCCGCCTGGGCTAAAGTGGCCCAGTACTGTCGATTCGTTTTTCTTTTTCTTTTTCTTCCAGAAACAAATAAATTGTAGAAAATTACAGAAAATTACTAAAATTGTGAAACTAATTTTCCTAGGCTTGTTAATTTCCCTAGAATTTAATAAAAATAGTTTCATGATTTTTAGGATAAATAAGGAATTTTAGAGCATTTAAAATAGCTTAAAGAAGTAATTCTGGATTTTTAAAAGAAAAATGGTAATCCCAAAACTGCTCAAAATTTTTATGTGAACTTCAAACAATATTTAGAAGCCTTGGGTAGAGTTTGAATTGATTTGGACCTTGTTTGATCACTAAACCCAAAACCAACCCCCCCTGCCCTATGAACTCCTTTACTGACTCCGGAAACCCTAGGTTCTCGGAGTACCGTGAAGGAAAGTTGTACTCAAGACTTAGATAATAAGTTTATAATATCTTTGCATCCTCATGAGCATCCCATGGCATTAATTCTTATACCTATATGGTTATATTTAGAGAACGAAGGAGAGAGTGAAGTGACTGAAGAGAAGACACCACCACCACCTTTGGAATCTCGGGCAAGGACTTGGCTCTACTTCGACAACTGCGAGTCCGAGCCTGACTCACCTACTAACGAAGGCAAGCCCCGGTGCATGCAACCCCTTTCCTTGTGTTTTTAAAATACTTTTCGCCCACTTTAAGTCTAGTGAAATGTGCATTAGGTTCATAGGAATTGCTTGAAACCCTTTGATGCATTGCTTTCCTTGATATCCATACCTTTATAGATACTTCTGTGAAGTATCAAAATTATGATTTACAAAGATGCTTAGCCTTGCTTAGATCTTGTGGATAGAGGTTGTCCTCAATTTAACCCGGGAGAGGATGGCTTCTACCTGCAAGAATATTTTCACTGGAGCAATGGTGGGATCTTACTGCAAAGCTCCCTGTGATGCTCTTTTCATCCTTGGGAACAGAAACAATCCTAAGGATGGAAGTATGTAAATCGAGACTTGGGGTAGGAACAGGTGATGTTCTACCCAGGTTGATTAAGGATTAACGCGTATGTAGGCTTGATGATCGAGGACCCTTTAACTGGTCACATGCCTCGTCATGGGTAAGCCTTGCCTCGGGCAGACTAAGGCCGGAATAAGATAACACGAAATGGGCGTGGAGCGGTGGCGAGAGTAGCGTGTACCCTCCGTGGCAAGAGGCTGGACGGTGGTGTATCTGTGCTCTCGGTTTGCGTGAACCTGATCCGGTCTTAAGAACCCCGGTGGCGGGTTGACATATGCAAGGGTTAAGTGCTACATATGTCGTGTGATTGGAGATCCTCAGCTGAGTATAATCGATTCGGATCGCCGTACCTTCGCGGTTATGAAGACTTGGTCACTGCCCTGCAACCTAAAGTCAGGATGTGAACACTATGGATAAAAATGATGTTGTATGAATGAGATGTTAAAATTAGACTAGATGCAAATAGAGTCTATTAATACTTAATATGGCATTAAAAGATTGAAAGTAAGGACTCACTTTAGTAAGCTGCTTCTGCAAAAGTATAAGTTGATTTTTGCTAAAGCCTCTCCTTGACTCCTATTTATCCAGCATACCCTTGAGAGTCTTTTCCTTAGTCGGGTAAGACTTGCTGAGTAATTCCATACTCAGGGTTTATCCCTTTGTTGTTTTTAGGTGAGGAAGCGACAAATTTTTGTTGCTTTCGCTCCAAGGTGGTATCTAATGAAGAAAAACAAGAATGAAGATACGGGAGGACTTGGTCCTCCACATAGGCTCTTTTTGTTTGATAGTTATTGGGAGGAGTTTTTGCCTTTGATATGTGTACTCAGCACTCGTTTATAGCTCTGGTCTGTAATAAGTAACTTGATCTTACTTTCTAAATAAAGGTAAGTTTATGTAATTGCTTCCGCACTTCTATATCTCCGATGTTCTGTAATGTCTGCAAGACGGGTGAAACGTTCCTGGTAAGGTCAGAAAAGATACCGAGCTTGTCAAGTGACTTAGGAACATCTACAGGGTGTCTGATGTCTGTTAGACAAGGACAACTGTAGGTGGGCCTAATTACTTGGGAGGTTCCGTCACAGCTGGTATCGGAGCGTAGCCCTTCTTTGCAGATATTATAAGGCATCTTCAAAAAGATTTTCAAAAGTCTTACCTAAAGATTCTTTTCTCTCTTCTTACCTAAGTATTCTGAAGAATTTATCTTAAAGACCAGATAGGAAGAGTGCGATGTATAGAAGGTATGAATCAACTAAGGTTGATTCTGTAATTACACATGCATCATGTCATACAAACTTTAAGTTAAACCCCCCCTGCGTAGCTAGTTTAGTACATGATTCATCTACCTTGTTCATACATCCTTAGTGAATAGAGTGTATCCGTTGCCCTTCTCTATAGATGAATCAACAAGAAGCTCCTACAGGAGTTGGAGAGTTTCTACGAGATTTGATGTTCCAGTGGTCCTGTGGCGACTACTTCAAGAGGTCGGATACACCGAAGCACCCAAGTACCAGTGGTCACGCACTGTTCTTAGAGGACAACCATGGTATGAGGTAGTAGTGCGTATTCCAGAACGTGCTAGAAAACCATCTTGGCCGTATTGGATGTTCCATGCCGAAGGAATGACTCCTTGGGAGGGTGCTCAGGTAGCTGCCTTAGAGGTACTAACAACCATTTGTTACCAAAAAAGGGAAGAAATACAAGCCACATCTATGAGGTTGTTCCCTGCAGTTGCCTTAAGTGACCCGTTGGTGTATCATCACCAGGCCCGATTAATGGAAAGCATTCCTATTGGGCAGGATTCTGTTGAATCGGCATCTGCTCGAGTTTTGATGGTCGTGCTAGAGTTGCAACTTACTCGGGGGCACAGTCGTCAAAAGTGGCAGCAGTTGTACACTGGGAGCTATGCAGCATTTAAGATGATGGAAAAGGCCAAGAACAGTGCTTGTACTCAAGCACAAGAACGACTTGAGGAAACGAAGGTTCAAGCGGAACAGGTTATTGGACTAGAGCATCAGGTGACAGAACTTCAGATGCAACACCAAGCTGATCAGAATCGCATTAAGGAGCTTGAGCATCAGCTAACTAATGCTCATTCTAAGTTAAAAATTTTGAGTAAGCAACAAGAAGAAATTTGTCTGTATGCTGTTGCTGTTAGAGAAGACCTTAAGGAAACCATGAGCTTCATAAGCCATCAGGATCAGGCGATCAAAGAATTGAATCGTGCTCATCCCATGGAGTTTCAAGTAGCACAACAGCTTGTCAACCATCTGCAGCAAGCAGTGCATAGGCTCAATGTTGCCTTTTATCCTACTCCTGCACCGACGGACTAAGGGTCCCTTGGAAGAATGGCAACAAACATCTAGCAGATGGTGTAGCTAGAGAAGATGTAGTAGATCAATGTAATAAGGTAGGTGTAGATAGACCAGCTTGGTAAGAAAAACAGGTTAAACTTTGTTAGAAAGAGTTTTCCTGTTTTACCTGGATCATGTAGCATGTGAGCTTTTATATGACTGTGGTGTAAGAACCGACTGCCGGTTTATGAAGCAACTTTTAATATCTATAGTAGTTTCTCAAAATTCAAGAGTTAAGATGGCTATTTCTTTGGATATTCCATGTGGATCACCATGTTGCCTTATTAACCTAACCTAGGAAAGACATGTTATCTATCGAATGCCTACCAACTTAATCCTTGACCTGGTGATCCCTATGATGGGCATAGAAATATGCTTGGGCTAAATTAACAGTCTCCCATCATACTTCTTTCATCAAGATTAGGTTATGGCCATGCCTTGTTCACTTCCTTGGGCCATGATCTATTTGGATCTCTACTTGTGATCGTACCTACAGGTGGAGTCTCTTTTGTACCTTGTCATCCTTGATCAGTCTATTTGTGTTGTGTGAGATTCCTTATTGGTTATGTCTGGTATTGGCGTTATGACTAAAATTGATGATGCTGCGCCAAAACCGAGGGCCTCTTGTGGGTATACACACAAGGTTGTGCTGCTCGATGCACGCTTGTATCACAGTCAGTAGTCATAATCCATTATGAGATTATATCAATATGTTATCTCTACACAAATCGTTCTTATCACGTGAGATCCATTATTGGTGCCAGTTTTGTAATGGTGTCATGGTTGAGAACTTATGGTACCGCGGCGAAACTGAGAGCCTCCTGTGAATGTACACACAAGATTCTGCTGCTTGGCGCATGTTGGTATCGAAGTCTCTGGTCATGATCCATTGTGAAACTACACTGATGTGTGATCTTCTGTGGACTCCTTCCTTAAAACAGTTTCTTGTTGTTTGTAAAGAGATCAAGCAACATCTGTCATTTCCATTGGATCAAAAGGCCATACCACTTTCATGTGTGGTCTTATTTCTTTTGATCTTGGTAGTAACTACTTACACAAGTTCCCTTTGCATTCTTTGTGTAAAGGTGAAGCCTTGGATCTTTTTAGTGTTGAATAACAACTGATTAGCTCCCAAAATGAAGACTGGTTTTCCCTGCTGCTGAAATGCAGGAGTTTGTTCATTCGCTTTCCTAATTAATCTATGTATTCCCTAACCAAGTGGATAATTCATCTCGCTTGAAGAAACGGATGAACAACCGGATTTCTATACAAATGCATGACCTTTGACTTGCAAATGTGAACTCTCAACCCTTGGCTTACCGATGGTACTGAGAGGACTTGCTCAATGTCAAAAGTAGTTCAACAAGTTGGTTTTGACTAACTTGTAACTGCCCGTTGACCGAATGTTGAGTTTAGAGATCGTTTTATCGAGTTGTCTAAACTCACTTTGGTTCAACCTACCCTAAAGAAAGTGCTTACCAAAACGAGATTAAGTCGGTCAATAACCACCTAACCATCGCGCTAGTCGTGCATCGATTGCCTCATGTATGCTTTTCCAAGCATAAGTGATTGGGTCGAGCCATGTCTAGTGCCCGATAAAATGGACTAGTTGCAAAGTCCGCATTTTTAGATCCCTCCACTGGTGATTTTTCTTGAATCAATATCGCCTTTCGTGAATTTGGATTCCCTGGCTAACACAAGTTGACAGTGATGTTATTCGACATTCACACTCGTCTCGTGTGCTATGAACTTACTGTAACCACATGTTGGTAAACCTCTTCTTGTGTGTTTTACCCAAGATGGTGCATCTGATTCTATTTGGGTAAAGTTGCATAATTGCCACCCAACAGACTCAGATAGTACAGTGTCATCAAAAAAAAAGCAAGTTGCACACGTGGAATGGGGAGATATTGTATGGACTTTATCATGGGATTACCCAGGACTACAAAAGGGTATGACTATCTGGGTTATTGTTGATCGGCTTACGAAAATTTCTCATTTTCTACCAGTCAAGACCGATTCCCAGTTACTGTCTATGCCCAATTGTACATTGCTCGTATTCTTAGTCTGCACGGTGTTCTGAAGACCATATGAGGGTAAACCAAATACTGGAAGATATGCTACAGGCATGTGTTCTGGAATTCCCACAGAAATGGGGTGAAAGTTTGCCCTTAGCGGAATTCTCATATAATAATAGCTATCAGAAAGTATCAAGATGGCACCCTTTGAAGCTCTGTATGGGCGACAATGTCGAATCCCGCTAAATCGGTCTGAACCTAGAGAAAGATACTTCTTTAGGCCTGATAGGGTGAAAGAAGTCGAAGAAAAGGTTCAGAGAATTATTCATAATATGAAGAAAGCTCAGACTCGACAAAAGAGTTATGCAGACCGACGACGACAACCCTTATGCTTTCTGGTAGACGATTATGTCTACTTAAAAGTTTCACCAATGAAGGGTGTATCGCGTTTCGGGGTTAAAGGGAAGCTTGCACCCAGGTACATTGGTCCATTCCTGGTGACTGAGCAATGTGGACCAGTGGCGTACCAGCTTCAACTACCCGAAACATTGTCTGCTGTGCATAATGTGTTCCACGTGTCACGATTGAAGAAGTGTCTTCGGGCTCCCGATCGAACCGTTGAAGTGACTGATGTTGTCCTGGAACCAGATTTAACATACTCGGAACATCCTATTCGAGTTCTGGATCAAAAGGACAGGGGTACCCGAAGAAAGACTCTCAAGTTCTACAAGATACAGTGGAACCAGCATTCTGAAGATGAGGCTACATGGGAAACCCAAGACTTCTTAGATAAGAATTTCCCAGGCTTTCTAGCCTCTTGTAAGTTGTAAAGTTTGTATAGCTGTGTAATAAAGGAATGAACCCCCACACCACCCTTGCCTTGTACCAGAAATAAGGAAATAAAAATGTGACACATTTCCTTTTCCATTACTCACCCTAGGACTTTAAATCTCGGGACGAGATTCTTTTATGGGGGAAAGAATGTAACACCCCTGGTGTTACTATAACTAAAACTTGAGCATGACATCATCAGCATTGGCATTGCATATGTTTGACACACCTAGAGTGCATTCACTAGGCAAAAATTTCAAACAAGTTGTATTGTTTTAATGTTTTACAAATAGGACCCTGGTTAAAGGACTTAACCCTAAATAGTGGTCAAAGGGGGTAAAACTTAACCCAAGTTGAGAAAAACCTTATGGCTTTTGGGAAAAGTCATAAAATATCCCCAAAAACCAAGTTGAATCACATTTATACCCTTGGGATACTAAAAACCCTAATCAGAACCCTGGAAAACCCTAAACCAAACCCTAGGGACCTATGTGCAAAATTAGTCCACTTTTGGACTAAAGTGCAAAAATCAAGTAAAATAAGTGTCTTAAGGTATTTGGGTCACTCATATGTGAATTTGCAAGCCAAACCCTGAGTTTTGGACTTATTTGCAAAAGAGCCCTAATTGAACTCTTTTGATTAAGTCTGAAATTCAGTGTATTGTGCCCATCTTTGTGACCTTGTAACTTCTAAACAAAAGGGTTTTTGCCCTAGGTCACCACATCAATTTTACAAACCTATTATAGGAGAACAACTTTGATGCAGACATCCCTTTGGGCTGTGGCACAAAAATTAGAGAAAAACTTGCTCCAAGTAGCTCTGTCAGAACAGTTTCAGAAAACTGAAACTGAACCTAAGGTTAAAATAAGGTTCCAGTGAGGTGAGTGCAAGTTTGATGCGCCATATCTTTGGATTCCCTCGGTCTTGACCCAAATGTCATGTATAAGAATTGAAGACTGTTGAATCAAGAACAAACTTTATTAAGGAATCTTGCCCGGTTATTCACAAGAATTATGAGAACTAGTCGATGGAAGGAGGTCGGTTCAGGCGACTGACGAAGATATCCCATGGTACAGTAGTCTCAATGGATCAGACCGCCAGCTAAGTTCGCCGTCGTTGATCGCCGCCCGGATTCGTGCGTGGTATGGGGTGGATAACGCCGAGAAAAGGGTGACTCATACGTGGCGCTATCTCCCGAGCTCGGCCGGAGTGATTCACCGGCGACCACCGCATCAGTCGTTTCCGCCGTCGTGTCACTCGCATCTCAATTCTACCTCACTGTGCTCCTTTACTACGTGGTCGTCATGTGTTGGCGACGTGTTTCGTGACCGCGGATAGTTAGCCAGGGCGTCGTGCCTTTAAATAGTGCTGGGAGCTGCGGCGAGGTACTCACAGTTCTTCTGTGAGCTCGGGTAAAAACCAAAATTCGCAGTGTCTCCTCCCCCACTCTCCAAATTGGTTGTACGCGGGGAATCCGTGGTCCTTTACGACCGTGTAGCCAAAATCCCATCCCCCAATTTCACCCAGAGTCGACGCGACATCATTTTCCCCTTTTCTCTGTCACCAGTGAGCACGAAACTCCGCGATCCGTGGCCGGACCGCTCTGGTGAGTCACTGCCCGATTCAAGCATTGTTTTAGTAACTATGAGTACCCTTGGTGCTCATCGTAGCAGCCAATTGATCAATTAAGATAGGATTGACTGGGAACGTGAGCTCGACGTCCCTGCTTCCGCCATGAGCGTGGACAGAACACTTTCTTGGTGTGCCAGTCGAAATTGATGGATGTTCCCGGATCGCCTTAGGTCGGGAATGTCCATTCCGTAGCCATTTTAGACAGCCACCGCCAATCGTGGCTGGAACAAGTCGCATGGTGCTCGGCGGCAAGCACGCCGTGGCCAGGGGTACTCGTGGGGAAGAAATAGAAACCTGAGGACATTTCTGCAAATCGTCAGTGACTTAGTACAATAGTGAATGGACCTATTTCGGTTTAGCTGTTAATCTGAGGGCTTTTCTGCATAATATCCAGCAGGCGCGCGGGCGCGAGCGTACGCAGGTGCGTGACCTTATTCCCTGTGTTGCTGGGCCGCCTGGGCTAAAGTGGCCCAGTACTGTCGATTCGTTTTTATTTTTCTTTTTCTTCCAGAAACAAATAAATTGTAGAAAATTACAGAAAATTACTAAAATTGTGAAACTAATTTTCCTAGGCTTGTTAATTTCCCTAGAATTTAATAAAAATAGTTTCATGATTTTTAGGATAAATAAGGAATTTTAGAGCATTTAAAATAGCTTAAAGAAGTAATTCTGGATTTTTAAAAGAAAAATGGTAATCCCAAAACTGCTCAAAATTTTTATGTGAACTTCAAACAATATTTAGAAGCCTTGGGTAGAGTTTGAATTGATTTGGACCTTGTTTGATCACTAAACCCAAAACCAACCCCCCTGCCCTATGAACTCCTTTACTGACTCCGGAAACCCTAGGTTCTCGGAGTACCGTGAAGGAAAGTTGTACTCAAGACTTAGATAATAAGTTTATATTATCTTTGCATCCTCATGAGCATCCCATGGCATTCATTCTTATACCTATATGGTTATATTTAGAGAACGAAGGAGAGAGTGAAGTGACTGAAGAGAAGACACCACCACCACCTTTGGAATCTCGGGCAAGGACTTGGCTCTACTTCGACAACTGCGAGTCCGAGCCTGACTCACCTACTAACGAAGGCAAGCCCCGGTGCATGCAACCCCTTTCCTTGTGTTTTTAAAATACTTTTCGCCCACTTTAAGTCTAGTGAAATGTGCATTAGGTTCATAGGAATTGCTTGAAACCCTTTGATGCATTGCTTTCCTTGATATCCATACCTTTATAGATACTTCTGTGAAGTATCAAAATTATGATTTACAAAGATGCTTAGCCTTGCTTAGATCTTGTGGATAGAGGTTGTCCTCAATTTAACCCGGGAGAGGATGGCTTCTACCTGCAAGAATATTTTCACTGGAGCAATGGTGGGATCTTACTGCAAAGCTCCCTGTGATGCTCTTTTCATCCTTGGGAACAGAAACAATCCTAAGGATGGAAGTATGTAAATCGAGACTTGGGGTAGGAACAGGTGATGTTCTACCCAGGTTGATTAAGGATTAACGCGTATGTAGGCTTGATGATCGAGGACCCTTTAACTGGTCACATGCCTCGTCATGGGTAAGCCTTGCCTCGGGCAGACTAAGGCCGGAATAAGATAACACGAAATGGGCGTGGAGCGGTGGCGAGAGTAGCGTGTACCCTCCGTGGCAAGAGGCTGGACGGTGGTGTATCTGTGCTCTCGGTTTGCGTGAACCTGATCCGGTCTTAAGAACCCCGGTGGCGGGTTGACATATGCAAGGGTTAAGTGCTACATATGTCGTGTGATTGGAGATCCTCAGCTGAGTATAATCGATTCGGATCGCCGTACCTTCGCGGTTATGAAGACTTGGTCACTGCCCTGCAACCTAAAGTCAGGATGTGAACACTATGGATAAAAATGATGTTGTATGAATGAGATGTTAAAATTAGACTAGATGCAAATAGAGTCTATTAATACTTAATATGGCATTAAAAGATTGAAAGTAAGGACTCACTTTAGTAAGCTGCTTCTGCAAAAGTATAAGTTGATTTTTGCTAAAGCCTCTCCTTGACTCCTATTTATCCAGCATACCCTTGAGAGTCTTTTCCTTAGTCGGGTAAGACTTGCTGAGTAATTCCATACTCAGGGTTTATCCCTTTGTTGTTTTTAGGTGAGGAAGCGACAAATTTTTGTTGCTTTCGCTCCAAGGTGGTATCTAATGAAGAAAAACAAGAATGAAGATACGGGAGGACTTGGTCCTCCACATAGGCTCTTTTTGTTTGATAGTTATTGGGAGGAGTTTTTGCCTTTGATATGTGTACTCAGCACTCGTTTATAGCTCTGGTCTGTAATAAGTAACTTGATCTTACTTTCTAAATAAAGGTAAGTTTATGTAATTGCTTCCGCACTTCTATATCTCCGATGTTCTGTAATGTCTGCAAGACGGGTGAAACGTTCCTGGTAAGGTCGGAAAAGATACCGAGCTTGTCAAGTGACTTAGGAACATCTACAGGGTGTCTGATGTCTGTTAGACAAGGACAACTGTAGGTGGGCCTAATTACTTGGGAGGTTCCGTCACATATGTGTTCACTACAAGCATCAATATCAAAATCTTTACATCTATTGCAAATAACAACATTTTCTACACAAGTTGTTGATTTACTAGCTATTTCTAACTTAGCATTCAAATCATCATTAATGCTCCTTAAGCTAGAGATTGTCTCGTGGCAAGAAGATAATTCACCATAAAGCATTTCATTTCTTTTAACTTCTAAAGCATGAGATTTTTGTGCTTCTACAAATTTTCATGTTCTTCATACAACAAATCTTCTTGTTCTTCTAAAAGCCTATTCTTATCATTCAAGGCATCAATCAATTCATTAATTTTATCTACCTTGGTTCTATCTAGGCCCTTAAATAAACATGAATAATCTATTTCATCCTCATCACTAGATTCGTCCTCACTTGAAGAAGCATAAGTAGAGTTTCGAGTACATACCTTCTTTTCCCTTGCCATAAGGCATGTGTGACACTCGTTTGGGAAGAGGAATGACTTGTTGAAGGCGGTGGCGGCGAGTCCTTCTTTGTCGGAGTCGGAGGAGGAGCAATCCGAATCCCACTCCTTTCCTAGATGTGCCTCGCCCTTGGCCTTCTTGTAATTTTTCTTATTTTCCCTCTTGCTCCCGTGTTCCTGGTCACTTTCATTATCGGGACAGTTAGCAATAAAATGACCAATCTTACCGCATTTGAAGCATGAGCGCTTCCCCTTGGCTTTGGTCTTGCTTGGCTGTCCCTTGCGACCCTTAAGCGTCGTCTTGAAGCGCTTGATGATGAGGGCCATTTCTTCATCGTTTAGCCCTGCCGCCTCAACTTGCGCTACCTTGCTAGGTAACGCCTCCTTGCTCCTTGTTGCCTTGAGAGCAATGGGTTGAGGCTCATGGATTGGACCGTTCAACGCGTCGTCCACGTACCTCGCCTCCTTGATCATCATTCGCCCGCTTACGAATTTTCTAAGGACTTCTTCGGGCGACATTTTGGTGTACCTGGGATTCTCACGAATATTATTCACCAGATGAGGATCAAGAACGGTAAAGGACCTTAGCATCAGTCGGACGACGTCGTGGTCCGTCCATCGCGTGCTTCTGTAGCTCCTTATTTTGTTGATAAGGGTCTTGAGCCGGTTGTATGTTTGGGTTGGCTCCTCGCCCCTTATCATCGCGAATCGTCCAAGCTCGCCCTCCACCAACTCCATCTTGGTGAGCAAGGTGACGTCATTCCCCTCATGAGAGATCCTGAGGGTGTCCCAGATTTGCTTGGCATTGTCCAAGCCGCTCACCTTATGATATTCGTCCCTGCACAGAGAGACTAACAACACAGTAGTAGCTTGTGCATTTCTATGAA
The DNA here is from genome assembly GCA_029449295.1 of Zea luxurians. Lineage (NCBI taxonomy): Eukaryota > Viridiplantae > Streptophyta > Magnoliopsida > Poales > Poaceae > Zea > Zea luxurians. The sequence continues at coordinate 113,841,610 of JAOPSE010000006.1, read as the reverse complement.
TCTGTTCATTTATAAACGTAGGACTATCCGAGCTATCAAATTTCATTCCACTTTCCACAATCTCCCAAATGCTTGGATGGAGAGAGAATAGGTGACTACGCATTTTGTGGCTCCAAAATCCATAGTCCTCTCCATCAAAGTGAGGAGGTTTGCCAAGTGGAATGGAGAGCAAATGTGAATTTGAACTTTGAGGAATACGCGAATAATCGAAAGAAAAGTTTGAGTTAACCGTCTTTCGTTTGTTGTAGTCATTGTCGTCGTTGTCCTTATGAGAGGAAGTGGACTCATCACTGTCGTCGTAGTAGACGATCTCCTTGATGCGTCTTGTCTTCTTCTTCCTTCCATCTTTGCGTCTATGGTCCGAGCCCGAGTCGGTAGGCTTATCATCCTTAGGCTCATTGACAAAGGACTCCTTCTCTTTGTCATTGATCACGATTCCCTTCCCCTTAGGATCCATCTCTTCGGGCGATTAGTCCCTTTGCGAAGAGAACGGCTCTGATACCAATTGAGAGCACCTAGAGGGGGGTGAATAGGTGATCCTGTCAAACTTAAAACTTAAGCCACAAAACTTGGTTAAGTGTTAGCACAATAATTGCCAAGTGGCTAGAGATGAGTCTCAACAAAACACAATAACCACAAGAAATCAATCACAGAGATGGCACGGTGGTTATCCCATGGTTCGGCCAAGACCAACGCTTGCCTACTCCACGTTGTGGCGTCCCAACGGACGAGGGTTGCAATCAACCCCTCTCAAGCGGTCCAAAGACCCACTTGAATACCACGGTGTTTTGCTTGCTTTTCTTAATCCCGTTCGCGAGGAATCTCCACAACTTGGAGCCTCTCGCCCTTACACTTGAAGTTCACAAATAAGCACGGAGCAAGGGAGGGATTAGCAACGCACACAAGACACAAAAATTAGAGTGTCAACACGCACACAAGTCGCAACAAGAGCTCGCAACACAACCCAATGAGTTCACAACTCCACTAGAGCTCTATATGCTATCACAAAGAAACAAATGCGCGGAATCAAGGTCTTGGTGCTTAGGAATGTTGTAGGAATGCTTGGTGTGCTCCTCCATGCGCCTAGGGGTCCCTTTTATAGCCCCAAGGCAGCTAGGAGTCGTTGAGAACAATCCTGGAAGGCAGATCTTGCCTTCTGTCGACTGGCGCACCGGACAGTCCGGTGCACCACCGGACATCCACTGTTCACTGTCCGGTGCAGATTGCTTTCCTTATTTGGCGAAGCCGACCGTTGGAGTCTGAGAGCCGTTGGCGCACCGGACACTGTCCGGTGCACCAATGTGACCGTTGGCTCGGCCACGCGTCACGCGCGGAATCCTCGGCCGACCGTTGCCCCGGCTGACTGTTGACTCACCGGACAGTCCGGTGCACCACCGGACAGACCGGTGAATTTTAGCCATACGCCGTTGATGGTTTCCCGAGAGCGACGAGTTCGCCTGTGAACGGCTCACCGGACAGACCGGTGAATTTTAGTCGTACACCACCATCGAAGTCCCGAGAGCAGCCTGTTCGCCCGAGCCAGCCTGGCGCACCGGACACTGTCCGGTGCACCCAGACTGAGCAGACTTTGGCTGAACTTAGCCATCTCTTCTCCAACTCGATTTTTTCTGTTTCCAGCACTTAGGCACAATACATTAGTCCATAAAATAATGTACTAAGTCTAGAAACATACCTTTTGACATGTTTTGCACTTTGTCCACACCTTTGCATAGATTAGCACAAAAGCATTTGTGTTGGCACTCAATCACCAAAATACTTAGAAATGGCCCAAGGGCACATTTCCCTTTCAACCTCAAGAAGAGGGACAGGATCAAGGGGGAGCATAGGAAGAACAAGTGATGGAGGAAGAAGCACCACGGGCCCCTCCAACTCAAGTCCGAGCGACGATCCAATGACATCACCCCGTCGATCAGATACTGGGTGACATAAGCAAGGGAGTAACAACTCGCTCACGTCTAGCTAATTTTTGTGAGCATTACTCGTTTGTCTCTTCTATTGAGCCTTTTAGGGTAGAAGAGGCCATGCAGGATCTAGACTGAGTGTTGGCCATGCAGGAAGAGCTCAACAACTTCAAGAGGAATGAAGTTTGGAGCCTGGTGCCACATCCAAAGCAAAACATTGTGGGAACTAAGTGGGTTTTCCGCAATAAGCAAGACGAGCACGGGGTGGTGACAAGAAACAAGGCTCGACTTGTGGCAAAAGGTTATGCCCAAGTCACAGGTTTGGATTTCGAGGAGACTTTTGCTCCTGTGGCTAGGCTAGAGTCTATTCGAATATTATTAGCCTATGCCGCTCACCACTCTTTTAGGTTGTTTGAAATGGATGTGAAGAGCGCTTTCCTCAACGGGCCAATCAAGGAGGAGGTGTATGTGGAACAACCCCCTAGCTTTGAGGATGACAGGTACCCCGACCATGTGTGTAAGCTCTCTAAGGCGCTCTATGAACTTAAGCAAGCCCCAAGAGCATGGTATGAATGCCTTAGAGATTTCTTAATTGCTAATGCTTTCAAGGTTGGGAAAGTCGATCCCACTCTTTTCACTAAGACTTGTGATGGTGACCTTTTTGTGTGCCAAATTTATGTCGATGACATAATATTTGGTTCTACTAACCAAAAGTCTTGTGAGGAGTTTAGCAGGGTGATGACTCAAAAGTTTGAGATGTTGATGATGGGCGAGTTGACCTACTTCCTTGGGTTCCAAGTGAAGCAACTCAAGGATGGCACCTTCCTCTCCCAAATGAAGTACACTCAAGACCTTCTCAAGAGGTTTGGGATGAAGGACGCAAAGCCCGCAAAGACACCGATGGGAACCGACGGACATGTCGACCTCAAAAACGGAGGTAAGTTTGTTGATCAAAAGGCATACCGGTCTATGATAGGTTCCTTGCTTTATTTATGTGCTAGTAGACCGGACATTATGCTTAGTGTATGCATGTGTGCTAGATTTCAATCCGACCCCAAGGAATGTCACCTTGTGGCCATTAAGCGAATTCTTAGGTATTTAGTTGCTACGCCTTGCTTCAGGGTCTGGTATCCAAAGGGGTCTACCTTTGACTTAATTGGATATTCTGACTCCGATTATGCTGGATGCAAGGTTGATAGGAAGAGTACATCAAGGACGTGCCAATTCCTAGGAAGGTCCCTGGTGTCTTGGAGTTCAAAGAAACAAACATCTGTTGCCCTATCCACCGCTGAGGCCGAGTATGTTGCCGCAGGACAGTGTTGTGCGCAACTACTTTGGATGAGGCAAACCCTCAGGGACTTTGGCTATAATCTGAGCAAAGTCTCACTCCTATGTGACAATGAGAGTGCAATCCGCATGGCGAATAATCTTGTTGAACACAGCCGCACTAAGCACATAGACATCCGGTATCACTTTTTGAGGGATCACCAGTAAAAGGGAGATATCGAAGTGTACCATGTTAGCACCGAGAACCAGCTAGCCAATATCTTTACCAAGCCGTTAGATGAGAAAACCTTTTGCAGGTTGCGTAGTGAGCTAAATGTCTTAGATTCGCGTAACTTGGATTGATCGATAACATACATGTGTTCTATGCCTTTGATCATGTAACTTCATGCATTTATGTAATTTGTTGCTTATTGATGGTGCTCAAGTTGTGCAAGGGATCCCCGGACCTCACAAGTTCATGTGTGAATGATGCACATATTTAGGGGGAGATGTACTACAACTTGACCCTGTGAGACTAACATTTGTGTTTGAGTATACTTGATGTAGTCTCAAAGGTGCATTGAAAGGGAAAGGTGAACTTGGACCATGCAAAGACTTCCACTGCACTCTGGTATTAGTGTAATTAACTCTGTAACACCCCTGGTGTTACTATAACTAAAACTTGAGCATGACATCATCAGCATTGGCATTGCATATGTTTGACACACCTAGAGTGCATTCACTAGGCAAAAATTTCAAACAAGTTGTATTGTTTTAATGTTTTACAAATAGGACCCTGGTTAAAGGACTTAACCCTAAATAGTGGTCAAAGGGGGTAAAACTTAACCCAAGTTGAGAAAAACCTTAGGGCTTTTGGGAAAAGTCATAAAATATCCCCAAAAACCAAGTTGAATCACATTTATACCCTTGGTATACTAAAGACCCTAATCAGAACCCTGGAAAACCCTAAACCAAACCCTAGGGACCTATGTGCAAAATTAGTCCACTTTTGGACTAAAGTGCAAAAATCAAGTCAAATAAGTGTCTTAAGGTATTTGGGTCACTCATATGTGAATTTGCAAGCCAAACCCTGAGTTTTGGACTTATTTGCAAAAGAGCCCTAATTGAACTCTTTTGATTAAGTCTGAAATTCAGTGTATTGTGCCCATCTTTGTGACCTTGTAACTTCTAAACAAAAGGGTTTTTGCCCTAGGTCACCACATCAATTTTACAAACCTATTATAGGAGAACAACTTTGATGCAGACATCCCTTTGGGCTGTGGCACAAAAATTAGAGAAAAACTTGCTCCAAGTAGCTCTGTCAGAACAGTTTCAGAAAACTGAAACTGAACCTAAGGTTAAAATAAGGTTCCAGTGAGGTGAGTGCAAGTTTGATGCGCCATATCTTTGGATTCCCTCGGTCTTGACCCAAATGTCATGTATAAGAATTGAAGACTGTTGAATCAAGAACAAACTTTATTAAGGAATCTTGCCCGGTTATTCACAAGAATTATGAGAACTAGTCGATGGAAGGAGGTCGGTTCAGGCGACTGACGAAGATATCCCATGGTACAGTAGTCTCAATGGATCAGACCGCCAGCTAAGTTCGCCGTCGTTGATCGCCGCCCGGATTCGTGCGTGGTATGGGGTGGATAACGCCAGGAAAAGGGTGACTCATACGTGGCGCTATCTCCCGAGCTCGGCCGGAGTGATTCACCGGCGACCACCGCATCAGTCGTTTCCGCCGTCGTGTCACTCGCATCTCAATTCTACCTCACTGTGCTCCTTTACTACGTGGTCGTCATGCGTTGGCGACGTGTTTCGTGACCGCGGATAGTTAGCCAGGGCGTCGTGCCTTTAAATAGTGCTGGGAGCTGCGGCGAGGTACTCACAGTTCTTCTGTGAGCTCGGGTAAAAACCAAAATTCGCAGTGTCTCCTCCCCCACTCTCCAAATTGGTTGTACGCGGGGAATCCGTGGTCCTTTACGACCGTGTAGCCAAAATCCCATCCCCCAATTTCACCCAGAGTCGACGCGACATCATTTTCCCCTTTTCTCTGTCACCAGTGAGCACGAAACTCCGCGATCCGTGGCCGGACCGCTCTGGTGAGTCACTGCCCGATTCAAGCATTGTTTTAGTAACTATGAGTACCCTTGGTGCTCATCGTAGCAGCCAATTGATCAATTAAGATAGGATTGACTGGGAACGTGAGCTCGACGTCCCTGCTTCCGCCATGAGCGTGGACAGAACACTTTCTTGGTGTGCCAGTCGAAATTGATGGATGTTCCCGGATCGCCTTAGGTCGGGAATGTCCATTCCGTAGCCATTTTAGACAGCCACCGCCAATCGTGGCTGGAACAAGTCGCATGGTGCTCGGCGGCAAGCACGCCGTGGCCAGGGGTACTCATGGGGAAGAAATAGAAACCTGAGGACATTTCTGCAAATCGTCAGTGACTTAGTACAATAGTGAATGGACCTATTTCGGTTTAGCTGTTAATCTGAGGGCTTTTCTGCATAATATCCAGCAGGCGCGCGGGCGCGAGCGTACGCAGGCGCGTGACCTTATTCCCTGTGTTGCTGGGCCGCCTGGGCTAAAGTGGCCCAGTACTGTCGATTCGTTTTTCTTTTTCCTTTTCTTCCAGAAACAAATAAATTGTAGAAAATTACAGAAAATTACTAAAATTGTGAAACTAATTTTCCTAGGCTTGTTAATTTCTCTAGAATTTAATAAAAATAGTTTCATGATTTTTAGGATAAATAAGGAATTTTAGAGCATTTAAAATAGCTTAAAGAAGTAATTCTGGATTTTTAAAAGAAAAATGGTAATCCCAAAACTGCTCAAAATTTTTATGTGAACTTCAAACAATATTTAGAAGCCTTGGGTAGAGTTTGAATTGATTTGGACCTTGTTTGATCACTAAACCCAAAACCAACCCCCCCTGCCCTATGAACTCCTTTACTGACTCCGGAAACCCTAGGTTCTCGGAGTACCGTGAAGGAAAGTTGTACTCAAGACTTAGATAATAAGTTTATATTATCTTTGCATCCTCATGAGCATCCCATGGCATTCATTCTTATACCTATATGGTTATATTTAGAGAACGAAGGAGAGAGTGAAGTGACTGAAGAGAAGACACCACCACCACCTTTGGAATCTCGGGCAAGGACTTGGCTCTACTTCGACAACTGCGAGTCCGAGCCTGACTCACCTACTAACGAAGGCAAGCCCCGGTGCATGCAACCCCTTTCCTTGTGTTTTTAAAATACTTTTCGCCCACTTTAAGTCTAGTGAAATGTGCATTAGGTTCATAGGAATTGCTTGAAACCCTTTGATGCATTGCTTTCCTTGATATCCATACCTTTATAGATACTTCTGTGAAGTATCAAAATTATGATTTACAAAGATGCTTAGCCTTGCTTAGATCTTGTGGATAGAGGTTGTCCTCAATTTAACCCGGGAGAGGATGGCTTCTACCTGCAAGAATATTTTCACTGGAGCAATGGTGGGATCTTACTGCAAAGCTCCCTGTGATGCTCTTTTCATCCTTGGGAACAGAAACAATCCTAAGGATGGAAGTATGTAAATCGAGACTTGGGGTAGGAACAGGTGATGTTCTACCCAGGTTGATTAAGGATTAACGCGTATGTAGGCTTGATGATCGAGGACCCTTTAACTGGTCACATGCCTCATCATGGGTAAGCCTTGCCTCGGGCAGACTAAGGCCGGAATAAGATAACACGAAATGGGCGTGGAGCGGTGGCGAGAGTAGCGTGTACCCTCCGTGGCAAGAGGCTGGACGGTGGTGTATCTGTGCTCTCGGTTTGCGTGAACCTGATCCGGTCTTAAGAACCCCGGTGGCGGGTTGACATATGCAAGGGTTAAGTGCTACATATGTCGTGTGATTGGAGATCCTCAGCTGAGTATAATCGATTCGGATCGCCGTACCTTCGCGGTTATGAAGACTTGGTCACTGCCCTGCAACCTAAAGTCAGGATGTGAACACTATGGATAAAAATGATGTTGTATGAATGAGATGTTAAAATTAGACTAGATGCAAATAGAGTCTATTAATACTTAATATGGCATTAAAAGATTGAAAGTAAGGACTCACTTTAGTAAGCTGCTTCTGCAAAAGTATAAGTTGATTTTTGCTAAAGCCTCTCCTTGACTCCTATTTATCCAGCATACCCTTGAGAGTCTTTTCCTTAGTCGGGTAAGACTTGCTGAGTAATTCCATACTCAGGGTTTATCCCTTTGTTGTTTTTAGGTGAGGAAGCGACAAATTTTTGTTGCTTTCGCTCCAAGGTGGTATCTAATGAAGAAAAACAAGAATGAAGATACGGGAGGACTTGGTCCTCCACATAGGCTCTTTTTGTTTGATAGTTATTGGGAGGAGTTTTTGCCTTTGATATGTGTACTCAGCACTCGTTTATAGCTCTGGTCTGTAATAAGTAACTTGATCTTACTTTCTAAATAAAGGTAAGTTTATGTAATTGCTTCCGCACTTCTATATCTCCGATGTTCTGTAATGTCTGCAAGACGGGTGAAACGTTCCTGGTAAGGTCAGAAAAGATACCGAGCTTGTCAAGTGACTTAGGAACATCTACAGGGTGTCTGATGTCTGTTAGACAAGGACAACTGTAGGTGGGCCTAATTACTTGGGAGGTTCCGTCACAGCTGGTATCGGAGCGTAGCCCTTCTTTGCAGATATTATAAGGCATCTTCAAAAAGATTTTCAAAAGTCTTACCTAAAGATTCTTTTCTCTCTTCTTACCTAAGTATTCTGAAGAATTTATCTTAAAGACCAGATAGGAAGAGTGCGATGTATAGAAGGTATGAATCAACTAAGGTTGATTCTGTAATTACACATGCATCATGTCATACAAACTTTAAGTTAAACCCCCCCTGCGTAGCTAGTTTAGTACATGATTCATCTACCTTGTTCATACATCCTTAGTGAATAGAGTGTATCCGTTGCCCTTCTCTATAGATGAATCAACAAGAAGCTCCTACAGGAGTTGGAGAGTTTCTACGAGATTTTGGTGTTCCAGTGGTCCTGTGGCGACTACTTCAAGAGGTCGGATACACCGAAGCACCCAAGTACCAGTGGTCACGCACTGTTCTTAGAGGACAACCATGGTATGAGGTAGTAGTGCGTATTCCAGAACGTGCTAGAAAACCATCTTGGCCGTATTGGATGTTCCATGCCGAAGGAATGACTCCTTGGGAGGGTGCTCAGGTAGCTGCCTTAGAGGTACTAACAACCATTTGTTACCAAAAAAGGGAAGAAATACAAGCCACATCTATGAGGTTGTTCCCTGCAGTTGCCTTAAGTGACCCGTTGGTGTATCATCACCAGGCCCGATTAATGGAAAGCATTCCTATTGGGCAGGATTCTGTTGAATCGGCATCTGCTCGAGTTTTGATGGTCGTGCTAGAGTTGCAACTTACTCGGGGGCTCAGTCGTCAAAAGTGGCAGCAGTTGTACACTGGGAGCTATGCAGCATTTAAGATGATGGAAAAGGCCAAGAACAGTGCTTGTACTCAAGCACAAGAACGACTTGAGGAAACGAAGGTTCAAGCGGAACAGGTTATTGGACTAGAGCATCAGGTGACAGAACTTCAGATGCAACACCAAGCTGATCAGAATCGCATTAAGGAGCTTGAGCATCAGCTAACTAATGCTCATTCTAAGTTAAAAATTTTGAGTAAGCAACAAGAAGAAATTTGTCTGTATGCTGTTGCTGTTAGAGAAGACCTTAAGGAAACCATGAGCTTCATAAGCCATCAGGATCAGGCGATCAAAGAATTGAATCGTGCTCATCCCATGGAGTTTCAAGTAGCACAACAGCTTGTCAACCATCTGCAGCAAGCAGTGCATAGGCTCAATGTTGCCTTTTATCCTACTCCTGCACCGACGGACTAAGGGTCCCTTGGAAGAATGGCAACAAACATCTAGCAGATGGTGTAGCTAGAGAAGATGTAGTAGATCAATGTAATAAGGTAGGTGTAGATAGACCAGCTTGGTAAGAAAAACAGGTTAAACTTTGTTAGAAAGAGTTTTCCTGTTTTACCTGGATCATGTAGCATGTGAGCTTTTATATGACTGTGGTGTAAGAACCGACTGCCGGTTTATGAAGCAACTTTTAATATCTATAGTAGTTTCTCAAAATTCAAGAGTTAAGATGGCTATTTCTTTGGATATTCCATGTGGATCACCATGTTGCCTTATTAACCTAACCTAGGAAAGACATGTTATCTATCGAATGCCTACCAACTTAATCCTTGACCTGGTGATCCCTATGATGGGCATAGAAATATGCTTGGGCTAAATTAACAGTCTCCCATCATACTTCTTTCATCAAGATTAGGTTATGGCCATGCCTTGTTCACTTCCTTGGGCCATGATCTATTTGGATCTCTACTTGTGATCGTACCTACAGGTGGAGTCTCTTTTGTACCTTGTCATCCTTGATCAGTCTATTTGTGTTGTGTGAGATTCCTTATTGGTTATGTCTGGTATTGGCGTTATGACTAAAATTGATGATGCTGCGCCAAAACCGAGGGCCTCTTGTGGGTATACACACAAGGTTGTGCTGCTCGATGCACGCTTGTATCACAGTCAGTAGTCATAATCCATTATGAGATTATATCAATATGTTATCTCTACACAAATCGTTCTTATCACGTGAGATCCATTATTGGTGCCAGTTTTGTAATGGTGTCATGGTTGAGAACTTATGGTACCGCGGCGAAACTGAGAGCCTCCTGTGAATGTACACACAAGATTCTGCTTCTTGGCGCATGTTGGTATTGAAGTCTCTGGTCATGATCCATTGTGAAACTACACTGATGTGTGATCTTCTGTGGACTCCTTCCTTAAAACAGTTTCTTGTTGTTTGTAAAGAGATCAAGCAACATCTGTCATTTCCATTGGATCAAAAGGCCATACCACTTTCATGTGTGGTCTTATTTCTTTTGATCTTGGTAGTGACTACTTACACAAGTTCCCTTTGCATTCTTTGTGTAAAGGTAAAGCCTTGGATTTTTTTAGTGTTGAATAACAACTGATTAGCTCCCAAAATGAAGACTGGTTTTCCCTGCTGCTGAAATGCCGGAGTTTGTTCATTCGCTTTCCTAATTAATCTATGTATTCCCTAACCAAGTGGATAATTAATCTCGCTTGAAGAAACGGATGAACAACCGGATTTCTATACAAATGCATGACCTTTGACTTGCAATTATGAACTCTCAACCCTTGGCTTACCAATGGTACTGAGAGGACTTGCTCAATGTCAAAAGTAGTTCAACAAGTTGGTTTTGACTAACTTGTAACTGCCTGTTGACCGAATGTTGAGTCTAGAGATCGTTTTATCGAGTTGTCTAAACTCACTTTGGTTCAACCTACCCTAAAGAAAGTGCTTACCAAAACGAGATTAAGTCGGTCAATAACCACCTAACCATCGCTCTAGTCGTGCATCGATTGCCTCATGTATGCTTTTCCAGCATAAGTGATTGGGTCGAGCCATGTCTAGTGCCCGATAAAATGGACTAGTTGCAAAGTCCGCATTTTTAGATCCCTCCACTAGTGATTTTTCTTGAATCAATATCGCCTTTCGTGAATTTGGATTCCCTGGCTAACACAAGTTGACAGTGATGTTATTCGACATTCACACTCGTCTCGTGTGCTATGAACTTACTGTAACCACTTGTTGGTAAACCTCTTCTTGTGTGTTTTACCCAAGATGGTGCATCTGATTCTATTTGGGTAAAGTTGCATAATTGCCACCCAACAGACTCAGATAGTACAGTGTCATCAGAAAAAGCAAGTTGCACACGTGGAAATGGGAAGATATTGTATGGACTTTATCATGGGATTACCCAGGACTACAAAAGGGTATGACTATCTGGGTTATTGTTGATCGGCTTACGAAAATTTCTCATTTTCTACCAGTCAAGACCGATTCCCAGTTACTGTCTATGCCCAATTGTACATTGCCCGTATTCTTAGTCTGCACGGTGTTCTGAAGACCATAGTGTCGGATCATGGATCGCAATTCGTATCCAAATTTTGGGATGAACTTCATAAATCCCTGGGTACTGAGTTGCTCCACAGTTCGGCCTGTCATCCTCAAACCAGTGGACAGACGGAGAGGGTAAACCAAATACTAGAAGATATGCTACAGGCATGTGTTCTGGAATTCCCACAGAAATGGGGTGAAAGTTTGCCCTTAGCGGAATTCTCGTATAATAATAGCTATCAGAAAGTATCAAGATGGCACCCTTTGAAGCTCTGTATGGGCGACAATGTCGAATCCCGCTAAATTGGTCTGAACCTAGAGAAAGATACTTCTTTAGGCCTGATAGGGTGAAAGAAGTCGAAGAAAAGGTTCAGAGAATTATTCATAGTATGAAGAAAGCTCAGACTCGACAAAAGAGTTATGCAGACCGACGACGACAACCCTTATGCTTTCTGGTAGACGATTATGTCTACTTAAAAGTTTCACCAATGAAGGGTGTATCGCGTTTCGGGATTAAAGGGAAGCTTGCACCCAGGTACATTGGTCCATTCCTGGTGACTGAGCAATGTGGACCAGTGGCGTACCAGCTTCAACTACCCGAAACATTGTCTGCTGTGCATAATGTGTTCCACGTGTCACGATTGAAGAAGTGTCTTCGGGCTCCCGATCGAACCGTTGAAGTGACTGATGTTGTCCTGGAACCAGATTTAACATACTCGGAACGTCCTATTCGAGTTCTGGATCAAAAGGACAGGGTTACCCGAAGAAAGACTCTCAAGTTCTACAAGATACAGTGGAACCAGCATTCTGAAGATGAGGCTACATGGGAAACCCAAGACTTCCTAGATAAGAATTTCCCAGGCTTTCTAGCCTCTTGTAAGTTGTAAAGTTTGTATAGCTGTGTAATAAAGGAATGAACCCCCACACCACCCTTGCCTTGTACCAGAAATAAGGAAATAAAAATGTGACACATTTCCTTTTCCATTACTCACCCTAGGACTTTAAATCTCAGGACGAGATTCTTTTATGGGGGAAAGAATGTAACACCCCTGGTGTTACTATAACTAAAACTTGAGCATGACATCATCAGCATTGGCATTGCATATGTTTGACACACCTAGAGTGCATTCACTAGGCAAAAATTTCAAACAAGTTGTATTGTTTTAATGTTTTACAAATAGGACCCTGGTTAAAGGACTTAACCCTAAATAGTGGTCAAAGGGGGTAAAACTTAACCCAAGTTGAGAAAAACCTTAGGGCTTTTGGGAAAGTCATAAAATATCCCCAAAAACCAAGTTGAATCACATTTATACCCTAGGGATACTAAAGACCCTAATCAGAACCCTGGAAAACCCTAAACCAAACCCTAGGGACCTATGTGCAAAATTAGTCCACTTTTGGACTAAAGTGCAAAAATCAAGTCAAATAAGTGTCTTAAGGTATTTGGGTCACTCATATGTGAATTTGCAAGCCAAACCCTGAGTTTTGGACTTATTTGCAAAAGAGCCCTAATTGAACTCTTTTGATTAAGTCTGAAATTCAGTGTATTGTGCCCATCTTTGTGACCTTGTAACTTCTAAACAAAAGGGTTTTTGCCCTAGGTCACCACATCAATTTTACAAACCTATTATAGGAGAACAACTTTGATGCAGACATCCCTTTGGGCTGTGGCACAAAAATTAGAGAAAAACTTGCTCCAAGTAGCTCTGTCAGAACAGTTTCAGAAAACTGAAACTGAACCTAAGGTTAAAATAAGGTTCCAGTGAGGTGAGTGCAAGTTTGATGCGCCATATCTTTGGATTCCCTCGGTCTTGACCCAAATGTCATGTATAAGAATTGAAGACTGTTGAATCAAGAACAAACTTTATTAAGGAATCTTGCCCGGTTATTCACAAGAATTATGAGAACTAGTCGATGGAAGGAGGTCGGTTCAGGCGACTGACGAAGATATCCCATGGTACAGTAGTCTCAATGGATCAGACCGCCAGCTAAGTTCGCCGTCGTTGATTGCCGCCCGGATTCGTGCGTGGTATGGGGTGGATAACGCCGGGAAAAGGGTGACTCATACGTGGCGCTATCTCCCGAGCTCGGCCGGAGTGATTCACCAGCGACCACCGCATCAGTCGTTTCCGCCGTCGTGTCACTCGCATCTCAATTCTACCTCACTGTGCTCCTTTACTACGTGGTCGTCATGCGTTGGCGACGTGTTTCGTGACCGCGGATAGTTAGCCAGGGCGTCGTGCCTTTAAATAGTGCTGGGAGCTGCGGCGAGGTACTCACAGTTCTTCTGTGAGCTCGGGTAAAAACCAAAATTCGCAGTGTCTCCTCCCCCACTCTCCAAATTGGTTGTACGCGGGGAATCCGTGGTCCTTTACGACCGTGTAGCCAAAATCCCATCCCCCAATTTCACCCAGAGTCGACGCGACATCATTTTCCCCTTTTCTCTGTCACCAGTGAGCACGAAACTCCGCGATCCGTGGCCGGACCGCTCTGGTGAGTCATTGCCAGAGGTACTCGTGGGGAAGAAATAGAAACCTGAGGACATTTCTGCAAATCGTCAGTGACTTAGTACAATAGTGAATGGACCTATTTCGGTTTAGCTGTTAATCTGAGGGCTTTTCTGCATAATATCCAGCAGGCGCGCGGGCGCGAGCGTACGCAGGCGCGTGACCTTATTCCCTGTGTTGCTGGGCCGCCTGGGCTAAAGTGGCCCAGTACTGTCGATTCGTTTTTATTTTTCTTTTTCTTCCAGAAACAAATAAATTGTAGAAAATTACAGAAAATTACTAAAATTGTGAAACTAATTTTCCTAGGCTTGTTAATTTCCCTAGAATTTAATAAAAATAGTTTCATGATTTTTAGGATAAATAAGGAATTTTAGAGCATTTAAAATAGCTTAAAGAAGTAATTCTGGATTTTTAAAAGAAAAATGGTAATCCCAAAACTGCTCAAAATTTTTATGTGAACTTCAAACAATATTTAGAAGCCTTGGGTAGAGTTTGAATTGATTTGGACCTTGTTTGATCACTAAACCCAAAACCAACCCCCCCTGCCCTATGAACTCCTTTACTGACTCCGGAAACCCTAGGTTCTCGGAGTACCGTGAAGGAAAGTTGTACTCAAGACTTAGATAATAAGTTTATATTATCTTTGCATCCTCATGAGCATCCCATGGCATTCATTCTTATACCTATATGGTTATATTTAGAGAACGAAGGAGAGAGTGAAGTGACTGAAGAGAAGACACCACCACCACCTTTGGAATCTCGGGCAAGGACTTGGCTCTACTTCGACAACTGCGAGTCCGAGCCTGACTCACCTACTAACGAAGGCAAGCCCCGGTGCATGCAACCCCTTTCCTTGTGTTTTTAAAATACTTTTCGCCCACTTTAAGTCTAGTGAAATGTGCATTAGGTTCATAGGAATTGCTTGAAACCCTTTGATGCATTGCTTTCCTTGATATCCATACCTTTATAGATACTTCTGTGAAGTATCAAAATTATGATTTACAAAGATGCTTAGCCTTGCTTAGATCTTGTGGATAGAGGTTGTCCTCAATTTAACCCGGGAGAGGATGGCTTCTACCTGCAAGAATATTTTCACTGGAGCAATGGTGGGATCTTACTGCAAAGCTCCCTGTGATGCTCTTTTCATCCTTGGGAACAGAAACAATCCTAAGGATGGAAGTATGTAAATCGAGACTTGGGGTAGGAACAGGTGATGTTCTACCCAGGTTGATTAAGGATTAACGCGTATGTAGGCTTGATGATCGAGGACCCTTTAACTGGTCACATGCCTCGTCATGGGTAAGCCTTGCCTCGGGCAGACTAAGGCCGGAATAAGATAACACGAAATGGGCGTGGAGCGGTGGCGAGAGTAGCGTGTACCCTCCGTGGCAAGAGGCTGGACGGTGGTGTATCTGTGCTCTCGGTTTGCGTGAACCTGATCCGGTCTTAAGAACCCCGGTGGCGGGTTGACATATGCAAGGGTTAAGTGCTACATATGTCGTGTGATTGGAGATCCTCAGCTGAGTATAATCGATTCGGATCGCCGTACCTTCGCGGTTATGAAGACTTGGTCACTGCCCTGCAACCTAAAGTCAGGATGTGAACACTATGGATAAAAATGATGTTGTATGAATGAGATGTTAAAATTAGACTAGATGCAAATAGAGTCTATTAATACTTAATATGGCATTAAAAGATTGAAAGTAAGGACTCACTTTAGTAAGCTGCTTCTGCAAAAGTATAAGTTGATTTTTGCTAAAGCCTCTCCTTGACTCCTATTTATCCAGCATACCCTTGAGAGTCTTTTCCTTAGTCGGGTAAGACTTGCTGAGTAATTCCATACTCAGGGTTTATCCCTTTGTTGTTTTTAGGTGAGGAAGCGACAAATTTTTGTTGCTTTTGCTCCAAGGTGGTATCTAATGAAGAAAAACAAGAATGAAGATACGGGAGGACTTGGTCCTCCACATAGGCTCTTTTTGTTTGATAGTTATTGGGAGGAGTTTTTGCCTTTGATATGTGTACTCAGCACTCGTTTATAGCTCTGGTCTGTAATAAGTAACTTGATCTTACTTTCTAAATAAAGGTAAGTTTATGTAATTGCTTCCGCACTTCTATATCTCCGATGTTCTGTAATGTCTGCAAGACGGGTGAAACGTTCCTGGTAAGGTCGGAAAAGGTACCGAGCTTGTCAAGTGACTTAGGAACATCTATAGGGTGTCTGATGTCTGTTAGACAAGGACAACTGTAGGTGGGCCTAATTACTTGGGAGGTTCCGTCACAAACTCCAAGTTCATACTTATGCTCTTATTGCCTTTTTGCTCTTAATTAACAATTTTGGTGAGGCAATGGGGTTAAAGGGCTGAGAATGATCCCATTTTGGTGCTTAATGCCAAAGGGGGAGAAATTAAGGCCAAAGCAAATGGATCAGCTACCACTTGAGAATTTTGAAAATAAT
Source organism: Zea luxurians (assembly GCA_029449295.1). Lineage (NCBI taxonomy): Eukaryota > Viridiplantae > Streptophyta > Magnoliopsida > Poales > Poaceae > Zea > Zea luxurians. Next base: position 113,825,438 of record JAOPSE010000006.1, on the reverse strand, counting down.
AGAGTTAGAACTTTTGATTTGTCCAAAATACTCTTATTGCAAAATTTAGTGTCTTGTGGGGGAGAATTTTTTATCATGGGAAAAAGGGGGAGTTTTTGACACTTGATCAAATTTCACTCTTGGATTATCTCTCTTTGTGCCCAAACCAGTGAGTTTGACTTAGAGATAGGAAAATGAATTTGATTTGCAAAAACAAACCAAGTGGTGGCAAAGAATGATCTAAATATGTCAAAACTTGTGCAAAGACAATTTTGTTCTCAATTGCATTGATGTTGCACTTCTTTTGGTTGCTTTTGGATGTGTTGGCATAAATCACCAAAAAGGGGGAGATTGAAAGGGAAATGTGCCCTTGGGCAATTTCTATTATGTTTTGGTGATTAAGTGCCCAACACATTTAATTAAGTTCTTATGTGCTAAATAAAGAGAAAAGTGCAAATCAAGACATGAGGTATGTTTCTAGACTTAGTACATTGTTTTGAGTACTAACATATTTTGTCTAAGTGCTAGAAACAGGAAAAGAAAGAATTGCAAAAGAGGTGGCTGTGTGCAGCCAACTTCAGCTCGGCTTGGCACACCGGACTGTCCGGTGGTGCACCGTACAGTGTCTGGTGCGCCAGGCTAGACTCCGGTGAAAAGGCCGCTCTCGGGAAAAGTTTGGCGGCGTACGACTATAATTCACCGGACTGTCCAGTGGTGCACCGGACTGTCCGATGAGCCAACGGTCGCCAGTGCAACGGTCGGCCACGCAATCCGCGGACGACGCGTGGCCCGCACCAACGGTCGGCAGGGGGCATCGGACAGTGTCCAGTGCGCCAATTGGCCCAAAGCTGCAACGGTCGTCTGCGCCAGAAAAGGAAGGAGATCAGCACCGGACCTTCTACAGTGATTGTCCGGTGGCGCACCGGACTGTCCGGTGCGCCACTCGACAGAAGGCAAGGATAGCCTTCCTTGTTGATCTTCAACGGCTCCTAGCTGCCTTGGGGCTATAAAAGGGACCTCTAGGCGCATGGAGGAGCAACACAAGCTTACAAGAAACATTCTAAGACTCCAATACTCCAACTTCACGCATTCGATTCTTTGAGATAGTGACTTGAGCTCCATTTAAGTTGTGAACTCCATGTGTTGTGTTTTGAGCTCGAGTTGTGACGTGTGCGCGTGATTGTGCTGTGGATTTGAGTCTTGTGTGTGTTGCTCTCCTCTCCCTTACTTCTGTGCTTCTTTTGTGATCATCATTGTAAGGGCGAGAGGCTCCAAGTTGTGGAGATTCCTCGCAAACGGGAGAAAGACTAAGAAAGGAAAAACCGTGGTATTCAAGTTGATCATCGGATCACTTGAAAGGGGTTGAGTGCAACCCTCGTCCATTGGGACGCCACAACGTGGAAGTAGGCAAGTGTTACTTGGCCGAACCACAGGATAAAATCGTGTCTCTTGTGTGCTTTCTCTTTGATTGTCTGTGTTCACAAGAGTTCGTTTCAAGCTACTTAGCCGTTCTAACTTTCATATCTAAGTTTTGTGGCTATTAGTGTTGAATTTTACAGGATCACCTATTTACCCCCATCTAGGTGCTCTCAATGACCAGTGTTACACCATACATGTCTAATGCATTATAGCCCTTCTCAGATTGTTATGCAACCTCTCTGAGTACCCTCTCCTTTAGGATGTTTGGTGGCACACCAAATGTGTATGGTGCTTTATGAATCTCCCCAAGCATGATGCATACCTCTCTGAGTGTCGTATTTGGTACCCCATCTAGAGCGACGCCCGGTGCACACCTTAATGTCTGGTGGCACTATGTTTTGTAGCCCTTCCTTCAGCATATTGCTACTCCTATTCAGTGTCCTATCTGGTGCCTCACTAGAGACGTCTTGTGCTATTGAGTAGCTTAATCAAACAACAAAACTGAATAATCAGTTGGGCCTCAGTCTATTTCCCTAATAGACAGGTTGTAACATAAGCATACCAGCGTCACTAGAGTCGATGGTAGTTGATATAGTCTTTGTATTCATTCCACTGAATGCCATGTAGTAAAGTGGCATTGTCGATCACCTCCTCAGAAAAGAGGCTAAATCGTCAAGTAGTGGGGAGAAGAAAGAACAATCAATTATATGGACGACGCTTCTTTAAAACCTAACTATTGATCTTCACCTGAGCAGATGAACTCATAAGCGGTGTCGATTTTGGAGGCCTGCTTACCCTATTCCCATGAGCGTGAGAACCGAAATAGTTAACACAATAGTATTCCTATTGATCAATTTTTAAAGTTTAACTAGATCTATAGAAAATACAACTATTTTTGCTATGTTTTCTTCACGATCTCAACATTGTTACCACTTATCTTGGAACGCTCGGTCACCAAATCCCAATGCCTTTGCTTGACTTATCATTCGTTATCTTAACTTATTCAACAATGTCTACATTGTCTCCTCGTGTACACTTACTCGGCTATGTTGCCAAATATTAGCCTTCCATGGTCCTTCTGGGCACCTCGGTCCCTAGTTCTAAGCCTCGCTATTCGTTGTTTACGGTTCTTGATGCAACTTAGGCCCCGATTGTTTGGAGCTTTTTCAGTTTCTAGTCACCAAAATGTGCTGCGGACTGCCAAACGTCCTAGATTTTCAGCTCGCTTCTGTAAGAATCGATTTGGTAAAAACCGTCCAAAATCAACATGAACACATAATGAGTCGAGTTGTCACGACAGCTGGAATCTATCAATTTTTAGATCTTAAACCCTTTAGACCACTTCATCTTCCTCGCACGTAATCCCCCCGATACTCAGATTATTTACACAGCCAGATTCTCTCAACAGCTAGATTGTCAGAAAAGCTGGTTAGAAAAAAGCTAAATCAAACAGACCCTTAATGTATCGGCATAAAGCTCGATCACTTCTCAACAATCAACATTCATCATCTAGCCAAGTACATGCAGGATCTACGGTGTATGGATGGCAGTAGTAAGCGGACCTACAGACGGTCTACGGACGATAGTGCGTGGTGCGCCCGGCGTCCTCCTAATTCCCAACGGTGAGAGGGAGACGGCAAAAGCGTGACAACGTACTGAAGTGATGGAGTGCTCCTGCACCTCCGGCTCCACAGCTTTCACGGCTTTCCTTCGTGCAGAGGCCGCCAACCATGTGAGCGGAGCGCAGGGCAGGAGCAGCACACTGTACTGTGCTGTGCTCCACCTCCACCTCCGCTACTGCTCCACCTGCTCGATACACACACGGATGAAGCCCATCAAGGTCCAGGGTACATCCGCCATCAGTGATCAGTCTATCACATCCTAGCTCAGTACGAGAGTCGCCTTACACTGACCAGCGTACTAGCTCTCTTGAATCGTTGAACTAGTGGTAATGCTAGCTGCCGACTGCGCGCAATTGCATTGTTCTCTTTTCTTGCAAAATCAAAATCCATCCAAAAAATTATGCTGCCATGCTATGGTATCTATGTCTACCACATTATCACCTAGAAGGCTACAGTAGCACCGGAAGAACCATCAGATTACACTCGCATCCTACTCGTCGTCGTCGTTTGAGCACCTACTTAATGATGTGGCTTCCTCTTATTCTATGCAAGGATGGAGTACTCTCTACAGGCTAATTTGGTCACTACTACAGTAAACCTCTGTACAGGCGGTCCGGTTAGCCTCTACACAGGCGGTTCCAGCAACCGCTTGTGGTGCACCGACTGTGATGTAAAACAACATCACAGGCGGTCAATCAAAAACCGCTTGTGATAGACACACATCACAGGCGGTCCGGTTTAAAAGAACCGCCTGTGATAGACACACATCACAGGCGGTCTAGTTTAAAAGAACCGCTTGTGATAGACACACATCACAGGCGGTTTTAAATATAAGTCCGACTGTATTTCAATATACAGATTCCAGATTCGTATTTAGATTCCAGATTCATATACAGAATTAATAACAGATTCAAACACAGATTCAAACACATATTCCACATATTCATCCACATATCAAGTTCCATACACATATTCATCCACATATCAAGTTCCATCATACACATATTCATCCACATACAGGTTCCATACACATATTCATCCACATATCAAGTTCCATCATACACAGATTTATACACATATCAAGTTGCATAACAACTCAACATCTCAAAGTTCCATAGATAACTAAACATCTAAAGTTCCTAACTAAAGATTTAAACACTGTGTGATATCGTGTACAAACTTAGTTCTGGGAATTGTTGCAAATTTCCATTTGTATTGTAGAATAGCCCTTGTTGATGAAGAACTTCACGGCGCATAAAGTAAAGCAAGTCTTTTACAACCTTAGCCACGCCGACGGAAACCATATCTCTTTCTAACCATTCAGCATTGATCTTGGATTTAGGAACCTGCAATGAAAGCAAAAAGCAAGCAGTACTAAGAGTAATGTGATGAGCAACAATATAACATAAAAATTGCAACATAGACAATGATAGCGAACTTACATCCTCACGATTGACCATGTAATGGAAGGTGACACGACACCATTCGCATACATAATAACCGCACAGGACAGTACCCGGAGGTTGTTTGTCACCATATGGAAATAATGATATTGACAAATTAGGCTTGTCCTCTAGATGTTCGCCGCCAAGACCTTTCCAATAAAAACGGTATGCACTGCATATAAGAATAGCATTGTGAGATTAAGAATACATTTGTTAAGTTGTAATAAGTACAAGTGTGCAATAATAATCATACTTATCTAAAATCTTCAAGAAGTCATTATACGTAGCCTTTTCCATTCTCAGTGAGTCGAAGACCACGACTTTACCATGCTTTGGAAAGATCATGATACAAATGTTGTCGGCGTTTCGAGACCGGGGGGTCCCTAAGCCGACGAGTGAAATGTCGCCGCGTGCCCCAGCCCAGATGGGTCGACGCGAGGCCGAGCGCGAAGGGGGGGAAGTGAGGTGGCCGGAGATGGGCGTGAGAGAGGTGGAAATCCCGCGGCCTTCGTGTTCGTCCCGCGCCCAGGTCGGGTGCGCTTGCAGTAGGGGGTTACAAGCGTCCACACGGGAGAGGGAGCGAGCGGCCTCACGCGAGCGCCTGTCTCGTCCTCGTCCCCGCGCGGCCAACCCTCTCTAAGAGGGCCCTGATCCTTCCTTTTATAGGCGCAAGGAGAGGATCCAGGTGTACAATGGGGGGTGTAGCAGAGTGCTACGTGTCTAGCAGAGGAGAGCTAGCGCCCTAAGTACACGCCATCGTGGCGGCCGGAGAGATTTTGGCGCCCGGTTTGTGTGAAGTCGTGGTCGTCGGAGGAGCGCCGGAGCCTGGCGAAGGGACAGCTGTCGGGGCCGTCGAGTCCTTGCTGACATCCTCTTGCTTCCGTAAGGGGGCCGAGAGCCGCCATCGTCAGGGTGCGTGCGGGGCGCCATCATTGCCTATCTGGCGGAGCGAGCCAGATGGGACGCCGGTCTTGTTCCCCGTAGCCTGAGTCAGCTTGGAGTAGGGTAATGATGGCACCTCCTGTTGACGTGGCCGGCCTGCGCCCTAGGTTGGGGCGATGTGGAGGCTCCTCCGAGGTCGAGGTCGAGTCCGTCTTCCGTGGCCGAGGTCGAGTCCGAGCCCCTAGGTCGGGCGAGGCGGAGGCCGTTGGCTGAGGCCAAGGCGGAATTTGAGTCCTGGGGTCGGGCGAAGCGGAGTTCGTCGTCTTCTGGGGCTGAGCCCAGGTCCGAGCCCTGGGTCGAGCGGAGCGGAGTTCGTCGTCTTCTGGGGCTGAGCCCAAGTCCGAGCCCTGGGTCGGGCGGAACGGAGTTCGCCGTCTTCCGGGGCTTAGCCCGAGTCCGAGCCCTGGGTCGGGCGGAGCGGAGTTCGTCGTCTTCTGGGGCTGAGCCCAAGTCCGAGCCCTGGGTCGGGCGGAACGGAGTTCGCCGTCTTCCGGGGCTTAGCCCGAGTCCGAGCCCTAGGTCGGGCGGAACGGAGTTCGCCGTCTTCCGGGGCTTAGCCCAAGTCCGAGCCCTAGGTCGGGCGGAACGGAGTTCGCCGTCTTCCGGGGCTTAGCCCGAGTCCGAGCCCTAGGTCGGGTGGAACGGAGTTCGCCGTCTTCCGGGGCTTAGCCCAAGTCTGAGCCCTGGGTCGGGCGGAGCGGAGTTTCCTATGGTGCCTGCGGCCGGGCCTGACTGCCTGTCAGCCTCACTCTGTCAAGTGGCACCGCAGTCGGAGCGGCGTAGGCGGCGCTGTCTTTCTGTTAGACCGGTCAGTGGAGCGGCGAAGTGACGGTGGTCACTTCGGCTCTGTCGGCTGAGGGGCGCGCGTCAGGATAAAGGTGTCAGGCCACCTTTGCATTAAATGCTCCTGCGGTTTGGTCGGTCGGTGCGGCGATTTGGTCAAGGTTGCTTCTTGGCGAAGACAGGGCCTCGGGCGAGCTGGAAATATGTTCGCCGCTGGAGGGGGGCCTCGGGCGAGGCGGAGATCCTCCGGAGTCGGCTGCCCTTGTCCGAGGCTAGGCTCGGGCGAGGCGCGATCGAGTCCCTCGAATGGACTGATCCCTGACTTAATCGCACCCATCAGGCCTTTGCAGCTTTATGCTGATGGGGGTTACCAGCTGAGAATTAGGAGCCTTGAGGGTACCCCAAATTATGGTCCCCGACAGTAGCCCCCGAGCCTCGAAGGGAGTGTTAGCACTCGCTTGGAGGCTTTCGTCGCACTTTTTTGCAAGGGGACCAGCCTTTCTCGGTTGCGTTTTGTTTCGGTGGGTGCGCGCGAGCGCACCCGCCGGGTGTAGCCCCCGAGGCCTCAGAGGAGTGGTTTGACTCCTCCGAGGTCTTAACGCCTCGCGCAATGCTTCGGCTGGTCTGGTCGTTCCCTCATGCGAGCTGGCCGTAGCCCGGGTGTATGGTCGGGTCCCAAGTTCTCGGGCTGGTATGTTGACGCTGTCAACGGTTTGGCTGGAGCCGGGTTTGCGATAGCAGCCCCCGAGCCTCTGCACAGGGCGAGAGGGCGATCAGGGACAGACTCGACTTTTTTACATACGCCCCTGTGTCGCCTTTCCGCAAGGAGGTGGGGGGGAGAGCGCCATGTTGCCCTCGGTGGGCGCCGAACATGGTGTCTCCGGTGAGCTGCAGGCGGGTGATCCGAGCGGACGTTCGTGCCCCATTCGTTAGGGGTCGGCTAGAGGCCCAGAGGCGCGCCCAAAAGTACCTGTGGGTGATCTGCCGGACCCGGTCCCCTGGCGACGGGGTCCGAGGGCACGATGCCTCCCTCTGATGGGATTCCGTTACAAGATCGTTCCCGCTGGTCTCGGAAATGTCCTAGGGTACCTCGGGAGCGCAGCCCGAGCCTTGGTTATGTATCGAACGTACCCATGGTCATCCCTCGCTCTGTGTCTGAGGCGGCTGTGAACCCTTCGGGGGCCAGCCTTCGAACCCCTGATCAGTAGTGGGCGCGGAGCCCGAGTAGCCTGAGGCGACCGTTGAACCCTTCCGAGGGGCCGGCCTTCGAACCTCTGACTAGTAGTGGGTGTGGAGCCCACGTGCTCTGAGGCGGCTGTTGAACCCTTCCGAGGGGCCAGCCTTCGAACCTCTGATCAGTAGGGAGGCTCGGAGCCTGGTTCCTTCACGGGGAAGGATCCTTTTCGGGGTATCCCCCTTTCCCGGTCCCTGTTGCAAGAGAGAGAAAGAGGAAAAAAGGAAAAGGATACGAAATCGAACGACGCGGCGTACCTTTTTTTGACGCGGTCATTATGGCGAAGGCGAAACGTCGCTCGCTTCTCTTGCCAGAGGCGCCGCCTGTCCCGCCGCGGAGTTAATGCGACGGGGCGAGTGGTTCGCGGGGCGGCCGTTTCGCGTGCGCGAGCCGTTCGAGGAACGGCTGTTTCGCTTCGTGTTTTTGAATCCCGCGGCCGGTCCGGGCAGAACGTTGAATCGGTCTCGCCTTGGTCTTTATATACTCGGGGGAGGGTCTGGCGATGGTTCTTTGCTCCGCCTCCTGCCTCCCTCTTAGGTTTTCGCAACCCTAGAGACTTAGCCAGAGAAAAGTAAACCGCCCACCCTGTCCCTTGCGCCGCCACCCCTTCTGCTCGGTGATGGCCGACCGGGTGACCATCGTCTCGCCGCGCGACCCATGGCCTTTCTCCACAGTGACGGTGGGTGATCTGGAGGATCTTGTTGCTGAGGGTTTACTTCGCCCTCTCTCTGATGAGAGGCGGCCGGAATGGATTCCCCCCGTGAGCGGAGCCGCTCCGTCCCCACCGCCGGGGTACATCGTGAGCTTCGTCTCCTTCCACGAGCGGGGATTTGGTGTGCCGGCGAGCTGCTTTATGCGGGCGATCCTGCACCACTACGGGGTGGAGCTGCACAACCTCAGCCCCAACTCCATCTCGCAGGCCGCCATCTTCGTAGCGGTGTGCGAGGGGTACATGGGGATCGCCCCCCACTGGGACTTGTGGACTCATCTCTTTTTCGCGGAGCTTTTCGCTTCGCCGACGGGGGAGAGAAAGGTCCGCGCGGCAGTGCGGGCCGGCGACTGCATCCTTCAGCTGAGGCAGTCGCGGGCGTCGCTGTATATTCCTGCCATCCTCGCGTCCTCGAACAAAGGGTGGCAGCGCCGGTGGTTCTACCTCCGGAATGACGGCGAGTTGCTCCCGCCATTTTCCCAGCGAGTAGTCACCGTCGCCGCCGATGCTTGGCGCCACGGGACTCCGCACGAAAGACAGAAGAACCTCGAACCCCTTCTCAAGGCCTTGGAGGCGTTGCGGAAAGGGGGACTCACCGCTGCGGGGGTGATTGCCGCCATCCACCACCGGAGGGTGCTTCCCTTGGCGGAGCGACGGTTGCCGCTCTGGGAGATGACACCGGAGGCTGACTTGGAGGGCTCGTGGATGTCCTCGGATCCTCTTCCCTTCGACGTTCTCCACGGGCGGGTGGCCATCGCGTTGGGGAAACCGGACCCCAGCGCCTTCTCCCAGCCTTTGATGCGCCCTGACCAAGGGTGCGTGACTCTGGTGAGTGTCCGCTCCTTCCTTCCTCTTGTATCGGGTTGCTCCTGGTTCTTACGGTCGGGATTTCCATCCGTCTTCAGGAGGTAGGGTGGCACAAGCCTTCTCTGCCACGGGTCCCACAGGATGCGGTGGACCGAGCAGCGCGGCTGGTTGCCGCGGAGGAGAAGAAGAAAAAGAAGGATGCGGAGAAGGCCCGGGCCCGCGAGCGGACGCGGGCTCGAGACGCCTTGGAAAAGCTCCGTCGTCGGCAGGAGAGGGAGGGGCTCCCGAGGGAGCCGTCGCCGGAAACGCTTGATGACGACGACGATGACGAAGATGATGACGAGGAAGACGACATGGCTGCCCGCCTCGGCTTCAGCCCTGGCTTGAGGTTAGGCCAGGAGCCGTCAAGCCAGCCCCCGAGTGGACTGATGCCGTCAGTCCCCGGAGTCGGGACGCCGAGGTCCCGGCCCGAAGAGCGGGGGCAGACCGAGAGGGTACTTGACCCCTCGGCTGGGGGAGTTGAGGCGACCGCGGGGAGCCAGGCCGAGGCGTCTGTTCCCCGAGAGCCGTTGCCCACGCCGGCAGCGCAGGAGAGCGACCCTCAGGCCGCCGTGGTGGTGCCTGGGCAGTCCGCCTCCCGGGCGTCCAAAGCGCCCAAAGCAAGGGTGGTGCCGAAGCTGCCGACGAAGCGGACCTCGGCGGCGGCTTCGGGGGTCGAGATCCGAGAGACCTCCCCTCAAGCACGGTTGATCATGGCCCGGAGCGGGTAAGTATCTTGGAACGTCTTCGTCCCGGCTTTTCATTCGTATGTCCCGACCGTGATTTTTCTTTTCTCCTCAGCAAGCGGAGCCATGGCCTGACCGATCTGGCTCCCCGAAAGGCCCTTAAGACGGCGTCGGCTTCCGCAGCCAGCGCCGCTCCGGGCCTTGCCGTTCAGCTGACCTTCTCGCAAGGCGCTCCACAGAAGGGGGCTCAGGCGGCACCAGTCGCCGTGGAGCGAGTTTCCGAGGCCGGCTCTTCTGCCGAGGCGGCCATCGTGCTAGGGGAGGTGGCTGACGCGGACGTGGCCCCGGCCCCAACGGACGTGCCGGCGGTGCTGGCACCTGCTGCTACTGAAGCCGCTGTCGTCCCAGTCGAGGAGCGACCTGTCGCTGCCGAAGCTGAGACGGCCGAGGCGTCGGTGCTTGGTGCCTCGGAGGAGGGGGGCGTGGAGACGCGATCCGTCCCGCCGAGCGGCAGCCTTGTCGCTGTGCGGCGGAGCTCCGAGGGTCGGCGCCAGTTGCTCCGGTTCCGGACCCGCGAGGCCTCGGATCCCTTCTTCGTTCTCGACGACGAGCGGGAGGAGCAGTCCTGGGACGAGCTCCGCGAGTGTGCCGAAGCAACGGCGGGGTCGCTCCGGTCGTCGCTGGAGGTTTTCTGCAGGGACGTCCCCAAAATCCTCCAGGTAACAGTTTCAAGCATACCTTTTCTTTTTTGTGGCCAAGGCGTCTTTCGTGATGCCCCGCTTCCTTTCCTCAGGACCTGACGGATCTGAGCGCCGCCAAGTCGTCGTTCATCCGCCACGAGGTCGACGTCTGGGGCTCGCTGCGATCCCTGAGGACCTCGCTCGCCGGGGCTACTGCGCGCCTCTCTCAGCAGGGCGCCGAGGCGGTGGACCTTCGATTGCTCTGCACCGATCTGAGAGCCGAGGCGGCAGCGGCACGCGTGGAGGCGGCAGCGGCGCGCGCAAAAGTGCAACGACAGCAGTCGGAGTTCGACCGGATCGTCGATGAGCAGGACCAATCTCGGGGCCGAGCTGCCGAGGCCGAAAGCCGGGCTGGAGCCCTTGCAGCCGACCTAGCCGTAGCCCAGGTCGCAGCCTTGGAGCAGCGTGCCCGAGCCGAAGGTACGCCTTGGCCATTTTCGGTTTTCGTTTCAGCTTGTTTCCTCCGCTTGTGTTTGAGATCTTTTGTTCTGGCTGTTCGCAGAGCTCGAGTCCGCCCTTGATGAGTCCGCCAAGGCGTTTGCCGAGGCGCTTGCCGGGGCGGCCAGGCAGAGGGAGGCCGACCACGTGGCCATGTCCGAGGCCGTCTCGGACTTCTGCCGGGTCCTCGGCTCCGGCGACGTTCCCTCAGGAAGCTCCCCTCAAAGTCGCCTGCAGGCTTTGGGCGATCATGTGCGCGGCAGACTCCGCGAGGCGTTACACCACGGCGTCAGGCGGGCCTTCGCCGTGCTCGCTTCCCACTACATCGTGGACCTGGAGCGGGTCAGCGAGGTGTATTGCCTTCCTGACGAAGATGAAGCCGCCCTGGCAGAAGTCCGGAGGCTCGATGCGGCCGCCGCGGGTCCGAGCGCAGTGCTGGTGACCACCTTCGAGGTAGAGATCCTCCCGCCCACGCCATCGTCCGAAGCCGGGATGGACTTTGCCGAGGGTGGGGACGAAGCCGAAGGCGTGGCTCCTTCCCGTGGCGACGCCTAACTCTATCGGAGCAGTTTCTGTTGGATGCACGTGTGTCTTTCTGCGGCCGCTGAGGCCTGAACACTTTATTACCGTTGCATAAAGTCGTGCTCCTTTCCCTTTCATTTTGCGTGTCCGGCCCCGCCTGTCAGTAGCAGGGTGGCTTCCCCAAGTAGGGGTCACTTTTCGTGGCGGGTGACGAGTGAGGTGTCCGTAACCCAGAGGCGTAGGAGTCCCTCGGCTCAGTCAACCTTGCCACTTACATGCACCCGCGTTCGCTCCTTGGGGTCCTGCTTCCGACATAGCCGGGGGAACGCCAAAGCCTTTTCGATTGAAAAATTTGACACAGAGGGGTTTCCCCCTTTTTAGCCCCCGAGGGAGGGTCGGGCTCTGCCGAGGCAAGGCTGACCCTTCCTTGATGACTAAAACTTGCGTGGGGGCAAGGTAAGCGAACAACTTGAAAGCATCTTAAGGGTAGAGGCGACGTAGCTGCTAGACGTCCGAAGTGTTGGTGCAGACCTCGCCTTGACTGTCGGCCAGCTCGTTTGTTCCGGGCTTCAGAACTTTGGCGATGACAAGCGGCCCTTCCCAGGGGTGCGTGTAGCCCCCGGGTGTCTCCAACAAGGGCTCGGGGTGCGGTGGTGGAGCTCCTTCCCATCCCCCAGCAAGACGAACGACTTGGCGCGCCGCGCCAACCGCCGAGCTTTGGCTCTGTCGAGGGGTAGCTCTCCTCGGTGGAGATATTGCAGGTACGGAGTCTGCCAGCTTCGATTAGGCGTGACCCCGCCTCGCTCCTCCTCGACGCGCAATGCCTCGCCCTCGGGTGCCGAGGGTGCCTCGGGCCGAGCTGAGGGTGACTCTGGCTGTGCCGATGATGCCTCGGACTGAGCCGAGGGTGCCTCGGGCTGGGCCGAGGGTGCCTCGGGTTCGGGCGTGCCATCGATTTTGATGGAGGGTTGACGCAGGTCTCGGGAGCAGGCTTCCGGGGGAAACGTTATTTGCCCCGAGGCGGTACAGAGGCAGGCCCCTTTTGCCGAGGTGCGGGATGAAAAGGCTGAGGGCCGCAAGACATCCCATGACTCTCTGTACGCCTTTCAAGTCCTTGATGGGCCCCATGCTGGTGATGGCTGCGATCTTCTCCGGGTTGGCTTCGATGCCCCGCTTGGAGACGATGAACCCCAAGAGCATGCCTCGTGGCACCCCGAAGACATACTTTTCGGGATTGAGCTTGACGCCTTTCGCCTCTTTGATGAACCCTGCCGCCATTAGCTTGTGGACCTCCTCGCCTATGGCTCTACGATTCTCCTTGTCGAATCGGTGCAGAGGCTGCTTGACGGGTCGGGCTCCGGCTTGGATGTCCAGCGAGTGCTCGGCGACATCCCTCGGTATGCCGGGCATGTCCGAGGGACTCCATGCAAAGACGTCGGCGTTCGCGCGGAGAAAGTCGACGAGCACTGCTTCCTATTTGGGATCGAGCCCGGAGCCGATCCGGACTTGCTTGGAGGCGTCGCTGCTGGGGTCGAGGGGGACGGACTTAACCGTATCCACTAGCTCGAAGTTGCCGGCATGACGCTTCACGTCAGGCACCTCCTTAGAGAGGCTCTCCAGGTCGGCGATGAGGGCCTCGGACTCGGCGAGGGCCTCGGCGTACTCCACGCACTCCACGTCGCATTCAAACGCGTGTTTGTACGTGGGGCCGTCGGTGATGACCCCGTCGGGGCCCGGCATCTTGAGCTTGAGGCAGGTGTAGTTGGGGACGGCCATGAACTTCGCGTAGCATGGCCTCCCCAATACCGCGTGGTAGGTTCCTCGGAACCCGACCACCTCGAACGTCAGGGTCTCCCTTTAGAAGTTGGAGGGTGTTCCGAAGCAGACGGGAAGATCGAGTTGTTCGAGGGGCTGGACGCGCTTCCCGGGAATGATCCCATGGAAAGGCGCAGCGCCCGCCCGGACCGAGGACAGATCGATACGCAGAAGCCCGAGGGTCTCGGCGTAGATGATGTTGAGGCTGCTGCCTCCGTCCATGAGGACCTTGGTGAGCCTAACGTCGCCGATGACGGGGTCGACGACGAGCGGGTATTTCCCCGGGCTCGGCACATGGTCGGGGTGGTCGGCTTGGTCGAAGGTGATGGGCTTGTCGGACCAGTCTAGGTAGACTGGCGCTGCCACCTTCACCGAACAGACCTCCCGGCACTCTTGCTTGCGGTGCCGAGCCGAGGCGTTCGCCGCTTGCCCGCCGTAGATCATGAAGCAGTCGCGGACCTCGGGGAACTCTCCTGCCTGGTGATCTTCCTTCTTGTCGTCGTCGCGGGCCCTGCCACCCTCCGTGGGTGGCCCGGCCCTGTGGAAGTGGCGCCGAAGCATGACGCACTCCTCAAGGGTGTGCTTGACGGGCCCCTGGTGGTAGGGGCACGGCTCCTTGAGCATCTTGTCGAAGAGGTTGGCACCTCCGGGGGGTTTCTGAGGGTTCTTGTACTCGGCGGCGGCGACAAGGTCCGTGTCAGTGGCGTCGCGTTTCGCTTGCGACTTCTTCTTGCCCTTCTTCGTGGCGCCGCGCTGAGTTGACGCCTTGGGGACATCTTCCGATGGGCGGCCCTGGGGCTGCTTGTCCTTCCGGAAGATAGCCTCGACCGCCTCCTGGCCGGAGGCGAACTTGGTGGCGATGTCCATCAGCTCGCTCGCCCTGGTGGGGGTCTTGTGACCTAGCTTGCTCACCAGGTCGCGGCAGGTGGTGCCGGCGAGGAACGCGCCGATGACATCCGAGTCGGTGATGTTGGGCAGCTCGGTGCGCTGCTTCGAGAATCGCCGGATGTAGTCCCGGAGATACTCTCCCGGCTGCTGTCGGCAGCTTTGGAGGTCCCAGGAATTCCCGGGGCGCACGTACATGCCCTGGAAATTGCCGGCGAAAGCTTGGACTAGGTCGTCCCAGTTGGAGATCTGCCCCGGAGGCAGGTGCTCCAACCAGGCGCGAGCGGTGTCGGAGAGGAACAGGGGGAGGTTACGGATTATGAGGTTGTCATCGTCCGTTCCACCCAGTTGGCAGGCCAGACGGTAGTCCGCGAGCCACAGTTCCGGTCTCGTCTCCCCCGAGTACTTTGTGATAGTAGTCGGGGGTCGGAACCGGGTCGAGAACGGCGCCCGTCGTATGGCCCGGCTGAAGGCCTGCGGACCGGGTGGTTCGGGCGAGGGACTCCGATCCTCCCCGCTGTCGTAGCGTCCCCCACGCCTGGGGTGGTAGCCTCGGCGCACCCTCTCGTCGAGGTGGGCCCAACGGTCATGGTGATGGTGCTCGTTGCCGAGGCGACCCGGGGCCGCAGGCGCTGTGTTGCGTGTGCGCCCGGTGTAGACCGAGGCTTCCCGCATGAATCGGGAAGTCGCGGCATGATGTTCCGAGGGGTACCCCTGCCTTCGGGAGGCGGAGCTCTCGGCCTGTCGGACCGCGGCGCCTTCCAGGAGATCCTTGAGCTCTCCCTGGATTCGCCGCCCCTCAGTGGTTGATGGCTCCGGCATCGCGCGGAGGAGCATTGCTGCTGCAGCCAGGTTCTGGCCGACCCCACTGGATGCGGGTGGCGGTCTGACCCTGACATCGTCGGCGATGCGGTGCTGGAAGCCCTGGGGTAGATGACGCATTTCTCCGGCCGAAGGTTGGCTCGCCCATGCCTGCCCGACGTCCCGGCGGATTGGCTCAAGCGCTCCTGCTCCGTCGTCGAGCCTGGCCTGCACCCCGCGGATTTGCTCGAGTTGTGGGTCGTGACCCCCCGCCGGAACGGGGACCACAGCTAGCTCCCGCGGGATGTCAACGCGAGGCACCGGCCTAGGGAGATCACCGTCCTCCGGCATGCCGAGATGGTTGCCTTCGCAGGGACCCCTAGATCGACGTGGAAACATTCGCGGCTTGGGCCGCAGTCCTCGTCGCCGAGGCTACGGCTACCGTCGGAACAGTCGGAAAGGCAGTAGTCGCATGCGGTCATGAAGTCCCGCATGGCACTGGGGTTGCCAAGTCCGGAGAAATCCCAACAGAAGCTGGGCTCGTCGTCTTCCTCGGACCCAGAGGGCCCGTAGGTCGAGACGTCCGTCAGCCGGTCCCAAGGTGACCGCATACGAAACCCCAGAGGGTTCGGACTCGCCCCTGCGAGAGCGTCCGCCAAAGCGGAGCCGCTATGCGGGTTGAGGCTGAATTCGAAAGGCGTGGGATGGGAATCGGTCGGTACCTCTTGGTCGACGGGCGGTGATGAAGTCACGTCGGGGACTGACTGCAACGTCGTCTCAGGTACGAGGGTGACACCCAGCAAGCCTTTCGCGAGCGTGCTGGCGTCGTCCATTTGCTCGGGATTGGCGTGTCGCGGGGAGACAGCGCTCGTCTTCGTCTCAAGCGTGAGGTCGATGCCCGGCGCGCCCCCCGTTGGGGTGCTGGCGTTGTCGGCTCGCTCGACAGCCGACGAGGCGCTGCCTCCTGCTTGGCCTTGGTTGCCCCGCCTCCTCCTCCGACGGTGGGGAAGAGGACGGGGCGAGCTCGAAGGTTGTTCTTCCACCACGCGGGGAAGACGTCGTCGATCCCGCCGCCGGCGGGCGGACTGTCGGCCACCATTGTCGCTGTCGCCCGGCGGTGGAAAGGGTATCATGTCGTAGCCGCCGTCGAAGGACATGAACTCGAGGTTCCCGAAACGGAGCACCGTCCCGGGCCGGAGAGGTTGCTGGAGACTGCCCATCTGGAGCTTGACGGGAAGCTGTTCGTCAACACGCAGCAGGCCCCTACCTGGCGCGCCAACTGTCGGCGTTTTGAGACTGGGGGGTCCCTAAGCCGACGAGTGAAATGTCGCCGCGTGCCCCAGCCCAGATGGGTCGACGCGAGGCCGAGCGTGAAGGGGGGGAAGTGAGGTGGCCGGAGATGGGCGTGAGAGAGGTGGAAATCCCGCGGCCTTCGTGTTCGTCCCGCGCCCAGGTCGGGTGCGCTTGCAGTAGGGGGTTACAAGCGTCCACACGGGAGAGGGAGCGAGCGGCCTCACGCGAGCGCCTGTCTCGTCCTCGTCCCCGCACGGCCAACCCTCTCTAAGAGGGCCCTGATCCTTCCTTTTATAGGCGCAAGGAGAGGATCCAGGTCTACAATGGGGGTGTAGCAGAGTGCTACGTGTCTAGCGGAGGAGAGCTAGCGCCCTAAGTACACGCCATCGTGGCGGCCGGAGAGATTTTGGTGCCCGGTTTGTGTGAAGTTGTGGCCGTCGGAGGAGCGCCGGAGCCTGGCGGAGGGACAGCTGTCGGGGCCGTCGAGTCCTTGCTGACGTCCTCTTGCTTCCGTAAGGGGGCCGAGAGCCGCCATCGTCAGGGTGCGTGCGGGGCGCCATCATTGCCTATCTGGCGGAGCGAGCCAGATGGGACGCCGGTCTTGTTCCCCGTAGCCTGAGTCAGCTTAGAGTAGGGTAATGATGGCGCCTCCTATTGACGTGGCCGGCCTGCGCCCTAGGTTGGGGCGATGTGGAGGCTCCTCCGAGGTCGAGGTCGAGTCCGTCTTCCGTGGCCGAGGTCGAGTCCGAGCCCCTAGGTCGGGCGAGGCGGAGGCCGTTGGCTGAGGCCAGGGCGGAATTTGAGTCATGGGGTCGGGCGAAGCGGAGTTCGTCGTCTTCTGGGGCTGAGCCCAGGTCCGAGCCCTGGGTCGGGCGAAGCGGAGTTCGTCGTCTTCTGGGGCTGAGCCCAAGTCCGAGCCCTAGGTCGGGCGGAACGGAGTTCGCCGTCTTGCGGGGCTTAGCCCGAGTCCGAGCCCTGGGTCGGGCGGAGCGGAGTTCGTCGTCTTCTGGGGCTAAGCCCAAGTCCGAGCCCTGGGTCGGGCGGAACGAAGTTGACCGTCTTCCGGGGCTTAGCCCGAGTCCGAGCCCTGGGTCGGGCGGAACGGAGTTCGCCGTCTTCCGGGGCTTAGCCCGAGTCTGAGCCCTGGGTCGGGCGGAGCGGAGTTTCCTATGGTGCCTGCGGCCGAGCCTGGCTGCCTGTCAGCCTCACTCTGTCAAGTGGCACCGCAGTCGGAGCGGCGCAGGCGGCGCTGTCTTTCGGTCAGACCGGTCAGTGGAGCGGCGAAGTGACGGCGATCACTTCAGCTCTGTCGGCTGAGGGGCGCGCGTCAGGATTAAGGTGTCAGGCCACCTTTGCATTAAATGCTCCTGTGATTTGGTCGGTCGGTGCGGCGATTTGGTCAGGGTTGCTTCTTGGCGAAGACAGGGCCTCGGGCGAGCCGGAAATATGTTCGCCGCTGGAGGGGGGCCTCGGGCGAGGCGGAGATCCTCCGGGGTCGGCTGCCCTTGTCCGAGGCTAGGCTCGGGCGAGGCGCGATCGAGTCCCTCGAATGGACTGATCCCTGACTTAATCACACCCATCAGGCCTTTGCAGCTTTATGCTGATGGGGGTTACCAGCTGAGAATTAGGAGCCTTGAGGGTACCCCTAATTATGGTCCCCGACAAATGTAGTGGTCACTATATAGACATAGACGAAAACACATGTTAAGATCACGATTGCCATAATTTATAGTTCAAAACCATGTCGAGAACTTACTTAAAGTGGTGCGGAGCTATTATTATGTCCTTGCCATGTTGTACATGATTATACATGGCTCGTCCAATGTATGCCGCCATTACCTTCATTTTCTTTCTCTGATTCTGTTTGACGACATTCTCAAATTCAGCATCATCCAAGTCTTTGTATTCTTCTCCATGTCTCTGAGCAACTTCTTTGTAGCGAGCTTGGGATATCATCAACGGGTCAAGAAACCCTGTCTTAAGTTGTTTCTTCTTATCATCCATGTATTGCATCCTACGTGTAAAAGTGTTAATCGTTAGACTCTCGTTTATGTGTGCGTGTACAAAACTAACAAATATGGAAGTTTAGAGGTACTTACAAGCAAAAGAGGGTTAAGTAGTTGGTTTCCATCCTTTGTCGGTGGTACAACGACCAGAGATCGTCAAAGAATAAATGTCGTACAAGATCTATATTATCATTGCTCCAAAATGCATCTTCTGGCACAACAAATGTGAAGTCCTCGAGTTTGTATTTGTTGCTAGCCACCATGTACCACTCATGCATTCTAATCTCCGGAGTAGACAACTTAGAAAGTTGCACCGTCGTCAAGAACGGCCTCCCATTCACAAATTTAGGAGGAACATCCTCCTTCTTGTATATCGAGATATTGGTTTTAAGACGTAATGATTCTCGAGTATGAATCATTCCATCTTCTTCCCATACTTCGAAATTGTCTATTTGGGACCGTGTGCGTACTCCATGAGATGCTGATTCCGCTTTTGATTGATTTGTCATAACACTCCGCAATTTATGCAGGTAGCGTGCCACTGATTCTGATGGTTTCTTGACGTCGTCAGTGGCGATTCGCTGATGAATTTTCTTTGAAATAGTTGGCCCTTCAACATTGGTGTCAACCTTTGCTTCCTTTTTGATGTTTGTGTCGACATTCTGAGGAACAATTTTGTCTACGTCCCCCTCGTCGAGTTCCTTCGCAAGAGGTGATATGAAAGTTTCAACGATTTTTGTGGAGGTCGGTGTCATATTTTCCTGCACCATGGGGTATGGAATGATCGAACTATCTTTCTGTTGCATTGGTGTTGAATTCGGTGTTGGTGACTTATGACGCGTTACACAGCTTAAGATCGGCTCATCACCCAACTTGATGTCGCGTCGATGCCAAAGGACCAACTCGTTCATTGCCTCCTGCAAAGTTATGATCCCCTCAACTGGAAAGTCTATCTCCCAATCTTCACAACCACTATCTGTGATCTCTAGAACTTGGACCACAGCATAGTGTGGCAGGACAGGATTATCCTTGTAGTTAACAAGTCCTGGTTTTACCAAACCAGTAGCAGCTTGTTTTGTTTTTGTCCCAGATCGATTGATTGTAATATGAAGAAAGCAAGGCTTGTCCTCAACAATATCGTCTACAGGGTACTTGGTGAAGTCTTGCACAGATCCTACGCTGCTAGGGACTATAGGTGGACTCATGTGGCCTGGCTTGAGTTCAAATGATATGCATTCTGTTTTCTTCATTTTGTTCATCACGTCATTAATAGCCTTTTATACCCTTTCATCAATAGTCTCTTCAAGGGTCCTTTTCGACATCTCGTGTTTCCTATATGACGACGCATACTCTGGAAACGCCTCTCTCCAGGAAATCTTAGAAGAGATTCCCCGAGCCCGTCCAGTGTGTTCAGGATTGCCTAGTGCTGCAGTTAGTATGTCATTCTCCCTTCGAGGCTTAAATTCGCCCTTCTTTCTCTTATCTGCATATTCTTGAATTTTTGTCGAAACTTCGCCTACCAATTCTGGATGCAAAAGTTTGCCGTCCTCACTCAAACCTGCCCGACCTAAGATCCAATGAATAGCTCGGTCATCGATATCTTTTAATATTGGGTCCAAAGTGCCGTTAGCTATAGCTTCCTCGATTATCCTGTTCCACTGCACAACTTTATGGTGATATCCGGTTGACCCCAGGCGATGGGGGTGTTTGTTCATCTTTGCTCTCTGAGAATTAGTTTCGCCCAGTTCTATGGCCTTCAGTTCAGTCTTCTGACGAACAAATTCCTCCCACTGAGCTTGAGTGATTTTCCCCATTTTCTTGGGCGGAGGAACCTTATTCTTCTTAACAAATTCCCTATTCATCTCGGCCTTCCACCCACGAAACATCTTGGCCATAGCAGAGAGCATCGACTTCCTTGCTGCATCCTCTGTGCCTTTTGGGAACTTGAATGACTCAGACAACTTAGCCCATAGCTTATTGCGGGTGTCTTCATCTAAATCCTTCCATTTTTGAAGTGTGATTGGCACTATATCTCTAACAGTAGACCCACAGGAATTTCGAAACTTTATAACCACGTCAAGTGGTTCTTCAGGAAACCCCTCTGCATTTAGTTTTGTTACGTACATAAATGCACCTTCTTTCATCTGATTGGGACCTCGTCGCCCTCGTTTCCGCTTATGTGAAACGGATGATTCAGGCATCAGAGCATCCTCCGTGTTTCGTGTAGAACATGCATCCTCTTTCTTCTCTTCATTTGAAATCTATATATTGAAACAATTAATGGCCTTTCATATATGAACATTATTTTAGAATATAGTCGGCATATTTCTATTTACCTCTTCATCGTTGGGAATATAGTCGGCATCAAGCTCATCTGATGTTTTTTCTTCCTTGGAGGTATAGGAGGACAAGGATTGTCGTCACTAGAACTATCCTCCCCACTCCCTTCACCGGAGTTGCTCGTTGTCTGCCATTCAAGTTTGGTCGCGTCTTCATCAACTTTGTTAGACGCACCGGTGCAGACCACATCCATCCTAGTAGGTACCTAGTGCACAGCTGGTTCCATCGATAAAGGGATATACTGTTAGTCTAATATATTGGTTCCATCAATAAGGGAACTTGGAGAAAAGGTGATTCAAAAGAAATCGAGCCCAAACCCGCCTCCGTGTCCCTCCTTTTACTCCCCAAACAGAAAGCCCAAACCCGCCTCCAGGGCAGGATCGGGCCGGGAAGCACGGAGCAGATAGAAGTGCACTTTCCAATGCAGTTAGACAGAGAAGGCATGGCTGTGATGTTATAATGTTGAAGGACACCAAGAAGAGATTATGGCCTGTCATCCACCACCACTGCCTGTTATTTGTGGGCTTCACCGAGGGCTGCAAACATTTGGTGACAGCAAACGACCTTCGGGCTGGGGACGTCTGCGAGATTGTTAAGGGGCCAGACGATGGTGAGACGATGTACTCTGTCCGGATGTGTGGTCACAAAATTTAAAGCTGCCCCGGCTTCATCTGTGCGCTTCTCTTCTCTTACGTCGGCTACTAAGATCACTTAGCACCCCACCTAAGAGAAAAGAAGCGCACACATGAAGCCGGGGCAGCTTTAAATTTTGTGACCACACATCCGGACATAGTACACCGGCCCACCATCGTCTGGCCCCTTAACAAGCTCGCAGACGTCCCCAGCCCGAAGGTCGTTTGCTGTCACCAAATGTTTCCAGCCCTCGGTGAAGCCCACAAATAACGGGCAGTGGTGGTGGACGACAGGCCATAATCTCTTCTTGGTGTCCTTCAGCATTATAACATCACAGCCATGCCTTCTCTGTCTAACTGCATTGGAAAGTGCACTTCTATCTGCTCCGTGCTTCCCGACCCGATTCAGGCATTCAGCCGATGCCATTCTCCATATAAGTCCCAAACAGAGAATAGGGATGAGGTAGTCAAGATTTGGACACAAGTCCAAATTTGGTGCTACTCGGCACCATCGATATCACTACTAGCATCTATAGATATGGACACAAGTCCAAATTTGGTGCTACTCGGCACCATCGATATCACTACTAGCATCTATAGATATGGACACAAGTCCAAATTTGGTGCTACTCGGCACCATCGATATCACTAGGGAAAACAAATACATCAAAGAGATCCACTTCCCAATAGTACTCGAAGATAGTTCATTGACTTGACACTCTCTAAGAGGTTCATACAAAATACATTATCTCTAAGAGTGAAACCTACGATACTCATATCGTGTTGTTTAGGACTAAACATCAACAACCCCTTGACTGGTCGCTATCATACTCAATTCCAAAATATTTTTCCAATATGTCGGCTTGAGTAAGGAGATCTGGGCTTGGGAGTTCCTCCAAATCATCTGCAGCTTCATCATCTTCAGCATATTGCAGGGCTTCATCTTGAATAATTTTAGCCCTCTTGGAGTCAGCATACTTTTTGATGGACAGAGCACACTTCTCAAGCATGTCGCATACATCTCCAATTTGAAACAAAGTGGTCTTAAGTGTGTACACTGATTCCGGTTCACTAGTATCCACAACCCCATCAGTCACTAGACTGCGAATGATGTCAACATGTGTCTCGATGACTCGAGCTGAGCTCTCAACCATGTCAAGTGGCTCTTTTCCATCTCTGAAACTGAAAATGACCAAGTCTCACAATCAAAATTGAGATCGCAACAAAGGCAGGGATCAGAGGGAAAACAAGGATGTGGCTTATAGGGCAAAAAGAGGGGTCCAAATAACATTGTCATGGCTATGAACAAGTCAAAGATGGGAGATAAGAACAAGTCTTATAACATAGGGTTGGGAAGCAAAGATAGGTAGTCAAAAAACTAAGAAGGGAGAAAAGAACAAGTCTTATAACATAGGGAGATAATAACATTGTCATGGCTATGTACTTCAATGATTTATGTGGCCATAAGCACATTTGCCCTAATGATTATCAAACAAAGATAGGTAGTCAAAAAACACTAAAAATAGACTTGTTGCCCCAATCACTATGGAGATTTTCTTATAACTGAATATGTAAGTGAAAAAACATTTAATCAGAAGGGATAAAAATAGATCCCAATCGATGGAGGGACACAAAATTCTTCATTCGAAGGATACTAACACCTTAATGGTATACAAACATTTAATCAGAAGGGATAAAAGAAATAAAAAAACTGATACATGAGAAGTAATTGACAACCAAGCAATAAGCATATGATTCAGGGATAGCCAAACAAGTAATTGACAACCAAGCAATAAGCAATAAGCATATTGACAACCAAACAAAATATGTAAGTGAAAACACCAACAGTAATTAATCTAAGCACTGATAATCAGGGATAGCCATTGATTAACACCTTAATGTGTTTGAACCATTGATTAACCTAAGCATTTGATTATCCTAACCATTTGATTAACCTAAGCTATGATTCAAACACATATATATCCAGCTGTGTATTCAAACACATATATGATTCAAACACAAGTATTCTGCCATCAATTAACATATATGATTCAAACACATATATAATTCAAACACATATAGGAAATTCGAGCCATGAACTTAGAAGAAATGGAACCTGAACTTCGACCTTACTACGAGAGGAAGAAGAAAGAGCTCGGGGACGGCGGCGCTTCGGGCTCGGGGACCATGACGGTGGCGCTTGGGCTCAGGGACAGCGGCGCACTCGGCGCTCGGGCTCGAGGACGGCGGCGCTCGGGCTCGGGGACGGCGGTGCTCGGGCTCGGGGAAGGGGACGACGGCGCTTGGGCTCAGGGACGGCAGCGCACTCGACGCTCGGGCTCGGGGACGGCGGCGCTCGGGCTCGAGGACGGGGACGGCGGCAGCCTGGCGGCACAATGTGTCAGCTCGGGCGGGAAGAGTTAGGGTTCATGCCGACCAACAAGCCTTTTATATTGTAAACAATCATGGGCGGATATTTAGAAAAACCGCCTGTGATAGATAACATCACAGGCGGTTTTTTATCCCGACCGCCTGTGATAGATTAACTTCACAGGCGGTCGGAATAAAAAACCGTCTGTGATAGATTAACTTCACAGGCGGTCGGAATCAAAAACCGCCTGTGATGTTATATATCACAAGCGGTTTTTTGAAAAATCCGCCTGCGATGTGTGTACACTATAAAAGGACTAGCCCACGGGTTCCAGAACCCTAACTCCCAGAACAGTCGCAGCACTGTAGCGACGGCGGGTGTTTTTTGAGATCTACAAGGAGAAGGTTTTGTTTTTGAATTTATTGATTGATTTCAATAGTTTATGCATATATATGATCTTCGCTTGTTTTCTTTCTCATTTTGATGCGATTTTTTGCCTCAATTTTGTAATATAGACCGGATTTGAAGAAAAGCTTTGGAATTCCAAGATTTGGACTTGTAATAGTTGATCTAGTTTAAAGATTCTTTAAAAACACAGTTGTATCGCCTCAAGGTACCTATTGCTACAATGTTTGTTTCATTTTCATGCACATCAATTCATTTCATGTTTTATGGATGAATCCAATTAATTAATGATTTTATTGATGTTAATCAATATAGGGATAGGTAATGGACCGAAGTTGGATGTACAATGTGCCAAGACCACATCCGTCGTACATTCAAAATTTGAGAAGCTTTATTGAAGCGGCCAACAAGCACGCGAATTTGCGAAAGAGCAAGGAGATATTATGTCCGTGCATCGATTGTGATAATAAGATAGCTTGGAGAGATACAGGAGTAATCCAATGACATCTGCTAAAAAGAGGGTTTAAAAACAATTACACGATATGGTCAGAACATGGTGAGTTGGATCCGTGTGAAGTGCCTGGTAATGACGAGAGAGTTATCGGAATTTTAGATCTTAAAGTTGATGGTAAAGTGGATAATGTGGATGCTAATCAAGATTTTGAAGAATTTGATTGCAAAGAGATGTTGCGCCATATGGAACTAGAAATGTTGAGTTCTGTGGGATCGCAGAAAGGGCTATCTAAAATGGAGGGACTGGAAAGTGCCTCAAAAGAACCTTTATATGATGAATCAAAGGGTTGTGACAAAGAGTTTACTACACTGCGTACAGTTCTAGAACTTCTTAAGTTGAAGGCTAGCGTCGGATGGTCTGATACTAGCTTCACAGATCTTTTGAATTTTCTGTCCCAATTACTACCAAAACCCAACAAACTACCAACAAGCACTTATAAAGCGAAGAAGCTTATATCTCCCATAGCTCTGGGTGTGCAAAAAATTCATGCATGTCCGAACCATTGTATTCTATATCATGGCGATTTTGAGAATGCATCAAGATGCCCAGTTTGCAATGTCAGTCGATACAAGAAGAGCTACAATCAAGACTGTGTAAAAAAATTCCGAAGAAAAATAAAAACAAGAAATCCACTATTGGACCTGAAAGTGACGATGACACTTTTGATGACATGGATGGGAAAAAGAAGTCAAAGATCCCAGCTTTGGTGATGTGGTATCTTCCAGTAATTGATCGCTTAAAACGTTTGTTCTCAAATCCTAGGGAGGCTGAGCTTATGCGTTGGCATGCTGAAAATCGCAAGCAGAATAACAAACAGATTCGACACCCTGCTGATTCATCACAATGGAAAAATTTTGATCTTATGTATCCTGAGTTTGCCAAAGAAACCAGAAATGTAAGATTTGCTTTGGGTACAGACGGAATGAATCCATTTGGTGAAAAAAGAAGTGTACATAGCACCTGGCCCGTGACTTTAACGATGTACAACCTTCCATCATGGCTGTGTCACAAAAGAAAGTACATTATGTTGACTATTCTTATTCAAGGTCCGAAATCAGCTGGTGTTGATATTGATGTGTTCCTAGAACCTCTTATGGAAGATATGACAAAGCTCTGGAATGAAGGAGTTAGAATATGGGATGAGTATTGCCATGAGTATTTCAACTTAAGAGCAATTATATTTGTTACCATCCATGATTCTCCCGGTGGCGCCACACTATCAGGGCAAAAGACTAAAGGAAAGAATGGTTGTGTAGTGTGCATCGATGGAACTGCTTCCATGTACCTTAAATCATCCAAGAAGTTGGTGTTCATGGGACACAGACGGTTCTTGATGAAGCAGCATAAGTACCGAAAGATGAAAGAGGAATTTAACAATGAACTAGAAAGTGAAGGTGCACCAAAGCCTTATAGTGGGAAACTTGTTTTTGAAATTATAAAGAACATTCATGTTGTATTCGGAAAGGGAAAAAACAAAGGAGAAAAGAGAAAGAGAACTGACCCTTCAACTTACACAACTTTCAAGAAGCAATCAATTTTTTTAAGTACCTCCCATACTGGAAGGATATGGAAATTTGCCACAGCATTGATTTGATGCATGTAACAAAAAATGTTTTTGACAGCAACATTGGAACCTTGCTGGGCATGCCGAGTAAGACAAAGGACAGACTTAAATCACGCAATGATCTAGTAGATCTTCAAATCAAACCGGAACTTCATCCAGTGGATAGTGGCAAAGGGAAGCCTTACCTCCCCCCAGCTAGCTACAACTTGTCAGTTGAGGAGAGAACAAAGATTTGCAAATGTTTACGTGGGGTCAAAGTGCCCACAGGTTTCTCATCCAATATCAGCAAACTAGTTAGGATGAAGGACTTGTCTCTATTTGGCTACAACTCTCATGACTGCCATGTGATGATGACAGTGTTCCTCCCAATTGCGGTAAGAGCCCTCGAAACAGAGCATGTCAAAGTTGTCATCACACGCTTGTGTTACTTTTTCAATGCGGTTTCACAAAAAGTAATAGCTTTAGAAGACTTGGACTATCTAAAGGCATACATCATCGAGACTATGTGCAAGCTTGAAATGTGTTTTCCTCCATCATTTTTTGATATGCAAGTACACCTAATCATACATCTCGTGGATCAGATAAAAATATTAGGGCCACTATATTTACATCATATGTTTCAGTTGGAGCGATACCTAGGAGTATTAAAAGGTTATGTGCGAAATCGCGCTCACCCAGAGGGTTCAATCATGGAGGGATACACTACAGAAGAAGTGATTGAGAGCTGTATAGATTACATCAGTGACGGAACAATGATAGGTGTGCTTGTACCTAAACATGAGGGTAAACTATGTGAGAGAGGGAGAATGGACAAGAAAACTTTTCACGTTGAGGATTACAAGCTAGTACATTGTGCTCATGGTAGTGTACTACAACATCTCACGATAGCCGAGCCTTACATAGAGGAACACCTGGATGAGCTTCGTAAAGAAAATCAGAACCGCACAGAGGACTGGATCATGAGGGAGCACAAACATCATTTCAGCGAATGGTTAATGGACAAAAACATCCTATTCGGAGACTCTTTGGAAGAGAAAACAATGAAGAATTTGGCTTCTGGGCCATCGTGTTTTGTGACATCATGGCAAGCATATGACATCAATGGGTACACATTCTACACTAAAACAAAAGACATGAAAAGTGTTGCACAAAATAGCGGTGTTCGTATCGATGCTTTTGACCTACATGGACAGAAGACCACATATTTTGGATTCATAGAGGAAATATGGGAACTTGATTATGGCCCAAGCATGAAAATACCCTTATTTAAGTGCCAATGGGTACAACATCCCGTGGGGGTGATAGTGGATAACTACGGACTCACACTGGTAGACTTAAAGAAAGTAGGATATAAAGATGACCCGTGGGTTCTCGCCGAATGTGTTGCACAAGTGTTCTATGTACTCGATCTAGCAGATGAGAAGATGCATGTAGTTATTTCTGGAAAGCAAAAAATTGTTGGAGTTGAGAATGTGGGAGACCAAGATGAGGAATACAATAAGTATGAAGAGATGTTCGTCTTTAACGGTCTAGAGAGAATTAAGCGTGTGGAAAAGAAAATTGATAAGAACTTAAAGCCATACATGCAGAAAAATGGTAGTTCATGAAAAATTGTATGAATCAAATTGTATTTGTTATCATGTATGATCGACTATGCATTGTGGTTGCCAATTAATTTAAAATCTCTCTAGTTATCTATGTGTGCTATTATAATTCATTTAAATTGTATTTGCATATTTATGTTAAAAATAAATATTAATTCATTTAAATTGTATTTGCATATTTCTGTTAAAAATTAAAATATTAATTCATTTAAATTGTATTTTCATATTTCTGTTAAAAATTAAAATATTAATTCATTTAAATTGTATTTGTATTTTCATATTTTCACAATCACAGACGGTTTTTCCTTAGGGTCCGTTTGTGAAAAGAATAGAGCACCACAGACGGTCCTAAACAAAAACCGCTTGTGATACTAATACATCACAGGCGTACCGAACCGCCTGGGACATCACAGACGGTTTTCTAACTGAACCGTCTGTGATGTAAAAAGCATACCGCTTGTATAGAGCCAAATTGTACTAGTGGGTGGACAGGGAAATGGAGGGGATCCATCGGGGAGAAATCTTCTCGCTATTAAATTGAATAAGAGTTAATTATTGGCCACTCTGGTATTGGTGAATCACCCACATTTATTTACACCATGAGTTGGGTAACCTATAGTCTCCATCAGTTGATCATCAAACTCTCAATCATCGTCAACCCATATATGTGGCTTCCCCTTATATCTATACTACCTATTAAGACTCTAAGGGGTAGGCTGCCCCATTCCTGGTTCTGACCTGTTTCCCATTCCCAATTGTGTCCCTCCCCGCACTGTCTTTCTCATTTCCTCTCCCCGCAAAGCTCATTCCCATTCCCACGTGCATCTCACGCCTAGCTAAAATTAAATTAAAAAAACACAAATGTGGCCCTAATGGGATTCGAACCCGCGACCTCTCAAGTAAATGTGCTCGTAGCTACCACTACACCACATGTGTGTTTATGTTAATATTTGTTACAGTAAAAATATCTACTACATCTCTCCCAAAGCCCACCTGCTACCCTTACACAATGTGTATTAGTAGATAATTATCAACGAGATTCCCGAATTATATTTTTGGATGGAGAGAGTAGTATTTAAAGAAGAGCCTTGCATGCAACTTCTTTTGTTTGAATAAGTTTTCAACTTAAATTCCTTTTTTTATATGTGTGACATTTATTCTCCGTAATATTTTGTCCATGGATCTGACTTGTGAGTCATTTTTATAAACTAACACCAAAGATGAATCCATGTTTCTTACTTGGAAACCCCGAACAAACACCACTGGCAGGAGGCGCTCGCGTTGGCGTCGCTCATCGACGATGAGAAGAAGCTTGGCAACTGCCAGTTCGACCTTCGGAAGCAGTCCTACTTGGCCGCATGCGTCGCTATGTTCGGCAAGCTCCGGCGCAGCCATCGCTTGGACGCGGTCCAGAGCGGCTACACCGCTGTCCATATTCAAACGAGGGACCTCATAGTCGTTGCCAACGCCGGCGACTCTCGGGTTGTTCTGGGCACCGCATCCGACGACGACGCCGTCACGCCATCTAGCTCATCATCCACCTGAAGCTCAACCGGCCACGTAAGTCGCTACTGACCGGCCATAAATTCTTGTGCGCTGGGACGACGGTTGTTGTTGATGTTGTGTGAGTGTCCTCGAACAAGATGTATGTAGAGGAGTAGCACATCTGGAGGTGCAACGGCTAGGTGTACTACCTCGCTGATGAGCCCGGGGTGCACTTCGTTTAGCAGCCCAGCCAAAAGTCATCGGTACTCGCCATGTCACGCGCGTTCGACGACTACTATATCAAAGACTGTGGCGTCATCTTAGCGACAGAGGTGACGCAGAGGAGGACCGACAACAATGACCACTTGCCATCGCCGAGGTAGCTTTTGTGCTGGCCTGCCTTTAATTCTCTTCGCAAACGCACACACTTGCCTTTTATTTAAGCAAACATGTATGATTGTGCGTGCCTGATGACTGACGATGTACGAGGGAACTTTTACCGATAGGTGTGGCACGTGCTCTCCAATGATGAGACCATGCAAATCATGGTATATATCGAAGTCTGTATGATACTGATGGTTGTAATGTAGTAGTGAAACAGTTAAATTAAAATAACAAAATTTATATATGGCTAGGATCACAAATGAATTATGAAACATTTTATTATAACAATATAAGACACATTATATATATAAGTTATCATGGTATTGTGTGTTTCCGTTGCAACGCACGGGGCACTCATCTAGTATACGTATATATCTCTATTTTTCTCCTTATTTTCTATGCAACATACTTTTTACTTTTTAAAAAATTCTCGTGTCCAAAGCTAAAATGTAAAAATATTTTGGGAATGAAGGTGTAATGTTGATTAGTTTTTTTTTGTAAAAAATGATAAAAGGCATATCGAAAATTAGCCGGATTAGTACATGTTAAACAAGCATAATCTTGACCATGTGTATTATAAATAGTACAATATTAATATTTTTGTATGGGACTATATATCTATAAAAAATACATTTTATAATTAGTTCAATATTGTAAAATTTTAATATTTTATACAATTTGAATCAAACTTTAAGTTGTTTAGCTTAAAAATAAGAATTGCATGCTCATGGAACAGTGACGAAACGCGGAAGTACGAGTACATAGCCAGGCGGGGGCGACTGGACGACGGCGATGAGAGATGACGGTGACTCGACGGCTGACAGGAACGCGGCGGCCCAAAAGCTCATGACTCGCGTCCCCATCAGGGCTCGTCCAATGAGCATCTGACGGCCACGACGGTGCCTCCACGTCACGCGCGCCCCGTTCCCCGGGCCCCGCGCATGAGCTTTATTCCGGACCCACCACGTCCCGTCCGTCCCGGCGTCTCCCCCACCCCGAACGACGTACGGGGTCCGTACTCCGTACCCCGTGGCCTGTGCCCGCCTGGCGCGGTCAGGGGCCCCGGTCGTCATCCCCACCCCCAGACGCGCCCAGCCGTACGTGCACCAACCGTCTCGCTCTCGCCCGCGCGATCCGCATCTGGGCCCGCGCCCCTCCGGCTAGGCTTCTTCAGAATCCCCAGATACGGCAGGCAGGTGCGGGCCCACGAGCGAGCGTAAAGAATGCTACTAGTAAACCATGCGCTAATCACTCCCAAAGGACAGTGCCCGACCTGCCAAATTCCGCACCGCTGCCACTGGTGCGGTAGGACCGTAGGAAGGAGTACTTGCGGTGCGGGAATGGAAGGACCCGGATCCAGAAAGGAGGCGGTGACACGTGGATGCCGGTCTCTAACCGCCTGGCTCCAAACGTGGAGGGCGAGTCCTACAAAACCGTGTGCCATTTCAACTTCCAAGGGTTGCTGCCAAATACGTACGTATATCCCTGCAAATTATCCTGCCAAATACGTACGTATATCCCTGTACACGATTACTGTTATACACGTATACTGGCACACCGTGTCCGTGTCTGGTCTACGTAACGTAACGTACGCAATCAATACGCGCAGGATACCAAGCGACCGTGGTCCGGACCCACTTGCAGAGGGAGACAGAACAGGTAGCGAGCAGGGGGGAGGGGGCACGGCACGAGGGAGGAGCTGCTGTTCATAACCAGCAGTAGAAGGAAGGGCGGGTGCAGCTGCAGGTGGTGTGGCAGGGGGGCTGCTGCCAAGCCACAAGGCAAAAGACAGAAAAAAGGCAGCAGCAAAACAAAACAAAACAAAGTTGCGGTGGTGGTAGTACTAGGGCGTTGCCTGTGTGTGTTTGTGTGGCTTTCAACACTACTGTACTGCTGCTTCTTCTGTGCTCCTCAGTGGAAAAAAGCAATCTGCTTGCTCTCCCCTTCGTCTACTCCTACATACATTGCTATAATCCATGGCGCTTCTGCTGATGCCAGCGTAGTGACAGCGTTCAATGCAAGCGCATTGCCATGGATCAGCATGGACTCCTGCCAGGATAGCAATCGCACTGCATACTCCTACCGAGAACGCAACAGAAAGCTATGGTTAAGCTACCTCCCCCCCCCCCCCCCCCCCCCAATTGCTGGTTTGTTTCCATGGGATGCTGTGCTGCATTTGGATCAACAACAGGCCAAGAAACAGAGCCAGGTTTCCTAGTTGCTCGTACTGATAACCTACATATATGTATGTATTGCAGCACATAATCCAGTCGATCCAAGCAGAAAACGAAATTAACAGCAACGACAGAACATTGTAATCACAAACCAATGGAATAGAAAGACGATGACCAAACTACCCATTATATATAACCTACAAAAGTTGCTTCCCTTCTTCACCTCCCCTTTTTTTCGATTTTTTTTTACCTTGGTGGATTTATCTCGCTCTCTGACGATGCTTATCTCGAATACCTGACGACGGCGCTAATCTGCGTGCTTCAGCTCCTTCAAGCACCTGGGTTGAAGTGGAGATCTGAGACGGTGGAGAGCTCCATCTCGTCGGGCGGGGGCGCCACGTTCAGATCGATCATGCAGGCGCTGTTGATCGGGGACGGGGGAGTGGTGGCGGCTGAGATGGAGGCGGTGCTGGTGCCTGCAACCGACGCCGCGGCCGCGGCGCCACACACATGGGACCGCTTGTGCTGCTGCTTTGCATCCATGTCCTCGTCCTCGTCCCCGTCCCCGTCCCCGTCCCCGTCATGGTGCTCCGGCAATGGCGACAGCGGCGGCTGGGGCTGGGGCTGGGGCTGCAGGGGAGGAGCGGGAGCCACGGGAGGCGCGCAGCAGCCGCCCCTGCCGCCGCGCACGTTGCTGGCGCGGTGGCCGCCGAGCGCCTGGTAGGAGCGGAACACCTTCTTGCACGCGACACACTGGAACTGCGTCCGCTTCTCCACCGGCGGCGGCGCTGGGGCCGGGGCCCGTGGGAGTGGCGCGGGCGGCGTGTAGCCGTCGTCGGAGTCGTCGTCCTCGGCGAGTACAGGCGACGACGGCCAGGAGTCGCGCGACAGCATCATAAGGGATAGCGCCACATCCTCCGGTGTCGCGACCTCTGACAGCGAGCTCGTCGGTTCGGGCTCGCCCCAGATGGAAGCGGCGTTCACGCGCTTGGCGTGCGGCGAGGTGGACTCGGACTCGCTCTCGCGATCCGATAAACCGGCATCGGCCAACCGAAGGCTGCGCTTCGGATTCTCCTGGAGCCCGTGGGTGGAAGCGGGCATCTTCAAGCCGACGTCCTCGTCGTCGGCGGCGGCGAAGGAGGTCGACGCGGAGGACGCCGAAGAGATCTGCCGCTTCGCCGCCTCCGCCGCCTCCGCCTGAGCTTTGGCGATGGAATGGGAGCGCATGTGCCCGGCGAGGGCGCGGGGACTGGCGAAGCGGCGGGAGCAGAGCTTGCATGTGTTCTTCGGCATGTCGACTGGGCTTGCGCCTTTCGGAGGTCGGAGCTCGGTGAGCTCTCGGCAGGAGCAAAAATGGTGAGGAGAGATAGCGTGAGCGAACGAAACGAGAGAGCTGCGGGGGGGAAGTTAGAATAGATTGCGGCACGCCGGAACAAACAGCTTCTCTCTCCTATTTAATTTTCTTTTCATGATTTTCCCTTCCATTTCTACAAATTCATTTTTTTTTCTTTCTTTCCTGGTTGACACCTTCAATAGCGGTGAGAGGGCGCTGTTGATGCTTGGTTCATGCAAATCTAAGCAGAGATATTTTTGCTTCTTTGACGGCTTGAATTGCTTCCACTCTTTCCAGACCCATGCATCTGTTGCGCTGTTGTTTTGGAAGTATCACGATTCACAACTAATAATGCCTTATATTTGCACCATAGATGCTAGACCATATCTACAATATAATGCTACACAAAACAAATTTTGATCCTCTACCAAATGAATGCAATTTACGGTTTTGCTTGCACTGATGATTCCATATTAAATGGATGCCAAACGCTGATCTCCCTGTCTCTTTACAATGCACAGCCAAATTATACTATTTAGCAACCAACAGTCGGTACCTAATAAAGATTCCTAAAGATCAACCGTCGTGTACTGCTAGTCGATATGACTTATGTCATTTCTTCTTTAACTTCATGCTAGTAATTTTTAACATTTTTATGTTAATTATTTTAAAAAACACATTTGTAAAAATTGCATTTATATGTGATTCTATATAACCAATTTAGATAGACATAACCATATTGCTATAAGTGAAATTTAATAAGTTCAGTTGTTCAAGCTATTAAAGATCATACTCCCTCCGTCCATAAATATTTATCGTTATGGTATTCATATCAGTCAACTTTCTTAAGTTTGACTAGATCTATAGAATACATTAACAACATTCATATCTTCGAATAATTTTACTATAAAAATAGAATTAAATATTTATCTAATCATACTAATTATGTAATATTAATATTTGTTTTCTTATATAAATATGGTTAAAGTTAAAAAATGTTTGACTACTTGAAATGTGAGAACGATCAACATTTAGACGGAGGGAGTAGAAGATAAAAAAAGTTATACAATATACTGCTCATTTTTAATTACAAGGTAAAATCACACGCCTAACGTACTCACCAGTATCACTCATGAGACTGATGTACCCATGCGCTCCCTACCCTTTGCTGACTTCTTTGGAAGTCAATGTATTTATCTCAATTAATGTGTGTTTCGATAAATTACTTTTAGATTTGGGCTCTATTCTAAACCTCTAAAACTAATATTTAGAAGTTAAAATTAGTTGAGGTGTTTAGAAAGATTCAATTAATAGACTAATTAATTATTAGTTATACCTTTTAAATAGCTATTAGTTGTTAGTTGCTTAAGCCAGCTAGCAACTTATTAGCTAACTAATAATTAGCTTAAAGGGTTTGGAACTTTGACCTTAAATTAAATTCTACATTAACCCACCCAAAGGGTATACAACCTCATTTAATGTATGGTCTTTGGAAGAGTATTTAAGAGGTAAATAAAAAAAGAGACGACCTCTTCGCGAAGACCTCTTGTCTACACAATTCTCTATATGCATTATCTCTTAACTATATTTATGATCTAAAGGCTGAGAGTTATATCATGTAATATTTTAGTTGTCTTTTGTATTTGGAACCAATATAAGGGCTTAGAGTTGTACATATCTAATATATACTCCCTCCGTTTCGTTTTAGTTGTCGCTGGATAGTGCAAAATTGAACTATCCAGCGACAACTAAAAAGAAACAGAGGGAATATGAATTAAGATGAATAAATGGACATCCAAACAAAACTTGAACTTGATCTCCTAATACAAATCAATCAGTACGTAGTAACTGAGAGCACCAATGATGAAAGGGAATTAGGCTTACACCTAGTTCCTAATTAATTTTGGTGGTTGAATTGCCCAACACAAATAATTGGACTAACTAGTTTGCTCTAGATTATATGTTCTACAGGTGTCAAAGGTTCATCTACAACTATTCTAAATCGACTGTCCGGAATACAGTAGATTATTCCGGACAGGAGAAGCTTTTTGGAAAATCAGGCCAAGCGCGGACCGTCCGGGCCCTTGCGGCGGACCGTCCGCAACACCAGGATGACCCTCGGACAGAACCAATACAAAAATCCAAGTCTGCACTACGGACCGTCCGGAGGAAAAGCGCGGACCATCTGAGACCTCGCGCGGACCGTCCGGCCTCAGGCGCGGACCGTCCGGTAGGTAAGGAACCAAAAAACCCGAAGGTGACGGGTTCGGAAAAATGAATTATAGCGGCCTCGCGGACCGTCCGGGGTGCACGACCGGACCGTCCGCGACTGGCTTTATCTGACATCTGACTTCGCATTAAATGCAATATAGCCGTTGATATAGCCGTTACTGCTGACCGTTGCGTTTTCAGCCGTTGATCTATAGGGGCGGACCGTCCGGACCAGACGGGCGGACCGTCCGGACCAGACGGGCGGACCGTCCGCGCTCAGTAGAATGGAGCAACGGCTAGGAAGTGGTTGGTGGCTATAAATACAACCCCAACCACCTCCATTCACTTCACCCAAGCATTCCAACCTTCAACATTCAATACAAGAGCTAGCAATTCATTCCAAGACACATTCAAAGCCTCCATCTCTCCAAGTTTCACAATTGAGAAAAGAGATCATTAGTGATTAGTGACTTGAGAGAGAAAGTGATCCGTGTGTTATTTGTCGCTCTTGTCGCTTGGCTTTTGCAATCGTGCTTTCTTTCAATCTTTCTTGTGATCAACTCAATTGTAACCAAGGCAAGAGACACCAATTGTGTGGTGGTCCTTGCGGGGAAGTTTGTTCCCGTTTGATTGAGAAGAAGAAGCTCACTCGGTCCGAAGGACCGTTTGAGAGAGGGAAGGGGTTGAAAAAGACCCGGCCTTTGTGGCCTCCTAAGGCCTCCTCAACGGGGAGTAGGTTTGCAAGAACCGAACATCGGTAAAACAAATCCTTGTGTCTCACTTCCATATTCGCTTGCGATTTGTTTTGCACCCCTTCTCGCGGACTCTATTATATTTCTAACGCTAACCCGGCTTGTAGTTGTGATTAATTTTGTAAATTTCAGTTTCTCCCTATTCACCCCCCTCTAAGCGACTTTCAAATGATGCATCACAAATTAGTTGAAAACAACGTCTTATAGACATAGCCATGACCATTTGTGTTCTAAGCATCGCTAGGTATCTAAGGTAGTGTTTGGTTGAAGAGCTAAGTAGAACGGAGCCGTTCTGTCTCAGTTTTGTTGTTGTTTGGTTACAAAGTAACTAGAACGGAATGACTCCAATTAGGAAATATTCTCCTCAGATCCGGAACCATCCCGCTCCAAAAAATCAACCGAACGGAGCCGCTCTGTTCCCAGCCCGCTCGCACAGTCACGCTCCGTTCTGTTCACTCTCCAACCAAACAAAAAACAAAGTCGCTCCGTTCCAGATTACCAAACACAGAACAGAGCGGCTCCGTTCCTAAAATCAGGGATGGAACGACTCCGTTCTACTTGGCTCCTCAACCAAACACTGCCTAAGTGGCTGGATGCATCGTATGTGTTCCGTTTGAAACATAGGAAATTCATGGAAAGCATATAAACATCTCATAGGAATCTGTTTAATTCTATAGGAACACTGTAAGAACTAGAAAAAAATATGACCTAAGCCCTCTTGAAAATTGTCAAATCTACGAACAGGACAAATGCACCATCTGAGTGCCCATGCAATCGAAATTATATGAGGATATGTAATTCAATAAAGCTACAAAATAAGCATTTGGATGATTAGAAAAAAAACACATGAACCGTAAGACACAAAGCAAAGAAAATTCAAGACTGCTTATTCTCCTCCAAAATTTATACGTACGGTAGATCTCTTTCCATAAAAATTTACAGGATTCCATCATTTATTCAAAAAGTCTATGAGAAGAACATTTTCTACATGAATGGGATCCTCTAAAATTCATTGATTCCTACTACGTCACAAAGGGGTTTGTGCGTGCACAAGCAAGTGTGTGTATGCCAAAATCCGGTGAAAACTCGGTGTCCAGTCTGTGACCAACCGTATTTTGTCTGACTTGAATAATGGCCACATCCACATCCCCTCACTTGTAAGCCATGCATAGTGTTCGAACCCAAAATGACCGTGCGGACGGTCCGGCCCGGAGGCCGGACGGTCCGCGGTCCGGACCGTCCGCGGTGGTGGCGCGGACGGTCCGCGCGTGCGCAGAGTCAGTTAGGGTTCCTAGTTTCTCGCGGGATTTGTTACCTAAAACCGCGGGATTAACTCGGAAATCAGTTGGAAGCGGATCCAGACCTCCCCCTTTATATAGATGAAGGGCTACGGCCGATTAAACCCCCAACAATCGATCAAATCCAGTCTATTACTCGTTTTTTACCTTATGCATTAGGAGTAGTTCTAGTCTAGTTCTAGTTTAGCCCTAGTTTAGCCTCTCGATCCCCAAATTCTCCGCCTCTCCTCGACTCTACGTCGATTAGAGGAGTCTAGGTCGGCCTGCCCGAGCCTAGACAATTCCTAGGATCTCTCCTCCCCGACGGGGTCCCTCCCGGGAGCGAGATTCAGGCGCCGCCGGCGATCCTCCGCCGCCCCTGCGCACGCGCGGACCGTCCGGCCACAGGGCGCGGACCGTCCGGCCGTCAGGCAGGGAACCCGGGCTCCTGTACCAGGTCGCGGACCGTCCGGCCCTGTGCCGCGGACCGTCCGCGCCTGACCAGAGAGCACCTTCGCCTCGCGCCAGGTCGCGGACCGTCCGGCCCTATGCTGCGGACCGTCCGCGCTTGGCCAGAGAGCACCGCCGCTGGTTCTTTTGAAGTGATTGGCGCCTCCAAAAAGGTGTCAACATACTTTTTGGCGACTCCGCTGGGGACTAGGTGTCTAGATCTGCTAAAAATCGGCCCATAAATGGCCGGTTCTAAGGATCACACCAAGATCTCCACTACCAACATCATCAAGCCGGCCATGGAGGCGCTCCCGGCTGATGACCAAAGGCCCTTTGAAGACCTCGTAATGCGCGATGAGAAGGAGGTGATGCGGCAATGGAACGAACAACGCGACAAGGAAGAGGCGGAACTGCTGCATAAACTCTCCGAACGGCGCAAGGAGGCGGCGGACAAGTACTTGTCACACTTCACGGTAGATCGCCACCAGAAGATCGTCCGTCAAGGGGAGATCGATATGGAATCTCTCCTACCTCCACTTCAGGGTCCCGCTGTAAGTACTCCAGACCTATCTCTTACGACTTTCATGGATCAACGAGGAGATCAGTTAAAACAATATGTAGATGAATCTATTAAAATGCATTTACGTGCATACGAGAAATCAGCTGCTCCTAACTTTCCATCGCGAGAGTCTAATACAGTGCCACCCGCGTCAAACACATCGGCTATAAATGGGTCACCCTTGACCCAGCCATCATATGGTATGCCGATGCATGCTTTCGTGTCACCATCACAGCCGCAACCACTAGGCACGCGGCAGGTACTGGACGCGACCGGACCATCCGAGCATCATCTCAGACAGCCCGGTTATACCGCGAACCGTCCGGCGTATTTCGCCGGACCGTCCGACCAGATGCAGGCCCACACACAAAACACTCAGGTCGCACCATATATGGCCGGACCATCAGGGTACAACCCTGAACACTTCGGCCCCATCACGGACCGTCCGGTGCATCACGCCGGACCGTCCGGATATGTCGCGGACCGTCCGCCATCTTACACCGGACCGTCCGGATATGGCATGAACCGGCCGACGTATTATGCTGGACCATCCGACTCTACACGAGTCCATGCGCAGACTGCCCAAGTCGCGCCATATATGGCCGATCCGTCCGGGTACAGCCCTGGACCATTCGGCCCGATCGCGGACCGTCCTATTCTTTACGACAGACGGTCTGGGTACGAGACTACCCATGTAGCACCATATACGGCTGGACAATCCGGATATACCTTCGGACCATTTGGCCAGGTCACGGACCATCCGGCCTCTTACGCCGGACCGTCCGGATATGCATACGCAGAGCCGAGAGCTACGCAATACGCGCAGTTCCCGCATTCATCACAGCAACATTATGGTGCCCCACCAGCAACACATCATAATCATACCATACCACCTCATGGACATAGGGCTGAATACTATTCGGCCACAAGAGAGCCTGAGGGGTATAGGGCAGGAGCTGGTGACATTAATAGGACACCTAACACACACCTCAAACATCCCTGGGAGGAAAGCCGACAGAGTAACGTCAGGCAACCTGAAATCTCCACCCACAAACTCAATGGATGGTCGCCAGATATGGCGGAGAGGATCAGAGACGAGGTAGCCGGGATGTTCAGGGACAAACTCGGTGTTAGTGTGTTAGGTACAGGGCAATCGTATCGGAAGCCTTATAGCCACCGATTCAACACCGTGCCATATCCACAGGGA
The DNA here is from genome assembly GCA_029449295.1 of Zea luxurians. Taxonomy (NCBI): domain Eukaryota; kingdom Viridiplantae; phylum Streptophyta; class Magnoliopsida; order Poales; family Poaceae; genus Zea; species Zea luxurians. The sequence goes on along the minus strand of JAOPSE010000006.1, from coordinate 113,786,011 downwards.
ACTAGAATACCAGACTTCTCTAAGTTTTCTGGTGAAGGTGGGAAAAGCACACATGAACATATAAGCCAATTCATAGCACACTTGGGAGAATTGGCTGATGGGGAAGCTTACCGCGTTCGTTTATTCTCGTTGTCCCTTACTGATACTGCATTTGCATGGTACGCAGCTTTGCCACCAAACTCTATTAACTCTTGGGAAGAATTAGAGCAGAAATTTCATGAACACTTCTTCTCAGGAGAACGTGAGTTAGAATTGGCTGACTTAGCTTCAGTCCGACAGGGGCCTGAAGAATCGGTTAATGACTATATCCGGAGATTCCGGGACACTAGAAACCGATGCTTTCAGATTCATGTCGCGGAAAAACAACTAACAGGGCTAGCTTTCAATGGGTTGCGACCCTACTTAAAAGAAAAATTAGATGGCACTCAATTCTTTTCGCTAGTGCACTTGCACCAGCGGGCTATGACATGTGAAAGCCGAAGTAAGGAAACATCAAAATCGGCTAGCCATAAGATGCATCTAGTGGGATACGATAACTCGGACGATGAATCCACGGATGTATACACCGCCGAACTGGTTTGGCCAGGGCAGGCTAAACCTTCACCATGTTCTGCTTTACAGTCGATTCGAAAGAATCGACAAGAAGAAGTTAAGTTTACATTTAATGTTGCCAAATGCGATAAAATATTTGACGAGTTACTGAAAAACGGCAACATTAAATTAACTCATACTATTCCTCCTCCTGATGAATTAAAGAGGCGTGCTTATTGTAAGTGGCATAATTCCTTTTCTCATGCCACCAATGATTGTAATGTTTTTCGTCGACAGATACAATCGGCCATAAATGAGGGTCGATTGGCTTTTCAGGAGATGCAAGTAGACACACAACCCTTTCCTGTTAATACAATAGAACTCACATGCAAAAAGGTCTTGGTTCGGCCTGAAATGGCCGATAAAGGCAAAGGCAAGGGTATCGTCATTGGCGATCCCCGCATGTCAGATATATCACAAAAGGAGATTGCTCGAAAGGCTTCGGACGAGAAGGCTAAAAAGTCCGAAGACACTGGGGGGCAGGCACAGTTAATGAACCAAACACATCAGCCTAGCCCGAACATCGTAGATGGTCCGGCACCTACGTGCGGACGATCCGGTGCTCAGATAAACGGTCCGGCTAACTCAGCCGGACAGTCCCCCTATGACCAAAGGCGTCAACCTCTACATAAAGCAAGAAAAAAGACGCAAGGTCAAAGCACATATAATCGGCTGATCAAAGTCGATCCTACTTTTGATCAGTTGCTCTCCAAAAATGCTAGCAAAAAGACTGTTCCACGTGATCGGTCAACAAAGAAACCCTGGCCACCTGCTAAAACAAAACGGTTAAACAAAACGGCCCAAAAGGCGACACAACAAGCATCGCCTATTCATTCTATGAGACCAGGGTACTTTCCACCTATTTACTCATCGTCGGTATATTATCCTGTTCAAACATGGAATGGCACGATGATGAATCCATGGTACATGTATAATCCCTTCGTCTATCCAGACTGGGGGGCACCTCCATTCTATTCTTTTTGATCCATTGATCAAATGGTCATGGCCGAGAAAGATACAATCCGAAACGGCCTTTATATTGGTGCTTTATTGAATAAATCTCCATATCAAAAAGCCGGTGACTTACATCAGGTTTAGTTCATATGCTTTTGGTTCGTCAACCTTCACCAAAAGGCAGGGGGGCATATGTTCGAACCCAAAATGACCGTGCGGACGGTCCGGCCCGGAGGCCGGACGGTCCGCGGTCCGGACCGTCCGCGGTGGTGGCGCGGACGGTCCGCGCGTGCGCAGAGTCAGTTAGGGTTCCTAGTTTCTCGCGGGATTTGTTACCTAAAACCGCGGGATTAACTCGGAAATCAGTTGGAAGCGGATCCAGACCTCCCCCTTTATATAGATGAAGGGCTACGGCCGATTAAACCCCCAACAATCGATCAAATCCAGTCTATTACTCGTTTTTTACCTTATGCATTAGGAGTAGTTCTAGTCTAGTTCTAGTTTAGCCCTAGTTTAGCCTCTCGATCCCCAAATTCTCCGCCTCTCCTCGACTCTACGTCGATTAGAGGAGTCTAGGTCGGCCTGCCCGAGCCTAGACAATTCCTAGGATCTCTCCTCCCCGACGGGGTCCCTCCCGGGAGCGAGATTCAGGCGCCGCCGGCGATCCTCCGCCGCCCCTGCGCACGCGCGGACCGTCCGGCCACAGGGCGCGGACCGTCCGGCCGTCAGGCAGGGAACCCGGGCTCCTGTACCAGGTCGCGGACCGTCCGGCCCTGTGCCGCGGACCGTCCGCGCCTGACCAGAGAGCACCTTCGCCTCGCGCCAGGTCGCGGACCGTCCGGCCCTGTGCTGCGGACCGTCCGCGCTTGGCCAGAGAGCACCGCCGCTGGTTCTTTTGAAGTGATTGGCGCCTCCAAAAAGGTGTCAACACATAGGCAAAAATCGTGTACACAAAGCTAAGGGGTTTCCTAATGTTATGTACCATGGCCTCACATAGGACATATAGGCCCTGTTTGTTTTAGCTTCTGGCAGCTTCTGACCACCAAAAGCTGCTGCGGACTGCCAAACGCTCAGCTTTTTAGCCAGCTTCTATAAAATTCGTTGGGGTAAAAACCATCTAAAATCAACATAAACACATAATCGGTTGAGTCGTTGTAATAGTAGGAATCCGTCACTTTCTAGATCCTGAGTCCTATGAACAACTTTATATTTCTCCACACGTAATCGTAATGATACTCAGATTCTCCCCACAGCCAGATTCTTCCCACAGCCAGATTTTCAGAAAAGCTGGTCAGAAAAAAGCTGAACCAAACAGGCCCATATACACGCATGTATGCTCTACAAATCAATGGACGGACCCGTTAGATTGGTGCACAGTGATACATGGAGGCAATTGATAGCTTCTCGTGATCAGAGTCACTGATACAGGGTGTGTTTGTTTCACTTCTAGATTATAAAAGTTGGATTATGATAGAAGTTTAGAACGATAAAAATATCACTTTAATATCATAAATAAACTCAAATAAACTAATATTAAGTAGCATATTTCCACTTATTTGTAATTTCCAAATGATATAATCTACTTACAAAGTCATAGTTAGAACCAAAATTCCGTATTACTTCGCCCCTAACATATATGGATGGAGACGAATATATGTATATCTACAAAAATTCTCAATGGAGAAAGAACTTGTGACTTTTTCTTTGTTGCATCGTAGCCATGGAAAGAACTCATGAGCTTTTCTTGTTTGCATCGTAGTCAAGGCTCTTTAGTCACCTGTCCAAACACACAAAAAAAACGATTGAATGATTGGCTATGGGCCAAGTTGGAACCCTAAACAATCTATAAATAGCGGAGTCACGGCACCCTACAATGTAAAAAAAGAATAAAATGGAAAAATAAATGTTAGAAAATGTTATTGTAAGTTGTTTGTTGTTATATATTCCCAAATTCATTATTTTTATTAGTTTTCAGCTATTTTATTTTACTAATAAGTAATACTTCCTTCATTCTAAGCTATAAATTATTTTAAATTTTTAATATAAAGTATTATTGATACACTGAGATATATTTAATAGATAACAAAAGAATATTAAAAAACCAGAATGATGTGTAATTAAAAGTAGACAATTAGTTATGTCTTACTAAATACATCGGCACTAATAGTCAAGTACCCATTTAAATAGAACTTGCCTTGTGACGGCCAAGCGACACACAAGGGTCCAGTAAGTTGGTAGGGTTGACCCTCAAAAAAACACTAGTACAGAGAAACTCTATACAAGCTGTCGACGTTTCGGACCCGCGAGGACCATCAACCGACCAGTAAATTTGTTGTTGCGTGTCCCTGTCCAGATGGGTTGATGCAAGATGGAACACAAGAGGAAAATGAGGCTTATGTTATCTCGCACCGGGATGCTTGTAGTAGGGGTTACAAGCGTCGCGCGAGGGAGCGAGGGCGAGAAAGAGAGAGAGAGAGAGAGAGTCTATGCGTGCTGCCTGTCTCGTCTGCCCCGCCTGTCCTCAACGTCCAACGTTGTCAGTGTTGCAACGTGTGTCCGCGACGTCCAATGTATGTCCACGACGTCCAACGTATGTCCGCGACGTGCCTTAGGAAGGCCCTGGACATCCCCTTTTATAGATACAAGGAGATGCCTAGCTGTACAATGGGGTGTAGCTACGAGCTAACGTGGCCGTCGGAGAAGCGCCTTGAGCCCTGTATACGAGCTAACATGGCCGTCGGAGAAATGCCTCGAGCCCTGTAGAAGCACAGCTGTCGGCGCGGCGTGGATACTGCTGACGTTGTTTTGCTTCCATAGGGGGTTTGAGAGCAACCGACGTCATGGGCGCACGCGGGGAACCATCATTACCTGCTACCGGAGTGACCGTAGATGGGACACTGATCTTGTTCCTTCGTAGCCTGAGGCAGCTAGCTTGGAGTAGGGTAATGATGTATCCCTTGTAGTGTAGTCGGTCCGAGGCCCAGGTCGGGCGAGGCGGAGACTTCTCCTGAGGCCGAGGCTGGGCTCGGGCGAGGTTGTGACTCCTCCCGAGGCCGAAGCTGAGGCCGAGGCCTGGGGTCGGGCGAGGCGGAGATCTTCTTCCGAGGCCGAGGCTGAGGCTGAGGCCTGAGGTCGGGTGAGGCGGAGCTCCCTGTTGCGCCCGAGGCCAAACTCGTGGGAGATCGTGACTGAGTTTTATCCTGGTGGCTGGCACAGTAGCCGGAGCGGGGCGAACAACGCTGTTTTCCTGTCAGATCGGTCAATAAAGGGGCGAAGTGACCGCGGTCACTTCGACCTTGCCGACTGAGGCACGCGTGTCAGGATAAGGTGTCAGACGATCTCCACATTAAATGAGCATGCGATACGGTCGGCTGGTAAGGCGATTTGGCCAAGGTTGCTGCACGACAAAGTCTGCCCAAGCTAGGCTTCAGGCGAGCCGTGGGTGCGCTCATCGTATGAGGGGACCCTCGGGCGAGGCGTGAATCCGTCCGGGACTACTGTTCCTGCCCGAGGCCGAGGCTGGGCTCGGATGAGGTCACGTCCCTCGGCAGACGTGGCCTTGATTTGGACCTCGCTTTACCAGCCGTGTATGGTTTGTTCTGAAGATATTTTTCGGTCGCGTTTAGGAGCATTGGGAGTACCCCTAATTACGGTACCCGACAGTAGCCCCCGAGCCTCGAAGGGAGTGCAGGCACTCGCTTGGAGGTTCTGCCAGATTTTTGCAAGGGGACCGGCCCTTCTCAGTCATATTTTGTTCCGGTGGATGCGCACGAGCGCACCCGCCGGGTGTAGCCCCGAGGCCTCGGATGAGTGGTTTGACTCCTCTAGGGTCTTAATTTTTTGCGATGCCTCGGATGGCCTTGTCGTTCCCTCATGTGGCCTGGCCGTGGCCCGGTTGCACGGTCAGGCTCCGAGTTTTCACGCTGGTTTGTTGACGTGGTCAACGGTTCGACCGTAGCCTGGTGCGAGAGCAGCCCTCGAGCCTCTGCATGGAGCGAGAGGATGATCAAGGACCGTCTTGACTTTTATTGTACGCCCCTTTGTCGCCTTTCCGCAAGGAGGAAGGGGGAAAGCGCCATGTTACCCTCGAGGGGCACTGAACATGGTGTTTCCAGTGAGTTGCTAGCGGGTGATCCGAGTGAACACCCGAGCCCCGTTCGATAAGGGTCGGCTAGTGGCCCAGAGGCGCGCTCCAAAAGTACCTGTAGGTGATTTGCCGGACCTGAACCCATTCGATAGGGTCCGAGGGCTCGATGCCTCCCTCCAGTGGGATTCCGTTACAAAATCGTTCCCACTGGTCTCAAAAATGTCCTAGGGTACTCGGGAGCGTAGCCCGAGCCTCGGCCATGTAACGGACGTACCTAGGGTCATCCCTGACTCTGCATGCTCTGGGGCGGCTGTCGAACCCTTCCAAGGTGCCAGCCTTCGAACCCCTGATCAGTAAAGGGCACGGAGCCCGAGTGCTCTAGGGCGGTTGCCGAACCCCGGAGGGCGCAACCTTCGAACCCCTGATCAGTAGGAGGGCTCGGGGCCCGTTTCCTTCGCTGGGAAGGATCCTTTTTCGAGATACCCCCTTTCCCGATCCCTGTGACAAGAGAGAGAGAGAGAGGGAAAGAAAAAGGACATGAATTTAAATAAGGTGGAGCACCTTTTTTGACGCGGTCATTATGACAGAGACGAAACGGCGCCCGCTTCTCCTGCCGGAGGTGTCGCTTGCCCTGCTAAGGAGTTAATGCGACGGGACGGGCGATTCGCGGGGCGTCTGTTGCGCGTGCGTGAGCCGTTCGAGGAACGGAACACGGGTGCATCGTCTTTACTCCGTGGGAGGGGGCTCCCCTGCCGTTTCAGGAGAGGATGCGAGCCTGTAGGTGATTGGACCGCTGCTTCCGCCCATCCGCTGCTGCAATTACTGTCGGTCCGCCTCTGGTCATATCGACCGTCGCGCCTTTCCCCGCGGTTGACTGACCCGTGATCGTTGCACTCAATTGGCATTGTTGGGTCACGCGCAGGGCTGCCTCGAGTCGCGGTACTGGTTCCGCAGTCGAGAAGACGCGGCATTGGTGCGAGTGGCGGTGCGGTTTCCTTGCACGCAGTAATCGTTGCGCCGGTTATATGACATGTGGGCCCGGGCCTCCATGCTGGTCCGCCGGATGCGACGGGGCTGAAAGGGTGCACAACTGTGGTGCGGTTGCATGCTCCCCGCGTGGCGGTCCGCCCTTTTGACCGCTGGTTTCGGCGTGGATGGGGGAATGCCTATAACCACGGGGTGGTTACATGCTTTGTGCGCGGCGATTTGGCTTCTTCCATTTTGGGTCAGCCCGCATGACGTGTGGGACCCAGCCCCCGCGGCGGGGGGTGAGAACCTTGGAACACGTCGGTGGAGACTTTGCCCGTGACGCTTGGGGGAGCGAGTGAGGAGGTCTGCCTTTAAAAAGGGACCGATCTCCCGGGCAGTAGCCATGCCTTCACACTTCTTGCATTTATCATGCCCTTCCACCTTCCGAGCCCCTAGATGGGTGCACCTGCGTTGCCTTCTTTTTGCTGCTGTTTGAGGAGTGCGATCCCGTGGTGGTTGGCGCTCTTCAGTCACTGCTCGGCTTCAAGGATTTTCATCACGCAGTCGGCTGCAGTCCCCTACCGGTGGTCACCCAGGATGATGACCGCAGGCCTCGTGGTGGGGAAGAACGAGTCAGGCCGTGGCCTCCCCCCTGTCCTCGGCTTCAAGGACGTTCATCGTCCTTGCTGAGGAGGAGGGTGCGCCGAGTCAGGGCCTGCCTCCACGTGGGCAGCGACCCGCTCCTTCCCTCAGTGATCGGGGGAGAAGAGCGTCTGCCGTCCGTGGCACTGGCAGCTGCCGCGTGTCCGGCTCCCCGGCCTGAGCGGCTCTGGCGCTGCTTACGGTGCCACCTCCTACCGCTGGGGCGGAGCGCGGCTGCCCATCCGCCGCTCGGGTGTCAGTCGCGCCGTGCGCAGGCCGGCCACGTCTAGGCCCTCCTTGCGCTGTCGGCTGCACCGGAGGGTCGCACAACACGTCGTACGCCGCGAGGGCGGTACTCGTGTTCTGGGACGGTCCCGTTCTCGTTCTTGTGGCGAGGACGGGAGTGAGGACCTGCCGGTGCGCTTTGGGGCGGCCGCTGCTCGCTGGTGCGGTGTTGGTGGGCAGGTGGCCGCTGTCGTCGGTGCTGAGGTGGTGGTCGCCATAGGTGAGGCTTCCTCTGCCAAAACGGTTGCCTCCACCGACGAGACCGTCAGTGCCACCTGCGCTCCCGGCCTCCGGCTCTTTGGCTTTAATGGCTGGTTCTCGTCCCCCATGAGGGGACATGAACGAGGGCCTTTCAGCGGTAGCGTTGGCCCTGAGGCCATCGCTGCTGCTGTCTAGCCGTCCGAGACGGAGGTCATTGTCGCGCTGCTGGTGTAGTGGTCGCCGGCGAGCCACCTGGAGTTTGTTATCCCGCAGGCCTTCCGGTGTGGAGGTTGTTCATTCCTGTGGGAATGGACCCGGAGTCCCGTTTGTAATGGTACCCTCTTGAGAGCGAGATGTAATAGCTTTAAGTACTAAGACATCTGCCGTAGGTCGGGACAACCGCCGAGGGCGCTGCCGACGTCTGAGTCTAGGTACCATTGTTACCCCAAGTACGTGTGTTTGTTCTTTATGGCTGCTGAGGCCTGAACATTTGGGTATAAAGCCGTGCTTCTTTCCTCTTGTTTCGAGCATTAGGACTTGTTCGTTGGTAGCAGAATCACTTATCCGAGCGTGAGCTACCTTTCGCGGAAGGTGACGAGTGAGGTATCTGTATCTCGGAGGCGTAGGAGTCCCTCGGCTCGATCGGCCTTGCCTCTCAAGGTCTCTCTTGCTCGTCATTAGGACTCCACTATCGACACAGTCGAAAGGCACGAAAGTCGTTTTGGCGAAAAACTTTTCCGAGGAAAGTTTTGACGTAGAGGGGGCTCCCCCCTTTCTAGACCCGAGGCGACCGCTCGGGTCGGGACCCTTGCGGAGGGTCTGGCCGTGGTCGTCGGGTCCGTCCGGGCTGCCCGAAGCATGGCCTCATAGCGACGTGCCCGGGCCGAGGGTATGTTTTGCCCGCTCTGTGGCTTTGTTTTTGTCTCCATTCTTCACCTTGCGTCTGAAGAATGTTGTCCTGCCGTCTGCAGGGTTCGAGACGGCTCTTGGCGAGGCCGTCAAGAACTGCAAGGCGCTTGCCGAGGCGGCTGAGCAGAAGGAGGCTGAGCGTGTGGCCGTGTCCGAGGCCATCTCGGCTTTTTGATAGGCCTTTGGCCTCGACGGCGTCCCCTCGGGTAGCTCCCCCTAAAGTCATCTGCGGGCCTTGGGCGGCCATGTGCACAACAGACTCCGCGGGGCGCTACACCACGGCGTTAGGCGGGCCTTCGCCGTGCTCGCTTCCCACTACGTCATGGATCTAGAGCGGGTTAGCGATGGGTACTGCTTACCCAACGATGAGGAGGCTGCCTTAGCCGAGGTCCAGAGGCTTGACGCGGCTGTCGAGGGTCCAAGTGCAGCGCTGGCTTCCTCCTTCGAGGTGGAGGTCCTTTCGCCCGTGTCGCCGCCTGGGGCCGGGCCAGATTCTACCGAGGGTGGAAACGACACCGAGGGTGTCGCTCCTCCCCTGCCACTGTCTGAGCCTGCAAGAACGGTTTGCTTGAAGTATGCGTATGTTTTTTGCGGCCGCCGAGGCCTAAACATTTTAATTGTCGGGTTATAAAGCTGCGTTTCCTTTCCTCTCGTTTCATGTGTTAGGACTTGTTCGGTAGCAGAATCCCTCGTCCGAGCGTGAGTCACTTTTCGCGGAAGGTGATGAGTGAGGTATCCGTATCCCGGAGGCGTAGGAGTCCCTCGGCTCGGTCGGCCTTGTCGCTTACGTGGTCCCTTGTCGTTTTTAGGATTCTGTTATCGACGCAGTCGAAACGGCACGAAAGTCGTTCTGGCAGAAAAGTTTTCGAGCGTTAGGACTTGTTCAGTAGCAGAATCGCTTATCCGAGCATGAGTTACTTTTCGCGGAAGGTGATGAGTGAGGTATCCGTATCCCGGAGGCGTAGGAGTCCATCGGCTCGATCGGCCTTGCCGTTCAAGGTCTCTCTCGCTCATTTTTAGGATTCTGTTATCGAAGCAGTCGAAAAGCGCGAAAAACGTTCTGGCAAAAGACCTTTCCGAGGAAAATTTTGACGCAGAGGGGGTTCCCCCTTCTAGCCCCTGAGGGAGGGTCGGGCTTTGCCGAGGCAAGGCTGATCCTTCCTTGATGGTTAGACTTTATTTATGTAAAGAAAGTGAGGTACATAAACGACTTGAAATATTTTAAGGGTAAAAGCGACATAGCTGTTGGATGTTCCAAGCGTTGCTGTAGACCTCGCCTTGATCGTTGGCCAGCTTGTATGTTCCGGGCTTCAAAATCTTGGCGATGATGAAGGGCCCTTCCCAGGGAGGAGTAAGCTTGTGGTGCCCTCGGGCGTCTTGTCGCAGCCGAAGTACCAAGTCTCGCACTTGGAAGCCTCAGGGCCGAACCCTTCATGGGGCTACACCCGACATCTTGAGCTTTAGGTACGTGTAGTTGGGGACGACCATGAACTTGGCGTAGCACGGTCTCCCCAGCATCGCATGATAGGTTCCTCGGAACCCGACCACCTCGAACGTGAGGGTTTCCCTGCGGAAGTTGGAGGGAGTTCCGAAACAGACGGGCAAATCAAGTTGCCCTAGGGGCAGGACGCGCTTACGGGGGACGATCTCGTGAAAGGGTGCTGCACCGGCCTGGATCGTGGACAGATCTATCCCCAAGAGCCCTAGGGTCTCGGCGTAGATGATGTTGAGGCTGCTGCCTCCGTCCATGAGGACCTTGGTGAGCCTAGCGTTGCCGATGACGGGGTCGACGACGAGCGGGTACCTTCCTAGGCTCGGCACATAGTCGGGGTGGTCGCCTTGGTCGAAGGTGGTGGGCTTGTCGGTCCAGTCTAGGTAGACTAGCACCACTACCTTCACCGAGCAGACCTCTCGGCACTCTTGCTTGCGGTGCCGAGCCGAGGCGTTCACCACCTGCCCGCCGTAGATCATGAAGCAGTCGTGGACCTCCGGGAACTCCTCGTCCTTGTCGCCCCCCTTCTTGCTGTTGCCTTGGTCCTTGCCACCTTCTGCCAAGGGTCCCGCCTTGATGAAGTAACGCCAAAGCATGTCGCACTCCTCAAGGGTGTGCTTGACGGGACCCTTGTGATAGGGGCACGACTCCTTGAACATCTTGTCAAACGTGTTGACTCCTCCAGGAGGCTTCGAGGATTCCTGTGCTGAGCAGCAGCGACGAGATCCGCGTCAATGGCGTTGCGCGTTGCTTGCGCCTTCTTCTTGGCCTTCTTTTTTGAGCCACGCTGGACGGACGCCTCGGGGGCGTCTTCCTTCTGTCTTCCTTGAGGTTGCTTGTCCTTCCGGAAGATGGCTTCGACCGCCTCCTGACCAGAGGCGAACTTGGTGGCGATCTCCATCAATTTGCTCGCCTTGGTGGGAGTCTTGTGCCCCAGTTTGCTCACCAGGTCCTGGCACGTGGTGCCGGCGAGGAATGCACCGATGACGTCTGAGTCGGTGATGTTGGGAAGCTCGGTGCGCTGCTTTGAAAACCGCCGGATGTACTCTCGCAGGGATTCCCCTATTTGCTGGTGGCAACTTCAGAGGTCCCATGAGTTCCCAGGGCGCACGTACGTACCTTGGAAGTTTCCCGCGAAGGCTTTGACCAGGTCATCCCAGTCTGAGATCTGCGCAGGAGGCAGATGCTCCAGCCATGCCCGGGCAGTGTCGGAGAGGAATAGGGGAAGGTTGAGGATGATGAGGTTGTCGTCATTCGTCCCTCCCAACTGGCATGCCAGTCGGTAATCCGCAAGCCACAACTCCGGCCTTGTCTCCCCTGAGTACTTGGTGATGGTAGTCGGGGCTCGGAACCGGGCTGGGAACGGCGCCCGTCGTATGGCCCGGCTGAAGACCCTCAGACCTGGCGATTCGGGCGAGGGGCTCTGGTCCTCCTCACTGTCGTAGCGTCCTCCGCGCTTGGGGTGGTAGCCTCAGCGCACCTTTTCTTTGAGGTGGGCTCGACGGTCGCGGCGGTGGTGCTCGTCGTCGAGGCAGTCCAGGGCAGCAGGCGTCCCGTCCCGTGTGCGCCCGGTGCGGACCGAGGCCTCCTGCATAAGTCGGGAGGACGTTGCGCGATGCTCCGAGGGGCACCCTTGCCTTCGGGAGGCAGAGATCTCGGCTCGTCGGACCGCTGCGTTTTCCAGGAGACCCTTGAGTTCGCCCTGGATACGCCGCCCCTCGGTGGTGGATGGATCTGGCATCGCTCGGAGTAGCATCGCTGCTGCAGCTAGATTCTGGCCGACCCCGTTGAAGGCCGGGGGCAGCATTGCCCTGGCATCGTCAACGATTCGGCACTTGACGTCTTGGGCCCGATGAGGCGCTCCTTCGGCAAGTGCTCGGCCTGCCCACTCCTACTCGATGTTTTGTCGAAGCTGCACAAGCTGCCCTGCTTCTTCATCGAGCTTGGCCTGCATCTCACGGAATTGCACGAGCTGTGTCCTGACCCCCGTAGGGACTGGGACCACAGCTAGCTCCCGCGGGATGTCAACGCGAGACGCAGGCACAGGGGCGTTGTCATCTTGCGGCATGCCGAGGTGGTTGTCCTCGCCATGATCCCCCTGATCGATGTGGAAACACTCGCGGCTTGGGTCGCAACCCTCGTCGCCGAGGCTATGGCCATCGTCAGAGCAGCCGAAGAGGTAGTAGTCACATGCATACATGATGTCTCGCATGGCACTGGGATCACTGAGTCCGGAGAAATCCCAACCGAAGTCGGAGTCGTCGTCTTCCTCGGAACCCGCGGGTCCGGAGGTTGAGACAGCCGTCAGTCGGTCCTAAGATGACCGCATAGGATACCCTGGAAGGTCAGGGTATGCCCTTGCGAAAGCGCTCACTGAAGCGGGGTCGCTTGGTGGATCGAGGCTGAGTCTAAAAGGGACAGGGTGAAAAACGGACGGTATCTCTTGGTCGATGGACGGTGGTGAAGTCGCGTCGGGGACGGACTGCACCGTTATCTCAGGTACGAGGCTAACGCCCAGCAAGTCCTTTGCAAGGGTGCTGGCGTCATTAGTCCGCTTGGGGTTGGCACGTTGCGGGGAAACGACACCCGTCATTGTCTCAAGTGTGAGGACAACACCCGACATGGCCCCCGCAGGGGTGCCGGTGTCGTCGACTCGCTCTGGCCTGACAGCTGATGAGGTGCCGCCTCCTGCATGGCCACGGTTACCCCGTCTCCTCCTCCTCCGGCGAGGAGGGTGGCGGGGCAAACCTGGGTGTTCCTCTTCTGCCACGGTGGGAAGTCGTCGTCGAGTTCGCCGCCGCCGGGCGAGCCGACGACCGTTGTTGCTGTCGCGCTACGGGGGGTGGAGTACCATGTCGTTGAAAGGGAAATGTGCCCTTGGGCCATTTCTAAGTATTTTGGTGGTTTAGTGTCCAACACAAGTGCTTAAGTATAAAATGGTGGACAAAGTACAAATCAAGGATAAAGGTATGTTTCTCAGACTTAGTACATTGTTTTAGAGACTAATGTATTGTGTCTAAATGCTGGAAACAGGAAAAGACCAACTGGAAATGCCTTGGCTCGAGCAGCCAAGACTTTGCTCAGTCTGGAGCACCGGACTGTCCGGTGGTGCATCGGACAGTGTCCGGTGCGCCAGGCTGGCTCGAGCAAAGTGGCTGCTCTCGGGATTTCGACGGCGGTGTACGGCTATAATTCACCGGACTGTCCGGTGGTGCACCGGACTGTCCGGTGGGCCGTTCACAGGCGAACTCGTCGCTCTCGGGAATTCATCGGCGACGTACGGCTATAATTCACCGGACTGTCCGGTGTGCACCGGACTGTCCGGTGTGCACCGGACTGTCCGGTGTGCACCGGACTGTCCGGTGAGCCAACGGTCGGCCGGGCCAACGGTCGGCCGCGCGATCTGCGCGGGACACGTGGTCGAGCCAACGGCTAGTAGGAGGCACCAGACTGTCCGGTGTGCACCGGATATGTCCGGTGCGCCAACGGCTCTCTGGCTGCCAACGGTCGACTGCGCCATTTATGGAAGGAAATCGGGCACCGGACAGTGTCCGGTGTGCACCGGACTGTCCGGTGCGCCAGTCGACAGAAGGCAAGATCAGCCTTCCTAGATTGCTCTCAACGGCTCCTAGCTGCCTTGGGGCTATAAAAGGGACCCCTAGGCACATGGAGGAGAACACCAAGCATTCCTACAACATTCCTAAGCACCAAGACATCAATTCCGCGCCTTTGATTCTTTGCGATAGCAATTAGAGCTCTAGTTGAGTGGTGAACTCATTGAGTTGTGTTGTGAGCTCTCGTTGCGATTTGTGTGCGTGGTGTTGCTGTGATTTCTTGTCTTGAGTGCGTTGCTAATCCCTCCCTTGCTCTGTGCTTCTTTGTGAACTTCAATTGTAAGGGCGAGAGACTCCAAGTTGTGGAGATTCCTCGCAAACGGGATTGAGTAAAGCAAGCAAAACACCGTGGTATTCAAGTGGGTCTTTGGACCGCTTGAGAGGGGTTGATTGCAACCCTCGTCCGTTGGGACGCCACAACGTGGAGTAGGCAAGCGTTGGTCTTGGCCGAACCACGGGATAACCACCGTGCCATCTCTGTGATTGATTTCTTGTGGTTATTGTGTTTTGACTCCTCTCTAGCCACTTGGCATTTACTATGCTAACACTTAACCAAGTTTTTGTGGCGTAAGTTTTCAAGTTTTTACAGGATCACCTATTCACCCCCCCCCCTCTAGGTGCTCTCAATTGGTATCGGAGCCGTTCTCTTCACAAAGGGACTAACCGCCCGAAGAGATGGATCCTAAGGGGAAGGGTATCGTGATCAACGATAAAGAGAAGGAATCCTTCGTCAACGAGCCGAAGGACGACAAGCCTACCGACTCCGGCTCGGGCCATAGACGGAAGGAAGGGAAGAAGAAGAAGACAAGGCGCATCAAGGAGATCGTCTACTACGACGACAGCGATGAGTCTACTTCTTCCCAAAAGGACGACGACCACAATGACTATGAGAGAAGGAAACCGGTTAATTCGAACTTTTCTTCTGACTACTCTCGTATTCCTCAAAGTACAAATGCTCATTTATTATCTATTCCACTTGGCAAACCTCCTCATTTTGATGGAGAGTACTACGGATTTTGGAGCCACAAAATGCGTAGTCACCTATTCTCTCTCCATCCTAGTATATGGGAGATTGTAGAGAGTGGAATGCACTTTGATAGTACGGATAGTCCCATGTTCATTAATGAGCAAATTCATAAGAATGCACAAGCTACTACTGTTCTTCTAGCTTCATTGTGCAGGGATGAATACCACAAAGTGAGCGGCTTGGATAACGCCAAGCAGATCTGGGACACCCTCAAGATTTCTCATGAGGGGAACGACGTCACCTTGCTCACCAAGATGGAGTTGGTGGAGGGCGAGCTTGGACGGTTCGCGATGATAAGGGGCGAGGAGCCGACACAAACATACAACCGGCTCAAGACCCTTATCAACAAAATAAGGAGCTACGGAAGCACGCGATGGACGGATCACGACGTCGTCCGACTGATGCTAAGGTCCTTTACCGTTCTTGATCCTCATTTGGTGAATAATATTCGTGAGAATCCCAGGTACACCAAAATGTCGCCCGAAGAAGTCCTTGGAAAATTCGTAAGCGGGCGAATGATGATCAAGGAGGCGAGGTACGTGGACGACGCTCTAAACAGTCCAATCAATGAGCCTCAACCCGTTGCTCTCAAGGCAACAAGGAGCAAGGAGGCGTTACCCAGCAAGGTAGCACAAATTGAGGCGGTCGGACTTAATGATTAAGAGATGGCTCTCATCATCAAAAGATTCAAGACGGCGCTAAAGAGTCGCAAGGGGCAGCCAAGCAAGACCAAGACAAAGGGGAAGCGATCATGCTTCAAATGTGGTAAGCTTGGTCATTTTATTGCTAACTGTCCCGACAACGATAGTGATCAGGATCAAGGGAACAAGAGGGAGAAGAAGAAGAACTATAAGAAGGCAAAGGGCGAGGCACATCTTGGCAAGGAGTGGGATTCGGATTGCTCCTCGTCCGACTCCGACAATGAAGGACTCGTCGCCACCGCCTTCAACAAGTCATCCCTCTTCCCCAACGAGCGTCACACATGCCTTATGGCAAGGGAGAAGAAGGTATGTACTCGAAACTCTACTTATGCTTCTTCAAGTGAGGACGAATCTAGTGATGAGGATGAAATAGATTATTCATGTTTATTTAAGGGCCTAGATAGAACCAAGGTAGATAAAATTAATGAATTAATTGATGCCTTGAATGATAAGAATAGGCTTTTAGAAAAACAAGAGGACTTGTTGTATGAAGAACATGATAAATTTGTAGAAGCACAAAAATCTCATGCCTTAGAAGTTAAGAGAAATGAAATGCTTTCTTGTGAATTATCTTCTTGCCATGAGACGATTTCTAGCTTAAGGAGCATTAATGATAATTTGAATGCTAAATTAGAAATAGCTAGTAAATCAACAACTTGTGTAGAAAATATTGTTATTTGCAATAGATGTAAAGATTTCGATATTGATGCTTGTAGTGAACACATAGTTTCGATTGCAAAGTTAAATGATGAACTAGCTAGTCTTAATGCCCAACTTAAGGCTAGCAAAAGTGATTTTGATAAACTAAAATTTGCTAGGGATGCCTACACGATTGGTAGACACCCCTCAATTAAGGATGGGCTTGGCTTCAAGAGGGAAGCCAAGAACTTAACAAGCCATAAGGCTCCCATCTCCGCCAAGGAGAAAGGGAAGGCCCCTATGGCATGTAGTACTAAAAAGAACCATGCTTTTATGTACAATGATAGAAGACAATCTCATAGGAGTTGTAATGCTTTTGATTCACATGCCTATGATTCTTATGCTGTGTTTGCTCCCAGTTCTTCCTGTATGCATGGTAGAGATATGCCTAGGAAGAATATTCATCATGTGCCTAGAAAGAATAGTGTTCATGTTCCTAGGAAAGTTATGAATGGACCCTCTACAATTTATCATGCTTTAAATGCTTCCTTTGCTATTTGTAGAAAGGATAGGAAGATAGTTGCTAGGAAATTAGGGGCAAAATGTAAGGATGATAAAACTTGCATTTGGGTCCCTAAGACAATTTTAACTAACCTTGTAGGACCCAACAAGAGTTGGGTACCTAAGACCCAAGCCTAAATTTGCCTTGCAGGTTTATGCATCCGGGGGTTCAAGCTGGATTATCGACAGCGGATGCACGAACCATATGACGGGGGAAAAGAGGATGTTCTCTTCCTATGTCAAGAATAAGGATTCCCAAGATTCAATCATATTCGGTGATGGGAACCAAGGCAAGGTGAAAGGTTTAGGCAAGATTGCAATATCAAATGAGCACTCTATCTCTAATGTGTTTTTAGTTGAGTCTCTTGGTTATAATTTACTATCTGTTAGTCAATTATGTAATATGGGATATAATTGTCTATTTACAAATGTAGATGTGTCTGTCTTTAGAAGATGTGATGGTTCACTAGCTTTTAAGGGTGTACTAGACGGCAAACTTTATTTGGTTGATTTTGCAAAAGAGGAGGCCGGTCTAGATACATGCTTAATTGCTAAGACTAGCATGGGCTGGCTGTGGCATCGCCGCTTAGCACATGTGGGGATGAAGAACCTTCACAAGCTTCTAAAGGGAGAACACGTGATAGGTTTGACTAACGTGCAATTCGAAAAAGATAGACCTTGTGCAGCTTGTCAAGCAGGGAAACAGGTGGGAGGCTCTCATCACACCAAAAATGTGATGACAACATCAAGACCCTTGGAGATGCTGCATATGGACCTCTTCGGACCCTTGGAGATGCTGCATATGGTCTTGTCGGCGGTCACTTCGGCTCTGCCGGGGGGCGCGTGTCAGGATAAAAGTGTCAGGCTACCTTTGCGGTAAATGCCCCTGCGACTCGGTCGGTTGGTGCGGCGATTTAGTCAGGGTTGCTTCTTAGCGAAGGCAAGGCCTCGGGCGAGCCGGAGATGCGTCTGCCGTAAAAAGGGGGCCTCGGGCGAGACGGAAACACCTCGGGGTCGGCTGCCCTTGCCCGAGGCTAGGCTCGGGCGAGGCGTGATCGAGTCGCTCGTATGGACCGATCCCTGACTTAATCGCACCCATCAGGCCTCTGCAGCTTTATGCTGATGGGGGTTACCAGCTGAGAATTAGGCGTCTTGAGGGTACCCCTAATTATGGTCCCCGACAGTAGCCCCCGAGCCTCGAAGGGAGTGTTAGCACTCGCTTGGAGGCTTTCGTCGCACTTTTTTGCAAGGGGACCAGCCTTTCTCGGTTGCATTTTGTTCCGGTGGGTGCGCGCGAGCGCACCCGCCGGGTGTAGCCCCCGAGGCCTCGGAGGAGTGGTTTCACTCCTTCGAGGTCTTAATGCCTTGCGTAATGCTTCGGCTGGTTTGGTGGTTCCCTCATGCAAACTGGCCGTAGCCCAGGTGCACGGTCGGGGCCCAAGTTCTCGGGCTGGTATGTTGACGCTGTCAACGGTTTGGCCGGAGCCAGGTTTGCGAGAGCAGCCCCCGAGCCTCCGCACAGGGCGAGAGGGCGATCAGGGACAGACTCGGCTTTTTTACATACGCCCCTACGTCGCCTTTCCGCAAGGAGGAGGGGGGAGAGCGCCATGTTACCCTCGATGGGCACCGAACATGGTGTCTCCGGTGAGCTGCAAGCGGGTAATCCGAGTGGACGTCTGTGCCCCGTTCGTTGGGGGTCGGCTAGGGGCCCAGAGGCACGCCCAAAAGTACCTGCGGGTGATCTGCCGGACCCGGTCCCCTGGCGACAGGGTCCGAGGGCTCGATGCCTCCCTCCGATGGGATTCCGTTACAGGATCGCTCCCGCTGGTCTCGAAAATGTCCTAGGGTACCTCGGGAGCGCAGCCCGAGCCTCGGTTATGTATCGAACGTACCCCTGGTCATCCCTCGCTCGGTGTCTGAGGTGACTGTGAACCCTTCGGGGGGCCAGCCTTCGAACCCCTGATCAGTAATGGGCGCGGAGCCCGAGTAGCCTGAGGCGGCCGTGGAACCCTTCGGGGGGCCGGCCTTCGAACCTCTGACCAGTAGTGGGTGTAGGGCCCACGCGATCTGAGGCGGCTGTTGAACCCTTCGGGGACCAGCCTTCGAACCCCTGATCAGTAAGGAGGCTCGGAGCCTAGTTCCTTCACGGGGAAGGATCCCTTTCGGGGTATCCCCCTTTCCCGGTCCCTGTTGCAAGAGATAGAGAAAGAGGAAAAAAAGGAAAAAGGATACGAAACCGAACGACGCGGCGTACCTTTTTTGGTGCGGTTGTTTTGGCGAAGGCGAAGCGTCGCCCGCTGCTCCTGCCAGAAGCGCCGCCTGTCCAGCCGCGGAGTTAATGCGACGGGGCGAGTAGTTGGCGGGGCTGCCGTTGCGCGTGCGCGAGCCGTTCGAGGAACGGGTCACGGGCGCGTTGTCTTCACGCCATGAGAGGGGGTTCTCTCGCTGCCTCCGGATGGGACGTGAGCTTGGCTGACGGCGTGACCGCTGCTCCCGCGTGCCTGCCACCGTCATCGCTGCCGGCCCACTTTTGACCGTGTTGACCGCTGCGTCAGGCTAGCGCTGCTGGGTCGCGCGCTGGGTCGCCTCGAGTCGCGGTATCGGTTCCACAATCGAGGAGGTGCGGTGGTGGCGCAAGTGGTACAGTTGCTTGCATGCAGCATCCGGCGCGCCGGTCGCGCGACGCGTGGGCCTGGACCTCCGTGCTGGCGTGTCGGGAGTCGGAGAGGCACGTCCACTTGGCGCGGTTGCATGCCGCCTGCATGGCTACCCGCCCCTTTCGCCTGTTGGTCTGGGCAAAAGTGGAGGGTCACTTGTAACCGCTGGGCGGTTGCGTGCGCCATGCGCGGCGGTTTGGCTTCTTCTGCTCGGAGCCGGTCTGCATGACATGCGGGACCCAGCCCCCGCGCCGCAGGGGAGGGCTTTGGAGCGTGTTGGAGAAGACTCAGCCCGTGATGGTTGGGGGCGCACGCAGGGAGAGTCGCCTTTAAAAGGAGGGTGACCCCTTTCGTAAGGCAACTATGTCTTCTTCCTCCCTTATGCACTGTGTCTTTCCACCTTCCAAGCCCCCGGATGGGGGAAACCACCGTCCTTTCGCCCCATCGTTGGAGGAACACAACTCCGTGGGAGTTGGTACCTTTCAGCAATCGTTCGGCTTCAAGGATTTTCATCAGGCGGCCCGGTTGCTCCCCTCCGCTGGCGGTCACCCGAGACGGTGACCACCAGCTCCTGGGTGGGGAGGAGCAAGCCGGGCTGCGATCTTGGTCCCACCCTCAGCTTCAAGGATGTTCATCATCCTCGCTGGGGTGGGTGCCGTGCTGAGCCGGCGCTCTACCTCCCGCACGGGTTCGAGGGAGAGGGCGCTCACTGGCCCTGCGGGCGGCCCGGACTTCGACAACGCGAGGCGGGTCGACGGCAGGCGTCGTCACCTCCAGCGTGTCGGGTTCGTCGGTTTGGCTCCCGTCGGCCCCTTCTGCCGGGGGGGGCGGCTGCCGCGCCGTGTACACGGGAGGACCACCCTAGATGCCACGCACTGCTAGGGCGGCGCTCGTGTTCTGGGGTGGTCCTGCCTTTGCACCGGGGCGGCGCCTTCACGCGGAGGCCGGTGCCCCCCCTCATCTGGGAGGACTTGAGTGGGGATCTGCCGGAGGGCTGATGGCTCCTGCCGTCGGTGCCGAGGCGGAGGCGGCTCGAGAAGTCCCCGTCGCCGACGGGATTACCGCCACCATCCGTGCTTCGGGCCTCCGGCTATTTGTACTTGTCCTCGCCCCTCGAGCGTCGGCGTGGGCGAGGGCAAGACTGCAGCGGCGCCTACCCTGAGGCCTGCGCTGCTGCAGTTCGGCCATCCGGAGTGGGGGCCGTCGTTGTCGTGGCCAGAGCGGGCGGCGACGAGCCGCCCGTCAGTCTTCTGCAGCCCCGCAGGCCCGCCCCTATCGAGTGGGGTTGTTCGTACCTGTGGGGGGAACCGGAGTTCTGTTTGTAATGGCACTTCGAATGCTGGTGTTTTTTGTTCATTTCGGCTTTCGGGGCCTGAACATGTATGTAATTACGGCACGGAGCCGTGTTTTTTCCTCATTTTTGAGCACTAAGACTCGTCTGTTGACTATCTGAACCACTTCACCAAGCATGAGTCACCCCGTGTCAAGGTGACGAGTGAGGTATCTGTATCCCGGAGGCGTAGGAGTCCCTCGGCTCGGTCGGCCTTGCTGTCCGAGGTTCCTCTAGCTTAGTTAAAGAGACCCCTCGGCCGCTCTTCGTCGAGCCGAGGCCAGGGGTAGCGATATCAGCATGAACAGAGGTGGAGTCAGCTCGAAAATGAAACCTGGTTGGCCGGAGCCTAGCCGGGTTGTCTGTTGGCCGGATCGACGTCGGAGCTGATCAGCCGAGGCTTCGAACCGGGCTGGCGCCCTCGGAAGATGGTTGACCGAGGCCCAAGGGGTAACCGGCCGAGCCGCCTGCTCGGGCCGGATTCCCGGAGAAGTCCCTGGCGGCGATTGTTCGGGCGTGGCGATGACGTCGTCCTTCGGAGCGGAGACCCTCGGACCACGTCGCCGTCCGAGGCTAGGTCGGGCCTCGCCGAAGGTGTCGCTGATGCCGAGGGTGTTGCTGCCCCCTTCTAGCGCCAAGACCCGAGCCTGCAGGATCAGATTGTCTTGTAGCGTGTGCCTTGTGCGGCCGTCGAGGCCAGAACGCACACCCTCGCTGCGTTGTAAAGCTGCGTCTCTTTTCCTCTTGTTTCGAGTATCTGGACTTTTTGTCGGTAACAGGGATGTTTGTGCGAGCGAGAGCTGCTTCTCGCGGAAGGTGATGAGTGAGGTATCCGTATCCCGGAGGCGTGGGAGTCCCTCGGCTCGGTCGGCCTTGCCGCTTACGCGTACTTTCACCCGTCCATGAGGCCCTGTCACCGACTCGGTCGAGAAGGCTCGAAGGATCGCTTCGGCAGAAGGGCTTCCGAACGTAAAGACTTGTTCGATCCGCGGAGCCACTTTATCCGAACGCGAGTTACTTATCGCAGAAGGTGATGAGTGAGGTATCCGTATCCCGGAGGCGTAGGAGTCCCTCGGCTCGGTCAGCCTTGGCTGCTTACGTGTACTCCGTCGTTTCCAGGACCCACTTTTCGAAGTAGTCAAAAAGCACGAAAGATATTCTGGTAGAAGAGATTTTTTTTCGAGGAAAATTTTGACGCACAGGGGGTTTCCCCCCTTTTAGCCCCCGAGGGAGGGTCGGGTTTTGCCGAGGCGAGGCCGACCCTTCCTTGTTGACTAAACTTTGCGTGGGTGCGGGGTATATGAACAACTTGGAAACATCTTAAGGGTAGAAGCGACGTAGCTGTTGGATGTTCCACGCATTGCCGTAGACCTCGCCTTGACTGTTGGCCAGCTTGTACGTTCCGGGCTTCAGAACTTTGGCGATGACGAATGGCCCTTCCCAGGGGGGCGTGAGCTTGTGCCTCCCTCGGGCGTCTTGTCGTAGACGAAGCACCAGGTCGCCCACCTGGAGGTCTCGGGGTCGGACCCCTCGGGCGTGGTAGCGTCGCAGGGACTGCTGATACCGCGCCGAGTGTAGTAAGGCCCTGTCCCGAGCCTCTTCCCGCTGGTCCAGCGAGTCTTCTCGGCTAGCTTGGTTGCTTTGATCGTCGTAAGCCCTCGTCCTCGGGGAGCCGTATTCCAGGTCAGTGGGCAAGACGGCCTCGGCCCCGTAGACCAGGAAGAACGGCGTGAAACCTGTGGCTCGGCTCGGCGTTGTCCTCAGGCTCCAGACCACCGAGGGGAGTTCCTTCATCCATCGCTTGCCGAACTTGTTGAGGTCGTTGTAAATCCGAGGCTTGAGCCCTTGTAGAATCATGTCGTTGGCACGCTCTACTTGCCCATTCGACATGGGATGAGCTACGGCAGCCCAGTCCACCCGGATGTGGTGATCCTCGCAAAAATCCAAGAATTTTCTGCTGGTGAACTGGGTGCCGTTGTCGGTGATGATGGAGTTTGGGACCCCGAAGCGATGGATGATGTTGGTGAAGAACGCCACCGCCTGCTTGGACCTGATGCTGTTTAGGGGTCGGACCTCGATCCACTTGGAGAATTTGTCGACGGCGACCAGCAGGTGCGTGTAGCCCCCGGGCGCCTTCCGTAGAGGGCCGACGAGGTCCAGACCCCACACAGCGAAGGGCCAGGTGATGGGTATCGCCTGCAGAGCCTGAGCAGGCAGGTGGGTCTGCTTCGCATAGAATTGACACCCTTTGCAGGTGCGGACTATTCTAGTGGCGTCAGCCACCGCCGTTGGCCAGTAGAAGCCTTGCCGGAAAGCGTTCCCGACGAGGGCTCGAGGTGCTGCGTGATGGCCGCAAGCCCCCGAGTGTATCTCTTGCAGGAGTTCCTGACCTTCGGCGATGGAGATGCATCGCTGGAGGATGCCCGAGGGTCTGCGGTGGTAGAGCTCCTTCTCATCGCCCAGCAAGACGAACGACTTGGCGCGTCGCGCTACCCGCCGAGCCTCGGCTTGGTCGAGGGGTAGCTCTCCTTGGCGGAGATATTGCAGGTACGGGGTCTGCCAATCTCGATCAGGCGTGACCCCGCTCCGCTCCTCCTCGATGCGCAGCGCCTCGCCCTCGGGGGCCGAGGGTTCCTCGGGCTGAACCGAGGACGCCTCGGGCTGGGCCGAGGGTGCCTCGGACTGGGCCGAGGACGCCTCGGGCTCGGGCGTGTCGTTGATCTTGACGGAGGGTTGGTGCAGATCCCGGGAGAAGACGTCCGGGGGAACCGTCGTTTGCCCCGAGGCTATCTTCGCCAGCTCGTCCGCAGTCTCGTTGTAGCGCCGGGCGATGTGGTTAAGCTCGAGCCCGTAGAACTTGTCTTCCAGGCGCCGAACCTCATCGCAGTAGGCCTCCATCTTCGGGTCGCGGCAGTGGGAGTTCTTCATGACCTGGTCGATGACGAGCTGCGAGTCGCCGCGAGCGTCGAGGCATCGGACCCCTAGCTCGATGGCGATTCGCAATCCGTTGATCAGAGCTTCGTACTCAGCCACATTGTTGGACGCCGAGAAGTGGAGGCGCAGCACGTAGCGCAGGTGTTTCCCGAGGGGCGAGACGAAGAGCAGGCCTGCGCCGGCTCCCGTCTTCATCAGCGACCCGTCGAAAAACATGGTCCAGAGCTCCGGTTGGATCGGAGCCGTCGGCAACTGGGTGTCGACCCATTCGGCTACGAAGTCCGCCAATACCTGGGACTTGATGGCCTTCCGAGGGGCGAACGAGATTGTCTCGCCCATGATTTCCACCGCCCATTTTGCGATCCTGTCCGAGGCCTCTCGGCACTGGATGATCTCCCCCAGGGGGAAGGATGATACCACAGTTACCGGATGAGACTCGAAGTAATGTCGCAACTTTCGCCTCGTCAGGATCACTGCATACAGTAGCTTCTGAACTTGTGGGTAGCGGATCTTGGTTTCGGACAGCACCTCGCTGACGAAGTAAACTGGCCTCTGAACGGGCAATGCATGCCCCTCTTCTTGCCTTTCGACCACAATCGCGGCGCTAACCACCTGAGTGGTCGCGGCGACGTAGACCAAGAGGGCTTCTCCATTAGCTGGGGGTACCAAGATAGGCGCCTTGGTGAGGAGCGCCTTCAGGTTCCCGAGAGCTTCCTCGGCCTCAGGGGTCCAAGTGAAGCATTCGGCCTTCCTTAAGAGGCGGCACAGTGGCAGGCCTCTTTCGCCGAGGCGTGAGATGAAACGGCTCAAGGCCGCGAGACATCCCATGACCCTCTGTACGCCTTTTAAGTCCTTGATGGGCCCCATGCTGGTGATGGCTGCGATCTTCTCCGGGTTGGCTTCGATGCCTCGCTCGGAGACGATGAACCCTAGGAGCATGCCTCGGGGCACCCCGAAGACACACTTCTCGGGATTGAGCTTGACGTCCTTTGCCTTGAGACACCGGAATGTCACTTCAAGGTCGGAGAGGAGGTCAGAGGCTTTCCTTGTCTTGACTACGATGTCATCGACGTAGGCCTCGACCGTGCGACCGATGTGTTCGCCAAACACATGGTTCATGCACCGCTGGTACGTTGCACCCACGTTCCTCAAACCGAACGGCATGGTGACAAAGCAGTACATGCCGAAGGGCGTGATGAAAGAAGTCGCGAGCTGGTCGGACTCTTTCATCTTGATTTGATGATACCCTGAGTAGGCATCGAGGAAAGACAGGGTTTCGCACCCAGCAGTGGAATCCACGATTTGATCGATGCGAGGTAGAGGGTAGGGAACCTTCGGACATGCTTTGTTGAGACCAGTGTAGTCTACACACATCCGCCATTTCCCCCTTCTTTCTCACAAGCACAGGGTTGGCAAGCCATTCGGGATGGAATACCTCTTTGATGAACCCTGCTGCCATTAGCTTGTGGATCTCCTCGCCCATCACCCTGCGCTTTTCCTCGTCGAATCGGCGCAGAGGCTGCCTGACCGGTCGGGCTCCGGCCCGAATATCCAGCGAGTACTCGGCGACATCCCTCGGTATGCCGGGCATGTCCGAGGGACTCCACGTAAAGACGTCGGCGTTTGCGCGGAGAAAGTCGACGAGCACTGCTTCCTATTTGGGGTCGAGCCCGGAACCGATCCGGATCTGCTTGGAGGTGTCGCCACTGGGGTCGAGAGGGACGGTCTTAACCGTCTCCACCGGCTCGAAATTGCCAGCGTGTCGCTTCACGTCTGGCACCTCTCGGGAGAGGTTTTCCAGGTCGGCGATGAGGGCCTCGGACTCGGCTAGGGCCTCGGCGTACTCCACGCACTCCACGTCGCATTCGAACGCGTGTTTGTACGTGGGGCCGACGGTGATGACCCCGTTGGGGCCCGGCATCTTGAGCTTCAGGTAGGTGTAGTTGGGGATGGCCATGAACTTCGCGTAGCATGGCCTCCCCAATACCGCGTGGTAGGTCCCTCGGAACCCGACCACCTCGAACGTCAGAATCTCCCTTCGGAAGTTGGAGGGCGTTCCGAAGCAGACTGGAAGGTCGAGTTGTCCGAGGGGCTGGACGCGCTTCCCAGGAATGATCCCGTGGAAGGGCGCAGCGCCTGCTCGGACGGAGGACAGATCGACGCGCAGGAGCCTAAGGGTCTCGGCGTAGATGATGTTGAGGCAGCTGCCCCCATCCATCAGGACCTTGGTGAGCCTGACGTCGCCGATGATGGGATCGACGACGAGCGGGTATTTCCCCGGGCTCGGCACGTGGTCGGGGTGGTCAGCTTGGTCGAAGGTGATGGGCTTGTCGGACCAGTCTAGGTAGACTAGCGCCGCCTCCTTCACCGAGCAGACCTCCCGACGCTCTCGCTTGCGATGCCGAGCCGAGGCATTCGCCGCATGCCCTCCATAGATCATGAAGCAGTCGCGGACCTCGGGGAACTCTCCTGCCTGGTGATCTTCTTTTTTGTCGTCGTCGCGGGCCTTGCCACCCTCTGCGGGTGGCCCGGCCCGGTGGAAGTGGCGCCGAAGCATGACGCACTCCTCGAGGGTGTTCTTGACGGGCCCCTGATGGTAAGGGCACGTCTCCTTGAGCATCTTGTCGAAGAGGTTAGCACCTCCGGGGGGCTTCCGAGGGTTCTTGTACTCGGCGGCGGCGACAAGGTCTGCGTCGGCGGCGTCGCGTTTCGCTTGCGACTTCTTCTTGCCTTTCTTCTTGGCGCCGCGCGGAGTAGACGCCTCGGGAGCATCTTCCGACGGGCGGCCCTGGGCTGCTTGTCCTTTCGGAAGATGGCCTCGACCGCCTCCTGGCCAGAGGCGAACTTGGTGGCGATGTCCATCAGCTCGCTCGCCCTGGTGGGGGTCTTGCGACCCAACTTGCTCACCAGGTCACGACAAGTGGTGCCGGCAAGGAACGCGCCTATGACATCTGAGTCGGTGATGTTGGGTAGCTCGGTGCGCTGCTTCGAGAATCGCCGGATGTAGTCCCGAAGAGACTCTCCCGGATGTTGCCGGCAGCTTCAGAGGTCCCAGGAATTCCCGGGGCACAGGTACGTGCCCTGGAAGTTACCGGCGAAGGCTTGGACCAAATCCTCCCAGTTGGAGATCTGCCCCAGAGGCAGGTGCTCCAACCAGGCGCGAGCAGTGTCGGAGAGGAACAGGGTGAGGTTGCGGATGATGAGGTTGTCGTCGTCCGTTCCACCCAGTTGACAGGCCAGGCGGTAGTCCACGAGCCACAATTCCGGTCTCGTTTCCCCCGAGTACTTTGTGATAGTAGTCGGGGGTCGGAATCGGGCCGGAAACGGCGCCCGCCGGATGGCCCGGCTGAAGGCCTGCGGACCGGGTGGTTCGGGCGAGGGACTCCGATCCTCCCCGCTGTCGTAGCGTCCCCCACGCCTGGGGTGATAGCCTCGGCGCACCCTTTCGTCGAGGCGGGCCCGACGGTCGCGACGATGGTGCTCGTTGCCGAGGTGGCCCGGGGCCGCAGGCGCGGTGTTGCGCGTGCACCCGGTGTAGACCGAGGCTTCCCGCATGAATCGGGAAGTCGTGGCATGAGGTTCCGAGGGGTACCCCTGCCTTCGGGAGGCAGAGCTCTTGGCCCGCCGGGCCGCAGTGCCTTCCAGGAGATTCTTGAGCTCTCCCTGGATTCACCGACCCTCGGTGGTTGATGGCTCCGGCATCGCGCGGAGGAGCATCGCTGCGGCTGCCAGGTTCTGACCGATCCCGCTGGATGCGGGTGGCGGCCTGTCCCTGGCATCGTTGGCGACGCGGTGCTAGAAACCCTAGGGCAGGTGACGTATTTCTCCGGCCGGGGGCTGGCCCGCCCATACCTGCCCGACGTCCCGGCGGATCGACTCGAGCGCTCCTGCTCCCTCGTCGAGCCTGGCCTGCGCCCCGCGGACTTGCTCGAGCTGTGGGTCGTGACCCCCCGCCGGAACGGGGACCACAGCTAGCTCCCGCGGGATGTCGGCGCGAGGCACTGGCCTAGGGAGATCGCCAACCTCCGGCATGCCGAGACGGTTGCCTTCGGAGGGATCCCCTAGCTCGACGTGGAAACATTCGTGACTCGGGCCGCAGTCCTTGTCGTCAAGGCTGCGGCTGCCATCGGAACAGTCGGAAAGGCAGTAGTCACATGCGGTCATGAAGTCCCGCATGGCACTGGGGTTGCCAGATCCAGAGAAATCCCAGGAGATGCTGGGATCGTCATCTTCCTCGGACCCAGAGGGCCCGTAGGTCGAGACGTCCGTCAATCGGTCCCAAGGCGACCGCACACGAAACCCCCGAGGGGTTGCACTCGCCTCAACGTGAGCGCCCGCCAAAGCGAGGTCGCTAGGCGGGTTGAGGTCGAGTCGAAAGGACGTAGGATGGGAATCAGTCGGTACCTTTTGGTCGACGAGGAGCGACGTAGTCACATCGGGGACTGATTGCGCCGTCGTCTTGGGTACGAGGGCGACGTCCTGCAGGCCCTCCGCGAGCGTGCTGGCGTCGTCCACTTGCTCGGGATTGGCGTGTCACGGGGGGACGGCGCTCGCCTTCGTCTCAAACGCGAGGTCGACGCCCGACGCGTCCTCCGTTGGGGCGCTAGGGATGTCGATTCGCTCGACAGCCGACGGAGCGCAGCCTCCCGCCCGGCCTTGGTTGCCCCGCCTCCTCCTCCGATGGCGAGGGAGAGGACGGGGCGAGCTCGAATGTTGTTCTTCCACCACGCGGGGAAGACGTCGTCGATTCCGCCGCCGGCGGGCGGGCTGTCTGCCGCCATTGTCGTCGTCGCGCGGCGGTGGAAGGAGTATCATGTCGTAGCTGCCGTCGAGAGACATGAACTCGAGACTCCCGAAACGGAGCAACGTCCCGGGTTGGAGAGGTCGTTGGAGACTGCCCATCTGGAGCTTGACGGGAAACTGCTCGTCAACATGCAGCAGGCCCCTACCTGGCGTGCCAACTGTCGGCGTTTCGAGACCGGGGGGTCCCTAAGCCGACGAGTGAGTGTGCCGCGTGCCCCAGCCCAGATGGGTCGAGCGCGTGGGCGAGCGCGAAGGGGGGAAAGCGAGGTGGCCGGAGCCGAGTCGTGAGGGAGGTGGAGATCCCGCGGCCTTCGTGTTCGTCCCGCGCCCAGGTCGGGTGCGCTTGCAGTAGGGGGTTACAAGCGTCCACGCGGGTGAGGGAAGCGAGCGGCCCCAAGAGAGCGCCTGCCCCGTCCTCGTTCCCGCGCGGCCAACCTTCTCTAAGAAGGCCCTGGTCCTTCCTTTTATAGGCGTAAGGAGAGGATCCAGGTGTACAATTGTAACACCCGGTTTTAAAGGACAAAACCGGGTGCATCTCATACATGCGCCAAGAAGACAACATATATAATAACAGAGTGTATAGAGATAAATGTCATAAAACATCAGAGTATTTATTACATAGTGGAAGACTTATTACAAAATAAAAGTATAATCATAAAACAAACTAAGGATCGTCGGCGCCAATGTCGACTGAGAAACGCCACCTAGATCAGGTCATACTCCTCGCTCTGAGGCTCCTACTGAACCACCTGCTCTTCTCCTGTGGGGGGGGGTGTGAGACAACAAGAGTGAGCTCACATACGATCATAGCTCAACAAGTCGTGGGGAATAATGTGGCATGAACTCACCAAAGGTGGGAGTTCATGTAGTGTATGGCTGATCAATGAAATAAAGGCTGAAGCTGAGCATTGCTTTTATAAGTTGGTCAAAATTTTATTAGCAATTACTAAGTGTAAGTAAATACCAAGCCTTAATAATAATAAAGAACAGTAATAGTAAAATAATCCCAAATGCAATGCAAATGTCAAATTGAATTTAAGTTCCATAATTAATCATGTGAGTGTCCGAGCCGCTCATGACCGTGAGCACGGCTAGTATACTAGTTTTACACTCTGCAGAGGTTGCGCATCTTTACCCACAAGTCATGTTACCCATCTGCCAAGAGACGGCCAATCCCATACACCTCTACCGAGGAGGCGAGGCAGGGTAACACTACGAGGCCTTTACAAAGTTCCACTAGCTTCAGAAATCCCGCTACAGTTTATAGGAAGCTCCAGTGCAGGGTTCTTGCCTGACCGCCATCGCAGCAAAATCAACCAAGGACCTCCCTACACTGACCACTCCCCTACTGCCCTTGCCCATTTCGGGTAAGGAAGACCTCCACTAGCTTTCCTAGTTAATCAGCCAAGGGCGTCCCATTAAACCCTTGTGGTAGCACTGTTTTCCCGGGTGGTCGCTCCATGTTCCCATTAATTTAATGATCTTAACATGAACAGTAATAATAAAAAGATATTAACAAAATAATCATGAATAGTGTATCTCCATACCCAAATCCACATAAAGCAATAGCAGGTACTACCCAAAAATATTTCAGGGGTGAACAAGGTATAAAGATAACCAAAACTGGGGTAACCTAAAGGATCCCATCAAAATTAACCTATGCAGATCATTAAAATTAATAAGAACATGGCTGGGAAAAGTAAGTGATCAAGGGCACAACTTGCCTTCAATGAGCTCCTGCTCAGCTACCTCTACTTGTTGAACCTCAGTTTCCACAGTGGCTTGCTCGTCTACTCGCATCAACACAATACATACATAGTATAGCAAAAATTAACATTGCACCAAACATGTAAATAAAATATACAGTAAAAATCTACACATTAAAATGAGATCATAGGAATTGGAATCACTAAATTTGGAGTTATAGAATTCAAGTTATGAATTTTCTAAGATTTAATGTGCCTGAAATAGGGTTAAATGATAAATAAATTTTCTAACAGAGTTCATGTCAAAACAGTGACTCTAAGTGTTAGAGAATAATATTACAAAATTTTAGAAACTGGAATGGCTCAATTTGGACTAAAAACGGATTTTCTATGATTTATACAAGTTCTAGAGTTTATTTTCATATTAAAAATCCAATTTCTAATTCATTTAATTGATTTAAAACAGTTCTGGATCGGGCCTCAATTACTGGTAAGTTCAGGGGCTAACCCGCAAGATCTCCAAGACACAGCGCTCCACTGGTCTGGACTGCGGGTTGTTTTTAAATAGACAGAGGGGCTCTTATGCAAAAGTGCACCGCGAAGGGGTATGGATGTTTTCTAGCCGTCGGATCGAGCGGCAACGCGCAAGATTAGAACGGTGAGCTGATGAATCGGTATACGACAAGAGCCCCTAGATTTGAATCCGATGCTCAGGATTTAATGAAGCCCAAAGGACCGATCTCCATCCGATTCCGATCGGACGATCCACAGCCCTTCCCCCAATCGATACGCCAACATCTAATCCAGACCGTACACAAGCAGATCGACGGTCCACGGTCGTTCTTCTTCTTCCCTCTCCTAGCAACTCATCTTCCCCGACGACACCCCTCCACCGCCGACGAACACGTGACGACGGTGATGGTCAATCGGGCCCGCTACAACACTAAACCCTAATTAAAAGGTCCTACACGTTCGTAAGGGTAAAGCGAGCCAGTTGGAAGCTATCTCACCGGTGACTAGGCGTTGGTTGAAGCTGCTCACGTACCGCGCGGGTTTGCGGCCACGAACAAGCAACGGCGAGGAATTGCCGCTGAGCCGATGATCCCCGATCTCCTTGGTTGACACCGCTGCGAGCGCACCCCACGTCGAAGCTCCCGAGTCCAACACCGGCGTCGAGTCACCGCCCAGGCCGAGGATGGCGGGGCGGTCACCCCAAAACTTCCTAACGGGAACTCTTACACGCAGGGACTTGGCTTGGTGGTTCGGGGTATGGTCAGCGCGGTCGGGGAACCCTCCCATCATATAGGCGCAAGGACCGGTTAGTTGAGCCATCCCCGAGAGCAGCGCGCCGGGTGGTTACGGCGGCGACTGTTCCAGCACGGAGGATTCGCAGCTCGCGGACGAATCCGACTGATGGGGTCCACTGACCAGAGACAACGCCAGGTGCCATACCGACTGAAACCGAACCACGGGACCCACCTGTCGGCGCATCGGATCCCCGCTACGGCGAGTAGCGACTGACAGTCGGGCCCCATCCAACAGGTAATCGCGTGCAGGTGTAGTGGTTGGGCTGGCGCGCACGTGGGAAAAGTGATGGGCCAGAAATGGGGCAGTCGGCCCATGTAACTCTTTTATTCTTTTTTTCTTTTTATCTTTTCTTCTTACTTTCTTCATTTCTAAATTTGGTTTGAATTCGAATTTTAAATTCGAACATTGTGCAAATTTTTATTCTCCAATCATATTGTGAAATGAAAATACAAATTTTGGAAATAATAGTATATTATTTATATTTTTATACCCTTTCTCTTCTCCCATTTTCGAAAACCCTAGTTTTAATTTAGGGTTTGATTTAACTTCTAGTATTTATTCTCTTATTATCCTTATTATTATTATTATTTTATTTAATGCACAAACATAAAAACTCCACATGATGCATTTTTTTTATCATTTGTTTGAATTAAACTCTAAATTTTGTGTATGCTCTTTTTATGATGCAAATGAGGCACATAAAATTGAGGAGCTCTCTCGATTATTCTTGGTATACAATTTTGAGTATTACAAATCCTACCCCCCTTAAAAATAATCTCGTCCTCGAGATTTAAGAAGATCTAGGGAAAAGGTGAGGAAAATCTATACGAAGCTCTTCTTCTCTTTCCCAAGTTGCTTCATCTTCACCGTGGTGGCTCCATTGCACTTTGCACATCTTTATAACCTTATTCCTCGTAACTCGAGTCAATGTATCAAGAATCTTGATGGGGTACTCAGCATAAGTCAGATCCTCCCGAACACTAAGGTCTTCCATTGGTAACTGTTCTTCAGGTACCTTGAGACATTTCTTCAGCTGAGATACATGAAAGACATCATGAACATCCGCGAGATGATCCGGTAACTCCAATTGATATGCAACCTCTCCCACTCGCTTTAAGATTAAGAAGGGTCCAATAAAGCGAGGGGACAACTTTCCTTTGACTTTGAATCTTCTCATACCCCGGAGTGGTGACACCTTCAAATAGACATAATCTCCCTCCTTAAACTCAAGCAGTCTTCTCCGGGTATCAGCATAACTTTTCTGCCGGGACTGTGCAGTTCTCAAATTCTCCCTTATTTGTTGAACTTGTTCTTCTGCTTCCTGTATAATCTCAGGCCCAAACAACTGCCTTTCACCAGTTTGGTCCCAGTACAGTGGAGTCCTGCACTTTCTGCCATATAAAGCCTCAAAAGGTGACATCTTCAAACTGGCCTGATAGCTATTATTATAAGAGAACTCCGCATACGATAGACTCTTATCCCAACTACCACCATGCTTAAGGGCACAAGCTCTTAACATATCTTCTAACACTTGGTTAGTCCTCTCTGTCTGCCCATCAGTCTGTGGGTGGTAAGCCGAACTAAAATTCAATCTGGTATCCAATGACTCGTGCAGCTTCTTCCAATATCGAGAGGTAAACTGTGATCCTCGATCTGACACAATCTTCTTTGGCACACCATGTAGGCATACAATCCGTGCCATATACAACTCTGCCAACTTGGCTCCTGAATACGTGGTCTTCACTGGAATAAAGTGGGCTACCTTAGTTAGCCTGTCCACAATCACCCATATAGAATCATATCCAGCAGACGTGCGGGGTAATCCAACAATGAAGTCCATGCCAATCTCTTCCCATTTCCACTCAGGTATCTTCAGTGGGTGTAGTAGTCCGGCTGGCCTCTGGTGTTCAGCCTTAACTCTTTGGCATACATCGCACATAGCCACATGGGCAGCCACATCTCTCTTCAATCCATACCACCAATATTTTTGCTTCAAATCCTGATACATCTTAGTACTCCCAGGGTGAATAGAATAAACTGAGTCATGTGCCTCCTTCAATATGGTCTCTCGAAGGCTATCAATATCGGGAACACAGATCCGATTCTTGAACCATATCGTGCCTTGCTCATCTTCTGTAAACTCTAGGCCTCTACCCTTCGTTATCAGATCCTTGATCTCTTGGATTTTAGCATCACCAACCTGACCTTTACGAATTTCTTGCTCCAAGGTAGGTTCCAATTCAATAGTAACTCCTTCCGTATGTGTAACGATTCCCAGGTTTAGCCTCTCAAAATCTTTTGCTAATTCATCAGGTAGCTGGACAACGAAAGCGGAGTGAACATGCTCCTTCCGACTCAAGGCATCTGCAACCAAATTTGCCTTGCCTGGGTGATAGTGAATCTCCAAATCAAAATCCTTAATGAGCTCCAACCAACGGCGTTGCCTAAGGTTGAGATCCTTCTGAGTGAATATGTACTTCAAACTCTTATGATCCGTGTATACTTGGCATTAGTTCCCATAATGTAGTGTCTCCATATCTTAAGTGCATGCACAACGGCAGCCAATTCCAAGTCATGAGTGGGGTAGTTCAATTCATGCTTCCGCAACTGACGAGATGCATAGGCAATCACATGTCCTTCTTGCATGAGCACACATCCAAGTCCTTGGCCACATGCATCACAGTAAATGTCAAATCCCTTCTGTAGATCTGGCATAATCAATACTGGGGGTGACATCAATCTCTCCTTCAATTGATCAAAGCTTTCTTGGCACTTCTCATCCCACTTGAATTCTCTCCCTTTCTCCAAAAGCGAGGTCATAGGCTTGGCAATCTTAGAGAACCCTTCAATAAATCTCCGATAATATCCTGCGAGTCCCAAGAAACTCCGAATCTCAGTAACTGTAGTGGGTACTCTCCACTCCATTATCCCCTTCACTTTAGCAGGATCCACTGATATCCCTCCATTAGAAATGATATGTCCAAGAAATGGCCCCTCGCCAATCCAAAACTCGCACTTGCTAAACTTAGCGTAGAGTTGATTATCTCGTAACTTCTGTAGCACCAACCTTAGATGTTGTTCATGATCACTTTCATTCCTAGAATAGATCAGAATATCGTCGATAAACACCACGACGAATCTGTCCAAATACTCCATAAACACTTTGTTCATCAAATTCATGAAATAAGCCGGTGCATTGGTTAATCCAAATGACATAACAGTAAACTCATATAATCCATATCGGGTTGAGAAAGCCGTCTTAGGAATATCCGAGGGTCTAATCTTCATCTGATGGTATCCCGATCGGAGATCAATCTTCGAGAATACCCTGGCTCCTCTCATCTGATCAAACAAATCCTCAATACGGGGTAATGGATACTTGTTCTTCACTGTGACATCATTGAGTGATCTATAGTCCACACACATCCGTTGCGATCCATCCTTCTTCTGCACAAATAACACCGGTGCTCCCCAAGGTGAGGAACTCGGACAAATGTACTCAGCCTCTTGCAACTCCGTTAAGTGCTTCTTGAGTTCTTTTAACTCTTCTACAGACATCCTATATGGCCGTTTAGAAATAGGAGCAGTTCCACGTAAGGGATCTATGACAAACTCAACTCCCGTATCTGGTGGCATCCCTGGTAACTCTTCTAGAAAGACATTCCGAAAAATCCTTAACCACCCGGATGTTGTCACCCAAAAACTTCTCATCTACTAAGAATGCCGCTAGTCTGATGGTGGTAGTTACTGCAACTTCAACTTCAAAACTTTGTCCTTTAGAACTGGTGAGTCCTACGGTTCCTTTAGCGGAGTGTATAGACTGTCTTTACCTTTCTTAACCGTGATATACCAAGGATCAGATCTATACTGCTTGGCTCCAATATTATAGCAGTAACTCCAAATTCTCTACCCATAATGGTCAATGTCAATCTACGTGTCATTTGATTCGCCACAACAGGCCCTTTAGGTGTAATTACTCTCATGGGTTTTCTCATATTGTCCAACACATATGCCCAAACCAAAATCTCAGCATGACGCATAATTTTATTAGCAACACATGGGGTCAAATAGACCTTTTTATTCCTCCTAAAATGGTATCATACCGAATACTAACTAAAGGAACATGTAGATCTTACAAATAGTAGTAATTTATATATATGTTTATGTAGCTTGGTGGAGCTGGTGGTGGTGGAGATGGTGGTTGCTCTTGTCGTTGTCTCTCCAACCGTGATTGCCTTATTTCTTGATGTATCTCCAGACGGGCCTGACGTATTTCCTCGCGTTCTTGTCTTATCTGGTTTTGCATTTCGGTCATCATGTCTGTCAATTGCTGTATTACCAGCCTTTGGGCTGCAATCACTTGATCGATTTCAACAGGTGAAGGATTTGGAGGATTCATTTCTGTTTGCTGTTGCGTGATAATCTTTCCTTTCCTGGTATTGACCATCTGAGTTAGATACATAAGATAAGAAAGAGCAGTAGACAAGGCAGTAATTACAATCATGTTACTTTGGGGGACTTATTAGCTAAGTAGATTAGTGTGTCACCTACTAAAGCTAATACAGTACCTTATAGTGGTACATGCTAAAATGTCCATATATAATATCTCAATCAATCGAAGAAGCAAATCAGGCATTGATCATCAGAACAATCAACCAACATTTTTAATAGAGAAAATAGTTTTAATTTTGTCTTAGGCCTCCTATCTCTTAAAATGTCATAGGGGTAGGGATTCCAAGGTTTGAAATCCATCTTGTCTTAGAGTAGAAAAGGTAAGAATGATCAGAGTGGAACAGTAGAAGGTGTGACAGGATCAAGACAAGAAAGAACCAGAGTAAGGTAAGTATGGAATGAATCAGAATGAGATAAGTAGGTAAGGGTTTGTCCGTTTCTATCTAGGTCTCGTCCTACAGTCAACATTTCCTCTGATACCACTTCTGTAACACCCGGTTTTAAAGGACAAAACCGGGTGCATCTCATACATGCGCCAAGAAGACAACATATATAATAACAGAGTGTATAGAGATAAATGTCATAAAACATCAGAGTATTTATTACATAGCGGAAGACTTATTACAAAATAAAAGTATAATCATAAAACAAACTAAGGATCGTCGGCGCCAATGTCGACTGAGAAACGCCACCTAGATCAGGTCATACTCCTCGCTCTGAGGCTCCTACTGAACCACCTGCTCTTCTCCTGTGGGGGGGTGTGAGACAGCAAGAGTGAGCTCACATACGATCATAGCTCAACAAGTCGTGGGGAATAATGTGGCATGAACTCACCAAAGGTGAGAGTTCATGTAGTGTAAGGCTGATCAATGAAATAAAGGCTGAAGCTGAGCATTGCTTTTATAAGTTGGTCAAAATTTTATTAGCAATTACTAAGTGTAAGTAAATACCAAGCCTTAATAATAATAAAGAACAGTAATAGTAAAATAATCCCAAATGCAATGCAAATGTCAAATTGAATTTAAGTTCCATAATTAATCATGTGAGTGTCCGAGCCGCTCATGACCGTGAGCACGGCTAGTATACTAGTTTTACACTCTGCAGAGGTTGCGCATCTTTACCCACAAGTCATGTTACCCATCTGCCAAGAGACGGCCAATCCCATACACCTCTACCGAGGAGGCGAGGCAGGGTAACACTACGAGGCCTTTACAAAGTTCCACTAGCTTCAGAAATCCCGCTACAGTTTATAGGAAGCTCCAGTGCAGGGTTCTTGCCTGACCGCCATCGCAGCAAAATCAACCAAGGACCTCCCTACACTAACCACTCCCCTACTGCCCTTGCCCATTTCGGGTAAGGAAGACCTCCACTAGCTTTCCTAGTTAATCAGCCAAGGGCGTCCCATTAAACCCTTGTGGTAGCACTGTTTTCCCGGGTGGTCGCTCCATGTTCCCATTAATTTAATGATCTTAACATGAACAGTAATAATAAAAAGATATTAACAAAATAATCATGAATAGTGTATCTCCATACCCAAATCCACATAAAGCAATAGCAGGTACTACCCAAAAATATTTCAGGGGTGAACAAGGTATAAAGATAACCAAAACTGGGGTAACCTAAAGGATCCCATCAAAATTAACCTATGCAGATCATTAAAATTAATAAGAACATGGCTGGGAAAAGTAAGTGATCAAGGGCACAACTTGCCTTCAATGAGCTCCTGCTCAGCTACCTCTACTTGTTGAACCTCAGTTTCCACAGTGGCTTGCTCGTCTACTCGCATCAACACAATACATACATAGTATAGCAAAAATTAACATTACACCAAACATGTAAATAAAATATACAGTAAAAATCTACACATTAAAATGAGATCATAGGAATTGGTATCACTAAATTTGGAGTTATAGAATTCAAGTTATGAATTTTCTAAGATTTAATGTGCCTGAAATAGGGTTAAATGATAAATAAATTTTCTAACAGAGTTCATGTCAAAACAGTGACTCTAAGTGTTAGAGAATAATATTACAAAATTTTAGAAACTGGAATGGCTCAATTTGGACTAAAAACGGATTTTCTATGATTTATACAAGTTCTAGAGTTTATTTTCATATTAAAAATCCAATTTCTAATTCATTTAATTGATTTAAAACAGTTCTGGATCGGGCCTCAATTACTGGTAAGTTCAGGGGCTAACCCGCAAGATCTCCAAGACACAGCGCTCCACTGGTCTGGACTGCGGGTTGTTTTTAAATAGACAGAGGGGCTCTTATGCAAAAGTGCACCACGAAGGGGTATGGATGTTTTCTGGCCGTCGGATCGAGCGGCAACGCGCAAGATTAGAACGGTGAGCTGATGAATCGGTATACGACAAGAGCCCCTAGATTTGAATCCGATGCTCAGGATTTAATGAAGCCCAAAGGACCGATCTCCATCCGATTCCGATCGGACGATCCACAACCCTTCCCCCAATCGATACGCCAACATCTAATCCAGACCGTACACAAGCAGATCGACGGTCCACGGTCGTTCTTCTTCTTCCCTCTCCCAGCAACTCATCTTCCCCGACGACACCCCTCCACCGCCGACGAACACGTGACGACGGTGATGGCCAATCGGGCCCGCTACAACACTAAACCCTAATTAAAAGGTCCTACACGTTCGTAAGGGTAAAGCGAGCCAGTTGGAAGCTATCTCACCGGTGACTAGGCGTTGGTTGAAGCTGCTCACGTACCGCGCGGGTTTGCGGCCACGAACAAGCAACGACGAGGAATTGCTGCTGAGCCGATGATCCCCGATCTCCTTGGTTGACACCGCTGCGAGCGCACCCCACGTCGAAGCTCCCGAGTCCAACACCGGCGTCGAGTCACCGCCCAGGCCGAGGATGGCGGGGCGGTCACCCCAAAACTTCCTAACGGGAACTCTTACACGCAGGGACTTGGCTTGGTGGTTCGGGGTATGGTCAGCGCGGTCGGGGAACCCTCCCATCATATAGGCGCAAGGACCGGTTAGTTGAGCC
The DNA here is from genome assembly GCA_029449295.1 of Zea luxurians. Classification (NCBI taxonomy): domain Eukaryota; kingdom Viridiplantae; phylum Streptophyta; class Magnoliopsida; order Poales; family Poaceae; genus Zea; species Zea luxurians. Next base: position 113,747,127 of record JAOPSE010000006.1, on the reverse strand, counting down.
ATCCCCGAGAGCAGCGTGCCGGGTGGTTACGGCGGCGACTGTTCCAGCACGGAGGATTCGCAGCTCGCGGACGAATCCGACTGATGGGGTCCACTGACCAGAGACAACGCCAGGTGCCATACCGACTGAAACCGAACCACGGGACCCACCTGTCGGCGCATCGGATCCCCGCTACGGCGAGTAGCGACTGACAGTCGGGCCCCATCCAACAGGTAATCGCGTGCAGGTGTAGTGGTTGGGCTGGCGCGCACGTGGGAAAAGTGATGGGCCAGAAATGGGGCAGTCGGCCCATGTAACTCTTTTATTCTTTTTTCTTTTTATCTTTTCTTCTTACTTTCTTCATTTCTAAATTTGGTTTGAATTCGAATTTTAAATTCGAACATTGTGCAAATTTTTATTCTCCAATCATATTGTGAAATGAAAATACAAATTTTGGAAATAATAGTATATTATTTATATTTTTATACCCTTTCTCTTCTCCCATTTTCGAAAACCCTAGTTTTAATTTAGGGTTTGATTTAACTTCTAGTATTTATTCTCTTATTATCCTTATTATTATTATTATTTTATTTAATGCACAAACATAAAAACTCCACATGATGCATTTTTTTTATCATTTGTTTGAATTAAACTCTAAATTTTGTGTATGCTCTTTTTATGATGCAAATGAGGCACATAAAATTGAGGAGCTCTCTCGATTATTCTTGGTATACAATTTTGAGTATTACAACAATGGGGGTGCAGCAGAGTGCTACGTGTCTAGCGGGGGTGAGGTAGCGCCCTAAGTACATGCCAATGTGGCAGCCAGAGAGATCTTGGCACCCAGCTGGTGTGGTGTCGTGGCTGTCGGAGGAGAAACGGAGCCTGGCGGAGGGACAGCTGTCGGAGCGGTTGGGCCCTTGCTGACGTCCCCCTGCTTCCGTAAGGGAGCTGAGAGCCGCCGTCGTCATGGGTCTAGCGGGGCGCCATCATTGCCTATCTGGCGGAGCTAGCCAGATGGGACGCCGGTCTTGTTCCCTGCGGCCCGAGTCGGCTCAGGGTAGGGTGATGATGGCGCTTCCTGTTGACGTGGCGGACTTGTGTCCTAGGTCGGGCGACGTGGAGGTTCCTCCGAAGCCGAGGTCGAGTCTGTCCTGTATGGCTGAGGCCGAGCCCGAGCTCCTGGGTCGGGTGAGGCGGAGGTCGTTCGGCAGAGGCCAAGGCGGAGTCCGACCCCTGGGGTCGGGCGAAGCGGAGTTCATCGTCTTCCGGGGCCTAGCCCGAGTCCGAGCCCTGGGTCGGGCGGAGCAGAGTTCGCCGTCTTCCGGGGCCTAGCCCGAGTCCGAGCCCTGGGTCGGGCGGAGCGGAGTTCGCCGTCTTCCGGGGCCTTAGCCCGAGTCCGAGCCCTGGGTCGGGCAGAGCGGAGTTCGCCGTCTTCCGGGGCCTTAGCCCGAGTCTGAGCCCTGGGTCGGGCGGAGCGGAGTTCGCCGTATTCCGGGGCCTTAGCCCGAGTTCGAGCCCTGGGTCGGGCGGAGCGGAGTTCGCCGTCTTCCGGGGCCTTAGCCCGAGTCCGAGCCCTGGATCGGACGGAGCGGAGTTCGCCGTCTTCCGGGGCCTTAGCCCGAGTCCGAGCCCTGGGTCGGGCGGAGTTTCCTATGGCGCCTTTGGCAAGGCCTGACTACCTGTCAGTCTCACTCTGTCAAGTGGCACTGCAGTCGGGATGGCGCAGGCGGCGCTGTCCTTCTGTCAGACCGGTCAGTGGAGCGGCGAAGTGACGGCGGTCACTTCGGCTCTGCCGGGGGGCGCGCGTCAGGATAAAGGTGTCAGACTACCTTTGCGTTAAATGCCCCTGCGACTCGGTCGGTTGGTGCGGCGATTTAGTCAGGGTTGCTTCTTAGCGAAGGCAAGGCCTCGGGCGAGCCGGAGATGCGTCTACCGTAAAAAGGGGGCCTCGGGCGAGACGGAAACACCTCGGGGTCGGCTGCCCTTGCCCGAGGCTAGGCTCGGACGAGGCGTGATCGAGTCGCTCGTATGGACCGATCCCTGACTTAATCGCACCCATCAGGCCTCTGCAGCTTTATGCTGATGGGGGTTACCAGCTGAGAATTAGGCGTCTTGAGGGTACCCCTAATTATGGTCCCCGACAGGTCTAGTTATTGTTGATGACTTTTCCCGCTTCACTTGGGTGTTCTTTTTGCAGGATAAGTCTGAAACCCAAGGGACCCTCAAGCGCTTCCTCAGGAGAGCTCAAAATGAGTTTGAGCTCAAGGGGAAGAAGATAAGGAGCGACAATGGATCCGAATTCAAGAATCTTCAAGTGGAGGAGTTCCTTGAGGAGGAGGGGATCAAGCACGAGTTCTCCGCTCCCTACACACCTTAGCAAAATGGTGTGGTAGAGAGGAAGAACAGGACGCTCATAGATATGGCGAGGACTATGCTTGGAGAGTTCAAGACCCCCGAGTGCTTTTGGTCGGAAGCCGTGAACACGGCTTGCCACGCCATCAACAGGGTCTACCTTCACCGCGTCCTCAAGAAGACTTCATATGAGCTGATTACTGGTAACAAACCCAATGTATCGTACTTTCGTGTATTTGGGAGTAAATGCTACATTCTAGTAAAGAAGGGAAGGAATTCCAAATTTGCTCCCAAAGCTGTAGAAGGGTTTTTATTAGGTTATGATTCAAATACAAAGGCGTATAGGGTCTTCAACAAATCATCGGGTTTGGTTGAAGTCTCTAGCGACGTTGTATTTGATGAGACTAATGGCTCTCCAAGAGAGCAAGCTGTTGATCTTGATGATGTAGATGAAGAAGATGTTCCAATGTAACACCCTGAATTTGGGGGTATAAAATTTCTTTGCTCATATTCACAAATTCAGGTGTTACTTTTCTTTTCTCATCCTTCCCCAATCTTTTCTTTCTCATTTCTATAGGAGAAAAGTGCTTATTTTATTTGTAATAATAGTGTGCTAGGTTAAACCCTAAGGGAGTATGAATTGTTGCATCATGTTGAACCCTAGATTTCACTTTTGTTTGGTGCATAATTCTCAAAAGGTCTAATTTGAATTTGTGGCACATTTGAATTTGAATCAAATGGAGAAAATAAAAAGAAAAGAGAAAGGAAATTCCAAAATAAAAAGAAAAGGAAAAGCAGCCCGCTACCCCAGCCCCCTCGGCCTTTCGGCCCATCAGGCCCAACTCGCGCGCGCGCCCTCCCGCCCCTCCTCTCTCTGCGCAGCGGGCCCCACCTGTCGGCGCGGCGGCCTTCCGTGCGCCCGCTCTCCCTCTCTCTGCTCGGCCAGCCCCACCTGTCGGCGCTCCCGCTTCACCGCGCGTGCGCCATCTCCCTCGCTCTCTCTGCCCGTGGGCCCGGCCCGTCAGCCCCGCTTTCCTCGCGCCCGCACCCCCGCTTTCTTCTCTCTCTGCGCCGCGGGCCCCGGCTGTCAGCTTCGCCGTTCTCGCGTAACCGCTGCCGAGCCACACGCGCCCGCCTTCTCCGCGCCCACGTCGCGCGTGGGGAGCTCGCCCCAACCCCGCCCTCGGCCACTAGAGCCCCGAACCTCACTCGCCATCTCCCCCTCCCTCATTTGCGCACCAACCGGCCCCCTCTCTCGCCATCTCCCTCGCTGCGCGCACGCCCAAGCGCCATCGCCGTGAACCGCCGCCGCCCGAGCTCGTTTCCCGGCCGCCGTGGGAGCTCCGCCGTGTCCATTGCCACGGTGAGTTTCGCCCCGACGTCCGCAACCCGGAACGCGCTCCAATCTCCCCTTCCCTCCCTATTTCTCTCTGCCCGCGCTCACCCGTCGTCCTCCGTGCAGCCGCCACCGTCGACTCGGGCTGCCGTCGCGTCTCCGTCGCCGCCGAGGAGTCCCCGGAGTTCGCCATGAGGTAAGGAACCTCTCCCGCCCCTATTGGCCCTTGTCTTGCTCCCTGCTGCACTTGATTTCTCGCCGGAGTCGATTAGCGCCGCCGCCGAGCCACTCCACCGTGAACCGCCCTCCTCCGGTGCCCCTGCCCCGACCCAGACCCCACCAATAGGTTCCCCGTGCCTTCCCCAACCTCCCCGGCCACTCAGGTCGCCCCGGGAACCCGCAGGGCCCCCGCTCCCCTCGTCTCCGGCGAGCTCCTTCGCCGCGGGGACGAGCGCCGCCGCCCCAGCTAGCTGAGGGAGACGGGAGCCAGCCACCCCATCCCCGCCGTCTATCTTAGATCGGACGGCACGGATTCAAATAACCCGAACCCAATCTCAACCGTCCGTCCAAGATCCAACGGCCCAGAGCCGTTTCCCCGCGCCCCGTCTCTCTGCCAACTGGGCCCCGTCTGTCGGCGCGCCCGCGCACTCACTCTGCCCGCCCGGTCCCGCTTGCCAGTCGCCCGCGCCCGCGCTGCCCGCTGGCCCCGCTTGTCAGTCGCCGCGCCCGCGCTCGCGCTGCCCGCCCGGCCCCGCCTGTCAGCCGCCCAGGCTGTCGCGCGCCCGCGCGCCCGCCGCAGGATCTAATCCTGGCCGTTGATCTGAGATCTAACGGCTGTAAGCGCCCGATACCCCTTCACCCGCGCATTTTCTTAAAGAACCCCCCGGTTTTCTGGATTTTGCGCCCGCTGTCCCTGGTTTCTCGCAGTTAAGTCCTCAGCCCTTTTATTTAATTCAAAAATAGGTCCTTAGGGCATATTTTTAACCCCTAAACTTGTAAAATTCATAACTTTGCCATATGAACTCCAAATTAGGTGCTTCAAATTGCAAAATGTTCATAAAATTATTATCTATCTGTTTATGCAATGTTTCCCTGCTGTTTCCATGTTCCAATTAATGGTTAATCATTAGGATAGGATTAAGGTTATTGGAACCCTATTTGAGATAGATAAAAGATAGTAGACTTTAATAAAAGTTGGAGCACTTAAGTTTATGGACTCAAACACTTAAGTTTAGGAACTTAAACCAGATAATTATTTAATCCCACCACTGACTTAAACCTGAGTAGTGGATAATGACTCATTTTGTATAGTCCTCTACCCCAGACCTAGAGAACACCAGAGTGCCTATCCCTTTTCTGTTATGAACTTGTGACCACTCTCTGCTGCATATGTTTGGTATATTGTTTTTGTTTGTTATTTCCCAAGTGCATAGTGTGAATGATTGCTTTACGTAGACAACGAGCAGTCTGTGTTTCCCGAGGGAGTTGCAGAGGAAGTTCCTGATCAACAGTTTGGTGAAGGCAAGTGTCCTCTGACCCATTATGTCCTATTCATTTATAACTTACTACCCCGCATTACTTACTTGAAACCTAAGGATTGACTAGCTTTACACTTTACTTTATCCTTGATGACCTTATGGGCTATCATGGTTAGCATTGTGCTATTGCTTAACTTAATCAATGAACATGATGTGAATATATATGATACTGTTATCCTGATGATGTTGATGATCTTGTGATACTCTAGGGGGCTCAGGCTGTTTCCTGAGTACCTCTCCGTAAGGACCTGTTCGTTGAGAGACCACCCGAGATAACAGTGCAACCATGAGGGTGAAATGGGACGCCCTTAGCTAATTAATTAGAGGAACTAGAGGTGTAGTTGCTTCGCCGTTGTGCCGTCAATGGGGTCCAGGCACAGTGCTTGCTCTGCCGAGGCTGAGTGCCGAGGTTCTTTCGTTTTGCTTTTGTTAGTCACTCTCCTGCGGGGAGGGGTACTGTGTTTATCAAACTGGAGAAACCTAACGGGCGGCTACGATCTCTAGGGAATCTTTGTAACAGCTACGTAGTGATACCCTGCCGGACCACCTAGGTAGTGGTCAATGGGGATTAGCTCTCCCCGGGCAGAAAGGGAATCATGACTCATGGGTAAAGTGTGCGACCTCTGCAGAGGGTAGTGAAACTGGTATATCAGCCGTGCTCACGGTTAAGAGCAGCCTTGGGATCCTCTTTGATTAGAGATACAGATGGTTCGAGATACAAGGATTATGTTATGATTTTGGTTCGAATATGATGATGTTGTTCCTCGATGAGGAAATGGTTCATGGGTTGGTTAATGCTAAAATCCGGCTTCTACTAATGATAAATACCTGACCAACTAAAAGCAACAGCTTGAGCTTAACCCCACATAAAGCTAGTCCACCTCAGCCAAACGGGACATTTGCTGAGTACGTTGATGTGTACTCATCCTTGCTTTACCACCAAACACCAGGTTGTCCGCATTGTAACCACTGCTCCGGAGAAGGCGAAGTCGTGGAAGGAGACTTCCAGGAGTTCCAAGACTACGACGAATTCTAGGTGTGGGTTGGCGGCAACCCCCAGTCAGCTGCCTGTGAAGGCCTTATCTTTACTGCGTTTCGCTAGCACTTTGATTTAACTGTTAAGTTGATGACTATGTGGATGTCTATGACTCTGTGATGTAATAAGTTATTACTCTTTTATGTTATTATTCGAGCATTGTGCGATGATGTTCATTTATGTAATCGCTGTGTACGTGAGTTCTGATCCTGGCACGTACATAGTTCGCATTCGGTTTGCCTTCCAAAACCGGGTGTGACATAAGTGGTATCAAAGTCGTGCTGACTGTAGGACCGCTGACCTAGAGTAGCACTGGTCGTACTAAGGACTATTGACCTTCCCTCTCACCTTGACCTCTGATGTTACTTCAAAAGTCGGTCACCTCGACCAATCCTATGTTTTACTATATATATATATATATACTATATTATACCTTGTTAAAATTTTTATCTTATTCTGTCTATGGTTTATTCACTTGTCATATTAGTTCTGCTCTTACTCTTATGCTTACGGTGTCTTTTGTAGATGGCTCGTCTTAGACACACTGCACGTAAGTCGGTGATTCCTTTCCTGCCGTCTCGACTTGCGGAGCGTCCTCTGCACCGCACCGTGTCCGGTCAGTCGAGTCACCTGGAGAGACTGCACCACCGCGGGACGCCCCGGCTGTTGGAGGAGCTACTGGAGGAGACCCCGACGACGACGACTCAGACCACAGCACGGAGTCTTCTGAGCCGCAGGAGGCGGAAGGATGGGTCGCCCGACCCATCACCCGTGACGCCGCTCGCGGTTGTCACTTCCACGACGCACTCGACACCTTGCTGCGCCAGGCTTTCGACCGGCACACCTGGTCGATCGAGTATCGTTGTGTAGTCTACCAGCACAGTCGCGGGAGGTACTCGGACCGCTGGGAGGCAACCTGCCTAGTTTGCCGTCCGGAGGATGACCTCCGGGGTGCGGAGGCCGTTTTGGAGCACTATTCCATCTCCGAGAGGGACACTGCAGAGGCAGCTATGCAGGATGCAGCACGACGTGCACTCTCTCAGTACTGTTCTTTGTTCGGTGGCGTGGCCGACGGTCTTAACCTTCGGTACTACCCCCGCCGCCCTACTGGCAGCACAGAGAGTGTGGTTATCTCCCCTGTTGGTGAGGCTAACCCTAGGTTGAGCAGCACAGTCAACCTAGTCGCAGTGCTTAACACTGAGCTGGATCACTCTCTGGACGAGCTGAGCAGGGCTCGAACGGAGATTGCGGAGTTGCGTGCTGAGCTGGCAGAGCGCCATCACCAGGAGGGTGGTTCTCCCGCTCCTGTTGGGACTCAGCACCCATACCGCTCACCGCCACGTGGTCACCACACTTATGGTTCCCCTGTCTGTAAGACCAGGATAGATTTGGATCCTTAGATCGTTAGCGTCGAAGTTTGTAATAATTCTTAAGTCAGATGTCTCAGTCTTAGATAGTTAGTTTAGTTTGCTTATCAGTTGCTTCCATTCAGTTTAGTTTGCTTATCAGTTGCTTGCATGCTTGTTATGATGAACTTGTGCTGGATTTGGATCTTTGTAATGACTGTTGCCAACCTGTGGGTTTCTCCTGCAGTTTGGCCTAGCTATAATGTTAATAAAGTCAGTTATTTAGTTGGGAAGCCATTTACTTCTACTTTCCTTCTTATCTGAGAAGCTGTGTTGAATCATAATGAGGATCAGTGAAGCTCTTTGTTCACTCAGTGTCATGAAGAATTCTGTATTCTCTTTTCTTATGCTGGAGGGTTGTAGGATCAATGTTGATGTATGAATGTCTTCCACAGATGTCTGACAACAGGCGCCGATGCAACAGGCGTGCTCAGCAAGAGCAGCATGACCAGCAGGAGGAACAACCGAGGCAGCCTCCCCCACCACCCCCGATGACAGTGGAGCAGATGTTCTTGATGCAGACTCAGGCAGTGCAAGCTATTGGGCAGACTCTGGCAGCCATGCAGCAGGCTCAACAGCAACCCCAACCCCAGTTGCAAGTGCAGATGCCCCAGATGCCACGGGATAAGCGTGGTGAGTTCATGAGAGGGCACCCTCCTACCTTCGTCCATTCCGCCGACCCCATGGATGCAGAAGACTGGCTGCGCGCAGTGGAAAGAGAACTGCGCACCGCTCAATGTAACGACAGGGAGAAGGTTCTGTATGGTCCCCGTCAGCTAAGGGGAGCAGCCCAGTCCTGGTGGGAGTCCTACCTCGCCACACATGCTGACCCCGAAGCCATCACCTGGGAAGAATTCAGCGAGAGTTTCCGCAGGTATCATGTGCCGGAGGGACTGATGATCGTGAAGAAGGAGGAGTTTCTGGCTCTGAAGCAGGGACCCCTGTCTGTTAGTGAATACAGAGACAAGTTTCTGCAGCTATCTCGGTATGCACCTGAGGATGTCAACACTGATGCTAAAAGGCAGTACAGGTTCATGAGAGGTTTGGTGGATCCCCTGCATTACCAGCTGATGAATCACACCTTCCCCACCTTCCAGCACCTGATCGATAGGGCAATTATGACTGAGAAGAAGCGTAAGGATATGGAAGATCGGAAGCGCAAGATGAGTGGACCCCAGACCGGAGGCATCAGCCGTCCACGTTTCTCAGGCAGTTCATCTCAGCAAGGCAGGCCTGGCCACCCACAAGGATATCAGAATCAGAACCAGCGTCCGCATCAGCAGCAGTTTCAGAGGCAGTACCCACAGCAGCAGCAGTATCGTCAGCACAGCCAGCAAGGAGGTAATCAGTATCAGAAGCAGAACAACCAGGCACCTCGCCTTCCCGCCCCAGCAACAAACTAGAGCAACCAAGCAGCCCCAGCACAAGGGGGAGGCAGAGGATGTTTCCACTGTGGAGAACAAGGCCACTGGGCGATGCAGTGCCCGAAGAAGGCGGCGCAGCAGCAGACCAACCCCAATGCTCCAACAAGGCAAGGTGTACTACAGCCGACAGCAGGCAATCGTAACCAAGCGTACAACCGTGGAAAGGTGAACCACTTGGAGGCCGAAGCGATCCAGGATGCACCAGATGTGGCAGTAGGTATGTTCTCAGTCGAATCTCATCCCACGAAAGTGCTATTTGATACTGGTGCAACTCATTCATTTGTCACTGCAACCTGGGTAGAATTGCATAACATCTCAGTAGAGGCAATGATGCCGCCCATGAGGATTAATTCAGTTGGTGGCAAGGTGCAAACAGATAAAATATGCTTAAATATAAGGGTGGAAATAAGGGGGATAGGGTTCCCCAGTGACTTGATAGTAATAGACACCCCTGGGATAGATGTCATTCTAGGGATGAATTGGTTAATGAAGTATGAAGCGAATATTAGCTGTGACAAGAGGACCGTAACATTGAAGTCCCCGTCAGGAGAAGAGGTAGTGGCCGAGCTAAGGATGCCTAAATCAGCGGAGGGTGTTTGTCACCAGATTTCAGTTGATAGTAAGGAGCCCAACCCGCTCGAGGCTATCAAGGTTGTGTCGGACTTTCCGGACGTATTTCCCGAGGAGCTAACAGGCATGCCACCCGAGAGAAAAGTTGAATTTGCCATAGAGCTTATTCCTGGTACCGCCCCCATCTCCAAAAGAGCCTACCGAGTGTCTGGACCAGAATTGGTGGAACTCAAGAAGCAGATAGATGAGATGTTAGAGAAGGGTTACATCAGACCAAGTACCTCGCCTTGGGTCGCTCCGGTGTTGTTTGTAGAGAAGAAAGATGGTACCAAAAGGATGTGCATAGACTACAGAGCCTTGAATGAAGTCACTATCAAGAATAAGTACCCCATGCCAAGGATAGAAGATTTGTTCGACCAGCTCAGAGGTGCCAGCGTATTCTCGAAGATAGATCTGAGATCAGGCTACCATCAACTCAGAATCCGACCCTCGGACATACCGAAGACAGCATTCATCACCAAGTACGGGTTATATGAATTCACAGTTATGTCCTTTGGTTTGACAAATGCGCCAGCTTTCTTTATGTACCTGATGAACAGTGTGTTCATGGATTATTTGGACAAGTTTGTGGTAGTATTTATCGATGATATTCTCACATACACTCAAAGTGAGGAAGATCATGTAGAGCATTTGAAGATGGTATTGCAAAGGCTACGGGAGCATCAGTTGTATGCCAAACTGAGCAAATGCGAGTTCTGGATTCATGAAGTCTTGTTTCTGGGTCACATCATAAATCAAGATGGGTTGGCAGTGGATCCGAAGAAAGTAGCAGATATCCTGAACTGGAAAGCACCAAAGGATGTTCGTGGGATCAAGAGCTTCATTGGAATGGCTGGGTATTACAGGCGTTTCATCGAAGGCTTCTCAAAGATTGCTAGACCAATGACAGCGTTACTAGCGAAGAAAGTTGAGTTTAAGTGGACCCAAAAGTGTCAGGAAGCATTTGAAGAACTGAAAAATAGATTGACTACAGCTCCGGTGTTAGTCCTGCCTGATGTTCACAAGCCATTCTCAGTGTATTGCGATGCTTCTTACACCGGATTGGGATGTGTGCTAATGCAAGAAGGAAGAGTTGTAGCATATTCATCTCGACAGCTGAAGATCCATGAGAAAAATTATCCCACACATGACCTGGAGTTGGCAGCAGTAGTTCATGCGTTGAAGACCTGGAGACATTACCTGTATGGGCAGAAGTGCGACATCTACACAGATCATAAAAGTCTGAAGTACATATTCACCCAGTTAGAATTAAACATGAGACAGCGAAGATGGTTGGAATTGATCAAGGACTATGAGTTGGAGATACATTACCATCCAGGCAAAGCCAATGTGGTTGCAGATGCTCTGAGCAGGAAGAGTCAAATCAATATGTTGGCCATGTACCCAATGCCATATGTGTTAGCCAAGGAGTTCGACAGATTGAGCCTTGGTTTTTTGAACAGTACGCAAGGAGTAACCGTGGAATTAGAGCCCACTTTAGAGCGGGAAATCAAAGAAGGGCAGAAGGATGATGAAAGCATCAACAAGATCCGGCAGCTAATCTTAGAAGGAAGAGGCAAAGACTTTCGAGAGGATGAAGAGGGAGTAATATGGTTCAAGGACCGATTGTGTGTCCCCGACCTCAAACCTATTCGGGAACTGATCCTCAAGGAAGCTCATGAGACAGCCTACTCCATACACCCGGGAAGTGAAAAGATGTACCAGGATTTAAAAAGGAGGTTTTGGTGGTATGGCATGAAAAGAGAGATCGCAGAGTATGTCGCCATCTGTGATAGCTGTCAAAGAACCAAAGCAGAGCATCAAAGGCCCGCCGGATTGTTGCAGCCATTGCGGATTCCTCAGTGGAAGTGGGATGGATTTTATAGTTGGCCTACCCCGTACCCGGGCCGGTTATGATTCCATCTGGGTGGTTGTGGACCGCTTAACAAAGGTGGCCCATTTCATACCTGTGAAGACCACATATACTGGAGCAACGTTAGCTGAGTTATACATGTCACGGATAGTCTGCCTTCATGGTGTGCCGAAGAAGATAGTGTCAGATCGAGGAACGCAGTTCACCTCTCATTTTTGGCAGCAGCTACAAGAAGCTTCGGGCACCCATTTGAACTTCAGCTCGGCTTATCACCCGCAGACAGACGGTCAGACTGAAAGAACTAATCAGATCCTAGAAGATATGCTGAGAGCCTGTGCGTTGCAAGACAAGTCAGGATGGGACAAAAGGTTACCTTATGCAGAATTCTCCTATAACAATAGTTACCAGGCCAGCTTGAAGATGTCGCCGTTTCAGGCACTCTATGGACGGAGTTGTAGGACTCCGCTGCATTGGGACCAGCCTGGAGAGAGACAGGTGTTTGGCCCTGACATCCTGCTTGAAGCCGAAGGGAATATCAAAATGGTTTGGGAGAATCTGAAGATAGCACAATCAAGGCAGCGAAGCTATGCGGACCGAAGGAGAAGAGAACTGAGTTTTGAGGTGGGATATTTCGTCTATCTGAAGGTGTCACCCATCAGGGGAGTCAGAAGGTTCGGAGTTAAAGGCAAGTTAGCACCCCGGTACGTTGGACCATATCAGATTCAGGCAAAGCGTGGTGAAGTGGCTTATCAACTCAACCTACCAGAAAGTTTGTCGGCAGTGCACAATGTGTTTCACGTGTCACAATTGAAGAAGTGTCTGCGAGTACCAGAAGAACAGTTGCCAGTGGAGGGTTTGAAAGTCCAGGAGGATCTGACATACGTAGAGAAGCCAACGCAGATTCTGGAGTTTGCAGACAGAGTCACCCGGAGGAATACCATCAGAATGTGCAAAGTCAGATGGGGTCACCACTCGGAGGAAGAAGCAACCTGGGAACGAGAAGATGATCTGAAAGCCAAATACCCTGAACTCTTTGCTGACCAACCCTGAATCTCGGGGGCGAGATTCTTTTAAGGGGGATAGGTTTGTAACACCCTGAATTTGGGGGTATAAAATTTCTTTGCTCATATTCACAAATTCAGGTGTTACTTTTCTTTTCTCATCCTTCCCCAATCTTTTCTTTCTCATTTCTATAGGAGAAAAGTGCTTATTTTATTTGTAATAATAGTGTGCTAGGTTAAACCCTAAGGGAGTATGAATTGTTGCATCATGTTGAACCCTAGATTTCACTTTTGTTTGGTGCATAATTCTCAAAAGGTCTAATTTGAATTTGTGGCACATTTGAATTTGAATCAAATGGAGAAAATAAAAAGAAAAGAGAAAGGAAATTCCAAAATAAAAAGAAAAGGAAAAGCAGCCCGCTACCCCAGCCCCCTCGGCCTTTCGGCCCATCAGGCCCAACTCGCGCGCGCGCCCTCCCGCCCCTCCTCTCTCTGCGCAGCGGGCCCCACCTGTCGGCGCGGCGGCCTTCCGTGCGCCCGCTCTCCCTCTCTCTGCTCGGCCAGCCCCACCTGTCGGCGCTCCCGCTTCACCGCGCGTGCGCCATCTCCCTCGCTCTCTCTGCCTGTGGGCCCGGCCCGTCAGCCCCGCTTTCCTTGCGCCCGCACCCGCTTTCTTCTCTCTCTGCGCCGCGGGCCCCGGCTGTCAGCTTCGCCGTTCTCGCATAACCGCCGCCGAGCCACGCGCGCCCGCCTTCTCCGCGCCCACGTCGCGCGTGGGGAGCTCGCCCCAACCCCGCCCTCGGCCACTAGAGCCCCGAACCTCACTCGCCATCTCCCCCTCCCTCATTTGCGCACCAACCGGCCCCCTCTCTCGCCATCTCCCTCGCTGCGCGCACGCCCAAGCGCCATCGCCGCGAACCGCCACCGCCCGAGCTCGTTTCCCGGCCGCCGTGGGAGCTCCGCCGTGTCCATTGCCACGGTGAGTTTCGCCCCGACGTCCGCAACCCGGAACGCGCTCCAATCTCCCCTTCCCCTCCCTATTTCTCTCTGCCCGCGCTCACCCGTCGTCCTCCGTGCAGCCGCCACCGTCGACTCGGGCTGTCGTCGCGTCTCCGTCGCCGCCGAGGAGTCCCCGGAGTTCGCCGTGAGGTAAGGAACCTCTCCCGCCCCTATTGGCCCTTGTCTTGCTCCCTGCTGCACTTGATTTCTCACCGGAGTCGATTAGCGCCGCCGCCGAGCCACTCCACCGTGAACCGCCCTCCTCCGGTGCCCCTGCCCCGACCCAGACCCCACCAATAGGTTCCCCGTGCCTTCCCCAACCTCCCCGGCCACTCAGGTCGCCCCGGGAACCCGCAGGGCCCCCGCTCCCCTCGTCTCCGGCGAGCTCCTTCGCCGCGGGGACGAGCGCCGCCGCCCCAGCTAGCTGAGGGAGACGGGAGCCAGCCACTCCATCCCCGCCGTCTATCTTAGATCGGACGGCACGGATTCAAATAACCCGAACCCAATCTCAACTGTCCATCCAAGATCCAACGGCCCAGAGCCGTTTCCCCGCGCCCCGTCTCTCTACCAACTGGGCCCCGTCTGTCGGCGCGCCCGCGCACTCACTCTGCCCGCCCGGTCCCGCTTGCCAGTCGCCCGCGCCCGCGCTGCCCGCTGGCCCCGCTTGTCAGTCGCCGCGCCCGCGCTCGCGTTGCCCGCCCGGCCCCGCCTGTCAGCCGCCCAGGCTGTCGCGCGCCCGCGCGCCCGCCGCAGGATCTAATCCTGGCCGTTGATCTGAGATCTAACGGCTGTAAGCGCCCGATACCCCTTCGCCCGCGCATTTTCTTAAAGAACCCCCCGGTTTTCTGGATTTTGCGCCCGCCGTCCCTGGTTTCTCGCAGTTAAGTCCTCAGCCCTTTTATTTAATTCAAAATAGGTCCTTAGGGCATATTTTTAACCCCTAAACTTGTAAAATTCATAACTTTGCCATATGAACTCCAAATTAGGTGCTTCAAATTGCAAAATGTTCATAAAATTATTATCTATCTGTTTATGCAATGTTTCCCTGCTGTTTCCATGTTCCAATTAATGGTTAATCATTAGGATAGGATTAAGGTTATTGGAACCCTATTTGAGATAGATAAAAGATAGTAGACTTTAATAAAAGTTGGAGCACTTAAGTTTATGGACTCAAACACTTAAGTTTAGGAACTTAAACCAGATAATTATTTAATCCCACCACTGACTTAAACCTGAGTAGTGGATAATGACTCATTTTGTATAGTCCTCTACCCCAGACCTAGAGAACACCAGAGTGCCTATCCCTTTTCTGTTATGAACTTGTGACCACTCTCTGCTGCATATGTTTGGTATATTGTTTTTGTTTGTTATTTCCCAAGTGCATAGTGTGAATGATTGCTTTACGTAGACAACGAGCAGTCTGTGTTTCCCGAGGGAGTTGCAGAGGAAGTTCCTGATCAACAGTTTGGTGAAGGCAAGTGTCCTCTGACCCATTATGTCCTATTCATTTATAACTTACTACCCCGCATTACTTACTTGAAACCTAAGGATTGACTAGCTTTACACTTTACTTTATCCTTGATGACCTTATGGGCTATCATGGTTAGCATTGTGCTATTGCTTAACTTAATCAATGAACATGATGTGAATATATATGATACTGTTATCCTGATGATGTTGATGATCTTGTGATACTCTAGGGGGCTCAGGCTGTTTCCTGAGTACCTCTCCGTAAGGACCTGTTCGTTGAGAGACCACCCGGGATAACAGTGCAACCATGAGGGTGAAATGGGACGCCCTTAGCTAATTAATTAGAGGAACTAGAGGTGTAGTTGCTTCGCCGTCGTGCCGTTAATGGGGTCCAGGCACAGTGCTTGCTCTGCCGAGGCTGAGTGCCGAGGTTCTTTCGTTTTGCTTTTGTTAGTCACTCTCCTGCGGGGAGGGGTACTGTGTTTATCAAACTGGAGAAACCTAACGGGCGGCTACGATCTCTAGGGAATCTTTGTAACAGCTACGTAGTGATACCCTGCCGGACCACCTAGGTAGTGGTCAATGGGGATTAGCTCTCCCCGGGCAGAAAGGGAATCATGACTCATGGGTAAAGTGTGCGACCTCTGCAGAGGGTAGTGAAACTGGTATATCAGCCGTGCTCACGGTTAAGAGCAGCCTTGGGATCCTCTTTGATTAGAGATACAGATGGTTCGAGATACAAGGATTATGTTATGATTTTGGTTCGAATATGATGATGTTGTTCCTCGATGAGGAAATGGTTCATGGGTTGGTTAATGCTAAAATCCGGCTTCTACTAATGATAAATACCTGACCAACTAAAAGCAACAGCTTGAGCTTAACCCCACATAAAGCTAGTCCACCTCAGCCAAACGGGACATTTGCTGAGTACGTTGATGTATACTCATCCTTGCTTTACCACCAAACACCAGGTTGTCCGCATTGTAACCACTGCTCCGGAGAAGGCGAAGTCGTGGAAGGAGACTTCCAGGAGTTCCAAGACTACGACGAATTCTAGGTGTGGGTTGGCGGCAACCCCCAGTCAGCTGCCTGTGAAGGCCTTATCTTTACTGCGTTTCGCTAGCACTTTGATTTAACTGTTAAGTTGATGACTATGTGGATGTCTATGACTCTGTGATGTAATAAGTTATTACTCTTTTATGTTATTATTCGAGCATTGTGCAATGATGTTCATTTATGTAATCGCTGTGTACGTGAGTTCTGATCCTGGCACGTACATAGTTCGCATTCGGTTTGCCTTCCAAAACCGGGTGTGACATCCAACGGCCGCAATTCGCACCATGGCGATTGGAGATATACGGCCTTAGGAACAATTGGAGCAAGATCAACCGTCTTCCTCAACTATGGTGCATCTCCCAACCCAAGATGACGAACAGGTACCTCAAGTGGAGGCGTTTGATCAAGGGGGAGCACAGGATGATCAAGTTGAAGAGGAAGAAGCACCTCATGCACCTCCAACCCGAGTTCGAGCGACGATCCGAAGGGATCATCCCGTCGACCAAATTTTGGGTGATATTAGCAAGGGAGTAACTACTCGTTCAAGATTAGTTAATTTTTGTGAGCATTACTCCTTTGTCTATTCTATTGAGCCTTTCAGGGTAGAAGAGGCCTTGCTAGATCCGGACTGGGTGTTGGCCATGCAGGAGGAACTCAACAACTTCAAGCGCAATGAAGTTTGGACACTGGTGCCTCGTCCCAAGCAAAATGTTGTGGGAACCAAGTGGGTGTTCCGCAACAAACAGGACGAGCACGGGGTGGTGACGAGGAACAAGGCTCGACTTGTGGCAAAAGGTTATGCCCAAGTCGCAGGTTTGGACTTTGAGGAGACTTTCGCTCCTATGGCTAGGCTAGAATCAATTCGTATTTTGCTAGCATATGCCGCTCACCATTCTTCCAGGTTGTACCAAATGGATGTGAAGAGCGCTTTCCTCAACGGGCTGATCAAGGAGGAGGTGTACGTGGAGCAACCCCCTGGCTTCGAGGATGAACGGTACCCCGACCACGTGTGTAAGCTCTCTAAGGCGCTCTATGGACTTAAGCAAGCCCCAAGAGCATGGTATGAATGCCTTAGAGTCTTTTTAATTGCTAATGCGTTCAAGGTCGGGAAAGCCGATCCAACTCTTTTTACTAAGACTTGCGATGGTGATCTTTTTGTGTGCCAAATTTATGTCGATGACATAATATTTGGTTCTACTAACCAAAAGTCTTGTGAAGAGTTTAGCAGGGTGATGACGCAGAAATTCGAGATGTCGATGATGGGCGAGTTGAACTACTTCCTTGGGTTCCAAGTGAAGCAACTCAAGGACGGCACCTTCATCTCCCAAACAAAGTACACGCAAGACTTGCTAAAGCGGTTTGGGATGAAGGACGCCAAGCCCGCAAAGACGCCAATGGGAACCGACGGACACACTGACCTCAACAAAGGTGGTAAGTCCGTTGATCAAAAAGCATACCGGTCCATGATAGGTTCTTTGCTTTATTTATGTGCTAGTAGACCGGATATTATGCTTAGCGTATGCATGTGTGCTAGATTTCAATCCGATCCTAAGGAGTGTCACTTAGTGGCTGTGAAGCGAATTCTTAGATATTTAGTCGCTACGCCTTGCTTCGGGATCTGGTATCCAAAGGGGTCTAACTTTGACTTGATTGGGTACTCAGATTCCGACTATGCTGGATGTAAGGTCGATAGGAAGAGTACATCGGGAACGTGCCAATTCTTAGGAAGGTCCCTGGTGTCATGGAATTCTAAGAAACAAACTTCTGTTGCCCTATCCACCGCTGAGGCAGAGTACATTGCCGCAGGACAGTGTTGTGCGCAACTATTTTGGATGAGGCAAACCCTCCGGGACTTTGGCTACAATCTGAGCAAAGTCCCACTCCTATGTGACAACGAGAGTGCTATCCGAATAGCGGAGAATCCTGTTGAGCACAGCCGCACAAAGCACATTGACATCCGGCATCACTTTTTGAGAGACCACCAGCAAAAGGGAGATATCGAAGTGTTTCATGTTAGCACCGAGAACCAGCTAGCCGATATCTTCACTAAGCCTTTAGATGAAAAGACCTTTTGCAGGCTGCGTAGTGAGCTAAATGTCCTAGATTCGCGGAACTTGGATTGAATTGTAGCATACATGTGTTTATGCCTTTGATCATGTTCATTTTGCATTTTGTTGTTTATTGTGGTGCTCAAGTTGTACAAACACTTCCCGGACCTCACAAGTCCTTGTGCAAGTGTCGCACATATTTAGGGGGAGTTGTGTTACAACTTGACCCTTTGAGACTAACCATATGCTTGAGTTTGCTTGTCTTAGTCTCAAAGGAGGTTTGAAAGGGAAAAGGTGGACTTGGACCATGAAAGACTTCCACTGCACTCCGATGAGAGGGTAACTTATTCCAAGTTCATCTCATGTACTCTTATTGCCTTTGTGTTCTTATTTAAAGATTTTGGTGAGGCAATGGGGTTTAAGGGCCAAGATTGATCCCGTTTTGGTGCTTGGTGCCAAAGGGGGAGAAAATAAAGGCCAAAGAGATAGATGGATCAGCTACCACTTGAGAAATTTTGAAAATAGTAGATTAGAGCTTTTGGTTTGTCAAAACTCTTTTATTGTCTCTTATGTCAAAAGTTGGCCTCTTGTGGGGAGAAGTGTTGATTATGGGAAAAGGGGGAGTTTTTGAAATCCTTGATCAAATTTCTTTGGAAAACCTCTCTTTATGTCTCTACATGTGTGTTTGACTTAGAGATAGAAATTTGAGTTTGATTTGCAAAAACAAACCAAGTGGTGGCAAAGAGTGATCCACATATGTCAAATTTGAATCAAAACAATTTGAGTTCTTATTTGAAGTGATTTTGTACTTGTTCTACTTGCTTTATGTTGTGTTGGCATAAATCACCAAAAAGGGGGAGATTGAAAGGGAAATGTGCCCTTGGGCCATTTCTAAGTATTTTGGTGGTTTAGTGTCCAACACAAGTGCTTAAGTATAAAATGGTGGAAAAAGTACAAATCAAGGATAAAGGTATGTTTCTCAGACTTTGTACATTGTTTTAGAGACTAATGTATTGTGTCTAAGTGCTGGAAACAGGAAAAGACCAACTGGAAATGCCTTGGCTCGAGCAGCCAAGACTTTGCTCAGTCTGGAGCACCGGACTGTCCGGTGGTGCACCGGACAGTGTCCGGTGCGCCAGGCTGGCTCGAGCAAAGTGGCTGCTCTCGGGATTTCGACGGTGGTGTACGGCTATAATTCACCGGACTGTCCGGTGGTGCACCGGACTGTCCGGTGGGCCGTTCACAGGCGAACTCGTCGCTCTCGGGAATTCATCGGCGACGTATGGCTATAATTCACCGGACTGTCCGGTGTGCACCGGACTGTCCGGTGAGCCAACGGTCGGCCGGGCCAACGGTCGGCCGCGCGATCTGCGCGGGACACGTGGTCGAGCCAACGGCTAGTAGGAGGCACCGGACTGTCCGGTGTGCACCGGATATGTCCGGTGCGCCAACGGCTCTCTGGCTGCCAACGGTCGACTGCGCCATTTATGGAAGGAAATCGGGCACCGGACAGTGTCCGGTGTGCACCGGACTGTCCGGTGCGCCAGTCGACAGAAGGCAAGATCAGCCTTCCTAGATTGCTCTCAACGGCTCCTAGCTGCCTTGGGGCTATAAAAGGGACCCCTAGGCGCATGGAGGAGAACACCAAGCATTCCTACAACATTCCTAAGCACCAAGACATCAATTCCGCGCCTTTGATTCTTTGTGATAGCAATTAGAGCTCTAGTTGAGTGGTGAACTCATTGAGTTGTGTTGTGAGCTCTCATTGCGATTTGTGTGCGTGGTGTTGCTGTGGTTTCTTGTCTTGAGTGCGTTGCTAATCCCTCCCTTGCTCTGTGCTTCTTTGTGAACTTCAATTGTAAGGGCGAGAGACTCCAAGTTGTGGAGATTCCTCGCAAACGGGATTGAGTAAAGCAAGCAAAACACCGTGGTATTCAAGTGGGTCTTTGGACCGCTTGAGAGGGGTTGATTGCAACCCTCGTCCGTTGGGACGCCACAACGTGGAGTAGGCAAGCGTTGGTCTTGGCCGAACCACGGGATAACCACCGTGCCATCTCTGTGATTGATTTCTTGTGGTTATTGTGTTTTGACTCCTCTCTAGCCACTTGGCATTTACTGTGCTAACACTTAACCAAGTTTTTGTGGTGTAAGTTTTCAAGTTTTTACAGGATCACCTATTCACCCCCCCCCCCTCTAGGTGCTCTCAGTCGTAGCTGCCGTCAAGGGACAGGAACTCGAGACTCCCGAAGCGGAGCAGCGTCCCCGGCGGAAGAGGTTGCTGGAGGCTACACATCTGGAACTCAACAGGAAAGTGTTCGTTAACACGCAGCGAGCCCCTACCTAGCGCGCCAACTGTCGGCGTTTCGGACCCGCGAGGACCCTCAACCGACCAGTAAATTTGTTGCTACGTGTCCCTGCCCAGATGGGTTGATGCAAGATGGAACACAAGAGGGAAATGAGGCTTATGTTATCTCGCACCGGGGTGCTTGTAGTAGGGGTTACAAGCGTCGCGCAAGGGAGCGAGGGCGAGAACGAGAGAGAGAGAGTCTCTGCGTGCTGCCTGTCTTGTCTGCCCCGCCTGTCCTCAACGTCCAACGTTGTTAGTATTGCAACGTGTGTCCGCGACGTCCAATGTATGTCCGCGACGTCCAACGTATGTCCGCGACGTGCCTTAGGAAGGCCCTGGACATCCCCTTTTATAGATACAAGGAGATGCCCAGCTGTACAATGGGGTGTAGCTACGAGCTAACGTGGCCGTCGGAGAAGCGTCTTGAGCCCTGTATACGAGCTAACGTGGCCGTCGGAGAAGTGCCTCGAGCCCTGTAGAAGCACAACTGTTGGTGCGGCGTGGATCCTGCTGATGTTGTTTTGCTTCCGTAGGGGGTTTGAGAGCAACCGACGTCATGGGCGCACGCGGGGAACCATCATTACCTGCTACCGGAGTGACCTTAGGGACACCGGTCTTGTTCCTTCGTAGCCTGAGGCAGCTAGCTAGGAGTAGGGTAATGATGTATCCCCTGTAGCGTAGTCGGTCCGAGGCCCAGGTCGGGTGAGGCGGAGACTTCTCCTGAGGCCGAGGCTAGGCTCGGGCGAGGTTGTGACTCCTCCCGAGGCCGAGGCTGAGGCCGAGGCCTGGGGTCGGGCGAGGCGGAGATCTTCTTCCGAGGCCGAGGCCGAGGCTGAGACTGAGGCCTGAGGTCCGGCGAGGCGGAGCTCCCTGTTGCGCCCGAGGCCAAACTCGTGGGAGATCGTGACTCAGTTTTATCCTGGTGGCTGGCACAGTAGCCGAAGCGGGGCGAACAGCGTTGTTTTTCTGTCAGATCGGTCAGTAAAGGGGCGAAGTGACCGCGGTCACTTCGACCTTGCCGACTGAGGCACGCATGTTAGGATAAGGTGTCAGACGATCCCCGCATTGAATGCGCATACGATACGGTCGGCTGGTAAGGCGATTTGGCCAAGGTTGCTGCACGACAAAGTCTGCCCAAGCTAGGCTTCAGGCAAGCCGAGGGTGCGCTCATCGTCTGAGGGGACCCTCGGGCGAGGCGTGAATCCGTCCGGGACTACTGTTCCTGCCCGAGGCCGAGGCTGGGCTCGGATGAGGTTGCGTCCCTCGGCAGACGTGGCCTTGATTTGGACCGCGCTTTACCAGCCGTGTATGGTTTGTTCTGAAGATGTTTTTCGGCCGCGTTTAGGAGCATTGGGGGTACCCCTAATTACGGTACCCGACACAAGCGGTTGTAAATTCATTTGTACTGCTGTTTTTTTAGAACCACCAGTGTTAACGGCCAATAGAAAGAAATATTTGTATAGGCCGGTGACTTAGAAACCGCCTTTAAGTTAAAAAATAGCAAAAAAATATGTTAATTAGGAGAGGCTCTCAGGCCCATCTCTCGCGAAGTCGTGGCATTTTTCGCGGTCGCGGGTAATCAAACCCACAACCAAACTTAATTCATGTCTATATTACCGTATTGTTACCTACATATTAGAATAATATGTGCATTCACGTCGACTTGAGCGATTTTCATAAAAGCAATTTTCATCGAAAATGGCTGAAACGGGAACCATTTGGCCGCCAGAAGTGGATTCAGAATCGGGAGCCGAAACAAATAGGGGTCATAGAGACGTTGCTCAACACCTGGAGGAACATATAATTACGGGCTAGTATATACATTGATCTTGAATTGAATTTATTTATTGCTAGCTAGTATACTATGGGACACGGACACTGTTACGTAAGTAGATCCCCTGGAATTACTTTTGCAAGGAAAATGCGATTGATCTGCTTCCAACGATTCTAAATTACCACATCGAGCGACAGCGGCGGGTCGTGGCTGAGAGCGGGTGACACAAGAGATCGGTCGCCGCGCGGATTAGAGATGGCAATAGGTACCCGTGACCCGATACCCGGTGGGTATTTACTCCATTAGGGTATGTATGTGGGCTAAATATTCTACCCGTGGGTCTGTTATTGAGCAAAAATCTTCAGCCAATGGGTAAACGGGTATTAGAACGTTCCGCCTTCATCCATACCCGTTAACCCATGGGTATAAAATACCCAATATAAACTTAGCCCAAGCATAAACTTTGACTTTAGTCATCTATCTTTTTTACTATTTAACATCATTTTAGGCCATAATGTCATAGAAGGCTTAACGAAAATTTAATAACCATGTAATGGAACATGTAATATGCTATGTAGTACTATCCTAGTGTTACTACTTTATCTAATTATCGTTAGTGTGTTGAATGGATGGTTATTAAATGATGCTAGAAATTTTGTAATGGTATTTAGATGGATATACTTGACATTTGTATCATATAATATTTTGATAGATGTTTAGCTTTTGTGGGTACGGGTGACCCGATGGGTGACCCATACCCACATGGGTATGGGTATGGGGGTAAATCCATACCCGCTAGTGTATATGGTGACCCGATAGGGTTATTTTTATGTTGTGGGTATGGGTATGGGATAGTAATACCCGGTGGGTATTTACCCATTGCCATCTCTAGCGCGGATGGTGGCGAGCCTGACGAGCGGACAAATCCACACTTGTGATACGAACCGGTCCACCACCACCTGCTGTAGCCTGTGTAGGTTGTAGGGCGCTGCGTGCAAGTGCCGCATCGGCGAGCCATGCGTGCGTAGCGTTGGTGGCTGCCTCCTGCCTTCTGCGATCTCTCTTCTCCTGTTGCGGCCGGGAATTTAATTCGGCTGCCGCGGTACTACTGCGCTAGTTTGGTGGTACTCGGAAGTCCAATTTTGTTTCCAGTTTCGCTTGACTTTGCTCAATGAGTCAAAAAGTCAAGTGGAGTGGCGGCCTTGCTGCACCGTCCTGTGATGCAGAGGCAGCTGGCGTGGCTGTGTGCGGGCGTGTTTGGCACCATGGCTGCGCTTTGCGTCGCCTGACTTGACTGGATGCGTACAAAATTGGCCTCTCGGTCTGGCTCCACAAAAATAAGAGAGCCTGGCTGCTCGTGGTCGTGGGTCGTGGCGTAAGACTTCCACATTTTTGGTAGTTTTGGCCTCCTAATCCATCTGCCTACCGGGTGGTAAACATCAACTCGTCTGGACTAGATTTATATGGTACATAAACAAAGTAATTTATAGTATTTAGGACAGGGCTAGACCAGTTGGACAGGCCGAGACGGTGTCGCAAACACAAACACGTCCAGAAAGGTTGTGTTTTCACTGTCGTGAATTCTTGATCGACGCAGGTGGCGGTCTGTGTTTCAGGCTTTCAGCTCCCACCCTCCCCCCCTTCCTTTTTTTGCTGATCTTTCCTTCCGTTCCAACTGCATAGCTGCAGCAGAGAGCACGAGTTCGGTGTTCTTTTTCCTGCAGCCAAGTGAGTACCAGCACAGCCCTGCAAGGCTGCAACAGCCATACTGCCGGGGTACTTGTACTCCAGCGTGCAGAATGACAGGATGGCAGTGGTACACAGCAACGGCCTGGATCCGTGGCTGCTGAACTAGGGAAGCGTACATCACGGATGGTGCTCCCTCCGTCGGCTATGCAGCAGGTAGAGAGGTACGAGTAATAACCAGTAATTGTCGTCCAGTGAACAAACACCCAAACCGGACGCTTGCGGCGGCGCTACTAGCTGTTGGACCTAGGCGGGACCGTACCTGCCAGCGCCCGCCGTCTTCCAGCCGCGCCAGCGCGCACTTTACGTCGCTCGCGTGGACTAGAATACTGGACAGATGCACAGCTGGGCCGGCTGGACCTGGACTAAATTAGGCTTTGTTCGTTTGTGCTGGATTGGTGGATCGGAACGATTCCTAACCGGATTACTTCTCTGATATATATAAACTTTGATTAGCTGGAACGATTCTGGGTACAATCCGACACAAACGAACAAGACCTTAGGCTTTTCTAACCCCAAACTGCTAATTGCACTGGCACCTACTCCTACTTAAAACCTGACTCTCTAAAATTTGGAAGGTACTAATGGCTATTATGGGAGACTAGGTTGCGCTTGTTTACTGTCGTCATATTGTGCGTTGGGGGGTTGCAGCCTTTTGCGGGAGATTTTCAACTTGTCAGATCACCAATGGTTGTGTTGCTGTGAATAATGTGATGCGATTACGCTAAAGATCTCATAGCTAGCTATGGTTCAAGACAGTACCGGTAGAGCACAATTTAGACCAACAGGGAGAAGATTCACTCCAAGCTAGCGGCTTCTGATCCATCCCACCTCTCTACCTTGTTGCTCAAATCCTTCGCTTCACTTTTGAGTTCTTTGTCTTCCTCTACAAGCCCAGTTTTAAGAGGTGGATGCATGCTGCTTCATGCCTATATCACAACGGTTAGCAACATTTTGCAATTGATCATCTAATCCATGTGTGATGAGCTCTCGCTGGATTTCGTTTTTCATTAGGAAGCTTGTTATTTAGAATAGCATGGTCTTGTACCGAATTTCTCATGAATAACAATAAGCTCCTCGTGAGTCAATTTTAGCACCGATTTTCTGTTGTTCACATGAATTCTTTAGGAATGGGTTTTCATTTTTTTTTCCAATTTCATAGTTTTTGCTTTCTTATTTTCTAATGCTATGTTCATACTAGCAAGTTTATCTACAAGCTCATCATATGAATAGACATGATCAAACACATTAGCATTTTGTACCTTCGTGTCACCGTGTGACATGAAGCAATGTGGTGTGGTGGATGAGCTTGCAGTAGCATCACAATGATCATCCAATCATGACCACCCATCATCAACCAACTTGTCAAGTGAACTTGTGGTAGATCTCTCATCATCAACATCATCACTCGACCATGTGGTGGAGCAATCTTCCACAACCACTATGTTGTGTTTGTGCCCATGCATCTTCTTGCGCTCATCATCATCAAGGATGATCATGTCCAACAAGATAACTCCAAATCTCATGGGCTACCTCGTACAAGATATCCTCTAAGACATCTTAACTCAAGTAGGGCACTTTTTGTTGCTTGGTTCTACGCATGCTTGCATCGTGGGGTGCATGGAGCTGCTATTTGGTTGTTGTGAGCCAGGCTCTACGCGTGCGAGACATGTGTTTGGCTACCTGTAAGAAGCTATAGAGCCAGACTCGCACGATCCGTAAATCAGCTCGGGCCACACTCTGCAGATATAAGCCAGATGAGCGTATGTCTAGAGCCAGGCTCTAGTGGCCCTATCTCTCAGAGCTAAACTCGAGAGAGAAGTGGACCAAACGCGTCCATTTTGATAAAAGATGTTAATTGCTCTATCCCCTATGTGAAGGCATTTCTTCTCTTCAAGGGCTTATAAAATCCTACACTCATGATCCACCACATTTGTGAGCTAATAGACTTAAAATTCTAGTCATGCAAGTTTTCCATTGTTTAAAATGGTGCAAAATGTGTGGAGCATAATCAACCAACTCATTAGTCATCATCCAAAATACTCTCGGGTTAGTTAATACCACTGAATGGGAGAACTGTGCTTTAATACCACTTGTATGGTTGAGATAGCATACTAGAGGGGGTGAACGGTCATTTCTAAAACTAATTACACTAGCTAGCCAAAACAAATACAAAATTAAACTATTTTTTAGGGAATATGTAGTATTCCCCATTTATCTACCACAATCACCTTATAAAAGATCACAATTGAAGCAACTAAGATATTGAGCTAGCGAGAGCTCACCTACACGTCTAGTTAGAAAGGCCACACAAACATATGCAACTAAAACTCTAAGTGTATGATAGTCGCCTAGAGGGGGGGTGAATAGGGCGAAACTGAAATTTACAAAATAATCACAACTACAAGCCGGGTTAGCGTTAGTAATAAAGAAACGAGTCCGCGAGAGAGGGCGCAAAACAAATCGCAAGCAAATAAGAGTGTGACACGAGGATTTGTTTTACCGAGGTTCGGTTCTCGCAAACCTACTCCCCGTTGAGGAGGCCACAAAGGCCGGGTCTCTTTCAACCCTTCCCTCTCTCAAACGATCCCACGGATCGAGTGAGCTTTCTCTTCTTCTCAATCAAACGGGAACAAAGCTTCCCCGCAAGGGCCACCACACAATTGGTGCCTCTTGCCTTGGTTACAATTGAGTGATGATCTCAAGAACAAATGAGAAAGAAAGAAAGCGATCCAAGCGCAAGAGCTCAAAAGAACACGGCAAATCTCTCTCGCTAGTCACTAAGGGCTTGAGTGGAATTGGAGAGGATTTGATCTCTTTGTATGTGTCTAGAATTGAATGCCTAGCTCTTGTAAGTGGTTGAGAGTTGGAAAACTTGGATGGCAATGAATGTGGGGTGGTTGGGGTATTTATAGCCCCAACCACCAAAAGTGACCGTTGGCTGGAGGCCTCTGTTCGATGGCGCACCGGACAGTCCGGTGCACACCGGACAGTCCGGTGCCCCTGCCACGTCACCATTGCCGTTGGATTCTGACCGTTGGAGCTTCTGACTTCTGGGCCCTCCTGGGTGTCCGGTGCACACCGGACAGGTACTGTTTGATGTCCGGTGCACCGGCATGGGCGTGCCTGACGTCTGCGCGCGCTGCGCGCGCATTTAATGCACCGCAGGGAGCCGTTGGCGCCGCAGGGAGCCGTTGCTCTGCTGGTACACCGGACAGTCCGGTGCACACCGGACAGTCCGGTGAATTTTAGCGGAGCGGCTATCGCGCGAACCCGAGGCTGGCGAGTTCCGGAGACGGCGATTCCTTGGAGCACCGGACATGTCCGGTGCACACCGGACAGTCCGGTGAATTATAGCGCCGAAGTCCTCTGGGCGAAGAGTCCTCTGGGCGAAGAGTCCTCTGGGGCGAAGAGTCTGAAGTCGAAGTCCTCTGGCCGCACCGGACAGTCCGGTGCACACCGGACAGTCCGGTGCCTCCAGCCAGAGGTGCCCTCGGTTGCCTTGCTGCTCCTTTGTTGAATCCAACACTTGGTCTTTTTATTGGCTAAGTGTGAACCTTTTGCACCTGTATAACTTAAGTACTAGAGCAAACTAGTTAGTCCAATATTTGTGTTGGGCAATTCAACCACCAAAATTATTTAGGAACTAGGTGTAAGCCTAATTCCCTTTCAATCTCCCCCTTTTTGGTGATTGATGCCAACACAAACCAAAGCAAATATAGAAGTGCATAATTGAACTAGTTTGCATAATGTAAGTGCAAAGGTTGCTTGGAATTGAGCCAATATAAACTTATATGATGCGCATGGATTGTTTTCTTTGTTTTTGACATATTGGACCATATTTGAACCAAGAGTTTTGTTTTTGCAAATTCTTTTGTAAATTCTTTTCAAAGTACTTTTGCAAGATAGTCAAAGGTAAATGAATAAGATTTGGCAGAGCATTTTCAAGATATGGAATTTTCTCCCCATATTTCCAATGCTTTTCCTTTGACTAAGCAAAACTCCCCCTCAAATAAGGTCTCCTCTTAGTGTTCAAGAGGGTTTTTAAGACATCAATTTTGAAAATACTAGTTGCTCCCCCTTTAGAACACAAAGAGATACCAATTTTAAAATCATCTCAATTTTATAAAATAAGGTGGTGGTGCGGTCCTTTTGCTTTGGGCTCATATTTTCTCCCCCTTTGGCATGAATCGCCAAAAACGGAATCATTAGAGCCCAATGAAGTGCTTTCTCCCCCTTTGGTCATGAAATGAATGAGTGAAGATTATACCAAGGTTGGAGAGATGATGCGGAGCGACGGCGAAGGATGAGTAGTGGAGCGGAGTGGAAGCCTTGTCTTCGCCGAAGACTCCAATTCCCTTTCAATATACCTATGACTTGGTTGAAATACACTTGAAAACACATTAGTCATAGCATATATAAAAGAGACATGATCAAAGGTATATTAATGTGCTATGTGTGCAAGTTTAGCAAAAGAAATTCCTAGAATCAAGAATATTAAGCTCATGCCTAAGTCGGGTAAAAGATTGTTCATCAAGTGGTTTGGTAAAGATATCGGCTAATTGATCTTTAGTGTTAATGTATGAAATCTCGATATCCCCCTTTTGTTGGTGATCCCGAAGAAAATGATACCGAATGGCTATGTGCTTAGTGCGGCTGTGCTCGACGGGATTGTCGGCCATTTTGATTGCACTCTCATTGTCACATAGCAAAGGGACTTTGGTTAATTTGTAACCGTAGTCCCGCAGGGTTTGCCTCATCCAAAGCAATTGTGCGCAACAATGACCTGCGGCAATATACTCGGCTTCGGCGGTAGAAAGAGCGACCGAATTTTGCTTCTTTGAAGCCCAAGACACCAAGGATCTTCCCAAGAACTGGCAAGTCCCCGATGTGCTCTTCCTATTAATCCTACACCCCGCCCAATCTGCATCCGAATAACCAATCAAATCAAAAGTGGATCCCCGAGGGTACCAAAGCCCAAACTTAGGAGTAAAAGCCAAATATCTCAAGATTCGTTTCACGGCCGTAAGGTGTGATTCCTTAGGGTCGGCTTGGAATCTTGCACACATGCAAACGGAAAGCATAATGTCCGGTCGAGATGCACATAAATAAAGCAATGATCCAATCATCGACCGGTATACCTTTTGATCCACGGACTTACCTCCCGTGTCGAGGTCGAGATGCCCATTGGTTCCCATGGGTGTCTTAATGGGCTTGGCATCCTTCATTCCAAACTTGCTTAGAATGTCTTGAGTATACTTTGTTTGGCTAATGAAGGTGCCCTCTTGGAGTTGCTTCACTTGGAATCCTAGAAAATACTTCAACTCCCCCATCATTGACATCTCGAATTTTTGTGTCATGATCCTACTAAATTCTTCACATGTAGATTTGTTAGTAGACCCAAATATGATATCATCAACATAAATTTGGCATACAAACAAATCATTATCAAGCGTCTTAGTGAATAAAGTAGGATCGGCTTTGCCGACTTTGAAGCCATTTGTAATAAGGAAATCTCTAAGGCATTCATACCATGCTCTTGGGGCTTGCTTGAGCCCATAAAGCGCCTTAGAGAGCCTATAAACATGGTTAGGGTACTCACTGTCTTCAAAGCCGGGAGGTTGCTCAACATAGACCTCCTCCTTGATTGGTCCATTTAGGAAGGCACTCTTCACGTCCATTTGATAAAGCTTGAAGCCATGGTAAGTAGCATAGGCTAATAATATGCGAATTGACTCAAGCCTAGCTACGGGTGCATAGGTTTCACCAAAATCCAAACCTTCGACTTGTGAATATCCCTTGGCCACGAGTCGAGCTTTGTTCCTTGTCACCACACCATGCTCGTCTTGCTTGTTGCGGAAGACCCACTTGGTTCCTACAACATTTTGGTTAGGACGTGGAACTAAGTGCCATACCTCGTTCCTCGTGAAATTGTTGAGCTCCTCTTGCATCGCCATCACCCAATCCGAATCTTGTAGTGCTTCCTCTACCCTGGTTGGCTCAATAGAGGAAACAAACGAGTAATGTTCACAAAAATGAGCAACACGAGATCGAGTAGTTACCCCCTTATGAATATCGCCAAGGATAGTGTCGACGGGGTGATCTCGTTGTATTGCTTGGTGGACTCTTGGGTGTGGCGGCCTTGGTTGTTCATCCTCCTTGTCTTCATCATTTGAATCTCCCCCTTGATCATTGCCGTCATTTTGAGGTGGCTCATCTTCTTGATCTTCTTGTTCAACATCTTGAGCCTCATCCTCAACTTGAGTTGGTGGAGATACTTGCGTGGAGGAGGATGGTTGATCTTGTGCATTTGGAGGCTCTTCGGATTCCTTAGGACACACATCCCCGATGGACATGTTCCTTAGCGCTATGCATGGAGCCTGTTCTTCACCTATATCATCAAGATCAACTTGCTCTACTTGAGAGCCGTTAGTCTCATCAAACACAACGTCACAAGAAACTTCAACAAGTCCTGAGGACTTGTTAAAGACTCTATATGCCCTTGTGTTTGAGTCATATCCTAGTAAAAAGCCTTCTACAGTTTTAGGAGCAAATTTAGATTTTCTACCTCTTTTAACAAGTATAAAACATTTGCTACCAAAAACTCTAAAATATGAAATATTGGGCTTTTTACCGGTTAGGAGTTCATAAGATGTCTTCTTGAGGATTCGGTGAAGATATAACCGGTTGATGGCGTAGCAGGCGGTGTTGACCGCCTCGGCCCAAAACCGATCCGGTGTCTTGTACTCATCAAGCATGGTTCTTGCCATGTCCAATAGAGTTCGATTCTTCCTCTCCACTACACCATTTTGTTGTGGAGTGTAGGGAGAAGAGAACTCATGCTTGATGCCCTCCTCCTCAAGGAAACCTTCAATTTGAGCGTTCTTGAACTCCGTCCCATTGTCGCTTCTAATTTTCTTGATCCTCAAGCCGAACTCATTTTGAGCCCGTCTCAAGAATCCCTTTAAGGTCTCTTGGGTATAAGATTTGTCCTGTAAAAAGAACACCCAAGTGAAGCGAGAATAGTCATCCACAATTACAAGGCAATACTTACCACCGCCGATGCTTATGTAAGCGATCGGGCCGAATAAATCCATGTGTAGGAGCTCCAGCGGCCTGTCGGTGGTCATGATATTTTTGTGTGGATGATGAACACCAACTTGCTTCCCGGCTTGGCATGCACTACAAATCCTGTCTTTCTCAAAATGAACATCGGTTAGTCCCAAAATGTGTTCTCCCTTTAGAAGCTTGTGAAGATTCTTCATTCCAACATGGGCTAGTCGGCGGTGCCAGAGCCAACCCAAGTTAGTCTTAGCAATCAAGCAAGTGTTGAGTTCAGCTCTATGAAAATCTACTAGGTATAGCTGACCCTCTAACACTCCCTTAAAAGCTATTGAATCATCACTTCTTCTAAAGACAGTAACACCAATATCAGTAAAAAGACAGTTGTAGCCCATTTGACATAATTGGGATACGGAAAGCAAATTGTAATCTAAAGAATCTACAAGAAAAACATTAGAAATGGAATGGTCAGGGGATATAGCAATTTTACCCAAACCTTTGACCAAACCTTGATTTCCATCCCCGAATGTGATAGCTCGTTGGGGATCTTGGTTTTTCTCATATGAGGAGAACATCCTTTTCTCCCCGGTCATGTGGTTTGTGCACCCGCTGTCGAGTATCCAACTTGTGCCCCCGGATGCATAAACCTACAAAACAAGTTTAGTTCTTGATTTTAGGTACCCAAACGGTTTTGGGTCCTTTAGCATTAGATACAAGAACTTTGGGTACCCAAACACAAGTCTTGGAGCCCTTGTGTTTGCCCCCAACAATCTTGGCAACTACCTTGCCGGATTTGTTAGTTAAAACATAAGATGCATCAAAAGTTTTAAATGAAATGGCATGATCATTTGATGCATTAGTAGTTTTCTTTCTAGGCAACTTGGCATGGGTTGGTTGCCTAGATCTAGATGTCTCACCCTTATACATAAAAGCATAATTAGGGCCAGAGTGAGACTTCCTAGAATGAATTTTCTTAATTTTACTCTCAGGATACCCGGCAGGGTACAAAATGTAACTCTCGTTATCCTGAGGCATGGGAGCCTTGCCCTTAACAAATTTAGACAAGTTCTTAGGAGGGGCATTAATTTTGACATTGTCTCCCCTTTGGAAGCCAATGCCGTCCTTAATGCCCGGGCGTCTCCCATTATAGAGCATGCTTCTAGCCAATTTAAATGTTTCATTTTCTAAGTCATGCTCTCTAATTTTAGCATTAAGTTGTGCTATGTGATCATTTTGTTTTTTAATTAAGGCCAGGTGATCATGGATAGCATCAACATTAATATCTCTACATCTAGTACAAATGGAAATATGCTCAACATTAGATGTAGAGGGTTTGCAAGATTTTAGTTCAACAACCTTAGCATGCAATATGTCATTTTTGGTTCTAAGGTCTGAAATAGTAGTATTGCAAACATCAAAATCTTTAGCCTTAGCAATTAGTTTCTCATTTTCATTTCTAAGGCTAACAATAGAAACATTCAACTCATCAATCCTAGCTAGCAAATCAACATTATCATTTCTAGGATCAATGCAAACATGAGAATCAACCTTAGCTAACAAATTTGCATTTTCATTTCTAAGGTTGTCTAAAGTCTCATGACAAGTGCTTAGCTCACTAGACAATTTTTCACATTTTTCTCTTTCTAGAGCATAAGCATTTTTAACCTTAACATGTTTTTTGTTTTCCTTGATTAGGAAGTCCTCTTGGGAGTCCAAGAGATCATCCTTTTCATGGATGGCACTAATTAGCTCATTTAATTTTTCTTTTTGTTCCATGTTAAGGTTGGCAAAAAGAATACGCAAATTATCTTCTTCATTTTTATCATCATCCTCATCACTAGATGTTTCATATTTAGTGGAGGACTTTGATTTTACCTTCTTTTTGCCGTCCTTGGCCATGAGGCACTTGTGGCCGACGTTGGGGAAGAGGAGGCCCTTGGTGACGGCGATGTTGGCGGCGTCCTCGTCGTCGGAGGAGTCGCTAGAGCTTTCGTCGGAGTCCCACTCCCGACAAACATGGGCATCGCCGCCCTTCTTCTTGTAGTACTTCTTCTTCTCCTTCCTCTTGCCCTTCTTGTCGTCGCCCCTGTCACTATCACTTGATAATGGACATTTAGCAATAAAGTGACCGGGCTTACCACACTTGTAGCAAACCTTCTTGGAACGGGATTTGTAATCCTTCCCCTTCCGTTGCTTGAGGATTTGCCGGAAGCTTTTGATGATTAGGGCCATCTCCTCATTGTCGAGCTTGGAGGCGTCAATCGGTTGTCTACTTGGTGTAGACTCCTCCTTCTTCTCCTCCGTTGCTTTGAAGGCCACGGGTTGCGCCTCGGATGTGGAAGGCTCGTCAAGCTCGTTGATCTTCTTGGAGCCCTTAATCATGCATTCAAAACTCACAAAATTCCCGATGACTTCCTCGGGGGTCATTTGTGTATATCTAGGATTGCCACGAATTAATTGAACTTGTGTGGGGTTAAGGAAAATAAGGGCTCTTAGAATAACCTTAACCACTTCGTGGTCATCCCATTTTGCGCTCCCGAGGTTGTGCACTTGGTTCACCAAGGTCTTGAGCCGGTTGTACATGTCTTGTGGCTCCTCCCCTTGGCGAAGACGGAAGCGACCGAGCTCCCCCTCGATCGTTTCCCGCTTGGTGATCTTTGTGAGTTCATCACCCTCGTGCGCCGTCTTGAGTAGGTCCCAAATCTCCTTGGCGTTCTTCAACCCTTGTACTTTGTTGTATTCCTCCTTGCTTAGTGAGGCAAGGAGAATGGTTGTGGCTTGGGAGTTGAAGTGCTCGATTTGGGCCACTTCGTCCGTGTCGTAGTCTTCATCCCCTACGGATGGTACCTGTACACCATACTCAACAACATCCCATAATCTTTTGTGGAGAGAGGTTAGATGAAATCGCATCAAATTACTCCACATAGCATAATCTTCACCATTAAAAGTTGGTGGTTTGCCTAATGGGACGGATAGTAAAGGTGTATGTTTAGGAATGCGAGGATAGCGTAAGGGAATCTTACTATACTTCTTACGCTCTTGGCGTTTAGAAGTGACGGACGCCGCGTCGGAGCTGGAGGTAGATGTCGATGAAGTGTCGGTCTCATAGTAGACCACCTTCCTCATCCTTTTGTGCTTATCCCCACTCCGATGCGGCTTGTGAGAAGAAGATTTTTCCTTCTTCTCCTTGTGGTGAGAAGAGGAAGATCTTTTCTCCTTCCGCTTGGAGGAGTTCTTCTTCTTCTCTCTTCTCTTGGTGCGGGACTCTTCCGATGAAGATGAAGTGCTCCCTTGACTTGTAGTGGGCTTGTCGTCGCCGGTCTCCATCTCCCTCTTGGTGTGATCTCCCGACATCACTTCGAGCGGTTAGGCTCTAATGAAGCACCGGGCTCCGATACCAATTGATAGTCGCCTAGAGGGGGGGTGAATAGGGCGAAACTGAAATTTACAAAATAATCACAACTACAAGCCGGGTTAGCGTTAGTAATAAAGAAACGAGTCCGCGAGAGAGGGCGCAAAACAAATCGCAAGCAAATAAGAGTGTGACACGAGGATTTGTTTTACCGAGGTTCGGTTCTCGCAAACCTACTCCCCGTTGAGGAGGCCACAAAGGCCGGGTCTCTTTCAACCCTTCCCTCTCTCAAACGATCCCACGGATCGAGTGAGCTTTCTCTTCTTCTCAATCAAACGGGAACAAAGCTTCCCCGCAAGGGCCACCACACAATTGGTGCCTCTTGCCTTGGTTACAATTGAGTGATGATCTCAAGAACAAATGAGAAAGAAAGAAAGCGATCCAAGCGCAAGAGCTCAAAAGAACACGGCAAATCTCTCTCGCTAGTCACTAAGGGCTTGAGTGGAATTGGAGAGGATTTGATCTCTTTGTATGTGTCTAGAATTGAATGCCTAGCTCTTGTAAGTGGTTGAGAGTTGGAAAACTTGGATGGCAATGAATGTGGGGTGGTTGGGGTATTTATAGCCCCAACCACCAAAAGTGACCGTTGGCTGGAGGCCTCTGTTCGATGGCGCACCGGACAGTCCGGTGCACACCGGACAGTCCGGTGCCCCTGCCACGTCACCATTGCCGTTGGATTCTGACCGTTGGAGCTTCTGACTTCTGGGCCCTCCTGGGTGTCCGGTGCACACCGGACAGGTACTGTTTGATGTCCGGTGCACCGGCATGGGCGTGCCTGACGTCTGCGCGCGCTGCGCGCGCATTTAATGCACCGCAGGGAGCCGTTGGCGCCGCAGGGAGCCGTTGCTCTGCTGGTACACCGGACAGTCCGGTGCACACCGGACAGTCCGGTGAATTTTAGCGGAGCGGCTATCGCGCGAACCCGAGGCTGGCGAGTTCCGGAGACGGCGATTCCTTGGAGCACCGGACATGTCCGGTGCACACCGGACAGTCCGGTGAATTATAGCGCCGAAGTCCTCTGGGCGAAGAGTCCTCTGGGCGAAGAGTCCTCTGGGGCGAAGAGTCTGAAGTCGAAGTCCTCTGGCCGCACCGGACAGTCCGGTGCACACCGGACAGTCCGGTGCCTCCAGCCAGAGGTGCCCTCGGTTGCCTTGCTGCTCCTTTGTTGAATCCAACACTTGGTCTTTTTATTGGCTAAGTGTGAACCTTTTGCACCTGTATAACTTAAGTACTAGAGCAAACTAGTTAGTCCAATATTTGTGTTGGGCAATTCAACCACCAAAATTATTTAGGAACTAGGTGTAAGCCTAATTCCCTTTCAGTGTATCGGGAGCTCTGCACGTATATTGAGCAAAGTAGGGATGGCAACGGGAATATTTTACCCCATGCCCGTGCGAAAAACACGATAGAGTGTTGGTTTGGGTGTGAGTTTGTACTCGCGGGTACGGATGCATGTTTGATTCTCAACCTCACAGGTTTTTCCTCGCGGGTATAAAAAAGTCATACACGTGCTCGCGTACTCGCATAACCGCATTATATATATATATATATATATATATATATATATATATATATATATATATATATATATATATATATATATATATATATATATATATATATATATATATATACCATAAATCCAAAAATATGACCTATGGCAAGAAAACATATGTGGTGTGATGTGTACAAGCATCTGGTCCATGATGAATGACCATTCAATCTCACCCTAAACCATATATATATGTGGTTTGTTATAAGCCACGAATAAGGTTTGTTATATTTTCCAAAATAATGTTTAAAAATGAGTTTTAAGAGTTTAGAATAAATTTATATGTTTTAAAATATATTTGGGAAAATATCTTAAATAATTTTTTCTCCCACTTTAAAATTTTGATAAGAAATAATTTTAAATTGTTATTTTCAATTTGAGCTTTAAAATATTTCATAGTATCTATTTTAGTTATTTCTTGGTATAATCGTATTAAAGGGTTCTCAAAAATAAAGTTGAATATGTTTGTTTATTTTCCTGGAAATATATAATATTTTACATATTTTTCAAACTGTACTTTAAAATCCTGTCATAATTTTTCTGAGTTCCAACATAAATAGTTTTAAAAAAGTTAAAACCTTGTTCCAAAAGGAAACTTCCTCTTTTCCCGTTTTTCTTGCTTGCTTCTGGCCTGCGGCCGCTTCCAGTCCAGCAAGCGTTCCCGGCTCCCTCCGGCCCATCATCCGGAAGGCGTGAAGCCACCACGGGGAGAACTTTCGGCCCAGATTTCGGCTGCCGCGACAAACGTAGTATGGTGCATGCTGTCGGTGGGGTCTAGTCGTATGCTGTAGGGTGAGGTGCTACCAGAGATGTCAACGGGTGGGTATACCGGGTAGTAGCATTTCATACGCAGGGGCGGAGCCAGAAATATAATATAAGGGGGGCGATCAATTTATCAATACTATCTGATAAAAAATATCGTTTTATGTTATCAAGTTTAAGCACTCGACATGGAATAAAAAATTTTAGATCTTTATAAATTATTTTAGTGGATGAGTCCATTTTCTAGCTAATTGATATATTAAATTAAAGTTGTGACGCAAGAACAATACTAAAATAATAAAGACGATATAACGATGAATATTCGACTGATGAGATTCAACTTGTATATAATGACTCTAATATTCATGAGGCAACTAACAATTTTTTGAGAGAATTCAAAAATCCAACTAGTCTCGAGGATTCATGAAAATTCGTCAAACTACGCAGGTACACGTCAAATTTGTCGTGTACACACCAATTATAAGGTGACAACTTTAGTTGAAATTTGTAGATTTTATTATTCACGAGATCTAATGTAGTATGTTTATAAGTTGCTGGCGCTCATTATGCTGCTTCGCGTGATCACCTTCTTTGGACTTTGGTTGTGGGGCTATGGCAGAGGCAAGTCAAGTGGTCAGCGGTAATCGCAACTGCCTAGCCAGACGATAGAATGAATCATAAAGGGGTGAGGTTTAGATATTAGCGTCTGAAGCGAATTAGGTTTGACGTTTTATGCATCGATTGGTCATTCAACGAATATTTTATCTTATATTCTTTGTCTTTTTTAGACTTTGGTTGGCATACTACAACATAGTTATGGATCATGTATTACTAACCACTATATTACACATTTGATTAATTGTGCTGCACAAAATTTAGAGTATATATATTTATACACACAAAATTTAGACTATATATATATATATATATATATATTCTTGTATGTGTTGCAGCCTTGGGAGGGGCCATGGCCCCTGCCGGCCCCCCCTTGGCTCCGCCCCTGTTCATACGCGTATTCATCACTAAAAATCATATCTATCGGGTTGCCCATATACGCTCGCGGTATAATCTTATCCATACCAGTATGTGCGTGGGTAATTTTACCTGTCGGTTAACCCGTACCCGCTAAGATGATATCAAATTATGATATTCCGATCACTTAAAATGTCAAATAAATACACAAAAATAAGTTCAACTTGAAATATAACAAACCATATGATTACATAACTTGATAGTTAAATAAACATTAGCCAAGAAGGTTTTTATTTTAACCAGGATGTATTTTATTAGATAATGACAGTGGTACGATACGAGTATATTTTACCCACGTATATGCGGGTATGGATAGTACACACCCGTACCCAATAGGTATAGGTTGTTGTGCACTAATGTACTCGCAGTTATAGAAATCATCTCATACCCGCCTATATATCGGGTAAAACCCGTCGGGTATTTGGGTTTCTGTCGGTGTTTAGGGTCCGACCGCACACCCGGGGTTGCCCCTCAAGGTGTTTTAGGAGTAGGAAGGTGTCGACAACTGTAGCAGAATGGTTCGTGCTGGTCGCACGAGGAACGGTGGACAAGGTTTACAGGTTCGGGCCGCTTAGTGATGCGTAACACCCTACGTCCTGATGAGTATGCTTGGTGGAAATGGTTACAAGAGAGCTCTCTGGATTAAGAATACAGAGAGTTGATGTGGGTGGCTAAGTAATGGGTCGATCGTTCTGAAGGGGTGCCCCCTAGGCCTTATATACTCGACCGTGGGGCAGTACACATGGATAAGATAACAACAAGTGGCTAAAAGATAGTGAACTTCTCGAGATTATCCTTTACGTAACCCTCGCCGACTTATCCTCACGTGGCTTCGTTGCATGGAGGCCCCGACGCGGGAAAGTCGGATCTTTGTTGCGGCCAACGGCTCGACGCTATGGGCCGTCCGGGTTTGCACCAATCCGGCCTCATGTCGCCCTGCGTTGCTGGTTGTTTTTCCCCAGGCCCACGAAAGAATAACCTTACGATTTATTGGGCCCTTGGGCCTTTCGTGAGGTCCTTTACTCTTTTAGTGGACCCGGGGGATATCTATCCCCCACAAGCCCCCGATCTTTGGGTTAATTTAGAGGTAATCAACCCGAAGATCCTAGGTCCAGCTTGTAGGTGATTTGAAGAAAGATGACTCCTTGCTGTTCTCTCCTGCTTCGATCACTTGTTGACCAGAGCCTAGCTCGGTGCCTGTGCCTTAGAGATCGGCATTCCTGTTTGTAGGATTCTGGACTTCATTGGGTGCACCGGAGGTGCATCCAATGGGTGTAGCCCCCGAGCTTCGAGTAGATTTTAGAAAACAATCTACTCGAAGGTCTTCAGCAGAGATCACTTCCATTTGTGTTCCTTTATTCCGGTTGAAGATTGGCTTCTTAATCTTGTCCCGTGCCTTTAGGAATTGGTGTTATCCTGGCTTAGAATGACAATCCATGGGGTGCACCGAAGGTGCACCCAATGGGTGTAGCCCCCGACCTTCAAGTGGATTTTTTGAGGATAATTCGCTTGAAGGTCTTCTTTTTGTGTCCTCTTGCTGAAAATTGCTCTTTCTGCTTATAAAAAAGTTGGCATGATGTCATCCGTGCTATGTCATCAATATTATGCTTCAGAGGTCAGCATGTGTTTTGTCTTTTGCAGCTGAATTTGCAATCCTTCCGTATCTTGCTAGGCAGCATAGTGTATTTGCTCTGCACTCGATTGGACATTCGATGGACGTTCTCTGTCTAGTCTTCAAGTCATGTCTGTCGACCATATTTTGCACTCTGCTGGCTATACTTGGCTTCCCTTTAACTCTTGTTGATATCTCATTTTTGTCTTGAGGCATTCACTGCATGCTCTGCGCAGATGTGACCATTTTGAAAAATATACTGACAATTCCTGGGCGTCCCCCCCCCCAATGGGTGTGGGCAAGGGACGGCTTGGTACGCTGAGTGTTTTAACCGGCTGCTTCTGAGTTGTAATGTGATGGGACGGCGAGTGTAATCATATCCTTTGCGCTGTTGACTGGAGTCCCAATGGGTGTAGTGCTGCATGAAACGGCGTCCGCCGCCTGACGTGTCTTTGGACGGGTGGAGTTGTGTATTGAATGCTTAGTGACTGTTCAGTGACCGCGGTTGGAGGTGAGCGGTTGCCTTTCTCTTCTATAAATAACGCTGTTGTTCCTCTGGTTTCTTCATACCCCTTCGCTATTCCTTACTGCTTCCTTCTCTTCTTTTCTGCTTGCCTCCATGGGAAAGAAACGCAAGCGTGAGCCGACTCCTCCATCGGAGGACTTCGGCGACTCGGAGTACTCGGAGGAGGAGTTCTCCTCCGAGTCCGAGAGGTCCCCGGCCCCCGTCTCTCCCCCGGCGTCGTCCGATGACTCGGACGACTCCCAGGGGTTAGCCGCGGAGGTCTGGGCGTACATCCGGGCCGTCGAGCGCTCCGGGCTCGAGGGCTCGGATGAGTCCGAGTACTCCTCGGAGGAGGAGGACTCGGACGACGGCGGCGAGGGCGGGAACGACGACGACGACGACGACGATGACGACGACGACGACGACGACGACGACGACGACAGCGGCGGTGGCGGGGGCTGCACCAGGGGCGGCGGCGACAGGGGCGGCACCAAGAGCGGCGGCGGCGGGGGCGGCACCAAGAGCGGCGGCGGCGGCAGGGGCAGGGCCAGTGGCTAGATGCCATTGGTCCTTTTAAATATTAGTATAGATTAGAAATAGTATAGTTAGATAATGTAGTAGTATTAGTAATGTAAAATAGTATAGTGTAGCGTAGTAGTAGTAGTAGCAGTAGAGTGTAGTATAGTAGTAGAAATAGGGAAGTATCAACTCATAATGAGTTGATTTGTAAATGTTGCCACTTCCCTTGAATGAAGAACAAGTTCGGTTTCCTTTTGATGAATCGTTTCGTTTGACTGTGAATCTGAGTCTTTTGAGGCCATAGACGAACAGCTTAATCATTATACTGATGCTTCCGAGCAATATTGCAGTCTGTATCAATGTTTTTAGAAGTAATGCCGAGTGATCGGAAATCACCGTCGGCGTTTTTAGAAGTAATGCCGAGTAGTTGAACTCCAGATCATCGTTTTAGAGGTAACGCCGAGTGACTAAGTAGTGACTTCGGCATTTTAGAGGCAATGCCGAGCGATTAGACTCGAGGTGAGCGTTTTAGAGGCAACGCCGAGTGATTAAGTAGTGTCTTCTGCATTTTAGAGGCAATGCCGAATTATTGAACTCGAGATCAGCGTTTTAGAGGCAACGCCGAGTGATTGAGGGTCAACGTTGGCATTTTAGAAGTAATGCCGAACGATTGAGCTCAAGATCAGCGTTTTAGAGGCAACGCCGAGTGACTGAATAGTGACGTCGGCACTTTAGAGGCAGCGCCGAGTTATTGAACTCGAGATCAGCGTTTTAGAGGCAACGCCGAGTGATTAAGGGTCAACGTTGGCATTTTAGAGGTAATACCGAACGATTGAACTCAAGATCAGCGTTTTAGAGGCAACGCCGAGTGATTGAGGGTCAACGTTGGCATTTTAGAAGTAATGCCGAACGATTGAGCTCAAGATCAGCGTTTTAGAGGCAACGCCGAGTTATTTCGAGGATTAGCACCCGAGTAAGGAGAGGGCCCACCAGTTTTTTGGGAAATAACTGCCGAATGACCACGTGGCGTGCTGGGATTTCGGAAATAACTGCCGAGTGATGACTGGGCACTTTTTGAAACGGTATCTGGTCCGAGAATATCCCATAGGAGTTACACTTTTAGCCGCCTTTGCTTTCCGCGCCCTAGTTCTTGCATTCCTGCTTCCAAATCCTCTCTGCGCTTGCCTCCAATTTGCTCGCTGGTGAAATCGAGATGGCTCCCAAGAGGAAAATTGCGAGTTCTTCCGCTGTGGTGATTCCCCCAATTGATCCCAACAGCCAGTTGCCTTTCGCAGGTAACCATACGTCCATCATCTCTGAAACCGAACTCCTCCACCTCGTGTCCATCGGGGTTCTTCCTCCACGGGAACTCTGTTCTTGGCGGATTTGCCACGGAACTACGGTCCCGACGGAGGATACCCACGAGTCCGTGGTTTACGCTCCCTTTCTTCTCCGCGGCCTTGGCCTTCCTATTTCTCCCTTTTTCCGTGGTCTTCTTGATTTCTACCACATCAACTTAACCCATCTGAACCCTAACTCAATTCTGCAAATTTCTATCTTCGTCCACTTATGTGAGGCCTTTCTTGGTGTGCTGCCGCATTTTGGATTGTGGAAACACCTGTATCATTGTCGCCCTGGTATGGCCGGGGGACAACATCAGTTGGTTGGAGGTGCCAGCTTGGAGATGCGCCGGGGACGGAAAACTGAGTATCTTGAGATCCCCCTTAAAGACAGCATTAAGGGATGGCGCCTGGAATGGTTTATAGTTGATAACTATGGAAATTCTCTCCCCCCCCGGTCAGGAAGACAGCCAGATGTTCGCACCCCGAGCTGGACCGAGTCTCCTACAGACGAAGAGGTGGCTGAGGCCAGTGTGCTGCTAGCTGAAGTTGGACTATTGAAAGAGAGGGGTTTAACTGCTGAAGCTATAGTTGCTGACTTCGTTTTCAAAAACATTCAGCCACTGAAAGACAGGGTCCACCCGGCTTATCTGTATCAAGGGCTAGCCGACCCAACTCGAGTTACCGATAGAAGAATCCCTTCTGCAGATTTGGTGAGCCGACTGGAGATGATTCTCAGAGGCAAAGTATCCAATGTTGGTGCTCCGGTGGCGTATTCAGCCTGGAATCTGCCTCCTGCCAAGGCCTTCACTCGCTTCGTGTCAAACCCACCTGCGACTGATGGCAGTTTGGGCCTTAGAACGCGGCCTTCTGACGAGGAGGTTAGTGCTTTGGTTGCTTCACTTGGGAAAATCCCTGATGATGAACGACAAATCCATTTCGAGGTGCCTTTGGATCCTACTGATGCTGAAATAAATGCCGTGCTTGACATGTTGGCTGAAGATTCTTCTGACGCTATTCCTGCTGAGTCATTGGCGATGGCGCCTCTCCCAGAGGTCGGTATAATCTTGGATGTTCAGAGACCTGTCCGTGCTCGCTCGAGGCGTCCCCGCCGAACCAATCAGACTGATCTTTCTGCTGATGAGCAGAAAAAGAAGAAGAGACGTATTCGGCGAGTATCTAGTTTGGATCAGGGTGCTGGTCCCTCGGTTCCTGCTGATGAGGAGGTTCCTGCGCCTGAATTTGCTGATGCTGAACCCAATGGGTGTGGTATGACTGTTGCTGATCCCAATGGGGGTGTTGCCAGTGTTGCTGGTGAAGACGACGAAGAGGAAGAGGATGAGGTTCCTCTGACTCGGAAGAACAGTCGGCAATTCCTCGCCAGTGGGGAAAGTAGTGGGGTTCCTTCTCCGGCTTTGTCTGCTCTTGTTGGTCTGCAAAACATATCCCTGGCCGACTTTGATCAAACTCTGGAGGATATGGTCCCAGAGGACTTGCTATCAGGGCCAGTGGATGATGATGTGACAGAAGCTTGTGATGCCGTGCCGGACGCTGGGTTGAGGTCATCCCGTGCCTCATCAACCTTAGAGCGCGATCTTGAGGGACGGGATGTTAACCTGGATTGTCCTGATTCCATGGAAGTAGCCGAGGGCCCATCAACCTTAGAGATGGTTATTGCTGAAAATTTGGACCCCAGGGATGGTGTTGATACATGTCCAGCCCCCGAGGGTGTCGTCGGGGACGACTTAGCCCGGGCGAAGAGTGCAAGCTACTGCCCAGCCCCCGAGGGTGTTGCCGGGGATAACCCGGCTCAAGTGGGCAGTGCCAACTATGGCCCAGCCCCCGAGGGTGCCCAAACAGGGTCTCCTTCCGGCGCTTCCATGGACGTTCACGCTGGGTCACCTCCACACTCTGGCTGCATGGTGGTGGCCCAAACTTCAGACCGGGGCGTCGCTTTGGAGGGCAGCGTCCCCGTTGATCGAGTATCCGGCTCTGTTGAAGGAGATGAACTGATTCCCACTGTTCCATTGCGTGCTGCTTCGGGTGATGACCTTGCGCCGGGTTATCATCTGATTTCTCCTGACTTGGGGATCCCTTCGTTCTTCTCCAACCTCCAGGTACTGTGCTGTTTCTTAGCTTGACTTTTACATGAACTCTTGCCATTATGCTCATCTGCTCTTCTCATCAGGTTCTGATGGATGGGATGACCAGCCAGCTGAAATTGCATGGCGCTCCTATCCCGGAAGTAGCTTCATCCTTTTCGTGTTGGAATCCGGTGTCTCTTCATCGCCGTGTATCCGAGTTGGAGGCGACTAACGCTGGTTAGTGCCCCTTTTTCTTTTCTTCATGCTTGTTGTGGACTGTTTGACCTTCTGACCTCGCTTTGTTTGGTTATCCTTCGCTAGGAATGACTCGACAGATTACAATGCTTGAGGAGAAACATTCTCAAGATCGGGCTGAACTGTCTCGGTGATGCACTGATCTCGAGGAAAAGTACTCTCAAGGTCAAATTGAGCTGAGTCAAGTCTCTGCCGCTTTAGATGATGCCAACGCGTTGAGTTCTTCCTTGCATGCTCAGCTAGACTCTGAAAAGGTGAAATACGAAACTGCGCTTTTGACTTGCTATACTCCTATTGTCTGCCTGGTTTTTCTGAAGGAACTGATTTGTGCTTGCAGGAAGAAAAACGCATCCTTGCTGCTTCTCGTGACAATCTTGATAGGTTGTATCGAGATTCTAGCAACTCGCTGACTATTCTGGAGAGGAGTCATCGCTTTTCCATGGAGGAGTTGAACAATCTTCGCTATAAGCTGCAGGAGTCCTTGGATGATGTGATTCGC
This sequence comes from Zea luxurians, assembly GCA_029449295.1. Taxonomy (NCBI): domain Eukaryota; kingdom Viridiplantae; phylum Streptophyta; class Magnoliopsida; order Poales; family Poaceae; genus Zea; species Zea luxurians. The sequence continues at coordinate 113,702,496 of JAOPSE010000006.1, read as the reverse complement.
CTTCGGGAGTTGATATCGGCTAAAGACGTTGTCATCAAGAATCTGCGTGCTTCCAAGAAATCTGTTACCCAGGAGCTAGAGGCTGCCCAGTTGGCTGTCAAGGTTGCTGAAGAGACTTCCAATACTCTGAGAGCCCAACGCGATAGGGCCATGGATAAGGCCATTCGGGCGGGACGAATTCTGATGAGGAGGCCTGGCATAGTCGTTCCTGAAGATATAAGGGCTGACGTGAACGCTGCCCCTGACTCCTCGAGTCGTCCTTCTTCGTCGACTGCTCCTGGAAAAGACATTGCAAAATAGAGAAAACATTTCGCGTGCTCCGAGCGCGCAGCTTGCATGATTGAACATTTGTTAGAGGACACCGGTTTATTTGAACAACATAATTACTCACTTATTGTATCAGAATTTTTTAGTTAATGAGTTTGCATGATGACTATGAATTTTGTCTGTGGGATATGGAAATCATCCCCTGAATTAAATAGGCGAGAGCATGTTGCATTGGTCTTAAGTAGACGCCAACTGGAGTTGATTGCTTCGTTAGCTGGGCATAGTGGTCGCCCTGGGTTAAGTAAAGCGTGAGCATGTCACACCGCCTTGAGTCGTTGCCGACTCAAGTCGATTGCTCCATTAGCAGGGCATAGTGGTCACCCCGAGTTAAGTAAGCGTGAGCATGTCGCACCGCCTTAAGTCGTTGCCGACTTAAGTCGATTGCTCCGTTAGCAGGGCATAGTGGTCACCCCGAGTTAAGTAAGCGTGAGCATGTCGCACCGCCTTAAGTCGTTGCCGACTTAAGTCGATTGCTCCGTTAGCAGGGCATAGTGGTCACCCCGAGTTAAGTAAGCGTGAGCATGTCGCACCGCCTTAAGTCGTTGCCGACTTAAGTCGATTGCTCCGTTAGCAGGGCATAGTGGTCACCCCGAGTTAAGTAAGCGTGAGCATGTCGCACCGCCTTAAGTCGTTGCCGACTTAAGTCGATTGCTCCGTTAGCAGGGCATAGTGGTCACCCCGAGTTAAGTAAGAATGCAAGTCAATCGTAAATAAATTGAGTATCCTTGAAACCTTTTCTTTATTGATGACATATTTCCACTTTACAGAGTACATCATTGTTATCCCAGCAGTTTTGAGGTACGGCTAAGGATAAAACTTTCTCAGGTGTTCTATGTTCCAAGAGTTCCCGACTTCCGTGCCATCCATCTGAGTGAGGCGATATGATCCAGGCCGAGTGACTTCTGCTACTATGAAGGGTCCTTCCCATAAGGGTGATAACTTGTGTCGTCCTTCTCCCGTTAGAATTCGGCGAAGGACGAGCTCCCCTATTGAAAAGGATCGTTGCCGCACAGCCTTGTCGTGATAGCGCCTTAGAGTCTGCTGGTATCTTGCTGACTGGATTACTGCGCTTAGCCGTTCTTCTTCGAGTACGTCTATGTCCTCCAGCCTGGTGGTCTCAGCTTCTGCTATGCTTTCAAAAATCAGCCTTGGCGCCCCAAACTTGAGATCAGCAGGCAACACTGCCTCCGACCCATAGACCATGAAGAAAGGAGTGTTCCCATGCAAAGCTCGGCTAGGTTGGGTTCTTAGGCTCCAAACAACATAGGGTAATTCCCTTATCCACTTTCCTGCGAATTTTTCGTTCTTATCGAAAATCTTTTTCCTGAGTGCATCCAATATCATCCCGTTGGCTCGCTCAACTTGCCCGTTGGCTCTTGGATGGGCTACAGATGCATACTTGATCTGAATGCTTTTTTGCTCGCAGAAGTCAAAGAATTCTGAACTCGTGAAATTGGATCCTAAATCAGTTATGATGCTATTTGGTATCCCGAATCTGAATATTATGTCTTGTATGAACTCCACAGCCTTAGCAGAAGTTAAGGAGGCGATGGGCTTGAATTCTATCCATTTAGTGAACTTGTCAATTGCTACCAACACATGGGTATATCCCCCTTGAGCTTTCTTGAAAGGTCCAATCATATCCAGCCCCCAGCATGCAAAAGGCCAGGTCACTGGTATGGTCTGCAGCTGCTGTGCTGGCAGGTGTTGTTGCTTTGACAAGTATTGGCAGGCTTCGCACCTCTGAACTAACTCGGCTGCATCATTCTTTGCTGTTGGCCAATAGAATCCTGACCTGAAGACTTTCCCAACTAGTGTTCTGGAGGCCGCATGTATCCCACATTGTCCAGCGTGGACCTCTTCTAAGAGTTGCTTTCCAGTGGATGGGAGAATGCACTTCATGAAGACACCTGATGCACCCCTTCTATATAATGTTTCCCCAATAAGTGTATAGTGAGCTGATTGTCTTGCAATGCGCTCTGCCGAGTTCTTATCATCTGGTTCTTCTTCATTCCTTATGTACTTAATGATTGGCTTTCTCCAGTCATCGGGATCTGACTCGGGTTGATCTATGATGTTGCATTCTTCCATTTGACCCAATGAGATACTTGGCTGCAGAATTTCTTGCACAAAAACCCCGGGTGGAACCTGAGCTCGACTGGATCCTAGCTTGGACAGTACATCGGCTGCTGCATTCCGATCTCTCTCCACATGATGAAATTCCAGTCCCTCAAACTTATCCTCCAGTTTTCGGACGGCAGTGCAGTATCTTCCCATCGAATCGTTTGAGCAATCCCACTCCTTATTTATCTGGCTGATGACTACCAGAGAATCCCCATATACCATTAATCTTTTGACGCCCAGTGATATGGCAATGTTCAATCCATGGATCAAAGCTTCATACTCGGCTGCATTGTTGGAGGCCGGGAATAGCAGCTGGAGGGCGTACTTGAGGTGTTCGCCTCCGGGTGCAGTGAAAAGAATCCCCGCTCCTGCTCCCTGCAGCTTGAGTGAGCCATCAAAATACATTCGCCATACTTCTGCAGTCTCCGGGTTGTCTGGTACTTGTTGTTCAGTCCACTCTGATACGAAATCAACCAGTGCTTGGGTTTTGATTGCAGTGCGAGGCCGAAACTCGATGTCATGAGATCCCAGCTCACAGGCCCACTTGGCTATTCGACCGATGGCTTCCTTGTTGTGAAGAATATCCCCTATTGGAAAACTTGTGACTACTATGACTTTGTGGTCGTCAAAGTAGTGACGCAGCTTGCGGGCAGTTAGAAGTACTGCATACAATAGTTTCTGAACTTGAGGATACTTTTTCTTTGAGGGGCCGAGGACCTCACTGATGAAGTAGACAGGATGTTGTATTGGGTAGGCATGCCCTTCTTCTACTCGCTCGACTACCAACGCGGTGCTCACCACGTGAGTCGTGCAAGAGATGTACAATAGCAAATCTTCAGCTGGTTGAGTTGATGTAGCTCGCCGAGGTGGTTTCAGCACTGGTGGTGTTGTCAAGAATTTTTTCAGAACATCCAGAGCTTCCTGTGCTTCTGAAGTCCACTGGAATTTATCCACCTTTTTGAGTAACTTGTAAAACGGCAAACCTTTTTCTCCCAGCCTGGATATAAATCTGCTTAAGGCTGCCATGCATCCAGTAAGTCGCTGAACCTTCTTCTGCGATCGAGGTGCTTCCATCTTCATGATAGCCTCAATTTTATCCGGATTAGCCTCAATTCCCCGGTGGCTGACAATAAATCCGAGTAACTTTCCGGCTGGTACCCCAAAAACACATTTCTCGGGATTAAGCTTCCATCTATACCGCCTCAGGCTGTTGAAAACCAGTTGCAAATCTTCGATGAAGTCTTTTGAGTCCTGTGTTTTGATCACCACGTCATCCACATAAGCTTCCACACGCTTGCCCCAGTGATCGGCTAAGCATGTTTGAATAGCTCTCTGGTAAGTCGCTCCAGCGTTTTTGAGGCCAAACGGCATGGAGGTATAACAGAAAGCGCCAAACGGAGTAATGAATGCCGTTTTTTCTTCATCTTCCTTCGCCAGACTAATCTGATGATATCCAGAATAACAATCCAGGAAAGACAGCATAGAACACCCAGCGGTGGAGTCCACCACCTGATCTATCCTCGGGAGCCCGAAGGGATCCTTCGGACAGTGTTTGTTGAGATCGGTATAATCAACACACATGCGCCAGTCCACTTTATTCTTTTTGAGTACAAGAACAGGATTGGCTAACCACTCAGGATGTAATACTTCTCTAATAAATCCAGCCGCGACCAAGCGAGCTAACTCGGCGCGAATGGCTTCCCTCTTATCAGGCGTGAAACGACGTAATTTCTGCCGAATCGGCCTCGCCTGGGGAAAAACCTTCAGTTTGTGCTCGGCCAGTTCTCTCGGGACTCCCGGCATATCCGCAGGTTGCCATGCGAATACATCTCGGTTATCTTGCAGAAACCGGACGAGCGCGCTTTCCTATTTGTCATCCAAACTGGAGCTGATGATGGCCGTCTTGCGCTCATCAGCAAACCCCAGGTTGATTCTCTTGGTTTCTTCAGTTGGCCGCATAGAGGTCGCGGTCTGAGCTTCATTTGCTGGTATTGCGAGGTCCTCCTCAGGCTTAGAGTTCGCCATTGCGGAGGGAGCTGTCGATGGCTTGGCGGTGAGGGCTGCTTGAATAGCCACTCGGAAACATTCTGCGGCGCCTTGGAGGTCGGCGCGCACAGTTATGATCCCCTGTGGCCCTGGCATCTTCAGTATCATGTACGTGTAATGCGGAATGGCCATGAACTTGGCCAATCCTGGCCTCCCGATGATGGCGTTGTACCCGCAGTCGAAGTTCGCCACTTCAAACCTCAGGAACTCGGTTCTGTAGTTCTCCGGAGTTCCAAAGGTGACCGGCATGTAGATGTGGCCCAGCGGGTATTCCCCTTCCGTCGGCACGATGCCGAAGAAAGGAGTGTCCGACTCGTGGAGCTCTTTGAGATGAACTCCCAAGCTCTGGAGTGTCCGGGGGAAGGTGATGTTGATGCTGCTCCCCCCGTCCACTAACACCTTTTTCACCCGGCTCTCTCGGATCACCGGATCGACGAGAAGCGGGTACTTGCCCGGGTGGTCAAAGTTGAGCCATTGATCCGCCCGAGTGAAGGTGATCGGGTGTTCCGACCATCGGTATGGGGCGGGAGATCCGATGGTCGCCACCAGTATCTGGCGATCATTGAGCTTTTGCTGTCTTCTGCTCTCCTGCGATCCGTGTCCGCCGAAGATGACGTTGACCTCCCTGTCAACGCGCGGGAAGGCTCCTCCTCCTCCTCCCTCCTCCTGCCGATGGGGTTGTCGTGGTTCATCTGGTCCTCCCCTCGGCGGAGGAGGAGGTAGAGGTTGGAAGGGTCGGCCGTGTCCGACGGAGTGCTTGAAGTCTCGGCAGTTACGAAGAGTGTGGCGCATGTCCTTGTGGTACGGGCACTGGGCGTCGAGGATGTCGTCCAGTGTGCGTTCGCCTCCACGAGGTCCTCCTCGAGCGCGAGAGGCAGGTGGTCCGCCGGCGGCGTGCACTTCTTCGCGTGGCCTCTTCTCCCACCGCTTGTCGGGTTGCTGGTTCGTGTCGCGTCGTGGTGCTGCCGGTGCGGGCTTTGCTCCTCCGATGAGATCTTGGGCTCGCTCGTCGGCGGTGATGTAGAGGTCGGCTTCCCGGAACAGCTCCTCCGAGGTGGTCGGCGCCCTTTGTAGTATGGCTCGGACGAAAACCGAATCATTAGATCCTCGGTAGAAGTCCTCGATCACGGCCGCCTCCGTGACATCGGGGATTCGATTCCTCATGGTTTGGAACCTCTTGAGGTACGATCGGAGAGTTTCATCCCCCCGGCGCTTGATAGATTTAAGGTCCCATGGCTGCGCCGGCTTGTCGGAGAGGGACTGGAAGTTGGCGGTGAAACGCCGACTGAAGTCTCCCCAGGCGTCGATGCAGTGTCGGGGTAGATGCCGTAGCCATTGCAGCGCGTCTTGTCCGAGGACAATGGGCAAGTACGCGGTCATCACGTCTTCGGATGCTCCGGCAGCTCGAGCAGCGGTGGTGTAGACGGCTAGCCAACCCCATGGATCCTGCTTAGGTTCATACTTGTCAACATTGGATACCTTGAAGTTGGGAGGCCATTGGATGGCCCTGAGGCGCGGAGTAAGGGCGGACACTCCGCACGTGTCCTCCTGTCGCCGGGGTCGATGTCCGTCCCGGGGAGGGGAGTTGTGGTTGTGATTCCTCGACCGTCCCCGGGAGGTTCCGCCAGTTGAAGCCGTTGCCGACTCAGTCCTGGTAGCTTGGCTCTGAGTTGGGGCGCCATGATCCCTGTCGTACTCCTCTCGACGACGAATTTCGTTCTCATGCCGCCGTTCCCGCGAAGCGTTGATGGAGCTCCGCGCGTCCCGGCGACTGTTGATGGCGTGTCGTAGATCGTTCGGCGGGTGAGCAAGCGGTAGAAGATGGTTGGCCGCCTGGGTGAACAGTCGTCGGTAGCCGTCAGCGTCAGGAGTCCGAGGAAGTCCTTCCGCTATCCGAGCCAGCACCCCTCCGACTTCGCTCGGCGTGTTCATGGCTCGGGCGAAGTCGGGGTTCAGATTGCGCCCGAAGAGTGGATTCTCTCGACGTTGCCTTGCATCATGCTCAGCCTGTTCCTGAGCTCGTCGGCGATCTCGTCGTCGGGAGTTCCTTCGCTCTCTGAAGACGCGTTCTTCCGGGGTTTCTCCTACCTCCGAGACCTCGTCTCGCGAGACAGGTTGTTCCGGATTCCGCTCTCCGGCCGCGTGATGTCGTCGAACATTCCTGCGCCGGTTTCTTCGTCGACGGGACTCTCGCTGAGGCGGTTCCTCCCCGGGTACAGTCGGCTCGTCGTCGGAGATGGTGGGCGATTCCGCCCTTCCGACGAAGAGGACGTCGGGGTAGAACGGTGCTGCCGTCGTGGTGATCTTCTTCCGGGGGGTCGGAGGTCGCGCCTCTCCGGTATTGTCGGAGTTTGTTGAGGAAGACTCCTTTTCCGGCGGATCCGCGATACGGTGCAGAGTTCCTTCTTCGTCCGCTACGAATGAGATTGTCCCGAAGCAGAACATAGATCCGGGGCGTAGGGCGATCTTGCTGTAAAAAGAGATGGCCATTGAGCTAGCTTGGATTGTCGACACACCCCCTACCTGGCGCGCCAGCTGTCGGTGTTTAGGGTCCGACCGCACACCCGGGGTTGCCCCTCAAGGTGTTTTAGGAGTAGGAAGGTGTCGACAACTGTAGCAGAATGGTTCGTGCTGGTCGCACGAGGAACGGTGGACAAGGTTTACAGGTTCGGGCCGCTTAGTGATGCGTAACACCCTACGTCCTGATGAGTATGCTTGGTGGAAATGGTTACAAGAGAGCTCTCTGGATTAAGAATACAGAGAGTTGATGTGGGTGGCTAAGTAATGGGTCGATCGTTCTGAAGGGGTGCCCCCTAGGCCTTATATACTCGACCGTGGGGCAGTACACATGGATAAGATAACAACAAGTGGCTAAAAGATAGTGAACTTCTCGAGATTATCCTTTACGTAACCCTCGCCGACTTATCCTCACGTGGCTTCGTTGCATGGAGGCCCCGACGCGGGAAAGTCGGATCTTTGTTGCGGCCAACGGCTCGACGCTATGGGCCGTCCGGGTTTGCACCAATCCGACCTCATGTCGCCCTGCGTTGCTGGTTGTTTTTCCCCAGGCCCACGAAAGAATAACCTTACGATTTATTGGGCCCTTGGGCCTTTCGTGAGGTCCTTTACTCTTTTAGTGGACCCGGGGGATATCTATCCCCCACAGTTTCGGTTACCATTACCATCTCTAGGTGCTACACATGCTTCATGTTCCTGCAATGGTATCAGCGGAACGTTTGATTCTTCCATTCACGATGGCGGTGTCAAAAGGGACTGCTGTAACTTACAACAACATTCCTAACATTGTCTTAAATCAGTGCCTTATATTAGAGATAACCCATATTGTCTTATATTAGAGATAACCCATAAAAAACAGGTGTTCCATTTCATAATTTTTTATTAAAAAATACAAAGCAAATCATAAAATGATATAAATATAATACACCACAAATTAGTGGCATATCCTCATTTTCTACATTATTCTTAACCTTTTATTTTGTGATAACATAGTTTATTTTTTTTTCTAAAATACATGATTTATAGCTTAATTGTTGAATCTCAATATGTATTTAGTGTCCTAAACAATTTAAATAATATAGTATTTTAATTTCCTTCGAAATTACAAAGCATTTTTTAGAATCAAAATATTATAAATTTAATTTAAATTAGATAGAATAGTAAAGATTTGTAATATTAAATATGTGCACTATAAAAAGTAATCAACAAAAAGCCTAACATTGCTTATTATTTGGTATTATAAGTATTATTACTTTGTTATATACATTTGATTAAATTTGTGAACTCTTAAGAAACTAAAACAACTTATAATTTACTACAGAGGAAGTAGCAAATAAGCCTATCTGAAAACTAACCTTTGCAACTGTAACATTGATGTTCACATTCTCATCGCCTGCCTAGAATTACAGCGGTTAGCAAGTGATCATGTGCAAGATTGATTTCTGAACGAACACCATGCAATGCAAGGTTCGTGGGTGGATAACGGGTATCAATGACTCGATGAGCTGAAAACTGCGACGGAGGGCACAATGTCGAGAGAGAGAGAGAGAGAGAGAGAGAGAGAGAGTACTTTCGAACAAGCGCGGCAACCCTACAGCATCCACGTGTCCCAGGGACGCACACCAGTTCGAGGCGAGCGGTCCCCACGAGGCGCCGGATTTGCCCGCGCGTCGACCGTCCAGCCTACAAATGGGGCCCGTTCCAACGACCAACTAACCGCCGCTTCGGTGTTCTCTACTGTAACCGACAGTCCGACACTGCTTTTGGGCACGGCACGCCCTCTCGTTGAGCCTCCTCCATCCACAACGGTGAAAGGCTCCCCCCACATGCTCCATCGACTGCAAGTAGCGTTTCTGGCCTGGGTAACCATTCTTCTTCTCCATTTTTAACCGAAAAGGGTCCCATGCATGCTGCGCTGCATGCTTGTAAAGCAAAGGGTGGTTACTTCAGCCACGTATATAGGACGTACACAGGGTAAGTATAATTCCAGCCTTGCGTACCAAGAGAAGCTAGCACATGGACTCCAAATTCACTGTCTCAAACAGCACTGTTGGACAAAGCAACATGTAGCACCGATCTCTGTACTCACATTTCTGTTCCAACCATCGAATCTGATCCAAAGGCATAGTACACGATCGACACGTACGCATGTGGCCGCGGGGTCACTTCAGCAACAACTAGTAAGAGTTCATTCGTCCAAAGCTACGTGCTGTAGTATACTGGCCGGACGCTTCTTCTTTTTTTTTTGCTTATAAGAAAAACAAAAAATAAAGAGTACTATCGAATTACATCTAGCTAGCGAGAGCAGCTGAGCGCTACCGACCAGTCACTTAACCAGAGGTGCAATTCTGATGTGTATGGCCCTGTTCGGCTGGCTGCAAGCCGGCACTGTTGCAGCTGTTTGGACTGCTGCAGCTGCAATCCATAGAGAGAAAAATACTGTAGAAGCCGCAGCCGTAGCCGCAGCAAGCCGCAGCGAACAAGCTGTATAGGTGCAGCGCAGGGCTCGAGACACTTGCCTTTCTGGGTGCATCAGATTGGGGGCTTGCATTGCGCCCTGAACACCGCAAAAGCTCTTCGTTGATTTGTAAAGCGCGCGATATGATAATGCACTTTGTATTTCCTTTAGCCTGCAGGTTCCTGTTCACCGTATCGACCGACCGCTCACATGGCGCGGGACCAAATTATTATTCAGCCGTCATCAGCAACCTATTAGTAGTCTATCTTCAGCCACTCTCTTATCACATTCCTTATCTTAACTTCTATTTCAAACTTCAATCTAGTCCCTCCGTCCCATAGTATAAGACGTAACCACTTTTCGTTCTTGTCTCATAATATAAGTTGTGCTCTCTCTAGACACACGATGCAGTGGCATAGAGATAATTAAATTCATTTTTTAGTCTTTAGATTAAAGATGATTACACCTTATATACTGGGACAGAGGGAGTACTTATCTACAAACAGTGATATCTGCTTTGTAAAACAGTGTTTTATGCGACTATATGCACGATCGCCTCGACACATCCTTAGAGGCTGGACACATCCACTATCGAGGAATTGAGCTTTAATTGCTAATTCCAGACTTCAATATCAACGGCTAAACGGGATGTTATTATAGAAATTATAAAACCTAACCATGGAGCTAGCGACGTGTGTGCCGAGAGCAAAAGCTGCAGAGGCAGCAGAACATTCTCCTTCGCTGGCGCAAAGAATGGTCGGTGCGATTTGCAGAGGCAGCAGAACATTTGTAGGCTTCAGCCGACGTCTTCCGGCCGCTATAGCTCGTGCATGACAGGTAAGGTGTGTTGCTAACGGTATCTTGGTCGCGCTCGCGCATGATATGATGCGATGGCCAAAGCGTTACAATGAACTGGTGCTGACGACGACGGAATCATTAGCTAGCCAAGCCAGCCATGCGCTCGAGAAAGTAGTGGATCAAAATGGTTCGGATAAAAATATTTATACAATAATTCTTGATATCCTAACTACCTGTGCCTGATGGCGGATTCCTCGGGATATTTCATTTGTTTATATATCGCGAGCGTTAGAGACAATGTTAACGTCATCGCCTCCATCGTCCAAGGGACCTTGCATTATGCTAAATTATTAGAAAGAATTATGATACCATCATAAAATGAATCCATCCACCTGCCTCAAATCGTTGTTGCCTAGTGTTAATTCGTTCTTTTTAATAAAAAAATTGATGGAACCCTTGACGTGCTATTTTGTTAATGAGATCCAAAACTCCCATAAAGAAAAGAGCGTACATCTTTAGTCGAGTTTAAGATTTTAGCATAAAAGCCAGCCTCCAGCAATCATCTTAAATTGGCTTATATATTAAATGACATCTTAAATCACCTTCTCCCTCCGACTTAAATAGGGTAATCACGTCACCACTACAAAACATGCTATCTGCACCGGTTGCGAATATGCTATAGTACCAGATTCTCAACCGGTACTCAGCAACCGAGACTGAATACTTAACATTTAGTCTCGGTTATACGATCTGTAATTAAAGATGAGCATTTAGTATTAGCTCACAGTACAAACTGCTACAAATAGTCATGCCTCAAGAAGCCACGTGGCCAGGGAAGGAGACGTACCCCAGGAAGTCAACAGGGGGTTCGGGCCCCATGGGGAAGGGCCGGACCCCTGTATGGGGAAGGGCCGGACCCCTGTACATGAAGAACGGACCCTCGAGGCAAGGTCCAGGACCCCCGCGAGTGCGACCCGGACCTCCAGGACGGGACCCGGACCCCTCTGCGTAGGGACCGGACTACCCACAGCCGAGTCCTGGGACTCTGGGGCAGAGAGTACCCAACCCTTGCTCAGGCAGGGGTCCGGTGCCGACATGTGTCCAGGCCCAGCCTGGTGCGGACCTGTCCGCATAACGCTACTGCTCCCTGCCCAGGCGGGGACCCGATGCTGCCACATGGCCTACCACGCGTGACGTAAGCCTACGGGCGGAGCCTGACGTAAGGCCTTTGGGCCACGCTGCCTCTGCATTTACTGCAGAGAAGACGTGCCGCCTGTCTATCCCGCTGACAGGCGATGTGCCCCATCAGCATTTAATATGTCCTGTCTACTCAATTGGTAAGCAGCGACCAGGCCATCCTGCAGGCGGCGTGCCTGTCTATTCCCGTTGGCTGAAAATACGTCTGTGCTGCTGCATGTGCCGTATTCATCATGACTCACGCGTTACCGAGGACGATGCCGCGAGATATCAATACTACATGCACTACGGATGTTATGGCACTCGGAGATCACCCTGGTGTAGCAAGCAGTAGTTCCTTCCTTCCAATTTGTCTCTGGGCCCACGTGTCGGGGCTCAGTGTCATTGTATGTGCTCCCCTTTGAACTATAAAAGGGAGGGCACACTGCGATTCTAGGCTTCTCAGGCTAAAGCTTCCACAACAATCCAACACACAGTGGAGTAGGGTATTACGCTCCGGCGGCCCGAACCACTCTAAATCCTCGCGTGTTCATGTGCTTGATGATCGCTTAGCAAGACAGGCAAAACGCTCAAGCCCCTTCCTCATCTTAGGATATAGGGCGGGTGCACTCCGCCACCCGGCCGGAGAATTCCCTCTCCGACATTTGGCGCGCCAGGTAGGGGCTTTGTAAGTCGCCTAGAGGGCGGTGAATAGGCGTAATCTGAAAATTATAAACTTAAGCACAACTACAAGCCGAGGTTATCGTTAGAAATATAAACGAGTCCGAAAGAGAGGGCAAAAATAAATCACAAGCAAATAAGAATGGATGACACGGTGATTTGTTTTACCGAGGTTCGGTTCTTGCAAACCTACTCCCCGTTGAGGTGGTCACAAAGACCGGGTTTCTTTCAACCCTTTCCCTCTCTCAAACGGTCACTTAGACCGAGTGAGCTTCTCTTCTCAATCAAATGGGACACTAAGTCCACTACAAGGACCACCACACAATTGGTGTATCTTGTTTTGATTACAAGTGTTATGGAAACAAGAATGAGAAAGAAGAAAAGCAATCCAAGCGCAAGAGCTCAAAAGAACACAAAAGTCTCTCTCTAGTCACTAATTTGTTTGGAGTGATTCCGGACTTGGGAGAGGATTTGATCTCTTTGTTTGTGTCTTGTATTGAATGTTATAACTCTTGTATGAGGTTTGAAGGCTGAAAACTTGGATGCATTGAAGTGTGGTGGTTGGGGGTATTTATAGCCCCAACCACCAAAAGAACCGTTGGTGAGGGTTTCTGTCGTATGACACTGTCCGGTGCGCCAGCCACATCACCAGACCGTTGGGTTCTGACCGTTGGAGCTCTGACAGTTGGGACCATCGGACAGTCCGGTGGTGCACCGGACAGGTCCTATAGACTGTCCGGTGCGCCTTCTGGCGCCTGCTCTGACTTCTGCGCGCGCAGGCGCGCACTGTAGCGCATTTAATGCCTTCCGCAGACGACCGTTGGCGCGAAGTAGCCGTTGCTCCACTGGCACACCAGACAGTCCGGTGTTACACCGGACAGTCCGATGAATTATAGTGGAGCGGTCTTCCAAAATCCCGAAGCTGGCAAGTTCAGCGTTGATCTCCCTGGTGCACCGGACACTGTCCGGTGGCACACCGGACAGTCCGGTGCGCCAGACCAGGGCTGCCTTCGGTATAATTTGCTCCTTAGTTTTGAACCATTTCTTTTGACTTGTATTGGTTTGTTGTGAATCTTTGGCACCTGTAGAACTCATAATCTAGAGCAAACTAGTTAGTCCAATAATTTGTGTTGGGCAATTCAACCACCAAAATTCATATTGGAAAAGGTTTGACCCTATTTCCCTTTCAATCTCCCCCTTTTTGGTGATTGATGCCAACACAAACCAAAGCAAATATAAAAGTGCAGAATTGAACTAGTTTGCATAATGTAAGTGCAAAGGTTGCTTGGAATTGAAACCAATATATTTATTTCAATAGATATGCATGGATGGTTTTCTTCTTATTTAAAATTTTGGACCACTTTTGCATCACGAGTTTTGTTTTTGTAAATCCTTTGTAAAAATCTTTTCAAAATCATTTTGCAAATAGTCAAAGGTATATGAATAAGATTGAAAGAAGCATTTTCAAGATTTGAAATTTTCTCCCCCTGTTTCAAATGCTTTTCCTTTGACTTAACCAAAACTCCCCCTAAATAAGATTCTCCTCTTAGTGTTCAAGAGGGTTTTGCAAGTTTTGAAGATACTACTTTCTCCCCCTTTTGAACACAATAAGATATCAATTTGAAAAACTTCATTTTTAAAATTCGGTGGTTTCAAATGCTTTTCCTTTGACTTAACCAAAACCCCCCCTAAATAAGATTCTCCTCTTAGTGTTCAAGAGGGTTTTGCAAGTTTTGAAGATACTACTTTCTCCCCCTTTTGAACACAATAAGATATCAATTTGAAAAACTTTATTTTTAAAATTCGGTGGTGGTGCGGTCCTTTTGCTTTGGGCTCATACTTTCTCCCCCTTTGGCATGAATCGCCAAAAACGGATACTTGTGAGTGAAATATAATCCCTTTCTCAAACTTTCTCCCCCTTTGGCAAACACAAAATATGAGTGAAGATTATACCAAAGTAGAGAACGATGCGGAGTACCGGCAAATACAATTGGATTTGAGTGGAAGCGCCTTCTTTGCCGAAAACTCCATTTCCCTTTCAATTGTTATGACTAAGCATAATATTATACTTGAAAACACATTAGTCATAGACATAAAAGAGATATGATCAAAGGTATATAAATGAGCTATGTGTGCAAAGAATTAATCAAAATTCCGAGAATCAAGAATATTTAGCTCATTCCTAAGTTTGGTAACGGTTTTCTCATCTAGTGGCTTGGTAAAGATATCGGCCAATTGATCTTTGGTGTTTATATAGGCTATCTCGATATCCCTCTTTTGTTGGTGATCTCTCAGGAAGTGATACCGAATGGCTATGTGCTTAGTGCGGCTGTGTTCAACGGGATTATCCGCCATGTGGATTGCACTCTCATTATCACATAGCAGAGGGACTTTGCTAAATTTGTAGCCATAGTCCCTAAGGGTTTGCCTCATCCAAAGCAATTGCGCGCAACAATGGCCTGCGGCAATGTACTCGGCTTCGGCGGTACAAAGAGCTACTGAGTTTTGTTTCTTTGAAGCCTAAGACACCAGGGATCTCCCCAGAAACTGACAAGTCCCTGATGTGCTCTTCCTATCAATCTTACACCCTGCCCAATCAGCATCGGAATATCCTAATAAATCAAACGAGGATCCCTTGGGGTACAAAAGGCCAAACTTAGGTGTTTGAACTAAATATCTCAAGATTCTCTTCACGGCCCTAAGGTGAACTTCCTTAGGGTCGGCTTGGAACCTTGCACACATGCATACAGAAAGCATAATGTCCGGTCGAGATGCACATAAATAGAGTAAGGATCCTATCATCGACCGGTATACCTTTTGATCTACGGATTTACCTCCCATGTCGAGGTCGAGATGCCCATTGGTTCCCATGGGTGTCTTGATGGGTTTGGCATCCTTCATTCCAAACTTGGTGAGAATATCTTGAATATACTTCGTTTGGCTGATGAAGGTGCCCTCTTGGAGTTGCTTGACTTGAAATCATAAGAAATACTTCAACTCCCCCATCATAGACATCTCGAATTTTTGAACCATGATCCTACTAAACTCTTCACAAATAGATTTGTTAGTAGACCCAAATATGATATCATCAACATAAATTTGGCATACAAACAAATCATTTTCAATGGTTTTAGTGAATAAAGTAGGATCGGCCTTTCCGACTTTGAATCCATTAGTGATAAGAAAATCTCTTAGGCATTCATACCATGCTCTTGGGGCTTGCTTGAGCCCGTAAAGCGCCTTATAGAGTTTATACATGTGGTTAGGATACTCACTATCTTCAAAGCCGGGAGGTTGCTCAACACAGACCTCTTCCTTGATTGGTCCATTGAGGAAGGCACTCGAAATCCAAACCTTCAACTTGTGAATATCCTTTGGCCACAAGTCGTGCCTTGTTCCTAGTCACCACACCATGCTCATCTTGTTTGTTGCGAAAGACCCACTTGGTTCCTACAACATTTTGGTTAGGACGTGGAACTAAATGTCATACCTCATTCCTTGTGAAATTGTTGAGCTCCTCTTGCATCGCCAGCACCCAATCCGAATCTTGAAGTGCTTCCTCTACCCTGTGTGGCTCAATAGAGGAAACAAAAGAGTAGTGTTCACAAAAATGAGCAACATGAGATCGAGTGGTTACCCCCTTATCAATATCTCCTAGGATGGTGTTCACGGGGTGATCTCGTTGGATTGCTTGGTGGACTCTTGGGTGTGGCGGCCTTTGATCTTGTTCATCCTCCTTGTCTTGATCATGGGCATCTCCCCCTTGATCAGTGCCGTCCTCTTGAGGTGGCTCATCTTCTTGATCTTCTTCTTTATCATCTTGAGCCTCATCCTCATCTTGGGTTGGTGGAGATGCTTGCATGGAGGAGGATGGTTGATCTTGTGCTTGTGGAGGCTCTTGAAATTCCTTAGGACACACATCCCCAATGGACATGTTCCTTAGCGCGACGCACGGAGCCTCTTCATCATCTAGCTCATCAAGATCAACTTGCTCCACTTGGGAGCCGTTAATCTCATCAAACACAATGTCACAAGAAACTTCAACCAGTCCAGTGGACTTGTTAAAGACTCTATATGCCGTTGTGTTTGAATCATATCCTAGAAAAAAGCCTTCTACAGCATTAGGAGCAAATTTACATTTTCTACCTCTTTTAACAAGAATAAAGCATTTGCTACCAAAGACTCTAAAATATGAAACATTGGGCTTTTTACCGGTGAGGAGTTCGTATGATGTTTTCTTGAGGATTCGGTGTAGATATAACCGGTTGATGGCGTAGCAAGCGGTGTTGACCGTCTCGGCCCAAAACCGATCCGAAGTCTTGTATTCATCAAGCATGGTCCTTGCCATGTCCAATAGAGTCATATTCTTCCTCTCCACTACACCATTTTGTTGTGGCGTGTAGGGAGAAGAGAACTCATGCTTGATGCCCTTTTCCTCAAGGAAGCCTTCAATTTAAGAGTTCTTGAACTCCGTCCCATTGTCGTTTCTAATTTTCTTGATCCTCAAGCCAAACTCATTTTGAGCCCGTCTCAAGAATCCTTTCAAAGTCTCTTGGGTTTGAGATTTTTCCTGTAGAAAGAATACCCAAGTGAAGCGAGAATAATCATCCACAATAACTAGACAGTACTTACTCCCGCCGATGCTTATGTAAGCTATCGGGCCGAATAGGTCCATGTGAAGGAGCTCGAGTGGCCTGTCAGTTGCCATGATGTTCTTGTGTGGATGATGAACACCAACTTGCTTCCCTGCTTGGCATGCGCTACAAATCCTGTCTTTCTCAAAATGAACATTTGTTAGTCTCAAAATGTGTTCTCCCTTTAGAAGCTTGTGAAGATTCTTCATTTCAACATGGGCTAGTCGGCGATGCCAGAGCCAACCCATGTTAGTCTTAGCAATTAAGCAAGTGTCGAGTTCAGCTCTATTGAAATCAACTAAATATAGCTGACCCTCTAACACTCCCTTAAAAGCTACTGAATCATCACTTCTTCTAAAGACAGTAACACCTGTATCCGTAAAAAGACAGTTGTAACCCATTTTGCATAATTGAGAAACAGAAAGCAAGTTGTAATCTAAAGAATCTACAAGAAAAACATTGGAAATAGAATGGTCAGGTGATATAGCAATTTTACCCAATCCTTTGACCAAACCTTGATTTCCATCCCTGAATGTGATAGCTCGTTGGGGATCTTGGTTTTTCTCGTAGGAGGAGAACATTCTTTTCTCCCCAGTCATGTGGTTTGTGCACTCGCTGTCGATGATCCAACTTGAGCCCCCGGATGCATAAACCTACAAAACAAATTTAGTTCTTGATTTTAGGTACCCAAACAGTTTTGGGTCCTTTGACATTAGATACAAGAACTTTGGGTACCCAAACACAAGTTTTTGATCCCTTGTGTTTGCCCCCAACATACTTGGCAACTACCTTGCCTGATTTGTTAGTTAGCACATAGGAAGCATCAAAAGTTTTGAATGAAACATTATGATTATTTGATGCAGCAGGAGTTTTCTTCTTAGGCAATTTAGCATTAGTTGATTGCCTAGAACTAGATGTCTCACTCTTATACATAAAAGCATGGTGAGATCCAGAGTGAGACTTCCTAGAATGAATTCTCCTAATTTTATGTTCGGGATAGCCGGCAGGGTACAAAATGTAACCCTCGTTATCCTGAACCATGGGAGCTTTGCCCTTAACAAAGTTAGACAATCTTTTAGCTAGGGCATTAAGCTTGACATTGTCTCCCTTTTGGAAGCCAATGCCATCCTTAATGCCAGGGCGTCTCCCACTATAAAGCATACTACGAGCAAATTTAAATTTTTCATTTCCTAACTCATGCTCGGCAATTTTAGCATCTAATTTTGCTATATGATCATTTTGTCGTTTAATCATAGCAATGTGATTATGAATAGCATCAACATTAATATCTCTACATCTAGTACAAATGGTAACATGCTCAACGGTAGATGTAGAGGGTTTGTAAGTATTTAACTCAACAATCTTAGCATGCAAAATGGCATTCTCATCTCTAAGATTGGAAATGGAAATATTGCAAACATCTAAATCCTTAGCCTTAGCAACTAATTTTTCATTTTCAATTTTAAGGCTAGAAAGAGAGGCATTCAATTTGTCAATCTTAGTAATTAAATTGGCATTATCATTTCTAAGACTAACAATTGAATCATCACAAACATCAAACTTTTCAACCTTAGCAATTAATTTTGTATTTTCATTTCTAAGGTTGGAAACAATGTCATGGCAAGTGCTTAGCTCACTAGTTAATTTTTCATTTTTCTCTACCTCCAGAGCATAAGCATTTTTAACTTTAACATGCTTTTTGTTTTCTTTAATTAGGAAGTCCTCTTGGCTATCCAAGAGTTCATCCTTCTCATGAATGGTGCTAATCAATTCATTTAATTTTTCCTTTTGTTCCATGTTTATGTTGGCAAAAAGAGTAAACAAATTATCCTCATCATCACTAGAATTAGCCTCATCACTAGATGTTGCATACTTAGTAGAGGATTTGGATTTTACCTTCTTCTTCTTGCTGTCCTTTGCCATGAGGCATTTGTGGCCGACGTTGGGGAAGAGGAGCCCTTTGTTGACGGCGATGTTGGCGGCGTCCTCGTCGGAGGAGGAGTCGGTGGAGCTCTCGTCGGAGTCCCACTCCCGGCAAATATGGGCATCGCCGCCCTTCTTCTTGTAGTACCTCTTCTTTTCTCTCCTCTTTCCCTTCTTGTCGTCGCCCCTGTCACTATCACTAGATAATGGACATTTAGCAATGAAATGACCAGGCTTACCACACTTGTAGCAAACCTTCTTGGAACAGGGCTTGTAATCTTTCTCCTTCCTTTGTTTGAGGATTTGGCGGAAGCTCTTCATGATGAGCGCCATTTCCTCATTATCGAGCTTGGAGGCGTCGATGGGGACCCTGCTCGGTGTAGAGTCTTCTTTCTTCTCCTCCGTTGCCTTGAATCCAACGGGTTGTGCTTCGGGTACGGAGGAGGAGGCGCCTTGCTTGATGATCTTCTTGGAGCCTTTGATCATCAATTCAAAGCTCACAAATTTGTCTACACTTCCTCGGGAGACATTAGTTTATATCTTGGATCACCACGAATTAATTGAACTTGAGTGGGGTTAAGAAATACGAGTGATCTAAGAATAACCTTGACCATTTCATGGTCATCCCACTTGGTGCTCCCGAGGTTGCGCACTTGGTTCACCAAGGTTTTTAGCCGGATGTACATGGCTTGCGGGTCTTCTCCTTGGTTGAGCATGAAGCGATCGAGCTCCCCCTCGATCGTTTCCCTCTTGGTGATCTTTGTCACCTCGTCTCCTTCGTGCGCCGTTTTGAGTACGTCCCAAATCTCCTTGGCGCTCTTCAATCCTTGCACCTTGTTATACTCTTCTCGACTTAGAGAGGCGAGGAGTATTGTGGTGGCTTGTGAGTTGAAGTGTCGGATTTGGGCAACTTCGTCCGAATCATAGTCGTCATCCCCTACGGATGGTACCTGTACGCCAAACTCAACAACGTCCCAAATACTAGTGTGGAGTGAGGTTAGGTGATGTCTCATTTTATCACTCCACATGTTATAATATTCACCGTAAAAAACCGGTGGTTTGCCTAATGGAACGGAAAGCAATGGAGTACGTTTAGAAATGCGAGGGTAGCATAGGGGAATCTTACTAAACTTCTTGCGCTCATGGCGCTTAGAAGATACGGATGGCGCGTTGGAGCTGAAGGTGGATGGCGACGAAGAATCGGTCTCGTAGTAGACCACCTTCTTCATCTTCTTCTTTTTGTCGCCACTCCGATGCGACTTGTTGTGGGAGTGTGATTCACCCTTTCCTTTGGAGCCGGACTCCCTTGATGGAGCCTTCCCGAGGCTTGTAGCGGGCTTCTCGTCGGTCACCATCTCCTTCTTGGCGTGATCTCCCAACATCACTTCGAGCGGTTAGGCTCTAATGAAGCACCGGGCTCTGATACCAATTGTAAGTCACCTAGAGGGGGGTGAATAGGCGGAATCTGAAAATTATAAACTTAAGCACAACTACAAGCCGGGGTTAGCGTTAGAAATATAAACGAGTCCGAAAGAGAGGGCGAAAACAAATCACAAGCAAATAAGAATGGATGACACGGTGATTTGTTTTACCGAGGTTCAGTTCTTGCAAACCTACTCCCAGTTGAGGTGGTCACAAAGACCGGGTTTCTTTCAACCCTTTCCCTCTCTCAAACGGTCACTTAGACCGAGTGAGCTTCTCTTCTCAATCAAATGGGACACTTGAAAGTCGCCTAGAGGGGGTGAATAGGGCGAAACTGAAATTTACAAATATAATCACAACTACAAGCCGGGTTAGCGTTAGAAATAATAAAGAGTCCGAGAGAGAGGGCGCAAAACAAATCGCAAGCGAATGAAGAGTGTGACACGCGGATTTGTTTTACCGAGGTTCGGTTCTTGCAAACCTACTCCCCGTTGAGGTGGTCACAAAGACCGGGTCTCTTTCAACTCTTTCCCTCTCTCAAACGGTCCCTCGGACCGAGTGAGCTTCTCTTCTCAAATTAAAACCGGGAACAAAACTTCCCCGCAAGGACCACCACACAATTGGTGTCTCTTGCCTTGGTTACAATGGATTGTTGATCACAAGAACAAGTGAGAAAGAAAGAAGCAATCCAAGCGCAAGAGCTCAAAAGAACACGGCAAATCTCTCTCGCTAATCACTAAAGCCTTGTGTGGAATTGGAGAGGATTTGATCACTTGAGTGTGTCTAGAATTGAATGCCTAGCTCTTGTAAGTGGTTGAGAAGTGGAAAACTTGGATGACTTGAATGTGGGGTGGTTGGGGGT
The DNA here is from genome assembly GCA_029449295.1 of Zea luxurians. Classification (NCBI taxonomy): domain Eukaryota; kingdom Viridiplantae; phylum Streptophyta; class Magnoliopsida; order Poales; family Poaceae; genus Zea; species Zea luxurians. Next base: position 113,681,528 of record JAOPSE010000006.1, on the reverse strand, counting down.
ATTTATAGCCCCAACCACCAAACTAGCCGTTTGGGTGGAGGCTGTCTGTTCGATGGTGCACCGGACAGTCCGGTGCACACCGGACAGTCCGGTGCGCCAGCCACGTCACCCGAACGTTGGGGTTCCGACCGTTGGAGCTCTGACGCTGGGCCTGTCTTGATGTCAGGTGGCGCACCGGACATGCACTGTAGAGTGTCCGGTGCGCCTGTACGCGCGTGCCTGATTTCTGCGCGCTCTGGCGCGCATTTAATGCGCCTGCAGGTGACCGTTAGCGCCGAAGTAGCCGTTGCCCCGCAGTTACACCGGACAGTCCGGTGTACACCGGACATGTCCGGTGAATTATAGCGGAGCAGCCGAAGCGAATTCCCGAGGCTGCCGAGTTCGGAGCCGCGTCCTCTTGGAGCACCGGACACTGTCCGGTGTACACCGGACAGTCCGGTGAATTATAGCGCGCCGACTCCGAGAATTCCCGAAGGTGAAGAGTTTGAAGTTGATCTTCCCTGGTGCACCGGACACTGTCCGATGGTGCACCGGACAGTCCGGTGCGCTAGACCAGGGTGCCTTCGGTTGGCCCTTTGCTCCTTTGTTTGAACCCTTTTTCTTGGTCTTTTTATTGGCTTATGGTGAACCTTTGGTACCTGTAGAACTTATAAACTTGGGCAAACTAGTTAGTCCAATTATTTGTGTTGGGCAATTCAACCACCAAAATTAGTTTAGGAAATAGGTGTAAGCCTAATTCCCTTTCAATCTCCCCCTTTTGGTGATTGATGCCAACACAAACCAAAGCAAGTATAGAAGTGCATAATTGAACTAGTTTGCAAAGTGTAAGTGCAAAGGTTACTTAGAATTTGAGCCAATAATTATCACTTACTAGATATGCATGGATTGTTTCTTTATTTTTAACATTTTGGACCACGCTTGCACCACATGTTTTGTTTTTGCAAATTCTTTTTGTAAATCTTTTTCAAAGTCCTTTTGAAAAATAGTCAAAGGCAAATGAGTAAGATTTTGTGAAGCATTTTCAAGTGTTGAAATTTTCTCTCCTTGTTCCAAATGCCTTTCCTTTGACTTAAACAAAAACTCCCCCTCAAATAAATTCTCCTCTTAGTGTTCAAGAGGGTTTTAAGATCTCAATTTTGAAAGGTGCTACTTTCTCCCTCTTTAGAACACAAAGAGATACTAATTTGAAATTCACCAATTGAAAATCATTAATTTTAAAATTGGGGTGGTGGTGCGGTCCTTTTGCTTTGGGCTCATACTTTCTCCCCCTTTGGCATGAATCGCCAAAAACGGATACTTTGAGTGATATATAAGCCCTTAGAAGTACTTTCTCCCCCTTTGGTCATAAATAAATGAGTGAAGATTATACCAAAGCCAGAGAGATGCTCGGAGTGATGGCGAAGGATTAGTTACGGAGTGGAAGCCTTTGTCTTCGCCGAAGACTCCAATTCCCTTTCAATACACCTATGACTTGGTTTGAAATAGACTTGAAAACACATTAGTCATAGCATATGAAAGAGACATGATCAAAGGTATATAAATGAGCTATGTGTGCAAGTTTAGCAAAAGAAATTCCTAGAATCAAGAATATTGAGCTCATGCCTAAGTTTGGTAAAAGTTTGTTCATCAAGTGGCTTGGTAAAGATATCGGCTAATTGATCTTTAGTATTAATGTATGCAATCTCGATATCCCCCTTTTGTTGGTGATCCCTAAGAAAACGATACCGAATGGCTATGTGTTTAGTGCGGCTATGCTCAACGGGATTATCCGCCATGCAGATTGCACTCTCATTATCACATAGAAGAGGAACTTTGGTTAATTTGTAACCATAGTCCCGCAGGGTTTGCCTCATCCAAAGCAATTGCGCGCAACAATGGCCTGCGGCAATATACTCGGCTTCGGCGGTAGAAAGAGCGACCGAATTTTGCTTCTTTGAAGCCCAAGACACCAAGGATCTTCCCAAGAACTGGCAAGTCCCCGATGTGCTCTTTCTATTAATCTTACACCGCGTCCAATCGGCATCCGAATAACCAATCAAATCAAATGTGGATCCCCGAGGGTACCAAAGCCCAAACTTAGGAGTATAAGCTAAATATCTCAAGATTCGTTTTACGGCCGTAAGGTGGGATTCCTTAGGGTCGGATTGGAATCTTGCACACATGCATACGGAAAGCATAATGTATGGTCGAGATGCACATAAATAAAGTAATGAACCAATCATCGACCGGTATACCTTTTGATCGACGGATTTACCTCCCGTGTCGAGGTCGAGATGCCCATTGGTTCCCATGGGTGTCTTGATGGGCTTGGCATCCTTCATTCCAAACTTGGTTAGAATGTCTTGAGTATACTTTATTTGGCTAATGAAGGTGCCTTCTTGGAGTTGCTTGACTTGGAATCCTAGAAAATACTTCAACTCCCCCATCATAGACATCTCGAATTTCTGTGTCATGATCCTACTAAATTCTTCACATGTAGATTCGTTAGTAGACCCAAATATGATATCATCAACATAAATTTGGCATACAAACAAATCATTGTCAAGAGTTTTAGTAAATAAAGTAGGATCGGCCTTGCCGACTTTGAAGCCATTTGCAATAAGGAAATCTCTAAGGCATTCATACCATGCTCTTGGGGCTTGCTTGAGCCCATAAAGCGCCTTAGAGAGCCTATAGACATGGTTAGGGTACTCACTGTCTTCAAAGCCAGGAGGTTGCTCAACATAGACCTCTTCCTTGATTGGTCCATTAAGGAAAGCACTCTTCACGTCCATTTGGTAAAGCTTGAAGCCATGGTAAGTAGCATAGGCTAATAATATATGAATTGACTCAAGCCTAGCTACGGGTGCATAGGTTTCACCAAAATCCAAACCTTCGACTTGGGAGTATCCCTTGGCCACAAGTCGAGCTTTGTTCCTTGTAACCACACCATGCTCATCTTGCTTGTTGCGGAAGACCCACTTGGTTCCTACGACATTTTGGTTAGGACGTGGAACCAAATGCCATACCTCATTCCTAGTGAAGTTGTTGAGCTCCTCTTGCATCGCCATCACCCAATCCGAATCTTGGAGTGCTTCCTCTACCCTGTGTGGCTCAATAGAGGAAACAAAAGAGTAATGCTCACAAAAATGTGCAACACGAGATCGAGTGGTTACCCCCTTATGAATGTCGCCGAGGATGGTGTCAATGGGGTGATCTCGTTGGATTGCTTGGTGGACTCTTGGGTGTGGCAGCCTTGGTTCTTCATCCTCCTTGTCTTGATCGTTTGCATCTCCCCCTTGATCATTGTCGTCATCTTGAGGTGGCTCATCTCTTTGATCTTCTCCTTCATCAACTTGAGTCTCGTCCTCATTTTGGGTTGGTGGAGATGCTTGTGTGGAGGAGGATGGATGATCTTGTGCATTTGGAGGCTCTTCGGATTCCTTAGGGCACACATCCCCAATGGACATGTTCCTTAGCGCGATGCACGGAGCCTGTTCTTCACCTATCTCATCAAGATCAACTTGCTCTACTTGAGAGCCGTTAGTTTCATCAAACACAACGTCACAAGAAACTTCAACAAGTCCTGAGGACTTGTTAAAGACTCTATATGCCCTTGTGTTTGAGTCATATCCTAGTAAAAAGCCTTCTACAGTTTTAGGAGCAAATTTAGATTTTCTACCTCTTTTAACAAGAATAAAGCATTTGCTACCAAAAACTCTAAAATATGAAATATTGGCCTTTTTACCGGTTAGGAGTTCATAGGATGTCTTCTTGAGGATTCGGTGCAGATATAACCGGTTGATGGCGTAGCAGGCGGTGTTGACCGCCTCGGCCCAAAACCGATCCGATGTCTTGTACTCATCAAGCATGGTTCTTGCCATGTCCAATAGAGTTCGATTCTTCCTCTCCACTACACCATTTTGTTGTGGGGTGTATGGAGAAGAGAACTCATGCTTGATGCCCTCCTCCTCAAGAAAGCCTTCTATTTGTGAGTTCTTGAACTCCGTCCCGTTGTCGCTTCTAATTTTCTTGATCCTTAAGCCAAACTCATTTTGAGCCTGTCTCAAGAATCCCTTTAAGGTTTCTTGGGTATGAGATTTTTCCTGCAAAAAGAACACCCAAGTGAAGCGAGAATAATCATCCATAATAACTAGACAGTTCTTACTCCCGCCGATGCTTATGTAAGCAATCGGGCCGAATAGATCCATGTGTAGGAGCTCCAGTGGCCTGTCGGTCGTCATGATGTTCTTGTGTGGATGATGGGCACCAACTTGCTTTCCTGCTTGGCATGCGCTGCAAACCCTGTCTTTCTCAAAATGAACATTGGTTAATCCTAAAATGTGCTCTCCCTTTAGAAGCTTATGAAGATTCTTCATCCCAACGTGGGCTAGTCGGCGATGCCAGAGCCAACCCATGTTAGTCTTAGCAATTAAGCATGTGTCGAGTTCAGTTCTATCAAAATCTACCAAGTATAGCTGACCTTCTAACACACCCTTAAATGCTATTGAATCATCACTTCTTCTAAAGACAGTGACACCTATATCAGTAAAGAGACAATTGTAGCCCATTTTGCATAATTGAGATACGGAAAGCAAATTGTAATCTAAAGAATCTACAAGAAAAACATTGGAAATAGAATGGTCAGGTGATATAGCAATTTTACCCAATCCTTTGACCAAACCTTGATTTCCATCCCCAAATGTGATAGCTCGTTGGGGATCTTGGTTTTTCTCATATGAGGAGAACATCTTCTTCTCCCCTGTCATGTGGTTTGTGCACCCGCTGTCGATGATCCAACTTGAGCCCCCGGATGCATAAACCTATAAAACAAGTTTAGTTCTTGACTTTAGGTACCCAAATGGTTTTGGGTCCTTTGGCATTAGATACAAGAACTTTGGGTACCCAAACACAAGTCTTTGATCCCTTGTGCTTGCCCCCAACATATTTGACAACTACCTTGCCGGATTTGTTAGTCAAAACATAAGATGCATCAAAAGTCTTAAATGAAATGCTATGTTCATTTGATGCATTATGAGTTTTCTTCTTAGGCAACCTAGCATAGGTTGGTTGCCTAGCGCTAGATGTCTCACCCTTATACATAAAAGCATGGTTAGGGCCAGAGTGAGACTTGCTAGAGTGAATCCTCCTAATTTTGCTCTCGGGATAACCGGCAGGGTACAAAATGTAACCCTCGTTATCCTGAGGCATGGGAGCCTTGCCCTTAACAAAGTTTGACAATCTTTTAGGAGGGGCACTAAGTTTGACATTGTCTCCCCTTTGGAAGCCAATGCCATCCTTGATGCCAGGGCGTCTCCCATTATAAAGCATACTACGAGCAAATTTAAATTTTTCATTTTCTAAGTTATGCTCGGCAATTTTAGCATCTAATTTTGTTATATGATCATTTTGTTGTTTAATTAAAGTAATGTGATCATGAATAGCATTAATATCAACATCTCTACATCTAGTACAAATAGATACATGCTCGACAATAGATGTAGAGGGTTTGCAAGATTTTGATTCTACAACCTTAGCATGTAATATGTCATTTTCACTTCTAAGGTTAGAAATAGTAACATTGCAAACATCAAGTTCTTTAACCTTAGCAATCAAATTTTCATTTTCTGTTCTAAGGCTAGCAAGAGAACCATTCAATTCTTCAATCTTAGCAAATAAATCATCATTATTATCTCTAAGATTGGGAATTGAAGCATTACAAACATGTAAATCAACCTTAGCAATTAATTTAGCATTTTCATTTCTAAGGTTGGCAATAGTGTCATGGAAAGTGCTTAGCTCACTAGATAGTTTTTGACTTTTTTCTACTTCTAGAGCATAAGCATTTTTAACCTTAACATATTTCTTGTTTTCTTTAATTAGAAAATCCTCTTGGGAATCCAAAAGGTCATCTTTTTCATGAATAGCACTAATCAATTCATTTAACTTTTCCTTTTGTTCCATGTTAAGGTTGGCAAAAAGGGTACGCAAGTTATCCTCCTCATCACTAGCATTATCATCACTAGAAGACTCATATTTAGTGGAGGATTTGGATTTAACCTTCTTCCTTTTGCCGTCCTTTGCCATGAGGCACTTGTGGCCGACGTTGGGGAAGAGAAGTCCCTTGGTGACGGCGATGTTGGCGGCGTCCTCGGAGGAGGAGTCGGTGGAGCTCTCGTCGGAGTCCCACTCTCGGCAAACATGGGCATCGCCGCCCTTCTTCTTGTAGTACCTCTTCTTTTCTCTCCTCTTGCCCTTCTTGTCATTATCCCTGTCACTGTCACTTGATAATGGACATTTAGCAATAAAGTGACCGGGCTTACCACACTTGTAGCAAACCTTCTTGGAACGGGATTTGTAATCCTTCCCCTTCCGTTGCTTGAGGATTTGGCGAAAGCTTTTGATGATTAAAGCCATCTCCTCATTGTCGAGCTTGGAGGCGTCAATTGGTTGTCTACTCGGTGTAGACTCTTCCTTCTTCTCCTCCGTCGCCTTAAATGCCACCGGTTGTGCTTCGGACGTGGAGGGATCATCAAGCTCATTGATCTTCTTTGAGCCCTTGATCATACACTCAAAGCTCACAAAATTCCCGATTACTTCCTCGAGAGTCATTAGCGTGTATCTAGGATTACCACGAATTAATTGAACTTGAGTGGGGTTAAGGAAAATGAGTGATCTAAGAATAACCTTAACCACCTCGTGGTCATCCCATTTTTTGCTCCCGAGGTTGCGCACTTGATTCACCAAGGTTTTGAGCCGGTTGTACATATCTTGTGGCTCCTCCCCTTGGCGAAGACGGAAGCGACCGAGCTCCCCCTCGATCGTTTCCCGCTTGGTGATCTTGGTGAGTTCATCACCCTCGTGCGCGGTCTTGAGTAAGTCCCAAATCTCCTTCGCATTCTTCAACCCTTGCACCTTGTTATATTCCTCTCTACTTAGAGAGGCAAGGAGAATGGTTGTGGCTTGGGAGTTGAAGTGCTCGATTTGGGCCACTTCATCCTCATCATAGTTTTCATCCCCTACGGATGGTACCTGTGCACCAAACTCAACAACATCCCATATACTTTTGTGGAGCGAGGTTAGATGAAATCGCATTAAATCACTCCACCTAGCATAATCTTCACCATCAAATGTTGGTGGTTTGCCTAATGGGACGGAAAGTAAAGGTGTATGTTTAGGAATGCGAGGGTAGCGTAGGGGGATCTTACTATACTTCTTGCGCTCTTGGCGCTTAGAAGTCACGGACGGCGCATCGGAGCCGGAGGTAGATGTTGATGAAGTGTCGGTCTTGTAGTAGACCACTTTCCTCATCCTCTTGTGCTTGTCGCCTCTCCGATGCGACTTGTGGGAAGATCTCTTTTCCTTCCCCTTCCCTTTGGAGGAGTCCTTCTTCTTCTCCTTCCTCTTGGTGTGGGACTCTTCCGATGAAGTGCTCTCGTGACTCGTAGTGGGCTTGTCGCCGGTCTCCATCTCCCTCTTGGTGTGATCTCCCGACATCACTTCGAGCGGTTAGGCTCTAATGAAGCACTAGGCTCTGATACCAATTGAAAGTCGCCTAGAGGGGGGGTGAATAGGGTGAAACTGAAATTTACAAATATAATCACAACTACAAGCCGGGTTAGCGTTAGAAATAATAAAGAGTCCGAGAGAGAGGGCGCAAAACAAATCGCAAGCGAATGAAGAGTGTGACACGCGGATTTGTTTTATCGAGGTTCGGTTCTTGCAAACCTACTCCCCGTTGAGGTGGTCACAAAGACCGGGTCTCTTTCAACCCTTTCCCTCTCTCAAACGGTCCCTCGGACCGAGTGAGCTTCTCTTCTCAAATTAAAACCGGGAACAAAACTTCCCCGCAAGGACCACCACACAATTGGTGTCTCTTGCCTTGGTTACAATGGATTGTTGATCACAAGAACAAGTGAGAAAGAAAGAAGCAATCCAAGCGCAAGAGCTCAAAAGAACACGACAAATCTCTCTCGCTAATCACTAAAGCCTTGTGTGGAATTGGAGAGGATTTGATCACTTGAGTGTGTCTAGAATTGAATGCCTAGCTCTTGTAAGTGGTTGAGAAGTGGAAAACTTGGATGACTTGAATGTGGGGTGGTTGGGGGTATTTATAGCCCCAACCACCAAACTAGCCGTTTGGGTGGAGGCTGTCTGTTCGATGGTGCACCGGACAGTCCGGTGCGCCAGCCACGTCACCCGAACGTTGGGGTTCCGACCGTTGGAGCTCTGACGCTGGGCCTGTCTTGATGTCAGGTGGCGCACCGGACATGCACTGTAGAGTGTCCAGTGCGCCTATACGCGCGTGCCTGACTTCTGCGCGCTCTGGCGCGCATTTAATGCGCCTGCAGGTGACCGTTAGCGCCGAAGTAGTCGTTGCCCTGCAGTTACACCGGACAGTCCGGTGTACACCGGACATGTTCGGTGAATTATAGCGGAGCAGCCGAAGCGAATTCCCGAGGCTGCCGAGTTCGGAGCCGCGTCCTCTTGGAGCACCGGACACTGTCCGGTGTACACCGGACAGTCCGGTGAATTATAGTGCGCCGACTCCGAGGATTCCCGAAGGTGAAGAGTTTGAAGTTGATCTTCCCTGGTGCACCGGACACTGTCCGGTGGTGCACCGGACAGTCCGGTGCGCCAGACCAGGGTGCCTTCGGTTGGCCCTTTGCTCCTTTGTTTGAACCCTTTTTCTTGGTCTTTTTATTGGCTTATGGTGAACCTTTGGTACCTGTAGAACTTATAAACTTGGGCAAACTAGTTAGTCCAATTTTTTGTGTTGGACAATTCAACCACCAAAATTAGTTTAGGAAATAGGTGTAAGCCTAATTCCCTTTCAGCACTAAGTCCACTACAAGGACCACCACACAATTGGTGTCTCTTGTTTTGATTACAAGTGTTATGGAAACAAGAATGAGGAAGAAGAAAAGCAATCCAAGCGCAAGAGCTCAAAAGAACACAAAAGTCTCTCTCTCTAGTCACTAATTTGTTTGGAGTGATTCCGGACTTGGGAGAGAATTTGATCTCTTTGTTTGTGTCTTGTATTGAATGCCATAGCTCTTGTATGAGGTTTGAAGGCTGAAAACTTGGATGCATTGAAGTGTGGTGATTGGGGGTATTTATAGCCCCTACCACCAAAAGAACCGTTGGTGAGGGCTTTTGTCACCAGGCCGTTGGGTTCCGACCGTTGGAGCTCTGACAGTTGGGGCCACCAGATAGTCCGGTGGTGCACCGGACAGGTCCTGTAGACTGTCCGGTGCGCCTTCTGGCGCCTGCTCTGACTTCTGCGCGCGCAGGCGCGCACTGTAGCGCATTTAATGCCTTCCGCAGACGATCGTTGGCGCGAAGTAGCCGTTGCTCCGCTGGCACACCAGACAGTCCGGTGTTACACCGGACAGTCCAGTGAATTATAGCGGAGCGGCCTCCCAAAATCCCGAAGCTGGCAAGTTCAGCGTTGATCTCCCTGATGCACCGGACACTGTCCGGTGGCACACCGGACAGTTCGGTGCGCCAGACCAGGGCTGCCTTCGGTATAATTTGCTCCTTAGTTTTGAACCCTTTCTTTTGACTTGTATTGGTTTGTTGTGAACCCTTGGCACATGTAGAACTCATAATCTAGAGCAAACTAGTTAGTCCAATAATTTGTGTTGGGCAATTCAACCACCAAAATTCATATTGGAAAAGGTTTGACTCTATTTCCCTTTCAGGCTTGGCATTAGGTTTTTGCCTGTTTCCTCGCTCAGCATGATGGTGCAAATCGTGGAGCACTGCGCCGAGACTTCAATGGATTTCCTGGTGGAGGAAGAAGCTGTTTCTTCCACGCCACAGGTTTCCAACCGCCCAGTGCTGGGCATTGCTGCTGTGCACGCTGCACGGCAGCATACAACTACGCCAAACATCCCGGACTCCGTCGAGAGCGGTCCCGAGAGCGTTGTCAGCAGCCAGGGAGTTGCTGCGACACCCTCCAAGCTCCACGGCCTCACCAGGGGCCATGAAGCAGTGGCAGGACGACGTCGACTGACTGCTCAGCATGGCACATTCTACCTTGACCAGGTCGAGGCCACGGTCACCCTGGCGCCAACATGAGGTGTCGGCGTCTGTGCGCTCACCCTCAGTGAGGGGCGCACAGACCAACGACCTCCGGGCCGAACTCAACCGCAGGCGCGCGGGAGAGGACGCCCGGGTCTCTTTGGAGAGGGCGCGCGAGTGCCGCCAAAACATCGAGGGTCGCAACCTCGACCAAGACTTCGCCACGGTAGCACCGCAGGCCCCAATGGGTACCCGGTCCCAAGCGGGTGTCCCCTTGGCCGGCGTGGGCTGCACCGCTCTCGCGGACCATCTCCGCGCGGCGTCATGGCCACCCAAGTTCCAGCCGCACCTACCGGAAAAGTACGACGGGACGTCAAACCCGTCGGAGTTCCTACAGGTGTACGTCACCACTATCACAACAGCCGGTGGAAACACTGCTATGATGGCAACATATTTTCATGTCGCCTTGTCTGGTCCTGCCTGGACTTGGCTCATGAACCTCACCCTAGGGTCAATCTACTCCTAGGAAGAGCTCTGCGCGCGGTTTGTTGCGAACTTCGCGAGCGCATACCAGCAGCACGGTGTGGAGGCCCACCTCCACGCGGTAAGATAGGAGCCTAGGGAGACTCTCCGGACGTTCAACTCCCGCTTCACCAAGGTGCGAGGTACCATACCTCGTATATCAGATGCTTCTATCATCACGGCCTTCCGCCAGGGAGTACGTGATGGAAAGATGTTGGAGAAGTTAGCTACGCACGACGTGGAGACTGTCTCCACTCTCTTCACTCTGGCAGACAAGTGCGCCAGAGCAGCCGAGGGCCGCGCATGGCACTCGGCGCCGCAGACCAGAGTCGACCAGATGGGAGGCACCGGTGCAGTCTCCCAGGACGGTAAAAAGAAGAAGAAGAACCGCGGCTATGAGAAGCCACAGTTTGCCGCTCTGACTGTCGCAGCCGTGACTAGAGGACGGGGCGAGCGCAATAAGCACCCCCGGCCACAGGGAGACGACAGCGGCTCGTGCCCAGTGCATCCCAACGCTCGCCACAGCGCCTCGGAATGCCACGAGATCATCAAGCTCACGAAACGCGTCAGTGAACGACGCGAGCAGTCGTCCAAGGACGACACCCCGCCCGTCGTCGGCCTGGTAAGGAGAGGGTCGACGATGACGAAGTGGCCACGGGAGAACGAGAACTTGGGTATCAATCACCCGAGGGGGACCTCAAGGGCGTCTTCACTGGAGATTCTGACTCCAGGGATGACAGCGACCGCCGCAAGAAGTTGTACGTCATGTACGACAGGAACTGGGAACTCACCTCCTGCATGAACGTCAAGTCCCTATGCCGTGAGGTCCTATCGGCAACCCTAGGGGTCCCGAAGGCTACCCCACATCAACGATGGAGGAGCACCACCATCTCCTTCGGGGCATCCGATTGCCCTGACAACATGGTAGGGGCCGGCATACTGCCACTTATCACCGCCCCTGTCATCGCCAATATGCGACTGCACCATGTGTTGATTGACGGTGGGGCAGGCCTCAACGTCATCAGCCATGCTGCGTTCAAGCAGCTGCAAATCCCGGGGTCCTGTCTGGGACCCTCACGCCCATTCTCCGGAGTGGGCCCACAGCCGGTGTATCCCCTTGGGAGCATCGCACTCCCGGTTACATTCGGGACTGAGGAGAACTTCCGCACGGAGAACGTCGTGTTCGACGTTGCAGAAGTCAACCTCCCCTTCAACGCCATCATTGGCAGGCCAGCCCTGTACCGGTTCATGGGCATTGCCTATTATGGGTATTTGGTCCTCAAGATGCCATCCCTGACTAGGGTCCTCACCGTAGAGAAGCAGCACGCCCTGGCGGCAGAGACTGCCCGCCCAGACGACGGAGGGAGGAATCCCTCAACCTCCAGTACCAAGGCGCCCCCCAAGGCGCCAAAGGTATAACCATCCGGAACGGATGGTGTCCCGGTCAAAGCCATCTGTCTCACTGCGGATTCCACCCAAACCACTCGCATTGCGGGTGATCTGGACGAGAAATAGGAACTCGCGCTCGTCGCCTTCCTCCAGGCAAATGCCGATGTATTCGCATGGGAGCCATCGCAGATGCCTGGGATCCCCAGGGAGGTGATCGAGCACTGCCTAAAGATCAACCCCGACGCCAGGCCGGTGAGTCAGAAGCCTCGCAAACAGTCTGTTGAGCGACAGGACTTCATCTGAAAGGAGGTCTAGAAGCTGCTTGACGCTGGCTTCATCAAAGAGGTTCATCACCCAATATGGCTGGCCAACCTAGTCATCGTCCCCAAATCGAATGGGAAGCTTTGGTTGTGCATCGACTACACCAGCCTGAATAAGGCCTGTCCCAAGGACCCGTATCCGCTGCCACGTATAGACCAAATTGTGGATTCTACCTCCGGGTGCAATCTATTATCATTCTTAAACGCTTACTCTGGTTTCCATCAAATTCAGATGTCTAGGGATGATAGAAAGCATACCGCTTTTGTAACAGTGGATGGGCTTTACTGCTATGTTGTTATGCCGTACGGTCTAAAAAATGCCTTGCTACATTTGTGCGGGCAATGAGTAAGACTTTCGGGGACCTGATTAGGGACAAAGTAGAAGTCTACGTCGATGACATCATGGTCAAGACTAAGAGAGGGTTGACCCTAGTGGAAGACTTGACCCTGGTCTTCGACAAGCTACGGGCAACCCACACGAAGCTGAACCCAGACAAATGCGTTTTTGTCATTTTCGCTGGGAAGTTGCTGGGATTCCTGGTTTCGTACCGGGGCATTGAAGCAAACCCGGAGAAGATCAGAGCGATTGAGGCAATGAGGCCCCTGGCCCGAGTCAAGGACGTCCAGAAGCTTACGGGATCATTAGCCGCCCTTAGCCGCTTCATTTCGAGGCTGGCTGAGAGAGAGCTGCCCTTCTTCAAGCTGCTGCGGATGTCCGAGCCCTTCTCTTTGACCGAAGAGGCGGAGCAAGCCTTCCAGGAGTTGAAACAGCACTTGGTGTCCCTACCAATATTGGTAGCTCCGGAACCAGAGGAGCCGCTGTATTTATACATCACGGCGGCCGCGGAAGCGGTGAGCATGGTGCTGGTCGTTGAGAGACTGGCACCAGAAAGCCAGGAACCTGAGGACTCGGGACCGGCTGCAGGGGTCTGAACCGTTCAAAGGCCGGTCTACTACGTCAGTGAGGTCCTTCATGAGGCGAAAACTAGGTACCTTGAGATGCACAAACTCCTCTATGTTGTGCTTGTCGCGTCTAGGAAACTGTGCCATTATTTCCAAGCGCACAGGATTGTGGTGGTGACCTCCTTCCCATTAAGGGTCATCCTCCACAACTCTAACGCCACAGGCAACATCGCCAAGTGCGCCACGGAACTCGCTGAGTTCCAGCTGGACTTCCGACCTCACCACGCCATCAAGAGTCAGGTCCTGGCTGACTTCATCATAGAGTGGATGCCCCCCTCAAGCATCCCTAGGGGTCCGGGTCCTGACTCGGACCCCACACCTACGGAGCCCAGGGGTCCGGTCTTCACCGAGCCCCACTAGACGATGCTCTACTTCGACGGGTCTGCCCGCCAACAATTTGGCGGGGCCAGGGTGATCCTCATCGATCCAAGCGGAGATGAAGTGAAGTACATGGTGCACCTTGAGTTCAAGGCCACCAACAATATGGTAGAGTACGAGGCACTGATCTTCGGCTTATCGGTAGCCCTATCCCTAGGGATCCGCCAGCTCCTGGTGAAGGGAGACTCCCAGCTGATCATCAGGCAAGTCTTCGGAGAGTGTAGCTGCAATGAGCCCAGGCTCGCAGCCTACCTTCTTCACGTGAGGAAACTGGAGAAAGACTTCACGGCCCTGGAACTGCAACATGTTCCTTGGGCTGACAACTCAGCGGCAGATGACCTCTCCGTGAAGGCATCAACTTGGGCACCCATGTGTCGGTGTTTTGGGTCCGACCGCACACCCGGGGTTGCCCCTCAAGGTGTTTTTAGGAGTAGGACGGTGTCGACAACTGTAGCAAAATGGTTCGCGCCGATCGCACGAGAGACAGTGGACAAGTTTTGCAGGTTCGGGCCGCTTAGAGATGCGTAACACCCTACGTCCTGATGAGTATGCTTGGTGGATGTGGCTACAAGAGAGCTCCCTGGATCGAGAATACAGAGAGTTGATGTGGGTGGCTAAGTAAAGAGTCGATCGTTCTGAAGGGGTGCCCCCTAGGCCTTATATACTCGACCGTGGAGCAGTACACGTGGATAAGATAGCAACGAGTAGCTAAAAGATAGTGAACATCTTGAGATTATCCCTACGTAACCCTCGCCGACTTATCCTCGCGTGGCTTCGTTGCATGGAGGCTCCGGCACGGGAAAGTTGGATCTTTGTTGCAGTCATTCGCTCGACGCTGCGGGCCGTCCGGGCTTGTACCTATCCGGCCCCATGTCGTTCTGCTTTGCTGGCTGTTTCTCCCCAGGCCCACGAAAGAATGACCTTACGATTTATTGGGCCCTTGGGCCTTTCGTGAGGTCCTTTACTCTTTTAGTGGACCCGGGGGATATCTATCCCCCACAAGCCCCCGATCTTTGGGTTAATTTAGAGATAATCAACCTGAAGATCTCAGGTCCAGCTTGCAGGTAACTTGAAGAAAGATGGCTTCTGGTTGTCTTCTCCTGCTCCGACCGTTCGTTGACCAAAACCTGGCTTCGTGCCTGTGCCTTAGAGGTCGGCATTCCGATTTGTAGGATTCTGAACTTTATTGGGTGCACCGGAGGTGCACCCAATGGGTGTAGCCCCCGAGCTTCGAGTAGATTTTAGAAAATAATCTACTCGAAGGTCTTCAGTAGAGATCATTTCTATTTGTGTTTGCTCATTTTGGTTGAGGGTTGGCTTTTTTTAATCTTGTCCCATGCTTTTAGAAATCGGCATTATCTCGGCTTGGAATGATAATCCATTGGGTGCACCGGAGGTGCACCCAATGGGTGTAGCCCCCGACCTTCAAGTGGATTTTTGAGGATAATTCACTTGAAGGTCTTCTTTTTGTGTCCTTTTGCTGAAGATTACCCTTTCTGCTTGTAAAAAAGTTGGCGTGATGTCATCCACGCTATGTCATCAATATTATGCTTCAGAGGTCAGCATGTATTTTGTCTTTTGCAGCCGAGTTTGCAATCCTCCCGTATCTTGCTAGGTAGTGTAATTTATTTGCTCTGTGACTTATTGGACATCTGATGGACGTTCTCTGTCTAGTCTTCAAGTCGTGTCTGTCGACTATATTTTGCACTCTGTTGGCTATATTTGGCTTCCCTCTAACTCTTGTTGATATCTCATTTTTGTCTTGAGGCATTCACTGCATGCTCTGCACAGATGTGACCGTTTCGAAAAATATACTGATAATTCCTGGGCGTCCCCCCCCAATGGGTGTGGGCAAGGGACGGCTTCGTACGCTGAGTATTTTAGCCGGCTGCTTCTGAGTTGTAATGTGATGGGACGGCGAGTGTAATCATATCCTTTGCGCTGTTGACTGGAGTCCCAATGGGTGTAGTGTTGCATGAAACGGTGTCAGCCGCCTGACGTGTCTCCAGACGGGTGGAAGTGCTTATTGAATGCTTTGCGACTGTTCAGTGACCGCGGTTGGAGGTGAGCGGTTGCCTTTCCCTTCTATAAATAACGCTGTTGCCCCTCTGGTTTCTTCACATCTCTTCGCTGTTCTTTTACTGCTTCCTTCTCTTCTTTCCCGCTTGCTTCCACCATGGGCAAAAGCAACAAGCGCAAGCGCGAACCGACTCCTCCATCGGAGGACTTCGGTGACTCGGAATACTCGGAGGAGGAGTTCTCCTCCGAGTCCGAGGGATCTCCGGCTCCCGTCTCTCCCCCGGCGTCGTCCGATGACTCGGACGACTCCCAGGGGATAGCCGCGGAGGTCTGGACGTACATCCGGGCCGTCGAGCGCTCCGAGCTCGAGGGCTCGGATGAGTCGGAGTACTCCTCGGATGAGGAGGACTCTAACGGCGGCGGCGAGGACGAGGACGACGACGACGACGACGACGATGGCGACGACGGTGGTGACGGCGACGGCGGCGGCAGCGGCAGGAGCAGCGGCGACGGCGACGGCAGCAGGGGCAGCACCAAGGGCGGCAGCAGCAGGGGCAGCACCAAGGGCGGCGGCGGCGGCAAGGGCAGGGCCAGTGGCTAGACGCCACTGGTCTTCTTAGATATTAGTATAGTTTAGTATAGTTAGAATAATGTAGTAGTAATGTAGAGTAGTGTAGTGTAGTGTAGCAGTAGTGTAATGTAGTATAGTAATAGTAGGGAAGCATCAACTCGCAAAGAGTTGATTTGTAAGCTTATTGACTTCCCTTAATGAAAGAATGTCGTTGGCTTCTTCTTGTTGACTTTGCTTTGCTTGATTATAAGACTGATTCTTTTGAGATAGTAGATGAACAATTTGGACATCATACTGACGCTCCCAGAAGTAGTTGCCGAGTGATCTTGTAGTCTTCATCGACGTTTTAGAGGTAAAGCCGAGCAACCGAATGCTATCCCCACGCCTTTAGCGGCAATGCCGAGTGATTGAAGGCCGACGTCGGCATTTTAGAAGCAATGTCGAGCGATTGAACACAAGATCAGCGTTTTAGAGGCAACGCCGAGTGAAAGCGGGCCGACGTCGGCATTTTAGAGGTAATGCCGAGCAATTGAACATGAGATCAGCGTTTTAGAGGCAACGCCGAGTGATTGAAGGTCGCCATCGGCATTTTGGAAGTAATGCCGAGCGATTGAACACAAGATCAGCGTTTTAGAGGCAACGCCGAGTGACAGCAAGTCGACGTCGGCATTTTAGAAGCAATGCCGAGCGATTGAACACAAGATCAGCGTTTTAGAGGCAACGCCGAGTGAAAGCAGGCCGACGTCGGCATTTTAGAGGTAATACCGAGCAATTGAACATGAGATCAGCGTTTTAGAGGCAACGCCGAGTGATTGAAGGTCGCCATCGGCATTTTGGAAGTAATGCCGAGCGATTGAACACGAGATCAGCGTTTTAGAGGCAACGTCGAGTGACAGCAGGCCGCATGAGCTATTTTGAGGATGATAGCCGAGTGATGAGGTGGCCCATCGTCTTTTTGGAAATAACTGCCGAATGACCACGTGGCATGCTGGGGTTTTGGAAATAACTGCCGGGTGATGACTGGGCACTTTTTGAAACGGTATCTGGCTCGACAATATCCCATAAGAGCTGCGCTTTTAGCCGCCCTTGCTTTCCGCGCCCTAGTTCTTGCATTCCCGCTTCCGAATCCTCTCTGCGCTTGCCTCCAGTCTGCTCACTGGTAGAATCGAGATGGCTCCCAAGAGGAAAATCGCGAGCTCGTCCGCGGTGGTGATTCCTCCAATCGATCCCAACAGTCAGTTGCCTTTTGCAGGTAACCACATGTCTATCATCTCTGAATCTGAACTCCTCCACCTCGTGTCCATCGGGGTTCTCCCTCCGCGGGAACTCTGTTCCTGGCGGATTTGCCACGGGACTACTGTCCCGACAGAGGATACCCACGAGTCTGTAGTTTACGCTCCTTTTCTTCTCCGCGGCCTCGGCCTTCCCATCTCTCCCTTTTTCCGTGGTCTCCTTGATTTCTACCACATTAACCTGACCCATCTAAACCCTAACTCAATTCTGCAAATCTCCATCTTCGTTCACTTATGCAAAGCCTTTCTTGGCGTGCTACCACATTTTGGTTTATGGAAATATCTGTATCACTGTCGCCCTGGGATGGCCGGAGGACAACATCAGTTGGTCGGAGGTGCCAGTTTGGAGATGCGCCGGGGACGGAAGACTGAATATCTTGAGATTCCCCTTAAAGACAGCATTAAGGGATGGCGTCTGGAGTGGTTTATAGTTGATAATTATGGAAATTCTCTCCCCCCCCGGTCGGGAAGACAGCCAGACGTTCGCACCCCCAGCTGGACCGAGTCTCCCACAGATGAGGAGGTAGCTGAGGCCGGTGTGTTGCTAGCTGAAGTTGGACTGCTGAAAAAGAGAGGTCTAACTGCTGAAGCTGTGGTTGCTGACTTCGTTTTCAAGAACATTCAGCCACTGAAAGACAGGGTCCATCCAGCTTATTTGTATCGAGGGCTAGCCGACTCAACTCGGGTTACCAACAGGAGAATCCCTTCTGCAGACTTGGTGAGCCGACTGGAAATGATTCTCAGGGGCAAGGTGTCCAATGTTGGTGCTCCGGTGGCGTACTCGGCCTGGAATTTGCCTCCTGCTAAAGCTTTTACTCTTTTCGTGTCGAATCCACCTGCGACTGACGGCAATTTGGGCATTAGGACGCGACCCTCTGATGAAGAAGTCAGTGCTTTGGTTGCCTCGCTTGGGAAGATTCCTGATGACGAGCGACAAGTATATTTTGAAGTGCCTTTGGATCCTAATGATGCAGAAATAAGTGCCATGCTTGATATGCTAGCTGAGGATTCTTCTGATGCTGCTCCTGCTGGGACATTAGCGGTGGCACCTCTCCCCGAAGCTGGTACATCCTTGGATGTTCAGAGACCTGTCCGTGCTCGCCCGAGACGTCCTTGCCGAGCCAATCAAACTGATCTTTCTGCTGATGAGCAGAAAAAGAAAAAGAGACGCCTTCGGCAAGTATCTAGTTTGGATCGGGGCGTTGGTCCGTCGGTTCCTGCCGCTGAGGAGGTTCCCGTGCCTGAATTTACTGCTGCTGACCCCAATGGGTGTGGTATGTCTGTTGTTGATCCCAATGGGTGTGTTGCCTGTGTTGCTGATGAAGACGACAAGGAGGAAGAGGATGAAGTCCCTCTGACTCGGAAGAACAGTCGGCAATTTATTGCCAGTGGTGAAAGTAGTGGAGTTCCCTCTCCTGCTTTGTCTGCCCTCATTGGTCTGCAAGAGCTGTCTCTGGCCAACTTTGATCAGACTCTTGAGGATATGGTCCCAGAGGACTTGTTATCAGAGCCAGTGGATGATGATGCGATGGAGGTTTGCGCTGCCATGCCTGATGCTGGGTTGAGGTCATCCCGTGCCTCGTCGACCTTAGAGCGCGATCTCGAGGGTCGGGATGCTAACTTGGATTGTCCTGGTTCCATGGAAGTGGCTGAGGGCCCGTCAACCTTAGAGGTGGTTATTGCAGGGAGTCTGGGCCTCAAGAATGGCGCTGACACATGCCCAGCCCCCGAGGATGTCGCCGGGGATGACTTAGCTCAGATGAAGAGTATAAGCCACTGCCCAGCCCCCGAGGGTGCTGCCGGGGATGATCCGGCTCAAGTGGGCAGTGCTAACTATAACCCAGCCCCCGAGGGTGTCCAAGCAGGGTCTCCTTCATGCACTTCCATGGACGTTCACGCGGGATCACCTCCACACTCTGGCTGCATGGTGGTAGCCCAAACTTTGGACCAGGGGGTCGCTTTAGAGGGCAGCGTCCCCATTGATCGGGCATTTGGCTCTGTTGAAGGCGCTGAGCTGATTCCTACTGATCCATTGCAAGCTGCTTCGGGTGGTGGCCTTGCGCCTGATTATCGGCTGATTTCTCCTGATTTGGGGATCCCTTCGTTCTTTTCCAACCTCCAGGTACTGTGCTGTTTTTAGCTTTATCTTTACGTTGCATGAGCTTTTGTCATTATGCTCATTTGTTCTTCTCATCAGGTTTTGGTGGATGGGATGGCCAGCCAGCTGAGATCGCAGGGTGCTTCCGTTCCAGAAGTGGCTTCGTCTCTTACGTGTTGGAATCCAGTGTCACTTCATCGTCGTGTATCCGAGCTGGAGGCGACTAACACTGGTTAGTACCCTTTTTCTTTTCTTTGCCTTTGTTGTGGACTGTTTTACCTTCTGACCTTATTTTGTTTGATTGCCTCTTGCTAGGAATGACTCGGCAGATTGCGATTCTTGAGGAAAAACATTCTCGAGATCAGGCTGAATTGGCCCGGCGATGCACTGATTTTGAGGAAAAATACTCTCAAAGTCAGATTGAGTTGAGTCAGGTCTCTGCTGCCTTAGATGATGCCAATGCACTGAGTTCCTCTCTTCACGCTCAGCTCGACTCTGAAAAGGTGATACACGAAACTGTGCTTTGCCTTGCTGTGCTCCTATTACTTGCTTGGTTTTTTGAAGAAACCGACTTGTGCTTGCAGGAAGAAAAACGTATCCTTGCTGCTTCTCGTGACAATCTTGACAGGTTGTATCGAGATTCTAGCAATTCGCTGACCATCTTGGAAAGGAGTCATCGCTTCACCATGGAAGAATTAGACCTCCAACGTCGTAAGCTGCAGGAATCCATGGAGGAGGTAACCCGGCTTAAGCAGTTGATATCAGCGAAAGATGCTACTATCAAAGGGCTCCGAGCTTCCAAAAACTCTATTGCCCAGGAGTTAGAGAGCGCACGACTGGCTGCTAAAACTGCTGAAGAAACTTATGTTACTCTCAAGGCCCAACGCGACAAAGCCCTGGACAAGGCTATTCGGGCGGGACGAATCTTGATGAGGAGACCCGGCGTAGTTATTCCTGAAGACATAAGAGCTGACGTGAACGCCGCCCCTGATTCCTTGAGTCGCCCTTCTTCGTCGGTCGCTCCTGAGAAAGACGCTGCAAAATAGAAAAACATTTTGCGTGCTCCAAACGCGCGGTTTGCATGATTGAATATTTGTTAGAGGACACCAGTTTACCATTCGAATGACATAATTACCCTCTCATTGTATCAGAATTTGTTAGTTAATGAGTTCGGCAGTAATGACGCATGATGATTATGAATTTTGTTTGTGGGATATGGAAGTCATCCCTCGAATTATATAGGCTCGAGCATGTTGTACCGGCCTTAAGTTGCTTCCAACTTAAGTCGATTGCTGCGTTTGTAGGGCATAGTGGTCACCCTAAGTTAAGTACTCGTGAGCATGTTGCTCCGCCTTAAGTCGTTGCCGACTTAAGTCGATTGCTCCGTTAGCAGGGCATAGTGGTCACCCCGAGTTAAGTAAGCGTGAGCATGTTGCACCGCCTTAAGTCGTTGCCAACTTAAGTCGATTGCTCCGTTAGCAGGGCATAGTGGTCACCCCGAGTTAAGTAAGCGTGAGCATGTTGCACCGCCTTAAGTCGTTGCCAACTTAAGTCGATTGCTCCGTTAGCAGGGCATAGTGGTCACCCCGAGTTAAGTAAGCGTGAGCATGTTGCACCGCCTTAAGTCGTTGCCGACTTAAGTCGATTGCTCCGTTAGCAGGGCATAGTGGTCACCCTGAGTTAAGTAAGAATGCAAGTCAGTCGTGAATGAATTGAATATCCTTGAGACCTCTTTTTTATTGATGACATATTTCCACTTTACAGAGTACATCATCATCGTCCCAGCAGTTTTGAGGTACAGCTAGGGATAAAACTTTCTGAGGTGTTCTATGTTCCAGGAGTTCCCAACTTCCGTGCCATCCATCTGAGTGAGGCGATACGATCCGGGCCGAGTGACTTCTGCTACCACGAAAGGTCCTTCCCATAAGGGTGATAACTTGTGTCGTCCCTCCCCCGTTAGAATTCGGCGGAGGACGAGATCTCCTACTGAGAAGAATCATTGTCGCACAGCCTTGTCGTGATAACGCCTTAGAGTCTGCTGGTACCTTGCTGATTGGATTATTGCGTTTAACCGTTCTTCCTCAAGTATATCTATGTCCTCCAGCCTGGTGGTCTCAGCTTCTGCTATGCTTTCAAAGATCAGCCTTGGCGCCCCAAACTTGAGATCAGCAGGTAGCACTGCTTCCGACCCATAGACCATGAAGAAAGGAGTGTTTCCATGCAAAGCTCGACTAGGTTGGGTTCTTAGGCTCCAAACAACATAGGGTAATTCCCTTATCCACTTTCCTGCGAATTTTTCATTCTTATCAAAGACCTTTTTCTTGAGTGCATCCAATATCATCCCGTTGGCTCGCTCAACTTGCCTGTTGGCTCTTGGATGGGCTACAGATGCATACTTGATCTGAATGCCCTTTTGCTCGCAGAAGTCAAAGAATCCTGAACTCGTGAAGTTGGATCCTAAATCAGTTATGATGTTGTTTGGTATCCCGAATCTGAATATTATGTCTTGTATGAATTCCACGGCCTTAGCAGAGGTTAGGGAGGCAATGGGCTTGAACTCTATCCATTTAGTGAATTTGTCGATTGCTACCAATACATGAGTGTATCCCCCTTGAGCTTTCTTGAAAGGTCCAATCATATCCAGTCCCCAGCATGCAAAAGGCCAAGTTACTGGTATGGTCTGCAGTTGCTGTGCTGGCAGGTGTTGTTGCTTTGACAAGTATTGGCAGGCTTCGCACCTCTGAACTAACTCGGCTGCATCGTTCTTTGCGGTTGGCCAATAGAATCCTGACCTGAAGACCTTCCCGACTAGTGTTCTGGAGGCTGCATGTATTCCACACTGCCCAGCATGGACTTCCTCCAGAAGTTGCTTTCCAGTGGATGGGAGAATGCACTTCATGAAGACGCCTGATGCACCCCTTCTGTATAATGTCTCCCCAATAAGTGTATAGTGAGCCGACTGTCTTGCAATGCGCTCTGCCAAATTTTTATCATCTGGTTCCTCTTCATTCTTTATATACTTAATGATCGGCCTCCTCCAGTCATCAGGGTCTGACTCGGTTTGATCTATGACGTTGCACTCTCCTGTTTGATCCATTGAGATACTTGGCTGCAGAATTTCTTGCACGAAAACCCCGGATGGGACCTGAGTTCGACCGGACCCCAGTTTGGACAGTACATCGGCTGCTGTGTTCCGATCTCTTTCTACATGATGAAATTCCAGGCCCTCGAATTTATCTTCCAGCTTTCGGACGGCAGTGCAATATTTTCCCATTGAATCGCTCGAGCAATCCCACTCCTTGTTTATCTGACTGATGACTACCAGAGAGTCTCCGTATACCATTAATCTTTTGATACCCAACGATATGGCAATGTTCAATCCATGGATCAAAGCTTCATACTCGGCTGCATTGTTGGAGGCTGGGAATAGCAACTGGAGGGCGTACTTGAGGTGTTCGCCTCCAGGCGCAGTGAAGAGAATCCCCGCTCCTGCTCCCTGCAGCTTTAGTGAGCCATCAAAATACATTCGCCATACTTCTGCAGTCTCCGGGTTGTCTGGCAATTGTTGTTCAGTCCACTCCGATACGAAATCAACCAGTGCTTGAGTTTTGATGGCGGTGCGAGGTCGGAACTCGATGTCATGAGATCCCAGCTCGCAAGCCCACTTGGCTATTCGACCGATGGCTTCCTTGTTGTGAAGAATATCCCCTATTGGAAAACTTGTGACTACTATGACTTTGTGGTCGTCGAAGTAGTGACGCAGCTTGCGGGCGGTTAGAAGTACTGCATACAATAGCTTCTGAACTTGAGGGTACTTTTTCTTTGAGGGGCCGAGGACTTCACTAATGAAGTAGACAGGATGTTGTATTGGATAGGCATGCCCTTCTTCTACTCGCTCGACTACTAACGCGGTGCTTACCACGTGAGTCGTGCAAGAGATATACAGTAGCAAATCTTCAGCTGGTTGAGTTGACGTAGCTCGCCGAGGTGGTTTCAGTACTGGTGGTGTTGTCAAGAATTTTTTCAGAGCATCTAGAGCTTCTTGCGCTTCTGAAGTCCACTGGAATTTATCCACCTTCTTGAGTAACTTGTAAAACGGCAGACCTTTTTCTCCCAGCCTGGATATAAATCTGCTTAAAGCTGCCATGCATCCAGTAAGTCGCTGAACCTTCTTCTGCGATCGAGGTGCTTCCATCTTCATGATAGCTTCAATCTTATCTAGATTAGCTTCAATTCCCCGGTGGCTGACAATAAATCCGAGCAACTTTCCGGCTGGTACCCCAAAAACACATTTCTCGGGATTAAGCTTCCATCTATACCGCCTCAGACTGTTGAAAACCAGTTGCAAGTCTTTGATGAAGTCTTCTGAGTCCTGTGTTTTGATTACCACATCATCCACATAGGCTTCCACACGCTTGCCCCAGTGATCTGCTAAGCATGTTTGAATGGCTCTCTGGTAAGTTGCTCCAGCGTTTTTGAGGCCAAACGGCATGGAGGTATAACAGAAAGCACCAAACGGGGTAATGAATGCCGTTTTTTCTTCGTCTTCCTTTGCCAGACTGATCTGATGGTACCCGGAATAGCAATCCAAGAAAGACAGCATAGAACATCCAGCGGTGGAGTCCACCACCTGATCTATCCTTGGGAGCCCAAAAGGATCCTTCGGACAGTGTTTGTTGAGATCAGTATAATCAACACACATGCGCCAATCCACTTTATTCTTTTTGAGTACAAGAACAGGGTTGGCTAACCACTCGGGATGTAATACTTCTCTAATGAATCCAGCTGCGACCAAGCGAGCTAACTCGGCGCGAATGGCCTCTCTCTTGTCAGGCGTGAAACGACGTAATTTTTGCCGAATCGGTCTCGCCTGGGGGAAAACCTTCAATTTGTGCTCGGCCAGTTCTCTTGGGACTCCCGGCATATCCGCAGGTTGCCATGCGAATATATCTCGGTTGTCTTGCAGAAACCGGACGAGCGCGCTTTCCTATTTGTCATCCAAGCTGGAGCTGAAAATTGCCGTCTTGCGCTCATCGGCGAACCCCAGGTTGATTCTCTTGGTTTCTTCAGTCGACCGCATAGAGGTCGCGGTCTGAGCTTCGCTTGCCGGTACTGTGAGGTCCTCCTCAGGCTTAGAGTTCGCCATTGCGGAGGGAGCTGTCGATGGCTTGGCGGTGAGGGCTGCTTGAATAGCCACTCGGAAACATTCTGCGGCGCCTTGGAAGTCGGCGCGCACAGTTATGATCCCTTGCGGCCCTGGCATCTTCAGTATCATGTATGTGTAATGCGGAATGGCCATGAACTTGGCCAATCCAGGCCTCCCGATGATGGCGTTGTACCCGCAGTCGAAGTTCGCCACTTCAAACCTCAGGAACTCGGTTCTGTAGTTCTCCGGAGTTCCGAAGGTGACTGGCATGTAGATGTGGCCCAGCGGGTATTCCCCTTCCGTCGGCACGATGCCGAAGAAAGGAGTGTCCGACTCGTGGAGCTCTTTGAGGTGAACTCCCAAGCCTTGGAGTGTCCGGGGGAAGGTGACGTTGATGCTGCTTCCCCCGTCCACTAACACCTTCTTCACCCGGCTCTCTCGGATCACCGGATCGACGAGAAGCGGGTACTTTCCCGGGTGGTCGAAGTTGAGCCATTGATCTGCCCGAGTGAAGGTGATCGGGTGCTCCGACCACCGGTATGGGGCGGGAGGGCCGGTGGTCGCCACCAGTATTTGGCGATCGTTGAGCTTTTGCTGTCTTCTGCTCTCCTGCGATCCGTGTCCGCCGAAGATGACGTTGACCTCCCTGTCAACGCGTGGAAAAGCTCCTCCTCCTCCTCCCTCCTCCTGCCGATGGGGTTGTCGTGGTTCATCTGGTCCTCCCCTCGGCGGAGGAGGAGGTAGAGGTTGGAAGGGTCGGCCGTGTCCGATGGAGTGCTTGAAGTCTCGGCAATTACGAAGAGTGTGGCGCATGTCCTTGTGGTACGGGCACTGGGCGTCGAGGATGTCGTCCAGCGTTCGTTCGCCTCCACGAGGTCCTCCTCGAGCGCGAGAGGCAGGTGGTCCGGCAGCGTGCACTTCTTCGCGAGGCCTCTTCTCCCATCGCTTGTCGGGTTGTTGGTTTGTGTCGCGTCGCGGTGCTGCTGGTGCGGGCTTTGCTCCTCCAATGAGGTCCTGGGCTCGCTCGTCGGCGGTGATGTAGAGGTCGGCTTCCCAGAACAACTCCTCGGAGGTGGTCGGCGCCTTCTGTAGTATGGCTCGGACGAAAGCCGAGTCATTGGATCCTCTGTAGAAGTCCTCGATCACGGCCGCCTCCGTGACCTCGGGGATACGATTTCTCATGGTCTGAAACCTTTTAAGGTATGACCGGAGAGCCTCGTTGTCACACCCGGTTTTTAGAAGGTAAACCGAATGCGAACCATGTACGTGCCAGGATCAGTTATTCACGTACACAGCAGTTACATAACATGGACATCATCACACAGTGCTCAAATAGTATTAAAAGGGAAATAATAGTCGATTACATCATACGTCTGAGACGTCCATATAGTTCTTACAATAAATCAAAGTGCGGAAAAGAAACGTAGATAACGCGGCCTTCACAGGCAGCCGACTGGGGGTTGCCGCTAACCCACACCTAGAACTCGTCGTAGTCTTGGAACTCCTGGAAGTCTCCTTCCACAGCTTCATCTTCTCCTGAGCAGTGGTTGCAATGCTGACAACCTGGGGGGGGGGATTGGTGTGTAGAGCAAGGGTGAGTACACATCAACATACTCAGCAAGCATCCCGTTTGGCTGTAGTGGACTAGCTTTATGTGGGGATAAGTCAAGCAGTTGTTTTTAATTGGTCAGGTCATTACTTACTAGTAGAAAGCCAGGTTTTAACATTAACCCAAGTTATTAGCCCAATGTATCCTTTCCAAACGGAAAGAATACCGCTTACCAGCACCATAATCATAGTCAGAATCATCAATCTCATTGCCACCTGTACCAAAATGTCTCTGATCAAGTATCACTAATCTCTGGAGCTCCCTTGGCCGCTCGTAACCGCGAGCACGGCTGATATATCAGTTTCATAACACTCTGCAGAGGTTGTGCACTTTAC
This sequence comes from Zea luxurians, assembly GCA_029449295.1. NCBI lineage: Eukaryota > Viridiplantae > Streptophyta > Magnoliopsida > Poales > Poaceae > Zea > Zea luxurians. The sequence continues at coordinate 113,654,881 of JAOPSE010000006.1, read as the reverse complement.
CCACAAGCCGTGATTCCCTTTCTGCCCGGAGAGAGCTACTCCCCATTGACCACTACCTAGGTGGTCCAGCAGGGCATCACTACGTAGCCTTTACAAAGATTCTCCGAGGCTGTAGCCGCCCGTTAGGTTTCCTAAATGTACCGCACTCCTCCCCAAGGGACAAATCAACCTTGGCAGAGCGAGCCGCATACACCGAGCCCCATTGACGGCACGACGGCGAAGCGAACTACACCCCGGTTCCTCTAATTATTCAGCTAAGGGCGTCCCATTCCACCCTCATGGTTGCACTGTTTTCCCGGGCGGTCATCCATTGAACAGGTCCTTACGGAGAGGCACTCGAGAAACCGCTCGAGTCCCCTTAAATGCCACAAGTATGATCATAAATAAGAAGGGAAAACAGCGTATCATGGATAATCACATCATGTTCATTGATTAGAGTTGAGCAATAGCATCAGACTAAGCAGTAATAATTCGACCCAAGTAGGTAAACAAGGACATGAATAACAAAAGCTAGTCAATCCTTAGGTATAAATGTGTAATGCGGGAGGTGAATTAAAGAATGAATAGGACAGAAATAGGTCAAAGGACACTTGCCTCCACCAACCGACTGCTGCTCAGGGGCTTCTCCTGCGAATTCCTCGGGCTCTTCGACCGGATCATTTTCTATGCGAGCGCAAACATACATACATCCACATATTTAATACAAAAGAACAGTACACCATACAAGGGAACAAATAAAGTGAGTATGCATCAAGTATGACATTCGATATCGCATTTGTTATGGTTAGAAAGAAACGGGGAAAGGGTCTCGCAGGGGGGTTAAAGCTTATGCACTAATGATCAGTTACAATTGGTTCTTAACAAAAGAATTCTGTCATATACACTAATGGAAACCTAGTCATTTTTAGTTGATCAACATTGAATGAGATAAACAATTAATTACGTGAATCAACTAGCATAACGGAATTTTAAATTGAGCTTCCTATTTCAATAGCATGAACAATGATTAGCCTACCTGAAATAAAATAACTATGATCACAGAAAGTAAAATAAAATAAAAATAAATAAAAAAAATAAAATAAAAAAAACAGGGGGGGCGGTTGAACCGGCCCTAGGGCGGTTGAACCGGCCGGGGGCAGGGCGGCCGAGCTGGGCGCGGGCGCGGGCGCGGGCAGCCGAGCTGGCGGCCGGGGCGGCCGAACCGGCGGCCAGGACCGGCCGAGCTGGCGGCCAGGGCCGGCCGAGGCGGGGACGCGGCCAGGGGCCAGGCGGGCGGGGCCAGGCGCGGCCAGCGGCCGGCTGGGGCGCGGCTGGGGCGGGCTGGGGCTGGCCGGGGCCAGCTGGGCGGCCGGGGGGCGCCAGGGCGCGGCTGGGCGGCCGGGGAGAGAGGAGGGGAGAGGGGAGAGGGAGGGAGGAGGGAGGAGGGGGCTCACCGGCGATGGGCGGCCGAGGGCGAGGGCGGCCGAGCAGGGGACGGCGGCTAGGGTGGGGGCGGCGCTAGGGCAGGGGGTAGAGGGTGGCGGCTAGGGTGGGGAGGGAGAAAATGAGAGGGAGGGAGAGAGGATTGGGGAAAAGGGGAGGTGGGGGGCGGTTGGGCCTATTGGGTCCAAAGGGGGGCGCGCGGGGGGCGGCTGGGCCGGCCAGGGGCCCACGGCGCGGGAGAGAGAAAGGGGAAGAGGGAGAGAGAAAGAAAGAAAGAGAAAAAGAAAAAGATTATCTCCTTTTCGAAATTCGTTTTTCCTAGATGAATGCATTCACGTTCTCAATCAATCCAAAAGAATGCACGGTTCGGCATGGTGCATCAAACAACATAAAGTATTTAGGGTTTTCTTTACACGGGAATTCCAAACTGAATCCCGCTAAAACTTTGGAAAAGGTCAAGGTCTAGCGAGGGAAAAAAGAAAAAGAAAAGGTAACGCCCGAATTTGGCGAGTAAAGAAAAGAAAAAATTCAACTGCAAAATTCGGGGCGTTACAAACCTATCCCCCTTAAAAGAATCTCGCCCTCGAGATTCAGGGCTGGCTAGCAAAGAGCTCTGGGTACTTAGCCATCAAATCATCTTCACGCTCCCAGGTTGCTTCTTCCTCAGAGTGGTGATTCCACCTGACTTTGCACATTCTGATGGTCTTCCTTCGGGTGACTCTGTCTGCAATCTCAAGGATCTGAGCTGGCTTCTCAACATAGGTCAAGTCTTCCTGGACTTCAAGACCTTCCACTGGCAACTGCTCTTCTGGCACACGCAAGCACTTCTTCAACTGAGACACATGAAAGACATCATGTACAGCTGACAAATTCTCTGGCAGACTGAGCTGATAGGCCACTTCTCCACGCTTTGAGAGGATCTGGTACGGACCAATGTAGCGGGGTGCTAGCTTGCCTTTCACTCCGAATCTTCTGACTCCTCTGATCGGTGACACTTTCAGATAGACAAAGTCTCCGACTTCGAAACTCAGCTCTCTTCTTCTTGTGTCTGCATAGCTTCGCTGCCTCGATTGCGCTATCTTCAGATTCTCTCGAACCATCTTGATGTTCTCTTCGGCTTCAAGCAAAATATCTGGCCCAAACACTTGCTTTTCTCCAGGCTGATCCCATTGCAACGGAGTTCTGCAACTCCTTCCATAAAGCGCTTGGAATGGTGACATCTTCAAACTGGCCTGGTAACTGTTGTTATAGGAAAACTCTGCATAAGGCAATCGCTTGTCCCATCCGGACTGATCTTGCAGCGCACAGGCTCTCAACATGTCTTCAAGAATTTGATTGGTCCTTTCAGTCTGACCATCTGTCTGCGGGTGATATGCTGAACTGAAATTCAGATGTGTGCCCAAGGCTTCATGCAACTGCTGCCAGAAATGAGAGGTGAACTGCGTTCCTCTGTCTGACACTATCTTCTTTGGCACACCATGAAGACAAACGATCCGAGACATATACAACTCTGCCAATACTGCACTGTTGTAGCTGGTCTTGACAGGTATGAAGTGGGCTGACTTGGTCAAACGGTCCACTACTACCCAAATAGAATCATAGCCGGCTCGAGTGCGAGGCAATCCGACTATGAAATCCATGCCGATTTCATCCCATTTCCACTGAGGGATCTGCAACGGTTGCAACAATCCAGCAGGTCTCTGGTGCTCTGCCTTAATTCTTCGACAACTATCGCACATAGCCACATTCTCTGCAATTTCCCTCTTCATTCCGTACCACCAGAATTTCTTCTTCAGATCCTGATACATCTTCTCACTACCAGGGTGAATCGAATAAGCTGTCTCATGAGCTTCCTTGAGAATCAACTCCCGAATAGACTGGACATTGGGAACACACAAGCGGTCTTTGAACCATATCACGCCTTCTGCATCTTCTCGAAAATCTTTGCCTCTGCCATCTAGAATCAGTCGCCGAATCTCACTGATCTTCTCATCATTCTTCTGCGCTTCTTTGATTTCGCGCTCCAAGGTAGGTTCCAATTCAACTGTGACTCCTCGCGAATTGTTCAGAAATCCGAGACTCAACCTGTCGAACTCCTTGGCCAACTCATAAGGCATCGGACGAGCGACCATCAAATTGACTTGACTCTTTCTGCTCAAAGCATCCGCCACTACGTTTGCTTTGCCTGGATGGTAATGGATCTCCAACTCATAGTCTTTGATCAACTCTAACCATCTTCTTTGCCTCATGTTCAACTCTGACTGAGTGAATATGTACTTCAGACTCTTGTGGTCTGTGTAAACATCGCATTTCTGTCCATACAGATAGTGCCTCCATGTCTTCAGTGCGTGAACCACTGCTGCCAACTCTAGATCATGGATTGGGTAATTCTTCTCATGAACCTTCAGCTGTCGGGACGAGTAAGCCACAACTCTTCCCTCTTGCATCAATACGCATCCCAAACCTGTGTAACAAGCATCACAATACACCGAGAAGGGCTTGTGCACATCAGGCAAGACTAGGACAGGCGCTGTTGTCAATTTCTCTTTCAGCGCTTCAAAGGCTTCTTGGCATTTCTGGGTCCACTTGAACTCAACCTTGTTGCCTAGCAACGCTGTCATTGGTTTCGCAATCTTCGAAAATCCTTCAATGAATCGCCGATAATATCCGGCCATTCCAATGAAGCTCTTGATTCCTCGAGCATCTGTTGGCGCTTTCCAGTTCAAAATGTCTGCCACTTTCTTCGGATCCACAGCCAATCCTTCCTTGTTGATTATGTGACCCAAGAACAGGACTTCACTGATCCAGAACTCACACTTGCTCAACTTTGCATACAACTGGTGCTCTCGCAATCTCTGCAATACCATCCTCAAATGATCTGCATGTTCTTCTTCGCTTTGAGAATAAATCAGAATGTCATCGATGAATACCACCACAAACTTATCGAGATAATCCATGAATACACTATTCATCAAGTTCATAAAGAACGCTGGTGCATTGGTCAAACCAAAAGACATCACTGCGAACTCATACAAACCATACTTGGTAATGAATGCCGTCTTCGGAATGTCCGAAGGTCGGATCCTGAGCTGATGATAACCTGACCTCAGATCAATCTTGGAGAACACACTGGCTCCTCTCAACTGGTCGAACAAATCTTCTATTCTGGGCAAAGGATATTTGTTCTTGATCGTGACTTCATTCAAAGCTCGATAATCGATACACATCCTCTTGGTGCCATCTTTCTTCTCCACAAACAGGACAGGGGCGGCCCAAGGCGAGGTGCTTGGCCGGATGTAACCTTTCTCTGACAGCTCATCAATCTGCTTCTTAAGCTCAACCAACTCTGGTCCAGATATTCTGTAAGCTCTCTTAAAGATAGGGGCGGTTCCAGGAAGAAGCTCTATGGCAAACTCAACTTTCCGCTCTGGTGGCATACCCGGTAAGTCCTTTGGAAACACATCTGGGAATTCAGACACAACCTTGATACTCTCAATCGGGTCTGCTTCACTGCTATCGACAGCCATCTGATAACAACTTCCTTTCTTCGGCTCAGGCGGGACTAACTCGGTCACCACTTCCTCTCCTAGTGGGGACACCAACTTGATTGTCCTTTTATCACAACTGATAACTGCCTGATACTTATCTAGCCAATTCATCCCTAGGATGACATCTATTCCCTGAGTACCCATTACTATAAGGTTAGCGGGAAACGCTATCCCCCTTATTTTCACACTTACATTCAAACATATGCTATCAGCTCGAATTCTACCACCAGCTGAGTCAATTTGAATGGGGGTTGACATGGCAGTAATTGGAAGATTATGTGCTTCTACCCATGATGCAGTAATGAAAGAATGCGTTGCTCCAGTATCAAATAACACTTCTGCAATATGGGAGTCGACTGGGAACATACCTACTGTCATGCCGGGAGTCTCCTGAACTGCTTCAGCCTCCAAGTGGTTCAGTCTTCCATGATTGTAACGCTGCTGAGGGCGGTTGCCTGCTCCAGGCTGAGACACATTCTGCTTTGCTGGGGCATTGGGGCCTGACTGCTGCTGGGCTGCCTTCTTCGGACATTGCATCACCCAATGGCCTTGCTCTCCACAGTGGAAACATGCTCTATTTCCAACCTGAGCTGGTGCTGCCTGATTGTTCTGCTGGTTTGCTGGGGCAGGAAGACGAGGTGTCTGCTGATTCTGCCTCTGAAACTGACCTCCTGACTGATTGCTCTGACGGTTCTGGTACTGATGCTGAGGGTATTGCCTTTGGAACTGCTGATACTGCTGACGCTGCTGATGCTGCTGATGCTGCTGAGGTGGACGCTGGTTCTGCCTGAACTGCTGAGGTTGATTGCCTGAAAAACGGGGACGGCTGCTGCTTCCAGGCTGGGGTCCACTGATCTTGCGCTTACGATCCTCCATCTCCTTACGCTTCCTTTCTGTCATGATTGCTCTGTCAATCAAGTGCTGGAATGTCGGGAAGGTGTGATTCATCAGTTGGTACTGCAGAGGGTCAACCAAGCCTCTCAAGAAACGGTACTGTCGCTTGGCGTCGGTGTTGACATCCTCAGGGGCATAGCGAGACAACTGCAGAAACCTGTCTCGATACTCACTGACAGATGATGACCCTTGCTTAAGGGCCAGGAACTCCTCCTTCTTCACTGTCATCAGACCTGCAGGCACATGGTACTGACGAAAGCTACCTCTGAACTCTTCCCAGGTGATGGCATCGGGGTTGGCATGGGTGGCGAGGTAAGACTCCCACCATGATTGGGCTGCTCCTCTCAACAGACGGGGACCATACAAGACTTTCTCCCTGTCATCACACTGAGCGGTATGCAACTCCCGCTCCACAGTGCGCAGCCAATCTTCAGCATCCATGGGGTCAGAAGAGTGAGCGAACGTTGGGGGATGACCTCTCATGAATTCAGCACGCTTGTCTCTGGGCATCTGAGGCATCTGAGGCTGGGGTGGTGCTTGCTGCTGATGCTGCTGAATGGCGGCCAGAGTCTGACCGATAGCCTGAACTGCCTGAGTCTGCATCAGAAACATCTGCTCGATGGACATCGGGGACGGGGGCGGCAGCTGCTGCTGCTGGGGCGCCTCATCTTGCTGACCGGCTTGCTCCTGCTGAGCATGCCTTCCTCCTCTGCGCCTGTTCTCTGACATCTGCAGAACGCAACCACACATCAGAACTGATCTGGCAAATCTTGCAGCATAAGAAAAGAGTATAGAATTCTCCAACAGCACTGAACAGATGAGCATCTTCACTGATCTCCATCGCAGACCACACAACTTCTCAGATAAAGAGGAAAGTAGAATAAAGGTTTTCCCAACTATATAACTAACTCCATTAACATAATGTGTAAACCAAAATGCAGGGGATACCCACACTCTGGTGACAATCATTACAAAGATCCAAACCAAACATAGTTCATCATGACAAACATAAATGCACAGGATATAGCAAACTACCCTGTCTAACTAAGACTAACTAAAACCGAGACTAACGCTAAGACTGAAGCTTCTATGTATATATATTTCGTATTAATTACAAGATCCAACTCTAACGATCTATGGTTCTAGATTTATCTTGGTCTTGCAGTCGGGATTGCCATAAGACTGGAGTCCACGCCGAGGTGAGCGGTACGGGTGCTGAGTCCCGACGGGGGCGGGGGAACCATCATCCAAGTGACGACGTTCCGCGCGCTCAGCCCGCAGCAGGGCGATCTCAGCACGAGCCCTACTCAGCTCGTCTAATGCATGGTCCAGCTCCGTGTTTAGCACGGCGGCTAGGTTGACTGTGCTGCTCAACCTAGGATTGTCCTCACCAGCAGGTGAAACAATCACGCCTCCTGTGCTGCCAGATGGACGGCGGGGGTAATACTTCAGGTCGAGACCGTCAGCTACCCCACCGAGAACCGAGCAGTAGTGCGAAAGCGCACGCCATGCAGCATCCTGCATGGCTGCCTCAGCTGAGTCCCGCTCAGAGATAGAATAGTGCTCTGAGCAAGCCTCCGCGCCCTGGAGACTGTTCTCCGGACGGCGCACCAAACAGGTCGCCTCCCAGCGGTCCGGGTAGACCCCGCGACTATGCTGGTAGACCACACAGCGATACTCGATGGACCAAGTACGCCGGTCAAGTGCCCGACGTAGCAGGGTGTCGAGCGCGTCGTGGAAGTGACACCCGCGAGCAGCGTCGCGAGTGATGGGTCGAGCAACCCATCCTTCCAGCTCATGGTCAGCAGAGAAGTCGATGTCGTGGCTCAAGCTGTCGTCGCCACCTCCGTCGTCTGGGTCTCCTCCAGCAGCTACTCCAGAAGCTGGGACGCCCAATGGTGGTGCAGGGGGCGCCTCCAGGGGAAGCACAGGAGAGCAGCTCCTCACAGACTCTATCTCCTGCTGGAGCGAGAAAGAAGAGCCCTGCCGCTCCTGTCGTCGACGTTCCTGCTCCTCATGCAGGCGGTGGTGCAGTCTCTCCAAGTGGCTGGACTGTCCGGCCACGGGACGGCGAAGCGGACGCTCAGCAAGGCGGGAGGGTAAGAAGGGGATGACGGACTTTCGTGCAGTGTGTCTAAGTCGAGCCATCTACAAAAGACATCGCAAGCAAAAGGGTGAGAACAGAATTAATATGACCAGCAAATAATGAATCATAAATAAATGAAGGATCAGAATAAAACATAATTTTCAGCAAGGTATAATATATAGTAGAACATAGGTTTGGTCAGTAGGACCAACTTTTGAAGGGATATCAAAGTCAAGGCAGGGACAGAGGTCTATAGTCCTTAGAACGACCATTCTACTCTAGGTTAGCGGTCCTACAGTCAGCACGGCTTTGATACCACTTATGTCACACCCGGTTTTTAGAAGGTAAACCGAATGCGAACCATGTACGTGCCAGGATCAGTTATTCACGTACACAGCAGTTACATAACATGGACATCATCACACAGTGCTCAAATAGTATTAAAAGGGAAATAATAGTCGATTACATCATACGTCTGAGACGTCCATATAGTTCTTACAATAAATCAAAGTGCGGAAAAGAAACGTAGATAACGCGGCCTTCACAGGCAGCCGACTGGGGGTTGCCGCTAACCCACACCTAGAACTCGTCGTAGTCTTGGAACTCCTGGAAGTCTCCTTCCACAGCTTCATCTTCTCCTGAGCAGTGGTTGCAATGCTGACAACCTGGGGGGGGGGGGGATTGGTGTGTAGAGCAAGGGTGAGTACACATCAACATACTCAGCAAGCATCCCGTTTGGCTGTAGTGGACTAGCTTTATGTGGGGATAAGTCAAGCAGTTGTTTTTAATTGGTCAGGTCATTACTTACTAGTAGAAAGCCAGGTTTTAACATTAACCCAAGTTATTAGCCCAATGTATCCTTTCCAAACGGAAAGAATACCGCTTACCAGCACCATAATCATAGTCAGAATCATCAATCTCATTGCCACCTGTACCAAAATGTCTCTGATCAAGTATCACTAATCTCTGGAGCTCCCTTGGCCGCTCGTAACCGCGAGCACGGCTGATATATCAGTTTCATAACACTCTGCAGAGGTTGTGCACTTTACCCACAAGCCGTGATTCCCTTTCTGCCCGGAGAGAGCTACTCCCCATTGACCACTACCTAGGTGGTCCAGCAGGGCATCACTACGTAGCCTTTACAAAGATTCCCCGAGGCTGTAGCCGCCCGTTAGGTTTCCTAAATGTACCGCACTCCTCCCCAAGGGACAAATCAACCTTGGCAGAGCGAGCCGCATACACCGAGCCCCATTGACGGCACGACGGCGAAGCGAACTACACCCCGGTTCCTCTAATTATTCAGCTAAGGGCGTCCCATTCCACCCTCATGGTTGCACTGTTTTCCCGGGCGGTCATCCATTGAACAGGTCCTTACGGAGAGGCACTCGAGAAACCGCTCGAGTCCCCTTAAATGCCACAAGTATGATCATAAATAAGAAGGGAAAACAGCGTATCATGGATAATCACATCATGTTCATTGATTAGAGTTGAGCAATAGCATCAGACTAAGCAGTAATAATCCGACCCAAGTAGGTAAACAAGGACATGAATAACAAAAGCTAGTCAATCCTTAGGTATAAATGTGTAATGCGGGAGGTGAATTAAAGAATGAATAGGACAGAAATAGGTCAAAGGACACTTGCCTCCACCAACCGACTGCTGCTCAGGGGCTTCTCCTGCGAATTCCTCGGGCTCTTCGACCGGATCGTTTTCTATGCGAGCGCAAACATACATACATCCACATATTTAATACAAAAGAACAGTACACCATACAAGGGAACAAATAAAGTGAGTATGCATCAAGTATGGCATTCGATATCGCATTTGTTATGGTTAGAAAGAAACGGGGAAAGGGTCTCGCAGGGGGGTTAAAGCTTATGCACTAATGATCAGTTACAATTGGTTCTTAACAAAAGAATTCTGTCATATACACTAATGGAAACCTAGTCATTTTTAGTTGATCAACATTGAATGAGATAAACAATTAATTACGTGAATCAACTAGCATAACGGAATTTTAAATTGAGCTTCCTATTTCAATAGCATGAACAATGATTAGCCTACCTGAAATAAAATAACTATGATCACAGAAAGTAAAATAAAATAAAATAAAAATTAAAAAAAAATAAAATAAAAAAACAGGGGGGCGGTTGAACCGGCCCTAGGGCGGTTGAACCGGCCGGGGGCAGGGCGGCCGAGCTGGGCGCGGGCGCGGGCGCGGGCAGCCGAGCTGGCGGCCGAACCGGCGGCCAGGACCGGCCGAGCTGGCGGCCAGGGCCGGCCGAGGCGGGGACGCGGCCAGGGGCCAGGCGGGCGGGGCCAGGCGCGGCCAGCGGCCGGCTGGGGCGCGGCTGGGGTGGGCTGGGGCTGGCCGGGGCCGGCTGGGCGGCCGGGGGGCGCCAGGGCACGGCTGGGCGGCCGGGGAGAGAGGAGGGGAGAGGGGAGAGGGAGGGAGGAGGGGGGCTCACCGGCGATGGGCGGCCGAGGGCGAGGGCGGCCGAGCAGGGGACGGCGGCTAGGGTGGGGGCGGCGCTAGGGCAGGGGGTAGAGGGTGGCGGCTAGGGTGGGGAGGGAGAAAATGAGAGGGAGGGAGAGAGGATTGGGGAAAAGGGGAGGTGGGGGGCGGTTGGGCCTATTGGGCCCAAAGGGGGGCGCGCGGGGGGCGGCTGGGCCGGCCAGGGGCCCACGGCGCGGGAGAGAGAAAGGGGAAGAGGGAGAGAGAAAGAAAGAAAGAGAAAAAGAAAAAGATTATCTCCTTTTCGAAATTCGTTTTTCCTAGATGAATGCATTCACGTTCTCAATCAATCCAAAAGAATGCACGGTTCGGCATGGTGCATCAAACAACATAAAGTATTTAGGGTTTTCTTTACACGGGAATTCCAAACTGAATCCCGCTAAAACTTTGGAAAAGGTCAAGGTCTAGCGAGGGAAAAAAAGAAAAAGAAAAGGTAACGCCCGAATTTGGCGAGTAAAGAAAAGAAAAAATTCAACTGCAAAATTCGGGGCGTTACCCCCCCGGCGCTTGATGGATTTGAGGTCCCACGGTTGCGCCGGCTTGTCGGAGAGGGATTGGAAGTTGGCGATGAAGCGTCGACTGAAGTCGCCCCAGACGTCGATGTAGTGTCGGGGTAGGTGTCGCAGCCATTGCAGCGCGTCTTGCCCAAGGACAATGGGTAAGTACGCGGTCATCACGTCCTCGGACGCCCCGGCGGCTCGAGCAGCGGTGGTGTAGACGGCTAGCCAACCCCATGGATCCTGCTTAGGTTCATATTTGTCAACGTTGGATACCTTGAAGTTGGGAGGCCATTGGATGGCCCTAAGGCGCGGAGTAAGAGCGGACACTCCGCATGTGTCCTCCTGTCGTCGGGGACGATGTCTGTCCCGGGGAGGGGAGTTGTGATTGTGGTTCCTCGACCGCCCCCGGGTGATTCCGCTAGTTGAGGCCGTCGCTGACTCAGTTCTGGTAGCCTGGCTCTGGGTCGGGACGCCGTGATCCCGGTCATACTCCTCCCGACGGCGGATCTCGTTCTCATGCCGCCGCTCGCGTGAAGCATTGATGGAGCTTCGCGCGTCTCGGCGACTGTTGATGGCGTGTCGTAGGTCGTTCGGCGGGTGAGCAAGCGGTAGAAGGTGGTTGGCCGCCTGGGTGAGCAGTCGTCGGTAGCCATCGGCGTCAGGAGTCCGTGGAAGTCCCTCGGCTATCCGAGCCAGTACTCCTCCAACTTCGCTCGGCGTGTTCATAGCTCGGGCGAAGTCGGGATTCAGGTTGCGCCCAATGAATGGATTCTCTCGACGCTGCCTTGCATCCTGTTCAGCCTGTTCCTGAGCTCGTCGGTGATCACGTCGTCGGGAGTTCCTTCGTTCTCTGAAGATGCGTTCTTCCGGAGTTTCTCCTACCTCCGAGACCTCGTCTCGCGAGACAGGCTGTTCCGGATTCCGCTCTCCGGCTGCGTGATGTCGTCGAACGTTCCTGCGCCGGTTCCTCCGTCGACGGGACTCTCGTTGAGGCGGCTCCTCCCCGGGTACAGTCGGCTCGTCGTCGGAGATAATGGGCGACTCCACTCTCCCGATGAAGAGGACGTCGGGGTAGAACGGCACTGCTGTGGTGGTGATCTCCTTCCCGTCCCCCTTTGAGGCATGAGGGACGGAAAGAGCAACTTGCTTCCCCCCGGTTACCCTTTTTCTTGCGATCTGTGTCCATTCTTTTGTCGGAGAAGTAGGCAACGGAGTTCTCCGGGTCAGCGAGCCCTCGGCCCCCGGCTTTCCGGAGATGATCCTCATCCGGAGAGCTGGAGGTTGTGCTTCTCCGACATTTTCGGAGTTTGTTGTGGGAGACCTTTTTTCCGGCGGATCTGCGATGCGGTGCAGAATTCCTTCTTCGTCCGCTACAAATGAGATTGTTCCGAAGTGGAGCACGGATCCGGGACGCAGGATGATCTTGCTGTTGAAGGAGATGGCCATTGAGCTAGCTTGGATTGTCGACACACCCCCTACCTGGCGCGCCAGCTGTCGGTGTTTTGGGTCCGACCGCACACCCGGGGTTGCCCCTCAAGGTGTTTTTAGGAGTAGGACGGTGTCGACAACTGTAGCAAAATGGTTCGCGCCGATCGCACGAGAGACAGTGGACAAGTTTTGCAGGTTCGGGCCGCTTAGAGATGCGTAACACCCTACGTCCTGATGAGTATGCTTGGTGGATGTGGCTACAAGAGAGCTCCCTGGATCGAGAATACAGAGAGTTGATGTGGGTGGCTAAGTAAAGAGTCGATCGTTCTGAAGGGGTGCCCCCTAGGCCTTATATACTCGACCGTGGAGCAGTACACGTGGATAAGATAGCAACGAGTAGCTAAAAGATAGTGAACATCTTGAGATTATCCCTACGTAACCCTCGCCGACTTATCCTCGCGTGGCTTCGTTGCATGGAGGCTCCGGCGCGGGAAAGTTGGATCTTTGTTGCAGTCATTCGCTCGACGCTGCGGGCCGTCCGGGCTTGTACCTATCCGGCCCCATGTCGTTCTGCTTTGCTGGCTGTTTCTCCCCAGGCCCACGAAAGAATGACCTTACGATTTATTGGGCCCTTGGGCCTTTCGTGAGGTCCTTTACTCTTTTAGTGGACCCGGGGGATATCTATCCCCCACACCATGCCCGAGGGCGTCTTCGAAAGACAGCTGCTGAGACCCACCGCCCAGCCTGCCGAACTGGGCAAAGGGGGCGAGACTAGCACCTCGAAGCTAGCGGTCCTGGTGGCGTCCTAGAACCCACCAAAGGCTGTGTGTGCTACAGGGGGGCCTGCCAGCCCCTTAGCACCGCAGCCAATATCTCAGAGTGGTCCCGATGCATGGATCTCCGAGATCCGGGACTACCTGAAGGAGAATATCCTTCCAGAAGACCATGTGTCCGCAGAACGCATAGTGCGGTTGGCTAAGCGTTACGTGGTGGTGGAAGGGGATCTCTACCGTCGCGGCGCCAATGGCATTCACATGCGATGCATTACCCAGGAGGAGGGTCGTGAGTTGCTCACGGAGATCCATGGAGGAGAGTGCGGAAGTCATTCATCATCCCACACACTGGTCGGTAAGGCCTTCTGGCATGGCTTTTACTGGCCAACCGCTCTCTAGGATGCAGCTGAGATGGTGAAGTCCTGCAAGGCGTGTCAATTCCACGCAAAACAAACACACACACCAGCTCAGGCCCTGCAAATGATTCCACCCTCTTGGCCATTTGCCGTATGGGGGGTGGATATCATGGGACCATTTCCCAGGGCCGTTGGCGGGTACCGGTACCTCTTCGTCGCCATCGACAAGTTCACTAAGTGGCCAAAGACCACCCCTGTGGTCAACATCATCTAAGGTGCCGCTGTCGCCTTCCTCAAGTCCATCGTCTGTAGATTTGGGGTCCCAAACCGTATCATTACGGACAACGGAACCCAGTTTACAAGTCAGATCTTCCAGGAATATTGCGAGGGCATCGGCACCCAGCTCTGCTTCGCATCCATGGCCCACCCCAGAAGCAATGGACAAGCGGAAAGGGCAAATGCAGAGATACTCAGGGGACTCAAGACGCGCACCTATGACTACTTGAAGAAGCATGGTGCGAATTGGGTCAGTGAGCTCCCATCCGTGCTATGGGGGAACCGAACAAAACCTAGCCGAGCCACCGGGGAGACCCCGTTCTTCCTGGTCTACGGGCCGAAGCCTGTCTTCCCCCGGAAATCATCATGGGCTCCCCTCGGGTCCAGGCTTTCGAGGAATCTATGTAGGGACAGCTGCGGCGTGAAGACATGGACTTCATCGACGAGCGCAGATGGCAAGCAGCCATCTGAAATGCACGGTACAACCAAGCGCTCAGGCGCTAACACCAACGGTTCGTGCATAGTAGGGAGCTCAGGGTCGGGGACCTAGTCCTAAGGCGAGTACTGAACCGAGAAGGGCTCCATAAACTCTCCCCCAGCTGGGAAGGATCCTTCAAGGTGACGGAAGTATGCCGACCCGGGTGTGTCCGCCTCGCCACAACTGAAGGAGAGTCTCTGCCCAATCCCTCGAACATAGAGCACCTCTGTAAGTTCTTCCCATAAAAGCAAAACTGGGGAATGCGGTTTTCTTCCTTTGTAACTAGGTAGCACATATATGTACGCCAGCCCGGTAAGGTCCGCCCTTATAAACCTGGTTCGTTGTTTTACGCTCATGAACACCAAGTTATGAAGAGGAGATTCACCTGACCCCAGATTTTCTATATGGTGGTCTTATTCTGCTTAAGCTTGCAACCATTATTTTTATCTAACCCACCCACACGGACTAGCCTCCCAGTCTAGATCCTACAGGTCCCGTTACATAAGTCAAAGGATGAAGGATACCAGTTAATGGGTCCGATGGGTGCACTACTAAAACTCCCTGGCTAAGACTGCGTGCAGGTCTAGATCCCAATCGAAATACCCTCCTAGGGGCCAGGTCACCAACTCTTTTTTAAATATACTGGCATCCAGCCTCGACAAGTCTAGACCACATTCCAGAGGGGTCAAGTACTAGGGAAGAAGTTGACAACAACGCGCATAGCAAGGGGAAAGTAGCATGCAGATAAGTTGTAATATTGCTTGACAAATAGTACTTAAAAGTATCTTACAAAACCAAATTATGATAAGCCTCTTTCCAGCGGAACCTTTGCTTTCTCTCCGTAGAGTCGACTACTCATCATCAGCGGGATCTCGCTGGACGTGCTTGGCCACCACGTCTACGGCGTCTTGCACGCTCCCCCGGGCGGCGTCTTCAGTATCGGCCACCGGACCGGCGATCACCGGCCCCAAGGAGATGGCCGGGTCATGGCTCCAGAAGCACGTCAGGATGTACTCTATTACCGTCCGGCAGAGTCTGCTGCCCTCAGCCTCCAGGCGGGCGCCAAGGATCTGATCCAGGCGTCGGAGTGCTCAACAGTGGAATCCAGCATCGGGAGCGCGTCGGAAATGGACACCGACTGCTTTGACACTGGGATGGGGCTCACCCCTAGCGGCACCAAAGCCGAGCTTGCCTCGTCGGCCCATGCGGCGATACGCTGGACCCCGATGCGATGCTCCACCCAAAGATCTTCTAGCGCCTTCTTCATCGCTTCTACCGCCTGGGAACCCGGAGCCGCCTGCGCCGTTTGGGCTACCTGCGCCTGCGTCGCCTGGAATCGGCGGACCCGCTCCTCCAGTGTCCGCTCTTTCTCCTCCAGTTTCTTCTCCTTCTCCTCCACCTCGAGCTCGTGCTCGGCCAGCAACTTTTCCCGCCTTTCCCACATCTCCTCCCTCCAGGCGAGGTCCTTCTCCTGTCGGGTGAGATCCGTCGCTCACTCCTCCAGGGAGGCATCCTTCACCTTGAGATTTTCCTCGGCGAGAGAGATGTTGCTAGCCCTGTCATCAAGCTCCTGCTGCAGCTTTTGCAGTGCCGTTTCAGTCGCGGTCTGCTCATCCTGCTGCTTCTCCAGCATCGCATTATAGGCTTTCAATTTCTCATGGAATTCCGTGATGACCGCCCCCCGCTGGTCCAAGTGCTCTTTCTTCTTGACCAGCCTCTTCTCCTCCTGGGTCACCTCCCTCTCCCGCTCGAGCACCTCCTTGAGGTCCTCACGCCCCTGCTCAAGCTTGAATCGCTCCAAAGCAAATTGGTAGGACGCGGCCTTGGTACGTTCCTCCAGCTGGGTGCGCCAATCGCCAAGGCGCTGGTGCTCAGTCTCGAGCGCCTCCCACTCCCACAGGATCGCCGCCTCGGTCTCCCGGAGAGCCTGATGAGCGCGGGACAACGCCCGAGGGAGGGGAGGTGGCGCCGTTTCTGGCCCGGTGCCGGTCTGGAGCCGCCGCCTAAGAATAACCTCCGGCTCCTCCGGAACGGGCGGCGGGATGGAATCGGGCGCGCCCCCCGTGGCTTCCACCGTCGCGGACGGCATATTCGACGACATCGCCGCCGCTGTTGGGTCTGCAGTAGCCGTTGGTGATGCTGTTGCTATTGGATCCCCGACTGGAGCTTGGGGCCTGACGGCACTGCCTCGGCAGTGGCAGCTGGAACCTGGGGGCCCGACGACCCTGCCGCGACAGCAGCAGTCGGAACCTAGGGGCCTGACGGTACCGCATTGGCAGTAGCGGGCGGAACCTGGGGGCCCGATGGCGCCGCCTCGACAGTGGCAGGCGGAGGCAGGTCGCCGGCATCGAGGCTAGCAAACACCTGCTGCTGGGAGCCGGACTTACCAGTAGGAGCAACTTTGGAGACAGAGGAAGAAGAGGCCCTGATAAGCAAAGGACAGGTTAATACCTGTCAACATGGTGACTAGACCAATGGGGAAAATGAAAAGGGGTACACTTAGTTGGGGCCCTGGGCCTTCCAGCAACCTTGGAAGCGAGACGCCCGCTGCCCCTATTGTTGTTGCTGCCGTTGATGCTGCTGCCCCTGCGGCGATGGCAAGCCAGATGATGGTGGCGGCGGCGGCGAGACTAATGGTGGTGCCGGTGGAGGACTGACGCGCCTCTGCGAGCCCTGGGCTAGGGAGCCAGCCTCCTCGACCCCGCTAGCTGTCCTCTGGCGCTTCTGGGGGGAGGTCCGAATCAAGGGGCAGATCTGTGACGAAAGACCCGTCGACGCGACGCAGTCGGTGCCGCCTCTCTCCCTCCGACCTCTCGGAATCACCCGAGGCAAAAGAACTGCTCGCAGCCCCCTTGCCCTTGCTCAAGGGGCTGAGGGCCGTAGGGGGAGCTCTGGAGCCGGCATCGGCGGGCCAAGAACCTCCGGCCGGTACCCCAGGGATCTGAATCCCGCGATGGGGATCCTGGCCGCCGGTCTGGCGAACCGCTATGCCACTCTCGTCAAGGGTCGGTAGCCAATCCAAGATCGCTGTCCTTAACCCTTGGTCATCACAAAGCGGATGAATGCCCTCGGGAGGAATTAAGGACTCGGCAACGAAGGACTCACCAGTAATTCCCATCACCAGGAGCTCCAGTTCCTCCCAGGACAGGTCGGTGCTTGGCCCGCGATGGACCCGGCCAAGGTCGTTCGAGCCAGTGAACCTGCAGCTCAGGCGTGCCCTCGCCTGCAGCGGCGCGATCCGACGCTTCAAGAAGTCGCCGACCACGTGCATCGACGTCAAACCACCGGTCGCTAGGGACTCGATCCTGCCCAACACGGGCTCAAACTCCGGTGTCAACGGTGGCTTAGCCCTCCATTGCTTCTTGTCGAGCCTCAGCCCGTCACTCGGTACTGGCGATCACCCATTCGGCCTGCCAGTTTTCCCACCTCGCGCTACTGACTGAGGAGATATAGGCGCCGGCCGAATCCGCCCTCGACTGGAAGTAATACGCACCGAGATGGTCCTTGGCCTTCCCGGACTTCACCAGCACAAAAAAATGGCGGAAGAGAGAGATGCACGGCGCCACCCCCACGAACATCTCGCACAAATGAGCGAAGATGGCCGCCTAAAGGATGGAGTAGGGGTGTGAGGTGCTGGAGCTGGAGACTGAGATCCTCCAACAGTAACATGAAGAAGGGGGAGATCGGCAACGCCAACCCGCACAAAAGGTAGGAGACAAAGAGCACAAACTCCATGGCGGCGACATCACCAAGGGGGGTAGCGCCGGCCAGGATCCTCCAGGCGTGCGACGGAGCACTCCATCCGAGCAGGCGGCGCAGCGTGTCGAGCCTCCTCTCGGTCTGGTAACGCTCGGGATGAACCAGTGAAGCCATGGCTACTACAATGGCGAAAAGCAGAAAAATGCGAGTGCAACAAAGGCGCAGAGGACTCGGAGGGGAAAGGACGCAGCAGTTGAAGAAAGTGCGAAAGCATAACTGCTGGCCGCGGGATGAGTCCCCTTTTTCAAAGAAGGCTCTCCCGCTCGCGCCCCAATCCCATCCAACGCGCACCTAGTGCTCGCAGTGATCTAGTCCCTAACATGGGGGCCCAGGTCCACATGTCACGCACCTGGGGAACCGGCCTCCGAGTGCGTAGAAGACGGACCGTTCCCCCGGCAGCAAACCGTCACGCACGGCCGCACGTCGCCTAGAGGCCGCTGAAGGATATTTTTAACTTAGGCGGCGGCAATAATACGCCCCACGCGTGGCCCGACGAAACCGCTGGGCATGGGGGCCACGTACCTGCCAGCTGCGGGGAAAAACGTGGCAGACGGCATGACCAAAGGCGGGTTGGCGGTGGCTATGTCAGCAAATGCCCGAAAATGGCACGCCAATCAGGTTTTGGCCCCACCTGCAGGCTCGTATCCTCCCCTGAGGTGGGCCCAGGGGCCACTGTCGGTACCCTGAAACAGGGGTACCCCTTGCTACAGAATGAAGACGTTATACCCGCGCAGTTACCTCTAGTTGCATGGCGAACAACTCTCTGCCCCACCACGTGGACGGCTCCGGGGTCGCCACGTGGCCAGGGAAGGAGACGTACCCCAAGAAGCCAACAGGGGGTCCGGACCCCCATGGGGAAAGGGCCGGACCCCTGTACATGAAGAACGGACCCTCGAGGCAAGGTCCAGGACCCCCGCGAGTGCGACCTGGACCTCCGGGACGGGACCCGGACCCCTCTGCGTAGGGACCGGACTACCCATAGCTGGGTCCCGGGACTCTAGGGCAGAGAGTACCCAACCCTTGCTCAGACAGGGGTCCGGTGCCGACATGTGTCTAGGCCCAGTCTGGTGTGGACCTGTCCGCATAACGCTACTGCTCCCTGCCCAGGCGGGGACCCGATGCTGCCACATGGCCTACCCCGCGTGACGTAAGCCTGCGGGCGGAGCGTGACGTAAGGCCTCTGGGCCGCGCTGCCTCTGCATTTATTGCAGAGAAGACGCGCCGCCTGTCTATCCCGCTGACAGGCGATGTGCCCCTTCAGCATTTAATGTGTCTTGTCTACTCAGCTGTCAGGCAGCGACCAGGCCATCCTGCAGGCGGCGTGCCTGTCTATTCCCGTTGGCTGACAATACGTCTGTGCTGCTGCATGTGTCGTATTCATCATGACTCGCGCGTTACCGAGGACGATGCCGCGAGATATCAATACTGTATGCACTACGGATGTTATGGCACTCGGAGATCACCCTGGTGTAGCAAGCAGTAGTTCTTTCCTTCTAATTTGTCTCTGGGCCCACGTGTCGGGGCTCAGTGTCATTGTATGTGCTTCCCTTTGAACTATAAAAGGGAGGGCACACTGCGATTCTAGGCTTCTCAGGCTGAAGCTTCCACAACAATCCAACACACAGTAGAGTAGGGTATTACGCTCCGGCGGCCCGAACCACTCTAAATCCTTGCGTGTTCATGTGCTTGATGATCGCTTAGCAAGACAGGCAAAACGTTCAAACCCCTTCCTCATCTTAGGATATAGGGCGGGTGCACTCCGCCACCCGGCCGGAGAATTCCCTCTCCGACATGCTATTTTTAGAGTTAGTTTGGAAACTTAAATCCCCTCCGAGATTCTCAAAGATTAAGTGAGAAATTAGCTTATTGTTCTCTCAATCTCTAGAAATTTAGAAAAAGATTTAAATTTCTAAACTAGCCTTTAACAATTTTTTTCCGCGAACACCAACTGGTCACGTTCTCCCCACTAATTCGGCCGGCAGGATCCCCAAATTTCTTGCCACGTACGTCTGCATCCCCACCAAAGTTGCCTATAAATACCCCTCTGGGTGCTCACTCCTGCAACTCACCAAACAAACACTCGAGCTAAGCTCAGCCTCACACAGCCTCTCCTCTCGAGCTAGAGTGCTACTAGCTTAGAAGAAGCAGCAGCTTACAGCTGAAGCTGCAGCAATGGCGAAATCTTACACCTTACTGTTCGTCGCACTGGTCGTTCTGGCCCTTCTAGTGAGCCCCATTGCTTGCTCCCGCAAGCTCGCCAAGCCGAACAAGCCCAAGCCGACCCACAAGCCGGCGGCCAGGGTCACGCCCGGCAGCAACCACACCGGTATCCCCGCAGTGTCCGCCGCCTACGGCTCCGGCGGCTGGTTGTCTGCCGGCGCGACGTACTACGGCGCCCCAAACGGCGACGGCAGTGACGGTTAGTGCGGTCGCTTTTAGTACTTTCACTCTGGCCGTTAGTGTGCACCTTTGCACTGCACGGCATGTTGTTGTGCCGCTGCACTGACCGAGCTCGAAATTGACATGGTTTTGGATGAAAACGCATGTGCAGGCGGTGCGTGCGGGTACCAGACCGCCGTCGGGCAGCGCCCCTTCTCGTCGATGATCGCCGCCGGCAGCCCGTCCCTGTTCAAGGGAGGCAAGGGCTGCGGCGCCTGCTACGAGGTCAGTCGCATTTGCGGCAGAGTTCGCGCGGTGGTCACACACCGCACCCCTTTAGCTAGCAAGTGTGCCTCCATTAATGGCGTAGAGAGAGTGGTCGGCGGCACTGGGTAACTGAATGTGTGCATGTGCCGCGCGTAACGCAGGTTAAATGCGACAGCAACCCGGCATGCTCCGGCCAGCCGGCCACCGTGGTCATCACCGACGAGTGCCCCGGCGGTGTCTGCCTCGCAGAGGCGGCTCACTTCGACATGAGCGGCACCTCCATGGGCGCCATGGCGAAGCCCGGCATGGCCGACAGGCTTCGCGCCGCCGGCATCCTCAAGATCCAGTACAAGAGGTATAATATGCTGCGCTATATACTTACTGGAACGTCGTTCAGAGCTTTGTCCAGTCAAACGGCGCGTGAATCTCGGCGGTAAACTCTGCCGTCTCGTCCGTCGCAGGGTGCCGTGCAAGTACAGCGGCGTGAACATCGCCTTCCGGGTGGACCAGGGATCCAACCCGTTCTACTTGGAGGTGCTCATCGAGTTCGAGGACGGCGACGGCGACCTCAGCGCCGTCCACCTCATGGAGGCCGGGTGCGGCACGTGGACCCCGATGGTGCAGAACTGGGGCGCGCTCTGGCGCTACAACTCCAACACCGGCAAGGCGCTGAAGGCGCCCTTCTCGCTCCGGCTGACCTCCGACTCCGGCAGGGTGCTCGTCGCCAACAACGTCATCCCCGCCGGCTGGAACCCCGGGGCCACGTACCGCTCCTTGGTGAACTACTCCTGATTGATGAACTGCGGCGGCGGCGGTTCGGTTCTCCGCGCCCCATTGCATGCGCTTGGCTGGATTATTATGCGTGGCCAAGAAGTGCTTTGCAGGGTGCGTGGTGTTTAAGGAACGAGCTAGTCTCGAGTTTGTTTTCTGAGAAGAAGAAGAAAAAAAATGTCTGTTCGGGTGTCCGCGAGAGGCGGTGGAAGAAGAAGAGGAGGAGGAGGACAAGAAGGTTAAGGAGCCGTGTGTTCTTCACTCCCTCCACGGTCTCTGCAGTCACCTAGTGATGTGTGTAGTGGTCGGTGTGGGTTTCTTTTTCGTTGTGTGATGGCTCAGGAGTCTGTGTGTGTGTGCGCGCGCGCGTAGTTTTCTGTACCACGCAATCCTTTCAGAGAATTGGAATCCTGCTTTCTTGTTTCACCATGAGCGCACTCCAAATAATCTCCAATGACTACTGAACCAGCACCAGCTAGCTGCATACTAGCTCTACTCTTGGGAAAACTGAATCGTTGGAGACAAGAAACGTATAGTCTGCCACTGCCATGTATGTACTCCGATTATTTGGTAATCTGACGGTCTGACCCGCCAAGTTTGCAGGTGCAATAGACTGACTGCACCAGTTTTCCCCTGAACTTGCTAACTGAAGCACCAGGTTTCGTTCACAAAACGGCACTGTATATCTGATACTCACTAGTTAATTTTTAAACTAAAACACAACAAATAAAAAAGAACAGGGAGAGAGCATAACCTATAAATTAATTAACCATGCTCAAGATCCATTCCTAGTTGCAATACTCACTTGTCACCGCACTGACCATTTTCGGGCGATGGCACATGCGTTTATCATAGACCAATAAGCATACAAAAAACGCAGGCGCCTGGTACTACAAAGGCGTATTCTACTCAACTATTGCAGGACTGGTTTTTTCTAGAGATGTTATGCTAGTAGAGCTTCCGCCCGTGTTCGCCTTTAGTCCCTTATGAACTGGAATACTGATGGATGAAGCTGATCAATCAGTGTGCCACAAGGCGTGGAGCTGATAAACCGAGGCCTATCCACGTGCCCGTGCGGGCCGGGGACAACACACACTCACACACCACACGAGTAGTTGGGTTGTCCAGCTTATGCTCGTGAGATAATTCAGGTGGGTGTTCTGTCCTTTATGGCAAGTTTACAACTCTATTTTTCAAATAGATTTTCATTTTCCTAAGAAAAAAAAAGAGGTTGCCAAACTAGCCCCAGTTTCCGATGGTAAATCTGCTGGTGCTGACGGATTAAAAGCACCCGTTTCCTTGTCTTGCTAACGAGAACTGGCAATGTGCGTCTCTTGCGGTCTTGCCTGTTGCAGAACAGATTGGCTACGCAAAATTAAGCCCTGTGAGTCAGTGTGACGAATCACGAATACGACCCGTGTGGGCGTGTCGATGTCCACGCGGGCGCTGCCTAGTCACTGTCGCGATCTCCCATCCGCCATGTGCTGCGCAAATGCGGATTGACGAGCACGACCAGGAGGAGCCTAATCGCTCCAAAAAATGGTACAGAGCTGTAGTGCAGCAAAACCCGGAGCCCCTGGCCGGCCTCCTGAGTCACTGAGTAGTAGTGAGTACGACGTTCCTCGCCCATCCTCTCACCTGCTTTCCAGAACGAAAGACCCTCTTAAGTTTAGTCCGGGTCACATCAAGCGTTTGACTTTCAAATAGGAGTATGAAATATAGACCCAACCAACTGTACTAGATTCGTCTCACTTTTTAATCTTCGGCTGAGAAATTAGTTTTATAATCCGACTACATTTAATACCCCGAACGGAGGTTCAAACATTCGATGTGATAGGGGCTAAATTTTAGCAGGGGCAAACCAAACACCCCCTTAGTCCAACAACTTCACATCGCTCATTCAGTCCTCGCAGTTGCAGTAATTATATTCTCGGACGCCGGCCCCCGCCGTTCCTTCCAGAACCCGGCAGTTCAAACTCCAAGGCTACAGCTACAGATCTACCACTGCACCGCCGGTGGCAGGAGAGCGGCCCCCGCCGGTCGCAGCCAAACGCCGGCGCAGCGTGACATGGACCGGGACGAAACCCCGCCACTTGTCCGCTAGTTTTTACTCGACTCACATGGGGGGTGGGGCAGGGGCACCGCAATGGCAGGGGAGGGGACGATGGGGGCCAGAGGACAAAAGCCGGAAAAAAGGATCAAAGTCGACTGTTGTTACAGTTATGGGTGGTCCCGGGGGCTCCCGTCGCAACACGTACTAGTGCCTACCACACATGCAGCTCAGCTCCTCCAACCGCCGGCGTTGGCCCACGGGCACCGCGCCGGGCGGCAGAGCGATACAGGATACCGGCGTGCGTGATCGGCCGGGATCGGCGCGCGGTACCCGCCGGTAAATTTAATTGGCGCGCGCCATCGACGTGCGCGTGCGGACACGCCGACGCCGACACTCCAAGAGCACAAGGGGGTAGAGGAGCAGAAGAAAATCGCCCCCGGCATGTGAGCCTGCTCGGAAGAACCTCTGCCGCTGTCTGGGATCTGCTGCTGCCAATCTTTGTCTGCGTCTGGCGTTACGCACATTAGGCGACGCAAATCGCTCCGACACGCTGCCGCGGTTTACAACACGTTCGAGAATTTATTTATTTATCTAACAGCCCTCGCGCCCGCGGTGGCGCGGTTACGGACAACAATATTCAGCGTGCAGTCGTCGGCGTGAATCCTCACGGTCGATGTGGTGCTACTACTCTCTACTGGTCTGCGCAGGTAGATGGATAGACTGGACTGGATGGCGCCAAGTGACATGTTAAGCAAGTTTTGACCGCCGGAATAGCTAACGGCGGGGCCTGGGACTGGGAGTGTGGCGCGCGCATGTGCTGGTCGCTTTCGGCCTCGCATCCGCCGGGATCTGCCCTCACATGCGCGGCGAGGGAACGGCCGGCTTGGCACGGCGATCGCGTCGAGCCGCCATATGCATGCTCCCCACACCGGCCCCAGCTACATCCACGGGCCACGGCCCGCTCGACCGGTTGGTGGCCGCGCGGTTGCTCGCCTCGGTCAGTGACGTTTACACACCAACCGAACGGCTTGGCTTTTTACAGGTCCGTCGGTCTCCGTCCGAGACAGAGGGCGGGGCGCAGAACACGTGCATGCGCTCATCCGTGGCTGCGTCCATCGGCTACTGGAGTTGGAGTAACGCCGTTGCGGGAAATTATTAGCTCGTGGCCCGTGTCTGTAGCACATGGCGATCCCGACGGCGACCAGGTAGCGTCCTTCGATCGGCGTCAGTCGCCCTCGCCATGCAGTGCAGTGCAGTGCAGGTGCGGAGGAGCGTCGTGCACTCGTGCTTCAGTGACATGTGTTTGTCTCTTTCATACCACCGCTCCTTTTCTTTTTTTGTCAGCCAGAGCTCAGACGACGGTCGAGTACTGGAACGGTAACTTTAAAAAAATAGAAGGCAGAGCGCGAATCACGTCCTGAATTTCATATGCGAATCGTGTTTGCACGGCCTGTACTATATGACTGGCGAAATGCATGCATGTTCAGACAGTCAGCCTGCCATAGTGCCATGCGATGGAGTTCACACATTTATTTATATGATAATGTGAAATGACACCTTATTATGACACAAAATATAGTTACAACGTTAACGTTGTGTTTTTTTTTTCAAAAAAAAATGTGTCATGTTTCAGAGACAAATCTAGAACATCACTTGTTTGTGTGAGGAGAGGGAGGAGTGTCATGCTCGAATGATGAGCTTGACTGCTTGAGAGGTATTCGCCGCATCCATCAACGTAGCGATTTCTTAAGCTTGGGCCTGGCATAGGTGCCTGGTATAGGCTGCTTCCCAAGGTTGCAAGCAAACCTGGTCCAGACAGCTCCCCGGTTCGACATGTGTAATTTGTACACTAATCTGGTCTTATGGACTGCACTTTTTTTTTCCAAGACGGATATGGACTACATCAAAAAGTTCTTCAACACTTGAACGCAGATTTGTACACGATGTTAGCTTGTACGTGCTGAACCTCAAGAGCTCCAGTAGTACAATTAATTACCCCGCTCCAGTCTCTGCAATTGAACTCAAGCACTAGCAGTTCCTTGCACTTCTGCCAGAGTTCGAACTATCAAGCCTCCTCCTCGAATTCAAGACCCTGCTCTGTTCTCGTTTTCTCCGAGAGTTGCACATGTCAGCAAGGACTCAGGACTAGGATGTTCTTGTTTTTTTTTTAAAAAAAAACGACTGGGTATGCTCTGCGTTACGGGTGAGCGTCAACATGCACTCTGCAGGCAGTTGGTTGGAGACTTGGACTGGAGCCAGTCCGAATCGTCCGATTGAGTTCTGGAGGCATTCTCAGCCTCAGATCAAGAGCTACAATTTACTACAGTACAACTGTGCAAGTGCCGTTCAAAACATCAGTTTGCACATTCAAAGAGTACAGAAAATTAATGTTTAACCAGTACGTTCAATTTGCCTTTGCTCTGCGGTTAATGACGACAATGGAGATAGCACATAGCCGCAATTCATTTATATGAAAGGATTGCGTGGTACAAAGACACACACACACAGCTTGATACATTGGCATGCGACATCAGTCGCGTCGCGTCTCTCGCAACTACGGGACGACAAAAGAAAAAAAAAACAAAATTACAGAGAAATCAACAGCACGTTCAGACATCACTAGGGGACTGCAGAGACCAGAGACCGTGGAGGGAGAGGGAAGAATTCGATTCGTCAACCTCGTCCTCATCTTCTGACACCGCCTCTCGCAAAAGCCCGGATGCATGCAAGTTTGCAACGCCTCCCGAAGGCCGAAGCACGCCTTCGATCACGCTCCCAGCTAGCTGTAATTTAAGGGTAATAATTCACCAAGGAGCGGTACGTCCCTCCGGCCTTCCAGCTGGCCGGGATGACATTGCTGGCGACGAGGACCTTGCCGGAGTCGGAGGTGAGGCGGAGCGAGAAGGGCGCGCTCAGCGCCTTGCCGGAGTTGGAGTTGTAGCGCCACAGCGCGCCCCAGTTCTGCACCATCGGGGTCCATGTGCCGCACCCGGCCTCCATGAGGTCGACGGCGCTGAGGTCGCCGTCGCCATCCTCGAACTCGACCAGCACCTCGAAGTAGAACGGGTTGGAGCCCTGGTCCACCCGGAAGGCGATGTTCACGCCGCTGTACTTGCACGGGACCCTGCCGCAAATTGACGAAGGAAAATTGTAACCAAGATTAATACAGCAGCACTCAGTCTGATTCCACGCGCGCGTTATTCTGCCACTTGTTGGCTGCTCGACCTCGACCGTCCGCCACCGTACCTCTTGTACTGGACCTTTAGGATACCAGAGGCGCGAAGCCTGTCGGCCATGCCGGGCTTCGCCATGGCGCCCATGGAGGTGCCGCTCATGTCGAAGTGGGCCGCCTCGGCGAGGCAGACGCCACCGGGGCACTCGTCGGTGATGACCACGGTCGCCGGCTTGCCGGAGCATGCAGCGTTGCTGTCGCATTTAACCTGCGTTACGCGCGCCACACGATCGCGTTCACAGTTATTAGCACCAACTTAACGCCGACCGCTTTGCACCATATGAATGCAGCTAGCAGTAAGTAGTACAGTACACACTGTCACAGCACCGGCCACCAGAGCTAGGCCGTGTGCGGTGCGTACGTACGCGTGACCACACAGAGTCTGACCTCGTAGCAAGCTCCACAGCCCTTGCCCTCCTTGAACAGCGACGGGCTACCGGCGGCGATCATCGACGAGAAGGGACGCTGCCCGACGGCGGTCTGGTAGCCGCACGCGCCGCCTGCCCATGCAGATTATTCGCCGATTGCATGTCAACACGGACGTGAGGCGGCAACGCACAGTACTACATGCTATGATGCATGGTAACGGAGAGAATTAAATAAGCAACGCACTAACTAACCGTCACTGCCGTCTCCGTCGGGTGCGCCGTAGTACGTCGCGCCGGCGGACAACCATCCGCCGGAGCCGTAGGCGTCGGACACCGAGGGGGTGGCAGTGTAGTTGCCGCGGGCTCTGACTGCCGCCGGCTTGTGTCTCGGCCTGTGCTTGTTTGTTGGCTTGGCGAGCTTGCGGGAGCAAGCGATGGGGCTCACTAGAAGCAACAGCACGACCAGTACTGTGCCGAACAGTAAGGTGCAAGACTTCGCCATATATTGCTACTGAGTTCTTGCTTCTCGTTTTGAGTTTTGAGCTACGCACTGGTAGCTCGATCGGAAGGCGGCTGTGAGGCAGAGGCGAGCTTAGACCGAGAGGTTGTTTGGTGAGTTCCAGGTGTTGCCACGAGTGGGGTATTTATAGTGACTCGGTTGGGACTTGGGACTTGGGAGCGCGAGAACGTACGTGGGAGAAAGAAGGGGGGAAAAAGAATCCTACCGGACGAATTATTTGGGTTGGGGAGAACGTGACCAGTTGCTGGTCGATGAGAAATAGACGAGAGACTGAACTAAATAACTAATAATTATTGATCTCTGCATACTTCAGTACCTGCCAAATAATATGCCGGGAGATACAATAATAATGCAATTAAGCTGCACCATGCATGAAGTACAATTGGAGAATGCCATTTGAAAATGTAGGATTGGAAAACACATGTTGAGGAATATAAAATCTCATGATCTGAACTCCGCCGTTTTTTATACTAACAAACTGTGCTGGTTGGATACTCGTGAAGATCAAGGTGGGATTTAGGCCCTGCCGTGTCGCATGACTTATAGGCGCGTGAGGTTATGTCAGGTTATACAAGTATGGTATGATAAGACCTCATTTTAAACCTAGGAATTACAGAGAAGTTATATAGTAATTTTATAGGAAAAACGCAAGAAATGGAAAAAAAATCCCGCATTCCAAGTCTTTACTTCAATTCTAACATGGTTGGAGGGCATATCAGCGTGCTTTTATGCCGTGCGGACCCAACTATAGATTTTAAAATATCTTTGTTAATTTTCTTTATCTACCCGTGACATACAAAAAGATATATTTTATATGAACTATTTTCGCAAAATGTTAATGAATTTTACAAATCATTCAAGAATTAGATAAGATGCAATACAGTAAATACTAGAAAAATTATATTATACTATCGTAAATATCGTTACATATTGTTTCCGTGCTGTGCAGGCTCAAGTATGAACCAAAGTGGTTTTTTCATACGTGTGAGCGAACCTTCTTTAGTTCTTCTAGCTGCACTACACTACAGGAATTCACTTAATTCCCGTCCGCCAGAAACCGACGGGAATAAGCATATACCGACGGGCAAATTCACTTAATTCCCGTTGCCAAGCCGATACGAACGTTTCTTGCATCGCTGGCAAAATCTGGATCAAATTTGTCAAGAGCCTTCCATGCATCACCATCTGACGGGTGCACCATTAACCCATCTTGTCTGTCCATACAATCTTTATGCCACCTCATGTGCATAGCGGTCTTCCTCGAGAGAAACAAACGTTTCACTCTAGGAGTGAGAGGCATGTACCGAAGCTGTTTATGTGCAACCTTTGTCACCACCTTCTCCCCATCTTCATTTACAAGCTCCACGTACCTTGACTTCCCACATTTTAAGCATTTTTGTTCTCTGCCATGTTCCTTCCAAAAAAGCATACAGTTGTCTTGGCAAACATCAATCTTCTCATACTCCATACCAAGACCTTCAAGCAATTTTTTGGACTGGTACATGTCTTTGGGCATCTTGTGACCCGTAGGAAGAACCTCGCTAATCAAATCCACAAGCTCCTTGTAACAATTAATTGAAAATGCAAATTTTGACTTGATTGACATCAGTCGGGTCACGAATTCGAGGACGGTCACGTCAGTTTGCCCGTGAAGAGGCTCTTCTGACGCTTTGAGTAGGTCGAAGAACTTCTGAACCTCCGGTGTAGGTGAATCATGATGATCTGGTGCCAGTTCAGGCTGCAGATCCTCAAGCATCTGGTCCATCCTATCAACATCATCTTCACCGTCATCAACTTCTACTTCTGTTGCTCGTTCAACATCTTCACCGTGGAGATACCAAACCTTATAGCCTGGCACGAAACCATGCGAGCACAGGTGTAGTGTGACCTGCCTCTTGGTGTGGCTCGTCATATTTCTACATTTATTGCATGGACACCTAATATTATCTATTTGTGACAAAGCAGCTGCATGGTCCAGAAATATTTGCGTCTTGGCAAACCATTCACTAGTGTGACACCCACCCTTCTTGAAACCTTCATACATCCAATCACGTCTATCACCCATTATTGCGGCTGTGTACGAGTAAAGAGTGTGTGTGAGACAATCACGTTTCTACACGTCACACATACATCTATAGGTAAGTAGTAAAACTATATATATATACATAACATAACTTCATCACAATAACATGATTAATACTTGCATAACATCAAATTCATTAAATAATAATATTTGCAATAACTACTATTTGTATAACACATCACATTCACCATCATATTCAATAACTAATAACATCAAACAACACATTTTATTTTGCAACATAAAATTAAAAATAACAACTACACTGTATAAAGTCATATGAAGACTAATAACAATATCAACTAACAAATTTAAACAAAATCTAATCACATAACAGTTAACTCCCGTCGGCCACAAAAAACCGACGAAAATAAAATGTTTTAATATATATAATATACCTTGACTCGCGCGGACGACGGTGGTGGACGAAGACGGTGGACGACGGTGGTGCACGACGGCGTTGTGGCGACGACGGATGGCGTGGGGAGGCGGCAGCGTCGGGCGGCGCAGCAAACAACACTGGCAAACGGCGGACGGGCGGCGCGGCAATCGGCGGCGGCGGTTGGGCGTGGACGGGCGGGCGGCGACGGCCGTGGCCGGACGGGCGGGCGGCGGTGCTAGGCGCGGAGGCCGGTCGGGCGGGCGGGCTGCGGCGGTGGGCGCCGAGGCCGGACGGGCGGGCGGCGGCGCTTGGCCGGTCCGGCGGGCGGGCGGACGGGTGGGCTGCGGCGGCGTTGGGCGCGGAGGCCGGACGGGCGGCGGCGGCGCTTGGCACGGTCGGGCAGGTGGCCGGACGGGCGGCGGCAACGGTGGTCGCGGTGGCCGGACGGCGGTCGTCCTTGCGCGGCGGGCGGGCGTTCGTTTCCGGGGAGAGGAAGAGAAATGAATTCGCGACGGCGTGGCTGTTGACTTATTCCAATAACTCCCGTCGGCCAGAGCATTGGGCCGACGGGAGTTAAGTTATTCCCATCGGCTGCCAAACTGACCGACGGGAATAAAGTAATCGTCGTCGGCTGGCGTTCTTGGCCGACGGGATTTAATTAATCGCCGTCGGCCTTCTTTTGGCCGACGGGGATTACGTTATTCCCGTCGGCCCGGTCTCCGGCCGACGGGAATTAAAGTAGCCGACGGGGATGCTTCGGATTCCTGTAGTGCTATTGAATTAGATAGTATCACTGTTATAATAGATAAATACTACCGACTTCTATAGTTTAAAATTATAAAATATTTTAACGTTTTACATATATATTTTTAATTATGTACGTAGTATTTGTTTAAATTATAAATTATTTTTTTCTATATATGGCAATATTAATTTTTTCTATATATGTTAGAGTTAAGCCCCATGTGAGTGTCTTTATTTACGAATACATAAAAGTTCATGTAGAGGGGTCGTCGAGGGGAATGTGACTGAAATGTGATTTAATTTACCACTGACTTTATAATCCTTCATCTCGAAACAGCGACTTTAGATGTTAATCTTTATGCTGAAAATTCATGGGAGACACTAATCTAATTACAAAGGTTGTCGTACAATAGAATGGCAGGTGAAGTGTTAAAATCACAAAAAGTAGCGGAGTTGTAGTTGGCCGGGGCGTGATTTGAGGAGGAATTAGACGAAAGGTTGTCGCGTGATTATTTCTAATTAACACCAAGCTGAAGCTGACCTCCATGGACCCTGGTCCCTGGACCTGGAGGTGCCGCACGCTCTCCAGCGCATATGATATCTCACGAGGCATGCACTCATCACCCGTTAGTTAGTTAGGATCAAGAACTTCAGGACATCGATTAGAGTTGATCGATCGGCCGGTCCGTTCCTTTTGTCAGATGCAGGGGTTGGGCCTGTGAGGCTGTGACGATCATTGTGTCGTCCTTCAATCTGAATAGTTTATTTATTTAGGGGGTATTTGGTCTATAGAGACTAATCTGTCAAAACTTAGTTCTTCACAGCGACTAACCTTAAATAAATAGAGTGTCTTAGATAGTTTGGTTGGAGTGACCGTGGGCTATAAAAAATACTTGTTATAAGTTATGAGCTGTTAAAAATCCTAAAACCGTTTGGTAGATTTCACTAAAAACCGCTAAAAGTTATTCTTTCATCTAAAAACCTCTAAAAGCAGGTTCAGTGATGCTTTCAGTTTTGCACTACGACAAAATTGACTTTTAGAAAAAAATTATTTTCTTGATCAACCACTTGATTTGACTTTTAACTTTTAGAGGACAAATGCCAAAGCCAAGAGCCAAATCAAACTCAATCATTTTAACAACTCATTCGTTTGGCTTTAATCCGTATCATCTTCTGCCGCTTCTACAGTATTTTGGCTCTATAAACTATAACTATAGCTTAATCTAGAACGAATAGTCCTTAGTGTTGAGCAACCGCTATATCGTGTTCGTGTACGGACTATAATTTTAAGGAATCCCATGGATACGCTAATGATCGACGCCTTCGAAATTCCTAGTGGTTCAAGTGACCCTACTCGCACATGCGTACACGGGCCTCGCAGGCCGCATCCGCCTGCAAATCAGATTCGGTGGGTGAAGCGTGATTACAATATACAGTTCTATACTTTTCTCTGACCTGGTGTTTTAAGTTGAGACAACTTTGACCCAACAGACAGCACAAATTTAGGTTATTTTTTTTTACGGTGGACCACGGCTACTGTTACCCCTTGATTGAAAATTTTGGACATTACTATATAAAATCAGTGACTACTTTGACAACACGTTGCAAATTTTTGTACTAAATTAATTTAGAGTTAAGGTAATGGGATAGTTTTTCTTCGTACGTTATGTAGCTTATCTTAAGAGCAAGGGTAGGATTATGCTTATTCAGCTTCATAATTTGTGTTTTATTTGTAAAAAAACTGAAGGACCAAATCACTCCGCCTAAAGAACGCGACGAGAGGACGGTGAAGAAGAGACAATCAAATTTTCTTCCGAAATGTCCGTTATCCTAATCAACGATTCAAACCCTAGGAAAGAAACACACTAAAACCCATAAGTGACAAAATGCCCTCAACTTCAACCAAAGGAAAGAAAGAGCGCACACTCAGTCCACCTAATCTAACTGGTGGTTTGATGACTTAGAAAACTTCTTAGGCAACTCAAAAAACCCTAGGAAAGAAACGAATTGAGAAACGTAGTCCCATAGCTCGAAAACATACCAAAACAGGTATCTAAAACAGGTATCAATTTTTATGGAGATGTTCCTAACGATGTTTAGAAATTATTCCTAAAAAGATCAACTTAATGATTAATTAAACTCTAGGGATCTGAAAAAACATATCTTTGTTCGAAGTTTTTCAAGAACTTGCAAAATCCCGAAACTTCGTGCTCGCAAGAAAAAATCTACAAGAACTAATTGATATAGATGTTCTTTAGATGTCCCAGCATGTATCCATCCACTTGAATCGACCCAAAAAACTCGCGAAAACAAAATCCCCAAGCGGCCACCCTGAGCCCCTGACTTTCTCCACAGCTCTATGCCCGTGCAGAACTCATGTCCTTTTATCACTACTAGTAAGATTTCAGATTTGCTTGCATCTCTACTTCTCTAATTTCGAGCACTGTTCTTATTTTTCCTCAATGTGATATTTTTAGGTGTGTTGTCAGGGTTATTATTTCAGAAGGACATACCATTGACTCAGACCTATAATCTTGCACTCGATCTAGCATTTTGCTTTTACCAATTGACTTTCTGTGTTTTGAGTTTGGATTCCTCATGGTTTCTTTTCTGTAGTTTGGGTTCAAACTTATCATGGAGGTGATTAGATCACCCCCTCTTCTATAGAGATGTTGTTCTACAAGGTGCTACTTCTGTAATTTGTAGTTAATTTCAAACATTGGAATTTGATATTAGTGTGTGAACACCACTTATCCTAGGAATATCTGATGCGTCTATTAATGAGAGTGGAGCTACTTAGCAAATTTTACTAATATAATGTTATCAAATGGGATTGAAAGCAAAACAAACCATAGGGTAATTTCAGATCAGTTGTACTTTAAATTTGAGTGTTAGTTTTATATCTGTACAACCACACGTTTTTTTTTCTTTGTGAGGAAGATAAGAGTATTGTTGAAACCATGTCTTTGGTTATTGATGTGAAAATACATTTCTTTCCTTTATGAGGAGGATCATAATATTGTTGAAGCCATGTGTTTCAGTGCCAATTTATGTTTCCTCTTTGTTTTGACAACATATAATTAATTAAATGGCTGATTTGGTGTGTACCAAACAATTTTTCTTCATTTTGAGGTACTTCTTAACGGTGTTTTTGTACTAAAATTTTCTTTTGGTTCAATATGTGTTTTATTTATTGTCATAACTTATTTATTGGCCATGGGACGGTGCGGGTGAAGGCAGATCTGACACCAGGACAAGCAAATCGGGTGGAGGCATGGCTGGATCGAGTCTCGGGTGGCCGGCAACGATCTTCACTGACGTTGAAGAAGACGGCCAGATATGGAAGCTAGAGGGCTGGCGAGAGTAGCAAGAAAAATAAAGCAGGGCTGCGGCCTGCGGGCGTCGGCAACGGAGCAGCCGGAGGCGGGGTCTATGTGGAGCGCGTTCGTCTCAGTCGGCTCACACGGGAGATTGCACCTCTACTTGTGATGTTATACTGAACAGGATCTGTGTTTAACAATTATACTAGTACAGTAAATAAGCTTTAAACAGTTACTATTCAGCACAGTAAGCAAAGGATGGGTTATCTGATTCTCATGGATCACTTTACTCCAGAAACACGTGTGAAGCGGATATCAGTCTCGGCGCCGGGACACGAAGCACGATGGTACAGCCCCTTCGTCCGTTGTGAAAGTTCCCGTCGTCCTTGCTGCGGTTCCACGCCTTCGCCGTCGTCTGCTTGCCCCGGGAGCTGGGCCTCCTTCGCCGTGGACAAAAAACCTCATGTCCCTCTGACTGGCTGTTGGTGGGTGGCTGTGCTGCCTTCCGTCAATAATGAAAACGAACTGCAATTTGATGAGCTGAGTCTGAGTGCTGACGGTTTTATTTGTCCAAGCTCTCTGCCCTCAAATTAGGTCCTGTTTGGAAACGTAGTATTTTTGCAGTTTTAAAACAATATTATGGTATTTGATGATACTATAGTATTGGAACCTAAAACCGTGGTATTTTTGGAGTTTTCGAAACTCCACTCCGAACCTCAGTTTTCTTCTCTTCTCTCTACATATACTTTGTTTTTCCAATAGAACCAAACAGATCTCGGTTTTGAGGAATACTATGGTTTTACTGTGGTAAAGTAATACCGTGGTATTTTTGTCATGTACAGTTGTAAACTATAGTATCTCAAAACTACATCATTTCAAAACTGCATTTCCAAACAGGCCCTTACTGGGTTGCAACTTGCAAGCCTGCTGACATGTTCCCATTTCATCAACCAAAAAGAAAACAAAAAAAAAACGATATGTTTCCGAATCCCTATATATCCCTGGCTGCTGCACAGCATTGGCGTTGATGAGCTTATATTATAGAGATTCGAAGTTCAGATGGGAAGTGTGAAAGACGTTGGTGTTCTGGGTCATTATTTGATTTAGATTCTAAAACATGTTTCATTTAAGCATAATCTATATCCAACGAATTTTCCTCCGGTCGTACTCGACAACTAGCCTGATGCAGGTACTTTCATATATAATTCAACGGAGAGAGAGGCATACTGCTCATATTTTCAATTTGCCTACAAACAGCGTACTGTAGCACCTCCGTTCACAGCTGCTGCTAACCCCGTTGAACGCATTTGGAGATGTTTAGTCGAAAAATCACTCCATCCAGAAAATAAGGTGATGCATCATGGTCCTTTCTTCAAATTTTGGTATGGTGATCTCATAACTATGAGATATGAGATAGTGGTGGATCAAATTATTCTATTCTACAAACTAAACAAAAAAAAAGTGATGAATGAGAAGATGATGGATTAGCTTATTTCTCAAATCAAACACCCTATAATGAGCAATTCTGCCTTTAGAGATTATGTGGTTCCATGTGCACCATATATAGTAGACATCCTCTTGCTTGGGTTTACTTCTGTTTGAACCAAAAATGAACCAGCCGACGGTCCGGCCCTGAGGCCGGACAGTCCGTGGTCCGGACGGTCTGCGCCTGTGGACCGGACGATCCGCGCGTGCGCAGAACAGATTAGGATTCCGAGTTTTGTGCTACGGTTGTT
Organism: Zea luxurians; assembly: GCA_029449295.1. Taxonomy (NCBI): domain Eukaryota; kingdom Viridiplantae; phylum Streptophyta; class Magnoliopsida; order Poales; family Poaceae; genus Zea; species Zea luxurians. The sequence continues at coordinate 113,618,994 of JAOPSE010000006.1, read as the reverse complement.
AGCTATATTCGCGGAATTAGCTCGGAATCAGTTGTGTAAAGGGTCCAGCTCCCCTCCTCTATAAATAGAGAGGTCTACGGCCGATTTGTAATCAACAATCGAATCAATACAACTTCTATTTCGCATTTATTTCCTGTGCAACTAGGAGTAGCTCTAGTCTAGTTTAGATTTAGTCTTCCAATCCCCAAATCTTCCGCCTCTCCTCGACTCTACGTCGATTAGAGGAGTCTAGGTCGGTCTACCCGAGCCTAGACAACTCCTAAGATCTCTCCTCCCCGACGGGGTCCCTACCGGGAGCAAGATCCAGGCGCCGCCGGCGATCTTCCGCCGCCCCTGCGCACGCGTGGACCGTCCGGCCCCAGGGCGCGGACCGTCCGACCGTCAGGCAGGGAACCCGAGCTCCTGCGCCAGGTCGCGGACCGTCCGGCCCTGTGCCGCGGACCGTCCGCGCCTGACCAGAGAGCATCGCCGCCTCGCGCCAGGTCGCGAACCGTCCGGCCCTGTGTCGCGGACCGTCCGCGCCTGACCAGAGAGCACCGCCGCTAGTTCTTTTGAAGTGATTGACGCCTCCAAAAAGGTGTCAACACACTTTTTGGCGACTCCGCTGGGGAAAACAAATATAGACGCATCAAATCGACCCTCAATGGCCGGTTCAAGAGATAGCTCTGTTATTTCCCCAAGCAACATCATAGAGCCGACTTGGAAGACCTTGCCGGCTGACGAACAGCTCCAATTCGAGGAGCACAAGGAGCGTATGATGCAGGAGGCAAAAACAAAATTCTTGGCCGACTTCAAAGTGGACAGGAACAACAAGGACGTCCGATATCGGGCGACGAATCTGGCTTCGCTCCAACCCACACCAGATACCCCCAATGTAAGTAATACCAACGAGCTACAATCTCTTAGAAATTATGTAGAAGAGAACCGTGAACAAATGCAGAACATCATAGGGGGTATGCAAAGCGATTTTAAGAGACTAGTACGAGCATTTGATAAATCTAATATCGCAAATTTTCCTTCGCACGAAGTTGAGTTAGGGGGTAACACGCGTAATACATCGGCTACAGGTTGTCACGACCAGTCACAACCCCTTTATGGGATGCCGATGGACACATACCCTGAGCAACCGCAAATCGGCAGCAAATCAGCTGATCTGCACATGCCCGGACCGTCCACACGTGAGCGCGGACCGTCCGGGCCAGCAACAGTCGGGCCTATTTTTAATGAGTTACCTAGATATGCGCCCGAGCCACCACACACGACACAAAATCTAAACTACCCAGTCGGACCGTCCGCATACAACGACGGACGGTCCGCGTATAATAACGGACGATCCGGGCCAATGTCCGGACAGTCTGCGCATGACCTTTTTGAGGAGGATTGTTACCTGAATCCTCACCCGTCCCAGCAACATTTCCCATCGCGCTATGCAATGCATCAACCCATTAATTAGAGATCTAGAGCCCAGGAAAACTTTTCGGTCCCACCTAGAAGGCCGGAAAGGAACGATCAAACATATGAACCATATAGGGCAAGTGGCAATGCACCACGTAGCTCAAACCAATGGGGGGAAAGACAACATGCTAATATCTAGCCAACCCCACCTATGTTTGACCAGAGAGCCGGTGGTCTCGCACCGGCTGCCATTGATATAGTAAGGGAAGAAATAGTCGGGGCGTTCCGAGATAAGCTCGGAGTAAGCATGGTCCCTAGGGGGCAATCATATCGGAAACCTTATGACAGCCGATTTGATCACCACCCATACCCACAGGGAACCAGGATACCCGAATTCACAAAATTTTCGGGTGATCAAGGAAAGAACACACGTGAACACATAGGCCAATTTTTAGCACAATTAGGAGAGTTGGCCGACACAGAGGCATTTCGCGTACGTTTATTCTCATTATCTTTAACAGGAACTGCGTTTGCATGGTACGCCACTTTACCTCCTAATTCCATTTCATCATGGGGGGATCTAGATCAAAAATTTCATGATCATTTTTTCTCCGGTGACTATGAGTTGGATTTGGTAGATTTAGTGTCATTACGACAAGCAAAAGATGAATCGGTTAATGATTACATCCGGAGATTCCGAGATACAAGAAACCGATGCTTCCAAATTCATTTAGCAGAAAAATAGCTAGCAGGATTAGCCTTTAATGGTCTACGATATTATTTAAAAGAAAGATTAGAAGGCATCCAATTTTTTACACTAGCACAGTTACACCAGAGAGCTTCGGTTTGTGAAAGCCGAAGCAAAGAAACTGCTAAAACAATTCGTCACAACGTACATATAGTAGAATGCGACCAAAGTAGCTCAGATGACGAATCAGCAGAAGTATATGCTGCTGAAATGGTTTGGCCAAAACAGGCCAAATCTTCAGCTTGTTCCTCCTTACAGCCGGTTCAAAAGAAACGGCAAGAGGAGGTTAAGTTTACGTTTAATGTTGGTAAGTATGATAAAATATTTGATGAATTACTCAAAAATGGCAACATTAAAATAAATCACATTGTTCCATCCGCTGACGAGTTAAAACGTCGGGCATACTGCAAGTGGCATAACTCATTTTATCATGCCACTAATGATTGTAATGTATTCCGCCGACAGATTCAATCGGCCATTAATGAGGGACGATTGAAATTTCAAGAAATGCAGGTAGATACAGAGCCCTTTCCGATGAACATGATCGACTTCGAGGGCAAGAAAGTCCTGGTTCGGCCAAACACAGCCGATAAAGGCAAAGGCAAAGAGACAATCATCGGCAATACTAAAGAGGTAGATGAGGGTCGTAAAGTTTCTTGCAGGAAAGTGGTGGCCGAGAAGACTCTCGATGGAGGGGAGACCCTGAAGGTGACCATCACAGCCTCTAGCACTGGGGGGCAAGCACAGACAGGGAGACAGATGCAGGAACCCGTGCTGCGCATCCCGGACGGTCCGGCACATAGGCGCGGACGGTCTGGTACCCCGCCGGACGGTCCGGAGAACTCCAGCGGACGGTCCGGCCGTGCTCAAGACTCACAACGGCCACGTACTTTCAAACCACGACGACCAGAGATAGGTACGTGGAAAACAAATACATTCAAGGCAGCTGGTCGGTTGGTCAAAGCCGGCTCAACTTTTGATCAATTATTGTCTAAATACGTAAAAAAGAAGGCCGGCCCCAGTGACCGGCCAGCAAAGCGACCCCGCTCACCCATTCATGAGCAGCGTCAGGTAAGGTCGATTGGACCAGCTCACCAATCGAAAGAAATAAAAGGTCATACTGTGCAACTGAGACCTAACATACCTGCATAGACACCTCCACCTTTTCCGCCTATGCCATATCCATATCCATATTTACCTCCACCATATGTCCCAAATCAAATGTGGGGCATGCCACCATATCCGTTGGGATGCCACAGTACCCCGCTTGGGGGGCACCCCAAACATCTGTTTTTGACAGGTTGACGCCACCAGTACAAGACCGATTAAGCAACGCTCAATCTGGTCACCAGGCACAGACCCAACAGGATTGCCGGACTACTCGGCCTCCAAGGCCGACTAATCCGGTAGGGGGGCATGTACCTACAGCAACCGAAAGGACAACAAAGAAGGACGTCATCAAAATAGGTACTGCAGACGTTATCATACAGGAAGATAATAAAGGGTCGATGATTTTTGGTGAGTCGGCTAACACAAGCAAAAAAGAAGATACGGCTACCATCAAAACAGCCGATCCAAAATACTCCATGCCTCGATGGTGCCCAGCGGGATTGACACGGTCCCAAAAGCGGAAAATACAGCGCCTAAGAGCGAAGGAGAGCCAGGAAAAAGAGGCGGAAAAGATATTCAATGACACACATCCACAGTACCCACCACCGTAAAAGAAATGGAGACCAAAGGCCGTTGAGGAAAAACAAACGGCCACAAAAATAGAAAATGAAACAACACTTGTACAGCACCTTGTAGGTATGGCAGGTAGCCTGGCCACTAAGACTGGGCAATCTGCACCAGGCGCGGACCGTCCGCCCCCGGAGTCCGGACCGTCCGCACCACACCAGGAAGCCTCCAACGACACGCCAACATCAATGGAAGGAGACGACCTGCTGGGAGAAGACTTGGTCGACTACGAGGCTTCTCCAGAACGCCCAGGTATGGATGTAAATGTTATTACATTTTCTGCCGATTGTACTATTATCGGCGACGATGAACCTGTTGTTGCCCAGTTTGAGTTTGGTCCTAAAGAAGCCGCCTTTACTAAACCAAAGGAATCGGTAAATCATTTAAAGCCGCTCTTCGTGCGCGGTCACATTGATGGAATACCGATTGCTAAGATGTTGGTAGATGGAGGGGCGACTGTAAATCTAATGCCTTATTCATTATACAGAAAATTAGGTAAACAAGATGACGAACTTGTCAAGACCAACATGACCCTCAGCGGTGTTGGGGATAGTTCGATTAAAGCCAGGGGAGTCACGTCCGTTGAATTAACCATCGGGACTAAGACCCTTGCTGCTGCATTCTTCGTCGCTGATGTAGAAGGAAATTACAGTTTAATTCTAGGCAGAGATTGGATTCATGCTAATCAATGTATACCTTCTACATTACATCAAATGCTAATACAATGGGTAGGCGATGATGTAGAACAAGTACATGCTGATGTATCGGCCTGCATCGCTGTGGCCGATGCCCCTGTACTCTGGACTTATGAGACTGCTATATGTCTCACAGGAGTAGATTTTTCTGACTATCAGTTCATAAGTATAGATAAGAAAGGTTTCATTCCTATAATGCTAGAGCCGATGGAGAATCGGCTAAGTCCTAAATAAAGTTTAAATGATGAATACACACAAAGTTCAGGAGTCTTTAATCACGGACAGTTCGGCTCTCAAAGCCGGATGGTCTGGTCTTTCACAAAACAGTTCAGACTTTAAGACCGAACATCTACCGCAGCGAAAAGACAGTATTACGGATGATCCGGTCCCCGAGACCGGAAAGTCCGCCATCACACAAAGATCATCTGATTCCTCTGTGGGGGACATGATAGAGGAATTCAGAGATCTTGATAAACTAGGACAGGGTTTTACATCGGCTGATCCTTTGGAGGAGATTGACATAGGAGATGGTAACACTCTAAGGCCGACTTTTGTAAACAAAACCCTGGAGACCGATCCTAGAAATGAGATGATCGGTCTATTGAAGAAATATTCAGATTGTTTTGCTTGGAATTACACCGAGATGCCTGGACTAAGCCGAGAGATCATCGAACATCGGCTGCCTATTAAGTCCGGTTTCAGACCTTTCAAGCAGAAAGCTAGAACCTTTCGTCCAGATCTTCTCCCACGAATCAAGGACGAAATCCACCGGCTGCTAGAAGCTAATTTTATTAGACCTTACAGATATGCAGAGTGGGTCTCCAATATTGTGTCGGTAGAGAAGGAGTCAGGTAAGCTTAGGGTATGCATTGATTTTCGCAATTTAAATAGAGCAACTCCTAAAGATGAATATCCTATGCCCATAGCCGACACATTAATCAATAATGCATCAGGAAATAGAATTATTAGCTTTCTTGATGGTAATGTCGGATATAACCAGATTTTCATGGCCGAAGAGGATGCGTCTAAAACGGCCTTTATATGTCCAGGCTTCGTTGGTTTATTTGAATGGGTTGTCATGACATTCGGTCTTAAAAATGCTGGTGCTACTTATCAGAGGGCTATGAATCTGATCTTCCATGAGTTGTTAGGAAACACTGTGGAAGTCTACATTGATGATATTGTAGTCAAATCGGCTAAGTTTGGTCCTCATATAGATGATTTGCGCAAAGCCTTTGATAAAATATGTCGGTATGGTTTGAAAATGAACCCACGTAAATGTGCTTTTGGAGTGTCAGCTGGTAAGTTTTTAGGATTTGTCATCCATAAACATGGTATAGAAATAGACTCTGACCGAATCAAGTCTATTCGGAATGTGGGACCTCCGACTTGTAAGGTCGAAGTACAGAAGTTTCTCGGCAAGGTGAATTATTTACGAAGGTTTATTTCTAACCTAGCCGGGAAGATTGATGCGTTCACCCCTATTCTTCGGCTTAAGAATGATACCGAATTCGCTTGGGGGGCAGAACAGCAAGAAGCATTTGATCTCATCAAAAAATACTTATCTTCGGCTCCCGTATTAAAAGCACCACGAGCAGGAGTACCATTCCGATTATACATTGCAGCTGAAGATAAGGTCATTGGGGCTGTTCTGACACAAGAAACTGAGGGGAAGGAGCATGTGGTGACATATCTAAGCCGAAGGTTGGTGGATGCTGAAACAAGGTACACTTTTATTGAGAAGTTATGCTTATGCTTGTTTTATGCATGCATCAAATGTAGATGTTATTTACTGTCTAGTCATTGCACTGTTTCTGGTCAATCCGATGTGATCAAATACATGTTGCATAACCCAATCATGAGTGGTAGAATTGGTAAGTGGGCTTATGCACTCATAGAATATGACTTGGCCTATGAACCATTGAAATCTATGAAAGGCCAAGTCGTAGCGGATTTCATTGTAGAACATCGGATGAATGATATTCATAAACTAGACATGTCATACCTCACTATTACTCCTTGGACTTTATATTTTGATGGATCGGTTTGCAATGAAGGGCAAGGAATTGGCATTGTACTTGTTTCGCCAAGTAATGTCTCCTTCGACTTCTCTAGCCGATTGAAAACTTATTGCACTAATAATCAAGCTGAATATGAGGCCCTCGTATTCGGCTTGGAACTTTTAAATGGTATGGGAGTAAAACATGTGAAGGTATTTGGTGATTCTCAGCTGGTTGTCCAACAAGTGTTAGAAGAATATCAATGTTTTGATGGTACTCTAAATAGTTACCTTGAAAAATGTTGGGGTATAATTCATTCTTTTGACGAATTCAGTATTCGGCATATCTCTAGAATTGAGAATCATAGAGCTAACAATTTGGCACAAGACGCATCAGGTTATCGGATAAAGCGAGGGAGATTTCACAACACTGAAAATCTGATAACCGGTGCAGGGCCAAATCCCCAGGACGCGGACCGTCCGCGTCAAGACGCCGGACCGTCCGGGGTTACCAGAAATGTTCTCTTAATTGATTCGGCTGATAATGAAGCCGATGCAAGTGATTGGAGGACACCTATACTTAATTATTTACGAAATCCCAATATCAGGACAGATAAGAACATTCAGCGAACAGCTTTCAAGTATGTCTTGATGAGTGACGAACTCTACCGCCGAACAGTCAATGACGTCCTGCTTAAGTGCTTGGGCCCAGATGATGCTATATTAGCCATGGCCGAAGTACATGAAGGAATTTGTGGTACCCATCAATCGGCTCCAAAGATAAAATGGCTGTTGCGAAGGTCTGATTTTTATTGGCCTAACATGATAGCTGATTGTTTCAAGTACTACAAGGGTTGCCAAGTGTGTCAAAAATTCGGCGACCTACAGTTGGTCCCTGCAGCCGAATTACATCCTATCATCAAGCCTTGGCCTTTCAGAGGATGGGGATTAGACTTTATTGGAGAAATTCATCCTTCATCATCAAAGGGGCATCGATTCGTGTTAGTTGCCACTGACTACTTTACCAAATGGACTGAAGCCGTTGCTCTGAAGAACATGACACACAAGGAGGTAATTGAGTTCATAACTGAACATATCATTCATAGATTCGGCATTCCCCAGACCTTGACTATAGATCAAGGGACTTCTTTTATGTCAAAGGAGGTACGTGAATTTGCTGAATTATATAGAATTAAGCTGCTTAATTCATCTCCATATTATGCTCAGGCCAATGGATAGGCCGAGTCTAGTAATAGGACATTGGTTAATTTGATAAAAAAGAAGATATCTGATAACCCTAAGCATTGGCATAAGATTTTGTCCGAAGCTTTATGGGCTCATAGAATATCTAAACATAGTGCTACTAAAGTATCTCCTTTTGAGCTTGTCTATGGACAGGAAGCAGTGTTGCCTGTGGAAATAAGTTTGAATGCTGTCAGGTTCGCCAGACAAAATGATCTAACTGTCACTGATTATTATAATTCAATGATGGATAATATTGATGAGGTGACCGACAAGAGGGTGATAGCTTTGGGAGCAATAGAAAAGGACAAGATTATGGTAGCCAGGGCCTACAACAAGAAGGTCAAAGCAAAATCATTTCAAGTAGGGGACCTGGTGTGGAAGACCATCCTGCCTCTAAGGAACAAAGACCGGAAGTTCGGGAAATGGTCGCCAAGCTGGGAGGGTCCTTATAAAGTAAAACAGGTGGTGTCTGGTAACGCTTATTTACTACAAACATTACAAGGCAAGGATTTACCTAAGGCTTTGAATGAGCGTTTCCTCAAACAGTACCATCCTAATATGTGGCAAGATGCCTAAGAAAACCGATGTTATCACATCGAGTTAGTTGCTTTTGGTTCGCCCAGCTCCACCAAAAGGCAGGGGGGCATATGTTTGAACCAAAAATGAACCAGGGGACGGTCCGGCCCTGAGGCCGGACAGTCCGCGGTCTCGACGGTCCGCGCCTGTGGGCCGGACGGTCTGCGCGTGCGCAGAACAGATTAGGGTTTCGAGTTTTGTGCTACGGTTGTTAGCTATATTCGCGGAATTAGCTCGGAATCAGTTGTGTAAAGGGTCCAGCCCCCTCCTCTATAAATAGAGAGGTCTACGGCCGATTTGTAATCAACAATCGAATCAATACAACTTCTATTTCGCATTTATTTCCTGTACAACTAGGAGTAGCTCTAGTCTAGTTTAGGTTTAGTCTTCCAATCCCCAAATCTTCCGCCTCTTCTCGACTCTACGTCGATTAGAGGAGTCTAGGTCGGTCTACCCGAGACTAGACAACTCCTAAGATCTTTCCTCCCCGACGGGGTCCCTCCCGGGAGCGAGATCCAGGCGCTGCCGGCGATCTTCCGCCGCCCCTGCGCACGCGCGGACCGTCCGGCCCCAGGGCGCGGACCGTCCGGCCGTTATGCAGGGAACCCGAGCTCCTGCGCCAGGTCGCGGACCGTCCGGTCCTGTGCCGCGGACCGTCCGCGCCTGACCAGAGAGCACCGCCGCCTCGCGCTAGGTCGCGGACCGTCCGGCCCTGTGCCGCGGACCGTCCGCGCCTGACCAGATAGCACCGCCGCTCACCTCAAAAACGTGTCAACAACTTATTTTTTAAAAACGAATAGATATTGTACCAATTTCCATTAGTACATGCATGAAGAAGAGGTTGTTTGCATTACACGTTTCGAACACTAATGAGTTTTCTTAGATTTGCACTGAACACTAATGATTTAGAATAAGTGAGTCCAAGAATTTAGATGGCACCGGTAGGCAAGACAGGGTCTACACATGCATATTATAATAACCTAAAAAACACATCAAAACATCATCCATCGTGGCTACGTTTTTTACACCACCGACCTCATAGCTTTCTGCTATTCGGAATCTCTCTTTACCCTACACTACTTGATCGGTGAAATCTCTGTTTACAACGAAAAACAAGAGCGCATATCTTTTCTTTTACCTACCGTATCTCTTCTGCCTTCTTTATTAAAATGGGGAGGATGGGCTACATTATTAATTATGGAATTTTTATTTCAAAGCAGCCTCCCCCTGGCCCAAACGACACAGGCCCACCCAAAGTACACATCATTGCATCAAGGAAGGCAGTGAGTCAGTGCAGGCTGGCCCAGTTCCATCTCTTGTGGTCATTATTGGGTGGCCGAGGAGTTTCGTGTTCTTGGAGCGTAGCATCTGCACGGGCCCGAGCGCAGCACTAGCCCGTGCGGGAGTAGAACGAAACCCATCAAACAATCGGCCCATCTCCAAACAGAGGTGGGCTGGCCGTGCAACGTAAGTGCGTGGAGGAGCAGTCGAGAGCTCGCCGGGCACGTCTTCGATCATGATTCACGATCGTAGGTCGGCCGACCTGCCAAGGCGTGTCAAGCACCGATCGAAACACACTTCGCCGGATAACGACGCGACGCGAGCAACCGCCCGCGAGGCGCGAGCATCAGCTCGGGTGGATAACGAAACGACGCGCGGGGCCGCAGCCGGCCGGGTGCATGGCTGACGGAGTGACTGATGCATGCATGGCCGTGGGCGTGGCGCCGTGCCGCGCTGCAGGTGCTTCGGCCAGATTGCATGTGGAGCTCGGCAGGGGACCCCGTCGGTTGCCGCAGCGCCACGTACTGGGTAACTGTTCCTGCGTTACTCAGTTACTCAGGGTTAGTTTGGATCCACCTTAGATTGCAGAGGCGACCTGCGGGCCTTGTTTGGATCTACCTTATTTTTTAAAAAACTGTTTTTTAGATCTGGTTTGTAGAAATTGCCTTTTAAAAAAACTAAGAGAAGTTGTTTGGATCCACTTAGTTTCTTATAAAACTAGTTTTATCTAGAGAGACTATCTTTTGGTTTATAAGAAACCGAGAAACTAGTTTTAGAAACTGAATAAAAAACTGATCTATTTAGAAATCTCTCAGCTTTTAAAAACCAGTTTCTAAGAAACTACGTCGGCCGTAGTCGCGACCCACTGGGTGCATGGCTGCATGCACGAGTGACGCGCACTGTGCTTTCCGCCGCTAACGACAGCCTGAGGGCTGGGGCTGTGCTTGGCGTTGAACGTGATGGCCCTGGTGGGCGCCAGTGAACTCTTCCTCAAAATGCGGCAAGACGCACGCACGAAGGGGCGTGGTGGCCTGTTTGCGCACGCCTGGTCTGGTAGCGAAAAATCAAGCCATTGTTCGCTTCGCTTCCAGTCCAGCCTTTATTTTATTCAAAGAAACACACGCCATTCCGGCGGTACACGGTGACTGTGCCGATTTGCACATGTCACGCACGCAACAGTACAGTAGCGTCGTCGCCATAGTAGGCACCCGCGCACAGCTCGAATCATAAACTAAAAGCTAGCGCCACGCCTTTCACGGCCATTCCGGCGGCCGGCGGGCGGGCGGGCGGGCGTGCCGTTATTCCGGTCCGTCCGTCCGTCCTCGTTAGTTGTCGAAGTTGACGACCGAGCGGTACGTGGCGCCGGGCGTCCACCCCGCGGGGATGACGTTGCTGGCGACGACCGTCCTGCCGGAGCCGGAGGTGAGGCGGACGGAGAAGGGCGCCTGCAGGGTGTCGCCGGAGTTGTACCGCCACACCGCGCCCCACGACTGCTGCATCGGCGCCCACGCCCCGCCGCGCTGCATGAGCTCCACGGACTCCAGCTCGCCGTCCCCGGACTCGTACTCGATGAGCACCGCGAAGTAGTTCGGGTTCGAGCCGGCGTCCACCTTGAACGCGATGTCCAGCCCTCGCCAGTTGCACGGCACCCTGCACGCACGCACGCGACCGGTCATGCATGCACATGTGGTGGGCGGCACAAAAGGACAAGCGCGAAGAAGTACAGTACAGACGCACGGGGAAAGCCTAGTTTGCTACACAGGAATGTTTGTACGTACGTGCACCCTGCATGCGTCACACACGGTTTCTACGTGCGTTGGTTCGAGGCAAGGTAATACTCCAACGGCATACACGGTACACCGCCGAAAGCGAATAGATGCATGCGTACGACACAAAACACAAGTAGTACGACAGTCCTGCTTAGGAGCACATCTGAGTTAGCTCGTGCAGCGCATGCTGCGCACGCGCGCGCGCGGTACGGGCGCGGCGGCGCTGCTAGCTTACCTAGTGTACTGGATCTTGAGGTGTCCGGCGGCGCGGAGCTGGTCCGCCTGGCCGTCCTTCGCCATGGCTCCGAACGCCGTGCCGCTCAGGTCGAAGTGCACGGGCTCGTCCAGGCACGCGCCGCCGGGGCACTCGTCGGTGAGGACCACGGTCACCGGGCTGCCGGAGCACGACGCGTGCCCGGTGCATTTCACCTGCGCGGCGGCGGCATTATATTATTAAGTAAGTGCGAAGAAGTGCAATAATATTACGAGCCACTCTTAAAGAAACGGTCGCATGCACGAACCGTCGAACCGTACCTGATAGCAGGAGCCGCAGCCCTTGCCGTTCTGGAAGATGGACGGACTGCCGGCGGCGATCATGGACGAGAACGGCGGCTGGTCGACGGCGTTCTGGTACCCGCACGCACCACCTGCACGGAAAAACCGACGCACACGTATACCCGGTCCCCGGAAGGCATTTGTTACAGAATCTTTATTCATTTATTTTTGTTTTTGCGTGCAGGTGTAAGGGAAAATGCATGGTTCATGGAAAATTCACGCGCGTCGTCCGGCCGTGCATCTGACTCACCGTCGCTCCCAGCGCCGGTGGCTGCGCCGTACCACGTCGCGCCCGCGTCGTCGGACCACCCGGAGAGCTTGCGGTGGAGCTCGACGGGCGCGCCAGGGCGGAGGAGGCAGGCGACAGCCGCGAGGGCTACAAAGCGACACAGGACCATCTTGGTAGCCATATGGCAAGGAACAGGACAAGGCAAGCCGAGCAGAGTGTGCTGTGCTTTTGTGCAGTGGTACTGGTGTGTGCTATCAAAGTGTGCCCCTGTGCCGTCTACTTATAGCCTTCAGATCACTACGAGGTAGGTGGGCCGGTGCACGGCAGTGCGTTCGTAATTGTCTGGTTCGGACTCTGCTGCCCGTAGGTGCACTCATGTACACGGCCAAAATTTCCTTCAAGATTTAAATCTTCCCATCCAAAAAAACATACTCCGTCGATTTAAAATTGAAATAATTTCTAAAATTGTTCTAAGTTAAAACTGTTTTAAGTTTGACCAGAAGTGCACAAAATTTATGACGCCAAGTCAATGTCACTCGTGAAATATAATTTTACAACATTTTTGTTAAATATGGAAACTAAAATAAAGTTTTAATTTTTCGTATTTAATAATTTAAGGATTAAAATATAACAAAATGGAGTGACTAAAATTTAAGGTCTGTTTGGTTCGCCGACTAATTTATCGCATTTTGACTAACTTTTCTATATAAGGTTAGTTCTTTAATTCGAACGCTAACCTTAGATAAAATATGGCGTAATTACCACAAACCAAACATGCCCTTAGTCTCTAGAAATTAAACACCTCCAAATCTTTCTTCGGTTTAGGCCTTGTTCGTTTGTGTCGGATTATACCTGGAATCGTTCCAGCTAATCAAAGTTTATATAAATTAGAGAAGCAATCCGGTTACGAATCGTTTCAACCCATCGATCCGGTATAAACGAACAAGGCCTTATCTGAATCAAAGACAGTCACTTCGAGACAGATTTCTGATGGGAGGTCACCGAGAGCATGCCTGATCCTGCCTATACACGGTACACATCCCAGCCGGCGTACCTCCGCTCGATCAAGGATGGCAGTCGTATTTCGGTCAGGACTCAGGAGGAGCGAGCGACCCTATGATACGGGCCAAGTCGTTGCCCACCCGACCACCCCAAGACGGCCCCATCCGTTTCAGCCTCCGCAACTCTCGATGGGCCGTTTGCCATCACTGATTCACCCCTCCGCCATCATAAATCCCTGTAAAGCCTTGTTCGTTAAGCCCATTCCCTGCCGGGGTCCCAGGCTCCCAGCCCAGATGCAAGCTGTGGGCTGTGGCGATCTGCTCCGGCGTCATGGACGTCGATCTACTCCGGCGTCCGCTCTCTGTCTCTCACGGTCTCACCAGCATTCTCATTCTTCTTCTTCCGTCTCTTTTACTTGTGTCGTATTTGTTGAAAAACTGTGAGTATTTCAACAGTAGTTTTAACGGTATTTAGCTACTTTAGCCACTCTATTTTTCCAAAAAAAAAAATTCATTAGAGAAAATAAATTAATTTCTCTTATGGCTAATTTAAGAGCGAGAAAACCGAAGAGTATTGGAGGGACAAAAATCCCTTTTTATTTAAAATTGAATAAGGCTAGTTCGGCAACACCATTTTTTAAAGGGATTCTCATTTTCCCAAATTAGCCTTAAGAAAATGAAAATTTCTCGGAAACTGAGGTTGCCAAACTAATCATAATTTTAGCCCCTCCAATTTTCTTCGGTTCTGTAGCTCCTAAACTAGCACTAGAAAAATAAAAATCTCTTGAAAAAATATGGCTGTTAAAGTTTAGAATCTTAAATCCCCTTCAAGGTTTTTGGAAATTAAAGAGAAAAATAACTAATTTTCTCTTAGTCCCTGGTAATTCCGAAGAGGATTTTAATTTTCAAACTAGCTCTTAATGTGTTTAGAGCTTTGGTTCTTGCGTCTCTTCTTGGATCCGGAATATTTGAGAGATTTTGGAGGCTGGACGCCATAAAGTGATCGGAGTTGCTCCTCGACACCGCTCCACGACGGAAGGTGTTGTTCGGAGTAGATAGGGAGGCCAAGACGCACGGGAAGATAGTGAGGGTGAGGCTTGTTGCTTTTAACTAGTGATTAGTGGACGCGACTGCGTGCGAGCTCTGCTTGTTCTTGCCCAACGGCAAGGCGTTTGGCTTCGGATGCGGCTCTCAAGTCCAAGGTCTTGTTCTTCCGATCGCCATGCCATGCTGCATCGCGCTCATGCCAACCATATATTATCTAGCAAGTACCGGTAGCGAGTCTTGTGAACTTAAATCCATGGCCGGGCGCTCATGTCTTATTGGCATATATAGGTCGGCAAAAAAAGATAATTTTATTCTACTAGCCCTTCTATCGTATCCATTTGTAAATTAATTCTGGATAGGATGATCTAGAGGAGACATAGCTCCAAATTGAGGTGGCAGATTCGAGAAGTGAACGGAATCAATCAAAGAGAGTTGGTGTGAGTTTGTTACAGTTTTTCATCCAGAAACCTTATTACTTTGTTGGAGGATTTATTGGAAACGTAGCCCTTTTAATCATCACATACATGTCTAATCACACTTTGTTAGGCCAGGTCTACATGGGAGAGGGATGATTTTGTTGTTATGACTTTAATTGTTATGTGCATTGCATCCTTCTCTGTATTAATCTCTTTTAGAGATGGCCAAACGGGCCGCCCGGCCCGGGCCCGGTGAAGCCCGACCCGCCAGGCATGGTTAGAAAATCGGGCCGGGCCGGCTAAGCACGCGGGCTCAATTTCCTGTCTGAGCCCGGCCCGCGGCAGGCCTAAACGGGCCGGGCCGACCCGTTTAGCACGAAAAATGTGGGCCGAAAAGCGGGCTATGCGGGCCGAAAAGCACGTTTTAGTGTAAAAAAGCGGGCTTAGAGCTAAACGGGTCGTGCCGGGCTAGCCCACCGTGCCTAGTTTCCTGTCCGAGTCTGGCCCGCTTATTCGTGCCGGGCCGGCCCGAGCCCGCATATAACCGGGCCGTGCCGGGCTCGGACCGGACCCAAACAACGGGCTTCGTGTCGGGCTCACGGGCCTCGTGCTTATTGGACATCTATAATCTCTTTTATATGTATGATTGCTTGAAGTCTGGTGTGCACTATGCACCCGACCAAGCACATTTTGAGGTCCATGCACCAAAAACACTCAAGTTTTGGGAGTTGCATTGCAATGTCTATGTAAAGGCTTGGAGCCTATATATATAGCCCTAACCAGTGTGTTAAGTATCCAAGAGCTAAGCAAACATGTTATATGCATAGAGTGACACATCCAAGCCACAATTAATTGAGTAGAGACGCTAGTGATTGTCTTGCCTTGTGAGAGGAAGAGCTAGTGCACTTAAAAGAGCTTACTTGTGAAGTTGTCTTGTGGTTATTGAGCCTTGGAGTTGAGACTCCAATTGATTTGTAAAGTAATTAAGAGCCTCCAAGTTGTGGAGTGCCTTGTGAGCTTGGTCTCGCTTGAGAAAGGAAAAGAGATACTCTATGATCACTTTAGTGAGGGAAGGGTTGAGAGAAATCTGGTCCTTAGTGGACTCCTCAATGGAGACGTGAGTATCTTTGTGAAACCAGACTCCAGTAACAAATTGTTTTGTGTTCCTTTGCCTTTTCCTTGCAATTTGTTCTTCACCTTTCCTCCTTGATCTTATATGTTTACTTGCTCTAAATTTCTATTCCATTATGTTGCTAAGTTCAATTCCATGTTTATATTTACTAGCAACCTTGAGCAAGTATTATGCTTATAGTAACTCGAACTAACACCACCTATTATAAGCACTTAATATCATAACCTTGGATCGAGTTTGGATTGTTTTAAGTTAAATTTTAGGTGTCACCTTTTCAACCCCTCTAGGTCACTAACGCTCCCTTAATATGATGACATCTAATCATACCACTAGGTTTAATGCATCCAAGACACACCCCTTACCTAGGGGTAGCCATCGAACTGGCTAGCCCTACCCGCCTGTTGCTCTCTACTCGGGCTGATGACCTATAGAGTCTGCCTTTAAGCATGGTTTTCAATCCTTTTGTAAATATGTTAACTCCCAAGTGTTGCACCAACTTGTGCACATGAGTTATCATTTTTCACACACATTTTTCGAAGGGTTTTGACTTCCTTATCACCATGCTAGTCAATCCTAGCAACACATGCAAAGTTAGATCAATCAAGTGGCACTAGATGACTGATATACAAACAAGTTTGCCCCCTTAATAGTACAACCATCTATCCTAAAGCCACTCAAGCACTTATCTACTGAAACTTAGACCGGTGAAATGAAATATTCTATAATTATACCTTTGCCTTGGGCATTCCAATTCATCTCCATGTTGGTGATGTTACATAAGCATCCAACCACTAGTTTCATCAAGTGATAAACAATGATCACCCCATAGATGTAGCCAACCACTCTACATTTGATCATTGCACATAACATTAAGTTCCTCCATAACTCTCCATCAAAACCACTTGATCATCAACACAAATAAACACTTGCTTGAACTTCACAAAAAACAACATGATACACTTCATGTTATCATGTGGTCTTATTGGTTCATCAATCAAAACTATGTGTGCTCTTCACTTTTGCCTTAGTGCACCAATGCCAAGTTCTTGCTCGAGCTTCTTTGCCATGCCAAGTTCATTGCCCCAAAGCCTCCATTTTTCCCTTCATAGTTGCAACCTAGTTCATCATAGCCAAGCCATGTCTTTTGATCTTCTCCACATATCACATGCACATCATGCTATATATCATATGCGATGAGCTCTACAAAAGCACTAGTTTAGCTTTGTAACAAGTCCAAGCCACTTCATCATCATTGATCAAGTTGCTCACACTAGTGTACATGTGTACTAATCACTCGTGCATCTCAATAAACACGTATTAGTCCATCTAGGTTGTCGCTCAATTACCAAAACCAAACTAGGACCTTTCATATCGGCTAGTTTCTAGGCAAACTAACAAAGGGTAACTAATAATGTTTGTGAGACAAAAAAATGTCTAGTCCATGAGCAAAATAGCAATAGAGCCATCGAAGCTCTTATTTGGGAGAGACCCCGTCAGGGCAAGGACATCAGCGGGTTGCCCTGAATCAGCCACCAAGCCTAGAGTGCCATCCTTGGTCATTGGATTAAGAGACGAAACAACATGATGTTGAAAAATGATTATGAAAAAAGAGTATTGAATGTAAAAACATTGATTACATGTTGGATACCTCAATAGATCATGCACCCTATTTTATAGGGAGTATGGGTGATCTTATCATATTAAAAAACCAATATGGTACTTTTATTATGTTACTTTATGTAGTTTGTCTTAAACTGAGCCAAAGCTGACATGTACCTCTTAAAAACGAGCATGAGATCATTTTGAATGTCAACAATAAGCCTCACCATGACCAATGATAGAAGAGAAGAAAGGCCCAGCTTACTTTTATGTTTGTTTGTGAACTGGGTTAGAGTTGTGGGAAATTGAATTGCACATTATTGGATAAGCTAATATGGAGTTATCTATGCAACTGAAGTACTACACCAAACAATTAGTAAGGGCGTGACTGGTTCCATGACCGGGAGTGCCTGGCTTCTCCTAAACAAGGCAAGTTGAAATGGGTTTGCTGCATATGAGGACTTGACATTTAGTTGACTACATAATGATATATAGAACGAGTACATTGGTTGTTTAGTTTTATGTTTATTTGATTATTGCTGCACTCCGCTTTCGCAAGGACGATTCATGAGACACGGGCATGTGAGCTAGGCTCTTTGCATTTCCTATGAGCCAGGCTTGGTGGGGCGTTTTGTGTGTCATCAACCAAGCCCTAGCATTATTACAGGAATCTAAACGTCTGGTTTCTGCGTGACCGCTGGCCAAGCTAGGATGGGTGCAAAGCACCAAACACGCCCTAAAAACCTCTACAAATCTAAGGGTGCAAAGACTACCAAACAACCTAGGTTGTAGATAAGCACTTAATTTGTTTGAATTAAAAAATGCAGATAAACTGGTTAATGCTTAGATTCCCTTCTCTAAATTTTTAGTGCTAAAGCTCTAAATAAGGTTGCCTCCAAAAGGCGACAGCTAAAAGAAGCAGGCATTCGATGTGTTGGCTGGCGTAGGTACTTTAGTTGGCCATCTATAATACAACTCTTTTCAACGTTACAACAAACATAGCTAACCTTATACTCACTGCCAAGAATGGCCCACCAATTTGCATACCATTATAGCTTTTCTCTCACTTGCCATGGAATTTGGCTGCTCTGTTTGCCTGCTTTGTTGAATGGAAGATGCATATAGCTTCAATGAATATGAGCAGCCATAATAGCTTTGCATACCCTTTTAGTTGCTCTAGTGGAGGCAGGCTAAGTGGTTTAAAGTTAGCTTTAAATAAGCCAACCTTATAGTCTCCTAAACTTTTAGAGGTCTAAAATTTAGAGAAGTAGATTCAATCACCCCCTTAATCTTGATCAAAGTGCAAGAACTAACGCGTACAATTCAAGAAGAGATAAAGTAACACTAGAAAAAAGAGCGCCCTATCGGGCGCTGTAGCAGACTAAAATATATAGAATCATGTAAAGTTATATTGTATACCCAACGGAACTATACACCATAAAATGACATTTTCAGATAGAGGAGTTTGTCAACAAACTCAACAATGACACGGAGCATAGAGAAACCCTTAGAAAAGCATATTAGAGGATGTTTTACATGGATAAACCTAAGTGGTGTTTATTTCGAAACTGCTGGACCTTATGTATCATTTATGAATGCGAGCATGTAGATTCTTCTGATCAAGTTTGACACATGTTGGCAAATCTGATTATCTAAAAAATGGGATACAACACTATGTATTTATAGATGACAGAAGTTGTGTACTGAAAATGAAGTCCAAAGATTTTAAAACTCATCGTATTCTCCTTTTCCATTTAAAAATCATCAGGCGAACACCCATCTTAATATCAAAGTTACAGAATTAGTTATGAACTTCTATTTAGACATAATTTCCTAGGGCAAAAACCAATACTATCAATGTTAATGCACTGAAAAAATAAAGAGAGAAATTTTGGGGGCAAACTACAGTTCATACTTGTTCCCCAACAGATGACTGAATTCCATGAAGCACTCATGGCTTCAGTGCGATTCCTGAGATTTGAAAAGATACTTATTGGTTTTGCTTCATCTCAGAGGAAATAACTTCACAGCTTGGTGCAGGAAAAGGCAATTTACAGCCTGTAACCAGCAATAAGCAATGACTCAGTTTAAATCAGTTTGAGATATTGAATGAAATTCATAAGCCCAGATTGATAAATGGACATGATTAAATGAAACAGAGAGAGCAAATACAGAAATAATTACCTTGAGAACTAAAAGATCATTATCCAAGTTAGCTCCCAAGTCACCCAAACCCCTCTAAAACAATAAGGTTAGCACCTACGAAACGTGCTTTCAGCCATGTCAGCTACAGATCACCTTTGCTCGATATGAATGAACACATAAGTGTGCCTAATGTGCTTCATGGATTTGTGAACAAAAAAGAAAACTTGTATGTAAACATTTTTATGCTTCTTAATGTACTTCATGAATTTGTGAACAAAAAAACTTGGATGTAAACATTTTTCTGTTTCTTTGATTCATATCATTTCTGTTTACAGTGTTGCAAAATTGGACAACAAGTTGTCTACTACCATGTGCATTAGTTTTCACTGAAGAATTCTCCACACTGTCATGATCTACTAACAGCTTGGACAATCCAACCTAATAGAACCTCTTTAGAAACGGGACCCTAACATTGGAGGTGCTATTTATTTGCCAATCTGGAAACAAATCAATCCTATCACATGAATGTAAGAAAATTCATAAATACCAACCAGTACTGGCAGTGGTATGTCTAAGAGCTCCTATGAAACCTGCTTTTCAGCCATGTCAACTACAGATCACAAATCGAAGAAGGACACACACACCAAGCATTGCTGCGCACAAAAAACCTAATTTGTTCTAAAATACACAAGAGGGATGCACTTCGTAACACACAAGATCATAGGATCATACGTTTTGCACAAGTCCATGAAGTTCACAAAAATTGTCGTTTTTGTTCCTTCCGTGAGAACATGAGGGGGCCTCATAATTGTTCTTCTATCACCAGCAAGATCTGAGTTGTTCTCATGCAGAATATTGAATATGCTACCAAGTAGCTGTGACCAAATAGATTGAAGAAAAGAATTCACCAAGAAAGAAAACACAATTGGATCACTGGTAAAAGCATTTATATTAGCAAGATGTTCCTTGGGGACAAGAGGCAGCTTGTCGACGTACACGAATAGACACCTGATGTTTTCCCTTATCACAGTCGCCATGTCAACTACGTCCCTGCAGTTGGTGAACATCCATATGTCCCTGTAGTTCGCTCATCTCGGGCTGTCCTGATAGAAGGGGCAGGATTGCGATCTTGACTGCTTGGAAAAAACAAGTACGGATGATTAAACATATTCCATACCACACAGTGGTGAGAGCTGGCTTAAAGATCAAACAATGAAACATATGATCACTGGTTCTAGAGAGTGCACTGTTAGCGAGGGTATTGAATCACCATTGACGATAGCACTTCATGCACATTGCATGGCTGTAGCTGGGTAGCACCACTTTGCTATTCATCTCCATGCAGATGCCGCACTTCATGTGTCGACACGGTGGTACTCCCATCTAGATAAACCTGCATAACAAAGCTTCCTGAGCATGTAACATGGTAACACCACATCACAGGAATTGTGTGGAGCAGAAACCACCTTGTAGATTAGGATCTTGAGCAGCCCAAGCGCGCCAGCTAGCTAGGCTGCAATCGGTCCACTTGAAAGTCGCCTAGAGGGGGGGTGAATAGGGCGAAACTGAAATTTACAAAGTTAATCACAACTACAAGCCGGGTTAGCGTTAGGAATAATAATGATGAGTCCGAGAGAGAGGGCGCAAAACAAATCGCAAGCGAATGAAGAGTGTGACACGCGGATTTGTTTTACCGAGATTCGGTTCTCGCAAACCTACTCCCTGTTGAGGAGGCCACAAAGGACGAGTCTATTTCAACCCTTTCCCTCTCTCAAACGGTCTCTCGGACCGAGTGAGCTTCTCTTCTCAAATCAACCGGGAACAAAACTTCCCCGCAAGGACCACCACACAATTGGTGTCTCTTGCCTCGGTTTACAATTGAGTTTTGATCACAAGAACAAATGAGAAAGAAAGAAGCAATCCAAGCGCAAGAGCTCAAAAGAACACAACAAATATCTCTCGCTAATCACTAAAGCCTTGTGTGGAATTGGAGAGGATTTGATCACTTGGGTGTGTCTAGAATTGAATGCTAGAGCTCTTGTAAGGTGTAGAAGTGTGAAATCTTGGATGACTTGAATGTGGGGTGGTTGGGGGTATTTATAGCCCCAACCACCAAACTAGCCGTTTGGTGAAGGCTGCTGTCGACGGGCGCACCGGACAGTCCGGTGCGCCACCGGACACTGTCCGGTGCGCCAGCCACGTCACCCGGTCGTTAGGGTTCGACCATTGGAGCTCTGACGCGTGGGCCCGCCTGGCTGTCCGGTGTTGCACCAGATAAGCCCTGTAGGCTGTCCGGTGTGCCACCCGCGCGTGCTCTGCTCCTCTGCGCGCGCTGGCGCGCACTTAATGCTGTAGCAGGTGACCGTTGGCGTGGACTAGCCGTTACTTCGCCGTTACACCGGACAGTCCGGTGTGCACCGGACATGTCCGGTGAATTATAGCGGAGCGGATTCCCGAAGCTGGCGAGTTCAGAGTCGCATCTTCTTGGAGCACCGGACACTGTCCGGTGTACACCGGACAGTCCGGTGAATTATAGCGTGGCGCCTCTGAGAATTCCCGAAGGTGCGAAGTTCAGCTTTGAGTCCCCTAGTGCACCGGACACTGTCCGGTGGCACACCGGACAGTCCGGTGCGCCAGACCAGGGCACACTTCGGTTATCCCTTACTCTATTTGTTGAACCCTTTTCTTGGTCTTTTTATTGGCTTTTTGTGAACCTTTGGCACCTGTATAACTTATAGACTAGAGCAAACTAGTTAGTCCAATTATTTGTGTTGGGTAATTCAACCACCAAAATCATTTAGGAAAAAGGTGGAAGCCTAATTCCCTTTCAATCTCCCCCTTTTTGGTGATTGATGCCAACACAAACCAAAGCAAATATAGAAGTACATAATTGAACTAGTTTGCAATATAAAGGTGCAAAGGTTACTTAGAATTTGAGCCAATAAATATTACTTACTAGATATGCATGGATTGTTTCTTTATATTTAACATTTTGGACCACGCTTGCACCACACGTTTTGTTTTTGCAAATTCTTTTTGTAAATCCTTTTCAAAGTCCTTTTGCAAATAGTCAAAGGTAAATGAATAAGATTTTGCGAAGCATTTTCAAGTTTTGAAATTTTCTCCCCTTGTTTCAAATGATTTTCCTTTGACTAAACAAAACTCCCCCTCAAATAAATTTTCCTCTTAGTGTTCAAGAGGGTTTTAAGAAATCGATTTTGAAAATACTACTTGCTCCCCCTTTTGAACACAATAAGATACCAATTTGAAAAATCAATAGTTTTTAAAATTAGGGTGGTGGTGCGGTCCTTTTGCTTTGGGCTCATACTTTGTCCCCCTTTGGCATGAATCGCTAAAAACGGATACTTTGAGTGAGATATAAGCCCTTTGCTAACTATTTTCTCCCCTTTGGAAAATAAAACATATGAGTGAAGATTATACCAAAGACGAAGAATTGCTCGGAGCGACGGCGAAGGATGAGTGATAGAGTGGAGTGGAAGCCTTGTCTTCGCCGAAGACTCCAATTCCCTTTCAATACACCTATGACTTGGTTTGAAATTCACTTGAAAACACATTAGTCATAGCATATATAAAAGAGACATGATCAAAGGTATATTTATGAGCTATGTGTGCAAGATATCAAAAGAAATTTCTAGAATCAAGAATATTTAGCTCATGCCTAAGTTTGGTAAAAGTTTGTTTATCTAGTGGCTTGGTAAAGATATTGGCTAATTGATCTTTAGTGTTAATATATGCAATCTCGATATCCCCCTTTTGTTGGTGATCCCTAAGAAAATGATACCGAATGACTATGTGTTTAGTGCGGCTATGCTCAACGGGATTATCCGCCATGCGGATTGCACTCTCATTATCACATAGAAGAGGAACTTTGGTTAATTTGTAACCATAGTCCCGTAGGGTTTGCCTCATCCAAAGTAATTGCACGCAAAAATGGCCTGCGACAAAGTACTCGGCTTCAGCGGTTGAAAGAGCTACCGAATTTTACTTCTTTGAAGCCCAAGACACCAAGGATCTTCCCAAGAACTGGCAAGTCTCCGATGTGCTCTTTCTATTTATTTTGCACCCCGCCCAATCGGCATTAGAATAACCAATTAAATCAAATGTGGATCCCCGAGGGTACCAAAGCCCAAACTTAGGAGTATAAGCCAAATATCTCAAGATTCGTTTTACGGTCGTAAGGTGAGATTCCTTAGGGTCAGCTTGGAATCTTGCACACATGCATACGGAAAGCATAATGTCCGGTCGAGATGCACATAAATAGAGTAATGAACCTATCATCGACCGGTATACCTTTTGATCCACGGAGTTACCTCCCGTGTCGAGGTTGAGATGCCCATTTGTTCCCATGGGAGTCTTGATGGGCTTGGCATCCTTCATTCCAAACTTGTTTAGAATGTCTTGAGTATACTTCGTTTGGCTAATGAAGGTGCCCTCTTGGAGTTGCTTCACTTGAAATCCTAAGAAGTACTTCAACTCCCCCATCATTGACATCTCGAATTTCTGTGTCATGATCCTACTAAATTCTTCACATGTAGATTCGTTAGTAGACCCAAATATGATATCATCAACATAAATTTGGCATACAAACAAATCATTGTCAAGAGTTTTAGTAAATAAAGTAGGATCGGCCTTGCCGACTTTGAAGCCATTAGCAATAAGGAAATCTCTTAGGCATTCATACCATGCTCTTGGAGCTTGCTTGAGCCCATAAAGCGCCTTAGAGAGCCTATAGACATGGTTAGGGTACTCATTGTCTTCAAAGCCGGGAGGTTGCTCAACATAGACCTCTTCCTTGATTGGTCCATTGAGGAAGGCACTCTTCACGTCCATTTGGTAAAGCTTGAAGCCATGGTAAGTAGCATAGGCTAATAATATACGAATTGACTCAAGCCTAGCTACGGGTGCATAGGTTTCACCAAAATCCAAACCTTCGACTTGTGAATACCCCTTGGCCACGAGTCGAGCTTTGTTCCTTGTCACCACACCATGCTCATCTTGCTTGTTGCGGAAGACCCATTTGGTTCCTACAACATTTTGATTAGGACGTGGAACTAAATGCCATACCTTGTTCCTAGTGAAATTGTTGAGCTCCTCTTGCATCGCCATCACCCAATCCGAATCTTGGAGTGCTTCCTCTACCCTGTGTGGCTCAATAGAGGAAACAAAAGAGTAATGCTCACAAAAATGTGCAACACGAGATCTAGTGGTTACCCCCTTATTAATGTCACCGAGGATGGTGTCGACGGGGTGATCTCGTTGGATTGCTTGGTGGACTCTTGGGTGTGGTGGTCTTGGTTCTTCATCCTCCTTGTCTTGAACATTTTCATCTCCCCCTTGATCATTGCCGTCATCTTGAGGTAGCTCATCTCTTTGATCTTCTCCTTCATCAACTTGAGCCTCATCCTCATTTTGAGTTGGTGGAGATGCTTGTGTGGAGGAGGATGGTTGATCTTGTGCATTTGGAGGCTCTTCGGATTCCTTAGGGCACACATCCCCAATGGACATGTTCCTTAGCGCGATGCATGGAGCCTCTTCTTCACCTATCTCATCAAGATCAACTTGCTCTACTTGAGAGCCGTTAGTTTCATCAAACACAACGTCACAAGAAACTTCAACTAGTCCTGAGGACTTGTTAAAGACTCTATATGCCCTTGTGTTTGAGTCATATCCTAGTAAAAAGCCTTCTACAGTCTTAGGAGCAAATTTAGATTTTCTACCTCTTTTAACAAGAATAAAGCATTTGCTACCAAAGACTCTAAATTATGAAATATTGGGCTTTTTACCGGTTAGGAGTTCATATGATGTCTTCTTGATGATTCGGTGTAGATATAACCGGTTGATGGCGTAGCAGGCGGTGTTAACCGCCTCGGCCCAAAACCGATCCGGGGTCTTGTACTCATCAAGCATGGTTCTTGCCATGTCCAATAGAGTTCGATTCTTCCTCTCCACTACACCATTTTGTTGTGGGGTGTAGGGAGAAGAGAACTCATGCTTGATGCCCTCCTCCTCAAGGAAGCCTTCTATTTGAGAGTTCTTGAACTCCGTCCCGTTGTCGCTTCTTATTTTCTTGATCCTTAAGCCGAACTCATTTTGAGCCCGTCTCAAGAATCCCTTTAAGGTCTCTTGGGTTTGAGATTTTTCCTGCAAAAAGAATACCCAAGTGAAGCGAGAATAATCATCCACAATAACTAGACAGTACTTACTCCCGCTGATGCTTGTGTAAGCGATCGGGCCGAATAAATCCATGTGTAGGAGCTCCAGTGGCCTGTCAGTCATCATGATGTTCTTGTGTGGATGATGAACACCAACTTGCTTCCCGGCTTGGCATGCGCTACAAATCCTGTCTTTCTCAAAATGAACATTTGTTAATCCTAAAATGTGCTCTCCCTTTAGAAGCTTATGAAGATTCTTCATTCCAACATGGGCTAGTCGGCGGTGCCAGAGCCAACCCATGTTAGTCTTAGCAATTAAGCAAGTTTCGAGTTCAGCTCTATCAAAGTCTACCAAGTATAGCTGATCCTCTAACACTCCCTTAAATGCTATTGAATCATCACTTCTTCTAAAGACAGTGACACCTACATCAGTAAATAGACAATTGTAGCCCATTTGACATAATTGGGATACGGAAAGCAAATTGTAATCTAATGAATCAACAAGAAAAATATTGGAAATGGAATGGTTAGGAGATATAGCTATTTTACCCAAACCTTCGACTTGTGAATACCCCTTGGCCACGAGTCGAGCTTTGTTCCTTGTCACCACACCATGCTCATCTTGCTTATTGCGGAAGACCCATTTGGTTCCTACAACATTTTGGTTAGGACGTGGAACTAAATGCCATACCTCGTTCCTAGTGAAATTGTTGAGCTCCTCTTACATCGCCATCACCCAATCCGAATCTTGGAGTGCTTCCTCTACCCTGTGTGGCTCAATAGAGGAAACAAAAGAGTAATGCTCACAAAAATGTGCAACACGAGATCTAGTGGTTACCCCCTTATGAATGTCGCCGAGGATGGTGTCGACGGGGTGATCTCGTTGGATTGCTTGGTGGACTCTTGGGTGTGGCGGTCTTGCTTCTTCATCCTCCTTGTCTTGATCATTTGCATCTCCCCCTTGATCATTGCCATCATCTTGAGGTGGCTCATCATTTTGATTTTCTCCTTCATCAACTTGAGCCTCATCCTCATTTTGAGTCGGTGGAGGTGCTTGTGTGGAGGAGGATGGTTGATCTTGTGCATGAGGTGGCTCTTCGAATTCCTTAGGACACACATCCCCAATGGACATGTTCCTTAACGCGATGCACGGAGCCTCTTCATCACCTATCTCATTAAGATCAACTTGCTCTACTTGAGAGCCGTTAGTTTCATAAAACACAATGTCACAAGAAACTTCAACAAGTCCTGAGGACTTGTTAAAGACTCTATATGCCCTTGTGTTTGAGTCATATCCTAGTAAAAAGCCTTCTACAGTTTTAGGAGCAAATTTAGTTTTTCTACCTCTTTTAACAAGAATAAAGCATTTGCTACCAAAAACTCTAAAATATGAAATATTGGGCTTTTTACCGGTTAGGAGTTCATAGGATGTCTTCTTGAGGATCCGGTGTAGATAGAACCAGTTGATGGCGTAGCAAGCGGTATTAACTGCTTCGGCCCAAAACCGATCCGGCGTCTTGTACTCATCAAGCATGGTTCTTGCCATGTCCAATAGAGTTCGATTCTTCCTCTCCACTACACCATTTTGTTGTGGGGTGTAGGGAGAAGAGAACTCATGCTTGATGCCCTTCTCCTCAAGAAAGCCTTCAATTTGTGAATTCTTGAACTCCGTCCCGTTGTCGCTTCTAATTTTCTTGATCCTCAAGCCGGACTCATTTTGAGCCCGTCTCAAGAATCCCTTTAAAGTCTCTTGGGTTTGTGATTTTTCTTGCAAAAAGAACACCCAAGTGAAGCGAGATAAATCATCCACAATAACTAGACAGTACTTACTCCCGCCGATGCTTATATAAGCGATCGGGCCGAATAAATCCATGTGTAGGAGCTCCAGTGGCCTGTCAGTCGTCATGATGTTCTTGTGTGGATGATGAACACCAACTTGCTTCCCTGCTTGGCATGCGCTACAAATCCTGTCTATCTCAAAATGAACATTTGTTAATCCTAAAATGTGTTCACCATTTAGAAGCTTATGAAGATTCTTCATTCCAACATGGGCTAATCGGCGGTGCCAGAGCCAACCCATGTTAGTCTTAGCAATCAAGCAAGTGTCGAGTTCAGCTCTATCAAAATCTACCAAGTATAGCTGACCCTCTAACACTCCCTTAAATGCTATTGAATCATCACTTCTTCTAAAGACAGTGACACCTACATCAGTAAATAGACAGTTGTAGCCCATTTGACATAATTGAGAAACGGAAAGCAAGTTGTAATCTAAAGAATCAACAAGAAAAACATTGGAAATGGAATGGTCAGGAGATATAGCAATTTTACCCAAGCCTTTGACCAAACCTTGGTTTCCATCCCCGAATGTGATAACTCGTTGGGGATCTGGTTTTTCTCGTAGGAGGAGAACATCTTCTTCTCCTCTGTCATGTGGTTCGTGCACCCGCTATCGATGATCCAACTTGAGCCCCCCGGATGCATAAACCTACAAAACAAGTTTAGTTCTTGACTTTAGGTACCCAAACGGTTTTGGGTCCTTTGGCATTAGAAACAAGAACTTTGGGTACCCAAACACAAGTCTTGGAGCCCTTGTGTTTGCCCCCAACAAACTTGGCAACTACCTTGCCAGATTTGTTAGTTAAAACATATGATGCATCAAAAGTTTTAAATGAAATGTCATGATCATTTGATGCACTAGGAGTTTTCTTCTTAGGCAACTTAGCACGGGTTGGTTGCCTAGAGCTAGATGTCTCACCCTTATACATAAAAGCATGATTAGGGCCAGAGTGAGACTTCCTAGAGTGAATTCTCCTAATTTTGCTCTCGGGATAACCG
This sequence comes from Zea luxurians, assembly GCA_029449295.1. Taxonomy (NCBI): domain Eukaryota; kingdom Viridiplantae; phylum Streptophyta; class Magnoliopsida; order Poales; family Poaceae; genus Zea; species Zea luxurians. Next base: position 113,590,417 of record JAOPSE010000006.1, on the reverse strand, counting down.
ACAGGGTACAAAATGTAGCCCTCGTCATCCTGAGGCATGGGAGCCTTGCCCTTAACAAAGTTAGACAATTTCTTAGGAGGGGCATTAAGTTTGACATTGTCTCCCCTTTGGAAGCCAATGCCATCTTTGATGCCAGGGCGTCTCCCACTATAGAGCATACTTCTAGCAAATTTAAACTTTTCATTCTCTAAGTTATGCTCGGCAATTTTAGCATCTAATTTTGCTATATGATCATTTTGTTGTTTAATTAAAGCCATATGATCATGAATAGCATCAATATCAACATCTCTATATCTAGTGCAAATGGAAACATGCTCAACGGTGGATGTAGAGGGTTTGCAAGATTTTAATTCTACAACCTTAGCATGTAATATATCATTTTCACTTCTAAGGTTGGAAATAGTAACATTGCAAACATCAAAATCTTTAGCCTTAGCAATCAATTTTTCATTTTCACATCTAAGGCTATCAAGAGAAATATTCAATTCATCAATCTTAGCAAGTAAATCAACATTATCATCTCTAAGATTGGGAATTGAAGCATTACAAACATGAGAATCAACCTTAACATTTAATTTTGCATTTTCATTTCTAAGGTTGACAATAGTATCATGGCATGTGCTTAGCTCACTAGATAATTTTTCACATTTTTCTACTTCTAGAGCATAAGCATTCTTAACCTTAACATGATTTTTATTTTCCTTGATTAGGAAGTCCTCTTGGGAGTACAAGAGATCATCCTTTTCATGGATGGCACTAATCAATTCATTTAATTTTTCCTTTTGTTGCATGTTTAGGTTGGCAAAAAGAGTACACAAGTTATCCTCTTCATCACTAGCATTATCATCACTAGAGGACTCATATTTAGTAGAGGATTTGGATTTAACCTTCTTCTTTTTGCCGTTCTTTGCCATGAGGCATTTGTGGCCGACGTTGGGGAAGAGAAGTCCCTTGGTGACGGCGATGTTTGCGGCATCCTCGTCGGAGGAGGAGTCGGTGGAGCTCTCGTCGGAGTCCCACTCGCGACACACATGGGCATCGCCGCCCTTCTTCTTGTGATATCTCTTCTTCTCCTTTCTTCTCCCCTTCTTGTCGTCGCCCCTGTCACTATCACTAGAAATAGGACATTTAGCAATAAAGTGACCGGGCTTAGCACACTTGTAGCAAACCTTCTTGGAGCGGGGCTTGTAATCCTTCCCCCTCCTTTGCTTGAGGATTTGGCGGAAACTCTTGATGATGAGTGCCATTTCCTCGTTGTCGAGCTTGGAGGCGTCGATGGGTTGTCTACTTGATGTAGACTCCTCCTTCTTCTCCTCCATTGCCTTGAATGCGACCGGTTGTGCCTCGGGCATGGAGGAGGTGCCTTGCTCGATGATTTTCTTTGAGCCTTTAATCATTAGCTCAAAGCTCACAAATTTTCCTATAACTTCCTCGGGAGACATTAGCTTGTACCTAGGATCACCAACTTGCGTAGGGTTAAGAAATACGAGGGATCTAAGAATAACCTTGACCATCTCATGGTCATCCCATTTTTTGCTCCCGAGGTTGCGCACTTGGTTCACCAAGGTCTTTAAGCAGTTGTACATAGCTTGTGGATCCTCCCCTTGGTGAAGCATGAAGCGACCGAGCTCCCCCTCGATCGTCTCCCGCTTGGTGATCTTTGTCACCTCGTCTCCTTCATGCGCGGTCTTGAGTACGTCCCAAATTTCCTTCGCACTTTTTAACCCTTGCACCTTATTATACTCCTCTCGACTTAGAGAGGCGAGGAGTATAGTGGTGGCTTGGGAGTTAAAGTGGTGAATTTGAGCCACCTCGTCCGAGTCGTAGTCTTCATCCCCTACAGATGGTACCTGTACACCAAACTCAACAACATTCCATATGCTTGTGTGGAGTGAGGTTAGATGATGCCTCATTTTGTCACTCCACATATTATAATCTTCACCGTCAAAAACCGGTGGTTTGCCTAATGGAACGGAGAGCAAAGGAGTACGTTTTGAAATATGGGGATAGCGTAGAGGAATCTTACTATACTTCTTGCGCTCTTGGCGCTTAGAAGTAACGGACGGCGCGTCGGAGCCGGAGGTCGATGGTGATGAAGAGTCGGTATCGTAGTAGACCACTTTCCTCATCCTCTTGTTCTTGTCGCCTCTCCGATGCGACTTGTGGGAAGAGGATTTCCTCTCCTTCCCCTTCCCTTTGTTGGAGGAGTCTTTCTTCTCCTTCCTCTTGTTGCGGGACTCTTCCGATGAAGTCTCCCCGCGGCTTGTAGTGGGCTTGTCGCCGGTCTCCATCTCCTTGGTGTGATCTCCCGACATTACTTCGAGCGGTTAGGCTCTAATGAAGCACCAGGCTTTGATACCAATTGAAAGTCGCCTAGAGGGGGGTGAATAGGGCGAAACTGAAATTTACAAAGTTAATCACAACTACAAGCTGGGTTAGCGTTAGGAATAATAATGATGAGTCCGAGAGAGAGGGCGCAAAACAAATTGCAAGCGAATGAAGGGTGTGACACGCGGATTTGTTTTACCGAGGTTCGGTTCCCGCAAACCTACTCCCCGTTGAGGAGGCCACAAAGGCCGGGTCTATTTCAACCCTTTCCCTCTCTCAAACGGTCCCTCGGACCGAGTGAGCTTCTCTTCTCAAATCAACCAGGAACAAAACTTCCCCGCAAGGACCACCACACAATTGGTGTCTCTTGCCTCGGTTTACAATTGAGTTTTGATCACAAGAACAAATGAGAAAGAAAGAAGCAATCCAAGCGCAAGAGCTCAAAAGAACACAACAAATCTCTCTCGCTAATCACTAAAGCCTTGTTTGGAATTGGAGAGGATTTGATCACTTGGGTGTGTCTAGAATTGAATGCTAGAGCTCTTGTAAGGTGTAGAAGTGTGAAATCTTGGATGACTTGAATGTGGGGTGGTTGGGGGTATTTATAGCCCCAACCACCAAACTAGCCGTTTGGTGAAGGCTGCTGTCGACGGGCGCACCGGACAGTCCTGTGCGCCACCGGACACTGTCCGGTGCGCCAGCCACGTCACCCGGTCGTTAGGGTTCGACCGTTGGAGCTCTGACGCGTGGGCCCGCCTGGCTGTCCGGTGTTGCACCAGACAAGCCCTGTAGGCTGTCCGGTGTGCCACCCGCGCGTGCTCTGCTCCTCTGCGCGCGCTGGCGCGCACTTAATGCTGTAGCAGGTGACCGTTGGCGCGGACTAGCCGTTGCTCCGCCGTTACACCGGACAGTCCGGTGTGCACCGGACATGTCCGGTGAATTATAGCGGAGCGGATTCCCGAAGCTGGTGAGTTCAGAGTCGCATGTCCTTGGAGCACCGGACACTGTCCGGTGTACACCGGATAGTCCGGTGAATTATAGCGCGGTGCCTCTGAGAATTCCCGAAGGTGCGAAGTTCAGCTTTGAGTCCCCTGGTGCACCGGACACTGTCCGGTGGCACACCGGACAGTCCGGTGCGCCAGACCAGGGCACACTTCGGTTATCCCTTGCTCTATTTGTTGAACCCTTTTCTTGGTCTTTTTATTGGCTTTTTGTGAACCTTTGGCACCTATATAACTTATAGACTAGAGCAAACTAGTTAGTCCAATTATTTGTGTTGGGTAATTCAACCACCAAAATCATTTAGGAAAAAGGTGGAAGCCTAATTCCCTTTCACCACTACATGAGGAAGAGGGAGAAGTGGGCGTCGGGGTTGTACATCGAGAGGCAGACCCTGTCGTAGTCCCTCGAGAAATCCGCTGCCCTGTGGAGTTGTTTGAGCGAGCAGTCAGCACGAGGACCCGTCCGCCAATGTCAGGGAGCAGGTGTGCTCATCTGCTCGAACATCGAGCGTCGGTGCCCACTGCTCAATCATGCGCGCGGCATGAGCATGAAACGAGTCATACGACTTGACATCAGAACTCAATCAAATTGTCGTTGTAACATACCCACCCACTGGAGCAACTTAATTCTGCCTCGGTTTGGGCCAGGAATCGGGCGGAGCCATTCCTTAGGCGGCATGGGCGGTTTGTAGATCAAAATGCGGTAGGCAGCAGCTGCTGCAAGCGTGAAATCGAGGCGGCTGCGATGAAAACGGGGGAGCAAAGGCACTCACAGGGTTTTGGCATGTTGGATGTCGACCTCGAGCACCTTGACCGAGTCCTTGAACGACTTGCACATATGAAGGAGACGACCATCTCCTTATCTTCCTCCTCCTCGCCATGGCGTCCAGCTCCGTGTGGCTCCTCGTGCCCACAACCACCCACGCTTGAATCTCCATCTATCGCCAAAACCACACCCACACCATGGAACCCAGCCGAAGCCTCGCTCCGTTCCACTTCACCACTTCTTGCCTCGCCTCCTGCTTCCCCCACCTTTGCTTCTTGTTTGCTCCCTACCCTCTGTTTGTATTGTACGAGGAGGAAGGCGACGGGGTGGGGAGTGAGAGCGACCCACCTGCGCGCGGCCATGGAGGCGAGTCGGGAGGAGGGCAGCGCTTGCGGCTGCGTCGAGGGAAGAACAGAGTGGCGACACATGGAGGAATAAGGCGGGGCGAGGTGGCGGTGCCACCGCGTGGCAGTGTGACCGGTCTGCTGTGCGACGGTGCCCGTGAGAGGCGGCGGCACACGGTTCTTGTTGGCGAAGGACATGGCAGCTTGCTGCCGTCGACGAGGAGACTGTATCGGGGAGCACAACCACGTTGAAAGCTCTCTTGTGGGTTTTGGTGTTTGGATGACAACTCAATTAAAGGACTAACAAGTGTGCTAAGTGTTGAACAGGTGCTTAATGTAAAGCTAACAGGGTTCAACACAAGTGAACAAGTGTGATGGTCCAAGGACTAGATGATGGATAGATAATGGGCATCACAAGTAAGATGCACATTGCATAAAGTGATACTCGGATGCGTAGCTCGAAGACAACTGATCAAGCTAAGGATGGAGGCAAGAAGAGCTTCGAGGTACCAAGTGCACGGGAGAAGGTCAAAGAGGCCGAGGAACCCAAAGCCAAGGGTGAAGAAGAAGACTTGCAAAGTCAAGGGTGATCAAGTTGAGAAGAGCTATGGCACATCAAGGATCACTACATAAGGACGTGACTTACAACCAATGGGGAAACATCTATAATTATGTGGTGTAAGTCATAAGGCTCAAGATCAAGCTCAAAGAAGTGAACAAGGTCACTAGAAGAAGAACCAGTATCAAAGCCAGAACTGGAAGCAGCCCAAAAGAGCTAAGTGCACCTTGATTCTTAGTTTGGGTTGTTCCTAGTTTGGAGATATTCTATGTGACCTTTGCCGGATGTTGGAGCTCAGAAATGTAGCCTAGATCAAGTTAAGCTGGCTTGATGATTTATGAGTCCAACATCAATCTTAAGCATGTCAAATGATAGAGAGGTAAAAATCCAAGAGAAGGTATGTTTCTAGACTTAGTACATTGGTTTTTGTGTACTAACGTATTTGTCTAAGTGTTAGAAACAGAGTAAAGAAGAAAAGAAAAGAGATGCAAAAGGCTTGGCTGTGTACAGCCAAGACTCAGCTCAGTCTGGCACACCGGACAGTGTCCGGTGCGCCAGGCTGAACTCTGGTAAACAGGCCGCTCTCGAGAGAATTCTGGCAACGTACGGCTATAATTCACCGGACTATCCGGTGGTGCACCGGACTGTCCGGTGAGCCAACAGTCGGCTGGGCCAACGGTCGGCTGCGCAATCTACGCGTGACGCGTGGCCGAGCCAACGGTCAGATGGGGGCACCGAACTGTCCGGTGTGCACCGGACAGTGTCCGGTGCGCCAACGGCTCCAAGACTTCAACGGTCGACTGTGCCAATTTTGGAAGGAAATCGGGCACCGGACAGTGTCCGGTGGTGCACCGGACTGTCCGATGCGCCACCCGACAGAAGGCAAGATTTGCCTTCCTGGATTGCTTCCAACGGTTCCTAGACCCCTTGTGCCTATAAAAGGGACCTCTAGGCGCCGCAATTACAGATACAAGAGCAGCCAACAAGTGTAGACATCACTCGGATCAATTTCTCTCTCCCTCTCGTGTATATCTCTCTAGTTTGTGTAGAGGCAAAGCTATAAGTCTCTAGAGAGTGGAGAAGTGCTGCTAAGAGCTAGAGCATAGTCTTGAGCATATTGTTACTCTGTCGGAGTGCTGTCAAGAAGATTGTAAGCAGCCGTGGCTCTGTTGTAACTACCTCAACATAGTGGAAGGCTCTATCTGTCTGACTGGCAGATCTGAGAAAATGGAGGAAGGAGTTGAAATAGACTCCAAGCCCAGGTATGGCTAACTCCAACGAGGACTAGGCAAGCATTTCAGGCTTGGCCGAACCTCGGGATAAATTCCTGTGTCCACGTGCTCTGCTCTGTGTTATGTGCTGATTCTCTGTCTTATTCAGTTCTTACTTCTGCACTTCACTGCTTACTTATGGTACTAGCTTTCTTTGAAGTGCAGGATATTCTTAAGACAGGAACTTCAATTGCGCTGCAACCTACTCGAAGGGTTCTTCACTCCACTGCGATCCTGTCTTCGAGTAGAGTAAGATGTAAGTTTTAAAGTGATTCGCCTATTCACCCCCCCTCTAGGCGACATCCTGATCCTGTTCCTGGGCAAAGGGAACTTTCAATTGGTATCAAAGCTAGGCCTCTCCAGTGTGGGCTTAGTCGTCCGGAGATGACGATGTCGTCACAAGAGGTAACTGTAGAACTTCTTTTAGGCGATGGTTCTAATTAGAAATCTTGGTATGTCTCTCTTTATAATGCCTTCATGCATGTTGATCCTGATTTGAGACAGATTTTTAGTAGAAGTATTTTTTCCTATGATATTAGTAAAAATCCTTCTAATGCTGAACTAAGATATTTATCTCTCAATCACCGTGCTTGCAACATCTTAGTCGACTCTCTTTCTAGAAGTGCTTATTTTGCCATCATGAATAGTGATAGTGATTTATTTGTTGATGCTCATGATTTATGGAGTAGAATTAAAGGAAAATATTCTGTGGCAAATTGTAATGCTCCTACTCCCTATATTACTTGTGATACTAACCCTTCAAAAGGAGAAGAAAAGTGTTGGGCACCAAACAATGAATCCACCTCGTCGACAGGTTTGTTCTCCACTAGTAATAAATGTTTTATTGCTAACAATGACTGTGGAGACGAAAGCCATGATGAGGAGGAATAAGAGGATGATAGCGAGGATGAATCTTCATCACCACAAGGTACATTTTCCTATATTGCTTCCACTGACATTAATGACAGGGAAAATGAGACCGATGATGTGGAAGAAGAGGAGATTCACCGTTTCTACATCCATCTCAACAAAGAGGACAAAGCACTCTTGGTTAAGCTGTTGAGAAGGAACAAGGAACAAGGCAAGACACTTCTCAGGCTAGAGGAGTCCCTCATCAAAACCTACAACAACCTGGAGAAGATGACCAAAGAACATGAGGAGCTAAAGTGCTCTCATGATGATCTGGTCCAACGGTATGAATCTATTTTAATTGAGCAAAGAAATAATCATGATGCATTATCTAATGTTGCTCAACTTAAAACTGAAAATTTCATGCTTAGGAGTCAAGTAGAAATGATAAATTTAGAAAAACTTGTTCTAAGTGAAAAGTATGATAGGTTGTCATATTCTCAGAGTAAACTAGTTGATAACCATATCATGCTTAATGTTGCTCATGAGGTTGTAATTACAAACTTAAATTCATGTGAACCTCATTCTTGCACAAGTACACATCTAGATAATATATCGTCATGTGCTAACCCCTGTCGCTCAAAAGGAAGCGAATGTTTGAATGAGCAACAAGTTGTAGGGTCAAAAAGGAAATTGCTTGGGAACAAGAAACAAAGACAATTAAGGAGAAGACACCATGCTCAACTTCCTAAAGATGTCTGCGAAAACATGGTGAAGAAGCTTGAGGAAGGAGAAACCGCAGCAAGGGTCAAACTCCTTGAAAAAGATGTTCCTAAAGCAATAAGTGAAGCAATCAACATGATACAGGAAAAAGGTAATGATTCAATTAATCATGTTATTTGCACTAATAATTTCTCTATGTCATCTAAAAGTAACAAGAGAAGAGGAAAACGGAGATGCTTCAAGTGCAAGGCATTAGGCCACCTCATCGCATCTTGTCCATACAAAAACAAGGACGAAGGGATAAGGAGATGTTTTGGATGCAACAAGGACCACATGATCACTTCATGTTCGGTCATGGAGAATCAAAGATGTGCATTCTCCAAGATGACTCACCAAGGACAAACAGCAAGCGTCATGTCAGGTTAAGCAACGTTTCTGCTACAAGTGTGGTGAGTAGGGTCATCTATCCAAGGTATGTAATAAAGGTAAGGTTCCTAAGCAAGTGAATTTGTCTCAATCTCATTCGCTTAGGAGACCCAAATCATACACTTGTGCTAGATCTATAACGAGATCACCTAGAACTAGCACAAAGACTATTTGGGTACCAAAGGCACTTTTAGTTGAACGTCATGGACCCATCCCGAGGTGGGTACCAAACTGTGCTAACTAGACCATGCAGGTGCCTTGAGATGGACTGGAGACAATGGGAGAGCTTAAGACGGTTAACTCAAACTCTATGCTTAAGCTGTTAATTGTTTTGGTGTTTATTCATTGACCCAAGGTTGAATTATTGTGAGACACTAATCCCATGTTCATCTCAAGTGAAATAAGTTGTAGAGGTCCTTAATCATTATTGGTGAATCAAGCAAAGGACCTCGATTGCGCATCTGACTCTCCAAAGGACGGTACCTGTGCTTCTTAAGTGCATTATCAGTATTGCTCTTAAAAGTTGATTGTCGTGTTATCTGTCCTTGGAGTAGTTACACTTTTAAGATTGCTCGTGTTTAACCTTGTTAATAATTGATTCATGATTTCAAAGATCACATTCATGTTTGCTTAATCATGACTGGGTGCTCTATAAGTCATATCTTTTGAATCATTCATTGGGTAGCTTATCAATTGAGATATTTACCATGATTAATCCTTTATGTGTTCATGGATAAACCTGTATCCTTTTGTAAATCATGCTATACGTGTGTAATGAGTAACCTATGTGTGCAAGCATGACATCTTGTTTAGTCCATGTTCACATGATTACCCTATTTTGGCACTATGTGTTATGCCTCTAATGCATCCTCTCGAGCTATGAAGTGCATAAACAATAGGGAACTTGTGGTAATAACTGGTGCTCTCATGGCCATACAGGTAAAAGGCAAAGGTATGGAAAATGGAACTATGCAATTTCATTAAATATCTTGAAGTTCCATTGTTTGTGATCATAGCTATGTTCTTGCATTTCATTAGTAGTATCTTGGCTTAGGTGACTTATGCCTTAAAATGTTGTTTCTCTTGGTGCACCTAAGAAAATTTTTCTTGATCTTGATGTGATTAGACATTATGCTTTATTTGCATGATCTTGTCATTTTCAATTGGCATATATGGTGAAATGATTATCATGTATGAAGCATGCCTAGGTTGCTTGTAAAATGTCATACTCCTTGAGGCATGCATTATTGTATTAAGTCAACCTTTCATTTGGTATTCAATTGGTATATCTTTGTGATGAAATTGATAGAGTATGTCTTGACCAAGAGATGTTGTGATTCCCTCTAGTTCTGAGAAAGCTAGAAAGTGCAAAGTGCAAGTTATTCAAATACTTGATGCACAAGTTTAGGGGGAGCACACATAACTTGTGTCTTTTGAGACTAATTGTTTCTTGAGTGATCTTGTATAGTCTCAAGGTGGAAAAGAGAAGATGAGCAAGAAATGGAGCAATCAGGACTTGGGTACCTCTGTAAGTCAAGAAATTGGTATCTTAAGTCGTGAGTAATTGCATATTTTCAGATTGCTCATGCTCTATAATATTTGGTGATACTAGATGTTTATCCTTAAATATCATGGAGCTATGATAATAAATGACCTTTCAATTGGTAGCCGTGATAGTTTGCTTCAATTGACATCTTTTGATAATCACTAGAATAGAAGTTTCATCTTGTGCCACAATACTATAACTTGCTCTAAGCTTGATGTCTTAGCAACAAGAAAAGGTTAGGATAAAGGATCAGGCACAGGTGTGGAGAAGCTCCCGAGAGATTAATACTTTCAAGATGTGAAGTACATCACAACATGGTAAAGGTACAAAAGGAAGTATTGATATTTTGCGTAAATGTATTTTAATATCTCTGGTGCATATGTTTAATGAATAAGGGGGAGTTTTGATAGTGTGTTTTTCCTCCTCAACACCCTGCTGTCCCTTGACATCATCCTATGTTCTTGCTTGAGTATGGTTTTTGGTGTTTGATGACAAAGGGGGAGAAGTTGTGCATTAAAGCTTATCTCAACCTGAGAGGAAAGCTTATCCTAAGGGGTGATGTGTTAGTTTGAGCTTTGCTAGTGTGTAATTGTGAGCTTTGCTAGTGTATAAAGCTTATCCTAAGGGGTGATGTGTTAGGTTGAGCTTTGCTAGTGTGTAATTGTGAGCTTTGCTAGTGTGTAATTGTGTTATTGATAATTCTTATCATATGCTTCTTGCAGTATTATGTGTGTTGCATCATATGGACTAGTGCTTCCGTTGCTATGAATTAATTGGCATCTATTGTGTTCATTCTAAAATAGATAGTCATGTGGATAATGGTGCATGTGGTTAATGGTTTAATGGTGCTTTAAGATTGTTTTAAATTGGTATCTTAGTTTAAATTGGTATCTTAATGGTGAATAGTGGTAGGTTGATATTCCTGTGATATATCCACTCAATTGAATGGTGTTTAACTCTGATTCTGTGCATTTGTGTGTTATACGCATCATGGTTTGATCCTTGACACAATGCATCCCACAGGTGCTAAGGTGTAGCAATGCTTCGATTTAGCCTAAGTATGTGCATTTTGGCATTTAAAGCCAAAGCTAAGATTTTAATGTAATCACATATTTAGGGGGAGCATTCTACAATCTTAGAACTCAAAATTTGTGCTTTAAATTTCACTCTTATGTAAGCTTTAATTGTGTTGCCATCAATCACCAAAAAGGGGGAGATTGAAAGCTCTCTTGTGGGTTTTGGTGTTTGGATGACAACTCAATTAAAGGACTAATGAAAGTCGCCTAGAGGGGGGTGAATAGGGCAAAACTGAAATTTACAAATATAATCACAACTACAAGCCGGGTTAGTGTTAGAAATAAGAATGAGTCCGAGAGAGAGGGCGCAAAACAAATCGCAAGCGAATGAAGAGTGTGACACGCGGATTTGTTTTACCGAGGTTCAGTTTTCGCAAACCTACTCCCTGTTGAGGAGGCCACAAAGGCCGGGTCTTTTTCAACCCTTTCCCTCTCTCAAACGGTCCCTCGGACCGAGTGAGCTTCTCTTCTCAATCAACCGGGAATAAAACTTCCCCGCAAGGACCACCACACAATTGGTGTCTCTTGCCTCGGTTACAAATGAGTTTTGATCACAAGAACAAATGAGAAAGAAAGAAGCAATCCAAGCGCAAGAACTCAAAAGAACACGGCAAATCTCTCTCACTAATCACTAAAGCCTTGTGTGGAATTGGAGAGGATTTGATCACTTGGGTGTGTCTAGAATTGAATGCTAGAGCTCTTGTAAGGTGTAGAAGTGTGAAAACTTGGATGCCTTGAATGTGGGGTGGTTGGGGGTATTTATAGCCCCAACCACCAAACTAGCCGTTTGGTGGAGGCTGTCTGTCGCATGGTGCACCGGACAGTCCGGTGCACAGCGGACATGTCCGGTGCGCCAGCCACGTCACTAGGCCGTTAGGGTTCCGACCGTTGGAGCTCTGACTGCTGGGCCCGCCTGGATGTCTGGTGGCGCACCGGACATGTAATGTAGAGTGTCCGGTGCACCATCTCGCGCGTGCCTGACTTCTGTGCGCTCTGGCGCGCATTTAATGCCGCTGCAGGTGACCGTTGGCGCCGAAGTAGCCGTTGCTCCGCTGTCACACCGGACAGTCTGGTGCACACCGGACATGTCCGGTGAATTATAGCGGACTAGCCGTTGTGGATTCCCGAAGCTGGCGAGTTCAGAGTCACGTCCCCTTGGAGCACCGGACACTGTCCGGTGTACACCGGACAGTCCGTTGAATTATAGTGCGGCGGCTCTGAGTTTTCCCGAAGGTGCGAAGTTCAGCTTGGAGTCCTCTGGTGCACCGGACACTGTCCGGTGGAGCACCGGACACTGTCCGGTGGCACACCGGACAGTCCGGTGCGCCCGACCAGGGTGCCTTCGGTTGTCCCTTTGCTCCTTTGTTTGAACCCTTTCTCTTGATCTTTTATTGGCTTATTGTGAACCTTTGGTACCTGTGGAACTTATAACCTTGGGCAAAACTAGTTAGTCCAATTATTTGTGTTGGGCAATTCAACCACCAAAATCAATTTAGGAAATAGGTGTAAGCCTAATTCCCTTTCAATCTCCCCCTTTTTGGTGATTGATGCCAACACAAACCAAAGCAAATATAGAAGAGCATAATTGAACTAGTTTGCAATATGTAAGTGCAAAGGTTACTTAGAATTTGAGCCAATAAATATTACTTACTAGATATGCATGGATTGTTTCTTTATTTTTAACATTTTGGACCACGCTTGCACCACATGTTTTGTTTTTGCAAATTCTTTTTGTAAATCCTTTTCAAAGTCTTTTTGCAAATAGACAAAGGTAAATGAATAAGATTTTGCGAAGCATTTTCAAGATTTGAAATTTTGTCCCCTTGTTTCAAATGCTTTTCCTTTGACTAAAACAAAACTCCCCCTCAAATAAATTCTCCTCTTAGTGTTCAAGAGGGTTTTAAGATATCAATTTTGAAAATACTACTTGCTCCCCCTTTTGAACACAATAAGATACCGATTTGAAATTTACCAATTGAAAATCATTTTAAAATTAGGGTGGTGGTGCGGTCCTTTTGCTTTGGGCACATACTTTCTCCCCCTTTGGCATGAATCGCCAAAAACGGATACTTTGAGTGAGATATAAGCCCTTTACTAACTACTTACTCCCCTTTGGCAAATAAAACATATGAGTGAAGATTATACCAAAGACGGAGAATTGCTTGGAGCGGCGGCGAAGGATGAGTAATAAAGTGGAGTGGAAGCCTTGTCTTTGCCGAAGACTCCAATTCCCTTTCAATACACCTATGACTTGGTTTGAAATTCACTTGAAAACACATTAGTCACAGCATATATAAAAGAGACATGATCAAAGGTATATTTATGAGCTAAGTGTGCAAGACATCAAAAGAAATTCCTAGAATCAAGAATATTTAGCTCATGCCTAAGTCGGGTAAAAGTTTGTTCATCTAGTGGCTTGGTAAAGATATCGGCTAATTGATCTTTAGTATTAATGTATGAAATCTCGATATCCCCCTTTTGTTGGTGATCCTGAAGAAAATGATACCGAATGGCTATGTGTTTAGTGCGGCTATGCTCAACGGGATTATCCGCCATGCGGATTGCACTCTCATTATCACATAGAAGAGGAACTTTGGTTAATTTGTAACCATAGTCCCGCAGGGTTTGCCTCATCCAAAGTAATTGCGCGCAACAATGTCCTACGACAATGTACTCGGCTTCGGCGGTAGAAAGAGCGACCGAATTTTGCTTCTTTGAAGCCCAAGACACCAAGGATCTTCCCAAGAACTGGCAAGTCCCCGATGTGCTCTTTCTATTAATCTTACACCCCGCCTAATCGGCATCCGAATAACCAATTAAATCAAATGTGGATCCCCGAGGGTACCAAAGCCCAAACTTAGGAGTATAAGCCAAATATCTTAAGATTCGTTTTACGGCCGTAAGGTGAGATTCCTTAGGGTCGGCTTGGAATCTTGCACACATGCATACGGAAAGCATAATGTCCGGTCGAGATGCACATAAATAGAGTAATGAACCTATCATCGACCGGTATACCTTTTGATCCACGGACTTACCTCCCGTGTCGAGGTCGAGATGCCCATTTGTTCCCATGGGAGTCTTGATGGGCTTGACATCCTTCATTCCAAACTTGTTTAGAATGTCTTGAGTATACTTTGTTTGGCTAATGAAGGTGCCCTCTTGGAGTTGCTTCACTTGAAATCCTAAGAATTACTTCAACTCCCCCATCATTGACATCTCGAATTTCTGTGTCATGATCCTACTAAATTCTTCACATGTAGATTCGTTAGTAGACCCAAATATGATATCATCAACATAAATTTGGCATACAAACAAATCATTGTCAAGAGTTTTAGTAAATAAAGTAGGATCGGCCTTGCCGACTTTGAAGCCATTAGCAATAAGGAAATCTCTTAGGCATTCATACCATGCTCTTGGAGCTTGCTTGAGCCCATAAAGCGCCTTAGAGAGCCTATAGACATGGTTAGGGTACTCATTGTCTTCAAAGCCGGGAGGTTGCTCAACATAGACCTCTTCCTTGATTGGTCCATTGAGGAAGGCACTCTTCACGTCCATTTGGTAAAGCTTGAAGCCATGGTAAGTAGCATAGGCTAATAATATACGAATTGACTCAAGCCTAGCTACGGGTGCATAGGTTTCACCAAAATCCAAACCTTCGACTTGTGAATACCCCTTGGCCATGAGTCGAGCTTTGTTCCTTGTCACCACACCATGCTCATCTTGCTTGTTGCGGAAGACCCATTTGGTTCCTACAACATTTTGATTAGGACGTGGAACTAAATGCCATACCTTGTTCCTAGTGAAATTGTTGAGCTCCTCTTGCATCGCCATCACCCAATCCGAATCTTGGAGTGCTTCCTCTACCCTGTGTGGCTCAATAGAGGAAACAAAAGAGTAATGCTCACAAAAATGTGCAACACGAGATCTAGTGGTTACCCCCTTATTAATGTCGCCGAGGATGGTGTCGACGGGGTGATCTCGTTGGATTGCTTGGTGGACTCTTGGGTGTGGTGGTCTTGGTTCTTCATCCTCCTTGTCTTGAACATTTTCATCTCCCCCTTGATCATTGCCGTCATCTTGAGGTAGCTCATCTCTTTGATCTTCTCCTTCATCAACTTGAGCCTCATCCTCATTTTGAGTTGGTGGAGATGCTTGTGTGGAGGAGGATGGTTGATCTTGTGCATTTGGAGGCTCTTCGGATTCCTTAGGACACACATCCCCAATGGACATGTTCCTTAGCATGATGCACGGAGCCTCTTCTTCACCTATCTCATCAAGATCAACTTGCTCTACTTGAGAGCCGTTAGTTTCATCAAACACAACGTCACAAGAAACTTCAACTAGTCCTGAGGACTTGTTAAAGACTCTATATGCCCTTGTGTTTGAGTCATATCCTAGTAAAAAGCCTTCTACAGTCTTAGGAGCAAATTTAGATTTTCTACCTCTTTTAACAAGAATAAAGCATTTGCTACCAAAGACTCTAAATTATGAAATATTGAGCTTTTTATCGGTTAGGAGTTCATATGATGTCTTCTTGAGGACTCGGTGTAGATATAACCGGTTGATGGCGTAGCGGGCGGTGTTAACCGCCTCGGCCCAAAACCGATCTGGTGTCTTGTACTCATCAAGCATGGTTCTTGCCATGTCCAATAGAGTTCGATTCTTCCTCTCCACTACACCATTTTGTTGTGGGTGTAGGGAGAAGAGAACTCATGCTTGATGCCCTCCTCCTCAAGGAAGCCTTCTATTTGAGAGTTCTTGAACTCCGTCCCGTTGTCGCTTCTTATTTTCTTGATCCTTAAGCCGAACTCATTTTGAGCCCGTCTCAAGAATCCCTTTAAGGTCTCTTGGGTTTGAGATTTTTCCTGCAAAAAGAATACCCAAGTGAAGCAAGAATAATCATCCACAATAACTAGACAGTACTTACTCCCGCCGATGCTTATGTAAGCGATCGGGCCGAATAAATCCATGTGTAGGAGCTCCAGTGGCCTGTCAGTCGTCATGATGTTCTTGTGTGGATGATGAACACCAACTTGCTTCCCGGCTTGGCATGCGCTACAAATCCTGTCTTTCTCAAAATGAACATTTGTTAATCCTAAAATGTGCTCTCCCTTTAGAAGCTTATGAAGATTCTTCATTCCAACATGGGCTAGTCGGCGGTGCCAGAGCCAACCCATGTTAGTCTTAGCAATTAAGCAAGTGTCGAGTTCAGCTCTATCAAAGTCTACCAAGTATAGCTGATCCTCTAACACTCCCTTAAATGCTATTGAATCATCACTTCTTCTAAAGACAGTGACACCTACATCAGTAAATAGACAGTTGTAGCCCATTTGACATAATTTGGATACGGAAAGCAAATTGTAATCTAATGAATCAACAAGAAAAACATTGGAAATGGAATGGTCAGGAGATATAACTATTTTACCCAAACCTTTGACCAAACCATGGTTTCCATCCCCGAATGTGATAGCTCGTTGGGGATCTTCGTTTTTCTCGTAGGAGGAGAACATCTTCTTCTCCCTTGTCATGTGGTTTGTGCACCCGCTATCGATGATCCAACTTGATCCCCCGGATGCATAAACCTACAAAACAATTTTAGTTCTTGACTTTAGGTACCCAAACGGTTTTGGGTCCTTTGGCATTAGACACAAGAACTTTGGGTACCCAAACACAAGTCTTTGACCCCTTGTGTTTGTCCCCAACAAACTTGGCAACTACCTTGCCGGATTTGTTAGTTAAAACATAAGATGCATCAAAAGTTTTAAATGAAATGTCATGATCATTTGATGCACCAGGAGTTTTCTTCTTAGGCAACTTAGCACGGGTTGGTTGCCTAGAGCTAGATGTCTCACCCTTATACATAAAAGCATGGTTAGGGCCAGAGTGAGACTTTCTAGAATGAATTCTCCTAATTTTGCTCTCAGGATAGCCGGCAGGGTACAAAATGTAGCCCTTGTTATCCTGAGGCATGGGAGCCTTGTGTGGCGGATCCTCCCAAATTATAGGACCCACATGCACCTGTCCTTGTCTCAAAGACATCAAACAGCTATGCATGTGTGCCCGATAACTTAACAGGATCTGTCCGAGTATCCCAGGGGACCTCGGATAAACCATTACCACCAAGATCGCAAGATTAAGTAAACACGAATCACACACATCAATATTTTTGCAGCGGAAATTTTATTACCAAATTTTACAAGTTACAAAATTTTACATTATTTTCATCGGAGTGATTATAAAAGTATAAGTTTGAAATGTATGCTAGCTCAAGAGACCATCCTCATTAAGAAGTATAAAAAGGTTACTTAGACTTATAAGAAGGCCGAGCCCACCGGCACTTAACATCACCATCGGCAGCACAAACTATAGCCTGAAAAACAACAGGGAATAAAACCCTGAGTACGCAATTACTCAGCAAGACTTACCCGACTAAAGAAAAGACTCTCAAGGGTATGCTGGCTAGAGGGAGTCAAGGTAAGGCTAAGCAATAATCAAGGACTCATTTTGCAGAAATGCTTACTAATGGTGAATCCTTAAGCCATCTTTTAGTTATCAAGTTAATTTCTTACCTGATTCTAGATTTTCCTGATCTAGAGCATTCACTTGTCCTATCTAGCTTTCTTTTAGCCAATTCATGTTTCACTTATTATCTACGATGAGTGGTCAGTGAGTTGAGTCTCCATAACCGAGGAGCAACGACGATTCGAACCGATTATACCCAGCTGGGGATTCCTAACCACACGACATATGTAGCACTTAACCCTTGCATATGTAAACCGTTCCCACAGATCCTCCACAACGTGAACCGGTCCGCGCTACCCGGGAGCACAGTACTCCTCCGTCCAGCCTCTAGCCAGGAGGGTACACGCTACTCCCACCATCTCCCACGCCCAGTGCGCGGTTGTCTTTTCACGTATGGAATAGCCGGGTTCAGGCTTACCAGAGCATGTGGCTAGTTGCAAAGTCTCACCTCATCAGGCCTACATCGAACGATCCTTAATCGACACAGGCGGAGCACTACACCGACTCATTTCACGATGCAAGCCACCCGCCCGGTCTCATATTAATTATCTAACTCAAGTTCATTCACACAAAACAATAACCAGTAATCAAAATAAATTTCAAAATCTTATCATTTTAAGCAGGGCTAAGCGGCACTAGTTTTTCATAAAATAGGTATCAAGGAATGATTATTCAAATTCTCAAGGATGGTAATGCATCAATTGTTTGATCACGCAACTCCTATCACCTAATGCATCAAACGAGGTGATAAAGATTTTAAAACACAAGGAGGTGGCGAATGCACCGGGGCTTGCCTTTGTTGCAGAGAAGAGCCGAAGACTAAGGAAATAAAATTTGACAAGTCTTCAGGGTGACGACCAGTCTCCAGAAAATTGTTTCACCATAATTGATCCACAGATAACGTGATCTACACGTAAAGTAAAGATGCATGCCATGATCATGATGTGATGATGAAATGGACACATCTACATAATAAAGAATCTAAAATGATAACACTTGAACTCAGGTCCCATACACGCTCAATTCCATTTCGATTATTTAATCAAACTCTATCTATTTTGCTAACGGGTGAAGACAGACTCGAGTTAAAACACACGATAAGGATCAATTATAGAATTTTGGTCCATGGGCGTCACACAATCCTAAAAATCAGTGCAACAAATTAACTAATTTATTACTTTCATTAAGTTATTTATTCCACGGTTAGATAATTCTAATTAAGTGTATTATTGACAACTGATGAAAAATGTATTTCTAATTACGTAGATAATCGACGACTAACGGAATATGTTCCAATCAAATCAAAATGTACTCCAAGAAAATCTAACCCTACGCAATACAAAGCCGAGTGGAGATTCACCAAAATGGTGGTGAACCTGACTCAGGCATCTTTTTGAATATCTAGCGAGCGACGTACATAAATTCACTTTTATTCACCATCTAATTCCTTCCGACTACTAATCGCCCTACTGCGATTCACCCACACCGTCACCAGTACAATTTTTTATACCTAAGGATATATAAATTACCATGACAATTATCACGACAGCTTGGCGACGAGATGAGCGATACGTCGTGACGTGTTGAGTGAGCTCAGGTCGACGTTGAGAGCACCACACGGCAACGCAACAGGATGACGACTTGCCAAAACTTCGGAAAGCAAGGATGCGGAACGGCGAGGCGAGGCAAAACTCGACGGTGCAGCGAGATGACAAGTGAGTCGACAGTGAGGCAGGTGCTGAAGTAGACGACGTGGTGATGAACAGGAACGGAGCACAGCTGGCGCTAGGACGGGACGTCGCTGCCAGGAGCTGGGATGTGAGGACAGGGAAGCGCGACGCTGTGGAAGCTGCTGGGTGTTGCCGGAAGCCGAGAACTTGGGAGAAGAGACGATGGACTCTGGAAGGATGAGCAGAAATCCTAGAAGCCGGCGTGGTGGGGGAGATGCTCGGTGGGCTGGAGCTGAGGAAGGAGAGCAGAGCGCATGCACCAAATGACGGATGAAGATATTTAAAGGAAGGAGAGAGCTTGATGTCGGCAGCTTGAGATAATTACAGGGAGAGATGAGCATTCAGGAGCTGACGCATACAAAGGATAAGAAAGAACCAGCTTGAGATATTTAGATATTTAAAGGAGGAGACGACTGGGAATTTCCAGAGAAAAAATAATCATGCTCAATACAAAGTCATGCATACGGCTGAAAATTTCTAGAGCTAATCGTGGAGTAGTACGTGGAGGGAATAGGCTACGGATGATGGATAAGGGAGGAGAGATCACGTGATTAGGATGAGAGGGAGGTAGGAAAAATTGGGTTTTTCCCATTTTCCATTTTAATTTTCACTACCAATGACATTGCAAATGGAATAAACATTCTCAGGTTCGATCTCCAGATTATGGCACATCTAGACTAAAATTCATACTACAACAATTTAAATAATTATTATTTGACTCAATTTCGGATTCAAATTTTTTTTTTCAACAGATACATGTTGATCCGAACTAGTGCGACACAAACCGTAAGACCTAATTTTGATTCCTAAAATTATTATTACCCCATGTTGGTAATTATTTAGTGACTAGCCCCTTGCTACTCGCCCAAATGACCTATCTGGTAACAAAATAAACTTTTTCTACCAAGAAATAAAAATAAAGCTTTCTCCAGTTTTATTTTACGTGAGAACATAAAATAAATTTTTGATTCTTAAATACAGCTTTTAACAAAGCGACACACATTTTCATCACAAACCATGCATAAGCATTACAAGTTATATTATTTTTAAGTGAATGCAACACATGATTAACCTTTTCAGAATAATCACATGGGATGCTAATGCTCCGGATGATGTCATGCTTAAATTTTAGTGGCGCTTAACACCTAGGGTGTTACAGCTCAACCCCCTAAAAAGAAATCTCGTCCCGAGATTTAAGAATAACTAAAGGCTTAGGTTAAGTCGAGAAAGACAAGGTAGCACTCAACCACTTCGAACTTATTTACACATCAACCGGCTGATGTACCAAGTTGCACTTGCTGGCTAGCGATTACATTACAATACTCTAAGTTTTTTTTAAACTGAAGCAAGAAAATCTGGAAAATTCTCCACAAGAAAGTCTTCAGATTCCCAAGTAGCTTCGTCTTCGGAATGTTTGTTCCATTGCACCTTATAAAACTTGATGGTTCTCCTTCGAGTGATGCGATCCTTCTGATCTAATACTCGTATTGGATATTCTGAATAAGTCAGATCTGGCTCCAAATTGACCTCTGAGACATCCATAACTTGCTCGGGCACTCGAAGACATTTCTTCAGTTGTGATACATGAAACACGTTATGAATAGCGGACATATGCTCTGGCAACTGAAGGCGGTAAGCTACTGGTCCACACTGTTGTATAATTCGGAAGGGACCAATATAGCGAGGTGCGAGTTTTCCTTTGACGCCAAAGCGATTAACACCTTTCATTGGTGATACCTTTAGATAGACATAATCACCAACCTTGAACACCAAGGGCCGACGCTTTCTATCAGCATAACTCTTCTGACGAGACTGTGCTATCTTCAGGTTGCGTTGGATAAGTTGAACCTTTTCCTCGACTTCATTTACTAGGTCAGGTCCAAAGAAATATCTTTCTCCCGGTTCAGACCAATTTAAAGGAGTCCTGCATCTTCTACCATACAGAGCTTCAAAGGGTGCCATCTTGATACTCTCTTGATGACTGTTATTATAAGAAAATTCAGCAAGAGGGAGACATTCATCCCATTTTTCTGAAAAGGCCAAAACACATGCCCTCAACATGTCTTCCAGTATCTGATTGACTCTTTCTGTTTGCCCACTCGTTTGAGGATGATAGGCGGAACTGCGAATCAGTTTAGTGCCCAAGGACTTATGCAACTCCTCCCAAAACTTGGAGACAAACTGTGGACCTCTATCTGACACAATTGTCTTAGGTACTCCATGCAAACTTAGGACACGGGGGATGTACAGTTGAGCATAAGTGAGAATAGGATAATTGCTTTTGGCAGGGATGAAATGGGCTGACTTGGTAAGACGATCCACGATGACCCAAATAGAATCATACCCTCTTGATGTCTTGGGCAAACCGACAATGAAGTCCATACTGATGTCTTCCCACTTCCAAGCTGGGATAGGCAATGGTTGTAGTGGTCCGGCAGATTTTAAGTGCACAGCCTTCACCCTTTGACAAATATCGCACTTGGCGACATAGCGAGCAATTTCAATCTTCATTTTGGTCCACCAAAATCTTTGTTTCAGATCCTGATACATCTTGTTACTCCCCGGGTGAATGGAGTATCGGGACAAGTGAGCTTCATCAAGTATCTATTGACGTAACTCAGGAACTTTTGGGACTACCAAACGGTTTTGGAACCAAAGGACACCATTTTCGTCAATTCTAAAACATGTAGCCCTTCCTGCTACAACTCGCTCCTTGATATGAGTTATTCCCTTGTTCACCTTTTGAGCATCAACAATTTGACTTTGGAGAGTTGATTCAAGAATGAGATTAGCTATGGTTCCTTGATGAACTATTTCCAAATTCAACCTTTCCATTTCCTGACACAAGGTAACAGTTAAAGGTTTTGCCGAAAAACAATTACACTGAGATTTACGGCTAAGAGCATCTGCCACAACATTAGCCTTGCCAGGATGATAATGAACTTCAAGGTCATAATCTTTAATCAACTCTAGCCACCTTCTCTGTCTCATGTTCAATTCAGACTGGGTAAAAATGTACTTCAGACTCTTATGGTCAGTGTAAATGTGACATGTATTACCTAGCAGATAATGGCGCCAAATCTTGAGCGCATGAACAACAGCAGCCAACTCAAGATCATGGGTTGGATAATTCTCTTCATGACGCTTGAGTTGCCGAGAAGCATAGGCAATCACACGGCCTTCTTGCATCAATACACATCCAATGCCAATGCCAGAAGCATCACAATAGACATCAAATGGTTTCGCGATATCTGGTTGAGCTAGCACTGGTGCTGTAGTCAATAGCTTCTTTAGCTTCTCAAAAGCTTTGTCACACTCAAGTGACCAAACAAACTTGATATGGTTTTTGAGCAGTTCGGTGATAGGCTTGGCTATTCTAGAGAAATCTGGAATAAAGCGACGATAATAGCCCGCCATTCCAAGAAAACTTCTGACCTGATGTACAGTAGTGGGAGGTTTCCAATCGAGGATATCCTTGACCTTGCTCGGGTCGACAGCAACACCCTCGGCAGACAAGACATGGCCAAGAAACTGAACTTTATCCAACCAAAACTCACATTTGCTAAATTTAGCATATAATTGGTGTTCCCTAAGCCGTGTCAGAACAATACGTAAGTGGTCTGCATGTTCCTCCTTGCTCTTGGAGTATATTAGGATATCGTCAATGAACACAACCACAAACTTGTCGAGCTCCGGCATGAACACAGAGTTCATTAAATACATGAAGTGAGCTGGAGCATTAGTCAGACCAAAGGACATCACCAAATATTCGTAAAGACCATATCGAGTAGTGAAAGCAGTCTTGGGAACATCTTCAGGACGGATTCTTATCTGGTGATAACCTGACCTAAGGTCAACCTTGGAGAACACTTTTGCTCCTGTAAGCTAGTCAAATAGCAGATCAATGCGAGGGAGAGGATATTTGTTTTTGATAGTCACCTCATTGAGCGGTCGGTAATCAACACATAACCTGAGTGTTTGATCTTTCTTCTTCACAAATAGGGCAGGACAACCCCAAGGTGATGAACTTGGCCGAATGAAACCTTTGTCAAGCAAGTCTTGCAACTGAGTCTTCAGCTCTGCTAACTCCTTAGGTGGCATTCTATATGACCTTCTAGATATGGGTGCGGTACCTGGCTGCAATTCAATTACAAATTCCACATCTCTTTCTGGAGGTAAACCAGGCAAATCTTCGGGAAACACGTCCGGAAACTCTCTGACTACCGGTATATCCTTTATCTCTTTAATGGTGACAGCACATACTCTTTCTACTGCTCTCTTAGGAGTCGATAACCGGATTAGCAATTTAGAGCTGTCATTGGGTGAATCCAACTGAACTGTCCGTTGCAACGTATCAATAATAGCTCCATGTTGATGTAACCAGTTCATGCTAAGGATCACATCTATGTCCTGCTTCTGGAGGACAAGCAAGTTGGTAGGAAAAATGTGACCCTCCAGATTTATGGGCACCTTCTCCACCATTTCCTTAGTATAGATACGTCCTCCAGGGGATTGTATACAAAAAGTATCTTTCCCTTCTTCTATTGGTAATTGATACTTCACAACAAAAGCTCTATTGATGAAGGTATGAGATGCGCCCGAATCAAACAGAGTCACTGCAGGATGGTTGGCGACATAAAACACACTCATCATAACAGGGGCACCTTCAGAAATTCCATGAGTATGAGTGAGATTGACCTGCCCCATCCTAGGAACAGTCCTGTTTTTCTTTCTAGTATTCTGTCGAATACTCTGAGATGGAGTCGTTAGCGACTGTTGCTCAGCCACTGGTTTAGGCAAACGACAATCTTGGGTAGTGTTTCCTGACTTCCTGCAGTTATCACATGGGATTCTGTTGACCAAATGGTTTTTGGAACAAATGCCTGGGGCATCCGACTGATGTGGGAGAAAAGGAACAACGGCCTGTCGGACACATAACTGTGAACTGGGTAACTGGGATGGAGGATCAAGAGAACAAATGATAGGTTGATAAACAATCCTCTGACGTCGACTACTGCTACTTGAGGATTCTTCAGCAAATTTCTTTCTCTTAGACTCTTGATGAAGGCGAATCTTATCATCACCCAGAATGGCCTGACTGACTACATCATTATAACTTTCAGCCACATTGGGTGCCATCAAGCGTTGGAGCTTCATATTAAGGCCACGCATGAAAAAGAACTTCTTCGTGGCTTCAGTATTGACATAATCTGCAGCATACTGAGATAACTGATTAAACCTCTCTAAATACTCCATAACACTCTCCCCTTCACCTTGCATTAGGTTAAAAAACTCATCAACTTTTATACTCATGATACCCTTCGGAATATAATGTGCCCGAAATGCCTCACAGAACTCAACCCAAGGAACTTGATATCCCTCTGGCTGGGTTGCACAATAATTTGCCCACCAGGCTCCAGCTTGACCCTGGAG
Organism: Zea luxurians; assembly: GCA_029449295.1. Taxonomy (NCBI): domain Eukaryota; kingdom Viridiplantae; phylum Streptophyta; class Magnoliopsida; order Poales; family Poaceae; genus Zea; species Zea luxurians. The sequence continues at coordinate 113,565,843 of JAOPSE010000006.1, read as the reverse complement.
TTGTTGAGCGGCAAACCGGGCTTTCTGAACGCCATCACAATGGATGAGTCCAAACTTCTGCTCAATAGTTCGAAGCCAATCCTCAGCTTCAAGAGGATCTTCAGCTCTAGTGAAAACTGGTGGTTGCGTGTCCAAAAATTCCTTATAAGTACTGGCAGCATTTGGATCCCGCTGACCACGCTGAACCAACTCATGGAGAAGGTGAGTATGATCAATGCCTACACTAATGAGTTGTGCAACTGCATTCTCAAGCGCGGATGTTGACTGTGGATTAGATGTGTTAGCCATATTCTGGGAAGTGCCCTCACCATGAACCAATCCAGAACGAGTCCTCATTCTGTCAATAAAAGAGAACTTAGCTCCCAATCTCACGGATTTGAAAAGACAAGACAGAAAAGCAAGGACGGGTAGCATGAATAGGGTGGATGAGACACTCTCAAATAGCTACATGGGGGTTGAATTTAAGGTTATATGTCATGATGCATGCTCGTCCTAAACGTTTCCCACGTTGTGGGTTAGTAATTTGTTCTATGATAGTCCTTAATTTTAGGGCTTAATAGAGGATGTCGCTAGCATTATAGTTTTTTTTAAACCAAACAATATGTTTGGATGAAAATAGACTTTTTAGAATCAAAACTTTATTTTAGAAGTAAGTATGTGATCATATTATACTTAATCCTGCTCCGATACCAGCTGTGGCGGATCCTCCCAAATTATAGGACCCACATGCACCTGTCCTTGTCTCAAAGACATCAAACAGCTATGCATGTGTGCCCGATAACTTAACAGGATATGTCCGAGTATCCCAGGGGACCTCGGATAAACCACTACCACCAAGATCGCAAGATTAAGTAAACACGAATCACACACATTAATATTTTTGCAGCGGAAATTTTATTACCAAATTTTACAAGTTACAAAATTTTACATTATTTTCATCGGAGTGATTATAAAAGTATAAGTTTGAAATGTATGCTAGCTCAAGAGACCATCCTCATTAAGAAGTATAGAAAGGTTACTTAGACTTATAAGAAGGCCGAGCCCACCGGCACTTAACATCACCATCGGCAGCACAAACTATAGCCTAAAAAACAACAGGGAATAAAACCCTGAGTACGCAATTACTCAGCAAGACTTACCCGACTAAAGAAAAGACTCTCAAGGGTATGCTGGCTAGAGGGAGTCAAGGTAAGGCTAAGCAATAATCAAGGACTCATTTTGCAGAAATGCTTACTAATGGTGAATCCTTAAGCCATCTTTTAGTTATCAAGTTAATTTCTTACCTGATTCTAGATTTTCCTGATCTAGAGCATTCACTTGTCCTATCTAGCTTTCTTTTAGCCAATTCATGTTTCACTTATTATCTACGATGAGTGGTCAGTGAGTTGAGTCTCCATAACCGAGGAGCAACAACGATTCGAACCGATTATACCCAGCTGGGGATTCCTAACCACACGGCATATGTAGCACTTAACCCTTGCATATGTCAACCGTTCCCACAGATCCTCCACAACGTGAACCGGTCCGCGCTACCCGGGAGCACAGTACTCCTCCGTCCAGCCTCTAGCCAGGAGGGTACACGCTACTCCCACCATCTCCCACGCCCAGTGCGCGGTTGTCTTTTCACGTATGGAATAGCCGGGTTCAGGCTTACCAGAGCATGTGGCTAGTTGCAAAGTCTCACCTCATCAGGCCTACATCGAACGGTCCTTAATCGACACAGGCGGAGCACTACACCGACTCATTTCACGATGCAAGCCACCCGCCCGGTCTCATATTAATTATCTAACTCAAGTTCATTCACACAAAACAATAACCAGTAATCAAAATAAATTTCAAAATCTTATCATTTTAAGCAGGGCTAAGCGGCACTAGTTTTTCATAAAATAGGTATCAAGGAATGATTATTCAAATTCTCAAGGATGGTAATGCATCAATTGTTTGATCACGCAACTCCTATCACCTAATGCATCAAACGAGGTGATAAAGATTTTAAAACACAAGGAGGTGGCGAATGCATCGGGGCTTGCCTTTGTTGCAGAGAAGAGCCGAAGACTAAGGAAATAAAATTTGACAAGTCTTCAGGGTGACGACCAGTCTCCAGAAAATTGTTTCACCATAATTGATCCACAGATAACGTGATCTACACGTAAAGTAAAGATGCATGCCATGATCATGATGTGATGATGAAATGGACACATCTACATAATAAAGAATCTAAAATGATAACACTTGAACTCAGGTCCCATACACGCTCAATTCCATTTCGATTATTTAATCAAACTCTATCTATTTTGCTAACGGGTGAAGACAGACTCGAGTTAAAACACACGATAAGGATCAATTATAGAATTTTGGTCCATGGGCGTCACACAATCCTAAAAATCAGTGCAACAAATTAACTAATTTATTACTTTCATTAAGTTATTTATTCCACGGTTAGATAATTCTAATTAAGTGTATTATTGACAACTGATGAAAAATGTATTTCTAATTACGTAGATAATCGACGACTAACGGAATATGTTCCAATCAAATCAAAATGTACTCCAAGAAAATCTAACCCTACGCAATACAAAGCCGAGTGGAGATTCACCAAAATGGTGGTGAACCTGACTCAGGCATCTTTTTGAATATCTAGCGAGCGACGTACATAAATTCACTTTTATTCACCATCTAATTCCTTCCGACTACTAATCGCCCTACTGCGATTCACCCACACCGTCACCAGTACAATTTTTTATACCTAAGGATATATAAATTACCATGACAATTATCACGACAGCTTGGCGACGAGATGAGCGATACGTCGTGACGTGTTGAGTGAGCTCAGGTCGACGTTGAGAGCACCACACGGCAACGCAACAGGATGACGACTTGCCAAAACTTCGGAAAGCAAGGATGCGGAACGGCGAGGCGAGGCAAAACTCGACGGTGCAGCGAGATGACAAGTGAGTCGACAGTGAGGCAGGTGCTGAAGTAGACGACGTGGTGATGAACAGGAACGGAGCACAGCTGGCGCTAGGACGGGACGTCGCTGCCAGGAGCTGGGATGTGAGGACAGGGAAGCGCGACGCTGTGGAAGCTGCTGGGTGTTGCCGGAAGCCGAGAACTTGGGAGAAGAGACGATGGACTCTGGAAGGATGAGCAGAAATCCTAGAAGCCGGCGTGGTGGGGGAGATGCTCGGTGGGCTGGAGCTGAGGAAGGAGAGCAGAGCGCATGCACCAAATGACGGATGAAGATATTTAAAGGAAGGAGAGAGCTTGATGTCGGCAGCTTGAGATAATTACAGGGAGAGATGAGCATTCAGGAGCTGACGCATACAAAGGATAAGAAAGAACCAGCTTGAGATATTTAGATATTTAAAGGAGGAGACGACTGGGAATTTCCAGAGAAAAAATAATCATGCTCAATACAAAGTCATGCATACGGCTGGAAATTTCTAGAGCTAATCGTGGAGTAGTACGTGGAGGGAATAGGCTACGGATGATGGATAAGGGAGGAGAGATCACGTGATTAGGATGAGAGGGAGGTAGGAAAAATTGGGTTTTTCCCATTTTCCATTTTAATTTTCACTACCAATGACATTGCAAATGGAATAAACATTCTCAGGTTCGATCTCCAGATTATGGCACATCTAGACTAAAATTCATACTACAACAATTTAAATAATTATTATTTGACTCAATTTCGGATTCAAATTTTTTTTTCAACAGATACATGTTGATCCGAACTAGTGCGACACAAACCGTAAGACCTAATTTTGATTCCTAAAATTATTATTACCCCATGTTGGTAATTATTTAGTGACTAGCCCCTTGCTACTCGCCCAAATGACCTATCTGGTAACAAAATAAACTTTTTCTACCAAGAAATAAAAATAAAGCTTTCTCCAGTTTTATTTTACGTGAGAACATAAAATAAATTTTTGATTCTTAAATACAGCTTTTAACAAAGCGACACACATTTTCATCACAAACCATGCATAAGCATTACAAGTTATATTATTTTTAAGTGAATGCAACACATGATTAACCTTTTCAGAATAATCACATGGGATGCTAATGCTCCGGATGATGTCATGCTTAAATTTTAGTGGCGCTTAACACCTAGGGTGTTACACCTTGCCCTTAACAAAGTTAGACAATTTCTTAGGAGGGGCATTAAGTTTGACATTGTCTCCCCTTTGGAAGCCAATGCCATCCTTGATGCCAGGGCGTCTCCCATTATAGAGCATACTTCTAGCAAATTTAAATTTTTCATTCTCTAAGTTATGCTCGGAAATTTTAGCATCTAATTTAGCTATATGATCATTTTGTTGTTTAATTAAAGTCATATGATCATGAATAGCATCAATATCAACATCTCTACATCTAGTACAAATAGACACATGCTCAACGGTAGATGTAGAGGGTTTGCAAGATTTTAATTCTACAACCTTAGCATGTAATACATCATTTTCACTTCCAAGGTTAGAAATAGTAACATTGCAAACATCAAAATCTTTAGCCTTAGCAAGCAATTTTTCATTTTCAATCCTAAGGCTAGCAAGAGAATCATTCAATTCTTTAATCTTAGCATGTAAATCAACATTATCATCTCTAAGATTGGGAATTGAAACATTAAAATCAACCTTAGCTAACAAATTAGCATTCTTATTTCTAAGGTTGTCAATAGTCTCATGGCATGTGCTTAGCTCACTAGATAGTTTTTCACATTTTTCTACTTCTAGAGCGTAAGCATTTTTAACCTTAACATGCTTCTTATTTTCTTTAATAAGGAAGTCCTCTTGAGAGTCCAAGAGATCATCCTTCTCATGAATAGCACTAATCAATTCATTTAACTTTTCTTTTTGTTGCATGTTTAGGTTGGCAAAAAGAATGCGCAAGTTATCCTCCTCATTGCTAGCATCATCCTCATCACTAGAGGTTTCATATTTAGTGGAGGATCTTGATTTTACCTTCTTCTTTTTGCCGTCCTTGGCCATGAGGCACTTGTGGCTGACGTTGGGGAAGAGAAGTCCCTTGGTGACGGCGATGTTGGCGGCGTCCTCGTCGGAGGAGTCGGTGGAGCTCTCGTCGGAGTCCCACTTGCGGCACACATGGGCATCACCGCCCTTCTTATTGTGATATCTCTTCTTCTCCTTTCTTCTCCCCTTCTTGTCGTCGCCCCTGTCACTGTCACTAGAAATAGGACATTTGGCAATAAAGTGACCGGGCTTACCACACTTGTAGCAAACCTTCTTGGAGCGGGGCTTGTAATCCTTCCCCCTCCTTTGCTTGAGGATTTGGCGGAAACTCTTGATGATGAGCACCATTTCCTCGTTGTCGAGCTTGGAGGCGTCGATGGGTTGTCTACTTGATGTAGACTCCTCCTTCTTCTCCTCCGTCGCCTTGAATGCCACCGGTTGTGCTTCGGGCGCTGAGGAGGTACCTTGCTCGATGATTTTCTTTGAGCCTTTAATCATTAGCTCAAAGCTCACAAATTTTCCTATAACCTCCTCGGGAGACATTAGCTTATATCTAGGATCACCTCGAATTAATTGAACTTGTGTAGGGTTAAGAAATACGAGGGATCTAAGAATAACCTTGACCATCTCATGGTCATCCCATTTTTCGCTCCCGAGGTTGCGCACTTGATTCACCAAGGTCTTCAAGCGGTTGTACATGGCTTGTGGATCCTCCCCTTGGTGAAGCATGAAGCAACCGAGCTCCCCCTCGATCTTCTCCCGCTTGGTGATTTTTGTCACCTCGTCTCCTTCGTGCACGGTCTTGAGTACGTCCCAAATTTCCTTCGCACTCTTTAACCCTTGCACTTTATTATACTCCTCTCGACTTAGAGAGGCGAGGAGTATAGTAGTGGCTTGGGAGTTAAAGTGGTGAATTTGGGCCACTTCGTCCGAGTCGTAGTCTTCATCCCCTATGGATGGTACATGTACACCAAACTCAACAACATTCCATATGCTTGTGTGGAGTGAGGTTAGATGATGCCTCATTTTGTCACTCCACATATTATAATCTTCACCGTCAAAAACCGGTGGTTTGCCTAATGGAACGGAGAGCAAAGGAGTACGTTTTGAAATATGGGGATAGCGTAGAGGAATCTTACTATACTTCTTGCGCTCTTGGCGCTTAGAAGTAACAGACGGCGCGTCGGAATCGGAGGTCGATGGTGATGAAGAGTCGGTCTCGTAGTAGACTACTTTCCTCATCATCTTGTGCTTGTCGCCTCTCCGATGCGACTTGTGGGAAGAGGATTTCTTCTCCTTCCCCTTCCCTTTGTTGGAGGAGTCTTTCTTCTCCTTCCTCTTGTTGCGGGACTCTTCCGATGAAGTCGACCCGTGGCTTGTAGTGGGCTTGTCGCCGGTCTCCATCTCCTTCTTGGCGTGATCTCCCGACATCACTTCGAGCGGTTAGGCTCTAATGAAGCACCGGGTTTTGATACCAATTGAAAGTCGCCTAGAGGGGGGTGAATAGGGCAAAACTGAAATTTACAAATATAATCACAAGTACAAGCCGGGTTAGTGTTAGAAATAAGAATGAGTCCGAGAGAGAGGGCGCAAAACAAATCGCAAGCGAATGAAGAGTGTGACACGCGGATTTGTTTTACCGAGGTTCGATTTTTGCAAACCTACTCCCCGTTGAGGAGGCCACAAAGGCCGGGTCTTTTTCAACCCTTTCCCTCTCTCAAACGGTCCCTCGGACCGAGTGAGCTTCTCTTCTCAAATCAACCGGGAATAAAACTTCCCCGCAAGGACCACCACACAATTGGTGTCTCTTGCCTCGGTTACAAATGAGTTTTGATCACAAGAACAAATGAGAAAGAAAGAAGCAATCCAAGCGCAAGAGCTCAAAAGAACACGACAAATCTCTCTCACTAATCACTAAAGCCTTGTGTGGAATTGGAGAGGATTTGATCACTTGGGTGTGTCTAGAATTGAATGCTAGAGCTCTTGTAAGGTGTAGAAGTGTGAAAACTTGGATGCCTTGAATGTGGGGTGGTTGGGGGTATTTATAGCTCCAACCACCAAACTAGCCGTTTGGTGGAGGCTGTCTGTCGCATGGTGCAACGGACAGTCCGGTGCACACCGGACATGTCCGGTGCGCCAGCCACGTCACCAGGCCGTTAGGGTTCCGACCGTTGGAGCTCTGACTGCTGGGCCCGCCTGGATGTCCGGTGGCGCACCAGACATGTACTGTAGAGTGTCCGGTGCGCCGTCTCGCGCGTGCCTGACTTCTGCGCGCTTTGGCGCGCATTTAATGCCGCTGCAGGTGACCGTTGGCGCCGAAGTAGCCGTTGCTCCGCTGTCACACCGGACAGTCCGGTGCACACCGGACATGTCCGGTGAATTATAGCGGACTAGCCGTTGTGGATTCCTGAAGCTGGCGAGTTCAGAGTCGCGTCCTCTTGGAGCACCGGACACTGTCCGATGAATTATAGTGCGGCGACTCTGAGCTTTCCCGAAGGTGCGAAGTTTAGCTTGGAGTCCCCTGGTGCACCGGACACTGTCCGGTGGAGCACCGGACAGTCCGGTGTGCCCGACCAGGGTGCCTTCGGTTGTCCCTTTGCTCCTTTGTTTGAACCCTTTCTCTTGATCTTTTATTGGCTTATTGTGAACCTTTGGTACCTGTAGAACTTATAACCTTGGGCAAACTAGTTAGTCCAATTATTTGTGTTGGGCAATTCAACCACCAAAATCAATTTAGGAAATAGGTGTAAGCCTAATTCCCTTTCAACTAACAAGTGTGCTAAGTGTTGAACATGTGCTTAATGTAAAGCTAACAGGGTTCAACACAAGTGAACAAGTGTGATGGTCCAAGGACTAGATGATGGATAGATAATGGGCATCACAAGTAAGATGCACATTGCATAAAGTGAAACTCGGATGCATAGCTCAGAGACAACTGATCAAGCTAAGGATGGAGGCAAGAAGAGCTTCGAGGTACCAAGTGCACGGGAGAAGGTCAAAGAGGCTGAGGAACCCAAAGCCAAGGGTGAAGAAGAAGACTTGCAAAGTCAAGGGTGATCAAGTTGAGAAGAGCTATGGCACATCAAGGATCACTACATAAGGACGTGACTTACAACCAATGGGGAAACATCTATAATTATGTGGTGTAAGTCATAAGGCTCAAGATCAAGCTCTAAGAAGTGAACAAGGTCACTAGAAGAAGAACCATTACCAAAGCCAGAACTGGAAGCAGCCCAAAAGAGCTAAGTGCACCTTGATCCTTAGTTTGGGTTGTTCCTAGTTTGGAGATATTCTATGTGACCTTTGCAGGATGTTGGAGCTCAGAAATGTAGCCTAGATCAAGTTAAGCTGGCTTGATGATTTATGAGTCCAACATCAATCTTAAGCATGTCAAATGATAGAGAGGTAAAAATCCAAGAGAAGGTATGTTTCTAGACTTAGTACATTGGTTTTTGTGTACTAACGTATTTGTCTAAGTGTTAGAAACAGAGTAAAGAAGAAAAGAAAAGAGATGCAAAAGGCTTGGCTGTGTACAGCCAAGACTCAGCTCAGTCTAGCACACCGGACTGTCCGGTGCGCCAGGCTGAACTCTGGTAAACAGGCCGCTCTCGGGAGAATTCTGGCGACGTACGACTATAATTCACCGGACTGTCCGGTGAGCCAACGGTCGGCTGGGCCAACGGTCGGCCGCGCAATCCGCGCGTGACGCGTGGCCGAGCCAACGGTCAGATGAGGGCACCAGACTGTCCGGTGTGCACCGGACAGTGTCCGGTGTGCCAACGGCTCCAAGACTTCAACGGTCGACTGTGCCAATTTTGGAAGGAAATCGGGCACCGGACAGTGTCCGGTGGTGCACCGGACTGTCCGGTGCGCCACCCGACAGAAGGCAAGATTTGCCTTCCTGGATTGCTTCCAACGGCCCCTAGACCCCTTGTGCCTATAAAAGGGACCTCTAGGCGCCTCAATTACAGATACAAGAGCAGCCAACAAGTGTAGACATCACTCGGATCAATTCTCTCTCTCCCTCTCGTGTATATCTTTCTAGTTTGTGTAGAGGCAAAGCTATAAGTCTCTAGAGAGTGGAGAAGTGCTGCTAAAAGCTAGAACATAGTCTTGAGCATATTGTTACTCTGCCGGAGTGCTGTCAAGAAGATTGTAAGCAGCCGCGGCTCTGTTGTAACTACCTCAACATAGTGGAAGGCTCTATCTGTCTGACTGACAGATCTGAGCAAACAGAGGAAGGAGTTGAAATTGACTCCAAGCCCAGGTGTGGCTAACTCCAACGAGGACTAGGCAAGCATTTCAGGCTTGGCCGAACCTCGGGATAAATTCCTGTGTCCACGTGCTCTGCTCTGTGTTATGTGCTGATTCTCTGTCTTATTCAGTTCTTACTTCTGCACTTCACTGCTTACTTGTGGTAATAGCTTTCTTTGAAGTGCAGGATATTCTTAAGACAGGAACTTCAATTCCGCTGCAACCTACTCGAAGGGTTCTTCACTCCACTGCGATCCTGTCTTCGAGTAGAGTAAGATTTAAGTTTTAAAGTGATTCGCCTATTCCCCCTCTAGGTGACATCCAGATCCTGTTCCCAGGCAAAGGGAACTTTCACACGTGTAGGAGGATGGAGGAGGTGGAGAGGCGTGGGGTCGAGGCATCATAGCAGGAGCAGGAGCTGACTTTCCCTGCGCTGCGGCACAGACAGGACACAGTCGACGGCGAGACGAGCAGAGGGATGGTGGCTGTGAAGAGATCGAAGTGGGCGACTGGGCGTCGTGTGGCCGTCGAGGGCAAGGCTAGAAAGTTCGCGTCCGCGTGGAAAAGTTCGCGTCCGTGAGCCAAGACTCAAGTGAACGTATGCACTGGTTTCAATACAGAAGATTCCCAAAGTATGGTTCCCAACAATGGCTTCGTGAGGAGAGACACACGTCAGCTTGTGATCGGCGCCGAAGCCGTGAAACGCGGGGAGAGCTGCAAAGGGAGTCAGGTTTGGTTTTAATAAAGAATATATCCTCTTTTGTATTCAAGGTGAGTTTAACCTAACGTTGAAGTACCTAGACCCAAGAGTGCGGATGCCACATTTGATGGTACTGAAAATTGAACCTACCACTTCCAAAACAATAGGTATCTAATCAAACACTCCATGCATTTGAGTTATAAGTTGTTTTAATTTTTTTCAAATATTTCCCCCAAATTTAATCAGTTTGAAATGCACTTTATACTATTTGATTATTATATTAAATTATATATGGTATATTTGTTTATCCTGTATTTATGTGAACATATCTATTTTAATGTGTTTTGGGGAAAAACTTAGAGTTAGATTTTTTTTCCTGAAATTATAGTGGATATAGAACGGATGAAGTAAATATTTCAAGCCCCTCGCAGTCTCAATAGGCGAAGGCAAAACAACGATCAACGTTGACAGCTCTTGAACGGAAGAAACTAGGAAGCGATCCATTTCTTGCAGTTGCAGGTTGCAGCCAGAAACTCAAGAAATGAGAATCGCGTCAGGGGCGAAGGGCTGTTCGTTTCTAATTAACGAGGTGTTTTGATTTAAGAAATGAGTTAGTCTATTATCTTTTTATTCCTCACTATTTTTATTTAATTTGTAGAATAAAATAAGTTAATTTATTATTATCTCATTTCTCATAGTTAGTTAGTACTAATATGAGTAATTGAGTCATTCTACCAAATTTGAGGAATGAACCTATAATACACCATCTCAATTTAAATAAAGTGATTTTTGAAACTAAACACTCCTAAATTCAACTGTCTGACTGCTGCAGTTAGGATCTGTAGAGATAAAAATAGTCTAGAAATATTAGAAGAATTTAAAACAAATGAATAGTCTTCGAGTCGCAACGCCACGAACAGAACAGAGGAGACCCGCCTTGCATTGCACACCGAGACAAGACAAAATGGTTGGCTTCCCCACCGGTCCACCACCACACGCTCTCCACCCCACCGAGTTTCGCCACACCAACGGCACACTCTCGCGTCCGAACTCCGAACTCGCCAACACCCCGGCCCGCGCCGCTCCCCCCGCGCTTGAGGCCGTCAAGCCCAGCGCCAGCGGCAGGGCAACGCCAATTTCCAAATCCCAAAACCTCCAGCCTCCCACCACCAGCATTCCAAACCTCAGATCCCCCGCACGCCGCCGCGCCTCCGAAATTCCGAAACCCAAATCACAGCGCCCCCGGCCCCCGCTGCACGCACCGGGCGGGGGCCCATGCGGCCGCGCGGCGCCGCGCCCGCGCCACACCGTTGGAACCGAGCGGGCGCGCTAGATGCCTGAGCCCGGCGGCCGCTGCCTCGGCGACCTCGGCGGTCAGCGCCAGGTGCTCAAGGGCTGGCCTGACCTGTGGCTGGTGGGGGACAAGCCCGGCCTCCGCGCGCTCTCCACCGCGGCCATGGCCGCCGCGCCCCAGCCGCCGCCGCTCGAGGCCGACCAAACCCTAGCGCTCCCGGACGTGCTTCTCCTCCGCGTCCTCGCCTGCCTCCCTGAGCCCCAGCTCACGGGCGCCGCCTCGCTCGTCTGCAGGCGGTGGACGCGCCTCGCGGGGCGCCTGCGCCGCCGCCTCGCCGTGCGGGACTGGGCCTTCGTCGCGCACCGACTGCCATACCGCTTCCCGGACCTGGCCGACCTCGACCTGTTCCCGGCCTCCATCGCCGCGCCCACCACGGCGGCGCCCCACGGCACCGCTGCCTCCCCGCTTCTCACCTGCGGCGTGGTCTCGCTAACCCTAGACACCAGCGCAGACCCGCCGCTCGGCGCCTGCCGGTTCATCGACGACGACGCGCTCGATCGGGGACTCGCCGCCGTCGCCGCTAGCTTCCCCAACCTCAGCCGCCTCTCAGCCACCGCCGCCTCTGAGTCTGGCGGGCTCATGGCCATCGCTGTCGGATGCCCGACGCTTCAGGAGCTCGAGCTCCACCGCTGCACCGACCTCGCCCTCCGCCCGGTTTCCGCCTTCGCGCACCTCCAGATCCTCCGCATTGTCGCCGCGTCCCCCGCGCTCTACGGCACCGCCGAGGGCGGCGGCGTCACTGACATCGGCCTCACCATCCTGGCCCATGGATGCAAGCGGCTGGTCAAGCTGGAGCTTCAGGGTTGCGAGGGGAGCTACGACGGCATCGCGGCTGTGGGACGCTGCTGTGCGATGCTTGAGGAGCTCACCATCGCTGACCACAGGATGGACGGTGGGTGGCTTGCCGCGCTAGCCTTCTGTGGGAACCTCAAGACCCTGCGGCTGCAGAGTTGCAGTAGGATCGACGACGACCCTGGACCAGCGGAACACCTTGGTGCTTGTCTCACGCTCGAGAGCCTGCAGCTGCACCGGTGCCAGCTGCGTGACCGTAGCGCCCTCCACGCCCTCTTTTTGGTCTGTGAGGGAGCCCGTGAGATACAGTTCCAGAATTGCTGGGGGCTTGAAGATGATATGTTTGCCTTGGCTGGCCTATGCAGGTACACTAGAACCAGTAACCACCAATCCCCTTTCTCAAAGAGTTTCTTGATACAGTTCCAATGATTGCATAATGGGGACAGTTTTAGCTTTTGACTGTTTAGTTTATTCCTGATTTATGCTCATTCTGTGATTGTGACATGCTGGCAACAAATAATATCACATATTCACATGGACTCTACATGACGATTGAGTGCTCTAGCATCAGGTGTCAGATGTCAGGCTCAGGTCATGAGTCTGATTGCTAGCTACCATGGGCCCCTCAATGTACGTAGTCACCATTTCTGGTTTGGGACTACGGAGTGTAATTCTTTTTATGAGCTTTCTAACATCCTCACTAATAGATAGTCTTTTCTAACAGATTTTATATGATTACTGATGATGATGTACCTTTGTGTGATCTTGTTACAATCACTGTAGCTACGCATTTGATGTTCAAGTACAAATCTGTGTGCTCTCTGTCGGATAGGAGAAGAAAAGATACATTTCAATAGCACAGACGTGCACCATCATCCCAATAATGCATCTAGTAGAGCTTTTAATTTCCTGGATGATGTGATTTTCTGTCATTGTTCAACAACTTTTTTACAGCCAAAGCCTCACTGACATACCTTATGAATATTGTTCATTATAGCACTGGTATCCATAACCTCATGTTTAATGCAGATTTCGATATAACAGTGTGTGGATTATCAATGCATGAATGAGAGGTTTTTTAGATACTGATGACAATGCAAAACATGACATAGATAGGTGGTGACACCTCAATAGGTGGATTTGATTAAGATACGACTATATAAGTCACTTCCAGCTTCCTCCAAAAAATCATAAACCAATTGATATACTATGACAGTATGACTATTGGGAGCAATGAAGAATTTGATTATTCATATTGCCGAACGATGTTCTTACTCTTAAGCTCTCCTAGTTCAGCGTTCTAAAACGAAAAGGATGGGCCATATTCCAGTATTTCATCTACTCCTATTAATCTCGCTATATGTAAACTACTAATTGATGATATGTTTTTCTCCCATGTGAAGGGATTAGCTTATCCTTTTTATATTTGCATTAGATGCGACTGTGTTTAGAAAGTTCCTGATCTCCGTTCTTCCTTCTGGGCTTTGAGTGGTAGCAAGGCTTAAGATACATCTGTAAACTAATGACTTGCAGGTGTAATGAGAGAGCCACATTTACCTGTGTACTGTCTGCTTTCCTTTGAGATCTTTCTCAGTGTATTTCAGTGCTCCTTGTATAATATTTAAATATAACTGTTTGCAAGGGGATGCATTACCATCTCAGTTTATGTATTCCTGCAACTCATTGCGTGCATTTTTGTATTATTGCTCACAGAAACATCTTAATTAGAATAACACACTTTCTTTTCATTTGGTTTGCCCATGTATTTTTCGGTATTAACTTGTTCATAATGTCCATAAATCATATACGAGAGGAATACTTGCTCAGTTATTCTTAGTTTAGTAGTCAATCTTCCAAAGGAATGTTTGTCGACGATTAGTAATCCTGTGCTCACAATAAGAATAAGTGTCATCTTAGATTAAGGTACTATTTCTATCCTCAAATCTAGTTGCATTTCCTTCTCATCTTTTCCTGTTTCATTTCAGAGCCTTGCAAAACAACACATTCTTGCATAAGAAAATCTGTACCATCTCTGATGTTGTGACACTGGTTGCTTCACTTTTATCAAAATGCCCCTTCTGAGTGCAGTACCAAATACTCCCTCCATTCCAAATTATAAGACTTTTTGAGATTTCTAGATACATACCTTTTGCTATGTACTTAGATACACATTGTGTCGCGAAGTAGCACTCCTTAGGTCCTGGATTCGACTCCTCGTGTGAGCGGATTTTAGGCTGTGATTAAAAAATCTCATCGTCTATCCCACGCCAAAGCACAGGTCTAAGGCCTGGTCTCGGTGGCAGTCGTTCTCACATGGGCTATGATGTCGCTGTGTATGGGTAGGGCATGAGTTTTGGGGTTTTCTTGACCTGCGTGAGAAGGTCTTCTTAATATAATACCGTGGGTGTGGACTTACCCCCGCAGGTCGAGTTTTTTTAGATATACATTGTGTCTAAACACATAGTAAAAGAAATGTATCTATAAAAAACAAAACATCTTGTAGGGAGTACAACTTGGTGAATAGGGGAATGAATGGGTAGTAACCATCTGTGTATTTTTACAGGAATCAATAGGAAAAATTACCTAATATTCTTAAATTTTCTTCCGAGTTCTTGGTTTTTTTTCGCTTTGGAAATGCTTTAGTGAATATGTCGTGCTAAAATTTGGTATTAATGGAATTCGACCCTTATGGAGCATGCCAATATTTTTGCTGGTGCAGGGTAGATGATTGGTTGCCTGTAGAAACTTGGTATTTATTGGACCTGCTGCTGGGTTGTTCCTAACTATAGCCATGTTATATTTTGCAGGAGAGTAAAAATCCTGTTGTTAGAAGGGTGCTCACTATTAACAACTCGAGGTCTAGAATCGGTGATAACCTCATGGGGCGACCTCCAGAGTCTAGAAGTTGTTACCTGCAACAAAATCAAGGATGAGGAAATAACTCCTACCCTTGCAGAGCTTTTCTCCAATCTCAAAGAGCTGAAGTGGCGGCCCGACAACAAGTCACTTCTTGCTGCAAGCCTCGTTGGCACTGGGATGGGAAAGAAGGGCAGGGTATTTTTCAAAAGGGTATGAAGTCTGATCACCTTGGTGCTCCATTCCCTGTGATGCGCTTCACCTGTTATCTGCCCTGTAAGGATTGTCCTCTCTTGCAGCTTGTCTTACCTGCCCATCAACGAATCAAAGGGAAGGTGCTCAACTATTCAGCAGGTGTTGCTGCTTAGTTGGATTGCTAGTCGAAACTAGGCTACTGCACAAAGTTCCTAGTTCTTGACTTGATCAAAGTCAACCACGTTTCTTGATACTCAGAAGCCGTACACAATGTGGCATCTGTTCTTCCACTTAAGACCAAGGACAGTCATAACTAGTCAGAACCTGGTAGTTTGATGATGCACAGTTTCGGGTACCAGGCGCCTGATTTTGTGTTTGTACCTGTGTTCATGTGTTGTAACTGACAAGCTGTGGTTTGCTCAGAGGAGCCTGACCGTAGTATTTCAGTATGAGGAAAAGCATTGCTTCATAAATTATGGCAGAGTTAAATTATGGATAGAACCAGTAGAACCACATGTTTACAGCACATGATCTAACTGTCGAATGAAAGTGTGCCTGACGTCTGACCTGCACTGCTTATTTCTATTACTGTTATATGCCTGCTTTGATTCTTCTTGAGGATTTCTCTGTCTGCTAAGCGCTAACCTGATCTCAAGGAAAGTTGCGTTGCATAGGTGGGGCCTAGCGCTTCGCATGACTGGCAATGGGTACTTAACGGGTTTTTATCCTATATGGAGATTGGTATGAGATGATTTTTTTACTTATGCATATATTAATGGACAAAAATGTCTATATATCGGGTTTGCGGGTATGAGTATAGGTGGATACTATCCATAGCCCAGGTAGGATATAATTGTATTATTATCACTATTACCATCTAACAAAGTTCATCTTAGTAAAAAGAAAAATTCTTCTTCGGTTATTGATCTAATAAAGTTCATCTTAGTAAAAAGAAAATTTTTTCTTCGGTTATTGTTTGTGCCAAGTTATGTAATTATATGATTTATTATATTTTAAGTTGAACTTATAGTTACGTGTTATCCAACGAATAAAATTACTCATGCGGATGTAGGTATAGATAAGATTCTAATCCGAGCGAGAATGGGTAATCTCGGATATAATTATTTATGATGGATACGAGTATAAAATAATACTACCCAACTTCGTTATTATCTCTAGACACCCAATAACTAGGAGGCCTAGCCCAGGAAGCTTGTCTAATGTCACACCCGGGTTTCGGGGCACCAAGACCCGGGCGCGAACATAATCACTAGGTGTGCTGGGACCAAGTCTCACACATATGATGAATCATGGCACAGAATCGAATGTCACATCTTTACTATATAATAGGAGTTCCATACAAAATAAATAAATAATTACATTATAAGGAGACAACGGTCCAGCAACCCAAAGTTGATTGGGAGACGATGGCCTAGACCTCTCACGAACTCGTCACATCATCCTCCATGCGCCTCATCAAGCGGTACCTGTTCTTGACCTGTGGGGGGTGTGAGACAGCAAGAGTGAGCTCACATACGTTCATAGCTCAACAAGTTGTGGGGAATAATGTGCATGAACTCGCCAAAGGTGGGAGCTCATGTGAAGTGTAAGGCTTACTGAAAGGGAAATAGGGTCAAACCTTTTTCTATATGAATTTTGGTGGTTGAATTGCCCAACACAAATTATTGGACTAACTAGTTTGCTCTAGATTATGAGTTCTACAGGTACCAAAGGTTCACAACAAACCAATACAAAGTCAAAAGAAAGGGTTCAAAACAAAGGAGCAAAGTATACCGAAGGCAGCCTTGGTCTGGCGCACCGGACTGTCCGGTGCACCAGGAGGATCCACTCTGAACTTGCCAGCTTCGGAAATTTGGGAGGCCGCTCCGCTGTAATTCACTGGACTGTCCGATGTAACACCAGACTGTCCGGTGTGCCAGCGGAGCAACGGCTACTTCGCGCCAACGGTCGTCTGCAAGTGAACAGTAAAAGCAAACAGTGCGTGCCTGCGCGCGCAGAAGTCAGAACAGGCACACCAGACAGTGAACAGTGACTGTCTGGTGCACCACCGGACTGTCCGGTGGCCCAGTTATCAGAAGCTCCAACGGTCGAACCCTAACGGTTGGGTGACGTGGCTGGCGCACCGGACTGTCCGGTGCGCCATACGACAGACAGCCTCCCCAACGACCACTTTGGTGGTTGGGGCTATAAATACCCTCAACCACTCCACACTCAAGGCATCCAAGTTTCAGCCATTTGCATTCAATACAAGAGCTCTAGACTTCATTCCAAGACACAAACAAGAGATCAAATCCTCTCCCAAGTCCAAAGTTCATTCCAATCAAATAGTGACTAGAGAGAGTGACATTTGTGTTCTTTTGAGTTCTTGCGCTTGGATCACTTTTCTTCTTTCTTTCTTGATCCCAACTCAATTGTAATCAAGGCAAGAGACACCAATCGTGTGGTGGTCCTTGTGGGGACTTGGTGTCCCGATTGATTGAGAAGAGAAGCTCACTCGGTCTAAGTGCCCGATTGAGAGAGGGAAAGGGTTGAAAGAGACTCGGTCTTTGTGACCACCTCAACGGGAGTAGGTTTGCAAGAACCAAACCTCGGTAAAACAAATCACCGCGTCTCACTCTTTATTTGCTTGTGATTTGTTTTCGACCTCTCTTTCGGACTCGATTATATTTCTAACGCTAACCCCGGCTTGTAGTTGTGCTTAAGTTTATAATTTTCAGATTCCGCCTATTCACCCCCCTCTAGGCGACTTTCAATTGGTATCGGAGCCCGGTGCTTCATTAGAGCCTAACCGCTCGAAGTGATGTCGGGAGAACACGACAATGAGGAGATGACGCTCATCATCAAGAGCTTCCGTAAAATCCTCAAACAAAGGAGGGGGAAAGACTACAAGCCCCGCTCCAAGAAAGTATGCTACAAATGTGGTAAGCCCGGTCATTTTATCGCTAAATGTCCATTGTCTAGTGATAGTGACAGGGAAAACGACAAGATGGGAAAGAGGAAGGAAAAGAAGAAGTATTACAAGAAGAAGGGTGGCGACACACATGTTTGCCGGGAGTGGGACTCCGACGAGAGCTCCACCAACTCCTCCGACGACGAGGGCGCCGCTAACATCGCCATCAACAAAGGCCTCCTCTTCCCCAACGTCGGCCACAAGTGCCTCATGGCAAAGGACGACAAGAAGAAGAAGGTAAAATCAAGATCCTCCACTAAATATGCAACATCTAGCGATGAGGCTAATTCTAGTGATGATGAGGATGATTTGTTTACTCTTTTTGCCAATCTTAACATGCAACAAAAAGAGAAATTGAATGAGTTAATTAGTGCTATTCATGAAAAGGATGAACTCTTGGATAGCCAAGAGGACTTCCTTATTAAGGAAAATAAAAAGCATGTTAAGACTAAAAATGCTTATGCTCAGGAGGTAGAGAAAAATAAAAAATTAACTAGTGAGCTAAGTACTTGCCATGACACTATTTCCAACCTTAGAATTGAGAATGCTAATTTGATTGCTAAGGTTGAGAAGTCAAACATTTGTGATGATTCAATTACCAATCTTAGAAATGATAATTCTAGTCTAGTTGCTAAGATTGAAAAATTGAATGCCTCTCTTGCTAGCCTTAAGTTTGAGAATGAAAAATTGATTGCTAAGGCTAAAGAACTAGATGTTTGCAATATTTCTATTTCCAATCTTAGAGATGAGAATAACATTTTACATGCTAAGATTGTTGAATTAAATGATTGCAAACCCTCTACATCTACCGCTGAGCATGTTTCTATTTGCACTAGATGTAGAGATGTTAATGTAGATGCTATCCATGATCACCTTGCTATGATTAAACAACAAAATGATCATATAGCAAAATTAGATGCTAAAATTGCCGAGCATGAACTAGAAAATAAGAAATTTAAATTTGCTCGTAGTATGCTTTATAGTGGGAGACGCCCTGACATTAAGGATGGCATTGGCTTCCAACAGGAAGACAATGTCAAACTTAATGCCCCTCCTAAAAGATTGTCCAATTTTGTTAAGGGCAAAGCTCCCATGCCTCAGGATAACGAGGGTTATATTTTATATCCTGCTGGTTATCCTGAGGATAAGATTAGGAGAATTCATGCCAAGAAGACTCATTCTCACCATGCTTTTATTTATAAGAATGAGGCTTCTAGCTCTAGGCGTTCTACACATGTTAAAATGCCTAAGAAGAAATCTCCTACTGCATCAAATGATCATAATGTTTCATTTAAAACCTTTGATGCTTCTTATGTGCTAACTAACAAATCAGGCAAGGTAGTTGCCAAATATGTTGAGGGCAAACACAAGGGCTCCAAGACTTGTGTTTGGGTACCCAAGATGCTTGTTTCTAATGTAAAAGGACCCAAGACCGTTTGGGTACTATCGGGTACCATATTTAGGGGTACCCCCAACACTCCTAATCACGACTGGTAAACACCCTCTGACCAACTGATGGGTGCGGTTCAAGTCAAGGCTTCGTCTACCCAAGGGACGCGACCTCACCCGAGCCCAGCCTCGGGCTGGAGCAGTAGTCCCAGACGAGTTCACGCCTCACCCGAGGGCCTCCTCAGGCAGCGGGCGCCTTCCTCGGCTCTCCCGAAGCCCAGCTCGGGTAGGCTTCGTTGTGAAGCAACCTTGGCCGGACCGCCTCACCAACCGACCGCTTCGCAGGCGCATTTAATGCAGGGGACGCCTGACACCGTATCCTGACACACGCGCCTCAGTCGGCCAGGCCGAAGCGACCGCAGTCACTTCGCCCCTCTCTTTTACTGTCGGATATGACGGGAAAACAGCGCCGCCCGCCCCGCTCCGACTGCCGTGCCAACCACCCAGACGAAGACTGACAACAAGTCACAATCAACCACCAAGTTCGGCCTCGGGCGCAACAGGAAGCTCCGCCTCGCCCGACCTCAGGCTCCGGCCTCGGGAGAAGGTCTCCGCCTCGCCCGACCCCCGGACTCGGCCTCGACCTCGGTCTCGAGAGAAATCGTGTCCTCGCCCGACCTCGGCCTCGGCCTCAAGAGAAGTCTCCGCCTCGCCTGACCTTGGCTCGGACCGACCGCGCCAACAGGGGATACATCATTACCCTATCCCTAGCCAGCTCAGGCTACAAGGAACAAGACCGGCGTCCCATCTGGCTTACCCCGGTGACAGGTAATGATGGTGACGCGCGTGCAACCATGACGCCGGTGGCTCTCAGCCCCTTACGGCAGCAAGGAGACGTCAGCAGGACCCTTGCCGCGCTGACAGCTGTGCTCCTACAGGGCTCAGGCGCTTCTCCGACGGCCACGCTATCACGTGTACAGGGCTCAAGCCCTCCCCCAACAGCCACGTTGGCATGTACACCAGGCTTAGGCATTTCTCTGCCGGACACGTTAGCGCATAGCTACACCCCCATTGTACGACTGGACCCTCTCCTTGCGTCTATAAAAGGGAGGTCCAGGGCCATCCTGGAGGGGGGTTCGCGCGGGGGAAGGAGCGAATGAACAGGCTCCCTCTCTCTCCCTCTCGCGACGTGCTTGTAACCCCTACTACGAGCGGCACCCCTGGTGCAGGATAATACAAGGCTTGTCCCACCTCTTGTGTTCCATCCCGCGCCAACCCATCTGGGCAGGGGCACGCAGCGACAATCTCACTCGTCGGTCCAGGGATCCCCCGGGTCCGAATCACCAACAGTTGGCGCGCCAGGTAGGGGCCTGCTGCGTGTTAATGAACACCTTCCCGTTGAGTTCCAGATGGGGAGTCTTCAGCAATCTTGTCGGGGACCATAATTAGGGGTACCCTCAAGACCCCTAAATCTCAGCTGGTAACCCCCATCAGCACAAAGCTACAAAGGCCTGATGGGTGCGATTAAATCAAGGATCGGTCCATTCAAGGGACACGATCGTGCCTCGCCCGAGCCTAGCCTCGGGCAAGGGAAGCCGACCCCGGAGAACCTACGTCTCGCCCGAGGACCCCCCTCCAGCAACGGGCACACTATCAGCTCGCCCGAGGCCCAGTCTTCACCGAGAAGCAACCTTGGCCATATCGCCACGCCGACCGACCAAATCGCAGGGGCATTTAATGCAAAGGTGGCCTGACACCTTTATCCTGACGCACGCCCACCAGTCGACAGCGCCGAAGTGACCGCAGTCACTTCGCCGCTCTACTGACCAGACTGACAAGAGGACAGCGCCGCCTGCGCCGCTCCGACTGCTGGGCCACCCGATAGAGTGAGGCTGACAGCAGCCAAGGCCGGCCTCAGGCGTCTTAGGAAACTCTGCCTCGCCCGACCCAGGGCTCGGACTCGGGCTCAGCCCCGGAAGACGGCGAACTCCGCTCCGCCCGACCCAGGGCTCAGACTCGGGCTCAGCCCCGGAAGACGGCGAACTCCGCTCCGCCCGACCTAGGGCCCGGACTCGGGCTCAGCCCCAGAAGACGGCGAACTCCGCTCCGCCCGACCCAGGGCTCGGACTCGGGCTCAGCCCCGGAAGACGGCAAACTCCGCCTCGCCCGACCCCAGGGCTCGGACATGGGCTCAGCCCCGGAAGACGACGAACTCCGCCTCGCCTGACCCAGGGGCTCGACCTCGACCTCGACCTCGAAGGAGCCTCCACCTCGCCCAGCCTAGGGCATGGACCGACCACGTCAACAGGAAGCGCCATCATTGCCCTACCCCAAGCTGACTCGGGCTATGGGGAACCAGACCGGCGTCCCATCTGGCTCGCTCCACCATGCGAGTAATGATGGCGCCCCGCATGCCCTGTGACGACGGCGGCTCTCAGCCCCCTTACGGAAGCAAGAGGACGTCAGCAAGGACTCGACAACCCCAACAGCTGTCCGCCCGCTAGGCTCCAGCACTCCTCCGACAGCCACGACACCACGCGAACTGGGTGCCAAGACCTCTCCGGCTGCCACGATGGCATGTACTTAGGGCGCTAGCTCTCCACCGCTAGACACGTTAGCACATTGCTACACTCCCCATTGTACACCTGGATCCTCTCCTTATGCCTATAAAAGGGAGGACCAGGGCCCTCTTACAGAGGGTTGGTGGGCCCGCGCGGAGAAGGACGGGACGACGCTCGCGCAAGGCCGCTCGCTCCCACTCCCGTGTGGACACTTGTATCCCCCTACTGCAAGCGCACCCGACTCAGGCGCGGGGCTAACACGAAGGCCGCGGGATCCACTCTCTCACGCATGCCTCCCTCCGGCTGCATCCTTTCCCCCCTTCGCGTTCCGCCTCGCGTCGACCCATCTGGGCTGGGGCACGCGGCGACGATTCACTTGTCGGTCCAGGGACCCCCCGGGTTTCGAAACACCGACAGTTGGCGCGCCAGGTAGGGGCCTGCTGTATGTTGACGAACAGCTTCCCGTCAAGCTCCAGATGGGTAGTCTCCAGCAACCTTTCTGGCCCGGGACGGTGCTCCATTTCGGGAATCTTGAGTTCATGTCCCTCGACGGCAGCTACGAGCCGCTCGCCGGCGGGGAAATCGACGACGCCTTCCCCACGTGGTGGAAGGACGACATTCGGGATTGTCCCGTCCCCTCCCCCGCCGACGGAGGAGGAGGCGGGGCAACCAAGGCCAAGCGGGAAGCGGCACCTCGTTGGCTGTCAAGCGAGTCGACAGTGCCGGCGCCCCAACGGAGGGCGCGTCGGGCATCGATCTCGCGTCTGAGACGAAGACTAGGGCCGCCTCTCCGTAACACGCCAATCTCAAGCAAACGCACGACGCTAGCACGCTCGCGAAGGACTTGCTGGGCGTCACCCTCGTACCTGAGACAACGGTGCAGTCAGTCCCAGACGCGACCTCGTCATCGCCCGTCGACCAAAAGCTGCGGCCTCGACAACGAGGACCGCGACCCAAGTCGTGAATGTTTCCACGTCGATCTAGGGGGTCCCGACGAAGGCAACCATCTTGGTATGCCGGAAAACGGTGATCCCCCTAGGCCTGTGCCTCGCGTTGACATCCTTCGGGAGCTAGCTGTGGTCCCCGTCCCGGCGGGGGGTCCTGACCCACAGCTCGAGCAAATCCGCGAGAGGCAGGCCAGGCTCGACGAGGGAGCAGGAACGCTTGTGCCGATCCGCCGGGACATCGGGCAGGAATGGGCGGTCCAACCCCCGGCCGAAGAAGCGCGTCATCTCCCCCAGGACATCCAGCACCGCATCGCCGACGACGTCAGGGTGAGGCCGCCGCCGGATTCCAGCGGAGTCGGCCAGAACCTGGCTGCAGCGGCAATACTCCTCCGCGCGATGCCGGAGCCATCAACCACCGAGGGGCGACGTATCCAGGGAGAGCTCAAGAATCTCCTGGAGGACGCCGCGGTCTGATGGGCCGAAAGCTCTGCCTCCCGAAGGCAGGGGTTCCCCTCGGAACATCGCGCCGCGACTTCCCGATTCATGCGGGAAGCCTCGGTCCACTCCGGACGCACGCGCAACACAGCGCCTACGGCCCCGGGTCGCCTCGGCAACGAGTGCCATCATCACAGCCGTCGGGCCCACCTCGACGACAGGGCGCGCCGAGGCTACCACCCCAGGCGTGGGGGACGCTACGACAGCGGGGAGGATCGGAGTCCTTCGCCCGAACCACCCGGTCCGCAGGTTTTCAGCCGCGTCATACGACGGGCACCGTTCCCGACCCGGTTCCGAACTCCGACCCGGTTCCGAGACCGGAACTGTGGCTCGCGGACTATCGGCTGGCCTGCCAACTGGGTGGAACAGACGATGATAACCTCATCATCCACAACCTCCCCCTGTTCCTCTCCGACACCGCTCGAGCCTAGCTGGAGCACCTGCCCCCGGGGCAGATCTCCAACTGGGACGACCTGGTCCAAGCCTTCGCTGGCAATTTCCAGGGCACATACGTGCGCCCTGGAAACTCCTGGGATCTCCGAAGCTGCCGCCATCAGCCGGGAGAGTCTCTCCGGGACTACATCCGGTGATTCTCGAAGCAGCGCACAGAGCTGCCCAACGTCACCAATTCAGATGTCATCAGCGCGTTCCTCGCCGGCACCACCTGCCGCGACCTGGTGAGCAAGCTGGGTCGCAAGACCCCCACCCGGGCGAGCGAGCTGATGGACATCACCACCAAGTTCGCCTCTGGCCAGGAGGCGGTTGAGGCCATTTTCCGGAAGGACAAGCAGCCCCAGGGCCGCCCATCGGAAGATGCTCCTGAGGCGTCAACTCAGCGTGGCGCCAAGAAGAAAGGCAAGAAGAAGTCGCAAGCGAAACGCGACGCCGCCGACGCGGACCTTGTCGCCGCCGCCGAGTACAAGAACCCTCGGAAACCTCCCGGAGGTGCCAACCTTTTCGACAAGATGCTCAAAGAGCCGTGCCCCTATCATCAGGGGCCCGTCAAGCACACCCTCGAGGAGTGTGCCATGCTTAGACGACACTTCCACAAGGCCGGGCCACCCGCGGAGGGTGGCAAGGCCCTCGACGACGCAAAGGAGGAAGATCACAAGGCAGGAGGGTTCCCCGAGGTCGCGACTGCTTCATGATCTACGGCGGGCAAGTGGCGAACGCCTCGGCTCGGCACCGCAAGCAAGAGCGTCGGGAGGTCTGCTCGGTAAAGGTGGTGGCGCTAGTCTACCTAGACTGGTCCGACAAGCCCATCACCTTCGACCGGACCGACCATCCAGACTACGTGCCGAGCCCGGGGAGATACCCACTCGTTGTCGACCCCATCATCGGCAACGTCAGGCTCACCAAGGTCCTCATGGACGGAGGCAGCGGCCTCAACATCGTCTACGCCGAGACCCTCGGGCTCCTACGGATCGATCTGTCCTCGGTCCGGACGGGCGCTGCGCCTTTCCACGGGATCGTCCCCGGGAAGCGCGTTCAACCCCTCGGACAACTCGACCTACCCGTCTGCTTCGGGACGCCCTCCAACTTTCAAAAGGAGACCCTCACGTTCGAAGTGGTCGGGTTTTCAAGGAACCTACCACGCAGTGCAGGGGAGGTCATGCTACGCCAAGTTCATGGCCGTCCCCAACTACACCAACCTCAAGCTCAAGATGCCGGGCCCCAACGGGGTCATCACCGTCGGGCCCACGTACCGACACGCATACGAATGCGATGTGGAGTGCGTGGAGTACGCCGAGGCCCTCACCGAATCCGAGGCCCTCATCGCTGACCTGGAGAGCCTCTCTAGGGAGGCGCCCAACGTGAAGCGCCACGCCGGCAACTTCGAACCGGCGGAGACGGTCAAGTCCGTCTCTCTCGACCCCTGCAACGACGCCTCCAAGCAGATTAGGATCGGTTCCGAGCTCGACCCCAAATAGGAAGCAGTGCTCGTCGACTTTCTCCGCGCAAACGTCGATGTTTTCGCGTGGAGTCCCTCGGACATGCCCGGCATACCGAGGGAAGTCGCCGAGCACTCTCTGGATATCCGAGCTGGGGCCCGACCCGTGAAGCAACCTCTGCGCCGATTCGACGAAGAAAAGCGCAGAGCCATAGGCGAGGAGATCCGTAAGCTACTGGCGGCAGGGTTCATCAAAGAGGTATTCCATCCCGAATGGCTTGCCAACCCTGTGCTTGTGAGAAAGAAAGGAGGGAAATGGCAGATGTGTGTAGATTACACTGGTCTAAACAAAGCATGTCCGAAGGTTCCCTACCCTCTGCCTCGCATCGATTAGATCGTGGATTCCACTGCTGGGTGCGAAACCCTGTCTTTCCTCGATGCCTACTCAGGGTATCATCAGACCAGGATGAAAGAGTCCGACCAGCTCGCGACTTCATTCATCACACCCTTCGACATGTACTGCTATGTTACAATGCCGTTTGGTTTGAGGAATGCGGGGGCAACGTACCAGCGATGCATGAACCATGTGTTTGGCGAACACATCGGCTGAACGGTCGAGGCCTATGTCGATGACATCGTAGTCAAGACGAGGAAGGCCTCCGACCTCCTTTCCGACCTTGAAGCGACATTCTGATGTCTCAAGGCAAAAGGCGTGAAGCTTAATCCCGAAAAGTGTGTCTTCGGGGTCCCCCGAGGCATGCTCTTGGGGTTCATCGTCTCCGAGCGGGGCATCGAAGCCAACCCGGAGAAGATCGCAGCCATCACCAGCATGGGGCCAATCAAGGACTTGAAAGGCGTACAGAGGGTCACAGGATGTCTCGCGGCTCTGAGCCGTTTCATCTCCCGCCTCGGCGAAAGAGGTCTGCCTCTGTACCGCCTCTTAAGGAAAGCTGAGTGCTTCGCTTGGACCCCCGAGGCCGAGGAAGCCCTCGGGAACCTGAAGGCGCTCCTCACGAACGCGCCCATCTTGGTGCCCCCCGCTGCCGGAGAAGCCCTCTTGATCTACGTCGCCGCAACCACCCAGGTGGTTAGCGCCGCGATCGTGGTTGAGAGACGAGAAGAAGGGCATGCATTGCCCGTCCAGAGGCCAGTCTACTTCATCAGTGAGGTACTGTCCGAGGCCAAGATCCGCTACCCACAAATCCAGAAGCTACTGTACGCGGTGATCCTGACACGGCGGAAGTTGCGACGCTACTTCGAGTCTCATCCGGTGACTGTGGTGTCATCCTTCCCCCTCGGAGAGATCATCTAGTCCCGAGAGGCCTCGGGTAGGATTGCGAAGTGGGAGGTGGAGATCATGGGCGAGACGATCTCATTCGCCCCTCGGAAGGCCATCAAGTCCCAGGTCTTGGCGGACTTCGTGGCTGAATGGGCCAACACCCGGCTCCCGACGGCTCCGATCCAACCGGGGCTCTGGACCATGTTTTTCGATGGGTCGCTGATGAAGACGGGGGCCGGCGTAGGCCTCCTCTTCGTCTCGCCCCTCGGGAAGCACCTGCGCTACGTGCTACGCCTCCGCTTCCCGGCGTCCAACAACGTGGCTGAGTACGAGGCTCTGGTAAACGGGTTGCGAATCGCCATCGAGCTTGGGGTCCGATGCCTCGATGCTCGTGGTGACTCGCAGCTCGTCATCGACCAAGTCATGAAGAACTCCCACTGCCGCGACCCGAAGATGGAAGCCTACTGCGATGAGGTTCGGCGCCTGGAAGACAAGTTCTACGGGCTCGAGCTCAACCACATCGCCCGACGCTACAACGAGACTGTGGACGAGCTGGCTAAAATAGCCTTGGGACGGACAACAGTTCCCCTGGACATATTCTCCCGAGACCTGTGTAACACCCCTGGTGTTACTATAACAAAAACTTGAGCATGGCATCATGAGCATGGGCATTGCATATGTTTGACACACCTAGAGTGCATCCACTAGGCAAAAATTTCAAACAAGTTGTATTGTTTTAAAGTTTTACAAATAGGACCCTAGTTAAAGGACTTAACCCTAAATAGTGATTAAAGGGGTAAAACTTAACCTAAGTTGAGAAAACCCAAAAGCTCTAGGGTAAAAGTCATAAAATGACTCTAAGAACAAACTTGAATTCCTTTTATACCCCTGGGATACCAGAAACCCTAATTGGAACCCTGGGAAACCCTGAAACCAAACCCTAGGGACCTAAGTGTAAAATTAGTCCACTTTTGGGCTAAAGTGCAAAAACCAAGTCAAATAAGTATTTTAAGTTATTTGGGTCACTTATATGAGAATTTGCAATCCAAAACTTGAGATTTGGACTTAAGTGCAAAAGTGCCCCACTTAACCTTTTTGGGGTTGTTTGGATTTTAGTGACATTGGCTCAACTTTGGGGCTTTGTAACTTACAAAGTATAGGGTTTTTACCCTAGGTCACCACATCAAAGTTGAAGACCCATTATAGGAGAACAACTTTGCTTAAGGTTGTGAGCTTAGTTGTTAAGAAGAATTTAGAGAAAACCAAACCTAAAGTTGGGCTGTCAGGCTGTTATGTCTGACTTTTCAGACTAGCAGTGAACTGACCTCGACTTCAAGCTAGGTTTTGAGCATGATCCAGTGCTCAACTCAGCTTAATCTCTATAATCGAATTGTAGCTGGTTTGTAGCCTTAAAACTTTGCTACAGAGAGTGGAGTGAGTTACTAGAGAAATTTTAGAGAGATTTGGTCCTAAACTGTGACTGTCAGGCACTCTGAACCGGTACTCCCCATGGTACAGTGACCGGTAAACTGAAGAAGATCGGGTTCGTCCTCATTGCCGATAGCCGTCGCCGTCGATCGTCGTTCGCCGAGATTCGTGCTCTGTGGTCCTTGGATAAGCACAGCCGATATGTGTCCTCGCCGCCGGTGAGCTGGAGGCCACCCGGTCAGCCACGGTACACCTCCCCTTTACTCATCGGTTGGTCGGGATAAGAGCTCGCCGCCGTTAGTCGATTATCACCGTGCGCCGCGTGTCCAAGCCCTTCCATAGCGTCGCCATGACTCCTCTAGGCCATCCCATCGTCGACGGGGAGCTTGCCACGGCGGTAGCCACGTATTCACCGCGGCCAACGCTTCTTCTCCATCTCCGACCGCCGTATGTCTCATCCAAATTCACGGACCACCGCCCCCGGCGCCTATAAATTGAGTGTGCCCCTAGGACCGTATGGTAGTCAAGTACCTCGACGCCCAGTATTGCCTCCAGTGGTTCACCGACGAGCTAGAATTTCGCGTTTTCCCCAAATCCGTTTTCCGCCGCCGTAGAATTGAGCTCGCCGTGGTCAGCCCTCCACAGGTCAGCCCCGGCCCTCTGCTCCTTCGTTTGAGTATTCTCATGCCTCTGTGATGCTCCCCGACCCCTTTAATTGAACTAGACCAACGCCCATCGCCGGGAACACGATTAGATTGCCGCTTTGCTTACGGTCACTGTGGCCGGAGCTCTATAGTTCATCAATCATGCGATTAAGTTAGGGGAAATGGTCAGGCTGACTCCAATTTCATGTCCACCGCTCGGAGAACCCAGCCGTCGCCCCGTTCGGCCGGTCTGCTGGCTCGCCGGAGCGCGGCCGTGCGTGAACGGCGTCGAGGACTTCGAGTTGTAAATTGATAGAAACCCGAGGGCCTTTTCGTGAAGCGTCAGTGACTCTGCGCAATAGTAAACGACCCTGTTCTGGTTTAGTCAAAACATCGAGGGCCTCTGCGCAAAACCTCCCTCGCGGGCGCGGGCGCGCGCGCGCGGGCGTGTTTTATCGTGGACCTGGGTTAGTTGGGCCAGAATCGGCCCAATCCTATTCATCCTTTTGCTTTTTCTTTTTCCAGCAGAGCCAAAATAATTATAGAAAAATGTGGAAAAATGCTAAAATTGTGAAACTAATTTTCCTAGGCTTGTTAATTTCCCTAGAATTTAATAAAAATAAACTCATGATTTTTAGATCAAATAGGGAATTTTAGGGTATTTAAAATAGCCTAAACCATTGGTTCTGGATTTTTAGAAAATAAATAATAAGTCCAAAATTTCCCAAACTTTTTATGTGAGCTTTTCACATTATTTAGAAGCCTTGGGTAAAATTTGGGTTGATTTGGACCTTGTTTGATCACTAAACCCAAAACCACCCCCCCCTGCTCCATGAACTCCTTTACTGACTCCGGAAACCCTAGGTTCTCGGAGTACCGTGAAGGAAAGTTGTACTCAAGACATAAATAATAAGTTTATGCTATCTTTGCATCCTCATGAGCATTCCATGACATCCATTCTTATGCATGTATATGGTTATATTAGAGCACGAAGAAGAAGAAGAAGTTTCTGAAGAAGGGATACCACCCACCTCTGATCCTCAAGCAGACAACTGCTTTTATTTCGATATTTGTGGATCCGAGCAGGACACACCTGATAACAAAGGCAAGCCCCGGTGCATTTGCCACCTCCCTTGATGTTTTTTAAAATCTTTCTCACTTGCTTGCTGCATTAGGTGATAGGAGTTGATTGATTAAACAATTCCTGCATTACCTTCCTTGATCTTGATTACCCTCCTTGAAATCCTGTTTTTACAAAAAGGTTTTACTATGCTTAGTATTGCTTTAGAAAAACAAAAGGATTTGTTTTACAAAAGATGTTTGGCAAAGTGGGAAGGGTTGTTTTCAAAAATAAAACTTGATGGTGAATCCATCATGGCCGTGATGGATTCAACATCGGAAAAGATGTACCTCTGCCAGGTACCAAGTTTTTGGGTTGAAATGATTAAGCTGAGACCGGGCGGGTGACTTGCACGAGAAGAGAGTCTCGGTGTAGTGTCTCCGTCCGAGTCGATTAAGGACCTTGTCGATGTAGGCTTGATGATCGAGGACCCTTTAACTGGTCACATGCCTCGTCATGGGTAAGCCTTGCCTCGGGCAGACTAAGGCCGGAATAAGATAACACGAAATGGGAGTGGAGCGGTGGCGAGAGTAGCGTGTACCCTCCGTGGCAAGAGGCTGGACGGTGGTGTATCTGTGCTCTCGGTTTGCGTGAACCTGATCCGGTCTTAAGAACCCCGGTGGCGGGTTGACATATGCAAGGGTTAAGTGCTACATATGTCGTGTGATTGGAGATCCTCAGCTGAGTATAATCGATTCGGATCGCCGTACCTTCGCGGTTATGAAGACTTGGTCACTGACCTACACGTAGCATTCCACTAAAGATGATGGGCTTTTGTTAAAGAAATTGGCTAGTGCAGGACCAGTGATTGAACTAGGGTAGAAAGAACTCTAGTGCAGGTAATTTTACCTAACTTGACAAATAAAATTGGATTTTTAAGGATCCACTTAGTAAGCATTTCTGCAAAACAGAGTCTTTGATTATTGAGAAGCCTTACCTTGACTCCCATATAACCAGCATACCCTTGAGAGTCTTTTCCTTAGTCGGGTAAGACTTGCTGAGTAATTCCATACTCAGGGTTTATCCCTTTGTTGTTTTTAGGTGGGGAAGTAGCAGACTTTTGCTGCTTCTGTGCTAAGGTGGTTCCCAAAGAAGAAAAACAAGACTGAAGTGCGGGAGGACTCGGTCCTCCATCTAGGATCTTTTGTTTTTTTTGTCTTTCGGGAGAAGTTTGTGTCTCCCTGGTTTGTATAATTAATACTTCTATGCACTCACTTTTAGACTGGTCTGTAATAAAATAACTCGAGCTTGCTTTTGGAAATAAATGTAAGTTTATGTAATTCGCTTCCGCATATCTTTATCTCCGATGATCTGTAATGTCTGCAAGACGGGTGAAACGTTCCTGGTGAGGTAAGGAAAGATACCGAGCTTGTCAAGTAACTTAGGAACATCTACAGGGTGTCTGATGTCTGTTAGACAAGGACAACTGTAGGTGGGCCTAATTACTTGGGAGGTTCCGTCACAGCTGGTATCGGAGCGTAGCCCTTCTTTGCAGATATTATGAGGCATCTTCAAAAGATTTTCAAAAGTCTTACCTAAAGATTCTTTTCTCTTCTTACCTAAGTATTCTGAAGAGTTTATCTTAAAGACCAGATAGGAAGAGTGCAACGTATAGAAGGTTGAATCGACCCAGGTTGATTCTGTACTTACTCATGCATCATGCTAAGAATTATGCTAATAAATTTTCCCCCTTAGAAAGATGCCGCCACGCACGAGGCTAACGGCACGAAAGTCAACGGGACCAATTGGAGTACCCCGGCATCAACTGGCCCCTCGACACGAAAGCAGTAGCAGCGGGAGTAATGACCCCATAGGAGACTTGGAAGCCGAAGTGAGTCGACTTCAAGCAACACTGCGACACAGGACCAATACTTGGATCGCAGACGACGATAGAATTAATGAATTAAGAAGGGACATCCGTCACTTGCAGGATCAGCTGGCTGATCGGGACTTAGCACTTGACTGGGCAGTACAGTCACATATGTTGGCATGTGCTAAGGAAGCAAGGGCTCAGGCCCGAATTAAAGAACTTAGCTCAGCTGTCGATAACCTGCAGGTTTACTGCAATACATTGCATGAGGAAGTCCATGTGCTCTACTCGCAACTACACTCTAGTGAGCCTGCACACTCTGCTGAGACGGAAGCCGGACCCTCTCACGTTGCGGGACGCGCGTTGGGTGGGGAGTTAGATCTTTTTGAACCTCCTCCTTCTTTGAGGTTGGTGGACGTCTGGACTCCCACACCTGACAATGAAGCCGCCAAAAGCAACGGAAAGCAGGACTAATAGTGTAATAGAAGTAGAGTAGTGTATTGTAGGGTGTACTGTTGTATAATAGGTTAAACTTTTGTAAAATGGGTAATGTATCCTGTTGTGTAATATCGAGTCTGTATCATTACTCTTTATAGTAATGTAAAACGGAAGGTTTTCTTTGGCACATTATGTTTATTCAAATGTTTTTGCCTCAGATGCCGACCCGGACTCGCGGACAGGACGTAGCCGGAACATCCGGGGGTCGGGATGTTACCCCGAATCCACCTCCCGTTCCACCCACGCTAGCCGAGGCAATCGCTGCCTTGGTGAATGCTACAGCCGACAATACCCGCTTCCTGAGGGAGATGGCGGGTCAGCAACAGCTCCAGCAACAAGCAGGAAGAGGTTTTCCACAAGGTCCCCGTGAGACTACTTATCTGGATTTCTCCGAGACTCGTCCGCCTCTCTTCATCAAAGCCGAAGACCCGCTCGAAGCCGACGAGTGGATACGAGTCATTGAACAGAAATTTGGCCTTCTTCGTTGTTTGGAAACCCAGAAGCCATTGTTTGCGGCACAGCAACTCTGAGGCCCTGCCAGTACTTGGTGGGGAAACTTTGTGGCCATCCAACCGGACAACCATCAAATTACATGGAATGAGTTTAAAGCAGCATTCCGCGAGCATTACATTCCTGAGGGAGTGCTGCACATGAAACAAGAAGAGTTTATGAAACTGAAACAAGGGGGAGATACTGTTAATCAGTATCTCAACAAGTTCAATCACCTGTCACAATACGCAATTGATCAGGTGAATACAGATTTGAAGAAAAGGAATTGTTTTATGAGAGGTCTGAATGACCGAATGCAGCGCAAAATGGCTGCATGTATTGATCTCACCTACGGGAAGGCTGTCAGCACAGCCTTATCTGTGGAGGCCAAATATGCAAATTCTGGGAAAAGTAAGGGATTCAGTGGTGATAGGCCTAGTCAGGGCCCGGTAAAGAGGCAACGGTTTATTCTCCGGCCCTCTAACCAGAACCGTTCAAGTGCGCCATCTTTCCCTTTCAAGCAGCCCATAATTATTCGTCCCAACAAAGCCCCTACTGTCCAAAGTCAGCCGGGTGCCCCAGGCACTCGATTCCCTGCTCTGCCAAGTTCTTCAACTGGATGTTTTAACTGTGGCAAATCTGGGCATTTTATTAAAGATTGCCCCTATCCTAGGCAAAATCAGGCTAATAATCAGCAAGGATCGGGGAATGCAGCTCCAGGCAAGGGAAGTGCCAATCACAAGTTTATTGAAGAATGATGTTATGTTCAATTGGTCTTCTAAGTGTAACGAAGCCTTTGAACAACTGAAGACACTATTAACCACTGCTCCGGTTTTGGCTCAACCGGACATCACTAAGCCTTTTGATGTATATTGTGATGCGTCAGGCAGTGGACTCGGCTGTGTGCTGATGCAAGAGGGCCGAGTAATTGCGTATGCTTCAAGGCAGTTACGCCGACATGAAGAGCATTATCCAACACATGATCTCGAGCTAGCTGCTGTGGTTCATGCCCTGAAAATATGGCGTCACTATCTGCTGGGAAATATCTGTCACATATATACAGATCATAAGAGTTTGAAGTATATATTTACCCAGTCAGAGTTAAATATGAGGCAAAGACGATGGCTTGAGCTCATTAAAGACTATGAACTGGAGATCCATTATCACCCAGGCAAAGCCAATGTGGTGGCAGATGCATTGAGTCGTAAGACTTCCTGCCACTGTCTTATGGTAAAGACCTCCGAAAGCACTTTGTGTCAAGAAATGGAGAAGTTAAACCTGGGGATAATCCAACAAGGGACTCTGAATCAGCTAAAGCTTGAGTCAACCATTTTGCAAAGGATAATTGATGCTCAAAGGGACAATCTGGGTATGAAGCACATACGCGAGAAGATAAGGGCTAGAACAGCCAAATGTTTCAAGGAAGATGAGGCTACATGGGAAACCCAAGATTTCTTAGATAAGAATTTCCCAGGCTTTCTAGCCTCTTGTAAGTTGTAAAGTTTGTATAGCTGTGTAATAAAGGAATAAACCCCCACACCACCCCTGCCTTGTACCAAAAATAAGGAAATAAAAATGTGACACGTTTCCTTTTCCATTACTCACCCTAGGATTTTAAATCTCGGGACGAGATTCTTTTATGGGGGGAAGGATGTAACACCCCTGGTGTTACTATAACAAAAACTTGAGCATGGCATCATGAGCATGGGCATTGCATATGTTTGACACACCTAGAGTGCATCCACTAGGCAAAAATTTCAAACAAGTTGTATTGTTTTAAAGTTTTACAAATAGGACCCTGGTTAAAGGACTTAACCCTAAATAGTGATTAAAGGGGTAAAACTTAACCTAAGTTGAGAAAACCCAAAAGCTCTAGGGTAAAAGTCATAAAATGACTCTAAGAACAAACTTGAATTCCTTTTATACCCCTGGGATACCAGAAACCCTAATTGGAACCCTGGGAAACCCTGAAACCAAACCCTAGGGACCTAAGTGTAAAATTAGTCCACTTTTGGGCTAAAGTGCAAAAACCAAGTCAAATAAGTATTTTAAGTTATTTGGGTCACTTATATGAGAATTTGCAATCCAAAACTTGAGATTTGGACTTAAGTGCAAAAGTGCCCCACTTAACCTTTTTGGGGTTAAGTCTGGATTTTAGTGACATTGGCTCAACTTTGGGGCTTTGTAACTTACAAAGTATAGGGTTTTTACCCTAGGTCACCACATCAAAGTTGAAGACCCATTATAGGAGAACAACTTTGCTTAAGGTTGTGAGCTTAGTTGTTAAGAAGAATTTAGAGAAAACCAAACCTAAAGTTGGGCTGTCAGGCTGTTATGTCTGACTTTTCAGACTAGCAGTGAACTGACCTCGACTTCAAGCTAGGTTTTGAGCATGATCCAGTGCTCAACTCAGCTTAATCTCTATAATCGAATTGTAGCTGGTTTGTAGCCTTAAAACTTTGCTACAGAGAGTGGAGTGAGTTACTAGAGAAATTTTAGAGAGATTTGGTCCTAAACTGTGACTGTCAGGCACTCTGAACCGGTACTCCCCATGGTACAGTGACCGGTAAACTGAAGAAGATCGGGTTCGTCCTCATCGCCGATAGCCGTCGCCGTCGATCGTCGTTCGCCGAGATTCGTGCTCTGTGGTCCTTGGATAAGCACAGCCGATATGTGTCCTCGCCGCCGGTGAGCTGGAGGCCACCCGGTCAGCCACGGTACACCTCCCCTTTACTCATCGGTTGGTCGGGATAAGAGCTCGCCGCCGTTAGTCGATTATCACCGTGCGCCGCGTGTCCAAGCCCTTCCATAGCGTCGCCATGACTCCTCTAGGCCATCCCATCGTCGACGGGGAGCTTGCCACGGCGGTAGCCACGTATTCACCGCGGCCAACGCTTCTTCTCCATCTCCGACCGCCGTATGTCTCATCCAAATTCACGGACCACCGCCCCCGGCGCCTATAAATTGAGTGTGCCCCTAGGACCGTATGGTAGTCAAGTACCTCGACGCCCAGTATTGCCTCCAGTGGTTCACCGACGAGCTAGAATTTCGCGTTTTCCCCAAATCCGTTTTCCGCCGCCGTAGAATTGAGCTCGCCGTGGTCAGCCCTCCACAGGTCAGCCCCGGCCCTCTGCTCCTTCGTTTGAGTATTCTCATGCCTCTGTGATGCTCCCCGACCCCTTTAATTGAACTAGACCAACGCCCATCGCCGGGAACACGATTAGATTGCCGCTTTGCTTACGGTCACTGTGGCCGGAGCTCTATAGTTCATCAATCATGCGATTAAGTTAGGGGAAATGGTCAGGCTAACTCCAATTTCATGTCCACCGCTCGGAGAACCCAGCCGTCGCCCCGTTCGGCCGGTCTGCTGGCTCGCCGGAGCGCGGCCGTGCGTGAACGGCGTCGAGGACTTCGAGTTGTAAATTGATAGAAACCCGAGGGCCTTTTCGTGAAGCGTCAGTGACTCTGCGCAATAGTAAACGACCCTGTTCTGGTTTAGTCAAAACATCGAGGGCCTCTGCGCAAAACCTCCCTCGCGGGCGCGGGCGCGCGCGCGCGCGGGCGTGTTTTATCGTGGACCTGGGTTAGTTGGGCCAGAATCGGCCCAATCCTATTCATCCTTTTGCTTTTTCTTTTTCCAGCAGAGCCAAAATAATTATAGAAAAATGTGGAAAAATGCTAAAATTGTGAAACTAATTTTCCTAGGCTTGTTAATTTCCCTAGAATTTAATAAAAATAAACTCATGATTTTTAGATCAAATAGGGAATTTTAGGGTATTTAAAATAGCCTAAACCATTGGTTCTGGATTTTTAGAAAATAAATAATAAGTCCAAAATTTCCCAAACTTTTTATGTGAGCTTTTCACATTATTTAGAAGCCTTGGGTAAAATTTGGGTTGATTTGGACCTTGTTTGATCACTAAACCCAAAACCACCCCCCCTGCTCCATGAACTCCTTTACTGACTCCGGAAACCCTAGGTTCTCGGAGTACGATGAAGGAAAGTTGTACTCAAGACATAAATAATAAGTTTATGCTATATTTGCATCCTCATGAGCATTCCATGACATCCATTCTTATGCATGTATATGGTTATATTAGAGCACGAAGAAGAAGAAGAAGTTTCTGAAGAAGGGATACCACCCACCTCTGATCCTCAAGCAGACAACTGCTTTTATTTCGATATTTGTGGATCCGAGCAGGACACACCTGATAACAAAGGCAAGCCCCGGTGCATTTGCCACCTCCCTTGATGTTTTTTTAAAATCTTTCTCACTTGCTTGCTGCATTAGGTGATAGGAGTTGATTGATTAAACAATTCCTGCATTACCTTCCTTGATCTTGATTACCCTCCTTGAAATCCTGTTTTTACAAAAAGGTTTTACTATGCTTAGTATTGCTTTAGAAAAACAAAAGGATTTGTTTTACAAAAGATGTTTGGCAAAGTGGGAAGGGTTGTTTTCAAAAATAAAACTTGATGGTGAATCCATCATGGCCGTGATGGATTCAACATCGGAAAAGATGTACCTCTGCCAGGTACCAAGTTTTTGGGTTGAAATGATTAAGCTGAGACCGGGCGGGTGACTTGCACGAGAAGAGAGTCTCGGTGTAGTGTCTCCGTCCGAGTCGATTAAGGACCTTGTCGATGTAGGCTTGATGATCGAGGACCCTTTAACTGGTCACATGCCTCGTCATGGGTAAGCCTTGCCTCGGGCAGACTAAGGCCGGAATAAGATAACATGAAATGGGAGTGGAGCGGTGGCGAGAGTAGCGTGTACCCTCCGTGGCAAGAGGCTGGACGGTGGTGTATCTGTGCTCTCGGTTTGCGTGAACCTGATCCGGTCTTAAGAACCCCGGTGGCGGGTTGACATATGCAAGGGTTAAGTGCTACATATGTCGTGTGATTGGAGATCCTCAGCTGAGTATAATCGATTCGGATCGCCGTACCTTCGCGGTTATGAAGACTTGGTCACTGACCTACACGTAGCATTCCACTAAAGATGATGGGCTTTTGTTAAAGAAATTGGCTAGTGCAGGACCAGTGATTGAACTAGGGTAGAAAGAACTCTAGTGCAGGTAATTTTACCTAACTTGACAAATAAAATTGGATTTTTAAGGATCCACTTAGTAAGCATTTCTGCAAAACAGAGTCTTTGATTATTGAGAAGCCTTACCTTGACTCCCATATAACCAGCATACCCTTGAGAGTCTTTTCCTTAGTCGGGTAAGACTTGCTGAGTAATTCCATACTCAGGGTTTATCCCTTTGTTGTTTTTAGGTGGGGAAGTAGCAGACTTTTGCTGCTTCTGTGCAAAGGTGGTTCCCAAAGAAGAAAAACAAGACTGAAGTGCGGGAGGACTCGGTCCTCCATCTAGGATCTTTTGTTTTTTTTGTCTTTCGGGAGAAGTTTGTGTCTCCCTGGTTTGTATAATTAATACTTCTATGCACTCACTTTTAGACTGGTCTGTAATAAAATAACTCGAGCTTGCTTTTGGAAATAAATGTAAGTTTATGTAATTCGCTTCCGCATATCTTTATCTCCGATGATCTGTAATGTCTGCAAGACGGGTGAAACGTTCCTGGTGAGGTAAGGAAAGATACCGAGCTTGTCAAGTAACTTAGGAACATCTACAGGGTGTCTGATGTCTGTTAGACAAGGACAACTGTAGGTGGGCCTAATTACTTGGGAGGTTCCGTCACAACCTGCATCAACCCTCCGTTAAGACCAAGGACACGCCCGAGCCCGAGGCACCCTCGGCCCAGTCTGAGGTACCCTCGGCACGGTCCGAGGTGCCCTCGGCTCAGCCCAAGGTACCCTCGGCCCCCGAGGGTGAGGCACTGCGTGTCGAGGGGGAACAGAGCGAGGTCACGCCTAATCAAAGCTGGCAGACCCCATACCTGCAATATCTCCACCAAGGGGAGCTGCCCCTCGACCAAGCCGAAGCTCGGCGGTTGGCGCGGCGCGCCAAGTCTTTCGTCTTGCTGGGAGATGGGAAGGAGCTCTACCACCGCAGCCCCTCAGGCATCCTCCAGCGATGCATTTCCATCGCCGAAGGCCAGGAGCTCTTGCAAAAGATACACTCGGGGGCTTGCGGCCATCACGCAGCACCTCGAACCCTCGTTGGAAACGCCTTCCGACAAGGATTCTACTGGCCGACGGCGGTGGCCGACGCTACTAGAATTGTCCGCACCTGCGAAGGGTGTCAGTTCTACGCGAGGCAGACCCACCTGCCCGCTCAGGCTCTGCAGACCATACCCATCACCTGGCCGTTTGTTGTGTGGGGTCTGGACCTCGTTGGCCCCTTGCAGAAGGCACCCGGGGGCTACACGCACCTGTTGGTCGCCATCGACAAATTCTCCAAGTGGATCAAGGTCTGACCCCTAAACAACATTAGGTCCGAACAGGCGGTGGCGTTCTTCACCAACATCATCCATCGCTTTGGGGTCCCGAACTCCATCATCACCGACAACGGTACCCAGTTCACCGGCAGAAAGTTCCTGGACTTCTGCGAGGATCACCACATCCGGGTGGACTGGGCTGCCGTGGCACACCCCATGACGAATGGGCAAGTGGAGCGGGCCAACGGCATGATCCTGCAAGGACTCAAGCCTTGGATCTACAACGACCTCAACAAGTTCGGCAAGTGGTGGATGAAGGAACTCCCCTCGATGGTCTGGAGTCTGAGGACAACGCCGAGCTGAGCCACAGGCTTCACACCGTTCTTTCTAGTCTATGGGGCCGAGGCCATCTTGCCCACAGACCTAGAATACGGTTCCCCGAGGGCGAGGGCCTACACCGACCAAAGCAACCGAGCCAACCGAGAAGACTCACTGGACCAGCTGGAGGAGGCTTGGGACATGGCCTTACTACACTCGGCGCGGTACCAGCAGTCCCTGCGACGCTACCACGCCCGAGGGGTTCGGTCCCGAGACCTCCAGGTGGGCGACCTGGTGCTTCGGCTACGACAAGACACCCGAGGGCGGCACAAACTCACGCCTCCCTGGGAAGGGCCGTTCGTCATCGCCAAGGTTCTGAAGCCCGGAACATACAAGCTGGCCAACAGTCAAGGCGAGGTCTACGGCAACGCTTGGAACATCCAACAGCTACGTCGCTTCTACCCTTAAGATGCTTTCAAGTTGCTCGTATACCTCGTTCACACACCAAGTCTGGTCGTCAAGGAAGGGTCAGCCTTGCCTCGGCAAAGCCCGACCCTCCCTCGGGGGCTAGAAGGGGGCAACCCCCTCTGCGTCAAAATTTTCCTCGAAAAAAGAAAAAAAATCTTTTCTTCCAGAATGCCTTTCGTGCTCTTCGACTACTTCAAAAGTGGATCCTGAAAACGACGGAGTACACGTAAGCAGCCAAGGCTGACCGAGCCGAGGGACTCCTACGCCTCCGGGATACGGATACCTCATTCATCACCTTCTGCGATAAGTAACTCGCGCTCGGATAAGTGACTCCACGGACCGAACAAGTCTTCATGCTCGAGAGCTCCTCTGCCGAAATGATTTTTTGGGCCTTCTCGACTGCGTCGGTAACAAAACCCTATGGACGAGTAAGAGCGCGCGTAAGCGGCAAGGCCGACCGAGCCGAGGGATTCCTACGCCTCCGGGATACGGATACCTCACTCATCACCTTCCGTGAAAAGCAACTCTCGCCCGCACAAACAATTCTGTTACCGACAAATGAGTCCGGATACTTGAAACAAGAGGAAAAGGAACGCAGCTTTACAACACGACGACGGTGTGTTTAGGCCTCGGCGGCCGCAGAAAACATACACACACTACAAGACAACCTGATCCTGTAGGCTCGGACGTCGACAGGCGAAGGGGGCAGCAGCACCCTCGACATCAACTACACCTTCGGCGGGGTCTGACCTAGCCTCGGACGACGACGCGGTCGGAGGGCCCCCACTCTGAAGGACGGCATCAGCACCACACCCGGGCTATCGCCGCCAGGGTCTTCTTCGAGAATCTGGCCCGAGCAGGCGGCTCGGCCGACCACCCCGAGGCCTCGACCAGCTATCCCCCAAAGACATCAGCTCGGCTTGTGGCCTCGGCAGCTCAACCCCGGCGTCGGTTCTGCCAGTGGACGACCCGACCAGGCTTTGGCCAACCACACCTCCTTTTCGAAGCCAACTCTGCCTCCGCCCGTGCTGACACCGCTGCCTCCGGCTTCGGCTCATCGAAGGGCGGCCGAGGGGTTCCTTTAACTAAGCAAGAGGGGCCTCGGACAGCAAGGCCGACCGAGCCGAGGGACTCCTACTCCTCTGGGATACGGATACCTCACTCGTCACCTTTGCACGAGGCGACTCACGCTTGGTGAAGCGGTTCAGATAACCAACAGGCGAGTCTTAGTGCTCGAAATGAAGAAAAAACACGGCTCCACGCCGAAAATACATACATGTTCAGGCGTCGACAGCCGCAATAAACAAAACACCAGCACTCAAGGTGCCATTACAAACGGAGCTCCGGTTCCGTCTCCGTGGGAACGAATAACCCCCCAAGATTGGGGGACCCGCGGAGCAATTGAGGGCCGACGGGTGGCTCGCCGTCGCCCGATCCGGCAACAGCGACAATGACCTCCGCCCTGGGCGACGAAGCAGCTTCAACAACGGCTTCAGGGCGGGTGCTACGACAGGAGGGCTCTCGTTCACCGAGGACGAGAACCAGCCATTCAAGCCGGGAGACGGAGGCCCAGGGGTGCGGGCGGAGTTGGCAATCTCGTCGGTAGAGAAGCCTTCTCCGGCTGCCACCGCCTCAACACCACGCCAACAGGCACCGGACGCCTCAAAGCGCGCCGGCAGATCCTCTCCTCGCCGGAACCACCCAGAACATGAGCGTCGCCCTCGCGGCGCCCGACGTGCTGGGCAACCCACTGATGCGGCCGCCGGCGCAAGGAAGGCTTGGACGTGGCCGCCCCGTCCACGGCGCGACCGTTGTCTGGACGAAGGACGTAATGCTGCACCCTGGCTGAGCAGCGGCGGTCCGCCCACCCCAGCGTGGCTGAGGGAAGCCTCCGTGGAGCTGGGAGATGCCTTTCTCCCCCAGACGCCAGGGGAAGAAAAGGGTTACCGACCCACGCGGAGGCAGCCCCCCCGACTCGCCTCATCCTCCACCCCAGCAAGGATGATGAAGATCCTCGAAGCTGAGGGTGGGGCAGAGGCCGCAGCCCGGTTCGCTTCTCCCCGCCATCAAGCTGGTGGTCACCGTCTTGGGTGACCACCGGCGAGGGGATGCAGCCGGGCTGCATGATGAAAATCCTTGAAGCCGAACGATGTCTGAAAGGTACCAACTTCCGCGAAGTTGCGTTCCTCCGACGACAAGACGGAAGGATTTAGGGCGTCCCCCGCCCGAGGGCTCGGAAGGTGGGAAGACACGATGCATGAGGGGAGCGCGAAGACATGGTTGCCCTCCAAGGGGGTCGCCCCCCTTTTAAAGGCGACTCTCCCCACTTGCGCCCTCCACCGTTGCGGGTTGAGTCTTCTCCAACACGCTCCAAGATTCTCCCCCCCACGGCGCGGGGGCTGGGTCCCACACGTCATGCAAGCCGGTCCTTGGGAGAAGAAGCCAAACCGCCGCCGCGCGCGTGATGCATGCAACCACCCGGCGGTTACAAGCACTCCTCCACTTTCGCCCAGACCAGCGGGTGAAAGGGCGGACAGCCATGCAGGCGGCATGCAACCGTGCCAAGTGGGCGCGCCCCTTCGACTCCAACGAGCCCAGCATGGAGGTCCAGGCCCACGCGTCATGCAACCGGCGCGCCGGTTGCTACGTGTGAGCAACTGCATCGCCACTCACGCCGCTACCGTGCCTCCTCGACTGCGGAGTCAATACCGCGA
Organism: Zea luxurians; assembly: GCA_029449295.1. NCBI lineage: Eukaryota > Viridiplantae > Streptophyta > Magnoliopsida > Poales > Poaceae > Zea > Zea luxurians. The sequence goes on along the minus strand of JAOPSE010000006.1, from coordinate 113,523,362 downwards.
CTCGAGGCAACCCTGCAGTGCCAGCCAAGCGCGACGGTCAAATGCGGTCAGAATTGGGCCGACAGAAATGTCGGTGACAGGCGGGCAGAAGCAGCGGTCACGTCGTCAGCCAAGCTCACATCCCATCCAGGGGCAGCGAGGGAGCCCTCTCTCACGGCGTGAAGACGGCGCGCCCGTGATCCGTTCCTCGAACGGCGCGCGCATGCGCAACGACCGCCTCGCGAACCACTCGCCCCGTCGCATTAACTCCACGGCAGGATAGGCGGCGCCTCAGGCGGGAGAAGCAAACGACGCTTCGCCCTCACCATAATGACCGCGTCGAAAGAGGTACGCCACGTCATTCGACTTTGTATCCTTTTCCTTTTCCTCTTTCTCTCTCTTACAACAGGGACCGGGAAAGGGGGATACCCCGAAAAGGACCCTTCTCCGTGAAGGAAACAGGCTCCGAGCCTCTCTACTGATCAGAGGTTCGAAGGCTGGCCCCTCAGAGGGGTTCAACAACCGCCTCAGATCGATTGGGTTCTGCGGCCACTACTGGTCAGAGGTTCGATGGCCAGCCCTTCGAAGGGTTCAACGGCCGCCTCAGGCCACTCGGGCTCCGCGCCCATTACTGATCAGAGGTTCGTAGGCTGGCCCTCGAAGGGTTCACAGTCGCCTCAGACACAGTGCGAGGGATGACCCTGGGTACGTTCGATACATAACCAAGGCTTGGGCTATGCTCCCGAGGTACCCTAGGACATTTCCGAGACCAGCGGGAGCGATCTTGTAACGGAATCCCATCAGAGGGAGGCATCGAGCCCTCGGACCCTGTCAAAGGGGACCGGGTCCGGCAGATCACCCGCAGGTACTTTTGGAGCGCGCCTCCGGGCCTCTAGTCGACCCCTAGCAAATGGGGCACGGGCGTCCGCTCGGATTACCCGCCAGCAGCTCACCGGAAACACCATGTTCGGCGCCCTCCGAGGGCAACATGGCGCTTTCCCCCTCCTCCTTGCAGAAAGGCGACACAGGGGCGTATGTAAAAAAGACGAGTCTGTCCTTGACCGTCCTCTCGCCCTGTGCAGAGGCTCGAGGGCTGCTCTCGCAAACCTGGCTCCAGCCAAACCGTTGACAGCGTCAACATACCAGCCCGAGAACTTGGGACCCGACCGTGCACTCGGGCTACGGCCAGCTCGCATGAGGGAACAACTAGACCAGCCGAAGTGTTGTGAAACGCACTAAGACCTCGAAGGAGTAAAACTACTCCTCCGAGGCCTTGGGGGCTACACCCGGCGGGTGCGCTCGCGCGCACCCACCGGAACAGAATGCTACCGAAAAAGGCTGGTCCCCTTGCAAAAAAGTGCGGCAAAAGCCTCCAAGCGAGTATTAGTACTCCCTTGGAGGCTCGGGGGCTACTGTCGGGGACCATAATTAGGGGTACCCTCAAGACCCCTAAATCTCAGCTGGTAACCCCCATCAGCACAAAGCTGCAAAGGCCTGATGGGTGTGATTAAATCAAGGATCGGTCCATTCAAGGGACACGATCGTGCCTCGCCCGAGCCTAGCCTCGGGCAAGAGAAGCTGACCCCGGAGAACCAACGTCTTGCCCGAGGACCCCCCTCCAGCAACGGGCACACTGTCAGCTCGCCCGAGGCCCAGTCTTCACCGAGAAGCAACCTTGGCCATATCGCCACGCCGACCGACCAAATCGCAGGGGCATTTAATGCAAAGGTGGCCTGACACCTTTATCCCGACGCACACCCACCAGTCGACAGCGCCGAAGTGATCGCAGTCACTTTGCCGCTCTACTAACCGGACTGACAAGAGGACAGCGCCGCCTGCGTCGCTCCGACTGCTGGGCCACCCGACAGAGTGAGGCTGATAGCAGCCAAGGCCGGCCTCGGGCGTCTTAGGAAACTCTGCCTCGCCCGACCCAGGGCTCGGACTCGGGCTCAGCCCCAGAAGACGGCGAACTCCGCTCCGCCCGACCCAGGGCTCGGACTCGGGCTCAGCCCCGGAAGACGGCGAACTCCGCTCCGCCTGACCCAGGGCTCGGACTCGGGCTCAGCCCTGGAAGACGACAAACTCTGCCTCGCCCGACCCCAGGGCTCGGACATGGGCTCAGCCCCGAAAGACGACGAACTCCGCCTCGCCCGACCCGGGGGCTCGACCTCGACCTCGACCTTGGAGGAGCCTCCACCTCGCCCAGCCTAGGGCATGGACCGACCACGTCAACAGGAAGCGCCATCATTACCCTACCCCGAGCTGACTCGGGCTACGGGGAACCAGACCGGCGTCCCATCTGGCTCGCTCCACCATGCGAGTAATGATGGCGCCCCGCATGCCCTATGACGACGGCGGCTCTCAGCCCCCTTACGGAAGCAAGAGGACGTCAGCAAGGACTCGACAGCCCCAACAACTGTCCTCCCGCCAGGCTCCAGCACTCCTCCGACAGCCACGACACCACGCGAACTGGGTGCCAAGACCTCTCCGGCTGCCACGATGGCATGTACTTAGGGCGCTAGCTCTCCACCGCTAGACACGTTCGCACATTGCTACACTCCCCATTGTACACCTGGATCCTCTCCTTACGCCTATAAAAGGGAGGACCAGGGCCCTCTTACAAAGGGTTGGTGGGCCCGCGCGGAGAAGGACGGGACGGCGCTCGCGCAAGGCCGCTCGCTCCCACTCCCGCGTGGACGCTTGTATCCCCCTACTGCAAGCGCACCCGACTCAGGCGCGGGGCTAACACGAAGGCCGCGAGATCCACTCTCTCACGCCTGCCTCCCTCCGGCTGCATCCTTTCCCCCCTTCACATTCCGCATCGCGTCGACCCATCTGGGTTGGGGCACGCGGCGACGATTCACTCATCGGTCCAGGGACCCCCGGGTTTCGAAACACCGACAAATCTCTTCAGCCCGGGATGGTGCTCCGCTTCGGGAGTCTCGAGTTCATGTCCCTTGATGTCAGCTACGACATGGTACTCCTCCCCTCGCGGCGTGACGACAGCGACGGTCTTCGACTCGCCCGGCGGTGGCGAGCTCGGCGACAGCATCTCCCCGTGGCAGAAGAGGAGCGCTCCGGTTGTCCCCACCACCCTCCTCGCCGGAGGAGGCGGAGACGGGGCAACCATGGCCACGCAGAAGGCGACACCTCGTCAATGTCACACCCGGCTTTAAGGGACAAAGCCAGGTGCATCTCATACATGCGCCAAGAAGACAACATATACAATAACAGAGTGTATAGAGATAAGTGTCATAAACATCAGAGTACTTATTACATAGCGAAAGTATTACAAAATAAAAGATAAATATAACACGAATTAAGGATCATCCTTGGCGCAGAAGTCAACTGGGAGACGACGACCTAGAACTCTCACGAACACAGCGCACAACCACCATGCGCCTCCTCCAGTGGTACCTGATCTTGACCTGTGGGGGGTGTGAGACAGCAAGGGTGAGCTCACACATGTTCATGCTCAACAAGTTGTGGGAAATAATGTGACATGAACTCACCAAAGGTGGGAGATCATGAAGTGTAAGGCTTATCAACAATAGGGGTTAAAGCTGAGCATTGCTTTTATAAGTTGGTCAAAATTTTATTAGCAGTTACTAAGTGTAAATAAATACCCAACCATAATAAAAGTAATAGAACAAAATTAATAAATAATCCCATGCATATGCAAATGACAAAATTGAGTTTAGGTTCCATAATTTAATCATCAGAGAGTCGTGAGCCGCTCATGACCGTGAGCTCGGCTAGTATACCAGTTTTACACTCTGCAGAGGTTGTACCCTTTACCCACAAGTCGTGTTTCCCATGTCGCCAGGGTTAGCTAGGCCCTTAGACACTACCAAGGTGAATGGCTAGGGATCCACTACGAGGCCTTTACAAAGTTCCACTAGCTTCCGAAAACCCGCTACAGTTTATGGGAAGAGCACTTGCAAGAATCCCCCGTCTGACCGCCATCGCAGCAAATCAACCCGAGAACCTCCTTGCATGCAACTCCCCTACTGCCCTTGCCCCTTTCGGGTAAGGTAGTCTTCCACTAGCTTTCCTAGTTAGTTGGCCAAGGGCGTCCCATTAAACCCTTGTGGTGGCACGTGTTTCTCAAGTTAAGCTCCATGTTCCAATTAACAATAACATAATGATCTTGACATGAACATAAATAAAATAACATAATAACTGGAACATGGATATAATAAATGATTATCCCAAAACCATATAAAGCAATAGCAAAAACTACCCATGTGATTCAGGGGTAAACAAGGTAATGAGATAAACAATCTAGGGTGACCTATTGGGTCCCATCAAAATTAAACCTATGCATGGTAAATGATTATAAAGAACATTATTGGGTAACAAAAGTGAATCAAGGGCACAACTTGCCTGGCACTTGAGATTCCAGGTACCTATTTGCTTTTCGGATGACACGTGTCCTCGCGCTAGTCGTAGCAATACAAACAGACATGGTAGAGACAAAATTAACATCACACCAAACATAAGAACATACTGCATAATAATGGTCTACGCGCGGCTACGAGATCGCGGGTTCGAAAACCACTAAAATCAGAGTTAGGGTTATTAAGTTATGATTTTCTGAAGTTATTTAATGCCTAGAATAGAGTTATTCATGTGGATAATTTTAAACCAAGTTTCATGGTTGGACAAAGATACCAGGTGATAAACAATATTTAAACAAAATAAATGTCACTGGAATGAATCAATTTGGAGTTATATATTTTAAGCTATGAATTTCTGCAGGTTTTATGTGTTTTGTACAAGATTAAATAGGATATAAATTTTATTGCAACATTCATGTCAAAACAGTGGTACTATGTGATAAACAATAATATTATAAAATTATAGGAATTGGAACGGATTAATTTGGGCTTAATATGAATTTTCTATGAATTACCCAAGTTTTACAATTATTTTTATACTCAAAATCAATTTCTAAATCTATTTTCCAGTTTTATTTAATTCCTGAACTAGGCCTCAATTCCCAGAGAAGGCAGGGGGTTATTCTACAAATATTCCCGAGACTCAGTAAACAGTCATGGGGGACTGCGGGTTTATTTCGTAACTCAACAGGGTCTCTTGTGAGAAAGGGCACGGCTGAAGCGGTATCGAGTGATCTCCACCATCTGATCTGATCCTAACGGCACAGAATAAAAGGGTTGAAGGGTTACTCTAGGTTCTAATCTGTACCGCACCTAAGCAATCGAACGGTCACGATTACCATCTCTCCCAATCTAATCACAGCCGCCAGAAAATGATCCAACGGCGCAGAACCCGTCTCTACCCTGAATCGGTATGCACTCAGATTTAATCTCGACCGTCCATCGCCTATCCGACGGCCCACACATTCTCTTCCTCCCTGCATCCACACACGGCGACGCCGAGCTACTCACGACGGTGGAATTCGTCGGCCCCGCTCAACTCACCCCTCGGTGCACTACACCCCTAACTACGCAGGTCAGCGCAACGAAGGGAAGAACGCGAGCTTGAGCAGGGGTAACTCACCACAACAGAGGCGACGCGGTGACCCGGCGACGACGAGGTGGATCTAGCCATGGCTGCGTGCGGTCCACGGCGGCCGTGGGTTTCCGATGAGGAATTCCTGGTTGACAGACGCTCCTCCACCCATGCTAGTGCCGCGAGCACGTTCGCCCAGTCGCAGCGAGCACGCAGTGAGCGGCGAGCAATGCCGGAGGTTGCTGGCAGCTTGGGCTGGGCCATGGCGGGGCGCAGACTAGAGCCACGGAAACTGCATGGCAGCGCCCCGACGAGGCGACGACGGCGAGCACGAGTTCCTCCTTGGGTCTTATAGCGATGGCCCAGGTCAATCTCCTTCTCTCAGCAGTATCGCAACGTGGATCTGGTCAGCGGGTATCCCGCGCGGTAGGTGCGGAGTGCAGGGTCGCCAGCCGCCGCGGCCGAGGAGAGGAACACGATGAATGGCAGGTCGGTGGGCCCCACAGCGCAGTGACTACGACATGGGCTAAAATGGGCTGGTGGCGCGCATAAGGGAAACAAGCCAGCACAGTGGGGAGAATGGGCCAAGGGGAAATGGGCCCAGGCGTAATTCTCTCTTTTCTTTTTTTTATTTATTCATTTCTATCTTTGGATTTCAGATTTAAACTCCTTTCTAAATTTAAAAATCGAGAATTTGAATTCCATTTTATGTTGGGGACTTGACGCGGTAATTGAGCACATAAAAAGTACTAACATGAAGGAATATATTTATTCACGGATATTTTTCTTTGCATACTCTTTTCCCTTTCTATTTCATTCTCTTTTCTAATTTCTAGAGTTTCTTTTAGATGTCAAATTCCACCTTGGACTTTAATATATTTCTTGTCACATATTTTTTTATATATTGTCACAAAATGCACACAAAATAAAATCCCAACATGATGCACAATTTAATGGCTTTTATTAATCCTTTATTTTTAAATGAGGTGTTCACTTGTGATAGTAAGTAGATACAACACACACATATGGATAAAGGAAAATAACTTTTCTCCTTTTATATTATATCTACAAATTGGGTATTACAAATCCTACCCCCCCTTAACAAGAATCTCGTCCCCGAGATTTTAGGAAAGACTAGGGAAAAGATGGGGAAAATCTACGCGTAGTTCTTCTTCTCTTTCTCAAGTTGCTTCACCTTCTCCATGGTGACTCCATTGTACTTTACACATCTTTATCACCATATTTCTTGTAACTTGAGTCAATGTATCAAGAATCTTGATAGGATACTCCATGTAAGTCAAATTACCCTGAACACTGAGCTCTTCCATTGGTAACTATTCCTTAGGGACACGGAGACACTTCTTTAGTTGAGACACATGGAATACATTATACACATCAGACAGATTATCAGGTAGCTCAAGTTGATAGGCCATCTCTCCAACTCGCCTAAAAACACTAAAGGGTCCAATAAAGCGAGGGGACAATTTGCCCTTAACTTTAAATCTCCTCATTCCATGAAGGGGTGATACCTTGAGGTACACATGATCACATTCCTCAAATTCCAGTGGTCTTTTTCTATTATCAGTGTAGCTCTTTTGTCTGGTCTGAGCTACCCTTAAATTCTCCCGAATTATACGGACTTGTTCTTCTGCCTCTTGAATAAGTTCAGGTCCAAAGAATTGTCTTCCCCTAGTCTGATCCAATATAGAGGAGTCCTGCATTTCCTGCCATACAGAGCTTCAAAAGGTGACATCTTCAGACTGGCCTGATAACTATTATTATATGAAAACTCAGCATAAGGTAGACTCTTGTCCCAACTACTATCATGCTGAAGGGCACAAGCTCTCAACATGTCCTCCAATACTTGATTAGTCCTTTCAGTCTGCCCATCAGTCCGAGGGTGATAGGTTGAACTAAAATTCAACTTCGCATCTGTATTCTCAGGAAAACTTTTCCAAAATCTGGAGGTAAACTGTGATCCTCTATAACTCTGCCTATTGAGATCACTTATAAGTAGCCTTGACCAGAATGAAATGAGCCACTTTGGTCAGTCTATCCACAGCAACCCATATAGAATCATATCCTTTCGAGGTGCGAGGCAATCTAGTAATGAAATCCATACCAATCTCTTCTCGCTTCCATTCGGATATCTTCAGTGGATGAAGTAGTTCAGCTGGCCTCTGGTGTTCAGTCTTAACTCCTTGACACACATCGCACATAATCACATGTGTAGCCACATCTCTCTTCAGTCCATACCACCAATACTTCCGCTTCAAATCTTGATACATTTTGGTACTACCAGGATAAATAGAATAATCCAAGTCATGGGCTTCCATTAAAATAGTCTCACGAAGGCTTTCAATCTCAGGGACACATATCCTGTCCTTGAACCATACAGTGCCTTGTTTATCTTCCGTGAATTCTGGACCTCGACCTTCAGTAATCAGATCCTTCATCTCTTGTATCTTAGCATCACCAATTTGTCCTTTGCGGATCTCTTGCTCCAAAATAGGTTCCACATCAATAGTAACTCCTTCAGTATGAGCAACTATCCCCAGGTTAAGTCTCCTGAAATCCTCAACAATCTCATCGGGTAGCTGGGCAACAACAGCTGAATGAACATGCTCCTTTCGACTTAAGGCATCTGCAACCAAATTTGCCTTGCCCAGGTAATAGTGAATCTCCAAATCATAATCCTTAATAAGCTCCAACCAACGACATTGCCTAAGGTTGAGATCCTTCTGAGTGAATATATACTTCAAATTCTTATGATCCGTGTATACTTGACACTTGGTTCCCATGATGTAATGTCTCCATATCTTAAGCGCATGCACAACGACTGCCATTTCTAAGTCATGAGTGGGGTAGTTCAACTCTTGTTTCCGTAACTGACGAGACGCGCATGCAATCACATGTCCTTCTTGCATGAGCACACATCCTAAGCCTTGGCCACATGCATCACAATAAATGTCAAATCCCTTTTGTAGATCAGGCATAACCAACACTGGTGGTGACATCAATCTCTTCTTCAATTGATCAAAGCTATCTTGGCACTTCTCGTCCCACTTAAATTCTTTGCCCTTCTCCAAAAGCGAAGTCATAGGCTTAGCAATCTTAGAAAATCCTTCAATAAATCTCTGATAATATCGTACAAGTCCCACGAAATTCTGAATCTCCATAACTGTAGTGGGTATGCTCCACGCCACTATCCCCTTGACTTTAGCAGGATCCACTAGTATCCCTCCATTAGAAATGATATATCCAAGGAATGGCACCTCGCCAATCCAAAACTTGCATTTACTGTACTTGGCGTAGAGTTGATTGTCTCGTAGCTTCTGTAGCACCCATCTCAGATGTTTCTCATGATCACTATCACTCTTGGAATAAATAAGGATATCGTCGATGAATACCACGACGAATCTGTCCAAATACTCCATCAACACCTTATTCATCAAGTTCATAAAATAAGCTGGTGTATTAGTTAATCCAAATGACATAATGATGAACTCATATAATCCATATTGGGTTGAGAAATCTGTCTTGGGAATATTCGATGGCCTAATCTTCATTTGATGGTAACCTGATCAGAGATCGATCTTCGAGAATACCCTTGCATCTCTCATCTGATCAAATAAATCCTCAATGCGGGGTAATGAATGCTTGTTCTTCACAGTGACATCGTTAAGGGACCTATAATCCATGCACATCCCTTGCGATCCATCTTTCTTCTGTACAAATAGAACTGGTGCTCCACAAGGTGCGGAACTCGAACGAATGTACCCAATCCTCTTGTAACTCTGTTAATTGCTTCTTAAGTTCCTTTAGTTCTTCTATGGACATCCTGTATGGCCATTTAGAAATAGGAGCAGTCCCAGGTAAGAGATCAATGACCAACTCAACTTCAAATCTTTCTTCTTAGGAACTGGTGAGTTCTACGGTTCCCTTAGCCCAATGTATAAACTGCCTTTGCCTTTCTTAACCATGACATACCAAGGATCACGTTTATAGTGCTCTCTTCTAACACTATAGGGGTAGCCCATCTGGGTTAGAAATACAGGGTAAGAAAGGGAGAATTGTAGGCAAGGCGAGTAATTACGAGAAATGTTACTGTGGGGGATTTATTAGCTAAGTAGATTAGTGTGTTATCCACTAAAGCTAATACATTACCTTATGGTGGTACATGCTAAGATGCCCGACTATAATGTTTCAATCAATCAAAGAAGCAAATCAAGCATTTATCATCAGAACAATCAATCAACATTTTTAAATAGAGAAAATAGTTTTAATTTTTGTCTTAGGTCTCCCATCTCCGAAAAAGTTCATAATTGTAGGATTCCAAGGTGTGAAATCCATCTTGTCTTAGAGTAGAAAAGATAAGAATAGTCAGAGTATGACAGCAAAAGGTGAGACAGGATCAAGATGAGATAAGTATATAATGAATCAGAGTAAGGTAAGTAGTGAAGGGTTTTGTCCATTACTATCTAGGTTTCGTCCTACAGTCAACATTTCCTCTGATACCACTTCTGTCACACCCGGCTTTAAGGGACAAAGCCAGGTGCATCTCATACATGCGCCAAGAAGACAACATATACAATAACAGAGTGTATAGAGATAAGTGTCATAAACATCAGAGTACTTATTACATAGCGAAAGTCTTACAAAATAAAAGATAAATATAACACGAATTAAGGATCGTCCTTGGCGCAGAAGTCAACTGGGAGACGACGACCTAGAACTCTCACGAACACAGCGCACAACCACCATGCGCCTCCTCCAGTGGTACCTGATCTTGACCTGTGGGGGGTGTGAGACAGCAAGGGTGAGCTCACACATGTTCATCGCTCAACAAGTTGTGGGGAATAATGTGACATGAACTCACCAAAGGTGGGAGATCATGAAGTGTAAGGCTTATCAACAATAGGGGTTAAAGCTGAGCATTGCTTTTATAAGTTGGTCAAAATTTTATTAGCAGTTACTAAGTGTAAGTAAATACCCAACCATAATAAAAGTAATAGAACAACATTAATAAATAATCCCATGCATATGCAAATGACAAAATTGAGTTTAGGTTCCATAATTTAATCATCGGAGAGTCCTGAGCCGCTCATGACCGTGAGCTCGGCTAGTATACTAGTTTTACACTCTGCAGAGGTTGTACCCTTTACCCACAAGTCGTGTTTCCCATGTCGCCAGGGTTAGCTAGGCCCTTAGACACTACCAAGGTGAATGGCTAGGGATCCACTACGAGGCCTTTACAAAGTTCCACTAGCTTCCAAAAACCCGCTACAGTTTATGGGAAGAGCACTTGCAAGAATCCCCCGTCTGACCGCCATCGCAGCAAATCAACCCGAGAACCTCCTTGCATGCAACTCCCCTACTGCCCTTGCCCCTTTCGGGTAAGGTAGTCTTCCACTAGCTTTCCTAGTTAGTTGGCCAAGGGCATCCCATTAAACCCTTGTGGTGGCACGTGTTTCTCAAGTTAAGATGTTCCAATTAACAATAACATAATGATCTTGACATGAACATAAATAAAATAACATAATATCTGGAACATGGATATAATAAATGATTATCCCAAAACCATATAAAGCAATAGCAAAAACTACCCATGTGATTCAGGGGTAAACAAGGTAATGAGATAAACAATCTAGGGTGACCTATTGGGCCCCATCAAAATTAAACCTATGCATGGTAAATGATTATAAAGAACATTATTGGGTAACAAAAGTGAATCAAGGGCACAACTTGCCTGGCACTTGAGATTCCAGGTACCCATTTGCTTTTCGGATGACACGTGTCCTCGCGCTAGTCGTAGCAATACAAACAGACATGGTAGAGACAAAATTAACATCACACCAAACATAAGAACATACTGCATAATAATGGTCTACGCGCGGCTACGAGATCGCGGGTTCGAAAACCACTAAAATCAGAGTTAGGGTTATTAAGTTATGATTTTCTGAAGTTATTTAATGCCTAGAATAGAGTTATTCATGTGGATAATTTTAAACCAAGTTTCATGGTTGGACAAAGATACCAGGTGATTGAAAGGGAAATGTGCCCTTGGGCCATTTCTAAGTATTTGGTGATTGAGTGCCAACACAAGTGCTTTTATGCTAATCTATGCAAAGTGGTGGACAAAGTGAAAATCTTGTCAAAAAGGTATGTTTCTAGACTTAGTACATTGTTTTTATGGACTAATGTATTGTGTCTAAGTACTGGAAACAGGAAAGATTGAATTGGAAATGAGATGGCTTTGTTCAGCCAAAGTCTGCTCGGTCTGGGTGCACCGGACTGTCCGGTGGTGCACCGGACTGTCCGGTGGTGCACCGGACAGTGTCCGGTGCGCCAGGCTGGCTCTGGCGAACAGGCTGCTCTCGGGACTTCGACGACGGTGTACGGCTAAAATTCACCGGTCGGTTCGGTGGCGCACCAGACTGTCCGGTGAGCCATTCACAGGCGAACTCGTCGCTCTCGGGAGATTATTAACGGCGTACGGCTAAAATTCACCGGTCTGTCTGGTGGTGCACCGGACTGTCCGGTGAGTCAACAGTCAGCCGGGGCAACGGTCAGCCGAGGATTCCGCGCGTGACGCGTGGCCAAGCCAACGGTCACATTGGTGCACCGGACTGTCCGGTGTGTACCGGACAGTGTCCGGTGCGCCAACGGCTCTCAGGCTCCAACGGTTGGCTTCGCCAAATAAGGAAGGAGATCTGCACCGGACAGTGTCTGGTGGTGCACTAGACTGTCCGGTGCGCCAGTCGACAGAAGGCAAGATCTGCCTTCCAGGAATGTTCTCAACGGCTCCTAGCTGCCTTGGGGCTATAAAAGGGACCCCTAGGCGCATGGAGGAGCACACCAAGCATTCTTACAACATTCCTAAGCACCAAGACCTCGATTCTGTGCATTTGTCTCTTTGTGATAGCATATAGAGCTCTAGTGGAGTTGTGAACTCATTGGGTTGCGTTGCGAGCTCTTGTTGCGACTTGTGTGCGTATTGACACTCTGATTTTTGTGTCTTGTGTGCGTTGCTAATCCCTCCCTTGCTCCGTGCTTCTTTGTGAACTTCAAGTGTAAGGGCGAGAGGCTCCAAGTTGTGGAGATTCCTCGCAAACGGGATTAAGAAAAGCAAGCAAAACACCGTGGTATTCAAGTGGGTCTTTGGACCGCTTGAGAGGGGTTGATTGCAACCCTCGTCCGTTGGGACGCCACAACGTGGAGTAGGCAAGCGTTGGTCTTGACCGAACCACGGGATAACCACCGTGCCATCTCCGTGATTGATCTATTGTGGTTATTGTGTTTTGACTCCTCTCTAGCCACTTGGCGATTATTGTGCTAACACTTAACCAAGTTTTTGTGGCTTAAGTTTTAAGTTTTACAGGATCACCTATTCACCCCCCTCTAGGTGCTCTCAATTGGTATCAGAGCCGTTTTCTTCACAAAGGGACTAACCGCCCGAAGAGATGGATCCTAAGGGGAAGGGTATCGTGATCAACGATAAAGAGAAGGAATCTTTCGTCAACGAGCCGAAGGATGACAAGCCTACCGACTCGGGCTCGGGCCATAGACGGAAAGATGGGAAGAAAAAGAAGACAAGGCGCATCAAGGAGATTGTCTACTACGACGACAGCGACGAGTCATCTTCTTCCCAAAAGGACAACGACGACAACGACTACGAGAGAAGGAAACCGGTTAATTTGAACTTTTCTTTTGACTACTCTCGTATTCCGCAAAGTACAAATACTCATTTGCTCTCCATTCCACTTGGCAAACCTCCTCACTTTGATGGAGAGGACTACGGATTTTGGAGCCACAAAATGCGTAGTCACCTTTTCTCTCTCCATCCGAGCATTTGGGAGATTGTGGAAAGTGGAATGAAATTTGATAGCTCGGATAGTCCTACGTTTATCAATGAACAGATTCATAGAAATGCACAAGCTACTACTGTGTTGTTAGCCTCTCTGTGCAGGGACGAATATCTTAAGGTGAGCGGCTTGGACAATGCCAAGCAAATCTGGGACACCCTCAAGATCTCTCATGAGGGGAATGATGTCACCTTGCTCACCAAGATGGAGTTGATAGAGGGAGAGCTTGGAAGATTCGCGATGATAAGGGGCGAGGAGCCAACCCAAACATACAACCGGCTCAAGACCCTTATCAACAAAATAAGGAGCTACGGAAGCACGCGATGGACGGACCACGACGTCGTCTGCCTAATGCTAAGGTCATTTACCGTTCTTGATCCACATTTGGTGAATAATATTCGTGAGAATCCCAGGTACACCAAAATGTCGCCCGAAGAAGTTCTTGGAAAATTCGTAAGCGGGCGAATGATGATCAAGGAGGCGAGGTACGTGGACGACGCGTTGAACGGTCCAATCCATGAGCCTCAACCCATTGCTCTCAAGGCAACAAGGAGCAAGGAGGCGTTACCTAGCAAGGTGGCGCAAGTTGAGGCGGCAGGGCTCAATGATGAAGAGATGGCCCTCATCATCAAGCGTTTCAAGACGGCGTTTAAGGGTCGCAAGGGACAGCCAAGCAAGACCAAAGCCAAGGGGAAGCGCTCATGCTTCAAATGCGGTAAGATTGGTCATTTTATTGCTAACTGTCCCAATAATGAGAGTGACCAGGACAAGGGAAACAAGAGGGAGAAGAAGAAGAATTACAAGAAGGCCAAGGGCGAGGCACATATTGGAAAGGAGTGGGATTCGGATTGCTCCTCCTCCGACTCCGATAATGAAGGACTCGCCGCCACTGCCTTCAACAAGTCATCCCTCTTCCCCAACGAGCGTCACACATGCCTCATGGCGAAGGAGAAGAAGGTATGTACTCGAGACAGTTCTACTTATGATTCTTCTAGTGAGGATGAGTCTAGCGATGAGGAGATAGACTATTCTAGTTTATTTAAAGGTTTGGATAGAATTAAAATTGGCAAAATTAATGAGTTAATTGATGCCTTGAATGAAAAGGATAGACTTTTAGAAAAGCAAGAGGATTTGTTGTATGAAGAACATGACAAATTTGTAGAGGCACAAAAAGCTCATGCTTTAGAAGTTAAAAGAAATGAAATGCTTTCTTGTGAACTATCTACTTGTCATGAAACCATTGCTACTTTAAAAGGTGTTAATAATGATTTGAATGCTAAACTAGTAGTAGCTAGCAAATCTAACTCTTGTGTAGAACATGTTTGCACTAGGTGTAAAGATCTTAATGTTGATACTTGTAGTGAACACCTAGAGTGCATTTTCAAACTAAATGATGAAGTAGCTAGTCTTAATGCTCAACTTAAGACTAGCAAGAGTGAATTTGACAAATTAAAATTTGCAAGGGATTCCTACACGATTGGTAGACACCTCTCAATTAAGGATGGTCTTGGCTTCAAGAGAGAAGCCAAGAACTTAACAAGCCATAAGGCTCCCATCTCTGCCAAGGAGAAAGGGAAGGCCCCTATGGCTAATAGTGTGCAAAAGAACCATGCTTTTATTATCATGACAGGGGACAATCTAGAAATGCTTATAGGAGTTATGATGCATATGATGCTTTTGATTCTCATGCCATGTTTGCTTCTAGCTCTTCCTATGTGCATGATAGAAATGTTTGTAGGAGAAATGTTGTTCATAATATGCCTAGGAGAAATGTTGTCAATGTTCCTAGGAAAATTAATGAACCTTCTACAATATATCATGCTTGCAATGCTTCTTTTGCCATTTATAGAAAGAATAAGAAGGTGATTGCTAGAAAGCTAGGGGCCAAATGTAAGGGAGATAAAACTTGCATTTGGGTCCCTAAGATAATTGTAACTAACCTTGTAGGACCCAACAAGAGTTGGGTACCTAAGACCCAAGCCTAAATTTGCCTTGCAGGTTTATGCATCCGGGGGTTCAAGCTGGATTATCGACAGCGGATGCACAAACCACATGACGGGGGAAAAGAGGATGTTCTCTTCCTACGTCAAGAATAAGGATCCCCAAGATTCAATAATATTCGGTGATGGGAACCAAGGCAAGGTAAAAGGGTTAGGTAAAATTGCTATTTCATCCGAGCACTCTATTTCTAATGTGTTTTTAGTCGAGTCGCTTGGATATAATTTGCTATCTGTTAGTCAATTATGCAATATGGGATATAACTGTCTATTCACAAATGTAGATGTGTCTATCTTTAGAAGATGTGATGGGTCACTAGCTTTTAAGGGTATACTAGACGGCAAACTTTATTTGGTTGATTTTGCAAAAGAAGAGGCCGGTCTAGATGCATGCTTAATGGCTAAGACTTGCATGGGCTGGTTGTGGCATCGCCGCTTAGCACATGTGGGGATGAAGAACCTCCACAAGCTTCTAAAGGGAGAACACGTGATAAGTCTAACCAATGTACATTTCGAAAAAGATAGACCTTGTGCAGCTTGTCAAGCAGGGAAACAGGTGGGAGGCTCTCATCACACCAAAAATGTGATGACCACATCAAGACCCTTGGAGATGCTTCATATGGACCTCTTCGGACCCGTCGCCTATTTATGTATAGGAGGAAGTAAGTATGGTCTTGTTATAGTTGATGATTTTTCCCGCTTCACTTGGGTATTCTTTTTGCAGGATAAATCTGAAACCCAAGGGACCCTCAAGCGCTTCCTCAGGAGAGCTCAAAATGAGTTTGAGCTCAAAGTGAAGAAGATAAGGAGCGACAACGGGTCCGAATTCAAGAATCTTCAAGTGGAGGAGTTCCTTGAGGAGGAGGGGATCAAGCACGAGTTCTCCGCTCCCTACACACCTCAGCAAAATGGTGTGGTAGAGAGGAAGAACAGGACGCTCATCGATATGGCGAGGACTATGCTTGGAGAGTTCAAGACCCCCGAGCGTTTTTGGTCGGAAGCCGTGAACACGGCTTGCCACGCCATCAACAGGGTCTATCTTCACCGCCTCCTCAAGAAGACTTCATATGAGCTGCTAACTGGTAACAAACCCAATGTGTCTTATTTTCGTGTATTTGGGAGCAAGTGTTATATTCTTGTGAAGAAAGGTAGAACTTCTAAATTTGCTCCCAAAGCTGTAGAAGGATTTTTATTAGGTTATGACTCAAATACAAAGGCGTATAGGGTCTTCAACAAATCATCGGGTTTGGTTGAAGTCTCTAGCGACGTTGTATTTGATGAGACTAATGGCTCTCCAAGAGAGCAAGTTGTTGATCTTGATGATGTAGATGAAGAAGACGTTCCAACGGCCGCGATACGCACCATGGCAATTGGAGATGTGCGGCCTCAGGAACAATTGGAGCAAGATCAACCGTCTTTCTCAACTATGGTGTATCCCCCAACCCAAGATGACGAACATACACCTCAAGTGGAGGCGCATGATCAAGGGGGAGCACAGGATGTTCAAGTTGAGGAGGAAGAAGCACCTCAGGCACCTCCAACCCAAGTTCAAGCGACGATTCAAAGGGATCATCCCGTCGACCAAATATTGGGTGACATTAGCAAGGGAGTAACTACTCGTTCAAGATTAGTTAATTTTTGTGAGCATTACTCCTTTGTCTCTTCTATTGAGCCTTTCAGGGTAGAAGAGGCCTTGCTAGATCCGGACTGGGTGTTGGCCATGCAGGAGGAACTCAACAACTTCAAGCGCAATGAAGTTTGGACACTGGTGCCTCGTCCCAAGCAAAATGTTGTGGGAACCAAATGGGTGTTCCGCAACAAACAGGACGAGCACGGGGTGGTGACAAGGAACAAGGCTCGACTTGTGGCAAAAGGTTATGCCCAAGTCGCAGGTTTGGACTTTGAGGAGACGTTCGCTCCTGTGGCTAGGCTAGAATCAATTCGTATTTTGCTAGCATATGACGCTCACCATTCTTTCAGGTTGTACCAAATGGATGTGAAGAGCGCTTTCCTCAACGGGCCGATCAAGGAGGAGGTGTACGTGGAGCAACCCCCTGGCTTCGAGGATGAACGGTACCCCGACCATGTGTGTAAGCTCTCTAAGGCGCTCTATGGACTTAAGCAAGCCCCAAGAGCATGGTATGAATGCCTTAGAGACTTTTTAATTGCTAATGCTTTCAAGGTTGGGAAAGCCGATCCAACTATTTTCACTAAGACTTGCGATGGTGATCTTTTTGTGTGCCAAATTTATGTCGATGACATAATATTTGGTTCTACTAACCAAAAGTCTTGTGAAGAGTTTAGCAGGGTGATGACGCAGAAATTCGAGATGTCGATGATGGGCGAGTTGAACTACTTCCTTGGGTTCCAAGTGAAGCAACTCAAGGACGACACTTTCATCTCCCAAACAAAGTACACGCAAGACTTGCTAAAGCGGTTTGGGATGAAGGACGCCAAGCCCGCAAAGACTCCGATGGGAACCGACGGACACACCGACCTCAACAAAGGAGGTAAGTCCGTTGATCAAAAGGCATACCGGTCTATGATAGGGTCTTTACTTTATTTGTGTGCTAGTAGACCGGATATTATGCTTAGCGTATGCATGTGTGCTAGATTTCAATCCGATCCTAAGGAGTGTCACTTAGTGGCCGTGAAGCGAATTCTTAGATATTTAGTCGCTACGCCTTGCTTCGGGATCTGGTATCCAAAGGGGTCTAACTTTGACTTGATTGGATATTCAGATTCCGACTATGCTGGATGTAAGGTCGATAGGAAAAGTACATCGGGGACGTGCCAGTTCTTAGGAAGGTCCCTGGTGTCGTGGAACTCTAAGAAACAAACTTCCGTTGCCCTATCCACCGCTGAGGCCGAGTACGTTGCCGCAGGACAGTGTTGCGCGCAACTACTTTGGATGAGGCAAACCCTCCGGGACTTTGGCTATAATCTGAGCAAAGTCCCACTCCTATGTGACAATGAGAGTGCTATCCGAATAGCGGAAAATCCTGTTGAGCACAGCCGCACAAAGCACATTGACATCCGGCATCACTTTTTGAGAGACCACCAGCAAAAGGGAGATATCGAAGTGTTTCATGTTAGCACCGAGAACCAGCTAGCCGATATCTTCACTAAGCCTTTAGATGAAAAGACCTTTTGCAGGCTGCGTAGTGAGCTAAATGTCCTAGATTCGCGGAACTTGGATTGATTTATAGCATACATGTGTTTATGCCTTTGACCATGTTCCTTATGCATTTTGTTGCTTACTATGGTGCTCAAGTTGTACAATCTCTCCCCGGACCTCACAAGTCCTTGTGCAAGTGATGCACATATTTAGGGGGAGTTGTGGTACAACTTGACCCTTTGATACTAACCGTTTGCTTGAGCTTGCTTGATTTAGTCTCAAAGGAGGTTTGAAAGGGAAAAGATGGACTTGGACCATGAAAGACTTCCACTGCACTCCGATGAGAGGGTAACTTATTCCAAGTTCATCTCATGTACTCTTATTGCCTTTGTGTTCTTATTTGAAGATTTTGGTGAGGCAATGGGGTTTAAGGGCCAAGATTGATCCCGTTTTGGTGCTTGATGCCAAAGGGGGAGAAAATAAAGGCCAAAGCAATAAATGGATCAGCTACCACTTGAGAAATTTTGAAAATAGTAGATTAGAGCTTTTGGTTTGTCAAAACTCTTTTATTGTCTCTTTTGTCAAAAGTTGGCCTCTTGTGGGGAGAAGTGTTGATTATGGGAAAAAGGGGGAGTTTTTGAAATCCTTGATCAATTTCCTTTGGAATACCTCTCTTTATGTCTCTACAAGTGAATTTGACTTAGAGATAGGAATTTGAGTTTGATTTGCAAAAACAAACCAAGCGGTGGCAAAGTATGATCCATATATGCCAAAATTGAAACAAAACAATATTGAGTGTTCATTTGCTTTGATTTTGCACTTGTTCTAGTTGCTTTATGTTGTGTTGGCATAAATCACCAAAAAGGGGGAGATTGAAAGGGAAATGTGCCCTTGGGCCATTTCTAAGTATTTTGGTGATTGAGTGCCAACACAAGTGCTTTTATGCTAATCTATGCAAAGTGGTGGACAAAGTGAAAATCTTGTCAAAAAGGTATGTTTCTAGACTTAGTACATTGTTTTTATGGACTAATGTATTGTGTCTAAGTACTGGAAACAGGAAAGATTGAATTGGAAATGAGATGGCTTTGTTCAGCCAAAGTCTGCTCGGTCTGGGTGCACCGGACAGTGTCCGGTGCGCCAGGCTGGCTCTGGCGAACAGGCTGCTCTCGGGACTTCGACGACGGTGTACGGCTAAAATTCACCGGTCGGTCCGGTGGCGCACCGGACTGTCCGGTGAGTCGTTCACAGGCGAACTCGTCGCTCTCGGGAGATGATTAACGGCGTACGGCTAAAATTCACCGGTCTGTCCGGTGGTGCACCGGACTGTCCGGTGAGTCAACAGTCGCCGGGGCAACGGTCGGCCGAGGATTCTGCGCATGACGCGTGGCCAAGCCAACAGTCACATTGGTGCACCGGACTGTCCGGTGTGTACCGGACAGTGTCCGGTGCGCCAACGGCTCTCAGGCTCCAACGGTCGGCTTCGCCAAATAAGGAAGGAGATATGCACCGGACAGTGTCCGGTGGTGCACCGGACTGTCCGGTGCGCCAGTCGACAGAAGGCAAGATCTGCCTTCCAGGAATGTTCTCAACGGCTCCTAGCTGCCTTGGGGCTATAAAAGGGACCCCTAGGCGCATGGAGGAGCACACCAAGCATTCTTACAACATTCCTAAGCACCAAGACCTCGATTCTGCGCATTTGTCTCTTTGTGATAGCATATAGAGCTCTAGTGGAGTTGTGAACTCATTGGGTTGCGTTGCGAGCTCTTGTTGCGACTTGTGTGCGTATTGACACTCTGATTTTTGTGTCTTGTGTGCGTTGCTAATCCCTCCCTTGCTCCGTGCTTCTTTGTGAACTTCAAGTGTAAGGGCGAGAGGCTCCAAGTTGTGGAGATTCCTCGCAAACGGGATTAAGAAAAGCAAGCAAAACACCGTGGTATTCAAGTGGGTCTTTGGACCGCTTGAGAGGGGTTGATTGCAACCCTCGTCCGTTGGGACGCCACAACGTGGAGTAGGCAAGCGTTGGTCTTGACCGAACCACGGGATAACCACCGTGCCATCTCCGTGATTGATCTATTGTGGTTATTGTGTTTTGACTCCTCTCTAGCCACTTGGCGATTATTGTGCTAACACTTAACCAAGTTTTTGTGGCTTAAGTTTTAAGTTTTACAGGATCACCTATTCACCCCCCCTCTAGGTGCTCTCAGTGATAAACAATATTTAAACAAAATAAATGTCACTGGAATGAATCAATTTGGAGTTATATATTTTAAGCTATGAATTTCTGCAGGTTTTATGTGTTTTGTACAAGATTAAATAGGATATAAATTTTATTGCAACATTCATGTCAAAACAGTGGTACTATGTGATAAACAATAATATTACAAAATTATAGGAATTGGAACGGATTAATTTGGGCTTAATATGAATTTTCTATGAATTACCCAAGTTTTACAATTATTTTTATACTCAAAATCAATTTCTAAATCTATTTTCCAGTTTTATTTAATTCCTGGACTAGGCCTCAATTCCCAGAGAAGGCAGGAGGTTATTCTACAAATATTCCCGAGACTCAGTAAACAGTCATGGGGGACTGCGGGTTTATTTCGTAACTCAACAGGGTCTCTTGTGAAAAAGGGCACGGCTGAAGCGGTATCGAGTGATCTCCACCATCCGTTCTGATCCTGACGGCACAGAATAAAAGGGTTGAAGGGTTACTCTAGGTTCTAATCTGTACCGCACCTAAGCGATCGAACGGTCACGATTACCATCTCTCCCGATCTAATCACAGCCGCCAGAAAATGATCCAACGGCGCAGAACCCGTCTCTACCCTGAATCAGTATGCGCCCAGATTTAATCTCGACCGTCCATCGCCTATCTGACGGCCCACACATTCTCTTCCTCCCTGCATCCACACACGGCGACGCCGAGCTGCTCACGACGGCGGAATTCGTCGGCCCCGCTCAACTCACCCCTCGGTGCACTACACCCCTAACTACGCAGGTCAGCGCAACGAAGGGAAGAACGCGAGCTCGAGCAGGGGTAACTCACCACAACAGAGGCGACGCGGTGACCCGGCGACGACGAGGTGGATCTAGCCGTGGCTGCGTGCGGTCCACGGCAGCCGTGAGTTTCCGATGAGGAATTCCTGGTTGACAGACGCTCCTCCACCCGTGCTAGTGCCGCGAGCACGTTCGCCCAGTCGCAGCGAGCACGCAGTGAGCGGCGAGCAATGCCGGAGGTTGCTGGCAGCTTGGGCTGGGCCATGGCGGGGCGCAGACTAGAGCCACGGAAACTGCATGGCAGCGCCCCGACGAGGCGACGACGGCGAGCACGAGTTCCTCCTTGGGTCTTATAGCGATGGCCCAGGTCAATCTCCTTCTCCCGGCAGTATCGCAACGTGGATCTGGTCAGCGGGTATCCCGCGCGGTAGGTGCGGAGTGCAGGGTCGCCAGCCGCCGCGGCCGAGGAGAGGAACACGATGAATGGCAGGTTGGTGGGCCCCACAGCGCAGTGACTACGACATGGGCTAAAATGGGCTGGTGGCGCGCATAAGGGAAACAAGCCAGCATAGTGGGGAGAATGGGCCAAGGGGAAATGGGCCCAGGCGTAATTCTCTCTTTTCTTTTTTTTATTTATTCATTTCTATCTTTGGATTTCAGATTTAAACTCCTTTCTAAATTTAAAAATCGAGAATTTGAATTCCATTTTATGTTGGGGACTTGACGCGGTAATTGAGCACATAAAAAGTACTAACATGAAGGAATATATTTATTCACGGATATTTTTCTTTGCATACTCTTTTCCCTTTCTATTTCATTCTCTTTTCTAATTTCTAGAGTTTCTTTTAGATGTCAAATTCCACCTTGGACTTTAATATATTTCTTGTCACATATTTTTTTATATATTGTCACAAAATGCACACAAAATAAAATCCCAGCATGATGCACAATTTAATGGCTTTTATTAATCCTTTATTTTTAAATGAGGTGTTCACTTGTGATAGTAAGTAGATACAACACACACATATGGATAAAGGAAAATAACTTTTCTCCTTTTATATTATATCTACAAATTGGGTATTACAGTCAGCTGTCGCACCAGAGTGAGTCGACGACGCCGGCACTCCCCCGGGGGACATGTCGGGCAATGTCCTCGCACCTGAGACGACGGCGGGTGTCACTTCCCCGCAACGTGTCAACCCCAAGCGGATTGATGACGCCAGCACCCTCGCAAAGGATCTGCTGGGCGTTACCCTCGTACCTGAGATGACGGTGTGCTCCGCCCCCGACGCGACTTCACCACCGTCCATCGACCAAGAGGTACCCTCCGTTTTCCATCCCGTACCCTTTCGATTCAGCTTCGATCCACCTAGCGACCCCGCTACGGTGAGCGCCTTCGTAGAGGCGTATCCAAACCTTCCGGGGTACCATATGTGGTTGACCTGGGACCGACCGACAGCTGTCTCAACCTTCGGGCTGGCGGGTTCCGAGGAAGAGGACGACCCCAACTTCGATTGGGAATTCTCTGGCCTTAGTGACCCCGGTGCCATGCGGGACTTCATGTCTGCATGTGACCACTGCCTCTCCGGTTGTTCTGACGATGGCCACGACCTTGACAACGAGGGTTACGACCCAAGTCGCGAATGTTTCCACGTCGATCAGGGAGATCACAATGAAGGCAACCACCTCGGTATGCCGGAGGTTGACGATCCCCCTGGGCCCGCATCTCGCGTTGACATCCCGCGGGAGCTAGCTGTGGTCCTAGTCCCTACAGGGGGTCGGGACATACAGCTCGAGCAAATCCGTGAGATGCAGGCCCGGGTCGATGGGGAAGCAGGCCGGCTTGTG
Organism: Zea luxurians; assembly: GCA_029449295.1. Classification (NCBI taxonomy): domain Eukaryota; kingdom Viridiplantae; phylum Streptophyta; class Magnoliopsida; order Poales; family Poaceae; genus Zea; species Zea luxurians. Next base: position 113,500,080 of record JAOPSE010000006.1, on the reverse strand, counting down.
CAGCTCCGACAGAACATCGAGCAGGAGTGGGCAGGTCGAACACTCGCCGAAGGGGCCTGTCATCGGGCCCAAGACGTCCAGCGCCGCATCATCGACAATGCCAGGGCAGCGCTGCCCCCGGCTGTCAGCGGGTCCGGCCAGGACCTAGCTGCAGCGGCGATGCTGCTTCGAGCCATGCCGGAGCCATCCACCACCGAGGGACGTCGTATCCAGGGCGAACTCAAGGATCTCCTGGATGGCGCCGCGGTTCGACGAGCCGAGAGCTCCGCCTCCCAGAGGCAAGCTAACCCCTCGGAGCATCACGCGGTGTCCTCCCGACGCATGCGGGAAGCCTCGGTCCATCCCGAGCGCATGCAGGACGAGGCGCCTGCTGCCCGGGATCGCCTCGGCAACGAGCACCACCATCTCGACCGTGGAACCCACCTCGACGAGAAGGTGCGCCGAGGCTACCATCCCAGGCGTGGGGGACGCTGCGACAGCGAGGAGGATCACAGCCCCTCGCTCGAACCACCTGGTCCGTGAGTCTTCAGCCGGGCCATACGACGAGCGCCGTTCCCTGCCCGTTTCCGAGACCCGACTACCATCACCAAGTACTCGGGGGAGACGAGGCCGGAGCTATGGCTCGCGGACTACCGACTGACATGCCAGTTGGGAGGGGTGGATGATGACAACCTCACCATCCGTAATCTACCCCCTTTTCCTCTCCGACGCCGCCCAAGCCTGGATGGAGCATCTGCCCCCTGCGCAGATCTCCGACTGGGACGATCTGGTCAAGGATTTCGCGGGGAACTTCCAAGGCACGTACGTGTGCCCTGGGAACTCGTGGGATCTCCGAAGCTGCCGCCAGCAGCCAGGGGAGTCCCTCCGAGAGTACATCCGGTGGCTTTCGAAGCAGCGCACCGAGCTGCCCAACGTTTCCGACTCAGATGTCATTGGGGCTTTCCTTGCCGGCACCACTTGCCGAGACCTGGAGAGCAAATTGGGGCGCAAGACTCCCACCCGTGCGAGCAAATTGATGGACATCGCCACCAAGTTCGCTTCGGGTCAAGAGGCGATCGAAGCCATCTTCCGAAAAGACAAGCAGCCTCAGGGAGAGTCGAAGAAAGACGCCCCCGAGGCGTTCGCCCAGTGGGGCATGAAGAAGATGGCCAAGAACAAGTTGCAAGCAAAACGCGACGCCGCCGACGCGAATCTCGTCGCTGCGGCCAAGCACAGGAACCCTCGGAAACCTCCTGGAGGGGCCGGCGCGTTCGACAAGATGCTCAAGGAGCCATGCCCCTATCACCAGGGGCCCGTCAAGCACACCCTCAAAGATTGTGTCATGCTCTGGCGCTACTTCGATAAGACCGGGCCCCCGACGGAAGATGGCAAGGGCCATGACAACAACAAGAAGGAGGGCGGCAAGGAAGAGGAGTTCCCGGAGGTCCACAACTGCTTCATGATCTATGACGGGCAGGCGGCGAACGCCTCGGCTAGGCACCACAAGCAGGAGCACCGAGAGGTCTGCTTGGTGAAGGTGGCAGCGCCAGTCTACCTAGACTGGTCCGATAAGCCTATCACCTTCGACCGAGGCGACCACCCCGACTTCGTGCCAAGCCCAGGAAGGTACCCGCTCGTCGTCGATCTGATCATCGGCAATGTTAGGCTCTCCAAAGTCCTCATGGACAGAGGTAGCAGCCTTAACATCATCTACGCCGAGACCCTAGAACTCTTGGGGGTTGATCGGTCCGAGGTCTGGGCCGGTGCGGCACCCTTCCACGGGATCGCGCCTGGAAAGCGTATCCTCCCTCTCGGACGGAGCGACGTGGAGTGCGTGGAGTACGCTGAGGCCCTCGCCGAGTTCGAGGCCCTCATCGCTGACCTGGAACGCCTCTCCAAGGAGGTGCCCGATGTGAAGCGGCACGCCGGCAACTTCGAACCAGTCGAGGCGGTCAAGTCCGTCTCTCTCTACCCCAGCAACAACGCCGGCAAGAAAGTCCGGATCGGCTCCGAGCTCGACCCCAAATAGGAAGCAGTACTCATCGACTTTCTCTGCGCAAACGCCGAAGTCTTTGTGTGGAGTCCCTCGGACATGCCAGGCATACCGAGGGATGTCGCCGAGCACTCACTGGACATCAGAGCTGGAGCCCGACCCGTGAAGCAAACCCTATGCCGTTTTGACGAAGAAAAGCGTAGGGCCATAGGCGAGGAGATCCACAAGCTACTCGCGGCAGGGTTCATCAAAGAGGTATTCCATCCCGAATGGTTAGCTAACCCTGTTCTTGTAAGGAAGAAGGATGGGAAATGGAGGATGTGTGTAGACTACACTGGTCTAAACAAGGCATGTTCGAAAGTTCCCTACCCTCTACCTCGCATCGATCAAATTGTGGACTCCACTGCTGGGTGCGAAACCCTGTCATTCCTTGATGCCTACTCAGGCTATCACCAAATCAAGATGAAAGAGTCCGACCAGCTCGTGACTTCTTTTATCACACCTTTAGGCATGTACTGTTACACTACAATGCCATTTGGTTTGAGGAATGCAGGCGCCACCTACCAGAGGTGCATGAACCACGTGTTCGGAGAACACATCGGTGGAACGGTCGAGGCTTACGTCGATGACATCGTTGTCAAGACGAAGAAAGCCTCCGACCTCCTCTCTGACCTTGAAACGACATTCAAGAGTCTGAGAGCGAAAGGCGTGAAACTCAATCCCGAGAAGTGTGTCTTCGGAGTCCCCTGAGGTATGCTCCTTGGATTCATCATCTCCGAGCGGGGCATCGAGGCCAATCCGGAGAAAATCGCGGCCATCACCAACATGGGACCGATCAAAGATTTGAAAGGAGTGCAGAGGGTCATGGGATGCCTTGCGGCTCTGAGCCGCTTCATCTCACGCCTTGGCGAGAAAGGCTTGCCTCTGTACCGCCTCTTAAGGAAGGCCGAGCGCTTCACTTAGACCCCCGAGGCCGAGGAAGCCCTCGGAAACCTTAAGGCGCTCCTTACAAACACACCCATCCTGGTGCCCCCCACTGTAGGAGAAGCCCTCTTGATCTACGTAGCCGCAACCACTCAGGTGGTCAGCGCCGTGATCGTAGTCGAGAGATGAGAAGAAAGGCATGCACTGCTCGTCCAGAGGCCAGTCTACTTCATCAGCGAAGTGCTTTCTGAGACCAAAGTCCGCTACCCACAGATCCAAAAGCTGCTCTATGCAGTGGTTCTGACACGACGAAAGTTGCGACACTACTTCAAGTCTCATCCGGTGACTGTGGTGTCATCCTTCCCCCTAGGGGAGATCATCCAGTGCCGTGAGGCCTCGGGTAGGATAGCAAAGTGGGCGGTGGAACTCATGGGCGAAACGCTATCATTTGCCCCTCGGATGGCCATAAAATCCCAGGTCTTGGCAGACTTCCTGGCTGAGAGGACTGACACCCAGTTACCAACAACTCCAATCCAACCCGAGCTTTGGACCATGTACTTCGATGGGTCACTCATGAAAACAGGAGCAGGCGCTGGCTTGCTCTTTGTTTCACCCCTCGGAAAGCATCTTCGCTACGTCATACGCCTCCATTTTCTGGCATCAAACAATGTGGCCGAGTACGAGGATCTGGTTAACGGGCTACGCATCGCCGCCGAGCTAGGGGTCCGGCGCCTCGACGCTCGTGGCGACTCGCAGCTTGTCATCGACCAAGTCATGAAGAACTCCCACTGCCGCGACCGGAGGATGGAAGCCTACTGCGACGAAGTCTGGCGCCTGGAAGACAAGTTCTACGGGCTGGAGCTCAACCACGTCACCTGACGGTACAACGAGACTGCGGATGAGCTGGCGAAGATAGCCTCGGGGCGGACAACGGTTCCCCCGGACGTCTTCTCTAGAGACCTACATCAACCATCCGTCAAGATCGATGACACGCCCGAGCCCGAGTAAGCCTCGGCCTAGCCCGAGGTACCCTCGCCCGAGCCCGAGGAGGCCTTGGCCGAGCCCGAGGTACCCTCGGCCATCGAGGAGGAGGCCTTGCCCGTCGAAGGGGAACATAATGGGGTCACACTAGATCCGAACTAGCAGACCCCGTACCTGGAATATCTCCTCCGATGAGAGCTTCCCCTCGACGAGACCAAAGCTCGGCGACTGGCTCGGCATGCCAAGTCGTTCGTCTTGCTGGGTGATGAAAAGGAGCTCTATCACCGCAGCCCCTCGGGCATCCTCCAACGATGCATATCCATCGCCCAAGGACAAGAGCTGTTGCAAGAAATACACTCGGGGGCTTGCGACCACCATGCAGCGCCTCGAGCCCTCGTAGGGAATGCCTTCCGACAAGGTTTCTACTGGCCAACCGCGGTGGCTGACGCCACTAGGATTGTACGCTCCTTCCGGCGGTGTCAATTCTACGCGAGGCAAACACGTCTGCCCGCTCAGGCCCTGCAGATGATACCCATCACCTGGCCGTTTGCTATGTGGGGTCTAGACCTCGTTGGTCCCTTGCAGAAGGCACCCGGGGGCTTCTCGCACCTGCTGGTCGCCATCGACAAATTCTCCAAGTGGATCGAGGTCCGACCCTTGAGCAGCATCAGGTCCGATCAGGCGGTGGCGTTCTTCACCAACATCATCCATTGATTCGGGGTCCCAAACTCCATCATCACCGACAATGGCACGCAGTTCACCAGAAAAAAAGTTCCTGGACTTCTACGACGACCACCACATCCATGTGGACTGGGCTGCCGTAGCTCACCCCATGACGAATGGGCAGGTGGAGCGTGCCAACGGTATGATTTTGCAGGGACTCAAACCGAGGATCTACAACGACCTCAACAAGTTCGGCAAGCGGTGGATGAAAGAGCTACCCTCGGTGGTCTATAGTCTGAGGACGACGCCGAGCCGTGCCACGGGTTTCTCGCTGTTTTTTCTAGTCTATGGGGTCGAGGCTGTCCTCCCCACGGACTTAGAATACGGCTCCCCGAGGACCAAGGCGTACGACGACCGAAGCAACCGGATCAGCTGAGAGGACTCGCTGGACCAGCTCGAAGAGGCTCGAGACGTTGCCTTACTACATTCGGCACGGTACCAGCAGTCTCTGCGACGCTACCACGCCCGAAGCGTTCGGCCCCGAGGCTTCCAAGGGGGAGACTTGGTGCTTCGTCTACGACAGGACACCCGAGGGCGCCACAAGCTCACTCCTCCCTGGGAAGGGCCCTTCATCATCACTAAGATTTTGAAGCCCGGAACATACAAGCTAGCCAATGACCAAGGCGAGGTCTACAGCAACGCTTGGAACATCCAACAGCTATGTCGCTTCTACCCTTATTAAGTCGTTCATGTACCTCGTTTTCTTTACATACACGAAGTCTAACCGTTAAGGAAGGGTCGGCCTTGCCTCAGCAAAGCCCGACCCTCCCTTGGGGGCTAGAAGGGGGGAACCCCCTCTGCGTCAAAATTTTCCTCGGAAAAATTTTCTACCAAAACGACCTTCGTGCTTTCGACTTCCGTATCGATAGCGGGATCCTGAAAATGACGAGAGTACACGTAAGCGGCAAGGCCGACCGAGCCGAGGAACTCCTACGCCTCCGAGATACGGATATCTCACTCATCACCTTCCGCGAGAAGTAACTCACGCTCGGATAAGTGATCCTGCTACCGAACAAGTCCAAACACTCGGGTAGAAAATGACTTTCGCGCCTTCTCGACTGTATCAATAATGGAATCCTACGACCAAATGAGAGTGCACGTAAGCGGCAAGGCCGACTGAGCCGAGGAACTCCTATGCCTCCGGGATACGGATACCTCACTCATCACCTTCCGCGAGAAGTAACTCTCGCTTGGATAAACGATTCTGCTACTGACAGACAAGTCGTGATGCTCGAAACGAGAGGAAAGAAAACACAGCTTTTTAACACGACGATAAAGTATTTTGGCCTCGGCGGCCGCGAAAAACATGCGCATGCTACAGACAAACTGTTCCTGCAGGTTCAGGCATCGACAAGGGAGCAGCAGCACCCTCGGCGTTGTTTCCACCCTCGGCGGAACCTGGCCCGACCTCGGACGGCGACCCGGGCGAAGGGACCTCCACCCAAGGGAGGATGCCAGCACCGCGCCAGCCGATGTCTTGGCCAAGCTTCAGCTGCTGCTGCCACATCTTCCTCGGCCTGGGAAGCCGCCAGCTCCCGGGCCGACGAAGTCTCTTTTTGGGCCGACTTCACCTCAGTCCGCGCCAACACCGCTGCCTCCGGCTCCGGCTCATCGCAGAGCAGCCGAGGGTCCTAAAAACTGAGCAAGAGAGGCCTAGAGTGGCAAGGCCGACCGAGCCGAGGGACTCCTACGCCTCTGGGATACGGATACCTCACTCGTCACCTTCCGCGAAAGGCCACTCACGCTCGGTTAAGTGGTTCGGCTAGCCAACAGGCAAGTCCCAGTGCTCGAGATGAGGAAGAAACACAGCTTTATACTCGAATACCCAAATGTTCAGGCCTCGACAGCCACGAAGAACAAACACATATACTTGGGGTAACTATGCTACACAGACTTAGACATCGGCAGAACCCTCGACGGTTCTCCCGACCTACGACAAATGTCTAAGTACTTGAAGCAGTTACATTTTGCTCTGGCAAAAGCCCAGTATATCCCCTTACAAACGTGACTCCGGTTCCGTTCCCGCGGGTATGAACAACCTCCACACCAAAGGGCCTACGGGACAACAAACTCCAGGTGGCTCGCCGGCGACCACTACACCAGCAGCGACGACGACCCCCGCTTCGAGCGGCTAAATAGCAGCATCGATGACCTCAGGACAGATGCTGCTGTGACGAGGCCCTCGCCCACGTCTCCACTCGAGGGGCGAGGACAAGCCATCAAAACCAAAGAGCCGGGGGTCCGACCGCAGATGGCGCCGACGGTCTCGTCGGCGGAGAAACCTTCTCTGGCTGCCACCACCTCAGCGCCGACGGCCACCTGCTCACCAACACCGCCACCTGCGCCAATGCCACGCCTCCTCGGCTGCAAAACCAGTACCGGGACTCGAGGCGGCCCCGCGCGTGACCCAACAGTGCCAATTGAAGGTGACGGCCACGGGACAGTTAGCCGCGGGGATAGGCACGACGATTGGCATGGCCAAAAGTGGGCCGACAGTAATTGCAGCAACAGACGAGCGGAAGCAGCGGTCAAATCGCCTGTAGGCTCGCGTCCCCTTCTGAAGTGACGGGAGAGCCCTCTCCCACGGCGTGAAGACGACGCACCCATGTCCCATTCCTCGAACGGCTCGCACGTGCAACGGGCACCACGCTGATCGCCCGTCCCGTCGCATCAACTCCCCGACAGAACAAGCGACACCTCTGGCAGGCGAGGCGGGCGTCGCTTCGCCTCTGCCATGATGACCGCGTCAGAAAAGGTGCGCTACCTTATTTAAATTCGTATCCTTCCCCTCCTCCTCCTCTCTCTCTCTCTTGCTACAGGGACCGGGAAAGGGGACGTTGTGGAAAGGATCCTTCTCGGCGAAGGAAACGGGCCCCGAGCCCTCCTACTGATCAGGGGTTCGAAGGCTGGCCCCTCGGAAGGGTTCGACAGCCACCCTAGAGCACTCGGGCTCTGCGCCCACTACTGATCAGGGGTTCGAAGGCTGGCCCCTCGGAAGGGTTCGACAGTCGCCCCAGAGCATGCAGAGTGAGGGATGACTCTGGGTACGTCCGATACATGGCCGAGGCTCGGGCTATGCTCCCGAGGTACCCTAGGACATTTCCGAGGCCGGCGGGAACGATTTGTAACGGAATCCCACCGGAGGGAGGCATCGAGCCCTCGGACCCTGTCGAAGGGGTCCGGGTCCAGCGAATCACCCGCAGGTACTTTTGGAGCGCGCCTCTGGGCCACCAGCCGACCCCTAACAAACGGGGCACGAGCGTCCACTCGGATCACCCGTTAGCAGCTCACTGGAAACACCATGTTCGGCGCCCTCCGAGGGCAACATGGCGCTTTCCCCCCTCCTCCTTGCGAAAAGGCGACGCAGGGGCGTATGATAAAAGTCGGGAAAGTCCTTGATCGTCCTCTCGCTCTATGCAGAGGCTCGAGGGCTGCTCTCGCACCCGGCTATGGCCAAACTGTTGACAGCGTCAACAAACCAGCTTGATAACTTGGAACCTGACCAGGCACCCGAGCTACGGACAGGCTGCATGAGGGAACGATCAGACCGGCCGAGGCACCACGAAAAGCATTAAGACCTCAGAGGAGTCAAACCACTCCTCCGAGGCCTCGGGGGCTACACCCGGCGGGTGCGCTTGTGCGCACCCACCAGAACAAAGCAAAACTGAGAAAGGCCGGTCTCCTCACCGAAAATACGGCAAAAGCCTCCAAGCGAGTACCAACACTCCCTTCGAGGCTCGGGGGCTACTGTCGGGTACCATAATTAGGGGTACCCCCAACACTCCTAATCACGGCTGGTAAACACCCTCTGACCAACTGACGGGTGCAGTTCAAGTCAAGGCTTCGTCTACCCAAGGGACGCGACCTCACCCGAGCCCAGCCTCGGGCTGGAGCAGTAGTCCGAAACGAGTTCACGCCTCGCCCAAGGGCCTCCTCAGGCAGCGGGCGCCTTCCTCGGCTCTCCCGAAGCCCGGCTCGGGTAGGCTTCGTTGTGAAGCAACCTTGGCCGGACCGCCTCACCAACCGACCGCTTCGCAGGCGCATTTAATGCAGGGGACGCCTGACGCCGTATCCTGACACACGCGCCTCAGTCGGCCAAACCGAAGTGACCACAGTCACTTTGCCCCTCTCTTTTACTGTCGGATATGACGGGAAAACAGCGTCGCCCGCCCCGCTCCGACTGCCGTGCCAACCACCCAGGCAAAGACTGACAACAAGTCACAATCAACCACCAAGTTCGGCCTCGGGCGCAACAGGAAGCTCCGCCTCGCCTGACCTTAGGCTCTGGCCTCGGGAGAAGGTCTCCACCTCACCCGACCCCCGGACTCGGCCTCGACCTCGGTCTCGGGAGGAATCGCATCCTCGCCCGACCCTGGCCTCGGCCTCAAGAGAAGTCTCCGCCTCGCCCGACCTTGGCTCGGACCGACTGCGCCAACAGGGGATACATCATTACCCTATCCCTAGCCAGCTCAGGCTACAAGGAACAAGACCGGCGTCCCATCTGGCTTACCCCGGCGACGGGTAATGATGGTGCCACGCGTGCAACCATGACGCCGGTGGCTCTCAGCCCCTTACGGCAGCAAGGAGACGTCAGCAGGATCCTTGCCGCGCTGACAGCTGTGCTCCTATAGGGTTCATGCGCTTCTCCGTTGGCCACGCTATCACGTGTACAGGGCTCAAGCTCTCCCCTGACAGCCACGTTGGCATGTACACCAGGCCTAGGCATTTCTCTGCCAGACACGTTAGTGCATAGCTACACCCCCCATTGTACGACTGGACCCTCTCCTTGTGTCTATAAAAGGGAGGTCTAGGGCCATCCTGGAGGGGGGTTCGCGCGGGGGAAGGAGCAAACGAACAGGCTCCCTCTCTCTGCCTCTCGTGACGTGCTTGTAACCCCTACTACGAGCAACACCCCTGGTGTAGGATAATACAAGGCTTGTCCCACCTCTTGTGTTCCATCCCGCGCCAACCCATCTAGGCAGGGGCACGCAACGACAATCTCACTCGTCGGTCCAGGGACCCCCCGGGTCCGAAACGCCGACAGGTACCTAAGAACAAGGCCTAAATTTGTTTTGTAGGTTTATGCATCCGGGGGCTCAAGTTGGATCATCGACAGCGGGTGCATAAACCACATCACTGGAGAGAAAAAGATGTTCTCCTCCTACGAGAAAAACCAAGATCCCCAAAGAGCCATCACATTCGGGGATGGAAATCAAGGTTTGGTCAAAGGATTGGGTAAAATTGCTATATCACCTGATCATTCTATTTCCAATGTTTTTCTTGTAGATTCTTTAGATTACAACGTGCTTTCTGTTTCTCAATTATGCAAAATGGGTTACAACTGTCTTTTTACGGATACAGGTGTTACTGTCTTTAGAAGAAGTGATGATTCAGTAGCTTTTAAGGGAATATTAGAGGGTCAGCTATACTTAGTTGATTTCAATAGAGCTGAACTTGATACTTGCTTAATTGCTAAGACTAACATGGGTTGGCTCTGGCACCGACTAGCCCATGTTGGGATGTAGAATCTTCACAAGCTTCTAAAGGGAGAGCACATTTTGGGACTAACCAATGTTCACTTTAAGAAAGACTTGATTTGTAGAGCATGTCAAGCAGAGAAGCAAGTTGGTGTTCATCATCCACACAAGAACATCATGACAAATGACAGGCCACTGGAGCTACTCCACATGGATTTATTTGGCCCGATAGCTTACATAAGCATCAGCGGAAGTAAGTACTATCTAGTTATTGTGGATGATTATTCTCGCTTCACTTGGGTATTCTTTTTGCAGGAAAAATCTCAAATCCAAGAGACTTTGAAGGGATTCTTGAGACGAGCTCAAAATGAGTTCGGCTTGAGGATCAAGAAAATAAGAAGCGACAATGGAACGGAGTTCAAGAACTCTCAAATTGAAGGCTTTCTTGAGGAGGAGGGCATCAAGCATGAGTTCTCTTCTCCCTACACGCCACAACAAAATGGTGTAGTGGAGAGGAAGAATAGGACTCTATTGGACATGGCAAGGACCATGCTTGATGAGTACAAGACTTCGGATCGGTTTTGGCCGAGGCGGTCAACACCGCTTGCTACGCCATCAACCGGTTATATCTTCACCGAATCCTCAAGAAGACATCTTATGAACTCCTCACCGGTAAAAAGCCCAATGTTTCATATTTTAGAGTCTTTGGTAGCAAATGCTTTATTCTTGTTAAAAGAGGTAGAAAATCTAAATTTGCTCCTAAGGCTGTAGAAGGCTTTTTACTTGGTTATGACTCAAACACAAGGGCATATAGAGTCTTTAACAAGTCCACTGGACTAGTTGAAGTCTCATGTGACATTGTGTTTGATGAGACTAACGGCTCTCAAGTAGAGCAAGTTGATCTTGATGAGTTAGATGATGAAGAGGCTCCATGCATCATGCTAAGGAACATGTCCATTAGGGATGTGTGTCCTAAGGAATCCGAAGAGCCTCCACGAGCACAAGATCAACCATCTTCCTCCACGCAAGCATCTCCACCAACTCAAGATGAGGATGAGGCTCAAGATGATGAAGGTGAAGATCAAGAAGATGAGCCACCTTAAGAGGAGGACATTGATCAAGGGGGAGATGCCAATGATCAAGACAAGGAAGATGTACAAGATCCAAGGCCGCCACACCCAAGAGTCCACCAAGCAATCCAACGAGATCACCCCGTGAACACCATCCTATGAGATATTCATAAGGGGGTAACTACTCGATCTCGTGTTGCTCATTTTTGTGAACATTACTCTTTTGTTTCCTCTATTGGGCCACACAGGGTAGAGGATGCACTTAAAGATTCGGATTGGGTGCTGGCGATGCAAGAGGAGCTCAACAACTTCACGAGGAATGAGGTATGGCATTTAGTTCCACGTCCTAATCAAAATGTTGTAGGAACCAAGTGGGTCTTCCGCAACAAACAAGATGAGCATGGTGTGGTGACAAGGAACAAGGCATGACTTGTGGCCAAGGGGTATTCACAAGTCGAAGGTTTGGATTTTGGTGAAACCTATGCACCTGTAGCTAGGCTTGAGTCAATTCGTATATTACTTGCCTATGCTACTTACCATGGCTTTAAGCTTTACCAAATGGATGTGAAGAGTGCTTTCCTCAATGGACCAATCAAGGAAGAGGTCTATGTTGAGCAACCTCCCGGCTTTGAAGATAGTGAGTATCCTAACCATGTATATAAACTCTCTAAGGCGCTTTATGGGCTCAAGCAAGCCCCAAGAGCATGGTATGAATGCCTAAGAGATTTTCTTATCACTAATGGATTCAAAGTCTGTAAAGCCGATCCTACTCTCTTTACTAAAACTATTGAAAATGATTTGTTTGTATGCCAAATTTATGTTGATGATATCATATTTGGGTCTACTAACAAATCTATTTGTGAAGAGTTTAGTAGGATCATGATTCAAAAATTCGAGATGTCTATGATGGGGGAGTTGAAGTATTTTCTAGGATTCCAAGTCAAGTAACTCCAAGAGGGCACCTTCATCAGCCAAACGAAGTACATTCAAGATATATTCACCAAGTTTGGGATGAAGGATGCCAAGCCCATCAAAACACCCATGGGAACCAATGGGCATCTCGACCTCGACACGTGTAACACCCTGAATTTGGGGGTATTAAATTTCTTTACTAATATCCACCAAATTCAGGTGTTACCCTCTCTTTTAATTGCTTTTCTTTTCTTTTTCCCTAAATAGTGAAGGGTTATTTTGTTTTATGTAATTGTAAGTCGAGTAAAATAAAAAAAACCAAAAGGGTCATGATTATTGCACAACATGTTGGATCATCTTTTCTTTTTGTATGTTGACTTATTCTGGTTGTGCGCTCACATAGTCCGCAAATTTGTGTTTGAATTTGAGTTCAAAAGAAAATGGCATAAAATAGAAAATAGAAATCAAGAGCAAGAAATAGAGAAAAATGGGAAAAAGCCCAGTGCGCTCGCGGCCTGCCCCATCCAGCCCACCGAGCGCCCGCTGCCCACCTTACCCGCTCCCCCCTCTGGCCTGCTCGGCCTCGGTGGCCCAGCAGCGCACTCCGCGTCGCGCACGCCGCAGCCTCTCCCTGCCGCGGCCCAGCACGTCCCCGAGTCGCTGATGTTATTTAGATTATTTATTTAACTAAGAATTGTTGGTGTGGTCAGCTAATTAAAATTGTGCGATAGCTCTAGTTTTATTTTAAATAAATATCGATTAACATAATCAGATCAAACTAAATGTTATGATTAGTACTCGTTTATTTTAGACGCGATAACTTCTTGAACGTAGCTCCGCCTGTCGCGTTTCTTTTTCCTCGCGTGACCGTAGTGACACGCCCTATTTCGTTTTGCATATTTTATTATGTTCTTATTTGAATGGTGTAATGTTCTTATGCATATATATGTTTGTTTGTGCCTGTTTTATTCGCTGTGCGTCGCGAATAGATTGCGATCCGTTTTGCGAGTTTCGAGGGATCAAAGATCAAGCGTTGGCGACCAAGTGATCCAGTTCTTCGAGTTCCACAAGGTTGAAGACCCTGAGCATCTGTTTAGTGAAGGCAAGTGTCCTCTAACCCATTATGTCCTATTTACTTTATAATTCACTGTCCCGCATACTATGAACAACCTAAGGATTGACTAGCTTTCTATTTACCTGGTCCTTGATTACCTTTTGGGCTAGTATGGTTAGATTCATGCTATTGTTTTACTTTAATCAATGAACATGATGTGAATACTTATGATACGATGTTGTTATTATGATTATGATGTTGGACTGTGATACTTTAGGGGGCTCGAGCAGTTTCTCGAGTGCCTCTCTGTAAGGACCTGTTCGTTGAGAGACCACCTGGGATAACAGTGCAACCATGAGGGTGAAATGGGACGCCCTTAGCTAATTAATTAGAGGAACTAGAGGTGTAGTTGCTTCGCCGTCGTGCTGTCAATGGGGTCCAGGCACAGTGCTTGCTCTGCCGAAGCTGGGTGCCGAGGTTCTTTCGTTTTGCTTTTGTTAGTCACCCTCCTGCGGGGAGGGGTACTGTGTTTATCAAACTGGAGAAACCTAACGGGCGGCTATGACCTCTAGGGAATCTTTGTAAAAGCTACGTAGTGATACCCTGCCGGACCACCTAGGAAGTGATCAATGGGGAGTCATGATCCCCGGGCAAAATGGGAATCATGGCTCATGGGTAAAGTGTGCGACCTCTGCAGAGGGTTAGAAACTGATATATCAGCCGTGCTCACGGTTATTAGCGGCCTTGGGATCCTCTTTGATTAGAGATACTTGATCAGAGATGGTTGGTTTACAGGTGGTGACAAGGATGATGGTTATGACTATGGTAATGGTAAGTGGTATTCTTTCCGTTTGGAAAGGGTACTTTGGGTTAATAACTTGGGTTAATGTTAAAACCTGGCTCTCAATGAGTAATAATAACCTGACCAACTAAAAGCAACTGCTTGACCTTAACCCCAAATAAAGCTAGTCCACTACAGCCAAACGGGACATTTGCTGAGTACGTTGATGTGTACTCACCCTTGCTTTCACAAAACACCAGGTTGCCTTTGGTGCAATCTATGCTCAGGTAAAGAAGAAGGCGTCGAGGCGAATCTCCAGGAGTTCTAGGACTTCGACGAGTTCGAGGATTAGGCTAGCGACCTCCCCTAGTCAGCTGCCTGTGGTGGGTTGTTTACGTTGGCTACGTTTCGATTCTGTGTACTTTGATTTATATTATGTAAATGGCTCTAGTCTGTAATATTATTACTTACTATTTATTGTTATTCGAAGCATTGTGCTATGATGAGTCATTTATGTAATCGCTGTGTACGTGAATTTCTGATCCTGGCACGTACATAGTTCACATTCGGTTTACCTTCAAAACCGGGTGTGACATAAGTGGTATCAAAGCCCTTGCTGACTGTAGGACCGCTGACCTAGAGTAGCAATGGCCGCTTTAAGGACTTATTGATTATTACTTCACCTCATCCTTGATTCTGCTTCAAAATATTAGTCACCTCGACTAATTCTATGTTGTGCTCCTATATGCCCCCATTGCCAAAAAGTATTTTATTCTAGTATGGTCTATACTTTTCTCAACCTATTAGATCTGATCTCACTCTTGTGCTTGCGACATCCTTGTAGATGCCCGTGACCATAACCTTTTTGTCTGTTGAGATTCTTCCCTCCTCCGTCATTAAATCGCTACCTTTTGACTATCTTAATTGCCTTAGTATTGACATGCTCGTACCATTACATTCTCCAATACTCTTGTTTCAAATGCTTACATCAGAATTTGTACTGCCTACTTGAACACTTGAGTTTATATGTCCATGACCTTCCTGTCTTTTGAGATCCCTTCCTATTTCGTTGTTAAGTCATTACCTTTCAACAATTTCTATTCCCTTGGTCTTAGTATGCTCGTACCCTTGGAATCTCGCATACGTTTATCCTTTTTAAACGCTTACTCTCATATTCCAACACCTATTTAAAACATTTCAGTATACATGCCCTAGACCATCCTTGTTTCTCAATGATCCATGAACGATCATTTTATCTCGCACATGTTTGGTGATGTCGTTGCTTCCTTATAACTTCCCTCGGTAAGGAATATTTACTTCAACCCTTCTGTTGGAACCTTACCTATCTTACCTTTGATTGTTTTCTCCACTTCGCCATTTTGCGAGTCTTGCCTTAACTCTATCCTTGGTTATGCTTTTCACGATTATCATCTTTACCCTTGTCACCTCTATATCTTACCTTGATGCTTATATTATACCTGTAAAAAACCCTTTTCTCCTCTGTCTCAATCTTATAGTTGTATTTTACTT
This sequence comes from Zea luxurians, assembly GCA_029449295.1. Taxonomy (NCBI): domain Eukaryota; kingdom Viridiplantae; phylum Streptophyta; class Magnoliopsida; order Poales; family Poaceae; genus Zea; species Zea luxurians. The sequence continues at coordinate 113,484,656 of JAOPSE010000006.1, read as the reverse complement.
ATTTTCCCTTGGTCGTATTCTCTTCCTTGTTGCTTGCGAGTTTTCAACTCCATCCTTTGTTGCCTGTTGCTACCTTCACCTTCGTTGTCTTTCCATCTTACCTTGATGACTATCTTATGTATGTTATTTAAAATCCATCTCCCATCTCGATTCGATAGAAGTGTTTTACTTATCCCGCCCTTGGTCCGAACCTTATCTTTGCTAGGTGTGAGTCTTATCTTAACTCCATTCCTTGTTGTACTCATACCACTGGCACTTCTATGCCTTCATCTTTTCTCTTATACCCTTGTCCGTTATTGCCTTTGACCCTTGCGGTATTTATGTCTTCTACCTAAATGCTTACCTCAAGCTTATCCTTTAAAAGCCTCGCCTTTCCTTCAACCCAGTTTGAGGCTGTGAGTTACCTATCTCTCCCTTGATTTCTTTTCACTCCTTGTTGCCTTACAGGTTTTGTCTTAATTCCATCCTTTGTTGTGTGTTTTATTTGCTATCACCATCTCCTTGTCATCCATCGATCTTGCCTTGATACTCATCTTTATTTTGGCTCTTATAAAAAAATCTTCTCTCTTCCACCTCAATTGGAGAGTGGCAGTTTACTTACCTGGCCCTTAGACGTACTCTGTCCTTTTCCATTTATAGGTTCAATATTAACTCCATCCTTTATGGTACTCATATCTTTTGTCTTATGCCTATGTATCTCCTCTCCTACATCCTTGTCCGTTATCACCTTCAGACCCTCATGATATCTATTCCCTTGCCTTCCTGCTTACATTGAACCTACCCTTTGAAGCCTCCTCATTTCCATCCCTGTCCGGGGATAATGCCTCATCTATTTCATCATTGATTGCTCCCCCTTCTTTGACACCTTGCAAGTCCTGTTTAAAATACATCCTTTATTGTGTGTTTGTCCGTTATCACCTTAACCCTTATCATCCCTTGATCTTTACCCTAATGCTTACCTACATTTTAAAGCCGCCTCTCCCATTTCATTCCAAGAGTGAGGTCTTGCCCATCTCGCTCTTGTCCGTTCCCTTTTCCTCTGTCGCGTTGCAAGTCTTAGCTTTTGCTCGATATCACCCTTACCTTCCTAATATCTAGATCTTTCCATGATGCTTATCCTATGCCTACCTTTTGAAATATCATCTTTCCCATCTTGATTTGAGAATGGTGTTTTACCTATCTTGACCTTGGTTGCATTCTCTCCCCTGTCGGTTACAATCCTTGCTTTAGCTCCATCCTTTATTATGCTCATGCCCCTATTTTGTATGTCTTATTATTCCCCTTGCCTTTCGATGGCCTTAGAATAGTCCCCCTTGGTAAGGAAAGACCACCATTTAATTAAAAGTTACGTATAGCAACGAGATGTTTGTTGTTATATGCTTGTGTTGTTTGTCTTTATGTTATAATTGATTTGCTTCTTTGCGATGAGTGTTGATGTGTTGTGGTCCCTGGTCCACGATAGCATCAGTTCACTAAGTGAGTGCTATATAGTTAAGTAGTTGGGTTCTCCCCCTGCTCTCTCTAATCCGTCTATACTTACCTTCTCTCGCTATTCTTTCCTCTTGCACCTGTCCATTTGGCAACCTCCAACTCCTCTCCTACTCAGTCAAGATCAGAGTCGATAACATCTTAATCAAGTGCAAATCAACGCTTCTGTTAAGGGGGTTAGCCGCTAACCCTAATGAAGACAGTGTGATCAACATCAACCAACGAGATCAGAGTGGTACTGTAACACCCTGGATTTGGGGGTATAAAATTTCTTTGCTCATATTCACAAATTCAGGTGTTACTTCTCTTTTCACACCCTTCCCAATCTCCTCTTTCTCTTTTCTATAGAAGAAAAGGGGCTATTTTCTTTGGGTAATTAAAGTCTATTAGACCAAACTCCAAAGGAGTATGTATTGTGACATCATGATAAACCCTAAATTTCACTTTTGTTGGATGCATAATACTTGGAAGTGCTAATTTGAATTTGTGACATTTTTGGAATTGAATCAAATAGAGTAAATAAAAAAAGAAAAAGGGAAAACATTTGCTAGAATAAAAGAAAAGGGAAAAAAGGCCCACACCCCTGCCCCCCCTCGGCCTTTCGGCCCATCTAGCCCATCCCGCGCGCGCGCCTTCCTCCCCCTCTCCTCTCTCTGCCCTGGCGGCCCCGCCCGTCAGCGCAGCCGCTTTCCCCCCCGCGCACGCCCGCTTCCCCCGCTCTCTCTGCTCGCGGGCCCGGGCTGTCAGCTCCCTCGTCTCCGTGTAACCGCCGCCCCGAGCTACGCGTGCCGTGGTCTCCGCGCCCACGTCGCGCGTGGAGCTCGCAACCACCTCGCCCTCGGCCACTTGAGCCCGGAGCCTAGCCCACCCTCTCTCCCTCCCTCATTTGCGCACATGTAGACCTCCCTTCCACCTTCCCCACGCTGCTCGCACGCCAAAGCGCCGCCGCCATTAACCGCCGCCGTCCCGAGCCCGTTCCTCCGTCGACGTTGGAGCCCCGCCGTGCCCTCTGCCACGGTGAGCTTCGCCTCGATGTCCGCAACCTGGGGCACGCCCCAATTTCCCCTCTCCCTCCCTAATTTTCTCTGCCCGCGCTCACCCGCCGTCCTCTGCGCAGTCGCCGTGGTCCGCCACCGTCGACCCGGGCCGTCGCCGCGCCTTCGCCGCCACCGAGGAGTCCCCGGAGTTCGCCTTGAGGTAAGGAACCTCCCCTGCCCTCTCCCTTCCTTTATATTGCCCCCTACTGCACTTAATTCCTCGCCAGAGTCGATTAGCGCCGCCGCCGAGCCACTTCGCCGTGGACCGCCCCCTCCGGTGCCCCTGTCCCGACCTAGCCCCCACCAGAAGATTCCCCGCGCCTTCCCCAACCTCCCCGGCCATCTCGGTCGCCCTAAGGACCCGCAGAGCCCCCGCGCCCCTTGTCTCCGGCGAGTTCCCCGCTGCGGGAACGGGCGCCGCCGTCTCTGCTAGCCGGAGGGGAGGACAGAAGCCAGCCGCTAGATCTCGGCCATCCATCTTAGATCGGACGGCCCTGTTTCAAATAGCCCGAACCCAACCCTAGCCGTCTGCCTGAGATCCGACGGCCCAGGGCCATTTCCCCTGCACCCCGCCTTCTTGTCAATCGGGCCCCGCCTGTCAGCCGTCCGCGCCCGCGCTGCCCGCCCGGCCTCGCCTATCAGCCGTCCGCGCCCGCTCTGCCCGCGCGGCCCCGCCTGTCAGCCGCTCATGCCGCCGCGCGCTCGCGCGCCCGCCCGCAGATCTAATCTCGGGCGTTGATCTGAGATCCAACGGCCATAGGAGCCCGATACCCCTTCGCCCGCGCAATTTCTTAAAGAGACCCCCGGTTTTCTGCAAATTAACTCGTCGTCCCTGGAACTTCGCAGTTAGGTCCTCGGACCTTTTATTTAATCCAAAATAAGTATTTAAGGAATATTTTTAATCCCTAATCTTGTAAAATTCATAACTTTGTCATATGAACTCCAAATTAGGTGCTTCAAATTGCAAAATGTTCATAATATTCTTATCTATCTATTTAAACAATGTTTCCCTGTTGTTTTTATGTCCCAATTAATAGTTGATCATTAGGGTAAAATTAATGTTATTGGAACCCTATTTGAGATAAATAAAAGATAGTAGACTTTAATAAAAGTTGGAGCACCTAAGTTTATGTACTTAACACCATGTAATGATTTAACCCCACCACTGACTTAGACCTGATTAGTGGATAATGAATCACTTTGTATAGTCATCTACCCTAGACCTAGGGAACACCAGATTGCCAATCCTTTTCTACTATGAACTTGTGATCTCTCTACTGCATATGTTTGGTATATTGCTTTTGTTTGTTATTTCCCAAGTGCATAGAATGAATGATTACTTTACGTAGACAACGGGCAGTCTGTGTTTCCTGAGGAAGTTGCAGAAGAAGTCCCTGATCAGCAGTTTGGTGAAGGCAAGTGTCCTCTGACCCATTATGTCCTATTCACTTATAATTCACTATCCCGCATTACTTAATTGAAACCTAAGGATTGACTAGCTTTGTATTTATCTTTTCCTTGATGACCTTTTGGGTTATTATGGTTAGCATTTTTGCTATTGCCTTAACTTAATCAATGAACATGCTGTGACTATTTATGATACGATACTATTATCCTGATGATATTGATGATCTTGTGATACTCTAGGGGGCTCAGGCTATTTCCTGAGTACCTCTCCGTAAGGACCTGTTCGTTGAGAGACCACCCAGGATAACAGTGCAACCATGAGGGTGAAATGGGATGCCCTTAGCTGATTAATTAGAGGAACTAGAGGTGTAGTTGCTTCGCCGTCGTGCCGTCAATGGGGTCCAGGCACAGTGCTTGCTCTGCCGAGGCTGAGTGCCGAGGTTCTTTCGTTTTGCTTTTTTTTGTTAGTCACTCTCCTGCGGGGAGGGGTACTGTGTTTATCAAACTGGAGAAACCTAACGGGCAGCTATGATCTCTAGGGAATCTTTGTAAAAGCTACGTAGTGACACCCTGCCGGACCACCTAGGTAGTGGTCAATGGGGATTAGCTCTCCCCGGGTAGAAAGGGAATCACGACTCATGGGTAAAGTGTGCGACCTCTGCAGAGGGTAGTGAAACTGATATATCAGCCGTGCTCACGGTTAAGAGCAGCCTTGGGATCCTCTTTGATTAGAGATACAGATGGTTCGAGATACAATGGTTCTATTAATGTTTTTGGTTCGGTGATGATCATGATGTTTCCTCGATGAGGAAATGACTCATGGGATGGTTATATGATAAAACTTGGCTTCCACTAATAATAAATGCCTAACCAACTAAAAGCAATCTGCTTTGACCTTAACCCCATATAAAGCTAGTCCACTTCAGCCAAACGGGGCATTTGCTGAGTACGTTGATGTGTACTCATCCTTGCTTTACCACAAAACACCAGGTTGTCCACATTGCAACCACTGCTCGGGAGAAGACGAAGTCGTGGAAGGAGACTTCCAGGAGTTCCAAGACTACGACGAGTTTTAGGTGTGGGTTGGCGGCAACCCCCAGTCAGCTGCCTGTGAAGGCCTTATCTTTACTGCGTTTCGCTTAGCACTTTGATTTATCCGTTAAGTTGATGACTATGTGGATGTCTCTGACTCTGTGATGTAATAAGTTAATACTCTTTTATGTTATTATTCGAGCACTGTGCGATGATGTTCATTTATGTAATCGCTGTGTACGTGAGTTCTGATCCTGGCACGTACATAGTTCGCATTCGGTTTACCTTCCAAAACCGGGTGTGACATAAGTGGTATCAAAGCCAGGCTGACTGTAGGACCGCTGACCTAGAGTAGCACTGGTCGTACTAAGGACTATTGACCTTCCCTCTCACCTTGACCTCTGATGTTACTTCAAAAGTCGGTCACCTCGACCAACCCTATGTTTTACTACATATATATACTAAATTATACCTTGTTAAAATTTTATTTTGTTCTGTCTATGGTTTATTCACTTGTCATATTAGTTCTATTCTTGCTCTTATGCTTACGGTGTCTTTTGTAGATGGCTCGTCTTAGACACACTGCACGTAAGTCGGTGATTCCTTTCCTGCCGTCTCGCCTTGCGGAGCGTCCTCTGCGCCGCACCGTGTCCGGTCAGTCGAGTCACCTGGAGAGACTGCACCACCGCCTACGTGAGGAGTAGGAACGCCGGCGTCAGCACAGAGCAGCAGGGCTCTTCCTCCCCACCTGAGCAGGAGGTGGAGTCCGTGAGGCGTCGTTCCTCTGTTCCTCAGCTGGAGGCGCCCCCTGCACCACCGCGGGACGCCCCGGCTGTTGGAGGAGCTACTGGAGGGAGTCCTGGAGGAGACCCCGACGACGACAACTCAGACCATAGCACGGAGCCCTCTGAGCCACAGGAGGCGGAAGGATGGGTCGCCCGACCCATCACCCGTGACGCCGCTCGCGGTTGTCACTTCCACGACGCACTCGACACCTTGCTGCGCCGGGCTTTCGACCGGCACACCTGGTCGATTGAGTATCGTTGTGTAGTCTACCAGCACAGTCGCGGGAGGTACCCGGATCGCTGGGAGGCTACCTGCCTAGTTCGCCGTCCGGAGGATGACCTCCGGGGTGCAGAGGCCGTTTCGGAACATTACTCCATCTCCGAGAGGGACACTGCAGAGGCAGCTATGCAGGACGCAGCACGGCGTGCACTATCCCAGTACTGTTCTTTGTTCGGTGGGGTGGCCGACGGTCTTAACCTTAGGTACTACCCTCGCCGTCCTACTGGCATCACAGAGAGTGTGGTTGTCTCACCCGTTGGTGAAGGTAACCCTAGGTTGAGCAGCACAGTCAACCTAGTCGCAGTGCTTAACACCGAGCTGGACCACTCTCTGGACGAGCTGAGCAGGGCTCAAACGGAGATTGCTGGGTTGCGTGCTGTGCTGGCAGAGTGCCGCCACCAGGAGGGTGGTCAGCATCCTTACCGCTCACCGCCACGTGGCCACTACACTTATGGTTCCCCTGCCTGTAAGACCAGGATAGATCTGGATCCTTAGATCGTTAGCGTCGAAGTTTGTAATAATTCTTAAGTCAGATGTCTCAGACTTAGGTAGTCAGTTTAGTTTGCTTATCAGTTGCTTCCATTTAGATTAGTTTGCTTATCAGTTGCTTACATGCTTGTTATGATGAACCTGTGCTGGATTTGAATCTTTGTAATGACTGAAGCCAACATGTGGGTTTCCCCTGCAGTTTGGCTTAGCTAGTGATGTTAATGAAGTCAGTTATTTAGTTGGGAAACCATTTATATCTACTTTCCTTTTTATCTGAGAAGCTGTATTGGATCATAATGAGGATCAGTGAAGCTCTTTGTTCACTCAGTGTCATGAAGAATTCTATATTCCCTTTTCTTATGCTGAAGGATTGTAAGATCAATGCTGATGTATGAATGTCTTCCACAGATGTCTGACAACAGGCGCCGATGCAACAGGCGTGCTCAGCAAGAGCAGCATGCCCAGCAGGAGGAACATCAGAGGCAGCCTCCCCCACCACCCCCGATGACCGTGGAGCAGATGTTCTTGATGCAGACTCAGGCAGTGCAGGCTATTGGGCAGACTCTGGCAGCCATGCAGCAGGCTCAACAGCAACCCCAACCCCGGTTGCAAGTGCAGATGCCCCAGATGCCATGGGATAAGCGTGGTGAGTTCATGAGAGGGCACCCTCCTACCTTTGCCCATTCTGCTGACCCCATGGATGAAAAAGACTGGCTGCGTGCAGTGGAAAGGGAACTGCACACCGCCCAATGTGACGACAGGGAGAAGGTTCTGTACGGTCCCCGCCAGCTAAGGGGAGCAGCCCAGTCTTGGTCGGAGTCCTACCTCGCCACCCATGCTGACCCCGAAGCCATCACCTGGGAAGAATTCAGTGAGAGTTTCCGCAGATACCATGTTCCAGAGGGACTGATGATCGTGAAGAAGGAGGAGTTTCTAGCTCTGAAGCAGGGACCCCTGTCTGTTAGTGAATATAGAGACAAGTTTCTGCAGCTATCTCGTTATGCACCTGAAGATGTCAACACTGATGCTAAAAGGCAGTACAGATTCATGAGGGGTTTGGTGGATCCCCTGCATTACCAGCTGATGAATCACACCTTCCCCACCTTCTAGCACATGATCGATAGGGCAGTTATGACTGAGAAGAAGCGTAAGGATATGGAAGATCAGAAGCGCAAGATGAGTGGACCACAGTCCGGAAGTATCAGCCGCCCCCGCTTCTCAGGCAGTTCATCTCAGCAAGGTAGGCCTGGTCATCCACAGGGATATCAGCATCAGAGTCAGCGTCCGCATCAGCAGCAGTTTCAGAGGTAGTACCCACAGCAGCAGCAGCAGCAGTATCGTCAGAACAGCCAGCAGGGAGGTAATCAGTACTAGAAGCAGAACAACCAGGCACCTCGCCTTTCTGCCCCAGCAGCAAATCAGAACAACCAAGCAGCCCCAACACAAGGAGGAGGCAGAGGATGCTTTCACTATGGAGAACAAGGCCACTGGGCGATGCAGTGCCCAAAGAAGATGGCGCAGCAGCAGACCAACCCCAATGCTCCAGCAAGGCAAGGTGTATCGCAGCAGGCAGCAGGCAATCGTGGCCAAGTGTACAACCGTGGAAAGGTGAACCACTTGGAGGCCGAAGCGATCCAGGATGCACCAGATGTGGCAGTAGGTATGTTCTCAATCGAATCTCATCCCGCAAAAGTGCTATTTGATACTGGTGCAACTCATTCATTTGTCACTGCAATATGGGTAGAAATGCATAACATCTCAGTAGAGGCAATGATGCCGCCCATGAGGATTAATTCGGTTGGTGGTAAAGTGCAAGCAGATAAAATATGCTCAAATATAAGGGTGGAGATAAGGGGGATAGGGTTCCCCAGTGACCTAATAATAATAGACACCCCTGGGGTAGATGTCATCCTAGGGATGAATTGGTTAATGAAGTATGAAGCGAATGTTAGCTGTGACAAGAGGACCGTAACATTGAAGTCCCCGTCCGGAGAGGAGGTAGTGGCTGAGCTAAGGATGCCTAAATTAGCGGAGGGAGATTGTCACCAGATTTCAGTTGATAGTAAGGAGGCCAACCCGCTTGAGGCTATCAAGGTTGTGTCAGATTTTCTGGACGTGTTTCCCGAGGAGTTAACGGGCATGCCACCTGAGAGAAAAGTCGAATTTGCCATAGAGCTTATCCCTGGTACTGCCCCATTTCCAAAAGAGCCTATCGAGTGTCTGGACCAGAGTTGGTAGAACTCAAGAAGCAGATAGATGAGATGTTAGAGAAGGGTTACATCAGACCAAGTACTTCGCCTTGGGCCGCTCCAGTATTGTTTGTAGAGAAGAAAGATGGTACCAAACGGATGTGCATAGACTACAGAGCCCTAAATGAAGTCACTGTTAAGAACAAGTACCCCCTACCAAGAATAGAAGATCTGTTTGACCAGCTCAGAGGTGCCGGCGTATTCTCGAAGATAGATATGAGATCGGGTTACCATCAACTCAGAATCCGACCCTCGGACATACCAAAGACAGCATTCATCACCAAGTATGGGTTATATGAGTTCACAGTTATGTCCTTTGGTTTCACAAATGCGCCAGCCTTCTTTATGTATCTGATGAACAGCGTGTTCATGGATTATTTAGACAAGTTTGTTGTAGTGTTCATCGATGATATTCTTATATATTCTCAAAGTGAGGAAGATCATGTGGAGCATTTGAAGATGGTATTGCAAAGGCTACGAGAGCATCAGTTGTATGCCAAGCTGAGCAAATGCGAGTTCTGGATTCATGAAGTCTTGTTTCTGGGTCACATCATAAACCAAGATGGATTAGCAGTGGATCCAAAGAAAGTAGCAGATATCCTGAACTGGAAAGCACCGAAGGATGTTCATGGGATCAAGAGCTTCATTGGAATGGCCGGATACTATAGGCGTTTCATTGAAGGCTTTTCAAAGATTGCTAGACCAATGACAGCGTTGCTAGCAAAGAAAGTTGAGTTTAAGTGGACCCAAAAGTGCCAAGAGGCATTTGAAGAACTGAAGAATAGATTGACTACAGCACCTGTGTTAGTTTTGCCTGATGTTCACAAGCCGTTCTCGGTGTATTGCGATGCTTCTTACACTGGATTGGGATGTGTGCTAATGCAAGAAGGAAGAGTCGTAGCATACTCATCTCGACAGCTGAAGATCCATGAGAAAAACTACCCCACACACGACCTAGAGTTGGCAGCAGTGGTTCATGCTTTAAAGACATGGAGGCATTACCTGTATGGGCAGAAGTGCGATATCTACACGGATCATAAAAGTCTAAAGTACATATTCACCCAGTCAGAGTTAAACATGAGGCAACGAAGATGGTTGGAATTGATCAAAGATTACGAGTTGGAGATACACTACCATCCAGGCAAAGCCAATGTGGTTGCAGATGCTCTGAGCAGGAAGAGTCAAGTCCATTTGATGGCCATGTACCCAATGTCATATGAGTTAGCCAAGGAGTTCGACAGACTGAGTCTTAGTTTTCTGAACAGTACGCAAGGAGTAATAGTGGAATTAGAGCCCACCCTAGAGCGGGAGATCAAAGAAGGGCAGAAGGATGATGAAAACATCAACAAGATCCGGCAACTGATCTTAGAAGGAAGAGGCAAAGACTTTCGAGAGGATGAAGAGGGAGTAATATGGTTCAAGGACCGATTGTGTGTTCCCGACATCAAACCTATTCGGGAGCTGATCCTCACGGAAGATCATGAGACAGCCTACTCCATACACCCTGGAAGTGAGAAGATGTATCAGGATCTAAAAAGGAGGTTTTGGTGGTATGGCATGAAAAGAGAGATCGCAGAATATGTCGCCATCTGTGATAGCTGTCAAAGAACCAAAGCAGAGCATCAGAGGCCCGCCGGACTGTTGCAGCCATTGCAAATTCCTCAGTGGAAGTGGGATGAGATCGGGATGGACTTTATAGTTGGCCTACCTCGTACCCGGGCCGGCTATGATTCCATCTGGGTGGTTGTGGACCGCTTAACAAAGGTGGCCCATTTTATACCTGTGAAGACAACATACACCGGAGCAACATTAGCTGAGTTATACATGTCCCGGATAGTCTACCTTCATGGTGTGCCAAAGAAGATAGTGTCAGATCGAGGAACACAGTTTACCTCTCATTTTTGGCGGCAGCTACAAGAAGCTTTGGGCACACATTTGAACTTCAGCTCAGCTTATCACCCATAGACAGACGGTCAGACTGAAAGAACTAATTAGATCCTAGAAGATATGCTGAGAGCCTGCGCGTTGCAAGACAAGTCAGGATGGGACAAAAGGTTACCTTATGCAGAATTCTCCTACAACAATAGTTACCAGGCCAGCTTGAAGATGTCACCGTTTTAGGCGCTCTATGGACGGAGTTGTAGGACTCTGCTGCACTGGGACCAGCCTGGGGAGAGACAGGTGTTTGGCCCCGACATCTTGCTTGAAGCTGAAGAGAATATCAAAATGGTTCGGGAGAATCTGAAGACAGCACAATCAAGGCAGTGAAGCTATGCTGACAGAAGGAGAAGGGAATTGAGTTTCGAAGTGGGAGTGTTGGAACTTGCTCTCAGTTGCAAGGGGATCCAACAAGGGTGAAAAGTGACGTCAACAGGGCACTCGTGCTAGATGGCAAAAGCTCTGTTAATCTGGCCTCTCACGGGCACTGTGCAGGGGTATTTATAGGTACCTGAGCGCGCAGCGCCTTGAGCTAAGGACGCATGTGCCCTCAGCTACCTAGGTTATCCCCAGAATATTCCCATAAAGCGGGGTTACAGACCGTAATTACAGGGGTGCCTTTACAAATTAGGCCCGTAACGCACGGCGGCCACGCGGGGCCCGTTACGATGGGCCGGATCGCACGTGGGGCTCTGAGCTGGACGAGGCCGCACTGTGGGATGCCCTTCTTCGCCGGTCTTCGTCTGGTGCGGAACAAGCGAAGGGTGTCCCTGCCTGTTTTGTTTCTGTTAGCTCAGCTACTGCAGCGAAGGCTTCGAGCAAAGGGTGGCGCCTTTGCCTTCGCCCCAACATTTGCCCTCCGAGGGACCAGTTCGACAAAGTCACCTGGTGCCGAAGACGTCGCTAGATGGCGGAGACGCTTCCCTCGCTCGAAGTGGTTCCGCGGGGGTTTTTGATATGACCGTTGATTGACGGCGTACTGTTGGATTGCGGGTTTCCCGAAGCGCCGCGCCCTGTTGGATTGCGGGTTTCCCGAAGAGCTGCGCCCTGCCTATAAAAGGGGGCGGGGGTCGGCGCTTTTTGAACTTCACCTTCCGCGCTCCGCGAAAACCCTAGCCGCCCTTTCCGCCGTCTTGCTGCTCGTCTGCCCGCCGTGCTCTTGTTCGCCGGAGATCTGGCTCGAGTGAAGCAGACCGCCCGCCGCCACCGACGGTACGTAGCGATGCCGTCCTCGTCTTCTTCCGCTGCCGCTACACCGCCGGCCATTCCCTCGCCGCCGGCCGCCGCCTCGTCTGAGGAGACGCTGAGTAGTTTAATGGCGGAGGAGTTGCGCGCCGGCGATTCTGTTGATTTTGGCGTATCGCGGATGTCATCGGTCCGCGTGCAAGATATGCAGCGGTTGGGTTACTTCAGCGGCGGAGTTGCTTGAGTCCCGGGGACAGAGGAAGTCCCCGAGCCGGAGGGCGAGTTGGTTGTTTTCAAGGCGTTCTTCGCCGCCGGACTCCGCTTGCCTGCGCACCGATTTGTTGGCGAAGTCCTGCGTAGGTTCAACGTTCAAATACATCAGCTGACACCGAATGCCATAGTGGCTCTGTCGAAGTATGTCTGGGCGACGACTTCGTACGGCGAACAGCCATCGGTCGAAGTTTTTGCGAAGTATTATTGTTTGCACTGGCAGAAGAGGATGATTGGAGACGAAGTTGCTCAGTTTGGGTCCTGCACATTCACGCCGAAGACCGGCAAAACCACGATGCAGGTAGTCGAGTTGGTTCCTTGCGCCCGCAACAAGTGGGGCAACTGGAATGAATTTTGGTTTTACGTTGCTGAGGGTACCGTCGAAGGCCATGAGGGACTCCCCGTGTCCGAGATGTGTTCTCACTTTTACTCAGCGTACCCGCCCTTTGAAGTGGCGGAGGAGGATGTGGACGAAGGGGCCCTTCGGTGCGCCGCCGGCCTGAGCAGTGGGCACGACTTGGTTGAAGAATTTGTGGCGTACAGGGTATGGCCCTTGGCGCATGGCTGGGCGTTGGGCGAAGTGTGCCCTCGCCAGATGCCTTTCCATGGCGGAAGGGTGGTGCGGAGTCCCGCCTTCGCCCTGAATCTGCAAAACCGCGATCCGGACGCCTTTGTGCGTGAGGCAGAGGATGGGGCAGTGCGGCTCGTTGGACGTTACGTGTCGAGGACAGAGGGCCAGCGCAGCTGGGATATCCTTGGGTCGAATGACCTTTGAACAGGGTTTTTGAATTAAATCAATTGCCATATGACGGCTACCCTGGTCAAGACGATGTGGACCGCCGTGGGAAGAAGCCGGCGGTGGAGACTGGAGACGACCCTGCGCCGGCGGCCGCCCCATCCTCTAAAAAGAGAAAATTAGGTACTGCTATGGGAGGACTTGGGGTTTCTGATGGTTTTGCTAGAGAGTTGATGAGGACGTGCGCGGCCCCGGGGGAAAGGATGTCTTCGCCCGAGCTCCGGGAGTCTTCGGCTCGGATGCTGAGGGTTACCGGGGGTTGTTGGCCTAGGAATGTTCCTATCCCCCGCGCGGCTGGTGAGGACTTTTTTACATCTCGCATGGTTCGTGAATGAAGGGTTTTTCCTTACGGGCGGAATATTGCTGCTGTTGTGTCAGCAGTGATGGACAAGGATCGCCAGGGAGCTGCACAGAAGCGCCAGGCGGCTGTCAGGCTCGTTGAAGCCAGGCCGAAGAGGCAGCGGGGGGCTGCGAAGGCTGCGGCCCCCGGCGGAGGCCGGCCGCCGCTGGCGGCGAAGTCGGGCGTCCCTGCATCTAGCAAGGCGCCGGAGGCAACGGCAGGCGCCGGAGGCTCGAAATCAGTGAAGGCGGTGCCGCCGTCCAGCGGAGTGGCGGAGGTCGCGAAGGCGGCCCGAGCGTTGCCGTTGTCGGGCAAACGTGTCGCCGACTTCACCACCGATATTAGTGTGGACGACTATCTCGGTGGTAAGTCGTTGGCTCTATTTATATATATATATATATATTTTAATTTATTCGTTGGTACGTCGCAGGGTCGGGCGAAGGCCAACTTGCTATGGTTGCGCCTGCCGCGGCGACCACGACGGCTGCCGCAGTGCCGAAGGCGAAGGGCGGGGCTCTTAGCGCCGGAGGCGAGGTGTCGGCCTTCGCGGTTGTCATGGATGAGGCGGGCGCTACGTCCCGCCGGCTGAAGGAGGTGACGGAGGCGCTAAGTCAGGTCCGCTGAGCTGGACTTCGTCCTTTTTTTATATCGGTTTGCTGGGGCCGCGGTCTTACGATTGCTCTGCAGGTGGCTGACTTCGCCAGCCGCACTGCGTCGGGGGCCCTCACGGCAGCTGTGGCTGCCGAAGTTGAGAGACTTCGGACACAACATGCTGACGCCGTCCGTGAAAAATCGGCTGCCGACAGCAAGTGTCGCAAGCTGGCGGACAAGGTGGCCACACTGGAGGGAGAGAAGGCTGCCCTCCGGCGCCAGCTGGCGGGGGAAAGGAGGGAGACCAACGAGGCCCTTGTCTAGGCGCAGGCTGCGCAGGCGGAGGCCAACCTGGCACGGGCGGAGGGCAATCTTGCCAGGGAGCGCGCCGAGCAGCTGCAGGAGCGGCTCACCGCCCTGGAGAGCCGCGTGGAGAGGGCCGAGGCCGCGTCACGCGCGGAGGTAGAGCGGACGCGCCAACTGCTTATAGATACATACCGTGGGCTGGGCGCGGGGACCGGTGATTTCGAAGTGCCGGACCGAGAGCCCGGACTTCGCTGCCTGGAGTGGGTGCAGGAGGAGTTGCAGGCACTCCCCACTGTCGTGGAGGGGTTTATGGCGTATGCCTCCCTGGTCACCTGCGAGGGGGCGATGAACGCGCTCTCCCACGAAGGGTGCCGACACTTCGAGGTCTTCGACCAAGTCGATGAAGATTTTGAGCAAGATATCTTTAAGGTTGAGGACCCCGTAGTGAAGGAATCCGCCGGAGCTATCTACGACCGGATGTGGGGTCCGCACGGTCGCGAGGTGGTCAGGGAGCGGGCCGAGACGGCGAGGGCTCAGGTAACGTTTTCGTTTGTTTGGTGTTTGTTTGATGTAGGCTGTGTGTGTGTTTGATGAATTTTGTGTGTTTTGTCTTAGGCGGCACGCGGCGAGAGGGTCGATGACTTCGGGGCGTTGAACAGCATGCTGTCTGACCCGGAGCCGACCTCGGCGGAGGCCGTGTCTGGGGTCGCCCTGGAGCCGACCCCGGAGACTGCGGGAGACGCGTCGGGTGCCCTCGCATCCGCTGCGGCCGGCGAAGACCTGCCCCCAGAGGTCGCCGAAGGTGCGCCTGATGCCTCCGCAGCTGCTGCGCCGAGTGCTGAAGATCCCGCAGCGGTGGCGGCGGAGACAACAGCGGAAGCAACGGCGGAGCCAACGGCGGAGGCTCCCGCAACGTCAGGGCCGTCGCAGGTGGCGTAGTGGGCGTAGAGGGTTGGGGAAATTTGTATATGTTGCTGAATTTTGGTTGCTGCGCAGGTTCAAGATTTTGGGCCTGCGCACACAACCGCTACTACTAAATTTTTGGCGGCTTCGACCGCGGAAGATGGTAATGAATGTGGTGGATCTGCATCTGAGTTTTTTGATTGTGCTGACTCTGGGAGCTCGGTTGAGTGGACTGAGGAGTCGTCGTCGGAGGACTTGGACTACTTTGCGGCCTTGGATGTGGCTGCAGCAGAGGCTTCGCCGCACGTCGCGGACGCAGGAGATGTGCCAGGTCCTAGCACCGGGCGACGACGACGAAGGGCAGTTGCGAAACGTAGAGTTAGTGGGGCGGAGGGGGCTCGGCTTCGTGTGAGTGGGGCTAGCCGTCAGGAACTGTTGTCTTTGCCGGCCGCCGTGAATACAGGTGAAGGGGAACTGCGAAGTCTTTTTGCAGGTGAGGAGCTTAGGATAATGTTATTTAATTATAGGGAGATGGGAATTATTCCTAAGGTTGAGCCGATGTAGAGTGTGGTGCCCTCGCTTGTATATGTAGAGGCTTGTATGATGAAGTTGTGTGCCCTCGCTTGTATATGTGTGCGAAGGCGTTGTGTACTTTGTCTGGTTTGTTTTGTTGTGCTGTGCTGGTGTGATTATAGTTGGTCTTGGCGCGGATGGTTTGATGTTGTCGTTTCTGCCTTTGTTGTGCTAGTCCGGTTGCACCCATAGGTGTCTTCTGCACGGATAGTCTTTGCGGTAGGCTTCGGTTTTCTCGCACTTGTTGTGCTAGTCCGGCTGCACCCTTAGGCGACTTCTGCGCGGATAGTCTTTGCGATAGACTTCGATTTTTTCGCACTTGTTGTGCTGGTCCGGCTGCACCCTTAGGCGACTTTTGCGCGGATAGTCTTCGCGATAGACTTCGATTTTTTCGCACTTGTTGTGCTAGTCCGGCTGCACCCTTAGGCGACTTCTGCGCGGATTTGTCGCACGCGAGGGTGGCTAGCGCTTAGCCTCGCGGTGACCTCGTGTTGGTCGAATGTCGAAGACCGTCGTCGCGGTCTTTTTTTGACACATGTTTTTGCGGGGGATTTTTCACACATATATTACATGGCTCCGCCTCGTTAAAAACCTCACCCCCCGGGAGGAAAAGAGTGCGGGCCGGTACAAGATTGTTTTTGCGAATTACAAGGGCGAAATCAGCCCTGAGGAGTCAAACAAAAAATTTGCGGAGGTTGTCGATGTTCCAGGAGTGCTCCAGGTCCTCGCCGTTTGGCGTTGTGAGCCTGTAAGCGCTGGGGGAAGCTTTTGTCTTGACTATAAAGGGGCCCTCCCACCTGGGCTCTAGCTTGCCCTTGGACTCCGTCCGAGCTGTTCGAACGAGTACGAGGTCCCCCTCACTGAACTCCCTCGGGATGACATAGTGGTCGCGCCATGCTTTGGTCTGGGCTTGGTATTTGTTTAGGGCCTGTAGGGTGAAGACTCGGTCTCCGTCAATGAGATCCTTTGAAGTTGGCTCGTCCACGTCGGGGACGGCTGACGGAACTGTTCGCGGGGACCCATGCTTTATTTCTTGCGGGGTCATGGCCTCCGATCCGTATAGAAGGCGGAAGGGAGTAAACCCGGTCGCCCTGCACTCAGTCGTGTTTAGTGCCCAGACTGCCTCAGGTAACAAATCGGTCCATCTGCCCTTTTTTTCATCAAGGAGCATTTTCTTGACAGCTGTGAAGATTTTCCCGTTGGCGCGTTCCACGACCCCGTTGGACTGCGGATGATAGACTGAGGCGAAGGCAAGCTTGGTGCCAATGGAGAAACAAAAGTCCTTGAAGTCTTGGTTGTCAAACTGCTTGCCGTTGTCAACTGTTAGTTCGGACGGTACTCCGAAGCGGCAAACAATGTTCTGCCAGAAGAATTTTTGGGCAGTCTTTGATGTTATTGTAGAAACAGCCCGCGCCTCGATCCATTTGGTGAAGTACTCGACAGCGACGAAGGTGAACTTAAGGTTCCCCTGAGCGGTGGGCAGGGGCCCGACAATGTCCAGGCCCCAGCGCTGGAGAGGCCATGTATGGGCGATCAACTTTGTATACTGCGAGGGGCTGCCTGACCGAGGAGAAAACTTCTGGCAGGCTTCGCAGGACCGTGTGACCCGATTTGCGGCGCAGATCATTGCGGGCCAGTAAAAGCCCTGGCGGATCACCTTAGCAGCTAGGGCCCTTGGCCCTGCGTGTGAGCCGCACGTGCCACTGTGGACTTCACGTAGGATCTGCATGCCTTCGGCTTCGGTGACGCACTTAAGCATTGGCTGACTGACCCCTTTTTTGTATAGTTGGCCTTCAATCAGTGCGAAGTCTCGGCTTCGATGTCTGAGGCGCTTGGCCTCACTGATGTCGGCTGGATGATAATACCCCTGTAGGAACAGGGTTATTGGTGCCCGCCAGTCTTCGGTCATGATAAGGTTGACTATGCGGTGGCCCTCGCTGTCATTGGTTATTTGGAGCCCTTCGGGGCTCCGGACGGCTGGCGTGCCGATGACATGAAAGAACACGTCGGAGGGTAGGGTTTCGCCCCTGGCGGCGGCCTTGGCCAATGCGTCGGCCTCTTCATTCTTGGCCCGATCCACATGCTGCAAGGTGAACCCCTTGAATTGCCTCTCGAGACTTCGGATGGCCGCGAGGTACTGCATGAGCGCGGGGTCCTTTGCTGCATAGTCTTTCTCGACTTGGCCGGCAACTACCTTGGAGTCTGTTTTGATGATGCAGGTGGTGACTCCGAGGGCCCTTAGCTTGCGGAGGCCGAGGATGAATGCTTCGTATTCTGCTATATTATTTGTGCATCTGTCGGATTCCAGATTGAAGCTGAGTCGTGCTGCATATCTGTGCTTGACCCCGACTGGTGAGGTGATGACTGCAGCGACGCCTGCCCCCGCATGGCACCATGCACCGTCGCAATGGATCGTCCAAATCTTCTCTACGGACGGGTCTGGCTGTGTTGTTGGCCCAGTCCAGTCGACGACGAAGTCTGCCAGGACTTGAGACTTGATAGCTGTCTTGGGCTCGAAGCAGATGTGGTAGCCGGAGAGTTCGGCCGCCCACTTGGCAATCCTCACCGATGCCTCCGGGTTTCTGAATAATTCGCCGAGTCCCCTGTTTGAGGTGACTCGGACCTTGAATGCTTCGAAGTAATGGCGCAGTTTGCGCGATGACATGACGACTGCGTAGGCAATCTTCTCCAGCTCTGTCATGTTGCACTTGGATGGTGTCAGCACTTCGGAGACATAGTACACGGGGCACTGCCGGACCACGCCCTCGACAGTCTGCTCCTACACTAGTGCCGCGCTGACCGCATGTGGCGAAGCCGCGACGTAGAGCAGCAGGGGGAGCGAGGGGTCGGGGCTGGTAAGGACGGCCAACTCTGTCAGGTACTGTTTTAATGAGGCGAAGGCCGCCGCCTGCTCTGGTCCCCAGGCGAAGTCTTTTGCACCACGGAGTGTCTTGAGGAAGGGGAGACTTCGCTCGGCGTACCTGGAGATGAATCTGTTGAGAGCGGCCAATCTGCCTGTCAGGCGCTGGACGTCCCTGACGGACTGTGGAGGCGTCATGTCTAAGATGGCCTGAATCTTGGTTGGGTTGGCCTCGATGCCGCGGTGTGATACCAGGTAGCCCAATATTTTGCCTTGGCGAACGCCGAAGACGCACTTTTCCGGGTTTAGGCGGAGTTGTGCGTCTCGCATGTTCGCGAATGTTTCGGTGAGGTCGGCGAGGTGGTCCTCCCTGCTCTTGCTGGCGACGACAATGTCGTCTACATATGTGAATATGTTTCTGCCAACTTGCCCTTCGAGCACTGTTTTGGTAAGCCTGGAGAAGGTGGACCCGGCGTTCTTGAGTCCCTCCGGCATTCTGATGAAGCAATATGTGCCGAAGGGTGTTATAAAGCTGGTGCTAGCCTTGTCTTCTTCCTTCATGTATATCTGGTGGTAACCGGAGAAGCAATCGAGGAGGGACATGACCTCGCATCCGGCCGCGCTATCGACTATTTTGTCGATCCGCGGCAACGGGAAATTGTCCTTTGGGCAGGCTTTATTGAGACTGGTGAAGTCGATGCACATTCGCCACTTCCCGCTCTTTTTCTGCACCATCACGACATTGGAGAGCCATGTGGGGTAAGCCACCGGCTCGATGAATTTGGCTTCCAGGAGGCGGTGCACTTCTGCCTTGGCGGCCTCCGTCTTCTCGTCGGACATCTTGCGAAGCCGCTGCTTTTTCGGCCGTACCGAAGGGTCGATTCCCAGACTGTGCTCAATTATTGAACGGCTAACCCCGACCAGATCGAGGGCCGACCAGGCGAAGACATCTTTGTTCTTGGACAGGCAGCAGAGGAGCTTCTCTTCTTCATGCGAAGTAAGGTCTTCGCTGATAATGACTGTCTGCCTGGGCGTGGCCTGGTCGAGGGGGACAGTCTTGGTCCCGTCGTTACTCTGCAGCTGTGCCTTGTCGTGCTCCTTATTGGTTGGGCTGGCAGGCGCGGGGACCTCGTGTTGGGCCGTGAGGCAGTGCACGTTTCTTTGACCGGGCACGAAGTCCCGCTCTATGTTGCGCGCAGTCTGTTGATTGCCGAAGACTGTGATGACGCCTAACGGACCTGGTATCTTCATACATAGGTACAGTCCGTGAATGGCTGCTTCGAACTTATTGATGGAGCCCTGGCCCATGATGGCATTGTAAGGATATACCATGTCCACAATGTCAAAGGTTATTTGCTCGCTTCGGGCATTGGGTGCTACACCGAAGGAGAGAGGCAGCTCTATTTTGCCGACGGGGAAGGTGCCCTTGCCGCCGAAGCCATACAACGGGTTGTCCGAAGGCTTAAGCAGGCTGTGGCTTATGCCCATGCGATCGAAGGCGTGGAGGAAGATGATGTCCGCCTGACTGCCGTTGTCAACTAGGACTTTGTGCAGGTCCCAGCCTGCCACGCTGCAATTGATAACCATAGCGTCGCAGTGGGGGGCGCTGCGCAGGTCGACGTCCCATGCGTCGAAGGTTAGCGGTATGTGGGACCACTTTGTCTGCACGACTGGGCCCGTGACGGCGACATGGTTGATGCTGCGGTAGTGGTCCCGCTTCTGCCGCTTGGTGTCGAAGTCAGTGCTGGACCCCCCAGTTATCATGTGGATGACTCCGCGATATGGTTGATCGGCGAAGTCTTCCTGCTTTGGGGCATGGGGGATGTTTTGATGTTGCTGGTGTGGTGGTGGGGGTGGAGGAGGTACGATTTGTACTTCCTGATGGTGTTGGTAAGCGTGGTGCGGTGGATGCGGGGCGGGAGCGTGGATATATGGTGGAGGGGGTTGCTGGTAATTGTGCGCGACAATTCTGGGGTTGTCAGCTGGCTGCGCCCGTGCCATTCTGTCTCTGGTAGCCTTCGTTTCGGGGCAGTCTTTGGTTTGGTGGGCGCAATCTTCGCCATGGAAGAGGCAGTAGAATCGGCGCGGCGGCTGCGCACGCCCTTGGCCCCTACCACGAGTGCCATTTCCGCGGCCCTGGGGGGGATATTCCTGGCGACGAGGGGGTCAGCAGCGGGATGCTGGTTGGCGATGTTGTGCACTTGCTGCTGATTGCGGCCGTCTCGACCGGAGTCTGGCTGCGGAGTCCTTGTCCACGTGCGGCTGGACTGTGGAGCACCTTTTGGCTTCCTTTGGGACTCAATCTTGCGCTGGTGGAGCTCTTCGGATCTGGCGTACTTTTCAAACAGCTGATATAACTCCTAGAGGTTCTTTGGCGGATCTCTGATGCAGTGGCTGTAAAGGACGCCGGCGCGAAGGCCACTGATAGCATAGTGGATGGCAATCTGGTCATCGACTGAGGGCAGCTGTGATTTGAGTGTTAAAAATTTGCGGTAATACTCCCTCAGAGTCTCCTTTTCCAGCTGCTTGCAGAGCGAGAGTTCGGCCAGGGCGTCGGTGTCTGGGCGGTACCCTTGGAAGTTGAGCAGGAACTTGTCCCGGAGACTTCTCCAGGAATCAATGGACAACGAAGGCAACCTGGTGAACCAGGTGAGTGCTGGGCCCTCGAGGGCGATGATGAAAGACTTCGCCATTGTGGCGTCGTCCCCTCCGGAAGATGCAACGGCGACCCGATAACTCATTATGTATTGAGCCGGGTCGGTGCTGCCGTTGTACTTGGGATAGGTCCCTGCCCGGAAGTTAGCTGGCCAAGGCGTCACTTGCAGGTGTGGCGCCAGGGGACTTTGCTCATCGAGATAATTGACCCCTTGGAATGGCGTGGCGTGCGGGAAGGTGTGGTCGCGTTGGGGGAAACGCGGGTCCTCCGGTTGCGCGCGGTGTTGCAGGGGTGGCCCATGCTGCAGGCCGAGGTGGCCTTCGCGCGTGTCTTCGAGTTGTGCGCGCTGCTGGAGGGGTGACTCGTGCTGCAGGCCGAGGTGGCCTTCGCGCTGCATCAGCGCAATCTCCTGCTCGAGTTCCTAGGCCTTCTGCTCTTCGTCGTGTATCATTTGCCGCACTTTGGCTAGTGCGGACACATGCTGGCGCTTGGCCTCCAGTATCTCCTTCTGCCTCTGGAGATTGCGGTTCTTGAGGTGCAGGGCGCGCAGCTGTAGCTGTTCTTTTGCTGAGACACCGAGGACTTCACCGTCCTCGGTGAGGTCCGTGCCCTCCGGTGGTGCGAAGCCTGAGGGTGGCTGCGGTTGTCCCTCAGGGTCGCAGGTGCGGAGGGTGTCGTCTTCGCAGGCGCGAGGAACATCGTCTTCAGTGGCCTCTTGGTGGGTGGATTGGGTGAGGGCGAGGGCCTTGCCCTTTCTTGCGGCGAGCAGTGCTGCCTTCGCAGCCTCGTCAGCCTTCGGGTTAGCTCTCTTGGGTGCCATCGCGGGTGGTTTTCTCGTAGCACGAACGGTGGGCGCCAAATGTTGGAACTTGCTCTCAGTTGCAAGGGGATCCAACAAGGGTGAACAGTGACGTCAACAGGGCACTCGCGCTAGATGGCAAAAGCTCTGTTAATCTGGCCTCTCACGGGCACTGTGCAGGGGTATTTATAGGTACCTGAGCGCACAGCGCCTTGAGCTAAGGACGCATGTGCCCTCAGCTACCTAGGTTATCCCCAGAATATTCCCATAATGCGGGGTTACAGACCGTAATTACAGGGGTGCCTTTACAAATTAGGCCCGTAACGCACGGCGGCCACGCGGGGCCCGTTACGATGGGCCGGATCGCACGTGGGCCTCTGAGCTGGACGAGGCCGCACTGTGGGATGCCCTTCGTCGCCGGTCTTTGTCTGGTGCAGAACAAGCGAAGGGTGTCCCTGCCTGTTTTGTTTCTGTTAGCTCAGCTGCTGCAGCGAAGGCTTCGAGCGAAGGGTGGCGCCTTTGCCTTCGCCCCAACAGGGAGATTACGTCTATCTGAAGGTGTCACCTATCAGAGGAGTCAGGAGGTTCGGAGTTAAAGGCAAGTTAGCACCTCGGTATGTTGGACCATATCAGATTCAAGCAAAGCGTGGAGAAGTGGCCTACCAACTCAACCTACCAGAAAGTCTGTCGGCGGTGCACAATGTGTTCCACGTGTCGCAATTGAAGAAGTGTCTGCAAGTACCAGAAGAACAGTTGCCAGTGGAGGACTTGGAAGTCCAAGAGGATCTAACCTACGTATAGAAGCCAACGCAGATTCTAGAGTTTGCAGACAGAGTCACCCGGAGGAACACCATCAGAATGTGCAAAGTCAGATGGGGCCACCACTCTGAGGAAGAAGCAACCTGGGAACGAGAAGATGATCTGAAAGCCAAATACCCTGAACTCTTTGCTGACCAACCTTGAATCTCGGGGCGAGATTCTTTTAAGGGGGATAGGTTTGTAACACCCTAGATTTGGGGTATAAAATTTCTTTGCTCATATTCACAAATTCAGGTGTTACTTCTCTTTTCACACCCTTCCCAATCTCCTCTTTCTCTTTTCTATAGAAGAAAAGGGGCTATTTTCTTTGGGTAATTAAAGTCTATTAGACCAAACTCCAAAGGAGTATGTATTGTGACATCATGATAAACCCTAAATTTCACTTTTGTTGGATGCATAATACTTGGAAGTGCTAATTTGAATTTGTGACATTTTTGGAATTGAATCAAATAGAGTAAATAAAAAAAGAAAAAGGGAAAACATTTGCTAGAATAAAAGAAAAGGGAAAAAAGGCCCACACCCCTGCCCCCCCCCTCGGCCTTTCGGCCCATCTGGCCCATCCCGCGCGCGCGCCTTCCTCCCCCTCTCCTCTCTCTGCCCTGGTGGCCCCGCCTGTCAGCGCAGCCGCTTTCCCCCGCGCGTGCGCCCGCTTCCCCCGCTCTCTCTACTCGTGGGCCCGGGCTGTCAGCTCCCTCGTCTCCATGTAACCGCCGCCCCGAGCTGCGCGTGCCGCGGTCTCCGCGCCCACGTCGCGCGTGGAGCTCGCAACCACCTCGCCCTCGGCCACTTGAGACCGGAGCCTAGCCCACCCTCTCTCCCTCCCTCATTTGCGCACCTGCAGATCTCCCTTCCACCTTCCCCACGCTGCTCGCACGCCAAAGCGCCGCCGCCATTAACCGCCGCCGTCCCGAGCCCATTCCTCCGTCGACGTTGGAGCCCCGCCGTGCCCTCTGCCACGGTGAGCTTCGCCTCGACGTCCGCAACCTGGGACACGCCCCAATTTCCCCTCTCCCTCCCTAATTTTCTCCGCTCGCGCTCACCCGCCGTCCTCTGCGCAGTCGCCGTGGTTCGCCACCATCGACCCGGGCCGTCGCCGCACCTTCGCCGCCACCGAGGAGTCCCCGGAGTTCGCCTTGAGGTAAGGAACCTCCCCTGCCCTCTCCCTTCCTTTATATTGCCCCCTGCTGCGCTTAATTCCTCGCCGGAGTCGATTAGCGCCGCCGCCGAGCCACTTCGTCGTGGACCGCCCCCCACCGGTGCCCCTGTCCCGACCTAGCCCCCACCAGAAGATTCCCCGCGCCTTCCCCAACCTCCTCGGCCATCCCGGTCGCCCTAAGGACCCGCAGAGCCCCCGCGCCCCTTGTCTCCGGTGAGTTCCCCGCCGCGGGAACGGGCGCCGCCGTCTCTGCTAGCCGGAGGGGAGGACAGAAGCCAGCCGCCAGATCTCGGTCGTCCATCTTAGATCGGACGGCCCTGTTTCAAATAGCCCGAACCCAACCCTAGCCGTCCGCCTGAGATCCGACAGCCTAGGGCCGTTTCCCCCGCACCCCGCCTTCCTGTCAATCGGGCCCCACCTGTCAGCCGTCCGCGCCCGCGCTGCCCACCCGGCCCCGCCTGTCAGCCGTCCACGCCCGCTCTGCCCGCCCGGCCCCGCCTGTCAGCCGCTCATGCCGCCACGCGCTCGCGCGCCCGCCCGCAGATCTAATCTCGGGCGTTGATCCGAGATCCAACGGCCATAGGAGCCCGATACCCCTTCGCCCGCGCAATTTCTTAAAGAGACCCCCGGTTTTCTGCAAATTAACCCGCCGTCCCTGGAACTTCGCAGTTAGGTCCTCGGACCTTTTATTTAATCCAAAATAAGTATTTAAGGAATATTTTTAATCCCTAATCTTGTAAAATTCATAACTTTGTCATATGAACTCCAAATTAGGTGCTTCAAATTGCAAAATGTTCATAATATTCTTTTCTATCTATTTAAACAATGTTTCCCTGCTGTTTTTATGTCCCAATTAATAGTTGATCATTAGGGTAAAATTAATGTTATTGGAACCCTATTTGAGATAAATAAAAGATAGTAGACTTTAATAAAAGTTGGAGCACCTAAGTTTATGGACTTAACACCATGTAATGATTTAACCCCACCACTGACTTAGACCTGATTAGTGGATAATGAATCACTTTGTATAGTCATCTACCCTAGACCTAGGGAACACCAGATTGCCAATCCTTTTCTACTATGAACTTGTGATCTCTCTGCTGCATATGTTTGGTATATTGCTTTTGTTTCTTATTTCCCAAGTGCATAGAATGAATGATTACTTTACGTAGACAACGGGCAGTCTGTGTTTCCCGAGGAAGTTGCAGAAGAAGTCCCTGATCAGCAGTTTGGTGAAGGCAAGTGTCCTCTGACCCATTATGTCCTATTCACTTATAATTCACTATCCCGCATTACTTAATTGAAACCTAAGGATTGACTAGCTTTGTATTTATCTTGTCCTTGATGACCTTTTGGGTTATTATGGTTAGCATTTTTGCTATTGCCTTAATCAATGAACATGCTGTGACTATTTATGATACGATACTGTTATCCTGATGATATTGATGATCTTGTGATACTCTAGGGGGCTCAGGCTATTTCCTGAGTACCTCTCCGAAAGGACCTATTCGTTGAGAGACCACCTGGGATAACAGTGCAACCATGAGGGTGAAATGGGATGCCCTTAGCTGATTAATTAGAGGAACTAGAGGTGTAGTTGCTTCGCCGTCGTGCCGTCAATGGGGTCTAGGCACAATGCTTGCTCTGCCGAGGCTGAGTGCCGATGTTCTTTCGTTTTGCTTTTTTTTGTTAGTCACTCTCCTGCGGGGAGGGGTACTGTGTTTATCAAACTGGAGAAACCTAACGGGCAGCTATGATCTCTAGGGAATCTTTGTAAAAGCTACGTAGTGACACCCTGCCGGACCACCTAGGTAGTGGTCAATGGGGATTAGCTCTCCCCGGGTAGAAAGGGAATCACGACTCATGGGTAAAGTGTGCGACCTCTGCAGAGGGTAGTGAAACTGATATATCAGCCGTGCTCACGGTTAAGAGCAGCCTTGGGATCCTCTTTGATTAGAGATACAGATGGTTCGAGATACAATGGTTCTATTAATGTTTTTGGTTCGGTGATGATCATGATGTTTCCTCGATGAGGAAATGACTCATGGGATGGTTATATGATAAAACTTGGCTTCCACTAATAATAAATGCCTAACCAACTAAAAGCAATCTGCTTTGACCTTAACCCCATATAAAGCTAGTCCACTTCAGCCAAACGGGGCATTTGCTGAGTACGTTGATGTGTACTCATCCTTGCTTTACCACAAAACACCAGGTTGTCCACATTGCAACCACTGCTCGGGAGAAGACGAAGTCATGGAAGGGGACTTCCAGGAGTTCCAAGACAACGACGAGTTTTAGGTGTGGGTTGGCGGCAACCCCCAGTCAGCTGCCTGTGAAGGCCTTATCTTTACTGCGTTTCGCTTAGCACTTTGATTTATCCGTTAAGTTGATGACTATGTGGATGTCTCTGACTCTGTGATGTAATAAGTTAATACTCTTTTATGTTATTATTCGAGCACTGTGCGTTGATGTTCATTTATGTAATCGCTGTGTACGTGAGTTCTGATCCTGGCACGTACATAGTTCGCATTCGGTTTACCTTCCAAAACCGGGTGTGACAGGTACATCGAAAGCGTGTGTGGGTCCTAACCCACAGGTCCAAGAGATCCTCAAGAATTTGCATCAATCGGTCTCAAGCATCAGAGGGCCAAACCAACAAGTCCACAAGTTGAAGTTGCCAGAGTCAAAGTCAACTCAAGAAAGCCGTGAACAACCAATAAACCAATCTCATTTTCGTGCTAGCCTCTCCTTGAATCTCGAGGGCGAGATTCCTGTTAAGGGGGTTAGATCTGTAACACCCAGAATTTGGGGGTATTAAATTTCTTTTCTAATATCCACCAAATTCAGGTGTTACCCTCTCTTTTCCTTGCTTTTCTTTTCTTTTTCCCTAAATAGTGAAGGGTTATTTTGTTTTATGTAATTGTAAGTCGAGTAAAATAAAAAAACCAAAAGGGTCATGATTATTGCACAACATGTTGGATCATCTTTTCTTTTTGTATGTTGACTTATTCTGGTTGTGCGTTCACGTAGTCCGCAAATTTGTGTTTGAATTTGAGTTCAAAAGAAAATGGCATAAAATAGAAAATAGAAAGCAAGAGCAAGAAATAGAGAAAAATGGGAAAAAGCCCAGTGCGCTCGTGGCCTGCCCCGGCCAGCCCACCGAGCACCCGCGGCCCACCTTACCCGCTCCCCCCTCTGGCCTGCTCGGCCTCGGTGGCCCAGCAGCGCACTCCGCGTCGCGCACACCACAGCCTCTCCCTGCCGCGGCCCAGCACGTCCCCGCGGTCCAGCGCGCGCGTGCTCCCCAACCCTGGCCTGCTCGGCCGTCGCACTCTAGCGCGCGCCCTCCCCCAGCCGCCGCCGCGCCCCATGCCGCCTGCGCATGCACGTCGTGAGAGCCCACGCCGCATGTCGCGCACACCCGCGCATGGGCATGCGCCAGGGCGCCAGCCTCCACATATTCGTGCCACGTCCCGCGCGCACGCGCGCGTCGTGCGCCCCACACCGTCGTAACCGCGCTAGCAGCGCCCTTGCGCAGAGCATCCGCGCCCACTCCTATCCCCTTCAGACCGTCTCTCTCTCCCACGACGCGAGGAGCACGACCTTTCCAAGGTGAGGCCTATCCTCCTCCTTTGCAGACGTGCATTTGGTTGCCTCGAGTCGTGCAAACCTCCTCTCGCCCAGCCATGGAGGTCACAAACCTCAAATCCTTCCCATGGCCGGCATCCGCCATGCGCTAGGTACCCCGTTCGTCGGCGTCGAGCAGCCCATCCACGCCGTCGTCTGGAGCATTGTCGCGCTTAGCACGCCGTCTGCCAGTAGCCACGTCGAGCCCATGCCGACCGTCCCTCGCCGACCCGTCCGGAGCTCGCGTCGCATCGACCGCCGAAGCTCCATGTGTCATCGTTCGTGCTCCTACTGTTGTTCATCGTTGTGAGGTGAAGCCCGTCTACCCTCCTTTTTTGCTTTCTCTTGCGTGCACATAGCCTCGTTGTTGTGTTGTCGCGTGTCCTCTCCGCACGTTGCGCGCATCATTTTGTGTGTCACGCGTGTCGCCGCACAACGCCAATCCGTTTCACCCAGTATCGTTCGTGTTAATTAGACCATTGTTCACATAAGAGAATCGTTAGAATTAAATAATTAATTTGTGGTTTAGTTCTCGGTTAGTAAAATAGGAATTCAATCGAATCTAATCTTTAATTTTGCATACGTGTGTGCAAAAAGCTATTATTGTGTTTATGCCGACTTTAAGGTTACATTTAATATTTGTTTAATATAAGAGAAACGATGCAGTTAAGTAGTATTCGTATGTCGCGACGAGCTTCTACTCATGTGCAAGTCGCCAAACCCGGACCCAAACCGCATTGTCGTAGCTCCGCGCTTGTCGTCGTGCTCGTGCCGCGGACATACCCACATCCGCGTGTGCGCAGCTTGCTGTCGGGATTTAGACGACGTCCGTCTACCCCCTAGACGACGTTCGTTTACCCGTAGACGACGCCTGTCTACCCCGAACCCATTTATCTGCCCTACGTGTTAGTAATATTATTTTGTCGTGGCACACGTCTTAATTAATTAATTGATTATTTACTTATCTTACAATTATTAAAGTAGTAATCTACGTAAACTGATTTATAGTTTTAGTTGCACTGTATAAGTACCTATTAATATACATACTCGAATGTTTTAATTAATACTTGTTTAGTATAAACGTGATATCTATTATTGGTTCTAGTTTATCGTGCATGTGCTGTTTGCGCATCGTTCGCAGACGTCGTTGGCGCGTTGTCACGTGTGTTGTTTCGCGTGTCGCAGTGCTATTTAGCGCGCATCGTCGCGTGCTGTTCGCACACGTTGTCGTGCGCCGTTCGCACGTGTCGTCGCGCGCTGTTCGCACGTGTGGCGCTCGCTGTCGCCTTGTTGTTCGTGTGTATACTTCATTCGTTACTCTCGTGTTTTCGCACGTGTTGTTTCGCATGTCACGCGCTGCCCGCGCGCGATATTAAAGCTGTTCGATTTTAATCACTAAGGTCAATTAGTTAACTATTTGTTTAATCGTCCACTAGTAAAATAGTAAGTTAGTCAAAGCTAAATATTAGTTTTAATTTACATTTGATATGATAATGTCAATTCATGTAATTATAATTATGTCGAACTAATATTCTAATTAAGACTTGTTTAGCTTTCTCGCCTATCGCGCGTGTTGTTCAGCATATGGTGGCGTGCTGGTTCACGCTTCGTTCACGCTCGTTGCGCGTGCTGTTCGTGTATCGTCGGCGTGCTATGTCGCGCGTGCCGCGCGTGGTGCGGTCGTGCTGTTTCACGCGTTACGTATTTCGTCTCGCTCCGCTAATTCGTCCCGCTTAGAGTCGCTGATGTTATTTAAATTATTTATTTAACTAAGAATTGTTGGTGTGGTCAGCTAATTAAAATTGTGCGATAGCTCTAGTTTTATTTTAAATAAATATCGATTAACATAATCAGATCAAACTAAATGTTATGATTAGTACTCGTTTATTTTAGACGCGATAACTTCTTGAACGTAGCTCCGCCTGTCGCGTTTCTTTTTCCTCGCGTGACCGTAGTGACACGCCCTATTTCGTTTTGCATATTTTATTATGTTCTTATTTGAATGGTGTAATGTTCTTATGCATATATATGTTTGTTTGTGCCTGTTTTATTCGCTGTGCGTCACGAATAGATTGCGATCCGTTTCCGAGTTTCAAGGGATCAAAGATCAAGCGTTGGCGACCAAGTGATCCAGTTCTTCGAGTTCCACAAGGTTGAAGACCCTGAGCATCTGTTTAGTGAAGGCAAGTGTCCTCTGACCTATTATGTCCTATTTACTTTATAATTCACTGTCCCGCATACTATGAACAACCTAAGGATTGACTAGCTTTCTATTTACCTGGTCCTTGATTACCTTTTGGGCTAGTATGGTTAGATTCATGCTATTGTTTTACTTTAATCAATGAACATGATGTGAATACTTATGATACGATGTTGTTATTATGATTATGATGTTGGACTGTGATACTTTAGGGGGCTTGAGCAGTTTCTCGAGTGCCTCTCCGTAAGGACCTGTTCGTTGAGAGACCACCTGGGATAACAGTGCAACCATGAGGGTGAAATGGGACGCCCTTAGCTAATTAATTAGAGGAACTAGAGGTGTAGTTGCTTCGCCGTCGTGCTGTCAATGGGGTCCAGGCACAGTGCTTGCTCTGCCGAAGCTGGGTGCCGAGGTTCTTTCGTTTTGCTTTTGTTAGTCACCCTCCCGCGGGGAGGGGTATTGTGTTTATCAAACTGGAGAAACCTAACGGGCGGCTATGACCTCTAGGGAATCTTTGTAAAAGCTACGTAGTGATACCCTGCCGGACCACCTAGGAAGTGATCAATGGGGAGTCATGATCCCCGGGCAAAACGGGAATCACGGCTCATGGGTAAAGTGTGCGACCTCTGCAGAGGGTTAGAAACTGATATATCAGCCGTGCTCACGGTTATGAGCGACCTTGGGATCCTCTTTGATTAGAGATACTTGATCAGAGATGGTTGGTTTACAGGTGGTGACAAGGATGATGGTTATGACTATGGTAATGGTAAGTGGTATTCTTTCCGTTTGGAAAGGGTACTTTGGGTTAATAACTTGGGTTAATGTTAAAACCTGGCTCTCAATGAGTAATAATAACCTGACCAACTAAAAACAACTGCTTGACCTTAACCCCAAATAAAGCTAGTCCACTACAGTCAAACGGGACATTTGCTGAGTACGTTGATGTGTACTCACCCTTGCTTTCACAAAACACCAGGTTGCCTTTGGTGCAATCTATGCTCTGGTAAAAAAGAAGGCGTCGAGGTGAATCTCCAGGAGTTCCAGGACTTCGACGAGTTCGAGGATTAGGCTAGCGACCTCCCCCAGTCAGCTTCCTGTGGTGGGTTGTTTACGTTGGCTACGTTTCAATTCTGTGTACTTTGATTTATATTATGTAAATGGCTCTAGTCTGTAATATTATTACTTACTCTTTATTGTTATTCGAAGCATTGTGCTATGATGAGTCATTTATGTAATCGCTGTGTACGTGAATTTCTGATCCTGGCACGTACATAGTTCACATTCGGTTTACCTTCAAAACCGGGTGTGACAACACGGGAGGTAAATCCGTAGATCAAAAGGTATATCGGTCGATGATAGGATCTTTACTTTACTTATGTGCATCTCGACCAGACATTATGCTTTTCGTATGCATGTGTGCAAGGTTCCAAGCCGACCCTAAGGAAGTTCACCTTAGGGCCGTAAAGAGAATCTTGAGATATTTAGTTCAAACACCTAAGTTTGGTCTTTGGTACCCCAAGGGATCCTCTTTTGATTTACTAGGATATTCCGATGCTGATTGGGCAGGGTGTAAGATTGATAGGAAGAGCACATCAGGGACTTGTTAGTTTCTGGGGAGATCCCTGGTGTCTTGGGCTTCAAAGAAACAAAACTCAGTAGCTCTTTCTACCGCCGAAGCTGAGTACATTGCCGCAGGCCATTGTTGCGTGCAATTGCTTTGGATGAGGCAAACCCTTAGGGACTATGGCTACAAATTTAGCAAAGTCCCTTTCCTATGTGATAATGAGAGTGCTATCCGCATGGCGGATAATCACGTTGAACACAGCCGCACTAAGCACATAGCCATTCGGTATCACTTTTTGAGAGATCACCAACAAAAGGGGGATATCGAGATAGCCTATATAAACACCAAAGATCAATTGGCCGATATATTTACCAAGCCTTTAGATGAGAAAACCTTCACCAAACTTAGGAATGAGCTAAATATTCTTGATTCTAGGAATTTTGATTGATTCTTTGCACACATAGCTCATTTATATACCTTTGATCAAATCTCTTTTATGACTATGACTAATATGTTTTCAAGTGTATTCTCATGCTTAGTCATAGAGTTGAAAAGGAAATGGAGTATTCGGTAAAGAAGGCGCTTCCACTCAACTCCATTGATATTTGCCGATACTCCGCATCGCTCTCCACTTTGGTATAATCTTCACTCATCTCTATTTATTTGACATTGGGGATAAAGTTCAAGGGCTTATATTTCACTCACAAGTATCCGTTTTTGGCGATTCATGCCAAAGGGGGAGAAAGTATGAGCCCAAAGCAAAAGGACTGCACCACCACCGGATTTTCAAAATGAAGTTTTTCAAGTTGATATCTTATTGTGTTCAAAAGGGGGAGAAAGTAGTATCTTCAAAACTTGCAAAACCCTCTTGAACACTAAGAGGAGAATTTTATTTAGCGGGAGTTTTGTTTAAGTCAAAGGAAAAACATTTGAAACAGGGAGAAATTTTCAAAATCTTGAAAATGCTTCTTTCAATCTTATTCATATACCTTTGAATATTTGCAAAATGTTTTGAAAAGAATTTTACAAAGGATTTGCAAAAACAAAACTCGTGGTGCAAATGAGATCCAAAATTTTAAAATAAGAAGAAAAACAATCCATGCATATCTATTGAAATAATTATATTGGTTTCAATTCCAAGCAACCTTTGCACTTACATTATGCAAACTAGTTCAATTCTGCACTTTTATATTTGCTTTCGTTTGTGTTGGCATCAATCACCAAAAAGGGGGAGATTGAAAGGGAAATAGGGTCAAACCTTTTTCTATATGAATTTTGGTGGTTGAATTGTCCAACACAAATTATTGGACTAACTAGTTTGCTCTAGATTATGAGTTCTACAGGTACCAAAGTTTCACAACAAACCAATACAAAGTCAAAAGAAAGGGTTCAAAACAAAGGAGCAAAGTATACCGAAGGCAGCCCTGGTCTGGCGCACCGGACTGTCTGGTGTGCCACCGGACAGTGTCCGGTGCACCAGGAGGATCTACTCTAAACTTGCCAGCTTCGAGCATTTGGGAGGCCGCTCCGCTATAATTCACCGGACTGTCCGGTGTAACACCGGACTGTCCGGTGTGCCAGCGGAGCAACGGTTACTTCGCGCCAACGATTGTCTGCAAGTGAACAGTAAAAGCAAACAACACGTGCCTGCGCGCGCAGAAGTCAGAGCAGGCGCCAGAAGGCGCACTGGACAGTGAACAATGACAGTCCGGTGCACCACCGGACTGTCCGGTGGCCTAGTTGTCAGAAGCTCCAACGGTCGAACCCTAACGGTTGGGTGACGTGGCTGGCGCACCGGACTGTCCGGTGCGCCATACGACAGATAGCCTCCCCAACGGCCACTTTGGTGGTTGGGGCTATAAATACCCCCAACCACCCCACATTCAAGGCATCCAAGTTTCAGCCATTTGCATTCAATACAAGAGCTCTAGACTTCATTCCAAGACACAAACAAGAGATCAAATCCTCCCCCAAGTCTAAAGTTCATTCCAATCAAATAGTGACTAGAGAGAGTGACATTTGTGTTCTTTTGAGTTCTTGCGCTTGGATCGATTTTCTTCTTCTTTCTTTCTTGATCCCAACTCAATTGTAATCAAGGCAAGAGACACCAATCGTGTGGTGGTCCTTGTGGGGACATGGTGTCCCGATTGATTGAGAAGAGAAGCTCACTCGGTCTAAGTGACCGATTGAGAGAGGGAAAGGGTTGAAAGAGACCCGGTCTTTGTGACCGCCTCAACGGGGAGTAGGTTTGCAAGAACCGAACCTCGGTAAAACAAATCACCGCGTCTCACTCTTTATTTGCTTGTGATTTGTTTTCGACCTCTCTTTCGGACTCGATTATATTTCTAACGCTAACCTCGGCTTGTAGTTGTGCTTAAGTTTATAATTTTCAGATTCCGCCTATTCACCCCCTCTCTAGGCGACTTTCACTTACCAAAGAGGATGGCTGAAGCTGAGCATTGCTTTTAAAGTTGGTCAAAATTTTATTAGCAATTACTAAGTATAAGTAAATACCAACCCAAATAAGTAGTAGAATAAAAGTAACAACATCACCTGCGATGCAATGCATATGACAAATCAAATTTAGTTCCATAAATTAATCATGTGAGTGTCCGAGCTGCTCATGACCGTGAGCATGGCTAGTATACCAGTTTTACACTCTGTAGAGGTTGCGCATCTTTACCCACAAGTCATGTTACCCATCTGCCAAGAGACGGCCAATCCCATACACCTCTACCGAGGAGGCGACACAGGGTAACACTACGAGGCCTTTACAAAGTTCCACTAGCTTCTGAGAGCACCTAGAGGGGGGGGGGGTGAATAGGTGATCCTGTAAAAACTTAAACTTAAAGCCACAAAAACTTGATTAAGCGTTAGCACAATAAGACCAAGTGGCTAGAGAGGAGTTCTTGCAAAACACAACAACCACAAGAGGATCAACACAGATAGACACAGTGGTTTATCCCGTGGTTCGGCCAAGTACAAAACTTGCCTACTCCACGTTATGGCATCCCAACGGACGAGGGTTGCAATCAACCCCTCTCAAGCGGTCCAAAGACCCACTTGAATACCACGGTGTTTTGCTTTGTTTACTATATCCTGCTCGCGAGGAATCTCCACAACTTGGAGCCTCTCGCCCTTACACTTTGATGTTCACAAAGAAGCACGGAGTAAGGGAGGGATGAGCAACGCACACAAGACACAAAATCAGAGCGACAACACGCACACAAGTCGCAACAAGAGCTCACAATACAACCCGACGAGTTCACAACTCAAGTAGAGCTCTAGTTGCTCTCACAAAGAATCAAATGCGCGGAATCGAAGTCTTGGTGCTTATGAATGCTTAGAGTATGCTTGGTGTACTCCTCCATGCGCCTAGGGGTCCCTTTTATAGCCCCAAGGCAGCTAGGAGCCATTGAGAGCATTCCAGGAAGGCAATTCTTGCCTTCTGTCGCCTGGCGCACCGGACAGTCCGGTGCAACACCGGACACTGTCCGGTGCAACACCGGACACTGTCCGGTGCGGATCTCTTTCCTTATTTGGCGAAGCCGACCATTGAAGATTCAGAGCCGTTGGCGCACCGGACACTGTCCGGTGCACACCGGACAGTCTGGTGCCCCCTTCTAGCCGTTGGCTCGGCCACGTGTCCTGCGCGGATCACGCGGCCGACCGTTGGCTCACCGGACAGTCCGGTGCACCACCGGACAGTCCGGTGAATTATAGCCGTACGCCGTTAATCATCTCCCGAGAGCGACGAGTTCGCCTGTGAATGGCTCACCGGACAGTCCGGTGCACCACCGGACAGTCCGATGAATTATAGCCGTACACCGCCGTCAAAGTCCCGAGAGCAGCAAGTTTGCCAGAGCTAGCCTGGCGCACCGGACACTGTCCGGTGCACCACCGAACAGTCCGGTGCACCCAGACTGAGCAGACTTTGGCTGAGCAAGCCAAGTCATCTCCAAATTGATTTCCCCTGTTTCCAGCACTTAGACACAATACATTAGTTCTCAAAACAATGTACTAAGTCTAGAAACATACCTTTAGACTTGATTTGCACTTTGACCATCAATTGACATAAATTTATACTTAAGCACTTGTGTTGGTACTCAATCACCAAAATACTTAGAAATGGCCCAAGGGCACATTTCCCTTTCAATCTCCCCCTTTTTGGTGATTTATGCCAACACAACAAAAAACAACTAAAAGAAGTGTAACATCAATACAATGAGAACTCAAAATTGTTTTGATTCAAAATTGGCATATATGGATCATTCTTTGCCACCACTTGGTTTTGTTTTTGCAAATCAACCTCAATCTCCTATCTCTAATTCAAACACAATTGTAGAGACATAAAGAGAGTTGTTCCAAGAGAAATTGACCAAAGATTTCAAAAACTCCCCCTTTTCCCATAATCAACCATTCTCCCCACAAGAGGCCAACTTTTGACAAGAGAGACAATAAGAGAGTTTTGACAAACCAAAAGCTCTATTCTACTATTTTCAAAATTTCTCAAGTGGTAGCTGATCCATTTATTGCTTTGGCCTTATTTTCTCCCCCTTTGGCATCAAGCACCAAAACGGGATCAATTTTGGCCCCGGAACCCCATTGCCTCACCAAAATCTTCAAATAAGAGTACCAAGGCAATAAGAGTACATGAGATGAACTTGGAATAAGTTACCCTCTCATCGGAGTGCAGTGGAAGTCTTTCATGGTCCAAGTCCACCTTTTCCCTTCCAAACCTCCTTTGAGACTAAATCAAGCAAACTCAAGCACATGGTTAGTCTCAAAGGGTCAAGTTGTAGCACATCTCCCCCTAAATATGTGCATCACTTGCAAAAGGACTTGTGAGGTCCAGGGAGTGTTTGTACAACTTGAGCACCACAAGTAAACAACAAAATGCATAAGGAACATGATCAAGGCATAAACACATGTATGCTATAAATCAATCCAAGTTCCGCGAATCTAAGACATTTAGCTCACTATGCAGCCTGCAAAAGGTCTTCTCATCTAGAGGCTTGGTAAAGATATCGGCTAGCTGGTTCTCGGTGCTAATATAAAACACTTCGATATCTCCCTTTTGCTGGTGGTCTCTCAAAAAGTGATGTCGGATGTCAATGTGCTTTGTGCGGCTGTGCTCAACAGGATTATCCGCTATGCGGATAGCACTCTCATTATCACATAGGAGTGGGACTTTGCTCAGATTGTAGCCAAAGTCCCGGAGGGTTTGCCTCATCCAAAGTAGTTGCGCGCAACACTGTCCTGCGGCAACATACTCGGCCTCAGCGGTGGATAGGGCAAAGGAGGTTTGTTTCTTAGAACTCCATGACACCAGGGACCTTCCTAAGAATTGGCACATCCCTGATGTACTCTTCCTATCGACCTTACATCCAGCATAGTCGGAGTCTGAATATCCAATTAAGTCAAAGGTAGACCCCTTTGGATACCAGATCCCGAAGCAAGGCGTAGCGACTAAATATCTAAGGATTCGCTTCACAGCCACTAAGTGACACTCCCTTGGATCGGATTGAAATCTAGCACACATGCATACACTAAGCATAATATCCGGTCTACTAGCGCATAAATAAAGCAAAGAACCTATCATAGACCGGTATGCTTTTTGATCAACGGACTTACCTCCTTTGTTGAGGTCGACGTGTCCGTCAGTTCCCATCGGAGTCTTTGCGGGCTTGGCGTCCTTCATCCCAAACCGCTTTAGCAAGTCTTGCGTGTACTTCGTTTGGGAGATGAAGGTGCCGTCCTTGAGTTGCTTCACTTGGAACCCAAGGAAGTAGTTCAACTCGCCCATCATCGACATCTCGAATTTCTGCGTCATCACCCTACTAAACTCTTCACAAGACTTTTGATTAGTAGAACCAAATATTATGTCATCGACATAAATTTGGCACACAAAATGATCACCATCGCAAGTCTTAGTGAAAAGAGTTGGATCAGCTTTCCCAATCTTGAAAGCATTAGCAATTAAAAAGTCTCTAAGGCATTCATACCATGCTCTTGGGGCTTGCTTAAGTCCATAGAGCGCCTTAGAGAGCTTACATACGTGGTCGGGGTACCGTTCATCCTCGAAGCCAGGGGGTTGCTCCACGTACACCTCCTCCTTGATTGGCCCGTTGAGGAAAGCGCTCTTCACATCCATTTGGAACAACCTGAAAGAATGGTGAGCGGCATATGCTAGCAAAATACAAATGGACTCTAGCCTAGCCACAGGAGCAAAAGTCTCCTCAAAGTCCAAACCTGCGACTTGGGCATAACCTTTTGCCACAAGTCAAGCCTTGTTCCTTGTCACCACCCCGTGCTCGTCCTGTTTGTTGCGGAACACCCACTTGGTTCCCACAACATTTTTCTTGGGACGCGGCACCAGTGTCCAAACTTCATTACGCTTGAAGTTATTGAGCTCTTCCTGCATGGCCAACACCCAGTCCGGATCTAGCAAGGCCTCTTCTACCCTGAAAGGCTCAATAGAAGAGACAAAGGAGTAATGCTCACAAAAATTAACTAATCTTGAACGAGTAGTTACTCCCTTGCTAATGTCACCCAAAATTTGGTCGACGGGATGATTCCTTTGAATCGTCGCACGAACTTGGGTTGGAGGTGCCGGTTGTGCCTCTTCCTCCATCACATGATCGTCTTGTGCTCCCCCTTGATCACACGTCTCTTCTTGATGAACCTGTTCATCGTCTTGAGTTGGGGGATGCACCATTGTTGAGGAAGAAGGTTGATCTTGCTCCTTTTGTTCCTGTGGCCGCACATCTCCAATCGCCATGGTGCGTATTGCGGCCGTTGGAACGTCTTCTTCATCTACATCATCAAGATCAACAACTTGCTCTCTTGGAGAGTCATTAGTCTCATCAAATACAACGTCGCTAGAGACTTCAACCAAACCCGATAATTTGTTGAAGACTCTATACGCCTTTGTATTTGAGTCATAACCTAACAAAAACCCTTCTACAGCTTTGGGAGCAAACTTAGAATTTCTACCTTTCTTCACTAGAATATAGCATTTGCTCCCAAATACACAAAAGTAAGACACATTGGGTTTGTTACCGGTTAGAAGCTCATACGAAGTCTTCTGGAGAAGGTGGTGAAGGTAGACCCGGTTGATGGCGTGGCAAGCCGTGTTCACGGCTTCTGACCAAAACCGCTCGGGGGTCTTGAACTCTCCAAGCATCGTCCTCGCCATGTTTATGAGCGTCCTATTCTTCCTCTCTACCACACCATTTTGTTGTGGTGTGTAGGGAGCGGAGAACTCGTGCTTGATCCCTTCCTTTTCAAGGTACTCCTCCACTTGAAGATTCTTGAACTCGGACCCGTTGTCGCTTCTTATCTTCTTCACCTTGAGCTCAAACTCATTTTGAGCTCTCCTTAGGAAGCGCTTAAGAGTCCCTTGGGTTTCAGATTTATCCTGCAAAAAGAATACCCAAGTGAAGCGGGAAAAATCATCAACTATAACAAGACCATACTTACTTCCTCCTATGCTTAGATAGGCGACGGGTCCGAAGAGGTCCATATGAAGCAACTCCAAAGGTCTTGATGTGGTCATCACATTTTTGGTATGATGAGAGCTTCCCACCTGTTTACTTGCTTGACAAGCTACACAAGGTCTATCTTTTTCGAAGGTTACATTAGTTAGACCTATCACGTGTTCTCCCTTTAGAAGCTTGTGAAGGTTCTTCATCCCCACATGAGCTAAACGGCGATGCCACAGCCAGCCCATGCTAGTCTTAGCAATTAAGCATGCATCTAGACCGGTCTCCTCTTTTGCAAAATCAACTAAATAGAGTTTGCCGTCTAATACACCCTTAAAAGCTAGTGAACCATCACTCCTTCTAAAGACAGACACATCTACATTTGTGAATAAACAATTATATCCCATATTACAGAGTTGACTCACAGACAACAAGTTATATCCAAGCGACTCAACTAAGAACACATTAGAAATAGAGTGCTCGGATGAAATAGCAATTTTTCCTAACCCTTTCACCTTGCCTTGGTTCCCATCACCAAATATTATTGAATCTTGGGGATCCTTGTTCTTGACGTAGGAGGTGAACATCTTCTTCTCCCCCGTCATGTGGTTTGTGCATCCGCTGTCGATAATCCAGCTTGTACCCCCGGATGCATAAACCTGCAAGGCAAATTTAGGCTTGGGTTTTAGGTACCCAACTCTTGTTGGGTCCTACAAGGTTAGTCACAATGGTCTTAGGGACCCAAATGCAAGTTTTGTCTCCCTTGCATCTTGCCCCTAACTTCCTAGCAATCACCTTCTTATCCTTTCTACTAATAGCAAAGGAAGCATTGCAAGCATGATAAATTGTAGAAGGTTCATTAATCTTCCTAGGAACATGAGCAACATCTCTCCTAGGCATATGATGAATGACATTTCTCCTAGGCATATCTCTACCATGCATATAGGAGGAACTTGAAGCAAACATTGCATTTGAATCATAAGCATTACAACTCCTATAAGCATTTCTAGAATGTCTCCTATCATGGTACATGAAAGCATGGTTCTTTTTAGCACTACTAGCCATAGGGGCCTTCCCTTTCTCCTTGGCGGAGA
This sequence comes from Zea luxurians, assembly GCA_029449295.1. NCBI lineage: Eukaryota > Viridiplantae > Streptophyta > Magnoliopsida > Poales > Poaceae > Zea > Zea luxurians. The sequence goes on along the minus strand of JAOPSE010000006.1, from coordinate 113,444,725 downwards.
TGGAAGCCTTATGGCTTGTTAAGTTCTTGACTTCCCTCTTGAAGCCAAGACCATCCTTAATTGAGGGGTGTCTACCAATCGTGTAGGCATCCCTTGCAAATTTTATTTTATCAAATTCACTCTTGCTAGTCTTAAGTTGGGCATTAAGACTAGCCACTTCATCATTCAATTTAGAAATTGAAACTAGGTGTTCACTACAAGCATCAACATCAAAATCTTTACACCTATTGCAAATTGTAACATGTTCTACACAAGATGTTGATTTATTTGCTATTTCTAACTTAGCATTTAAATCATCATTAACACTTTTTAAACTAGAAATTGAGTCATGGCATGCAGACAATTCACAAGAAAGCATTTCATTCCTTTTAATTTCTAAAGCAAGAGAATTTTGCGCCTCTACAAATTTATCATGTTCTTCATACAAAAGATCCTCTTGTTTTTCTAACAACCTATTCTTATCATTCAAGGCATCAATTAATTCATTAATTTTATCAACCTTGGTTCTATCTAGGCCCTTGAATAAACATGAATAATCTATTTCATCATCATCACTAGACTCATCCTCACTTGAAGAAGCATAAGTAGTATTCCGAGTACATACCTTCTTCTCCTTCGCCATGAGGCATGTGTGAAGCTCGTTGGTGAAGAGGGCCGATTTGTTGAAGGCGGTGGCGGCGAGTCCTTCGTTGTCGGAGTCGGACGACGAACAATTCGAGTCCCACTCCTTGCCAAGGTGTGCCTCGCCCTTAGCCTTCTTGTAAGCTTTCTTCTTTTCCCTCTTGTTCCCTTGTTCCTGGTCACTATCATTATCGGGACAATTAGCGATAAAATGACCAATCTTACCACATTTAAAGCATGAGCGCTTCCCCTTCGTCTTGGTCTTGTTAGGATGCCCCTTGCGACCCTTTAGCGCCGTCTTGAAGCGCTTGATGATGAGGGCCATCTCTTCATCATTAAGCCCGGCCGCCTCAACCTGCGCCACCTTGTGAGGTAGCGCCTCCTTGCTCCTCGTTGCCTTGAGAGCAATAGTTTGAGGCTCTTGGATTGGGCCATTCAATGCATCGTCGACGTATCTTGCCTCCTTGATCATCATCCGCCCGCTTACAAACTTTCCAAGGATCTCCTCGGGCGTCATCTTTGTGTACCTAGGATTCTCACGAATATTGTTCACAAGATGTGGATCAAGGACGGTAAAGAACCTTAGCATTAGGCGGACGACGTCATGGTCCGTCCATCGCGTGCTTCCATAGCTCCTTATTTTGTTGACGAGGGTCTTGAGCCGGTTGTATGTTTGGGTTGGCTCCTCGCCCCTGATCATCGCGAATCTCCCAAGTTCGCCCTCCACCAATTCCATCTTGGTGAGCATGGTGGCGTCGTTCCCCTCATGTGAGATCTTGAGGGTGTCCCAGATCTGCTTGGCGTTATCCAAGCCGCTCACCTTATGGTATTCGTCCCTGCACAAAGAAGCTAGAAGAACAGTAGTAGCTTGTGCATTTTTGTGAATTTGTTCATTAATGAACATGAGACTATCAGTGCTATCAAATTTCATTCCACTCTCGACTATCTCCCATATGCTTGGATGGAGAGAGAACAAGTGACTATGCATTTTGTGACTCCAAAATCCATAGTCCTCCCCATCAAAGTGTGGAGGTTTGCCAAGAGGGATGGAAAGCAAATGTGCATTTGAACTATGCGGAATACGAGAATAATCGAAAGAGAAGTTTGAGTTAACCGTCTTCTTTTTCTCATAGTCGTTGTCATCGTCCTTTTGGGAAGAGGAAGATTCGTTGCTGTCGTCATAGTAGACGATCTCCTTGATGCGCCTTGTCTTCTTCTTCCCATCTTTTCGTTTGTGGCCCGAGCCCGAGTCGGTAGGCTTGTCATCTTTCGGCTCGTTGACGAAAGACTCCTTCTCCTTATCATTGATCACAATCCCCTTGCCCTTAGGATCCATCTCTTCGGGCGATTAGTCCCTTCGTGAAGAGAACGACTCTGATACCAATTGAGAGCACCTAGAGGGGGGGGTGAATAGGTGATCCTGTAAAAACTTAAACTTAAAGCCACAAAAACTTGATTAAGCGTTAGCACAATAAGGCCAAGTGGCTAGAGAGGAGTTCTTGCAAAACACAACAACCACAAGAGGATCAACACAGATAGACACAGTGGTTTATCCCGTGGTTCGGCCAAGTACAAAACTTGCCTACTCCACGTTGTGGCGTCCCAACGGACGAGGGTTGCAATCAACCCCTCTCAAGCGGTCCAAAGACCCACTTGAATACCATGATGTTTTGCTTTGTTTACTATATCCCGCTCGCGAGGAATCTCCACAACTTGGAGCCTCTCGCCCTTACACTTTGATGTTCACAAAGAAGCACGGAGTAAGGGAGGGATGAGCAACACACACAAGACAAAAATCAGAGCGACAACACGCACACAAGTCGCAACAAGAGCTCACAACACAACCCGACGAGTTCTAACTCAAATAGAGCTCTAGTTGCTCTCACAAAGAATCAAATGCGCGAAATCGAAGTCTTGGTGCTTATGAATGCTTAGAGTATGCTTGGTGTACTCCTCCATGCGCCTAGGGGTCCCTTTTATAGCCCCAAGGCAGCTAGGAGCCGTTGAGAGCATTCCAGGAAGGCAATTCTTGCCTTCTGTCGCCTGGCGCACCGGACAGTCCGGTGCACCACCGGACACTGTCCGGTGCGGATCTCTTTCCTTATTTGGCGAAGCCGACCGTTGAAGATTCAGAGTTGTTGGCGCACCGGACAGTCCGGTGCCCCCTTCTAGCCGTTGGCTCGGCCACGTGTCCTGCGCGGATCACGCGGCCGACCGTTGGCTCACCGGACAGTCCGGTGCACCACCGGACAGTCCGGTGAATTATAGCCGTACGCCGTTAATCATCTCCCGAGAGCGACGAGTTCGCTTGTGAATGGCTCACCGGACAGTCCGGTGCACCACCGGACAGTCCGGTGAATTATAGCCGTACACCGTCGTCGAAGTCCTGAGAGCAGCAAGTTCGTCAGAGCCAGCCTGGCGCACCGGACACTGTCCGGTGCACCACCGGACACTGTCCGGTGCACCCAGACTGAGCAGACTTTGGCTGAGCAAGCCAAGTCATCTCCAAATTGATTTCCCCTGTTTCCAGCACTTAGACACAATACATTAGTTCTCAAAACAATGTACTAAGTCTAGAAACATACCTTTAGACTTGATTTGCACTTTGACCATCAATTTACATAGATTTATACTTAAGCACTTGTGTTGGCACTCAATCACCAAAATACTTAGAAATGGCCCAAGGGCACATTTCCCTTTCAGCTTCAGAAAACCCGCTACAGTTTATAGGAAGCTCCAATGCAGGAATCCCTCGTCTGACCGCCATCGCAGCAAAAACAACCCGAGGACCTCCCTACACTGACCACTCCCCTACTGCCCTTGCCCCTTTCGGGTAAGGTAGTCCTCCACTAGCTTTCCTAGTTAGTCAGCCAAGGGCGTCCCATTAAACCCTTATGGTAGCACTGTTTTCCCAAGTGGTTCTCCATGTTCTGATTAACATAATGATCTTAACATAAACAATAAATAACAACTGATAATAAAGGTATAATCATGAATAAAATGTATCTCCATACCCAGAACCACATAAAAGCAATAGCAGGTACTACCCAAAAATTTAGTAGTAAAACCAGTGGTGAAACAAGGTATAAAGATAGTCAAATCTAGGGTAACCTATTGGGTCCCATCAAAATTAACCTATGCAGATCATTATGATTAATCAGAACATGATTGGATAAAGAGAAGTGATCAAGGGCACAACTTGCCTAGGACTTGAGATTCCAGGTACCACTTGCTCTTTGGTGACTCGTAACCTCGCGCTAGTCGTAGCAATACAAACAAACATGGTATAGGCAAAATTAACATCACACCAAACATAAGAACAAAATACATATTAATAATCTACATATTAAAATAAGATCATAGGAATAGGAATCATTAATTTTGGAGTTATGGATTTTAAGTTATGAATTTCCAAAAGTTCTAGGTGCTAGGTACAAGATTAATTAGGAGATTAATTTTAATATGGTTTTCATGTCAAATCATAGTCACTAGTTGATAAACAATAATATTACAAAATTATAGGAACTGGAATGGATCAATTTGGACTTAATATGAATTTTCTATGAATTATACAAATTTCTAATATTATTTTCATACTAAAAATCAATTTCTATATTATTTTATCTCATTTTATTTACTATATGAGCTGTTGCCACAATTCCAGAGTTCCCTATGGTCGAATCTACAAAGTCCAGGGCCTAAGTGGAATTACTTTTACATAGCAATGGGTCGCGGGTTGTTTTCTAATTTCCAGGAGGGCTCTTTAGCAAAAAGGCAACGACAAAGAGGTATGAACAGATTTTAGCCGTTGGATCCTAGTTCAAGCGCTCAGATTAGATCCGAGCCCTATGAACCGGTACACAAATCTGGCCATTGAATCAAGATCCTACGGCCCAAAATCTCTCCCCGCATTAAACAGTTCCAACCCTTGGATTTCCAATCCACGGCCGATAACAAACCTCTTACCTCAATTCTTCATCGCGCATCCAATGGTCCTCCTTCATCTTCCTCACGCGGGGTAGACAAAGTTGTGGTCGCTCCCCGCCTGCGGCAGTGTCTGCCGACCAGGGGCCTTGTCCGCCTGATGATCCCCACCCTCACGTGCTCCTGTTGTTGACGAAGGCTCAGGCAGGGTGGCAGCGCAAGATCTTCAGGCACCGGAGAAGGGTTCCGCAGAGCACGACGGCGCGACCAGATCCCATGGCGGTGTTCTGTTGAGATATTTCGGCGAGCACATGAGCTACATCCCCGCAACAGACTCCGAGCATGGAGGAGCCCAGGTACTCAGGTCCCACGCGCGCAGTGACTCAAGGAATTCTAGCGTGGACATGACTAACTGGCGTGCGGGTCCCACAGTGTCAGCCACAGCCCATGGCTGGCTGAGCGACCGCGCCCGGCGCGTGAGGTCGTGGGAGGAGACCGACCACACCCAGCCGACCACCAGGGACACTGCGGCAACCTTGCGCAGCATCATGGCACGGTCTAGATGCCACCGGGACATGGCCGGAGCACTTCTGCGCTACGCTGAGCCAGGTTGCACGGAACTCCCCAGGCACCATGGTCGCTGCGTGCCTTCTCTCTCTCCCCAAGGCATCGGTGGCCGCTGGAGCATCAGCCAAAGACTGTGACCAGCGCGGCCCCCAACATCCCCGCCTTCTTCCTTTACTTCCTCGTCAGCGCGGGATCTTGGAGCGCCATCCGCCCCGCAGATTCCCTGACGACGGACATGCGAGAGCTTTCCCCTCTCCTCTGTCTCTTCACGCGGCGGCTTCAGTTCCTGCTACCCGGCATGAGAAGATAGCCTAACTTCCATTGGATGGTCAAGGGTGTTCGCGGGGGTTCCTATTTATACCATGATTGTGCCTAGAGTCCGAGCGAGGGACGATAGGCGAGGTCTCTGGTGAGCTGTTATGGTAGCTTTGGTCTGTTACCGAGAAGCAAGGAGAAGATGACGAGGTGGTCCCACAAATCAGTCTATGCATGCGATCATGCGTTGGTGGAACGACATCCTCCGCGTGCGCGAGACGAGTCTCCAAGAGCTGACGATTTGGGCCCAGATGACATAGACAAGGGACACAATGAAATGGTGGCTGAGCGGGATTGGGCTGCACGGCCAAGATGTGAGGCGAAGTGGGCCAAATTGGTGACTGTCAGCCCAATGGTGCACAGTTTCGTTTGATTTCTTTTTTCCTTTCTCCACTATTTCCTTCCCTTTTGATTTAAAAATTTGAATTTCAATTCAAATGTTGTTGTGCATTTGTTTTTACCAATTAAACATGTTCTTTGAACATACCAGTATTAATTTTATTTATAAAACTTATTTTGTATCTTTATAATATCTCTTTTCTTTATTATTTTCCCTTTCTCACTTATAAATTAAGTCTTAATTCTAATTTTGAACTTTAATGATTCTCATTGATGTGATCACTATTTTTGGTAAATGCACACACAGACAACTCCAGCATGATGCATGATATATTTTTTTATGTTATTAGCTAATTACTCACCTAAAATGAGGTTATTCACATGCTATATTAAATAGAGGCAAACATATAAGTGATTCAACTCCATCTTCATTATTAACATTTTTGGGCATTACACCTAATAACATGTAAACATAGCTTGAGCCTTGCGAAGAGACCACACAAATTGCCCCATCTGGTTTGCGTCCTCAGGCCTCAACGGACCAAAGGCATCTAACCAACAAGAGAGGAGGGGCAAGGAGCAGAGGAAGCTCGTCGTTGCTTGAGGAAGAAGAGTAAGGGCACCTACAATGATATAGACGACTGTCGTCTCTAAGTGCATTGAAGGTCGCACACAGACAGTAAAAAGACGGCTCATACAATGCTATGTCTGTAAGACTGTCCATGTACTATTTAATTCATAAAAAGCCTTTATTGATCTATATTGATCAAGTACACATTGGATACTTGTAGCTATTTTGATGCATGTTTAAGAGCCACCACGGATGGAGCAGCTGCCATGGCGGCCACCTTCTGCTTCAATCCCAAAGCTGTGCCTAGCCGCTGGCGGCCCTCCGCTGTGCCTGAAAGTTCCCTTTGACTCGGGGAACAGGATCTGGATGTTGCCTAGAGGGGGGGTGAATAGGCGAATAAAACTTATCACTTTGAAACTTAAATTCTTACTCTACTCGAAGACTTAGTACGCAGTGGAGTGAGAAGACCCTTCGAGTAGGTTGCAGCGGAATAGAAGATCCTGTCTCAAAATGTCCTGCACTTCAAATAAAGCTTATACCACAGATAAGTATTGAAGTGCAGATATAAAGGCGAGTAAGACAGAGAGTCAGGATACAATACAGAACAGAGCACACAGACGCAAGGATTTATCCCGAGGATCGGCCAAGCCTGAAACGCTTGCCTAGTCCTCGTTGGAGTTAGCCACACCTGGGCTTGGAGTCTGTTTCAACTCCTTCCTCCGTTTGCTCAGATCTGTCAGTATGACAGATAGAGCCTTTCACTATGTTGAGTTGGGTTATGTAACGCCCTGAATTTGGGGGTAGAATTTTTTTTCTTCTTTTCTCTCACCAAATTCAGGCGTTACCCTTTTCTTTTCCTTTTTCCCCTTGCTAAACCTTGATCTTTTCCAAAGTCATAGCGGGTTTTGGCTTTAGACCTCATGTAAAGCAAAACCTCAAAATACTTTATTTTGTGTGATGCACCATGCCGAACCATGCATACCTCTTGATTGTTTAAAAATGTGAATGGATTCATCTAGAGGAAAATAGATTTTAGAAAAAGAAAAGCCTTTTCTTTTCTCTCTCCCCTCCCTCTCCCTCTCTCTCTCCCTCACCCTCTCCCTAACCCTAGCGCCGCCGCCGCCGCCGCTCCCTTCCCCGTGCCCCGTCGCGCCGCCCTCCTCCGCCGTGGTGAGACTCCCCCCTCCTCCCTTCTCCTTTCCCCCTCTCCCTCCTCCTTCCCCGCGTCCAGCTCGGCCGCCCGGCCCCTGCTCGGCCGCCCGCGCTGCCCCTCCCCCGCGCTTGGCCTTGGCCGCCCGGCCCCGGCTCGGCCGCCTCCCGCGCCCGCCCCAGCGTTCCCCGCCCCGGCCCGGCCGTCCCCGCCCGGCCTCGGCCGCCCACGCCCTGGCCCCGGCCCAACCGCCCCGCGACCGGCCTCGGCCGCCCCCGCCCCGGCTCGGCCGCCCCCCACCCCGGCTCGGCCGCCCCCCAGCTCAACCGACCGCCCCGTGCCCCGGCTCGGCCGACCCCGGCCCGACCGCCCCCGTGCCCCAGCTCGGCCGCCCCCGCTCTCGGCCTCGGCCGTGCCCCCGCCCTGCCCGTGCTTCGCCCCGCCCGTGCGCCATGCTTGCCCGCTCGCCCCGCCGTGCCTTGCTCGCGTCGCGTCGGCCCTCGGCGTGGCCTCGAGCTCGGTCCAGCGTGCCTTCGGCACGCGGCCTCGAGCTCGGCCAGCGCACGGCCCCGACGCGTGCGCGACTTGTTCGCGGCACGTTAAGTGTAGCTTTGCGCGTGTTCGCGCAGCGTTCTGGCGTAGCTCGTCGTGCTCGCGACACGATCGTCTACCCCCTAGCCCGTCTACCCCCCCCCCCCCCCCCCCCCGTATCCTATATGCGCTAATCACGTTGTTTATATTAATAAGATAGGAGTCTCAATTTGGAAATTGGTTACGTTAGTTAAATTGTATAGCTAATCGTCTATCTTATTCAATGTTAATCTACTAAAAATGGTCACGTTTACACTAGTGCATGTAGCTAATTCTTATCATTGAAGCTAAGTAGACCTAGAGCACGTGACGTCTAGTTACTCGTTTACCCGTAGTGCACCTCGAGCATAAGCCTTAACCTCTGCGAGACCTTCCCTCGTTTCTTTCTAACCAAGGTAAATCCATTATCGTACGTGATATTCTATGCATATTTACTTTATTTGTTCTCTTGTATGGTATACTATTTGTTTCCTAATTTCAATGGGTGGATGTATGTATGTTTGCAACTGCATAGAGAACGATCCGGTTGAAGAGCCCAAGGAACTCACAGGAGAAGCCCCTGAGCAGCAGTCGGTTGGTGGAGGCAAGTGTCCTTTGACCTATCTCTGTCCTAATCATTCTTTAATTCACCTCCCGCATTACACATTTATACTTAAGGATTGACTAGCTTTTGTTATCCATGTCCTTGTTTACCTATTTGGGTCGGATTATTATTGTTTAGCTTTATGCTATTGCTCAACTCTAATCAATGAACATGATGAGATTATATATGATACGCTGTTTTCCCTTCTCTTATTATGATGTTGTACTTGTGGCCTTTAAGGGGGCTCGAGCGGTTTCTCGAGTGCCTCTCCGTAAGGACCTGTTCTATGGATGACCACCCGGGAAAACAGTGCAACCATGAGGGTGGAGTGGGACGCCCTTAGCTGAATAATTAGAGGAACCGGGGTGTAGTTCGCTTAGTCGTTGTGCCGTCAATGGGGCTCGGTGTATGCGGCTTGCTCTGCCAAGGTTGATTTGTCCCTTGGGGAGGAGTGCGGTACATTTAGGAAACCTAACGGGCAGCTACAGCCCCGGGGAATCTTTGTAAAGGCTACGTAGTGATGTCCTGCTAGGTCACCTTGGTAGTGATCAATGGAGAGTCATGATCTCCGGGCAGAAAGGGAATCACGGCTTGTGGGTAAAGTGCACAACCTCTGCAGAGTGTTTGAAAACTGATATATCAGCCGTGCTCGCGGTTATGAGCGGCCAAGGGAGCTCCAATGATTAGTGGTACTTGATCAGAGACATTTTGGTTTACAGGTGGCAATGAGACTGATGGTTTTTGGTTATGTCTATGGTGCTGGTAAGTGGTATTCTTTCCGTTTGGAAAGGGTACATCGGGCTAATAACTTGGGTTAATGTTAAAACCTGGCTTTCTACTAGTAAATAATAACCTGACCAACTAAAAGCAACTGCTTGACTTACCCCCACATAAAGCTAGTCCACTATAGCCAAACAGGATACTTGCTGAGTATGTTGATGTGTACTCACTCTTGCTCTACACACCAAACCCCCCCCCAGGTTGTCAGTATTGCAACCACTGCTCAGGCGAAGATGAAGCTGTGGAAGGAGACTTCCAGGAGTTCTAAGACTACGACGAGTTCTAGGCGTGGGTTAGCGGCAACCCCCAGTCGGCTGCCTGTGAAGGCCGCGGTTATCTACGTTTCGTTTTCGCACTTTGATTTATTGTAAGGACCATATGGACGTCTCAGACGTATGATGTAATCGACTATTTCCCCTTCTAATACTATTTTGAGCATTGTGTGATGATGTCCATGTTATGTAACTGCTGTGTACGTGAATAACTGATCCTGGCACGTACATGGTTCGCATTCGGTTTGCCTTCTAAAACCGGGTGTGACATAAGTGGTATCAAAGCCGTGCTGACTGTAGGACCGCTAACCAAGAGTAGATTGGTCGTTCTAAGGATTATAGACCTGTGTCCCTGCCTTGACTTTGGTACCCCTTCAAAAGATGGTCATACCGACCAAACCTATGTTCTACTATATAATATACCTTGCTGAAAATTGTGTTTTATTCTAATCCTTCATTTACTTATGGTTCATTATTTGCTGGTCATATTAATTCTGTTCTCACTCTTTTGCTTGCGGTGTCTTTTGTAGATGGCTCGACTTAGACACACTGCACGAAAGTCCGTCATCCCCTTCTTACCCTCCCGCCTTGCTGAGCGTCCGCTTCGCCGTCCCGTGGCCGGACAGTCCAGCCACTTGGAGAGACTGCACCACCGCCTGCATGAGCAGGAACGTCGACGACAGGAGCAGCAGGGCTCTTCTTTCTCGCTCCAGCAGGAGATAGAGTCCGTGAGGAGCTGCTCCCCTGTGCTTCCCCTGGAGGCGCCCCCTGCACCACCACTGGGCGCCCCAGCTTCTGGAGTAGCTGCTGGAGGAGACCCAGACGACAGAGGTGGCACTACCGGAATCAACCGCTTCGCCGAGTGCCTGAAGCACTCGGCGAAGCGTTGAAAACACTCGGCAAAAGCTTTGCCGAGTGTTACACTCGGCAAAGAAGGCTCGGTGAACAGTGCATCGGCAAAGCCTTCTTTGCCGAGAGCTTTTTATCGGGCACTCGGCAAAGATCTTTGCCGAGTGCCAGAGAGCACTCGGCAAAGAAAAGCAGCCGTTACGGCGTCGAGTGACGGAGACGGCGGCTTTGCCGAGTGTCCCACCTGACACTCGGCAAAGAAGTTAGTTTTGCCGAGTGCCTTCCGTGCAGCACTCGGCAAAGAATCCATCTTTGCCGAGTGCCACATGGGACACTCGGCAAAGAACCCGCCAGGGAGGGTCCCCATGTCAGGTTCTTTGCCGAGTGTCCCATGTGGCACTCGGCAAAGGCGACCTCTTTGCCGAGTGCCAGGGACGCAACACTCGGCAAAGAACCTAAGCCGGTGCCTAGGTCTGTGCTCTTTGCCGAGTGTTATGACCTTGACACTCGGCAAAGAGCCTCTTTGCCGAGTGTTACACTCGGCAAAGTGACCAGTATATACCTTTTTTATTTGTTTTTTGTATTCCATCCACACAAACAGAAGATATCACATATATATCACATATATACATCACACATATCATCACAGACATAAATAGCCAACACAAACATAAAACCGTCACCACAAACATAAATATCCATCACAAACATAAGTGTTCAACATAAGTATCAAACACAAACATAAGTCTCTAACGTCGCAAGCTCTCACATAAGTATCAAACACAGACATAAGTATTATACACAAGTACAGAAGTCTAAAGCAATGAAAACACAACACTCATGGAGGTGGGCGGCTTGACCGGGGCTGCGTTGGGCTGAACCCTTCCGGAGGATTGTTGGATGCCTCCCCAGATTGGCCCTGCACAGAGAAGAGATTGCATGTGTTATACCAGATGCATTACAAACATCTAACTACAATTTTGATACTCACAGGAGTGTGGAAGAGAGCAGGGTCAACTGGAGGGAACAATGGAGGTGGCGGAGCGATGCCCTGTGCGGCGCCAAGGCTCTGCATGTACTGGAACATCTCCGCCATCCTCTATTGATCTGCCCGGCGGGCCTCCCGCTCCGCCTCCCGCTCCGCCATGATCCTCGCCTCCATCTCGTGACGTTCCCTCCTCTCTTCTTCTAGTTGGGTCTGTAATATTACAAGCCAACGTTATAGTAACTCAAAGAGTAGGTATATAACTCAAGGAAGGACGAGTTACACTAACCTCGAGTTGCTGTATGCGATGCTGTGAGCTGTCGTGCCGAGGTCGTATGACTGGACTCGAGCCCGTGCTCCTTGCTCTCACCTGAGACAGAGTGGGAGTGGAGGACGAGTCGATTGCCCCGTCGGCAATCCAGTACCGCCCATGTCTCTTGCCTCCTCCGACCCTCATGAGCACATCGGTGTCGATCGGCTCGGTGCTCGGATCATAGTCTGGGCCATGGACCTCCTGCGCCATGGCGGTGTAGTCATGGAGGCGGCTGTAGACGGCGGGGTTGGTGTAGGCCTCGGGCCCGTCATCCGGGTTGTAGGTGACGTCGGACGTCGCCTTACCCTTATGGGCCATAGCATAGGCCGAGAAGGTGGAGCAAGGCCTTCCACCATGTGACGCCGACTGCAACGAAAACCAACGAGATAGTTAGAAATAATATCTAACTTAGTGCTATATATCTAAATAAAATAGGTGGCGTACCCATGCTTCGGCATATTGGCCCAGGCTCCGGCTGCCTTGGTGGTGGGAGGGGCCTTGCATCATCAAACGCCGTTCCCGGCTAGCTGTGTGCGCCTCGTCCCACTCAGCTGAACACCACCTATCCACCATCTGCTCCCAGCACAGAGGATGTGCGGCGCACCAATGTGGAATCATCTGCAAAGTAAACACGTAAAGTGCATATCAGAAGATAAAATAAAATTCATGTATCGAGTACTGGTACCAAACATGCATGACTTTACCTGCAGGTACTGCTCCCTGGTCAACGACATGGTTCGGGCTTGAGTTTTGGTCACCTTCTCCCCAAGGACGGAGCCGTGGTAGGTGATGATGGCCTGGATGCGGGCCTCATAGTGCATGTCCACGACGAGCTTCTTACAGCTCGTGGTGGCCACCACATCCGCCCTAGCCTCGTATCCAGCATCGCATCTGAAGAAATCCTGCATACAAAAACAATGTATCCATACATTATTTCAAGAATTTGCAACGAATGCGACATATTTTACATTATACTAAGACTTACCCACAGCTCTTGCTTCACCCGCTCCGCCTTGTTATTGAATTCCCTGCCGTCCCGGTCTACTGCATCGGGGGCGACTGCGTAGTGGTCAAAGGTGAAGGCTGGGCCCGTCACTCCGGCGTACTCCACAAGTCCAGGGAAGTGTTCCCTGCACAGCAGGCCGAGGATGCCATTGGGGGGGCGACGATGACCCCCAGCATAATCCAAAACCGTCCAAGACCTGTCCAAGTGATAAATAAAAAGTATTAGTTTATATTATGATTTTGAACACATAATATGAACAAGAATGAAGAACATAAAGTTACATACCTCTCCCCTTCCGGCCGAATCAGCGGTCGTCTGTCCCGAAGTATGGGACGCTGAGGGAGACTCGCGGGGCCTCGCAGGTAGATGCTCCTCGAACTAGAGCCGCCTGAACCTGAGGCGTCCTGCTGCTGGTCGTCGTCGTCCTGCTGCTGGCCGTCGTCGTCCTGAGGCGCCGCCTGCTGCTGCGCTGCCTGCTCTGCCTCGTCCTGTTGCGCTGCCTGCTGTGCATCGTCCGCCGTCCTACTCCTCCTCCCCCTCCTCCTCCTCAGGAAACCGCCCACCATATTTGTCCAACAACCTGCAATTAAGAGTAAACAAATAAGCACATATAAGAAGATGTATTTAAAAACAGGTGCGAAATAAAAAGTCATATAGCATTACATCGATTAAAAATAATCTTCATATGTGTCGGGGTTAGCCGGATCATAACTCTCATCATCACTATCAAGCATTTCAATCTCCACACCATCGGAAGAAGCAAGTTCGTCAGTAATGTCATTGCCTTCAAGGATTTCTAAATCATTATCATTTTGCACCTCATCCTCCTCCTCATCAACAACCATTTCAATATCTACGTCCATTCCGATAGCTTCGGTTAAGTCTATCTCAAATCGCCCTTCTAGCCCATCTTCTTGGAAGAACTCTCCATCATATGTGTCCGGGTCTAAGTTGTAATCTTCATCGTTAGGAACAGGTAACCTCCCGTGCGGCGATACCTTATACACAACATCCCAACCCTTAAGATGTTCTTTCGTTTGACACGCATATGGGAGATAATACACTTGTGTGGCCTGTTGGGCAACGATATAGACATCGTCTCCTGCTAAGGTGGAATCCTGTCGAATTTCGACTATCCCAAGATTAGAATGTGTCCGTCTCGTCACTTGAGGGTCAAACCAATGACATTTGAATATCACTGGAGTAAGAGGTTTGGAACCATAAAAATTGAGTTCATATATTTCTTCAATTCTTCCATAATACTCGACCTCGTCAAGCCCGGGCGTAAAGACTCCAGAACACGTGGTTTTTCGATTGGGCCGACTTTGGTCGTAGCTTGTTGTGCGAAAACGGTATCCATTGATGTCATACCCAGAAAATTTCCTGACCCTATAGGCAAAGCCATTGGCTACTTGTCTCAACTCGGCACTCATAGACGGCTCTCTTTGGCCCTGCAAGTTCAAACACGCTAGATTGTTATATTATTCGCACGTAAGAGCAACTTGGAATAACAAACTAAGCACGTACCTTATGTTTAAACCAGGAAATGAAATCGGGCAATCCATTTCCCGCACCCTTTCTAAGAAGGGTATCATATTCCTGTGGAGTTGGGTCCCTTGATCGACGCCAGAATTCATGAAGAAATTGCTCCATGTATGGCGTCACCTCTTCAAGGTTGGTCAATACATATAGCATGATATGGCGCCACTCTTCATGTCTCAGGGTCTTGGTGGTCGAACCACTCGCGCTTCCGAGTTGCCCTCGAAAAATGCTGAGGTTCGATTCATTGCCGCCATCATTGTAACGAGGGGGTGGATTATGCACGCTCGGCAGTTTGTCACCATAGTAAGTTGTTGTGAAGTTTGACACCTCCTCCAGTATGTATGCCTCTGCAATGGAAGCCTCGATTTTGCATTTATTTCTACATTTCTTTCGGATACTCTTTAGACATCTCTCGATTGGATAGCACCAACGTCCCTGCACGGGCCCCCCATTCGTGCCTCATATGGGAGATGAATAATCAAATGCTGCATCGGATTGAAGAAGCCGGGTGGAAAGATCTTCTCCAGCTTACACAGTAACACGGGTGCCATCCTTTCCAAGTCTGCAATCATGGTCCGAGCTAACTCTTTTGCACAAAGCTGGCGAAAGAAATAGCTCAACTCTGCAAGCGCTAGCCAGACATGCTCAGGGACATAGCCTCGAACCATCGCCGGAAGAATTCGTTCAATCCATATGTGGAAGTCATGACTCTTCATCCCTAAGACTCGCAGAGTAGATAAGTTCACCCCCCTACTAAGGTTAGCTGCATACCCATCAGGGAACATTAACATCTTGATCCACTGTAGTACTTCCTTCCTCTGGGCCCTGCTCAGGACGAAATCGGCCTTAGGCCTTCTCCATGTCTTACCACCACTAGGCGGCTTCATCTCTTGGTTTGGTCTATCACATAACTCTGCCAGATCCACTCTTGCCTTTACGTTATCCTTTGACTTATCAGGAATCTCCATAATTGTCGCCCAAAGTGCCTCGGCGACATTCTTTTCAGTGTGCATCACGTCAATGTTGTGTGGAAGGAGCAGGTCATCATAATAGGGGAGCCGAGTCAAGCCCGACTTATGTGTCCACATATGTTGCTCACCATATCCCACAAAACCACCTTCTGGGTTGGCCACGAGACCATCTATCTGTTCGCGAACTTCGGCACCAGTCATCATTGCAGGTGGGCGGTCTGTCACCACGACACCTTTCGTAAAGTTCTTGATGTCTTGTCGGAATGCATGGTCAGGAGGGAGAAATTGTCGATGTTTATCGAATGACGAATATTTGCCACCCTTCTTCAACCAAATGAACCTAAGAGCTTCCTTGCAAACTGGGCATGGGAACTTACCGTGAACACACCAGGCGCAAAATAGCCCATACGCCGGAAAGTCATGCATGGAGTACTGGTACCAAACATGCATTTTGAAGTTTGTCTTCGTAGCTCGGTCGTACGTCCATACCCCTTCCTCCCAAGCACGGACCAATTCATCAATCAAAGGCTCCATGTACACGCCCATTTTATTCCCCGGGTGTCCAGGAATTATCAACGACACGAATATGTTCTGTCTTTGAAAGCATACGCCGGGGGGGAGATTGATGGGGATAACGAACACGGGCCAACATGTGTATGGGGCAGCGGTCATTCCATAGGGATTGAACCCATCTGTGGCCAGCGCAACACGAACATGTCGAGCCTCTTTGGCTTTCTCATGGTGAATGGCATCAAAGTGGGTCCATGCTTCACCATCGGATGCGTGAACCATCTTGTCAGGATTGTATCGTTTGCCTTTTTTGTGTCATGTCATCTGTTTCGCGGATTCCTCTGTCATGTATAGACGCTGGATCCTCGGTATGAACGGAAGGTGGCGTAGGATTGTCACGGGGATGTCGAGCTGCTTCTTCTGTCCGTCACCAGAGTCTACCTCCATGAACCTAGACGATTTACACTTCGGACAGTACTTTGCCTCAGTGTGTTCTTTCCTAAATAGGACGCAGCCCTTCGGACAAGCATGTATCTGCTCATACGTCATCTTGAGTGCACGAAGGAGTTTCTGTGCCTCGTACATGCTCTTTGGCAGAACGTGATCCTCCGGAAGCAGGCTGCCAATAACTGTCAACAAACCATCGAAGGCGTCTCGACTCATGCTATACTGCGACTTCAACGCCATTATACGCCCAATGGCATCCAGTTGAGAAACCTTTGTCTTGCCGTGAAGGGGTTTCTGTGCCGCGTCAAACATGTCATAGAATGCCTTTGCGGTCGCCTCTGGCTCGTCCTCCGTACGTCCTTCGGCGAACTGTGCCTCGTGATAGTCGTTCAACATGTCTGCTACCCCGGCATCAGCATCGTAATCCTCGACGCGTTGTCTCACCACCTCCTCTCTCGTGCGATGCGCTTCACCATGGAAGATCCACCGAGTATAGTCCGGCGTAAATCCATTCTTCCAAATATGTTCTACCATGGCCTTCTTTGGTTTTCTTTTCCGGTTGTCACATTTGCTGCACGGACAAGGGACTAGGCTAGCTCCTTTAGCAGCTTCGCCATATGCCCGTTCCACGAAAGCATCGGTCTTCCTAATCCATTCTGGGGTGACATCATTACGTCGAACGCGGCCCGTGTACATCCACTCACGGTCCTCCATCCTCTAACATATATAACCGAGTATAGTTTAATATAGACATGTAATGCATGTACACTACGTTCCTACCTTCTAATAGGTGAGGATAGGTCCTAATCCCACCCGCGGTTGCGTAGATGGAGTTAGTTTCCATGCTCTACTCCGATCCGAGATAGAATTTCGGCAGCACCTCCCCGCTGTTCTCCGGATACACGTCCTGGCAGGGAGAGTGTACTGTCCGGAGAACAACAGGGAGGTGACGCCGAAACTCTTTCTCGGACCGGAGTAGAGCATGGAAACTAACACCATCTACGCAACCGCGGGCTGTCCAAAAAACGTGGACAATTCGAAACTGATACATTTGTAGATATGCAAAGATCTGCATATCTACACTGTATCACTTTCGAACGGGAGACGCCTAACTGGGTTACGTGATCTACGACCATGATGCAGAAATAGAGGTTATACCTAGGGTGGCGGTGGAGTCAGGCTAGTGGGGCTGTGGCGGGTCGGTGCAGTGGCGACGCGACGCGGTGCAGGCAGACCCGCAGCGGCTAGGAAGACAAGTATCTTCTCTGTAAAAAAGAAACACAAGTCTATTAATACAAAAAAAAATCGACAGCACCTCCCCTGTACGTTGAGGTTTTTAAAACCTGCAAATAACACTAACAGCACGATGGCTGACATGCACACAGTAACAAAAAAATCACCTAAAGTATACACTGCAAAGGTAATAGAGCAATCTAATTAGTGCTGAGAACAAGTGAGCACAAGGCCAAAAGAGCTATCGTTCCCGGGCCTCAACACACCCAGACTCGAGGCAGCTCCAATTTTTCGCCAGCGATCTTGATCCAACACCCACCTCTGGTTTTTACCCGACCTCCAAAACAAAGTAAAGTCTCAACGCGGAGGCGGTAGCGGCAGCAGCGTCGATCGATCGGCCGGCGTCTACGGCCTACGTTCGACTTGCTGCCTCGACGGACGGCCGGCTCGATCTCGACCGATCGCCGGTCGTCGATCGGAGATCGATGGAGTTCACCACTCCCCCGCCCGCGACCCGGTCGGGCGGCGGAGAGGAGAGGGCGGCTGCTGAGCACAACCAGCACCACCAGCAGCAGCATGCGACGGTGGAGAAGGAGCACATGTTCGACAAGGTGGTGACGCCGAGCGACGTCGGGAAGCTGAACCGGCTGGTGATCCCGAAGCAGCACGCGGAGAAGTACTTCCCGCTGGACGCGCGGGGAAGCCCTGGCGCTTCCGCTACTCCTACTGGAACAGTAGCCAGAGCTACGTGATGACCAAGGGCTGGAGCCGCTTCGTCAAGGAGAAGCGCCTCGACGCCGGGGACACAGTCTCCTTCGGCCGCGGCATCAGCGAGGCGGCGCGCGGCAGGCTTTTCATCGACTGGCGGTGCCGACCCGACCCGCCCGTCGTGCACCACCAGTACCACCACCGCCTCCCTCTCCCCTCCGTCGTCGTCCCCTACGCGCCGTGGGCGGCGCACGCGCACCACCACCACTACCCAGCAGATGGGCACACGGAACCAGTAACACCTTGCCTGTGCGCCACACTCGTTGCCACTGAAATGAGAGCATCATCTTCGCAACTGTCACTCACACGCTCCAACCTCTCCAGGCCGCCACAACCTAGAATAGCCAGAGTCGATGGCGCCCAGCCACGGCCGTCGTCGTCACCACGCCAGCCACAGTCGTTGTGGTGCCGGTCGTGCCAACCGCAGCCACGACGAACGGCCGGCGTTCCTTGAGAAAGATGTCGCACTGGACGCTGCCCGGGTCGTTGTGGCTGCAGAAGGGGCAGGATCGGACCTGGAGGTGGACGACGACCTGGACCGCCGTTGGGAAGGCCGGATCAGCGAGCTGGCTAGCCTAATCTAGGAGGCTGGTCGTTGTCTACTGCTCCTCCCTGCTAGCATGGGCGGGTGGCGTGGTGGCTCGCATGACTGACTCGTGGCGGCGATGCCCGCGCTCGCGTGGCGTTGGTCGTCGGCGGATCTACGACTGTCAACGGCGCCTTCTGCAGGTGGTGGGTCGTGGGGCTAGGGCCGAATTCTTGTTTTGGATCATAGCGTGAAAGAAATATTTGCAACCTTGGCTAGCAGACTGAAAAGAAGCTTATGTGCATTGTTCAGTTATGCATATGTTGGATTGTATCTAGTGGCACAGGAACAAGACGAAGCTTAAGGAGGGGAGAATGTTAGGAACCGACCCATATAGTACACACCAGCCCAACTAGCTGAAATGAGCACTACAAGGAGCAGGAATAAAGGAAGGGCGAGGATCATCCAAGAATCATTTTTTAGAACCTGAACTCTCTATCTTCCAACTACTGCTCATCTTCTTCCTCCCTTCTCTCAAGTATCTAGATTCTCTTCCATTCTATTCCCTTGTCGCTACTGGTTTGACTTTAAGAGATTAGTGTTGCTAACAGTGTGGTGATGGCAAATATCAGTCTCCCCATGCCATGGGAAATCCGTAACTCCTCACGCTGCCTCATGCCCCCAACACCACCGCTGCAGGCTCCTCTTTGGCGCTCCCGTTCGCCCGCGCGCTCAACCCTGGTATGCCACCACCACCACCGTCTCACAAGCTACTCCCCGCTTGCAGGCTCCTCCACCTCGAGGTCCGACCGCACGAGGCCAAGGACCGGCCGGAGCCTCACGCCCCTGTCTACTATGGTTGTTGCTGTGAGCTCCAAGGCCAGAGGTCACCCATGCATCCGCATCCGGCTTGACCTGACCTTGCCATCGTGAGGGAGGGTGATGGCAGTGAATAGCCCACACTCTAAAACAGACAAGACCACGCCATTACCGGTAACGAACGACGATTAGTGCCGTTGATACAGCCGCCGTGCCAGCGCCGTGAGTTCTCCGCTGAGGAAGCCAGCGCGCAAGAAGCCCAAAGACCCCAGCGCCGAGCCGGCCGGGGGTCCGGGAAGCGAGGGAAGCAGGGGTCACCGACCCCGCCGTATCCTTCCACCACCTCCCGCCGCCGGACTACCCTGTCCCGGACCCGGATCCCTTCCTCCGGATGCTCGACGCGCTCCGCCTCACAGTCCCCTCCCTCACCGCCTTCCTCCGCTCCCTTCCCTCCGTCGCCGGGCTCGTGCTCGACCTCTTCTGCGGCGACGCGCTCGACGCGGCCGCATCCGCCGGCATCCCGGCCTACTTCTACTACACCTCCTGCGCTGGCGACCTCGCCGCGTTCCTCCACCTTCCCCACTACTTCGCCACGACGGAGGGCGGGCCCAGCTTCAAAGACATGGGCAAGGCGCTCCTCCACTTCCCCGGCGCATTCATGACCCACTGCGGGTGGAACTCGATGCTGGAGGCGGCGTCGGCCGGCGTCCCCATGCTGTGCTGGCCGATGTACGCTGTTCAGAGGGTGAACAAGGTGTTCGTAGTGGACGAGATCAAGGCCGGGGTGGTGATGGACGGCTACGACGAGGAGCTGGTGAGCGCTGCAGAGGTGGAGAAGAAGGTGAGGCTGGTGATGGAGTTTGAGGAAGGGGATAAGCTCAGTGAGAGGCTGACGTTGGCAAAGGAGAAGGCGGCAGAGGCGCTGGCTGACGGCGGGCCGTCGCGGGTGGCGTTTGAGGAGTTCTTGAAGGATTTGAAGCTCGGCAAATGATCATGCACTAAAGTGAGCATCATGGCTAATCCTGTTATCTGATCTGTTCGAATGTTAGCTTGGACTATGATCTATGTGACAAAGAGATTCGATGGAGCATGAGTTAGAGAGTTTGACAGATAAATATATGCTGGGTGATAAAGAACTGCGAGCTTTCCTCGGTAGCATATTCTAGCTAAAAATCAGAATACGCTATTGCTAGATACAATCATCAGTGAATTGATTCATAAAATAAGGTAAAACTGTCAATCACATTGTAACACGCAACACAAGTGGCTCTCTGCTTGGATCCAATTTTATTCCCATGGGCGATCTCCTGTAACTGCGCAGCGGCCTTCTATAATGGCAAATTTCTCGACAGAGGGGGAAGAAGGGAGACGGGGAGGCTCACCGCGGGGAACGAGGGCGTCGTGGACGGACGGCGGGCGCGCGCGACGGAGCTCGGCGTGGACTGACGGCGGGCGCACGCGACGGACGGTGTGGACAGTCGAGCTCGGTGTGGACGGACGGGCGCGCGCGACGGACGGCGAGGGCAGGCGGGGCGCGATGGCGAGGGCAGGCGGGCGCACGCGACGGCGAGGGGAGGCGAGGGAAGGAGAGTGCGGCGGCGAGGGCAGGCGAGTGCAGGCGCGGACGGCGAGCGCGCGCGGGCGGCGAGCGGGCGCGGACGGCGAACGCGGGCGGCGAGCGCGCGCGGGCGGCGAGCGCGCGAGGGCAGGAGACCTCGGGCAGTGCGGCGGCGAGGGCAGGCGACGGCGCGCGCGCGGGCGGCCGGGCGCGGCCGGCGGTGAGGCGGCCGGCGTTGAGGCGTGGGAAGGCGGCGGCGGCGGCGGTGAGGCGCGGGAAAAAAGAAAAGCAAAGCAGAAGGAAGAAGAAAGCCGGCCGCGCGGCCGGTTAAAGTTTGTTTCTTTGCCGAGTGCCCGTGATCCGGCACTCGGCAAAGATTTTTTTAAAATATTAAAATATTCTTTGCCGAGTGCCAGATCAGCGGCACTCGGCAAAGAGTTCTTTGCCGAGTGTCCCCCGCTGCGGCACTCGGCAAAGGTTCTTTACTACCGCTTTGCCGAGTGTCACACATCTAGCACTCGGCAAAGAAGTCTTTGCCGAGTGTCATCCCTAGACACTCGGCAAAGTGCATTTGTATTTTTTTTATTTTGTCTCCCAAACTTTTTGTGGTATGTTCCTACACTATGTAGATCTACATGTATCATTTGTGGACAATTTTAACAGAGTTTGAAATAGCTAGTAGATTTAGTTTGTTTATTTGAATTTCTTCGGAAAATTCAAATTTGAACTGCAGGTCACTCGAAACTTGGAAAATCGTGCATGAAAAAAATGATATTCATGTTACTTAGCATAAGTTACGACCGATTCCATGAGCGGACCGAAAACTTCGAGCAACATGCTCACTAAACATGGCCGTGAACTTGCCATCCACATGTTTAAAAATTGTATAAAACACAAACAAAGTCAGAAAATCATGAAACTTGTCCACGTGTCATGATATCATATGTACAGGTTGTGATAAAAAATTGAGAATGTTTGGACAAAGTTGTGAGACACTATGTGTAGAAACCTAAGAGAACTACACATGAAATCATAGAGTTTCAATGTGGATCTCTTAGGTTTGTACACATAGCGCGTCATAGTTTTCTCGAAATTTTTTCAATTTTTTATCGCAGCCTGTACATATGATATCATGACACGTGGACAAGTTTCAAGATTTTCTGACTTTGTTTGTGTTTTATACAAGTTTTAAACATGTTGATGACAAGTTCACGACCATGTTTAGTGAGCATGTTGCTCGAAGTTTTTGGTCCGCTCCTGGAATCGGTCGTAACTTATGCTAAGTAACATGAATATCATTTTTTCATGCACGGATTTCCAAGTTTCGAGTGACCTGCAGTTCAAATCTAAATTTTCCGAAGAAATTCAAATAAACGAACTAAATCTACTAACGATTGAAACTCTGTTAAAATTGTCCACAAATGATACATGTAGGTCTACATAGTGTAGGAACATACCACAAAAAGTTTGGGAGACAAAATAAAAGAAATAAAAATATACTTTGCCGAGTGTCTAGGGATGGCACTCGGCAAAGAGTTCTTTGCCGAGCGTCAACTGGGCGACACTCGGCAAAGAAGACTCTTTGCCGAGTGCCAACCGTTGGCGCTCGGCAAAGACTGACGGCCGTCAGCTTTGGGACGGCCGCTGACGGCCCTTTGCCGAGAGCCCCATTTGCCGAGTGTTTGACACTCGGCAAACATGGATTTGCCGAGTGTGGACCTGTACCGAGTGTCCTACTCTCGGTAAAGACGCTCGTTACCGAGAGCCAAGCTTTGCCGAGTGCGGCTCTCGGCAAAGCCGTCTTTGCCGAGTGCCCGAGAAAAGGCACTCGGCAAAGCGGCCGGCACTCGGCAAAGGCTCGGATTCCGGTAGTGTGGCGACGACAGCCCGAGCCACGACATCGACTTCCCTGCTAACCATGAGCCGGAAGGATGGGTTGCTCGACCCATCACTCGCGACGCTGCTCGCGGGTGTCACTTCTATGACGCGCTCGACACCCTGCTACGTCGGGCACTTGACCGGCGTACTTGGTCCATCGAGTATCGCTGTGTGGTCTACCAGCATAGTCGCGGGGTCTACCCGGACCGCTGGGAGGCGACCTGCTTGGTGCGCCGTCCAGAGAACAGTCTCCAGGGTGCAGAGGCCTGCTCAGAGCATTATTCTATCTCTGAGCGGGACTCAGCTGAGGCAGCCATGCAGGATGCTGCACGGCGTGCGCTTTCGCACTACTGCTCGGTTCTCGGTGGGGTAGCTGACGGTCTCGACCTGAAGTATTACCCCCACCATCCATCTGGCAGCACAGGAGGCGTGATTGTTTCACCTGCTGGTGAGGACAATCAGCACAGTCAACCTAGCCGCCGTGCTAAACACGGAGCTGGACCATGCACTAGACGAGCTGAGTAGGGCTCGTGCTGAGATCGCCCTGTTGCGGGCTGAGCGCGCGGAACGTCGTCACCTGGATGATGGTTCCTCCGCTCCCGTCGGGACTCAGCACCCGTACCGCTCACCTCGGCGTGGACGCCAGTCTTATGGCAATCCCGACTGCAAGACCAAGATAAATCTAGAACCATAGATCGTTAGAGTTGGATCTTGTAATTAATACAAAATATATACGTAGAAGCTACAGTCTTAACGTTAGTCTCGCTTTTAGTTAGTCTTAGTTAGACAGGGTAGTTTGATATATCCTGTGCATTTATGTTTGTCATGATGAACTATGTTTGGTTTGGATCTTTGTAATGGCTGTCACCAGAGTGTGGGTACCCCCTGCATTATGGTTTACCTGTTATATGTTAATGGAGTTAGTTATATAGTTGGGAAACCTTTTATTCCACTTTCCTCTCTATCTGAGAAGCTGTGTTGGTCTGTGTTGGAGATCAGTGAAGATGCTCATCTGTTCAGTGCTGTTGAAGAATTCTATACTCTTTTCTTATGCTACAAGATTTGCCAGATCAGTTCTGATGTGTGGTTGCATTCTGCAGATGTCAGAGAACAGGCGCAGAGGAGGAAGGCGTGCTCAGCAGGAGCGAGCCGCTCCGCAGGATGAGGTGCCCCAGCAGCAGCACCTGCCGCCCCCGCCCCCGATGTCGATCGAGCAGATGTTTCTGATGCAGACTCAGGCAGTTCAAGCCATCGGTCAGACTCTGGCCGCCATTCAGCAGCAGCAGCAGCAACAGCAGCAAGCACCACCTCAGCCTCAGATGCCTCAGATGCCCCGAGACAAGCGTGCTGAATTCATGAGAGGTCATCCACCAACATTTGCTCACTCTTCTGACCCCATGGATGCTGAAGATTGGCTGCGCACTGTGGAGCGGGAGTTGTATACCGCTCAGTGCGATGACAGAGAGAAAGTTCTGTATGGTCCCCATCTGTTGAGAGGAGTAGCCCAGTCATGGTGGGAGTCTTATCTCGCCACCCATGTCAACCCTGACGCCATCACTTGGGAAGAGTTCAGAGGTAGCTTTCGTCAGTACCATGTTCCTGCAGGTCTGATGACAGTGAAGAAGGAGGAGTTCTTGGCCCTTAAGCAAGGGTCATCATCTGTCAGTGAGTATCGAAACAGGTTTCTGCAGTTGTCTCGCTATGCTCCTGAAGATGTCAACACCGACGCCAAGCGACAGTACCATTTCTTGAGAGGCTTGGTTGCCCCTCTGCACTATCAGCTGATGAATCACACCTTCCCGACATTCCAGCACCTGATTGACAGAGCAATTATGACAGAGAGGAAGCGTAAGGAGATGGAGGATCGTAAGCGCAAGATCAGTGGACCCCAGCCTGGAAGCAGCAGTCGTCCTTGTTTCTCAGGCAATCAACCTCAGTAGTTCAGGCAGAACCAGCGTCCACCTCAGCAGCGTCAGCAGTTCCAAAGGCAGTACCCTCAGCACCAGTATCAGAACCGTCAGAGCAATCAGTCAGGAGGTAAATTTCAGAGGCAGAATCAGCAGGCACCTCGTCTTCCTACCCCAGCAAACCAGCAGAACAGTCAGGCAGCACCAGCTCAGGTTGGAAACAGAGCATGTTTCCACTGTGGAGAGCAAGGCCATTGGGTGATGCAATGCCCGAAGAAGGCAGCCCAGCAACAGTCAGGCCCCAATGCCCCAGCAAAGCAGAATGTGTCTCAGCCTGGAGCAGGCAATCGCCCTCAGCCACGCTATAATCATGGAAGACTGAATCACTTGGAGGCTGAAGCGGTTCAGGAGACCCCCGGCATGATAGTAGGTATGTTCCCAGTCGACTCCCATATTGCAGAAGTGTTATTTGATACTGGAGCAACGCATTCTTTCATTACTGCATCATGGGTAGAAGCACATAATCTTCCAATTACTACCATGTTGACTTCCATTCAAATTGACTCAGCCAGTGGTAGAATTCGAGCTGATAGCATATGTTTGAATATAAGTGTGGAAATAAGGGGGATAGCGTTTCCCGCTAACCTTATAGTAATGGGTACTCAGGGAATAGATGTCATCCTAGGGATGAATTGGCTAGATAAGTATCAGGCAGTTATCAGTTGCGATAAAAGGACAATCAAGTTGGTGTCCCCACTAGGAGAGGAAGTGGTGACCGAGTTAGTCCCGCCTGAGCCGAAGAAAGGAAGTTGTTACCAGATAGCTGTCGATAGCAGTGAAGCAGACCCAATTGAGAGTATCAAGGTTGTGTTTGAGTTCCCAGACGTGTTTCCGAAGGACTTATCGGGTATGCCACCAGAGCGGAAAGTTGAGTTTGCCATAGAGCTTCTTCCTGGAACTGCCCCTATCTTTAAGAGAGCTTACAGAATATCCGGATCAGAATTGGTTGAGCTTAAGGAGCAGATTGATGAGCTATCAGAGAAAGGTTACATCCGGCCAAGCACCTCGCCTTGGGCCGCCCCTGTCTTGTTCGTGGAAAAGAAAGATGGCACCAAAAGGATGTGTATCGATTATCGAGCTTTGAATGAAGTCACGATCAAGAACAAGTACCCTTTGCCCAGAATAGAAGATCTGTTCGACCAGTTGAGAGGAGCCAGTGTGTTCTCCAAGATTGATCTGAGGTCAGGTTATCATCAGCTCAGGATCCAACCTTCGGACATTCCGAAGACGGCATTCATTACCAAGTATGGGTTGTATGAGTTCACAGTGATGTCTTTTGGTTTGACCAATGCACCAACGTTCTTCATGAACTTGATGAACAGTGTATTCATGGATTATCTTGATAAGTTTGTGGTGGTATTCATTGATGACATTCTGGTTTATTCTCATAGCGAAGAAGAGCATGCAGATCATTTGAGGATGGTATTACAGAGATTGCGAGAGCACCAGTTGTATGCAAAGTTGAGCAAATGTGAATTCTGGATCAACGAAGTCCTGTTCTTGGGTCACATAATCAACAAAGAAGGATTGGCTGTGGATCCGAAGAAAGTGGCAGACATTCTGAACTGGAAAGCGCCAACAGATGCTCGAGGAATCAAGAGCTTCATTGGAATGGCCGGATATTATCGGCGATTCATTGAAGGGTTTTCGAAGATTGTGAAACCAATGACAGCGTTGCTAGGCAACAAAGTTGAGTTCAAGTGGACCCAGAAATGTCAAGAGGCTTTCGAAGCGCTGAAAGAGAAGTTGACTACAGCGCCTGTCCTAGTCTTGCCTGGTGTGCACAAGCCCTTCTCGGTGTATTGTGATGCTTGTTACACAGGTTTGGGATGCGTATTGATGCAAGAGGGAAGAGTTGTGGCTTACTCGTCCCGGCAGCTGAAGGTTCATGAGCAGAATTACCCAATCCATGACCTAGAGTTGGCAGCAATGGTTCACACGCTGAAGACATGGAGGCACTATCTGTATGGACAGAAATGTGAAGTTTACACAGACCACAAGAGTCTGAAGTACATATTCACTTAGTCAGAGTTGAATATGAGGCAGCGAAGATGGTTAGAGTTGATCAAAGACTATGAGTTGGAGATTCACTACCATCCAGGCAAAGCAAACGTAGTGGCAGATGCTTTGAGCAGGAAGAGTCAAGTCAATCTAATGGTCGCTCGTCCGATGCCTTATGAGTTGGCCAAGGAGTTTGACAGGTTGAGTCTCGAGTTTCTGAACCATACGCGAGGAGTCACAGTTGAGTTGGAACCTACCTTGGAGCGAGAAATCAAAGAAGCGCAGAAGAATGATGAAAAGATCAGTGAGATTCGGCGACTGATTCTAGATGGCAGAGGCAAAGATTTTCGTAAAGATGCAGAAGGTGTGATATGGTTCAAAGACCGCTTGTGCGTTCCCAATGTCCAATCCATTCGGGAGTTGATTCTTAAGGAAGCTCATGAGACAGCCTATTCGATTCACCCTGGCAGTGAGAAGATGTATCAGGATCTGAAGAAGAAATTCTGGTGGTACGGAATGAAGAGGGAAATCGCAGAGCATGTGGCTATGTGCGATAGTTGTCGAAGAATTAAGGCAGAGCACCAGAGACCAGCTGGATTGTTGCAACCGTTGCAAATTCCTCAGTGGAAATGGGATGAAATCGGTATGGATTTCATAGTCGGATTGCCTCGCACTCGAGCCGGCTACGATTCCATTTGGGTAGTGGTGGACCGTTTGACCAAGTCAGCCCACTTCATACCTGTCAAGACCAACTACAGCAGTGCAGTGTTGGCAGAACTGTATATGTCTCGGATCGTTTGTCTTCATGGTGTGCCAAAGAAGATAGTGTCAGACAGAGGAACGCAGTTCACCTCTCATTTCTGGCAGCAGTTGCATGAAGCCTTGGGCACACATCTGAATTTCAGTTCAGCTTATCACCCACAGACAGATGGTTAGACTGAAAGAACCAATCAAATTTTTGAAGATATGTTGAGAGCCTGTGCGCTGCAAGATCAGTCCGGATGGGATAAGCGATTGCCTTATGCAGAGTTTTCCTATAACAACAGTTACCAGGCCAGTTTGAAGATGTCACCATTTCAAGCGCTCTATGGGAGGAGTTCTGGAACTCCGTTGCAATGGGATCAGCCTGGGGAAAAGCAAGTGTTCGGGCCAGACATTTTGCTTGAGGCCAAAGAGAACATCAAGATGGTTCGAGGGAACCTGAAGATAGCGCAATCAAGGCAGCGAAGCTATGCAGACACAAGAAGAAGAGAGCTGAGTTTCAAAGTCGGAGACTTTGTCTATCTGAAAGTGTCACCGATCAGAGGAGTCAGAAGATTCGGAGTCAAAGGCAAGCTAGCACCCCGCTACATTGGTCCGTACCAGATTCTCGCAAAGCGTGGAGAAGTGGCCTATCAGCTCAGTCTGCCAGAAAATTTGTCTGTTGTGCATGATGTCTTCCATGTGTCTCAGTTGAAGAAGTGCTTGCGTGTGCCAGAAGAGCAGTTGCCAGTGGAAGGTCTTGAAGTCCAGGAGGACTTGACTTACGTTGAGAAGCCAGTGCAAATCCTTGAGGTTGCAGACAGAGTCACCCGAAGGAAGACCATCAGAATGTGCAAAGTCAGGTGGAATCATCACTCTGAGGAAGAAGCAACCTGGGAGCGTGAAGATGATCTGTTGGCTAAATACCCAGAGCTCTTTGCTAGCCAACCCTAAATCTCGAGGGCGAGATTCTTTTAAGGGGGATAGGTTTGTAACACCCTGAATTTGGGGGTAGAATTTTTTTTCTTCTTTTCTCTCACCAAATTCAGGCGTTACCCTTTTCTTTTCCTTTTTCCCCTTGCTAAACCTTGATCTTTTCCAAAGTCATAGCGGGTTTTGGCTTTAGACCTCGTGTAAAGCAAAACCTCAAAATACTTTATTTTGTGTGATGCACCATGCCGAACCATGCATACCTCTTGATTGTTTAAAAATGTGAATGGATTCATCTAGAGGAAAATAGATTTTAGAAAAAGAAAAGCCTTTTCTTTTCTCTCTCCCCTCCCTCTCCCTCTCTCTCTCCCTCACCCTCTCCCTAACCCTAGCGTCGCCGCCGCCGCTCCCTTCCCCGTGCCCCGCCGCGCCGCCCTCCTCCGCCGTGGTGAGACTCCCCCCCCTCCTCCCTTCTCCTTTCCCCCTCTCCCTCCTCCTTCCCCGCGTCCGGCTCGGCCGCCCGGCCCCTGCTCGGCCGCCCCCGCCCGGCTCGACCGCCCGCGCCGCCCCTCCCTCGCGCTTGGCCTCGGCCGCTCGGCCCCGGCTCGGCCGCCTCCCGCGCCCGCCCAGGCGTTCCCCGCCCCGGCTCGGCCGCCCCCCGTCCCGGCCCGGCCGTCCCCGCCCGGCTCGGCCGCCCGCGCCCCGGCCCTGGCCCAACCGCCCCGCGCCCGGCCTCGGCCGCCCGCGCCCCGGCCCCGGCCCAACCGCCCCGTGCCCGGCCTCGGCCGCCCCTGCCCCGGCGTTCCCCGCCCCGGCTCGGCCGCCCCCCGCCCCGGCTCGGCCGCCCCCCCCCCCCCCCCCAGCTCAACCGACCGCCCCGTGCCCCGGCTCGGCCGACCCCGGCCCGACCGCCCCGTGCCCCGTCTCGGCCGCCCCCGCTCTCGGCCTCGGCCGTGCCCCCGCCCTGCCCGTGCTTCGCCCCGCCCGTGCGCCGTGCTTGCCCACTCGCCCCGCCGTGCCTTGCTCGCGTCGCGTCGGCCCTCGGCGTGGCCTCGAGCTCGGCCAGCACACGGCCCTGACGCGTGCGCGACTCATTCGCGGCACGTTAAGTGTAGCTTTGCGCGTGCGCGTGTTCGCGCAGCGTTCTGGCGTAGCTCGTCGTGCTCGCGACACGATCGTCTACCCCCTAGCCCCCCCCGGTATCCTATATGCGCTAATCACGTTGTTTATATTAATAAGATAGGAGTCTCAATTTGGAAATTGGTTACGTTAGTTAAATTGTATAGCTAATCGTCTATCTTATTCAATGTTAATCTACTAAAAATGGTCACGTTTACACTAGTGCATGTAGCTAATTCTTATCATTGAAGCTAAGTAGACCTAGAGCACGTGACGTCTAGTTACTCGTTTACCCGTAGTGCACCTCGAGCATAAGCCTTAACCTCTGCGAGACCTTCCCTCGTTTCTTTCTAACCAAGGTAAATCCATTATCGTACATGATATTCTATGCATATTTACTTTATTTGTTCTCTTGTATGGTGTACTATTTGTTTCCTAATTTCAATGGGTGGATGTATGTATGTTTGCAACCGCATAGAGAACGATCCGGTTGAAGAGCCCGAGGAACTCACAGGAGAAGCCCCTGAGCAGCAGTCGGTTGGTGGAGGCAAGTGTCCTTTGACCTATCTCTGTCCTAATCATTCTTTAATTCACCTCCCGCATTACACATTTATACTTAAGGATTGACTAGCTTTAGTTATCCATGTCCTTGTTTACCTATTTGGGTCGGATTATTATTGTTTAGCTTTATGCTATTGCTCAACTCTAATCAATGAACATGATGAGATTATATATGATACGCTGTTTTCCCTTCTCTTATTATGATGTTGTACTTGTGGCCTTTAAGGGGGCTCGAGCGGTTTCTCGAGTGCCTCTCCGTAAGGACCTGTTCTATGGATGACCGCCCGGGAAAACAGTGCAACCATGAGGGTGGAGTGGGACGCCCTTAGCTGAATAATTAGAGGAACCGGGGTGTAGTTCGCTTAGCCGTTGTGCCGTCAATGGGGCTCGGTGTATGTGGCTCGCTCTGCCAAGGTTGATTTGTCCCTTGGGGAGGAGTGCGGTACATTTAGGAAACCTAACGGGCGGCTACAGCCCCGGGGAATCTTTGTAAAGGCTACGTAGTGATGCCCTGCTAAGTCACCTTGGTAGTGATCAATGGAGAGTCATGATCTTCGGGCAGAAAGGGAATCACGGCTTGTGGGTAAAGTGCACAACCTCTGCAGAGTGTTTGAAAACTGATATATCAGCCGTGCTCGCGGTTATGAGCGGCCAAGGGAGCTCCAATGATTAGTGGTACTTGATCAGAGACATTTTGGTTTACAGGTGGCAATGAGACTGGTGGTTTTTGGTTATGTCTATGGTGCTGGTAAGTGGTATTCTTTCCGTTTGGAAAGGGTACATCGGGCTAATAACTTGGGTTAATGTTAAAACCTGGCTTTCTACTAGTAAATAATAACCTGACCAACTAAAAGCAACTGCTTGACTTACCCCCACATAAAGCTAGTCCACTACAGCCAAACAGGATACTTGCTGAGTATGTTGATGTGTACTCACTCTTGCTCTACACACCAAACCCCCCCCCCAGGTTGTCAGCATTGCAACCACTGCTCAGGCGAAGATGAAGCTGTGGAAGGAGACTTCCAGGAGTTCTAAGACTACGACGAGTTCTAGGCGTGGGTTAGCGGCAACCCCCAGTCGGCTGCCTGTGAAGGCCGCGGTTATCTACGTTTCGTTTTCGCACTTTGATTTATTGTAAGGACCATATGGACGTCTCAGACGTATGATGTAATCGACTATTTCCCCTTCTAATACTATTTTGAGCATTGTGTGATGATGTCCATGTTATGTAACTGCTGTGTACGTGAATAACTGATCCTGGCACGTACATGGTTCGCATTCGGTTTGCCTTCTAAAACCGGGTGTGACAGGTTACAACAAAACCGTGGCTGCTTACAAACTTCTTGACAGCACCCCGGCAGAGTAACGATACGCTCAAGACCTTGCTCTTGCTCTTAGCAGCACTTCTCCTCTCTCTAAAGGCTTATAGCTTTGCCTTCTACACAAACTATAGAGATACACACAAGAGGGAGAGTGAGAATTGATTCGAGTGATGTCTACACTTGTTGGCTGCACTTTTTTTTCTTGGAGGCGCCTAGGGGTCCCTTTTATAGGCACAAGGGGCCTAGGAGCCGTTGAGAGCAATCCAGGAAGGCAATCCTTGCCTTCTGTCGGGTGGCGCACCGGACAGTCCGGTGCACCACCGGACAATGTTCGTTGCCCGATTTCCTTCCAGAAATGGAGCAGTCGACCGTTGCAGTCCTGGAGCTGTTGACGCACCGGACACTGTCCGGTGCACACCGGACCGTCCGGTGCCCCAATGTGACCGTTGGCTCGGCCACGCGTCACGCGCGGAATTTTCGACCGACCGTTGGCCCAGCCGACCGTTGGCTCACCGGACAGTCCGGTGCACCACCGGACAGTCCGATGAATTATAGCCGTACGCCGCCGGCTTCTCCCGAGAGTGGCCTGTTCACCAGAGTTCGACCTGGTGCACTGGACACTGTCCGGTGCACCAACGGACAGTCCGGTGTGCCAGACTGAGCTGAGTCTTGGCTATACACAGCCAAGCCTTTTCCACCTCTTTCCTTTTCTTCTTCCTTCTGTTTCTAACACTTAGACAAGTATATTAGTACACAAAACCAATGTACTAAGTCTAGAAACATACCTTTTCTTAATTATTATATCTATAGCATTTGACATGCTTGAGCTTTGATGTTGGACTCATAAATCATCAAGTCAGCTTGACTTGATCTAGATTGACATTACTTAGCTCCAACATCCTGCAAAGGTCACATAGAACATCTCCAAACATAGGAACAACCCAAACTAAAGATCAAGGTGAACTTAGCTCTTTTGGGTTGCCTCCAGTTCTGGTTTTGACACTGCTTCTTCTAGTGACCTTGTGCACATCTTCTTAGAGCTTGATCTTGAGCCTTATGACTTACACCACATAACTGGAGATGTTTCCTCATTAGTTGTAAGTCACGTCCTTATGTAGTGATCCTTGATGTGTCGTAGCTGTTCTCAACTCGATCACCCTTGACTTTGCAAGCCTTCTTCTTCACCCTTGGCTTTGGGTTCCTCAGCCTCCTTGACCTTCTCCCGTGCACTTGGTACCTCGAAGCTTTTCTTGCCTCCGTCCTCGGCTTGATCAGTTGTCTCCGAGCTACGCACCCGAGTCTCACTTTATGCAATGACCATCTTACTTGTGATGCCCATTATCTATTCATCATTTAGTCCTTGGACCATCACACTTGTTCACTTGTGTTGAACCTTGTTAGCTTTACATTAAGCACCTGTTCAACACTTAGCATACTTGTTAGTCCTTTAATTGAGTTGTCATCCAAACACCAAAACCCACAAGAGAGCTTTCAGTGCCTGCTCCTTGAAAGTCTGCCTCCTAGCACGTCACAAGCGTGTCGACCCTGCTGTTGCTGCCTTCCCCATGCCGGTCCTCTTGGCCACCGACGGTGCTGCATCACCAGTCTGCTTCCGCGCCGCTGCCGCATCTAGAAGTTCCTGCATCCCCGTCGCATCCAGCACAAATGATGGCGCCGCGGATGCCTTCCTCCCCTGCACATCCAATGGATCCATCGGAGTTTGGTTTGGAGAAGGCACTAGATGGGAGGGGATTTGTGAACCAAAGATTGGAGGAATTAGCACGAAATTACCGTGTGGTGAGGAAAAAATTCGCGCCAAAACACCCAGCCACACCAAATCACCTTCGCTTGTCGATGAGTCACAGCTGCATCGTACAACGACGATTTTACCAACGATAAGGCATGGGAACATGAGCCGTCACCGTCGCCTTGCGAGACGATGGGAGCGATCTCTCTCTTTATTTAATCCCTTCCATGTCAGATTATTTTGCTGAGATGGCAGTATACAGACGACAAAGTTAATGCCGCTGTACATGCCCTAAGCTCGTTGTTGCTTGTGGAAGTAAGTATGGTTAGAGTCGTTGCTAACGTCACTGAGGGAGGCAAGAAAGGTGTGTTCCTTGACCTTGGTCTTATGAAGATACTTCTACTTGAGCGCCTCTCCCATCAATCCTTCCCTTGAATTTGTGCTTACCGAAGTTGTACAAATGCAAACAGGCTCGTGTTCACTAGAGAGCCACATTCATGTTCGTTCCACCTTAACAAAAAATGGAAAAATCCAAATTACTCCCCTCTCTTATAGACAATATTTGCATAACCCTCTTGAAAGCTCTCTTGTGGGTTTTGGTGGTTTGGATGACAACCCAATTAAAGGACTAACAAGTGTGCTAAGTGTTGAACATGTGCTTAATGTAAAGCTAACAGGGTTCAACACAAGTGAATAAGTGTGATGGTCCAAAGACTAGATTATCTATAGATAATGGACATCACAAGTAAGATGGACATTGCTTAAGTGAGACTCGGTGTGCGTAACTCAGAGACAACCGATCAAGCCAAGGATGGAGGCAAGAAGAGCTTCGAGGTACCGAGTGCACGGGAGAAGGTCAAGGAGACCAGGAACCCAAAGCCAGGGGTGAAGAAGAAGACTTGCAAAGTCAAGGTTGATCGAGTTAAGAAGAGTTATGGTGCATCAAGGATCACTACATAAGGACATGACTTACAACCAATGGGGTAACATCTACAATTATGTGGTGTAAGTCATAAGGCAATCAAGCTCGAGAAGTGAACAAGGGGGTTGGAGCTCAGATATGTCAATCTAGATCAAGTCAAGTTGACTTGATGGTTTAGAGTCCAACATCGACCTCAAACATGCCAAACTGGGTAAAATGATGAAAAAGGTTAAGTATGTAAGGTTTGAGTGTTCAACCATTTTGCATACACCTTTACTACAAGTTTGGTGCTTTGGTTTGCTCTCTAACTCTTTCAGTAGAGAAAGTGCCATTCTGATCTCTACTTGAGGAGAAACAGAAAAGCTAGGAGAAGAACAAGAAAGAGGTAAGTTTCTAGGACTAAATCAATTGGATTATACTCTAAATGTGTTTGTTTAAGTCTCAGGAAAATCCTCCCAAAAGTTGAAGTCAAACGGAAAAAGAATGGAGGAAAAAACACTTAGTGTGCTGTTGGCTGGTGCACAGGATAGTGAATAGTAACTGTCTGGTGCACAGGACAGTGAATAGTTACTCTGTTCAGTGCATAGGACAGTGAATATTAACCTGTCCGGTGCACCAACGGCTAGCTCTTCCAAAGAAGGAAACTGTCAATCATATATGTTACTGTTCACTGTCCGGTGCGCCACCAGATAGTCCGGTGCACCCACAACCAGGGAAGGCTGGAAGCTTCCAAATGAAGCCCCAACGGCTCCTAGGCCCTTTGGGACTATAAAAGGGACCCCTAGGCGCCTCCAACAAGTACATAAGTGCAGCCAACAAGTCCATACATCATTAGGATTAATTCTTTCTCTCCCTCTCTTGTGTATCTCTCAAGTTTGTGTAGAGGCAAAGTTATAAGCCTTAAGAGAGAGGGGAAGTGCTGCTGAGAGCTAGAGCAAAATCTTGAGCGCATTGTTATTCTACCGGAGTGCTGTCGAGAAGATTGTAAGCAGCCACGATATCGTTGTAACTGATATCAATATAGTGGAAGGCTCTATCTATCGCACTAACAGATCTGAGCAAACGGAGGAAGGAGTTGAAATAGACTCCAAGCCAAGGTGTGGCTAACTCCAACGAGGACTAGGCAAGCATTTTAGGCTTGGCCGAACCTCGGGATAAATCCCTGTGTCTGTGTGCTCTGCTCTGTGCTGTGTGCTATTTCTCTATCTTATTTGCTGTTTATACTTGCACTTCAATATTTATATGTGGTTCAAGCTGTCTTCGAAGTGCAGGGTATTTTAAGACAGAAACTTCTATTCCGCTGCAACCTACTCAAGGGTCTTTCATTCCACTGCGATCCAGCCTTCGAGTAGAGTAAGAATTTCCAGTTTTAAAGTGATAATTATTATCCGCCTATTCACCCCCTCTAGGCGACATCCAGATCCTGTTCCCGGGCATAGGGAACTTTCAAGTATTTTTTGTTCGTTTTACCCCTCCACTTCTTTAAATTGGTTCAATTTATCCCGTAACAGAATTTATCTTTTTTATCTAGTTATGTAAAAACTAAGTTTTTGTTTCAAATTTTGTTAGTTAGTGGCTACTAACATAATATAGACTAGAAAAATATATTATAATTTTTATAACTATTTTCATATGTTAATGAACAGATAATATAATAACTTGAATGGTACAAAAATAAATTTGAAATAATGATAAAAATTACTAACATATTTTTCTAATATAATTTATAAAATTACTAACATATTTTTCTAATATAATTTATGACATTAGCAATCACCTTAAAAATATGAACTTGAAATCAGACTTTTGCAAAAAAAATGACAAATCTTATTAGAGAAAGATTTATCTTTTTTGTTTCTCATGTACAAGTTGAATTTCAAATTTATTTTTTAAGATAATTAAAAACACCATAACTTATGTTATAAAAATATGTTGAAAAAATTAATCATTATTTCATATTTTGTTTATTATCTTATTTGATCTCTAATCTATCGAAATAATTATAAAAACATAATATATTTTTAGGCTAAATTATGTTATTAGCTAATAGCTAACAAAATTTAAACTGAAAACTCAGTTTGTACATAAAAAAATAAAAAAGACAAATCTATATTTAGGGGAAATTGAACCATCTTAAACAAGTAGGGAGGTAAAATAAACTTAAAAAATATTTTATGTGGTTATGTGAACAGTGTTCATAGGTGAATAGGGTAATTTAGTTTTTTTCCTTAAAAAGTTGAAGAAAACGGTAGCAAGTGTACTAACGTAATCATATCGACAACTTTCAAAATCACACGGTGACCTTAAATTGTTCCTCGCTGTTATTATCACAGATAGCATTCAGATTTGCACTGGGCGAATATAACCCAGACGTCGGCAAACCGTGCTTCATGTTTTTTTTAATCATGAATACCAGGAGGCAAAAAAAAAATCCATGATTGTAGATCGGGTAATGAAAAGTCATGCTCCAGATCTTCAATTCGATAACTACTCTACATAAATCATTTCAGTCTGATAGCATGACATGAGCAGGTCGTCCATCCATTTGACCAATTATCACCTTCGAACGGATTGACCCATCTCTATATAAAAAAAATAAAGCATACATCAGAGGATTGGACTGAATCATTCTTCAGCTACAAGCTTGTAGTATACATAGGGCCCCTTTGGCAGGGCTCTGGCTTCTCCAAAAACGGCATTGGCTCTGGCTCACGAGGTGAAGCCACTTCTTTAGATGAGCCAAAGCCATTCTGAAAAATCATTTGGCAAAACGGCTTATAGATTGTTTTTCAGAAAGACCCTTGTATAGTTTACTTTTTACGTGGTCGATCTCTCCTGTACGTGGCTAGGGATTGAGGGCAGGACCAAAAA
Source organism: Zea luxurians (assembly GCA_029449295.1). NCBI lineage: Eukaryota > Viridiplantae > Streptophyta > Magnoliopsida > Poales > Poaceae > Zea > Zea luxurians. Next base: position 113,407,426 of record JAOPSE010000006.1, on the reverse strand, counting down.
AAATAATTTGGACTGGTGGGAGGGCTATTGTGCAAAAATGACGTGAGCTGAAGCCGGGTGAGCCACTTTTTTTGGCTCATGCCCTCTAGTTCATTTTGGAAAAGCACTTCACTGGTGAAGCCATTTGAAAAAGAGGTGTTTGGCACAACTTTTGCATGAGCCAGAGCCGAAGCTGAAAAATAAGCCCTACCAAAGGGGCCCATAGTTGTATTGTGTGTTAGCCTCCACAGTTGCAAAAAGATTTTACAAGTTTTAACTCTAAAGCATAAGCTCTATATGACTAAACGTGGTTGCTGCGGTAGCAAGCGTGTGCATCTTTGCCAAACATCCAAAGCACCCACCTTAAGGCACTGGGCAAATGTTTCACGTACCATCATTTTCATCTGAGAAAAGAAGAGTAATCATATGGTAAACTACAACGGCAAAAACTCTGTTGAATGCAAAAATTAAAGAAAGCACGCACCAAGATGCAACCAGGAGCCTAAAAAGTGTGTGTGTGTGTGTGTGTGTGTGTGTGTGTGTGTGTGTGTGAGAGAGAGAGAGAGAGAGAGAGAGAGAGAGAGAGAGCAGACTTGCATAAACAATAATTTAAGCACTGTAAACAGACATATTGAGTCAAGTAAACAATCAATTAATGTGGAAAACGTTGAAAAAGGATGCCACACTATTGCATCAAGGTATTCCTCAACAGTGGTAGCTAGCCATTCTAGGTAAATAACATAACTCTAGTCTTCCAGTAAAATTTCAGTGTTAAAGTACTCAATTCTTCATGATTGTATGAGGCAAAACAGCAAGCTCCCAGTAATATCTTTCAAGAACTATCAAAGTCATGTGCCTGCAGCAGCGCCTGCAGAAATCAAATTTTTTACTTAATTGACTTCAATCACCAAGGAATATTTTCGAACAAGGGAATCTCAGGAATCGTCACAGCATGCAAAACATCATCTTGTCTTGAACTACAAAGCAAAAGTGAGAAATTTTTTTTCTACCAAGCATCAGCGAGCTACTAAACAACCTCTCCGAATAGACTGAAATATGAAAGGGGTTTACTAGAAGTCTGCTACAGCCTTGTTCCTACCCATCAAAGAAAAATATCCCTATGAAGGGAAAGTAATAGGGAAATCTGCCAGTGCTCTATATAGTTTGAATGTGTGGTGAAACACTATAAGTAAATTATAGTGAGGAAACCAGTCACAACATTATTTCAACATTTTTCCTATATAGGGCTATGTGAACAAGAATCGTCAGAATATAGAAACCAACTAAAGGACATGATCATTTCCGCTTAAATATAGTTATCAAATTGTTTATATGTACTTCCATTCAGCGTTGAGATCAGTGCTTGCATCCAGCGTTCAAGGCCTAATTGTTTATATGTACTTTTCCATTCAGAGATCATAAGGTATTCATGTATTGCAAATTACAGAGCGGCTGGCAGCATTCAGAAAAATGGAGATGCCTTTGCGTTGAACATGACCGGCAAAAATGGTTTGGATGACATTATGCTGTTGCAATACAACAACGAATGACATTTTCTTTTCGCACATACTCCTATCAAACAAGCACATAGTAAACTATGAATCTAGCAGAAAGGAAAAAAAATATACGGACTCGGTTTTCAAACACAAACACAGAAAAGAGCATAATCTTACGCTGAGAGAGAGCACGGCAGCTCGACGCCGTGCTCAGCCGCGACGTCAGCCTGGCTGCCGCCACCGCGCTGTGCAGCGGCAGCAGCGACAATCCCGCGCAGCACCCGAGCTCCACCGGCACCCTGCGCACCACAACAAGCGCATCCATTACGGATCCCGTAATGCGCCAGCACCAAGCGCAAGAGCGGAACGGGTCACCGTTACCTGGAGAAGCACGATATGCGGTGGGCGGCAGTTGCCGCGGCGCGTGCCGCGGAGGGAGCGGAGCGGTAGGCCGCCGCCGAGCGACTGGCGGCGGAGGCCACGCGGGCGGCGGCGCGGAAGCAGGTCGAGGCCATCTCGCCGCGGCGTCCGGCCGCAGAGACTTGGAAGTGGGGAGCGACTAGCAAGAGGTGGGCGAGGGCCGAGGAGCGAGGAGAATTGAGACTTTGAGAGGAGCCACGGGTTGCAGGATCAGAATGGTTCGGTTTCCTTGGAGAGGGACAATGGGGGTGATGGGCCGTGAGGCCCGTTATGATGGGAGCTGTTCCGCTGGCTGAAAGGGCCCTCGTGGGCGGGGCTGTGATGGGCTTTCGTCGGGCTAAATTGCTAGTGGTAGTCCGAACTAAAACGAGAACGATCTGGTAGAGCAGCCTTGACCTCTAGGGCTTACATGCCATGAACCCAGGAGTGACCAAAGAATTACTATATTACAAAGCCGGTTCAAAACGGTTTCCCTAAAGGTATCCACGTCAGCGCAAAAAACTCAACCGTTGGATCTAGCTTTGATGGTCATCAGGATTTCCCAGCCATTCCAAGCCAATCAACTTTTCATCGTGCTTCAGTCTCTCCCAGAAGCTTCGAGATTCCACTCGACGAAACCAGTCCCCGTCCTCACACATCGTTCGAGTGCCTTCGTTCCCCGCCGCAAACGCTGCCTCGCTGGCCCTGGTGCTCCCCTAGGTGCTTTGTTCGTTCGCAGCGACGCAACCCGACCGCCATGAGCTTCCTTCTCCCCTCCCCGTTGCCGCCTCAAACGCTACCTCGCTGGCCTGGGTGCCCAGTGCCCACATAGGTGCTCCGTCCATCGCTGTGACGCACGTCGGCCGACAGAAGCTTCTTCTTCCTCCTCCCCTCCCCCCTCTCCTCAAGCGTTGCTACGGTGATAATTTGCTGCACCGTTCGCTCTTCTTCTTGTGGATAAGAATATTTCTTAGTTATTTTTTTCAGTACGCACTGTTAGTGTCGGGTACCGTAATTAGGGGTACCCCCAACACTCCTAATCACGGCTGGTAAACACCCTCAGACCAGCTAACGGGCGCGGTTCAAGTCAAGGCTTCGTCTACCCAAGGGACGCGACCTCGCCCGAGCCCAGCCTCGGACTGGAGCAGTAGTCCCAGACGAGTTCACGCCTCGCCCGAGGGCCTCATCAGGCAGCGGGCACCCTCTCGGCTCTCCCGAAGCATGGCTCGGGCAGGCTTCGTTGTGAAGCAACCTTGGCCAGACCGCCTCACCAACCGACCGCTTCGCAGGCGCATTCAATGCAGGGGACGCCTGACGTCGTATCCTAACACACGCGCCTCAGTCGGCCAGGCCGAAGTGACCACAGTCACTTCGCCCCTCCTTTTTACAATCCGATATGACGGGAAAACAACGCCACTCGCCGCTCGCCCTGCTCCGACTGCCATGCCAACCACCCAGGCAAGGACTGACAACAAGTCACGATCAACCACCGAGTTCGGCCTCGGGCGCAACAGGAAGCTCCACCTCGCCCGACCTCAGGCTCCAGCCTCGGGAGGAGGTCTCTGCCTCGCCCGACCCCCGGACTCGGCCTTGACCTCGGTCTCGGGAGGAATCGCGTCCTCGCCCGACCCCGGCCTCGGCCTCAAGAGAAGTCTCTGCCTCGCCCGACCTTGGGCTCGGACCGACCGCGCCAACAGGGGGTACATCATTACCCTATCCCTAGCCAGCTCGGGCTACAAGGACAAGACCGGCGTCCCATCTGGCTTACCCCGGCGACGGGTAATGATGGTGCCCCGCATGCAACCATGACGCCGGTGGCTCTCAGCCCCTTACGGCAGCAAGGAGACGTCAACAGGATCCTTGCCGCACTGCCAGCTGTGCTCCTACAGGGCTCAGGCGCTTCTCCGACGGCCACGCTATCACGTGTACAGGGCTCAAGCTCTCCCCCGACAGCCACATTGGCATGTACGCAGGGCTTAGGCATTTCTCTGCCGGACACGTTAGCGCATAGCTACACCCCCCCATTGTACGTCTGGACCCTCTCCTTGCGTCTATAAAAGGGAGGTCCAGGGCCATCCTGGAGGGGGGTTCACGTGGGGGAAGGAGCGAACGAACAGACTCCCTCTCTCTCTCTCTCTCTCTCTCTCTCCTCTCGCGACGTGCTTGTAACCCCTACTACGAGCGGCACCCCTGGTGCAGGATAATACAAGGCTTAGCCCACCTCTTGTGTTCCATCCCGCGCTAACCCATCTGGGCAGGGGCACGCAGCGACAATCTCACTCGTCGGTCCAGGGACCCCCCGGGTCCGAAAAGCAGACAGTTGGCGCGCCAGGTAGGGGCCTGCTGCGTGTTAACGAACGCCTTCCCGTTGAGTTCTAGATGGGGAGTCTTCAGCAACCTCTTCAGCCCGGGACAGTGCTCCGCTTCGGGAGTCTCGAGTTCATGTCCCTCGATGGCAGCTACGATATGGTACTCCTCCCCTCGCGGCGCGACGACGATGATGGTCTTCGACTCGCCCGGCGGCGGCGAGCTCGGCGACAGCATCTCCCCGCGGCAGAAGAGGAGCATTCCGGTCATCCCCGCCACCCTCCTCGCCGGAGGAGGCAGAGACGGGGCAACCATGGCCACGCAGGAGGCGGCACCTTGTCGGCTGTCGCACCAGAGCGAGTCGACGACGCCGGCACTCCCCCGGGGGACATGTTGGGCAATGTCCTCGCAGCTGAGACGATGGCGGGTGTCACTTCCCCGCAACGTGTCAACCCCAAGCGGACTGATGACGCCAGCACCCTCGCAAAGGATCTGCTGGGCGTTACCCTCGTACCTAAGATGACGGTGTGCTCCGCCCCCGACGCGACCTTCACCACCGTCCATCGACCAAGAGGTACCGTTTGTTTTCCATCCCGTACCCTTTCGATTCAGCTTCGATCCACCTAGCGACCCCGCTACGGTGAGCGCCTTCGTAAAGGCGTATCCAAACCTTCCGGGGTACCATATGTGGTCGACCTGGGACCGACTGACAGCCATCTCAACCTTCGGACCGGCGGGTTCCGAGGAAGAGGACGGCCCCGACTCCGGTTGGGATTTCTCCGGCCTCAATGACCCCGGTGCCATGCGGGGCTTCATGTTCGCATGTGACCACTGTCTCTCCGGTTGTTCTGACGATGGCCATGACCTTGACGACGAGGGTTACAGCCCAAGTCGCGAATGTTTCCACGTCGATCAGGGAGATCACAACGAAGGCAACCACCTCGGTATGCCGGAGGTTGACGATCCCCCTAGGCCCGCATCTCGTGTTGACATCCCGCGGGAGCTAGATGTGGTCCCAGTCCCTGCGGGGGGTCGGGACACACAGCTCGAGCAAATCCGTGAGATGCAGGCCTGGGTCGACGGGGAAGCAGGCCGGCTTGTGCAGCTCCGACAGAACATCGAACAGGAGTGGGCAGGCCGGACACTCGCCGGAGGAGCCTGTCATCAGGCCCAAGACGTCCAGTGCCGCATCATCGACAATGCCAGGGCAGCGCTGCCCCCGGCCATCAGCGGGTCCGGCCAGGACCTAGCTGCAGTGGCGATGCTACTTCGAGCCACGCCAGAGCCATCCACCACCGAGGGACGACGTATCCAGGGTGAACTCAAGGATCTCCTGGAAGGCGCCGCGGTTCGACGAGCCGAGAGCTCTGCCTCCCGGAGGCGAGCCGACCCCTCGGAGTACCGCGCGGTGTCCTCCCGACGCATGCGGGAAGCCTCGCTCCGCCCCGAGCACACGTAGGACGAGGCGCCTGCCGCATGGGATCGCCTCGGTAACGAGCACCACCATCTCGACCGTCGAGCCCGCCTCGAGGAGAAGGTGCGCCGAGGCTATCATCCTAGGCGTGGGGGACGCTGCGACATCGAGGAGGATCGGAGTCCTTCGCCCGAGCCGTCCGGTCCGTGAGTCTTCAGCCGGGCCATACGACGAGCGCCGTTCCCTGCCCGTTTCCGAGCCCCGACTACCATCACCAAGTACTCGGGGGAGACGAGACCGGAGCTGTGGCTCGCGGACTACCGAATGGCATGCCAGTTGGGAGGGGCGGATGATGACAATCTCATGATCCGTAATCTACCCCTTTTCCTCTCCGACGCCGCCCGAGCCTGGCTGGAGCATCTACCTCCTGCGTAGATCTCCGACTGGGACGATCTGGTTAAGGCTTTCGCGGGAAACTTCCAAGGCACTTACGTGCGCCCTAGGAACTCGTGGGATCTCTGAAGCTGCCGCCAACAGCCAGGGGAGTCCCTCCGAGAGTACATCCGACGGTTTTCGAAGCAGCGCACCGAGCTGCCCAATGTTACCGACTCGGATGTCATCGGGGCTTTCCTTGCCGGCACCACTTGCCGAGACCTGGTGAGCAAACTGGGGCGTAAGACTCCCACCAGTGCAAGCGAACTGATGGACGTCGCCACCAAGTTCGCCTCGGGTCAGGAGGCGGTCGAAGCCATCTTCCGAAAGGACAAGCAGCCTCAGGGAGAGCCGAAGAAAGACGCCCCTGAGGCGTCCGCCCAGCGGGGCACGAAGAAGAAGGCCAAGAACAAGTCGCAAGCGAAGCGAGACACCGCTGACACGAATCTCGTCGCTGCGGCCGAGCACAGGAACCCTCGGAAACCTCGTGGAGGGGCCGGCGCGTTCGACAAGATGCTCAAAGAGCCGTGCTGTAACATCCCAAAATCCCATCTAAGGTTAGAAACCCTAACCTCCTAATCCCCCCCCTTATTTTACTTTTCTCCCTTAACCCTACCCTTAGAACCCCTTCTCATGTGCATACACTTGAAATAATTAGAGCACCTCACATAGACTATATTTCTCACTCAAGATCACTTAGAAAATATTTTTGGTCTCCAAAGAAAAAAGAAACAAAAAGAAACAAAAATAGAAAAAGGAAAAGAAAGGAATTAGAATTAGAAAAAGAAAAACTCCCCCCCCCTCCCTCGGCTGGGCCGAATCCGGCCCAACCAGCCCCGCTGTAACACCCAAATTCTGAATTTGGAATTGGTAGAAGAAAAAGATGGGAAAAGAATTTTTCTTTTAAAAGAAACCATTTATACATCCCATGAAATAAATAACAAGGAGAATAAAACTTACATTAGTAATAATAAAATAGTATGGTTTATATTCACCTTTGAGTTTCAATTGATACATTTGAAAAATCTGAAAAAAAAATAGAAGTATAAATTTGAATTGGGAATAGAAAATAGAAAATAAATGGGAAAGGGAGAAAAGAGAAGAGATATGAAAATATACATAAAATGTATAACCAAATATCTTCAGGTTTAGCATTTTTAATTTCAAAAAAATGAGTTTATAAATGAAGATCCACACAAAGTTTGAATTTGAATTTGAACTCAAATTGGATTTGAAAATGGAGAAAAGAAAACAGAAAATAAAAAGAATAAAACGAAATCATCCTACATGGGCCGCCAACCTAAAATCGGCCCACCCTGGAGTTAACACCGCGCGGCCCATTAACCTTCACGGGCGCGCCGACATGTGGGCCCCACGGGGCAGTCTCTCCTCCTCACGCGCTCGACCACGGTCCTCCACTCACTGCTCCGCCGGACCCACTGACCAGCCTCTCATCCTCGCGCGGCTCTGTTACCGTTTCACGCGTTGGGCGTGTTGGTCACTGAAGCGTGGGACCCGCATGACAGCTTCGTCCCCGTCAACAGACTTCCGCGCATGTCGCGCTCGCGCCATCGATCTCGGCGGTCGTTCCCTACCACCGGCGCGAAGTTTCCGGGCGCCATACCGATTCTTGCGGACCTACCTCGCCGCCGCGACAATATAATGCGCCCCCACGCTCGGTTCCTTCCGCCCGAATGCTGTGCTGTCATCTGCTTCTGTGCGCGCCAAGAGGGAGAGAGTGCCGCGCCGGTGAATCGCTTGGCCACCGTCGTTTCGGGGTCGCCGTGGGGTCTTGGCTGCTCGTTTGGGTGCGGCGAGTACAACCGAGGCCTCCACGTGCGGAATCAGTGCTCACCGCGCGGCCAATTCGTCACCGACGTCCGCTGCAAGCTCGGATCCGCCGTGCGCCGTGGGCCAACTACCCCGGAGCGTCGATTGCCGGTAAGAACACTTTCTCCAATCTCGCCATCCTCTGAATTTCATTTTGCGCCCGAGTTGCGTGGGGATTGTGTACGGATTGGGTGCGGTGGATGTCTCAACCATGGCGCCGCCGCGGGCTGTTCGCCGGCGTCTCGGGTGTTGGCTGTGGGAAGGTGAAGGTGCCGGGGCCATGGATCCGAGAATGAACGGCCACGATTAAAAGATGGGTACCGGTTCGGTGGGATTGGGTCCGTGCCGCGCGATCTTGATCCAACGCGCTAGGTTGCTCCGTAGTATTTTAAATCTGGGCCGTTGATCTCGGATCCGACGGCTGTTGTCGCGTACCGGTTCGGTTTATATCAGATCTAATCCGGGCGCTTGATTCCTGATCTGACGGCTGGAATTAGATTATACCCCTTCGCGCTGGCAGTCTTTTAAAAGAGCCCCTGGACTTTTTGAAATAGAACCCGCCGTCCACCGCGGGGGTTTTCTGAGTCTTAGGTTTATTTGCGCAGAGACCCCTGTGCTTCCCAGTAATTGAGGCCCAGTCCAGAAAGTTATAAAATCAGGAAAATTAATTAGAAAATGAGTTTTTAATATAAAAATAATTCCTAGAATTTATATAATTCATAGAAAATGCATATGAACTCCAAATTAATCCATTCCACTTCCTATAATTTTGTAATATTATTGTTTATCAATTAGTGCCACTGGTTTTACATAAAAGCCACATTAAAATTGTTAACTTAATTAATCTTGTACTAAGCACATAGAATCTTTGGAAATCCATAACTTAAAATCTATAACTCCAAAATTAATAATTCTTTTTCCTGTGATCTTATTTTAATATATAGATTATTAATATGTATTTTGGCATATATGTTTGGTGTAATGTTAATTTTGCCTATACACTGTTTGTTTGTATTGCTACGACTAGTGCGAGGTCACGAGTCACCTGAAGATCATCCTGGTACCTGGATTCTCAAGGCCCAGGCAAGTTGTGCCCTTGATCACTTCTTTTTACCCAGCCATGTTCTGATTAATCATAATGATCTGCATAGGTTAATTTTGATGGGACCCAATAGGTTACCCTAGTTTGTCTATCTTTATACCTTGTTTACCACTGAACTTTTTGGGTAGTACTTGCTAGTGCTATATGTGGTTTTGGGTATGGAGATACACTATTCATGATTACACTTTTGTTATCAGTTGTTATTTATTGTTCATGTTAAGATCATTATGTTAATTGGAACATGGAGCGACCACCCGGGAAAACAGTGCTACCACAAGGGTGGAATGGGACGCCCTTGGCTGATTAATTAGGAAAGCTAGTGGAAGACTACCTTACCCGAAAGGGGCAAGGGCAGTAGGGGAGAGGTCAGTGTAGGGAGGCCCTCGGGAGGATTTTGCTGCGATGGCGGTCCTGCAAGGGATTCCTGCACTGGATCTTCCTATAAACTGTAGCGGGTTTTCGGAAGCTAGTGGAACTTTGTAAAGGCCTCGTAGTGTTACCCTGCCTCGCTTCCTTGGTAGAGGTGTATGGGATTCATGACCCCTTGGCAGATGGGTAACACGGCTTGTGGGTAAAGATGCGCAACCTCTGCAGAGTGTAAAACTGGTATACTAGCCGTGCTCACGGTCATGAGCAGCTCGGACCCTCACATGATTAATCTATGGAACTAAATTCAATTTGTCATATGCATTGCATTGCAGGTGATGTTGTTATTACTTTTGTTCTACTATTTAATTGGGTTGGTATTTACTTATACTTAGTAACTGCTAATAAAATTTTGACCAACTTTAAAAGCAATGCTCAGCTCTAACCATCTTCTTTGGTAAGCCTTACACTTCACGTGAGCTCCCACCTTTGGCGAGTTCATGCACATTATTCCCCACAACTTGTTGAGCGATGAACGTATGTGAGCTCACTCTTGCTGTCTCACATACACCACAGGTCAAGACCAGGTACTGCAGGATGATGCTCATGGAGGATGCTGCGATGAGTTCGTGAGAGGTCTAGGTCGTCGTCTCCCAGTCAACTTTGGGTTGCTGGACCGTTGTCTCCTTATAATGTAATTATTTATTTTGTATAGAACTCCTGTTATATATAAAGATGTGACATTCGATCCTGTGCCACTATACATCATATGTATGAGACTTGGTCCCAGCATACCTGGTGTTTATGTTAACCCCGGGTTTTGGACCCCTAAAATCCGGGTGTTACACCCGCGCACCCGCGCTCCCCTCCTCTCTCCCCGGCCCAGGCGGCCCAGCTCCGCGCGCGGCTCCCTCTCGCGGATTCCGGGCCCCGCCCGTCAGTGCCTCGTCCCCCTCCCTCTCACATCGCTTCCTCTCGCTGGCAGCCAGGGCCCGCTTGTCAGTTTCGTCCCTCTCGCCCATCCCTCACCGGCGCATCCACCGCCGAGCCCCCCCTCGCCTCGTCACCTCGCCATTAATGCTCGCCCAGCCTCCGCGACAACCCCGCCACTATGCTTGAGCCATCCCCTCACCCCCGCCTGCCCGAGCCATCGCAATCGGCGTTAGCGCCATTCCCGCCATCGTGGCGAGCTCGCCGTCTCCTCCATCCCCCTCCCTCCCCCGAGCGCCTATAAAAGGACCCGTCCGAGCCCCGTCTTCACCACACAGCTCCGGCCACCGCCACTGCCTTCTTCCCCGAGCCATTCGAGCTTGCGCCGCCGTGCTCCCTTCATCGCTCTGGTGAGCTCCCTTTTCCCCCTCTAGCGATCCTCTGTCCAATTAAACTATGCCAAAAGCTCCACCACACTCTCACGGTCACAGGGCACCACTTCTCCCACTCTATTGTGGCTGGCAACCTCACCGGCGGCATCACCGCCGCGGGCACCCGCCACCGTGCCGCGGACCGGCCACCATAGGCCCTCGCAGGCAAAATTCGCCCCACCCCCATGACCCCCTTCACCCGCCCGTGCTTCGCCACCGTTTCCTCGCCAAAGAACCGGCCCCACGGCGGAGAACCGCCGCGGGACTCGCCGCCGGCCGGACCCCGGTCGACCTCCCTCCCCTCCCTCCGTTGCCGTCAACACCGTCAGCCACCCCCTCTCCCTGGCGTGTGGGCCCCGCGCCGCGGCGCCGTCCCCTGCCTTCGCCCCGCGCGGCTGGGCCAAGTGGGCCGAAAGCGCGCCCGCCCGCGCGCGCTCGCGCCAACTGGGCCGAAATCCCCCCGGCCCGGCTAGCTGGAAAATCCTTTCTCTTTTTCCTTTCCCATTTCTTTTTCCCATTTTTCACATATATATTTAGATGCTAATATTTTATGCACAAAAAATAGTCTAAATAAATTATAGGGCACAAAAATAATAAAGTATAAGAACTTGCACACCCCACAAAGGTCACTATGTTTGATGTATTGTTATTATCTGTGTTTGATTAGCGGAAGAGGGATCCGATCCTCTGGAACTTATAGCTCCGGAAGAAGGGCAAGAACCCGACCCCTCCGAGATAAACCTCTTGTGCCAGGAAAGCTTCGACGAAGGCAAGTCCATCCTTCCCTTGATGCATTATTTACCTATTTCTATCTACCACTACCTGAGCCTGGATTATGGGATGGGAATCGAATTGCATAGTGAGCATGAGAGAGCCCGCATTAACTATTACCTTGATTAAAAGATATGGGGCAAGTAAAAAGGGTACAAGTGGCATGTTTCCCAAAAGTGTGCGATGAAGGGTATTCACCCTCATCACCTGGTGAGCAGGATGATCAGGGACTCCCTGGTTTAGGGGAGGGCCTAAGATGATGGCTCAGCTGGTTTAGGCGTGAGCAGAAGGATTGTCCTCTCGTAAAAGGACCAGTTTGTCATCTTTCATTACCTGTACTCATAAAAAGTACAACCACTCGAGGTTGTGTGGGCAGCCACTCGATCTGAACTCGTACGGTCCAACCCCAGGGTTATAAAGGCTGGGGAGCACCAGGAGGATAAGGAGGGGAAAGTTTTGTCCGGTTTGGACATGGCGGTAGCCTGACTCCTTCCGGTATAACCGTTAAGGTTAGGACGTGCAAGGAAGGAAAGAGTTTCGGAATCGGATCTCATTGGCCATGAGATCGCAGAGCCGGACTAGTGGGTAAAGTGTACCCCTCTGCACAGAGTCTAAACCTATTCGAATAGTCCGTGTCCACTGGTACGGACGAGTCTGGTATGGTATGACAATTAGTGTTTCTACTACAACCGGGAACAGGGAAACGTGTGTGTATGTTCTGGAAAGAAAGTGGTGCCACGGGAGCGGGAAGCTCAGTGGTGGTCAAGCAAGTGTTATTTCTAATGTCTTGGGAAAACCTACATCAATGAGTACTGCCTTTCTCTGAAAAAGTATGAGTGACTTCAACTCCACCATATAAAGCATGTACAATATAGGTCACTTTCTCTTTACGGGAGCCGGGTGGGCTTACGGAATACCTAGTGTATTCACCCAGATTTATTTATGTTTTTCAGCAGCTGAAGACTTCTTTTCTGCTATGCTTGATTGATGGGGCTGTGTCTTCACCCAGTTCTGCCTGTGGCCTAGGCTATTTTATCTTCCACTGCGCTTTATGATTTTCGGCTCACTCTCGAGCTTGTATCCCCTGGTATTGTAATAACATTATTCAGACTCTGTAACTATTTGAAGTAATGAATGTGGTTACTAGCCTCCTGGGACTAGTAATTGTATCACATTTAAGTCCCAAAGGATCGGGACGCTTCAGGTGGTATCAAAGCCTATAGGACTAGCCGTAGACCGCAGCCCTGACCTTAAAAAGTCGCCTTAACAAGAAAACACCTCTTACCCCCCAAGAAACACTCTCTCCTTTCCCCGATATTAACAGACCCTTCTTTTCTTCTACCAGATGGAAGACTCCTGGGTTATTAGGACATCCTATTGCTCAGGGGAAGAAGGATTCCCTCACCTCTTACGGAGTTGCGCGCTATGCATGGGGATCCGCAAGAAGCCCGAATATGTCTGGAAGGAATACCACAGAAATGGAGTAGAAAAGTACTCTATGGCAGTCTACCTGGGAGAAAGCCAAAGCTACCCAAACCACCGTCCCTTCCAAGTCAACTTCACCGGGCACCGCTTCCTAGACACTTGCCAAAGTGTAGCCCGAAAAGCCCTTAAACAGCTATGCCAAAACTACAGCCAAGAGATCTCTGAAACCCCCCCTTCGTTATTTCCCACCCAGCAACAAAAATACCCCCACCTAGAGGAAAAGACTTCAGGCTCTGTCAGGGAGAGACCCCACCGAGGATGACCTCACCATTGCTTACATGGCCGAATACCTCCACACCCTCGACAACCACTACGATGACCTCTCCTCCCACTGCACCCACCTAAACTCCCGGGTGGAAAGCCTGGAGCGGCAAGTCAGAGAGCTTAAGCAAGAGAAGGCATCCCTCCAAGAGTGTCTCGACATAGCAGAAGGCGAGGAGGCCAACACCTGTGAGGCTTATCGAACCTTAAAGATGGACTATGACAAGAAGCTAAAGAAGCTCGCCCCCAAGAAGAAAATCTAGAAGAAGACCACCAACCGAGGATGCCAAACGGAGAAGAAGAAGAAGAAGACCCCTCCAGCCCCACCTCCCCCCAGGGTAGATGATTGGTCCGACGCCGAGGATATATCCCTAGCAAGCCTTGATGATCTTCTCAAGGAGTTTGGGGATACCTTAGAGAAAGAGTTCGGTAGTACCTCAGGGAACGCTCTCGTGTAGTACAACCTGTAGTAGTCATATGCTTGAAATGTACTGGTGTAATGAATAAAATAACTTGGTTGAAAACAATTTGCATATGCATAATAGTGACTCCCTCCCCTGGCAGATGGCTTCGGATAAAACCACGCCTACCGCCTCCGGGATTGGAGCAGGGTTTCCCCTGAGAGCTGAAGGGGAAGCTGATAGAGAGGAAAGTGAAACCCACCTCCCTGCACCTCCGCAATTACCCTTAGATCTAGCCCAAGTTATAGCCAATCAAACCCGACTCATCGAGGTCCTCACTCAAAGTCTAGAAAATCAACGTCCAAATGGTGGAAGACCGCAAGACAGAATGGGGGATTTCCTGAGGCTCAAGCCTCCCACGTTTGCCGAATCAAGCATTCCCCTCGATGCCGACGATTGGATGCGCACGATTAAAAGAAAGCTGGAAGCCATCGGATGTCCAGAAAATCAGCGTGTTCAATTGGCTGCCCATCAACTTTCCGGGATGGCCTTAGCCTGGTGGGATACCTTCAACGTCACCATCAGAGATGCTACCTGGGCAGAATTTGAAGCAGCTTTCCGGGAGCACCATGTGCCCCAAGGACTTGTACAGCTTAAGGAGGACGAGTTCCGAGAACTGACTCAAGACGGAAGATCTGTCAGCGAATATATGCACAAGTTCATAGAGTTAGCCTGCTACGCGCCAGATGATGTCAGTACCGAGGGCAAGAAGATGGCCCGTTTCCTGAAGGGACTCAGGCCAGAACTCAAGACAATTCTGGCTAGCCAAGACTTCCTCAATTTCTCTCACCTTTCCAACAAAGCCATGCAAGTTGAAAGGGCAAAGGAGGAAGAAAAAGGGCATCTCAAAAGAAAGTTCTAGGTTCTCCGGGCACAGCAGCAGGACAGGCACCAGAAGACTCGATCATTTGGGTTTCCACCCAAGGGACCAAACTTCAGTAGACCAGCTGGAACCGCCCCGTCGCGGTTCAGCCAGCAGAGTCAGAGCTCTTTCCATACCCCCTCAGTGGCAAGCAACCAACCCCCGGCGAATGCATGTTGGCACTGCGGTGATCCCAGTCACTTCAAGAACAACTATCCGCAGCTGAAGCCACCAGGACCCGCCTACTCCAACTCGGTGAATGGCCCCAAGAATACCTCGGCATCCACCCCCAAGGCGCCCTCCTCCGTCAGCCAGCAAAACAAGACCCCGTACCAAGGAAGGGCACGAGTGAATCACATCGATGCCCAGGAGGCTCAACAAGCTCCAGGAGTAGTGCTCGGTGAGTTCCTTGTTGAATTTACTTCCGCCACCGTACTTTTCGATTCTGGAGCATCCCACTCTTTCATAGCCACTAGTTTTGTGAAAAAGCATGGCATTCCCTCTACTCCTCTAGAGATTCCCTTGGTCACCCAAACCCCAGGGTCCGACCTTCTATGCCAGCTCAAATGCTCCCAAGTCAGAATCCTTTTAAGTGGGGTAGTATTCCTGGCAGACTTAACCGTCTTGCCATCCAAAGGAATTGATGTGATCCTAGGAATGGATTGGCTAACTAAACACAAAGGCATCATCAGTTGCACAGACAAGACAGTCCTCCTCACCGACCAGCAGGGAAAGTCAGTCTCTTGTCAGGCACAACCACCCGCCAGTGACCCAATGATGTTCAGTCTAGCAACAGAAAGTATATCAGTGGTAGAAGAATTCATGGACGTGTTTCCAGAAGAGTTACCAGGAATGCCACCAGAAAGAGAAGTGGAGTTCTACATAGATCTGCTCCCTGGAACAGCACCCATCACAAAGAGACCATACCGCATGGCTCCGACCGAGTTAGCAGAACTGAAGCTTCAAATCGCAGATCTTCAGCAAAAGGGATACATTCGTCCTAGCTCATCCCCTTGGGGAGCACCAGTCCTGTTCGTCTCTAAGAAAGATGGAAGCATGAGAATGTGTATTGATTACCGATCGTTAAATGAAGTCACCATCAAGAACAAGTATCCACTTCCTCGGATTGACGACCTCTTCGATCAGCTTCAAGGAGCCAAGTACTTCTCCAAGATAGACCTAAGGTCTGGTTACCACCAATTGAGGATCAAGGAAGCAGACATCCAGAAGACTGCATTTGTCACCCGGTACGGGCAATATGAATTCACAGTGATGCCGTTCGGACTGACCAACGCACCCGCCTTTTTCATGAACCTCATGAACAAAGTGTTTATGGAAGAGCTAGATAAGTTTGTCGTGGTCTTCATTGATGACATCCTTATCTACTCCAAGAATCGCGAAGACCATAAGCGTCACCTTCGAATCGTCCTCGGAAAACTCAGAGCACACCAACTTTATGCTAAACTCAGTAAATGTGAATTCTGGTTGGAAAAGATAGCCTTCCTTGGGCATATCTTAACCGCAGAAGGAATAGAAGTGGACCCTTCCAAGGTGGAAGCAGTATCAAAATGGAGGCAGCCGACCAACGTCAGTGAAGTTCGAAGCTTCCTGGGAATGGCAGGGTATTACCGCCGCTTCATCAAAGGATTCTCCAGCATAGCAAGACCAATGTCAGAACTTCTCAAGAAAGACCATAAATTTGTGTGGACCCCAAAATGTGAAGGGAGTTTCCAGATCATAAAGGAGAAACTCACAACAGCACCCGTTCTGTCACTACCAGATATTCATCAAGATTTTGTCGTCTTCTGTGATGCCTCGAGGCAAGGCTTAGGGTGTGTGCTAATGCAAAACGAGAAAGTCATTGCTTACGCATCGCGCCTACTCAAGCCGCATGAACAAAATTACCCCACCCATGATTTGGAATTGGCAGCCATAGTGCATGCCTTGAAGATATGGAGGCATTACCTAATCGGAAACAAATGCCACACTTTCACCGATCACAAGAGTCTGAAGTATATATTCAATCAACCAGATCTCAACCTCCGTCAGCGAAGATGGTTAGAGCTGATCAAGGATTATGACCTGGAAATTCATTATCACCCCGGGAAGGCCAACGTGGTAGCAGACGCCCTCAGTCAAAAACCATTCGGCATCAAGGGGACCAACTTTTTAGAAGATTGGAAGAAAGAATCAGCTCAACTGAATGCGTGTCTGGGAAACAGCGACAGTCTAGAAGTCAAACCAATGCTAGAAGACCTCATATGCAAAGCTCAATGCCTAGACTCAGAGACAGCAAGACTTGTGGAGAAAGCCCGCAAGGAACAACTCCCGGACTTCAGGACAGATGAACAAGGAGTCCTTTGGTTCAAAAATCGTCTGTGTGTACCAAAAGGGGAGGCCCGAGAAGTCCTGCTCAAGGAAGCTCACAACTCGGCCTACTCCATCCACCTAGGAACTACCAAGATGTACCTAGACCTCAAAACCAGATACTGGTGGCAAGGGATGAAGAAAGAAATAGCTCAGTATGTGGCCTGATGTGACATCTGCCAATGAACGAAGGCCGAGCACCAAAAACCTGCAGGCCTATTGCAACCCCTCCCGATACCTGAATGGAAGTGGGAAGAAATAGGCATGGACTTTGTAACTGGACTGCCCCGAACGCAAAAAGGGAATGATTCCATCTGGGTAATAATAGATCGCCTCACCAAGGTAGCCCATTTCATCCCAGTGAAAACTACCTTTGGAGGAGCCACCCTTGCCCGGATTTATCTCAAGGAGATAGTCAGACTCCATGGCATCCCAAGGAAGATAGTGTCAGACAGGGGAACCCAGTTCACATCCAAATTCTGGACAAGCCTTCAGAAAGCTATGGGCACCAAGCTAGATTTCAGTACCGCTTATCACCCTCAGACAGATGGGCAGACAGAAAGAGTCAACGAAGTCCTTGAAGATCTATTAAGAGCATGTGTGCTAGCTTTTGATAGAAGTTGGGAATCCAGTCTACCCTACGCAGAGTTCTCATACAACAATAGCTACCAGGCCAGCATCAAGATGTCGCCATTCGAAGCACTGTATGGACGGAAATGCCAGACCCCTCTCATGTGGTCCAACGTAGGGGAAAAAGCACTAGAAGGACCTGCCTTTGTCAAAGAGGCGGAAGAGAAAGTTGCACTGATCCGCAGAAGGTTACTTGAAGCTCAGAGTCGGCAGAAGAGTTATGCAGACAACAGGCGGAGGGAACTCAGATTTGAGGAAGGAGACTTCATCTACCTCAAGGTTTCTCCAATGCGTGGTGTCAGGAGGTTCCAAGTAAAAGGAAAGCTAGCCCCGCGATTCCTAGGTCCCTATCCCATCATTGACAGGGTAGGACCCGCAGCATATCGTCTGGAATTACCGAAATCCATGTCCGACATCCACAATGTGTTTCACGTATCCCAGCTCCGCAAATGCCTGCTAGCACCAGAAAGTCACATTGAAGAAGAGACAGTACAGGTTCAGAAAGACCTTCAGTACTGTGAAAAACCAGTGAAGATTCTTGATTCAGTAGTCAGAAAGACCCGCACCTCAGAGGTGAAGCTCTGTAAAGTTCAGTGGAGCAGAGAAGGAGAAGAGGAAGCTACCTGGGAGAGTGAGGACTCCTTGAGGAGGGAATACCCTTATCTTTTCTCAAATCCAGTCTAAATCTCGAGGGCGAGATTCCTTTAAGTGGGGTAGGTTTGTAACATCCCAAAATCCCATCTAAGGTTTGAAACCCTAACCTCCTAATCCCCCCTTATTTTACTTTTCTCCCTTAACCCTACCCTTAGAACCCCTTCTCATGTGCATACACTTGAAATAATTAGAGCACCTCACATAGACTATATTTCTCACTCAAGATCACTTAGAAAATATTTTTGGTCTCCAAAGAAAAAAGAAACAAAAATAGAAAAAGGAAAAGAAAGGAATTAGAATTAGAAAAAGAAAAACTCCCCCCTCCCTCGGCTGGGCCGAATCCGGCCCAACCAGCCCCGCGCGCCCGCGCTCCCCTCCTCTCTCCCCGGCCTAGGCGGCCCAGCTCCGCGCGCGGCTCCCTCTCGTGGACATCCGGGCCCCGCCCGTCAGCGCCTCGTCCCCCTCCCTCTCGCGCCGCTTCCTCTCGCTGGCAGCCAGGGCACGCTTGTCAGTTTCGTCCCTCTCGCTCATCCCTCACCGGCGCATCCGCAGCCGAGCCCCCCCTTGCCTCGTCACCTCGCCATTAATGCTCGCCCAGCCTCCGCGACAACCCCACCACTGTGCTCGAGCCGTCCCCTCACCCCCGCCTGCCCGAGCCATCGCAATCGGCGTTAGCACCATTCCCGCCATCATGGCGAGCTTGCCGGCGCTCGCCGTCTCCTCCATCCCCTCCCTCCCCCGAGCGCCTATAAAAGGACCCGCCCGAGCCCCGTCTTCACCACACAGCTCCGGCCACCGCCACTGCCTTCTTCCCCGAGCCATTCGAGCTTGCGCTGCCATGCTCGCTTCATCGCTCCGGTGAGCTCCCTTTTCCCCCTCTAGAGATCCTTTGTCCAATTAAACTATGCCGGAAGCTCTGCCACACTCTCACGGTCACAGGGCGCCACTTCTCCCACTCTATTGTGGCCGGCAACCTCACCGGCGGCATCACCGCAGCGGGCACCCGCCACCGTGCCGCGGACCGGCCGCCATAGGCCTCCGCAGGCAAAATTCGCCCCACCCCCGTGACCCCCTTCACCCGCCCGTGCTTCGCCACCATTTCCCCGCCAAAGAACCGGCCCCACGGCGGAGAACCGCCGCGGGACTCGCCGCCGGCCGGACCCCGGTCGAGCTCCCTCTCCTCCCTCCGTTGCCGTCAACACCGTCAGCCACCCCCTCTCCCTGGTGTGTGGGCCCCGCGCCGCGGTGCCGTCCCCCGCTGTCGCCCCGCGCGGCTGGGCCAAGTGGGCCGAAAGCGCGCCCGCCCGCGTGCGCTCGCGCCAACTGGGCCAAAATCCCCCCCGACCCGGCTAGCTGGAAAATCCTTTCTCTTTTTCCTTTCCCATTTCTTTTTCCCATTTTTCACATATATATTTAGATGCTAATATTTTATGCACCAAAAATAGTCTAAATAAATTATAGGGCACAAAAATAATAAAGTATAAGAACTTGGACACCTCACAAAGGTCACTATGTTTGATGTATTGTTATTATCTGTGTTTGATTAGCGGAAGAGGGATCCGATCCTCCGGAACTTATAGCTCCGGAAGAAGGGCAAGAACCTGACCCCTCTGAGATAAACCTCTTGTGCTAGGAAAGCTTCGACGAAGGCAAGTCCATCCTTCCCTTGATGCATTATTTACCTATTTCTATCTACCACTACCTAAGCTTGGATTATGGGATGGGAATCGAATTGCATAGTGAGCATGAGAGAGCCCGCATTAACTATTACCTTGATTAAAAGATATGGGGCAAGTAAAAAGGGTACAAGTGGCATGTTTCCCAAAAGTGTGCGATGAAGGGTATTCACCCTCATCACCTGGTGAGCAGGATGATCAGGGACTCCCTGGTTTAGGGGAGGGCCTAAGGTGATGGCTCAGCTGGTTTAGGCGTGAGCAGAAGGATTGTCCTCTCGTATAAGGACCGGTTTGTCATCTTTCATTACCTGTACTCATAAAAAGTACAACCACTCGAGGCTGTGTGGGCAGCCACTCGATCTGAACTCGTACGGTCCAACCCCAGGGTTATGAAGGCTGGGGAGCACCGAGAGGATAAGGAGGGGGAAAGTTTTGTCCGGTTTGGACATGGCGGTGGCCTGACTCCTTCCGGTATAACCGTTAAGGTTAGGACGTGCAAGGAAGGAAAGAGTTTCGGAATCGGATCTCATTGGCCATGAGATCGCAGAGTCGGACTAGTGGGTAAAGTGTACCCCTCTACGCAGAGTCTAAACCTATTCGAATAGTCTGTGTCCACTGGTATGGACGAGTCTGGTATGGTATGACAATTAGTGTTTCTACTACAACCGGGAACAGGGAAACGTGTGTGTATGTTCTAGAAAGAAAGTGGTGCCACGGGAGCGGGAAGCTCAGTGGTGGTCAAGCAAGTGTTATTTCTAATGTCTTGGGAAAAACCTACATCAATGAGTACTGCCTTTCTCTAAAAAAGTATGAGTGACTTCAACTCCACCATATAAAGCATGTACAATATAGGTCACTTTCTCTTTACGGGAGTCGGGTGGGCTTGCGGAATACCTAGTGTATTCACCCAGATTTATTTATGTTTTTCAGCAGCTGAAGACTTCTTTTCTGCTATGCTAGATTGATGGGGTTGTGTCTTCACCCAGTTCTGCCTGTGGCCTGGGCTATTTTATCTTCCACTGCGCTTTATGATTTTCGGCTCACTCTCGAGCTTGTATCCCCCGGTATTGTAATAACATTATTCAGACTCTGTAACTATTTGAAGTAATGAATGTGGTTACTAGCCTCCTGGGACTAGTAATTGTATCACATTTGAGTCCCAAATGATCGGGACGCTTCACATGCCCCTATCACCAGGGTCCCATCAAGCACACCCTCGAAGAACGTGTCATCCTCCGGCGCTACTTCCACAAGGCCGGGCCCCGGCGGAAGATAGCAAAGGCCATGACAACAACAAGAAGGGGGGCGACAAGGAAGAGGAGTTCCCGGAGGTCCACAACTGCTTCATGATCTACGGCGGGTAGGTGGTGAACGCCTCGGCTCGGCACCGCAAGTAGGAGCGCTGGGAGGTCTGCTTGGTGAAGGTGGCAGCGCCAGTCTACCTAGACTGGTCCGACAAGCCTATCACCTTCAACCGAGGCGACCACCCTGACTTCGTGCCAAGCCTAGGGAGTTACCCTATCATCGTCGATCCGATCATCGGCAACGTTAGGCTCTCCAAAGTCCTCTTGGACGAAGGCAGCAACCTTAACATCATCTACACCGAGACCCTGGAACTCTTGGGGGTTGATAGGTCCAAGGTCCGGGCCGGTGCGGCACCCTTCCACGGGATCGCGCCCGGAAAGCGAATCCTGCCCCTCGGACGGATCGACCTACCCGTCTGCTTCGGGACTCCCTTCAACTTCCGAAAGGAAACTATCACCTTAGTCGGGTTCCGAGGGACCTACCACGCGGTGTTGGGAAGACCATGCTATGCCAAGTTCATGGCCGTCCCCAACTACACCTACCTCAAGCTCAAGATGCCGGGCCCGAACAGGATCATCACCATCGGCTCCACGTACCGCCACGTGTACGAATGCGACGTGGAGTGCGTGGAGTACGCTGAGGCCCTCGCCGAGTCCGAGGCCCTCATCGCCGACCTGGAATGCCTCTCCAAGGAGGCACCCGACGCGAAGCGGCACGCCAGCAACTTCGAACTAGTCGAGGCGATCAAATCCGTCTCTCTCGACCCCAGCAACTACGCCGGCAAGAAAGTCCGGATCGGCTCCGAGCTCGACCCCGAATAGGAAGCAGTGCTCATCGACTTTCTCTATGCAAACGCCAAAGTTTTTGCGTGGAGTCCCTCGGACATGCCAGGCATACCAAGGGATGTCGCTGAGCACTCAGTGGACATCAGAGCTGGAGCCCGACCCGTGAAGCAAACCCTGTGCCGTTTTGACGAAGAAAAGTGCAGGGCCATAGGCGAGGAGATCCACAAGCTACTCGCGGCAGGGTTCATCAAAGAGGTATTCCATCCCGAATGGTTAGCCAACCCTGTTCTTGTAAGGAAGAAGGATGGGAAATGGAGGATGTGCGTAGACTACACCAGTTTAAACAAAGCATGTTCGAAGGTTCCCTACCCTCTACCTCGCATTGATCAAATTGTGGACTCCACTGCTGGGTGCGGAACCCTGTCATTCCTTGATGCCTACTCAGGCTATCACCAAATCAAGATGAAAGAGTCCGACCAGCTCGCGACTTCTTTTATCACACCTTTTGGCATGTACCGTTACACTACAATGCCATATGGTTTAAGGAATGCAGGCGCCACCTACCAGAGGTGCATGAACCATGTGTTCGGAGAACACATCGGTAGAACGGTCGAGGCTTACGTCGATGCCATCGTTGTCAAGACGAAGAAAGCCTCCGACCTCCTCTCTGACCTTGAAACGACATTCAAGTGTCTGGGAGCGAAAGGCGTGAAACTCAACCCCGAGAAGTGTGTCTTCGGAGTCCCCCAAGGCATGCTCCTAGGGTTCATCGTCTCCGAGCGGGGCATAGAGACCAATTCGGAGAAAATCACGGCCATCATCAACATGGGACCGATCAAAGATTTGAAAGGAGTACAGAGGGTCATGGGATGCCTTGCGGCTCTGAGCCGTTTCATCTCACGCCTTGGCGAAAAAGGATTGCCCCTGTACCGCCTCTTAAGGAAGACCAAGCGCTTCACTTGGACCCCCGAGGTCGAGGAAGCCCTCGAAAACCTTAAGGTGCTCCTTACAAACGCACCCATCCTGGTGCCCCCCGCTGCAGGAGAAGCCCTCTTGATCTACGTAGCCGCAACCACTCAGGTGGTCAACGCCGCGATCGTAGTCGAGAGACGGGAAGAAGGGCATGCACTGCTCGTCCAGAGGTGAGAGCACCTAGAGGGGGGGGGTGAATAGGTGATCCTGTAAAAACTTCAAACTTAAGCCACAAACTTGTTAAGTGTTAGCACGATTATTGCCAAGTGGCTAAGGTGAAGTCTCAACAAAACACAATACCACAAGAGATCAAGACAGAGGTGACACGGTGGTTTATCCCGTGGTTCGGCCAAGCCAATGCTTGCCTACTTCCACGTTGTGGCGTCCCAACGGACGAGGGTTGCAATCAACCCCTCTCAAGCGGTCCAAAGACCCACTTGAATACCACGTTGTTTTGTTGTTCCTTTCACTATCCCGTTTGCAAGGAATCTCCACAAATTGGAGTCTCTTGCCCTTACAAGTGTATGATCACAAAGAAAGCACAGAGTAAGGGAGGGAAGCAACACACACAAATCCACAACAAAAGCGCACACACACGGCCAAGACTCGAGCTCGAATGACTATCTCAGAGTTCACACTAGAACAGAGCTCGAATCACTTAGAATCACAAACGAATGCGCAAAGAACTTGTGTGGATGATCAAGAATGCTCAAGAGTTGCTTGTGTATCTCCTCCATGCGCCTAGGGGCTCCTTTTATAGCCCCAAGGCAGCTAGGAGCCGTTGAGAGCAATTCTGGAAGGCTATCCTGGCCTTCTGTCGTCGGGGGCACCGGACAGTCCGGTGCACACCGGACACTGTCCGGTGCCCGATCTGTTTCCTTTTCGGGCGCTGCCGACCGTTGCAGCCCGTTGGAGATCTGCGAGCCGTTGGCGCATCGGACAGTCCGGTGCACACCGGACAGTCCGGTGCCGTCTTCCGACCGTTGGCTCGGCCACGTGTCCCGCGCGGATTGCGCGGCCGACCGTTGGCCCTGGCCGACCGTTGGCTCACCGGACAGTCCGGTGCACACCGGACAGTCCGGTGAATTTTAGCCGTACGCCGTCGGCGAATTCCCGAGAGCGGCCAGTTCGAGCCGAGTCAGCCTGGCGCACCGGACACTGTCCGGTGCACACCGGACAGTCCGGTGCTCCAGACCGAGCTGAACCTTGGCTGCACACAGCCAAGTCTTTCTCTCCCCTTTTCTCATTTTCTTCTTTCTGTTTCTAACACTTAGACAAATATGTTAGTCCATGAAACCAATGTACTAAGGCTTAGAAACATACCTTTATCTCATGATTTGCACCTTGTTCATCCATGTACACAAATTCATAATTAAACACATGTGTTGGCACTCAATCACCAAAATACTTAGAAATGGCCCAAGGGCACATTTCCCTTTCAATCTCCCCCTTTTTGGTGATTTATGCCAACACAACATAAAGCCACTAGAACAAGTGCAAACTCAATTCAAATAACATAAATTTAAGTGTTATTCAAATTTAGCATATATGGATCCTCCTTTGCCACCACTTGGTTTGTTTTTGCAAATCAAACACAAATCTCTATCTCTAAGTTAAACACACATGTTTAAGCATAAAGAGAGTCATTCAAAAAGAGATTGATCAAGGATTTCAAAAACTCCCCCTTTTTCCCATAATCAATGCTTCTCCCCACAAGAAGCCAACTTTTGACAAGAGAGACAACTTAAGAATTTTGACAAATCAAAAACTCTATTCTACTATTTTCAAAATCTCTCAAGTGGTAGCTGATCCATTTATTGCTTTGGCCTTTATTTTCTCCCCCTTTGGCATCAAACACCAAAACGGGATCAATTTTGGCCCTATAACCCCATTGCCTCACCAAAATCTTCAATTAAGAGCAAATGGCAATAAGAGTTCAGAGATGGACTTGGAATAAGTTACCCTCTCATCGGAGTGCAGTGGAAGTCTTGCATGATCCAAGTCCACCTTTTCCCTTTTAATTCTCCTTTGAGACTAAATCAAACAAACTCAAGCATATGGTTAGTCTCAAAGGGTCAAGTTGCAACACATCTCCCCCTAAACATGTGCATCACATTGCAACGGACTTGTGAGGTCCAGGGAGTGTTTGTACAACTTGAGCACCATAATAAGCAACAAAATGCAGAAGGGAACATGATCAAAAGCATAAATACATGAATGCTACAATTCAATCCAAGTTCCGCGAATCTAAGACATTTAGCTCACTACGCAGCCTGCAAAAGGTCTTCTCATCTAAAGGCTTGGTAAAGATATCGGCTAGCTGGTTCTCGGTGCTAACATAAAACACTTCGATATCTCCCTTTTGCTGGTGGTCTCTCAAAAAGTGATGCCGGATGTCTATGTGCTTTGTGCGGCTGTGCTCAACGGGATTTTCCGCTATTCGGATAGCACTCTCATTATCACATAGGAGTGGGACTTTGCTCAGATTGTAGCCAAAGTCCCTGAGGGTTTGCCTCATCCAAAGTAGTTGCGCGCAACACTGACCTGCGGCAACGTACTCGGCCTCAGCGGTGGATAGGGCGACGGAGGTTTGTTTCTTAGAATTCCATGACACCAGGGACCTTCCTAAGAATTGGCACGTCCCCGATGTACTCTTCCTATCGACCTTACATCCAGCATAGTCGGAATCTGAGTACCCAATTAAGTCAAAGTTTGACCCCTTTGGATACCAGATCCCGAAGCAAGGCGTAGCGACTAAATATCTAAGAATTCGCTTCACCGCCACCAAGTGACACTCCTTAGGATCGGATTGAAATCTAGCACACATGCATACGCTAAGCATAATATCCGGTCTACTAGCACATAAATAAAGTAGAGACCCTATCATTGACCGGTATGCTTTTTGATCAACGGACTTACCTCCTTTGTTGAGGTCGGTGTGTCCGTCGGTTCCCATCGGAGTCTTTGCGGGCTTGGCGTCCTTCATCCCAAACCGCTTTAGCAGATCTTGCGTGTACTTCGTTTGGGAGATGAAGGTGCCGTCCTTGAGTTGCTTCACTTGGAACCCAAGGAAGTAGTTCAACTCGCCCATCATCGACATCTCGAATTTCTGCGTCATCACCCTGCTAAACTCTTCACAAGACTTTTGATTAGTAGAACCAAATATTATGTCATCGACATAAATTTGGCATACAAACAAATCACCATCACATGTCTTTGTAAAAAGAGTTGGATCGGCTTTCCCAACCTTGAAAGCATTAGCAAGTAAGAAATCTCTAAGGCATTCATACCATGCTCTTGGGGCTTGTTTAAGTCCATAGAGCGCCTTAGAGAGCTTACACACGTGGTTGGGGTACCGCTCATCCTCGAAGCCAGGGGGTTGCTCCACGTACACCTCCTCCTTTATTGGCCCGTTGAGGAACGCGCTCTTCACATCCATTTGGTACAACCTGAAAGAATGGTGAGCGGCATATGCTAGCAAGATACGAATGGACTCTAGCCTAGCCACAGGAGCAAAAGTCTCCTCAAAGTCCAAACCTGCGACTTGGGCATAACCTTTTGCCACAAGTCGAGCCTTGTTCCTCGTCACCACCCCGTGCTCGTCCTGTTTGTTGCGGAACACCCACTTGGTTCCCACAACATTTTGCTTGGGACGAGGCACCAGTGTCCAAACTTCGTTGCGCTTGAAGTTATTGAGTTCCTCCTGCATGGCCAACACCCAATCCGGATCTAGCAAGGCCTCCTCTACCCTGAAAGGCTCAATAGAGGAGACAAAAGAGTAATGCTCACAAAAATTAACTAATCGAGATCGAGTAGTTACTCCCTTGCTAATGTCACCCAAAATTTGGTCGACGGGATGATCCCTTTGAATCATCGCTCGAACTTGGGTTGGAGGTGCCGGTTGCGCTTCTTCCTCCATCACTTGATCGTCTTGTACTCCCCCTTGATCACACGCCTCCTTTTGATGAACTTGTTCATCGTCTTGAGTTGGGGGATGCACCGTTGATGAGGAAGAAGGTTGATCACGTTCATCCTGTTCCTGTGGCCGAACGTCTCCAATCGCCATGGTTCGTATAGCGGCCGTCGGAACATCTTCTTCATCTACATCATCACAATCAACAACTTGCTCTCTTGGAGAGCCATTAGTCTCATCAAATACAACGTCGCTAGAGACTTCAACCAAACCCGATGATTTGTTGAAGACTCTATACGCCTTTGTATTTGAATCATAACCTAATAAAAACCCTTCTACAGCTTTGGGAGCAAACTTAGAATTTCTACCCTTCTTCACTAGAATGTAGCACTTGCTCCCAAATACACGAAAGTACGATACATTGGGTTTGTTACCGGTTAGTAGCTCATACGAAGTCTTCTTGAGGAGTCGATGAAGGTAGACCCTGTTGATGGCGTGGCAAGCCGTGTTCACGGCTTCCGACCAAAAGCACTCGGGGGTCTTGAACTCTCCAAGCATCGTCCTCGCCATATCGATTAGCGTCCTGTTCTTCCTCTCTACCACACCATTTTGCTGTGGTGTGTAGGGAGCGGAGAACTCGTGCTTGATCCCTTCCTCCTCAAGAAACTCCTCCACTTGAAGGTTCTTGAACTCGGTCCCGTTGTCGCTCCTTATCTTCTTCACCTTGAGCTCAAACTCATTTTGAGCTCTCCTGAGGAAGCGCTTGAGGGTCCCTTGGGTTTCAGACTTATCCTGCAAAAAGAACACCCAAGTGAAGCGGGAAAAGTCATCAACAATAACTAAACCATACTTACTTCCTCCTATGCTTAGATAGGCGACGGGTCCGAAGAGGTCCATATGCAGCAGCTCCAGAGGTCTTGACGTGGTCATCACATTCTTGCTGTGATGTGCTCCTCCAACTTGTTTACCTGCCTGACAAGCTGCACAAGGTCTATCTTTTTCGAAATAAACATTGGTTAGACCTATCACGTGTTCTCCCTTTAGAAGTTTGTGGAGATTCTTCATCCCCACATGTGCTAAGCGGCGATGCCACAGCCAGCCCATGCAAGTCTTAGCCATTAAGCATGCATCTAGACCGGCCTCTTCTTTTGCAAAATCAACTAAATAAAGCTTGCCGTCTAGTACACCCTTAAAAGCTAGTGAACCATCACATCTTCTAAAGACAGACACATCTACATTTGTAAATAAACAATTATATCCCATTTGACATAATTGACTAACAGATAGCAAATTATATCCAAGACTCTCCACTAAGAATACATTTGAAATAAAATGCTCATTAGAAATTGCAATTTTACCTAACCCTTTTACCTTGCCTTGATTCCCATCACCGAATATAATTGAATCTTGGGAATCCTTATTCTTGACGTAGGAGGTGAACATCTTCTTCTCCCCCGTCATATGGTTTGTGCATCCGCTGTCGATAATCCAGCTTGAACCCCCGGATGCATAAACCTGCAAGGCAAATTTAGGCTTGGGTCTTAGGTACCCAACTCATGTTGGGTCCTGCAAGGTTAGCACAAATGTCTTTAGGGACCCAAATGCAAGATTTATCTCCCTTGCATCTAGCCCCTAATTTCCTAGCAACTACCTTCTTACCCTTTCTACAAATAGCAAAGGGAGCATTACAAGCATAATAAATGGTAGAAGGTTCATTCACTACTTTCCTAGGAGCATGAATAACATTCTTTCTAGGTACATGAGCAATATTTCTCCTAGGCATATGCGCAACATTTCTCCTACTCATATTTCTATCATGCTTATGAGAGGAACTAGAGGCTAACATGGCATGAGAATCATAAACATGTGAATCATTATAAACACTTCTAGCATGTCTCCTATCATGGTATAAGAAAGCATGGTTCTTTTTAGCACTATTAGCCATAGGGGCCTTCCCTTTCTCCTTGACGAAGACGGGAGCCTTATGGCTTGTTAAGTTCTTAGCTTCCCTCTTGAAGCCAAGCCCATCCTTAATTGAGGGGTGTCTACCAACCGTGTAGGCATCCCTTGCAAATTTTATTTTATCAACTTCATTCTTGCTAGTCTTAAGTTGGGCATTAAGACTAGCCACTTCATCATTTAATTTGGAAATTAGAACTAGGTGTTCACTACAAGCATTAACATCAAAATCCTTACACCTAGTACAAATTTCAACATGTTCAACACAAGAATTTGATTTACTAGCTACTTCTAGTTTAGCACTTAAATCAATATTAACACTTCTTAAGGTAGAAATGGTTTCATGACAGGAAGATATTTCACTAGAAAGCATTTCATTTCTTTTTACTTCTAAAGCATATGATTTTTGTGCCTCTACAAATTTATCATGTTCATCATACAATAAATCTTCTTGCTTTTCTAAAAGCCTATCCTTTTCATTCAAAGCATCAATCAATTCATTGATTTTATCTATCTTAGATCTATCTAAGCCCTTGAATAAGCAAGAATAATCTATGTCATCATCACTAGACTCACTATCACTAGAAGAAGTATAAGTGGAGTCTTGAATACTCACCTTCTTCTCCCTTGCCATAAGGCAAGTGAGACGCTCGTTGGGGAAGAGAGCCGATTTGTTGAAGGCAGTGGCGGCGAGTCCTTCGTTGTCGGAGTCGGAGGAGGAGCAATCCGAGTCCCATTCCTTTCCTAGATGCGCCTCGCCCTTTGTCTTCTTGTATTGCTTCTTTTTCTCTCTTTTGTTCCCCTTTTCCTGGTCACTTTCATTATCGGGACAGTTAGCAATGAAATGACCAAGCTTACCGCATTTGAAGCATGAGCGCTTCCCCTTGGCTTTGATCTTGCTTGGTTGTCCCTTGTGACCTTTAAGCACCGTCTTGAATCTTTTAATGATGAGAGCCATCTCTTCATCATTAAGGCCAGCCGCCTCAACTTGCGCCACCTTGCTAGGTAGCGACTCCTTGCTCCTCGTTGCCTTTAGAGCAATGGGTTGAGGCTCGTGGAGTGGTCCGTTCAACGCGTCGTCGACGTATCTTGCCTCCTTGATCATCATCCGCCCGCTCACGAATTTTCCAAGTACTTCCTCGGGCGTCATCATCGTGTACCTGGGATTCTCACGAATATTGTTCACGAGATGAGGATCAAGTACGGTAAAGGACCTGAGCATTAGGCGGACGACGTCGTGGTCCGTCCATCGCGTGCTCCCGTAGCTTCTTATCTTGTTGATAAGGGTCTTGAGCCGGTTGTACGTTTGCGTTGGCTCCTCGCCCCTTATCATCGCGAACCGTCCAAGCTCGCCCTCCACCAACTCCATCTTGGTGAGTAAGGTGACATCGTTCCCCTCATGAGAAATCTTGAGGGTGTCCCAGATTTGCTTGGCGTTGTCCAAGCCGCTCACCTTATGGTATTCATCCCTGCACAAGGAAGCTAGAAGAACAGTAGTAGCTTGTGCATTTTTATGAATTTGTTCATTAATGAACATGGGACTATCCGAACTATCAAAGTGCATTCCACTCTCTACAATCTCCCATATACTAGGATGGAGAGAGAATAGGTGACTACGCATTTTGTGACTCCAAAATCCGTAGTCCTCTCCATCAAAGTGTGGGGGCTTGCCAAGTGGAATGGAGAGCAAATGAGAATGTGAACTTTGCGGAATACGAGAGTAATCAAAGGAAAAGTTCGAATTAACCGGTTTTCTCCTCTCGTAGTCGTTGTGGTCCTCATCCTTTTGGGAAGAAGTAGACTCGTCGCTGTCGTAGTAGATGATCTCCTTGATGCGCCTGGTCTTCTTCTTCTTCCCTTCCTTCCGTCTTTGACCCGAGCCGGAGTCGGTAGGCTTGTCGTCCTTCGGCTCGTTGACGAAGGTCTCCTTCTCTTTGTCGTTGATCACTATACCCTTCCCCTTAGGATCCATCTATTCGGGCGGTTAGTCCCTTTGTGAATAACCTGCCTCTGATACCAATTGAGAGCACCTAGAGGGGGGGGGTGAATAGGTGATCCTGTAAAAACTTCAAACTTAAGCCACAAACTTGTTAAGTGTTAGCACGATTATTGCCAAGTGGCTAAGGTGAAGTCTCAACAAAACACAATACCACAAGAGATCAAGACAGAGGTGACACGGTGGTTTATCCCGTGGTTCGGCCAAGCCAATGCTTGCCTACTTCCACGTTGTGGCGTCCCAACGGACGAGGGTTGCAATCAACCCCTCTCAAGCGGTCCAAAGACCCACTTGAATACCACGTTGTTTTGTTGTTCCTTTCACTATCCCGTTTGCAAGGAATCTCCACAAATTGGAGTCTCTTGCCCTTACAAGTGTATGATCACAAAGAAAGCACAGAGTAAGGGAGGGAAGCAACACACACAAATCCACAACAAAAGCGCACACACACGGCCAAGACTCGAGCTCGAATGACTATCTCAGAGTTCACACTAGAACAGAGCTCGAATCACTTAGAATCACAAACGAATGCGCAAAGAACTTGTGTGGATGATCAAGAATGCTCAAGAGTTGCTTGTGTATCTCCTCCATGCGCCTAGGGGCTCCTTTTATAGCCCCAAGGCAGCTAGGAGCCGTTGAGAGCAATTCTGGAAGGCTATCCTGGCCTTCTGTCGTCGGGGGCACCGGACAGTCCGGTGCACACCGGACACTGTCCGGTGCCCGATCTGTTTCCTTTTCGGGCGCTGCCGACCGTTGCAGCCCGTTGGAGATCTGCGAGCCGTTGGCGCATCGGACAGTCCGGTGCACACCGGACAGTCCGGTGCCGTCTTCCGACCGTTGGCTCGGCCACGTGTCCCGCGCGGATTGCGCGGCCGACCGTTGGCCCTGGCCGACCGTTGGCTCACCGGACAGTCCGGTGCACACCGGACAGTCCGGTGAATTTTAGCCGTACGCCGTCGGCGAATTCCCGAGAGCGGCCAGTTCGAGCCGAGTCAGCCTGGCGCACCGGACACTGTCCGGTGCACACCGGACAGTCCGGTGCTCCAGACCGAGCTGAACCTTGGCTGCACACAGCCAAGTCTTTCTCTCCCCTTTTCTCATTTTCTTCTTTCTGTTTCTAACACTTAGACAAATATGTTAGTCCATGAAACCAATGTACTAAGGCTTAGAAACATACCTTTATCTCATGATTTGCACCTTGTTCATCCATGTACACAAATTCATAATTAAACACATGTGTTGGCACTCAATCACCAAAATACTTAGAAATGGCCCAAGGGCACATTTCCCTTTCAAGAGGCCAGTCTACTTCATCAGCGAAGTGCTTTCCGAGACCAAAGTCCGCTACCCGCAGATCCAGAAGCTGCTCTACGCAGTGATTCTGACACGGCGAAAGTTGCGACACTACTTCGAGTCTCATCCGGTGACTGTGGTGTCATCCTTCCCCCTAGGGGAGATCATCCAGTGTCGTGAGGCCTCGGGTAGGATAGCAAAGTGGGCGGTGGAACTCATGGGTGAAACGCTATCATTCGCCCCTCGGAAGGCCATAAAATCCTAGGTCTTGGCAGACTTCCTGGCTGAGTGGACTGACACCCAGTTACCAACAACTCCAATCCAACCCGAGCTTTGGACCATGTACTTCGATGGGTCAATCATGAAAACAGGAGCAGGTGTTGGCTTGCTCTTCGTTTCACCCCTCGAAAAGCATGTTCGCTATGTCATACGCCTCCATTTTTCGGCATCAAACAACATGGCTGAGTACGAGGCTCTGGTTAACAGGCTGCGCATCGCCATCGAGCTTGGGGTCCGGCGCCTCGACGCTCATGGCGACTCGTAGCTTGTCATCGACCAAGTCATGAAGAACTCCCACTGCCGCGACCAGAGGATGGAAGCCTACTACGACGAAGTCTGGCGCCTGGAAGACAAGTTCTACGGGCTAGAGCTCAACCACATCGCCCGATGGTACAAAGAGACTGTGGATGAGCTGGCGAAGATAGCCTCGGGGCAGACGACGGTTCCCCCGGACGTCTTCTCCAGAGACCTACATCAACCATCCGTCAAGATCGACGACACGCCCGAGCCCGAGGAAGCCTCGGCCCAGCCCGAGGTACCCTCGGCCGAGCCCGAGGAGGCCTCGACCAAGCCCGAGGTACCCTCGGCCATCGAGGAGGAGGCCTTGCCCGTCGAGGGGGAACAGAATGGGGTCGCACTAGATCTGAACTAGCAGACCCCTTACCTGGAATATCTCCTCCGAGGAGAGCTTCCCCTCGACAAGGCCAAGGCTCGGCGACTGGCTCGACACGCCAAGTCGTTCGTCTTGCTGGGTGATGAAAAGGAGCTCTATCACCACAGCCCCTCGGGCATCCTCCAATGATGCATATCCATCGCCCAAGGACAAGAGCTGTTGCAAGAAATACACTCGGGGGCTTGCGGCCACCATGCAGCACCTCGAGCCCTCGTGGGAAATGCCTTCCGACAAGGTTTCTACTGGCCAACCGCGGTGGCCGACGCCACTAGGATTGTACGCTCCTGCCGGGGGTGTCAATTCTATGCAAAGCAGACACGCCTGCCCGCTCAGGCCCTGTAGAGGATACCCATCACCTGGCCGTTTGCTGTGTGGGGTCTAGACCTCGTCGGTCCTTTGCAGAAGGCACCCAGGGGCTTCTCGCACCTGCTGGTCGCCATCGACAAATTCTCCAAGTGGATCGAGGTCCGACCCTTGACCAGCATCAGGTCCGAGCAGACGGTGGCGTTCTTCACCAACATCATCCATCGATTCGGGGTCCCAAACTCCATCATCACCGACAATGGCACGCAGTTCACCGGAAAAAAGTTCCTGGACTTCTGCGATGACCACCACATCCGTGTGGACTAGGCCGCCGTAGCTCACCCCAGGATGAATGGGTAGGTGGAGCGTGCCAACGGTATGATTTTGCAGGGACTCAAACCGAGGATCTACAACAACCTCAACAAGTTCGGCAAGAGGTGGATGAAAGAGCTACCCACGGTAGACTGGAGTCTGAGGACGACACCGAGCCGAGCCACGGGTTTCTCGCCATTTTTTCTAGTCTATGGGGCTGAGGCCGTCCTCCCCACGGACTTAGAATATGGCTCCCTGAGGACTAGGGCGTACGACAACCAAAGCAACCAGACCAGCCGAGAGGACTCGCTGGACCAGCTCGAAGAGGCTTGGGATGTTGCCTTACTACATTTGGCACGGTACCAGCAGTCGCTGCGACGCTACCACGCCCGAAGCGTTCGGCCCCGAGGCTTTCAAGTGGGAGAGTTGGTACTTCGTCTGCGACAGGACGCCCAAGGGCGCCACAAGCTCACTCCTCCCTGGGAAGGGCCATTCATCATCGCTAAGATTTTTGAAGCCCGGAACATACAAGCTGGCCAACGACCAAGGCGAGGTCTACAGCAACGCTTGGAACATCCAACAGCTACGTCGCTTCTACCCTTAAGATGTTTTAAGTCGTTCATGTACCTCGTTTTCTTTACATACATAAATTCTAACTGTCAAGGAAGGGTCGGCCTTGCCTCAGCAAAGCCCGACCCTCGCTCGGGGGCTAGAAGGGGGGAACCCCCTCTGTGTCAAAATTTTCCTCGGAAAAATTTTCTACCAAAACGACCTTCATGCTTTCGACTTCTGTATCGATAGCGGAATCCTGAAAATGATGAGAGTACACGTAAGCGGCAAGGCCGACCGAGCCGAGGAACTCCTACGCCTCCGGGATACGGATACCTCACTCATCACCTTCCGCGAGAAGTAACTCACGCTCAGATAAGCGATCCTGCTACCGAACAAGTCCAAACACTCGGGTAGAAAACGACTTTCGTGCCTTCTCGACTGTATCAATAATGGAATCCTACGACCAAATGAGTGTGCACGTAAGCGGCAAGGCCAACCGAGCCGAGGAACTCCTACGCCTCTGGGATATGGATACCTCACTCATCACCTTCCACGAAAAGTAACTCTCGCTTGGATAAACGATTCTGCCACTGATAGACAAGTCGTGATGCTCGAAACAAGAGGAAAGAAAACGTGGCTTTTTAACACGACGATAAAGTGTTTAGGCCTCGGCGGCCGCGAAAAACATGTGCATGCTACAGACAAACTGTTCCTGCAGGTTCAGGCATCGGCAGGGGGAGCAGCAGCACCCTCGGCGTTGTTTCCACCCTCGGCGGAACTTGGCCCAGCCTCGGACGGCGACCCGGGCGAAAGGACCTCCACCCAAGGGAGGATGCCAGCACCGCGCCAGCGGATGTCTTGGCCAAGCTCCAGCTGCTGCTGCCACATCTTCCTCGGCCTGGGAAGCCGCCAGCTCCCGGGCCGACGAAGTCTCTTTTTGAGCCGACTCCGCCTCTGTCCGCGCCAACACCGCCGCCTCCGGCTCCGGCTCATCGCAGAGCAGCCGAGGGTTCTAAAAAACTGAGCGAGAGAGGCCTAGAGCGGCAAGACCGACCGAGCCGAGGGACTCCTACGCCACCGGGATACGAATACCTCACTCATCACCTTCCGCGAAAGGCAACTCACGCTTGGTTAAGTGGTTTGGCTAGCTAACAGGCAAGTCCCAGCGCTCGAAATGAGGAAGAAACGTAGCTTTATACTCGAATACCCAAATGTTCAGGCCTCGATAGCCACAAAGAACAAACACATGGGTAACTATGCTACACAGACTTAGATGTCGGCAGAACCCTTGGCGGTTCTCCTGGCCTACGACAAATGTCTAAGTCCTTGAAGCGGTTACATTTTGCTCCGGCAAAAACCAAGTATATCCCCTTACAAACGGGACTCCGGTTCCGCTCCCGCAGGTATGAACAACCTCCACACCAGAGGGCCTGCGGGACAACGAACTCCAAGCGGCTCGCTGGCACTCCAAATCCCCGCTCATGGAAGGGGATGAAGCTAACCACATACCCCGGCGGCGGGGAAGGGACGACCTCGCTCGGGGCCATCCACTCCGGCTGCGCCCCACTAGAGAGGGGACGGAGCAGACCATCGGCGACAAGGGCCTCCAGATCCTTCGCGACAACGGCGGAGGAGGGCCACAGGTCGCGCGGCAGGACAACGGTCACCCTGTCAGCCATCACCGAACGGAGGTGGTGGAGGCAGAGGGGATGAGGTGCGTGGTTTCCTTTTTCCTGGCTATTCTCTTAGGTTGCGAAAACCAGCGCAGAAGGCAGGAGCAAATGGCAGAGTGACGAATCACTGCCGGCCCCCCTTTCGAGTATATAAAGGCCCGGGCGAGAACCGTTCAAAACTTTGCCCGAACTCGCCGCAAAATTCAGAACTTGAAGGTAAAACGATCTTCCCGTTCCTCGAACAGCTCGCACGCACAATGGGCGCCACGCGAATCGCCCGTCCCGTCGCATTAACTCCCCGACAGAGCGAGCGACACCTCTGGCAGGCGAGACGGGCGTCGTTTCACCTCCGCCATGATGACCGCGTCAAAAAAGGTGTGCCACCTTATTTAAATACATATCCTTCCCCTCCTCCTCTCTCTCTCTCTCGCTACAGGGACCGGGAAAGGGGATGTTTTGGAAAGGATCCTTCTCGGCGAAGGAAGCGGGTCCTGAACCCTCCTACTGATCAGGGGTTCGAAGGCTGGCCCCTCGGAAGGGTTTCGACAGCCGCCCCAGAGCACTCGGGCTTCAAGCCCATTACTGATCAGGGGTTCGAAGGCTGGCCCCTTGGAAGGGTTCGACAGCCGCCCTAGAGCGCTCGGGCTCCGCGCCCATTACTGATCAGGGGTTCGAAGGCTGGCCCCTCGGAAGGGTTCGACAGTCGCCCCAGAGCACGCAGAGTGAGGGATGACTCTAGGTACGTCCGATACATGGCCGAGGCTCGGGCTACGCTCCCGAGGTACCCTAGGACATTTCCGAGACCGGCGGGAATGATTTGTAACGGAATCCCACCGGATGGAGGCATCGAGCCCTCGGACCGTGTCGAAGGGGTCTGGGTCCAGCGAATCACCCGCAGGTACTTTTGGAGCGCGCCTCTGGGCCACCAGCCGACCCCTAACAAACGGGGCACGGGTGTCCACTCGAATCACCCGTTAGCAGCTCACTGGAAACACCATGTTCGGCGCCCTCCGAGGGCAACATGGTGCTTCCCCCCTCCTCCTTGCGGAAAGGCGACACAGGGGCGTATGATAAAAGTCGAGAAAGTCCTTGATCGTCCTCTCGCTCTGTGTAGAGGCTCGGGGGCTGCTCTCGCACCCGACTACGGCCAAACTATTGACAGCGTCAACAAACTAGCTTGATAACTCAGAACCTGACCATGCACCCGGGCTATGGCCAGGCCGCATGAGGGAACGATCAGACCGGCCGAGGCACCACGAAAAGCATTAAGACCTCAGAGGAGTCAAACCACTCCTCCAAGGCCTCGGGGGCTACACCCGGTGGGTGCGCTCGTGCGCACCCACCAGAACAAAGCAAAACCGAGAAAGGCCGGTCCCCTCACCGAAAATGCGACAAAAGCCTCCAAGCGAGTACCAGCACTCCCTTCGAGGCTCGGGGGCTACTGTCGGGTACCGTAATTAGGGGTACCCCCAACACTCCTAATCACGGCTGGTAAACACCCTCAAACCAGCTGACGGGCACGGTTCAAGTCAAGGCTTCATCTACCCAAGGGACGCGACCTCGCCCGAGCCCAGTCTCGGACTGGAGCAGTAGTCCCAGACGAGTTCACGCCTCGCCCGAGGGCCTCCTCAGGCAGCAGGCACCCCCTCGGCTCTCCCGAAGCACGGCTCGGGTAGGCTTCGTTGTGAAGCAACCTTGGCCAGACCGCCTCACCAACCGACCGCTTCGTAGGCGCATTCAATGCAGGGGACGCCTAACGCCGTATCCTGACACACGCGCCTCAGTCGGCCAGGCCGAAGTGACCGCAGTCACTTCGCCCCTCCTTTTTACTGTCCGATATGACGGGAAAACAGCGCCACTCGCCGCTCGCCCCGCTCCGACTACCGTGCCAACCACCCAGGCAAAGACTGACAACAAGTCACGATCAACCACCGAGTTCGGCCTCGGGCGCAACAGGAAGCTCCGCCTCGCCCGACCTCAGGCTCCAGCCTCGGGAGGAGGTCTCCGCCTCGCCCGACCCCCGGACTCGACCTCGACCTCGGTCTCGGGAGGAATCGCGTCCTCGCCTGACCCCGGCCTTGGCCTCAAGAGAAGTCTCCGCCTCGCCTGACCTTGGGCTCGGACCGACCGCGCCAACAGGGGGTACATTATTACCCTATCCCTAGCCAGCTCGGGCTACAAGGAACAAGACCGGCGTCCCATCTGGCTTACCTCGGCGACGGGTAATGATGGTGCCCCGCGTGCAACCATGACGCCGGTGGCTCTCAGCCCCTTACGACAGCAAGGAGACGTCAGCAGGATCCTTGCTGCACTGCCAGCTGTGCTCCTACAGGGCTCAGGCGCTTCTCCGACGGCCACGCTATCACGTGTACAGGGCTCAAGCTCTCCCCCGACAGCCACGTTGGCATGTACGCAGGGCTTAGGCATTTCTCTGCCGGACACGTTAGCGCATAGCTACACCCCCCATTGTACGTCTGGACCCTCTCCTTGTGTCTATAAAAGGGAGGTCCAGGGCCATCCTGGAGGGGGGTTCGCGCGGGGGAAGGAGCGAACGAACAGGCTCTCTCTCTCTCCCTCTCGTGACATGCTTGTAACCCCTACTACGAGCGGTAGCCCTGGTGCAGGATAATACAAGGCTTGCCCCACCTCTTGTGTTCCATCCCACACCAACCCATCTGGGCAGGGGCACACAGCGACAATCTCACTCGTCGGTCCAGGGACCCCCCAGGTCCGAAACGCCGTTAGTTAGTCTTCAGAACGCTGGTGCTTTCTAGAACTAGCAATAAAAAAAGAAAGAGTGACGGGCTTGGCGACTGGTGTCTGGCAGTGAGGGTTCTCCATCCCTGGACTTCTCCCTTTTGTGCAGACACCATCGGGTGCCGCGGCACGCGCTTGCTGTAGCAAGCAAGGAATAGGTGAGAAATCCTCTTCGCTTTACCTTTGATTTCTTCCATGCACTTTGCTTCTTCAGCTTCTTTGACGCCAATGCTCTTGATATTTGTTGCAGGCTATGGTCACCATCCCATACCGGATTTTGTTTGGGCCGTGCCGCAAGCAGCAGGATGATGACATCACTGCGGGGTGAAGCGACAATCCCATCTCCGCCGTGGGAATCATGGGTGAGCGCTTTGTTCTTGGTGGTTTCGCCTGTTTTTCCTGGTAGTCTTAGGTACTATTCTTGCTTACCTGGCCACTATTTTTTGCGGCATCTGGTGGGTTCGACTATGATGATTATCCTCACCTATGTAAACCCTGAATTGATGGATTTTTTAATAAATAAATAGCAGTTCTAGCCGACTATTTAGATTTCCCTGTGTATGGTGTTTGTTGGAGCTTTTTTCATTTGGGAGCATCATGCGAAAGTCTAAATGCCAGATTAAGAATGCCAAGAATTACTCACAGCCAGATTAATCTAGCCATATGTCGTTGGTTTTTTTGTTGTCATTTGGGAGCTTTCGCCACATTAACAATTGAACTGCAAAGTCTAGCCATATGTCGTTGGATCTTTTTCTTGCGAAATCTAGCAACTAGGAATTACTTCAACCTAGTAAAAATATGTTTATCTTGTAGATACATAATGTAGTATTTTTAGCAGGGAATTTAAGGATGACACAGATAATTAATTTAGTGTTTACCATTTATATATCCCAAAATAGAGTGGCTCATGCAATCATTTTATCATGATGTCATATTATTTTCTTCTATTTTATTGATTAGCATATTGATTTTTATAAGCAGACACTTTTGTTGGTTTGAGAAGGCTTGTACCAGTTCTTCCTTTTCTTCCTTTCTATTTTCCTTTTCTTCTTTGCGTATGAGTTATGACCAAAACTTTTGTAAGTGTTGACCAACAAAAAAAAAGGATTTCTAGCTGGGAATCACTCATGCAAGTAGTGTCAAGAGAACATGTGAAACTCTGAAAGTCATACTTTGCAGAATGTTTCAAACCATTCCATGCATGCCAACACATGTAGAATGAGTTGCAAATACTTATTTGTTTGACAACTGCAAACTAAAACAGATGGTAAACCAAACCTTACAAGTTACATTTACATAATTAAGTCTAAGCATTACCAGCTACTATTGTTTTATTGTCTTCTTTCTAACCATACTAATTGAACAATGCTGCTTTAGATCCCTTTTCTCAGCAATTAATGGTTTACTTTGTGGTCAATAGTCTGTTTGCGAAAGAAATACTAACAACGACATTATGTTCCATACATATTGAAATGCATGAGTAATCATATATTTCTTATTCATCTTTATGTCTAATTCTTCTATGGGTTATGCCTGTTCATTTGACAGTTTCTAATGCATCTGTTTTTGCTCCTTAGTACCTGAGTTACAAGCAATATTAAATTTATCCACCTTATTTACCAAAAGGCATTTGTTTAACACCCTTTTGGTACATGTCTCTTCTCCAGATGTCCCTTTTGTAGAGGTTCCATCAGTTCCAAATTTTCCAAATCTTTTTCCTCTTTATAAATAGAAGTCCACTTGCGGTAGAACAGTACAATGCATTCCATAAATACTATTAGCAGTGCAACAATATGTTGCATACATACTATTTTTTTAAGTTCCAAACATCATTAATCAATTAATAACTTAGTTAATGAAATCGAGATTCATATGTTTTCTTTTGTTTTTCTGTATACCATGATTTCCACGGAGCTGCGTTTATTCGTTTCACATCTTCTAAGGGTACTACCTTTCTTTTGCATAGGTACGTTAATTTTTTATTGTGTTTCATTTCATCTAAACTCATTACAATTATGTGTTCTTTTACATAGACTATTAATATTGCCACTGTAATATTCATTGCATTACACCACTTTACTGTTGTTCAGGGACATATGTATTCCTTAAAAAGTTGCTTCCATGTAATATTTGTAGATATGTGGTTTTGCTAATAGACCAAAAAAGGTAAGTACTCATACATTCATTATTTCTCTTGGCGTCAAACATTTCCATAGAGATACGAGGTTTGGCCAAATAAATACTGACAAAATATGTTCTACACATATTAAAATATGCAGCCCACTACCTATGTGTGTCTGAAAACAAATATTTCTAAAGAATGTGTATGGATTTGTCTATAACAAATGGAGAGAGATTAGTTGCAACATCGAGTACAAGGACAACAACTAAAGAGTCTCTATTGTAGCTTTCCAATTTATCTGTATGTACTAAATTGTGCTACATCATACAAAGACAAGATTATCAGCTCATTAAAAGATGATACCAATGAATAAAAGGAGGTACAATCTATTCAACTTTCCCTAACCCGTCAGATTTCCTTCTTCTACATAAACTTCTAATACTCATATGGTAACAATCTCACTTTCATACAATGTTACCACGCAATCGAGTTTTGAAATCGCGCGTAGGGCGCGCGACATACACTACTACATAAGAAACATGCACAACACAACACGTCTCATAGAGAAAAAGACAAACACGCCTGCTAGCTTCATATATCACTAGTGTTTGATGCGCGCCTTGCGCACGCTGTTTTATTGTCATCAAATTAAAATGTATATATAAAAAAGAAGGATGATGGTATGTACGAAGGTATTGAGATAACACAACAATGACATTTCCTTTTTTACAAACAAACCAAAGATATGATGATATATACTCACTCCGTTTCAAAATATAGTTTTTTCTAGTCCAATTTTTTCCATCCATATTCATTTAAATGATAATAAATATAGACATACATAAAAAATACGTCTAAAACGAATTACATTTTTGGGTGGAGGGAGCATGTAATTTTGATACCAGTTCCAAGTTGTACATCAGTTCCAAGTTGTACATCATCAAAAAATATATAAGTTGTAATGATCTGTTATCTTCATGGATAAGGTAGACCTCTGTACACATCAAAATACATCACTGCGTCAAATGGTACTAAACACACAATCAGACAAATAACTCTTGTATTGTATCTATACTAAACACGCTTCATCAAATGGTACTAAACTCCATCAAATGGTCCTAAACATGCATCGTCACGACTTGCGGATGTCTCAAATAACCCTTATATCTGTACACATGAAAATACACCTAAATATCCTAGACAACTTCTCTTTGCCATGTCTCACACATTGCTACCGATATTACTATAACCGCGCACCCTTCTACATTATGTGAACAAAGCCCACTATTCGGTTTGACG
Organism: Zea luxurians; assembly: GCA_029449295.1. NCBI lineage: Eukaryota > Viridiplantae > Streptophyta > Magnoliopsida > Poales > Poaceae > Zea > Zea luxurians. The sequence continues at coordinate 113,365,380 of JAOPSE010000006.1, read as the reverse complement.
CCATAAAATTCTCACATGTTACCCTCTCCTAAATTATATGATTTTGTTCTACCGGTTGAAGGAATTAGGTTAAGAATAATAGTGCGCAAGCATAAACTAATGATGAAAAAACCATAGCATGAATGATATGCCGAACTCAAACAAGCCTGACTAAGTATTTCTTTCAAGCATTCATGGTTCATGCAAGGCTTAGATTTTGGAAGATAAAATTCAGATGTAAAATGTTACATGTTTGTGACTGGTGTTAAACTTGTCCTTAACCGGCTAAGTAGTGATTTCAGACTTGAATAAATAATTTCTTAGATGAAAAAGGAGAAGAATGCTAACCTTAGTGGATTTTTTTATAAATATGTATAATGTTCAATTTCTGCTAGTCTGATTGATTATTTTAGAGCAGTCCATGAGAGAAGAAAATTGATATGACCAAAATTGAATTGACCACCTCAGATAAGTGTAGTTCCCAAATGGCATATAGAATACCTTGAATCATAAAACATACCAGGTCTCTAAACTCTATTGTACAGTCTAGGAAGCCAAAAGCCAAAGAACATATCTTGTGATATGAATACATCAATGACATCTCTAATCTTCGCTTTTTATTGTGTGTTTATCTTAGTTACGTATGGGAGAATTCCAGAACATGTACAGCTGTTGGCTGCAACATTTCAAACTTCAGCCCAACAAAATTAAAAAAATACAATATGGTAATACAAACATTACGAACGAACAGGATGGGAAATAAGCATATATCTACCAACTACTGGCTTACTGACAGAACAGAAAAGATCGATTTGAAACTATGAGGAGCCATGAGTGCTGGCATCAATAGCTCAGTCAGGCGCAACTACCTCTGTCTCCATGGCTTCCTGATTGATGGGTTGTGGTGGCGACTGTTGAGGTTCCAGCGTGGCCGGCGGCGCATGATCAAGGTTTTCAAGGCACAGTACTATAAAATATGTAAACCTTAATCTGTAGGGTAGATCAAAGATAAAAGAACGTTGATAAATAATGACAGAAAATTAAGATGGAGCATATGAGCACCTAAATTCAGCAGCATGAATTGTGAGATGTAACGTTGAATCATATTTTTTTTCCAAATTATGGCTATTGACGCATGAAAATGCTTGTAAGGACAATCTAAGTAACTAATAACTATATTGCAATATCAATTTGTAAATCTTATTATAATTAAAACATAATATAAATAGTCGACATCAGTCAATGAGAGAAGAAAACTGAATTTACCACCTCAGATAAGTATAGTTCCCAAATGGCATATAGAATACCTTGAATCATAAAACATAGCATGTCTCTAAACTCTATTGTGCAGTCCAAAATGCCAAAGAACATATGTTGTGATAGGAATGCAGCAATGTCGCCTCCAATCTTTGTTTTTTATTTTGTGTTTAGCTCAGTTACGTATGGGAGAATTTCAGAACATATACGGTTGTTGGCTGCAACATTTCAAACTTCAGTCAATAAAAATTGAAAACAAATAGATATGATAATACAAAAGTAAGAACGAACATGACGGGAAATAAGCATATGTCTATCGATTACAGACTTACTGACATAATAGAAAAGATCAATTAGGAACCATGAGGAGCGGTGTGTGCCGGCATCAGTAGCTCAGTCAGGCGTTGTGGTGAGTCAGCGACATCCGCCTCCATGGCTTCGTGATTAATTGGTCATGGGCGGCGACTGTCGGGGTACCAGCGTGGCCGGCGGCACGTGATCAAGGGCTTCAAGGCACAGTGTGGTAAAATATGTAAATCTTAAATTTGTAGTGTATGGTAGATCAAAGATAAAAGAGGGTCAATAAATAATGACAGAAAATCAAGATGGAGCATATGGGCACCTATATTCAGCAGCATGAATTACGATTATTGGCACACGAAAATGCTTGCAAGGACAATCTAGGTAACTAATAGCTATATTGCAATATCAATTCATAAACCTTGTTATTATTTAAACATAATATAAATAGTGGATACAATCACAAATAAACACATTGTCTAATTTATCAGTTCTACTCTTAGTTATGTACCAAGTAATAAGAATAATTTATTAGAAAATCCAAACCATCTTATAATCTGAAATAAAGGAGTAATTTCTATTATAAGCTAAATGCAAAGCAAATAACATAACAAAGCACTGATAAACTTACCCAGTTCATTAACATATGAACTGAATAGATTAAAAAAAGCAGAGAAAAATCCAACGGGGAAGATGCTCCAAACTCTTTGTAACACCCAAGTTGCAGGTAAAATAAAAATAAAAATAAGCGAGCACATCTCAACCCATGTATTGCCTTGTACTCATCATCATCATGGTAATAACCACATATGAGGAAAGAAATTTTAACGAAGTCATTTAAGACCTTTTCACAAATGGATAATGGAGAAAAGAATAAATAGTAATATTATAACCAGTAGAACATATGTTCACATTAATATTTAAGAATGGGAATTTGAAATTCAATACAAAAAGGGGGGGGGGGGTTTCAAATTATTCCCTTAAAGCACCCTCTACAAAAATATACATATGAAGTCATGATGAAAACTATACAAATATCTATACTTATATATATACAAATATCTGATTGGGCAACCCATTTTAGCTACCCATTCATAATCACCTTTTCTTAAATGAAATCATGTGTGCACATTTCATAGTTAGAAGTATTATTATTATTATTGCTTAGAAATAAAGAATGAATAAACTTGCATCATGTGAATCTTTGTTGTGCATCTCAAGGTAAAAGTTTGGAATTCAAACTTGAAATTGGATTCGAATTTAAAATAGAAGATTGGAAAATAAGAAATAAAAGGAAAACAGAAAATCAAAGGAGACCGCCCATGGGCCAATTTCTCTGCTGTCGGCCCATCTCCACTTTCGCTGCCGCTCGGCCCATCTCGCGCGCCCCTGACCTAATTCCGTTGCACGGCACCGACAGGTGGGCCACCTGTGTCGGTCTCTACGCGTGCGCTCGGTAGCGCTGACAGGCGGGGCCGAGTTGGCGGGATCGTCTTCCTCCCGTGATCCTCGCCAGGTTGTTGCAAGCGCTGCGCGCCGGGGGATCTCGCGGGCGGTTCGTGCTCGGCCTCTGCCCGAGCTTCTCGGCAACGGATACTATCAACTGGGGGCATATAAACCCGCCCCTGCGGTCTTCCCTGAACCATTGGCGCGCTAGAAAACGAGCCACCACCGACGTAGATCCACAGCTTCACCGCCGTCACTGGTGTCGCCCCAAAACCACCCGGTACGCACGGCTCGGGCCTCGGGTTGGTTGCCGTTGGGGCGCCGCGGGCGGAGATCGACCGTGGTGCGCTGAATTCGTCGCCGAGATCGTGCCTCCGCCGTGGGCCGCTGTCCGCCGTGGACACTCGTCGGTGGGTCACCTCCCGCGCTGGTAAGTCCATTATTGGGTTCGTGGAGTCCGTAGCATCGTGTAGCTAGCTTGGGTTAGGATGGTGTGGTGCCCGGGCAGTGAGTCGAGAAGTACCAGTCATGGTGCCGCCGTGCTTCTGTTGTACGCCGTCGGGCTGACGCCGGTGAGAGAGAAGGGTAAGGGAAGGGGCTCTCTGGCTGTCGATTCACAATTGGAGGGTGGCGATTAGATGATGCGAATCGTTTCGGCCAGAGCTATCAGGGTCGTTCGTTGGCGATCGTATGGATTTGGGGTGATCACGGATACTTTAGATCATGACCGTTGATTGCTCGATCGACGGTTCTCTGTGCACACCGATTCATTATGGGGCCAGATCTAATCTGGGCCGTTTATTTTTAATCAGACGACCGTAATATACCGATACCCCTTCGGCCGTTGCTTTTTGCTAAAGAGACCTCGGGGAAAGACATAATAAACCCGCCGTCCCTCGCTACTGTGCTCTGAGTCTTAGGTTTATTTGCGCAGAGGCCCCTCTAGTTTTCTGTTTTTATGCGCGCGAACCAGAGACCTGAGTAATTCAATAAATAAATTTAGAAATTGATTTTTAATGTATAAATAATTCCTAGATATTGTTTAATTCCTAGAAAATTCATATTAAGCCCGTTTTGATCCATTCCAGTTGCATTAGTCTCACAATAATATTTATTATCATCTGGCAACTTTGTTTTGTCATGAAATATAGGTTAAAATGTTGCACTTAGGCTATTCTATATTTAACCACGTGGATCTTTGGAAAACCATAACTTCTTAACCGTAACTCCGAATTTAGTGGTTCCTGTTCCCACGATCTCGTTACGACGCATAGATTATTATTACATAGTTTATTCTTATGTTTGGTGTGATGTTAATTCTATCTATACCATGTTTGTTTGTATTGCTACGACTAGCGCGAAGTTTTGAGGATTTGAAGAATCACCCTGGTAACTGGAATCTCAAGTGCCAGGCAAGTTGTGCCCTTGATCCACTTTTGTTACCCAATAATATTCTTTATTATCACTATTCAATGCATAGGTTTAATTTTGATGGGACCCAATAGGACACCCTAGTTTGTTTATCCTGTTTACCTTGTTTACCCCTGAATCAATTGGGTAGTTATGCTATTGCTTTATATGGTTTTTGGGTTAATATTTCATTACATCCATGTTCCAATTATTCTGTTATGTTATTTATGTTCATGATAAGATCATTATGTTAATTGGAACATGGAGCGACCACCCGGGAAACAGTGCTACCACAAGGGTTTAATGGGACACCCTTGGCTGATTAACTAGGAAAGCTAGTGGAGGTCTTCCTTACCCGAAAGGGGCAAGGGCAGTAAGGGAGTGGTCAGTGTAGGGAGGTCCTTGGGTTGACTTTGCTGCGATGGCGGTCAGGCAAGAACCCTGCATTGGAGCTTCCTATAAACTGTAGCGGGATTTCTGAAGCTAGTGGAACTTTGTAAAGGCCTCGTAGTGTTACCCTGCCTCGCTTCCTTGGTAGAGGTGTATGAGATTCATGACCCCTTGGCAGATGGGTAACACGGCTTGTGGGTAAAGATGCGCAACCTCTGCAGAGTGTAAAACTAGTATACTAGCCGTGCTCACGGTCATGAGCGGCTCGGACCCTCACATGATTAATTTATGGAACCTAAACTCAATTTATCATATGCATTTGCATGGGATTATTTATTAATTTTGTTCTATTATTTATTATGGTTTGGTATTTACTTACATCTAGTAATTGCTAATAAAAGTTTGACCAACATTAAAAGCAATGCTCAGCTTCAACCTCTATTTTGTTGATCAGCCTTACACTTCACATGAACTCCCACCTTTTGTGAGTTCATGTCACATTATTCCCCACAACTTGTTGAGCGATGAACATGTGTGAGCTCACCCTTGCTGTCTCACACCCCCCCACAGGAGAAGTACAGGTGGTTCAAGTGGAGCCACACATCGAGGAGTTCGATTCGATCTAGGTGGCGTCTCCCAGTTGACTTTCTAGCGCTAAGGATGGATTTTAGATCCTGCTATATTTATCATTTATTTTGTAAGACTTCCGCTATGTAATAAGTACTCTGATTATTGTGACATTTATCTTTATACACTCTGTGATTATATATGTTGTCTTCTTTGGCGCATGTATGAGATGCACCCGGCTTTGTCCTTTAAAGCTCGGGGTGTTACAGAAGTGGTATCAGAGGAATGTTGACTGTAGGACGAAATCTAGATAGAAATGGACAAACCCTTTCCTACTTACCTTACTCTGACTCATTCTATACTCATCTCATCTTGATCTTGTCTCACCTTTTGCTACTCTGGTTACCCTTATCTTCTCTACTCTAAGACAAGATGGATTTCACACCCTGGAATCCTACCACTATGATTTTTTTAGAGATAGGGAACTTAAGACAAAATTTAAAACTATTTTCTTTATTTAAAAAAAGATTGGTTGATTGTGCTGATGATAAATGCCTGATTTGCTTCTTTGATTGATTGAACTATCATAGATGGACATCTTAGCATGTACCACCATAAGGTATTGAATTAGCTATGGTAGGTAAGATATTAATCTGCTTAGCTAATAAAATCCCTCAAAGTAACCTGATTTGTAAATAACTGCCTTATCTACTATTCTCTTACCATATGTATCTAACTCAGATGGTCAATACCAGGCGGGGTGGTGGAATTGATTTAGCTCCTAATCGACACACTCGGTGGATATATAGACAACCCCAGCCACAGCCAGCAGAGATGAATCCTCCTAATCCTCCACTAGGCGGAGTTGACCCACTAATTGCAGCTCAGATGAGGATGATGCAGCAAATGGCGGACACTATGGCAGATATGCGCGCTCAGATGCAGCAAGAACGCCAGGAAATGCGCCAGGAAAGAGAGGATGCACGTCAGGAGATGCGCCAAGAGAGGGAGGAGATACGTCAAGAGAGAAGGGCACAACAGCAACAGCAACAAGCGCCACTGCCTCCACCTCCACCACCAGTTCCACCCCGGGACAAGCACCGGGAATTCATGAGCCACAAACCACCAACCTTCTCCAACTCTGCAGATCCGCTGCAAGCAGATGACTGGTTAAAGTCCATAGAGAAGATGCTCAACATAGCTCAGTGCTTGGATAGAGAGAAAGTACTCTATGCATCAGGTCGTCTTGCTGGTCCCGCTGCGGATTGGTGGGATGCGTACTGCGCTGCTCATGCTGCTGTCGATACAATTACCTGGGCAGAATTCTCCACTCAATTCAGGAATTACCATATTCCTGTTGGGCTCATGAAGATTAAGAGAAAGGAGTTTCTATCCCTCAAGCAAGGAAGTATGTCCGTGAGTGAATATAGGGACAAATTCATCCAGTTATCTCGATATGCTCCTAGAGATGTTGAGGATGATGAGCAAAAGCAGGAGCTTTTTCTGGACGGTTTGATTGGACCCTTGCAATATCAACTGGTATCACACACATTCCCATCCTTCCAAAGGCTACTTGACAAAGCTATTGCTGTAGAAAACAAGAGGAGTATATTTGGAGAGAAAAGAAGGGCTACTAACCAAGGGCAGGCTGGAAGTAGTTCCCGTCCTCGCTACACGACCACTCCAAGTACACCATCTGGTGGCAGTTCTGGGCAACAAACTCAACGGGCACCAACTGCTCCTCCGCAAGCAAGCACCCCGGCAGGACCTGTTGCTCCTAACACATCCACCAACAGGGCATGCTTCAAGTGTGGACAACCGGGACACTACGCCAACTATTGTCCCAACCGAGCTGCCTACACTACACCGGCTCCGATGAAGCAAGGACAAGCCTCGGCAGGAAAGAGTCAACCCTTATCTGTCAACCGGGGACAAGCCCACCATGCAGAAGTAGAAGCTGAGCCGGGTGAACTTGAAATTCAAGAAGAAGAGCTAGTTGAAGATGAAGTAGTCGGTGAAGAAGTCAACGAACAACAAGAATAGAGATAAACATAAATATAGATACATACATATATATATTTTCTATTTGTAAGACCTAAATATTAGTTTAGCTAGTAGTAGTACTTTACTATTTTAGTAATAATAATAAGGTCTGTTGACCCTATGTTTTGCTAATGAGTTATGAATCATGCTGAGATTTTTGTTTGTGCATATGTTCTGAGACAATATGGTTACACGTCCCTTTCCTTACAAATCTCGAGGACGAGATTTCTGTTAAGGGGGGTAGGATTTGTAACACCCAAGTTGCAGGTAAAATAAAAATAAAAATAAGCGAGCACATCTCAACCCATGTATTGCCTTGTACTCATCATCATCATGGTAATAACCACATATGAGGAAAGAAATTTTAACGAAGTCATTTAAGACCTTTTCACAAATGGATAATGGAGAAAAGAATAAATAATAATATTATAACCAGTAGAACATATGTTCACATTAATATTTAAGAATGGGAATTTGAAATTCAATACAAAAAAGGGGGGTTTCAAATTATTCCCTTAAAGCACCCTCTACAAAAATATACATATGAAGTCATGATGAAAACTATACAAATATCAATACTTATATATATACAAATATCTGATTGGACAACCCATTTTAGCTACCCATTCATAATCACCTTTTCTTAAATGAAATCATGTGTGCACATTTCATAGTTAGAAGTATTATTATTATTATTGCTTAGAAATAAAGAATGAATAAACTTGCATCATGTGAATCTTTGTTGTGCATCTCAAGGTAAAAGTTTGGAATTCAAACTTGAAATTGGATTCGAATTTAAAATAGAAGATTGGAAAATAAGAAATAAAAGGAAAACAAAAAATCAAAGGAGACCGCCCATGGGCCAATTTCTCTGCTGTCGGCCCATCTCCACTTTCGCTGCCGCTCGGCCCATCTCGCGCGCCCCTGACCTAATTCCGTTGCACGGCACCGACAGGTGGGCCACCTGTGTCGGTCTCTACGCGTGCGCTCGATAGCGCTGACAGGCGGGGCCGAGTTGGCGGGATCGTCTTCCACCCGTGATCCTCGCCAGGTTGTTGCAAGCGCTGCGCGCCTGGGGATCTCGCGGGCAGTTCATGCTCGGCCTCTGCCCGAGCTTCTCGGCAACGGATACTATCAACTGGGGGCATATAAACCCGCCCCTGCGGTCTTCCCTGAACCATTGGCGCGCTAGAAAACGAGCCACCGCCGACGTAGATCCACAGCTTCACCGCCGTCACTGGTGTCGCCCCAAAACCACCTGGTACGCACGGCTCGGGCCTTGGGTTGGTTGCCATTGGGGCGCCGCGGGCGGAGATCGACCGTGGTGCGCTGAATTCGTCGCCGAGATCGTGCCTCCGCCGTGGGCCGCTGTCCGCCGTGGACACTCGTCGGTGGGTCACCTCCCGCGCTGGTAAGTCCATTATTGGGTTCGTGGAGTCCGTAGCATCGTGTAGCTAGCTTGGGTTAGGATGGTGTGGTGCCTGGGCAGTGAGTCGAGAAGTACCAGTCATGGCGCCGCCGTGCTTCTGTTGTACGCCGTCGGGCTGACGCCGGTGAGAGAGAAGGGTAAGGGAAGGGGCTCTCTGGCTGTCGATTCACAATTGGAGGGTGGCGATTAGATGATGCGAATCGTTTCGGCCAGAGCTATCCGGGTCGTTCGTTGGCGATCGTATGGATTTGGGGTGATCACGGATACTTTAGATCATGACCGTTGATTGCTCGATCGACGGTTCTCTGTGCACACTGATTCATTATGGGGCCAGATCTAATCTGGGCCGTTTATTTTTAATCAGACGACCGTAATATACCGATACCCCTTCGGCCGTTGCTTTTTGCTAAAGAGACCCCGGGGAAAGACATAATAAACCCGCCGTCCCTCGCTACTGTGCTCTGAGTCTTAGGTTTATTTGCGCAGAGGCCCCTCTAGTTTTCTATTTTTATGCGCGCGAACCAGAGACCTGAGTAATTCAATAAATAAATTTAGAAATTGATTTTTAATGTATAAATAATTCCTAGATATTGTTTAATTCCTAGAAAATTCATATTAAGCCCGTTTTGATCCATTCCAGTTGCATTAGTCTCACAATAATATTTATTATCATCTGGCAACTTTGTTTTGTCATGAAATATAGGTTAAAATGTTGCACTTAGGCTATTCTATATTTAACCACGTGGATCTTTGGAAAACCATAACTTCTTAACCGTAACTCCGAATTTAGTGGTTCCTGTTCCCACGATCTCGTTACGACGCATAGATTATTATTACATAGTTTATTCTTATGTTTGGTGTGATGTTAATTCTATCTATACCATGTTTGTTTGTATTGCTACGACTAGCGCGAAGTTTTGAGGATTTGAAGAATCACCCTGGTAACTGGAATCTCAAGTGCCAGGCAAGTTGTGCCCTTGATCCACTTTTGTTACCCAATAATATTCTTTATTATCACTATTCAATGCATAGGTTTAATTTTGATGGGACCCAATAGGACACCCTAGTTTGTTTATCCTGTTTACCTTGTTTACCCCTAAATCCATTGGGTAGTTATGCTATTTCTTTATATGGTTTTCGGGTTAATATTTCATTACATCCATGTTCCAATTATTCTGTTATGTTATTTATGTTCATGATAAGATCATTATGTTAATTGGAACATGGAGCGACCACCCGGGAAAACAGTGCTACCACAAGGGTTTAATGGGACGCCCTTGGCTGATTAACTAGGAAAGCTAGTGGAGGTCTTCCTTACCCGAAAGGGGCAAGGGCAGTAAGGGAGTGGTCAGTGTAGGGAGGTCCTTGGGTTGACTTTGCTGCAATGGCGGTCAGGCAAGAACCCTGCATTGGAGCTTCCTATAAACTGTAGCGGGATTTCTGAAGCTAGTGGAACTTTGTAAAGGCCTCGTAGTGTTACCCTGCCTCGCTTCCTTGGTAGAGGTGTATGGGATTCATGACCCCTTGGCAGATGGGTAACACGGCTTGTGGGTAAAGATGCGCAACCTCTGCAGAGTGTAAAACTAGTATACTAGCCGTGCTCACGGTCATGAGCGGCTCGGACCCTCACATGATTAATTTATGGAACCTAAACTCAATTTGTCATATGCATTTGCATGGGATTATTTATTAATTTTGTTCTATTATTTATTATGGTTTGGTATTTACTTACATCTAGTAATTGCTAATAAAAGTTTGACCAACATTAAAAGCAATGCTCAGCTTCAACCTCTATTTTGTTGATCAGCCTTACACTTCACATGAACTCCCACCTTTTGTGAGTTCATGTCACATTATTCCCCACAACTTGTTGAGCGATGAACATGTGTGAGCTCACCCTTGCTGTCTCACACCCCCCCACAGGAGAAGTATAGGTGGTTCAAGTGGAGCCACACATCGAGGAGTTCGATTTGATCTAGGTGGCGTCTCCCAGTTGACTTTCTAGCGCTAAGGATGGATTTTAGATCCTGCTATATTTATCATTTATTTTGTAAGACTTCCGCTATGTAATAAGTACTCTGATTATTGTGACATTTATCTCTATACACTCTGTGATTATATATGTTGTCTTCTTTGGCGCATGTATGAGATGCACCCGGCTTTGTCCTTTAAAGCTCGGGGTGTTACACTCTTACAGTTGTTGGTGTGCATCACATTCGCCTACTCGGTTTAAGAAGAGAACTGTCAATGTTGTGTATGAGTTCTTGCATAGCAATGGCTAGAGAAAATTAAGGATATATAGAAAAATCCACTTTCTATGTATATGAACTGTGGCTTTCATTGAAACAAAAAAGCTAGTGATTTTCCGAAAAATATGCAGTGCACAGTGTTGAAGCTGGATACCTGTTGGGGGCCTTCGGCTTCCGAAGGTCCTCAAAAACATGATTTGACAATATTTTCCGAGTGAAACATGTGAACCGGTATCTTCGGAGTCAGGTTGCGGGTGTACAAGAGCATGGTTAAGACGAAGCTTGACTGGGGTGGAAAGCGACCGCGACGAAGGATAAGACGATCACGAAGCTATGTGCAGAAAAGCTTCGGCATGACGGCAGAAAAGAGGAACCGACTTAAAGATGAAAAGTCAAAGTAAACCTTGAAGAATTGCTATAAAGTTATTGACAAATGTAAAGGGCATCAATGTAATTTTACACGGGCTACGTCCCGTGCCTATAAATAGATGAAAAGTACTCCCGTACTGTTCACGCTGACTTGACATACGCTTTTTTGCATCACGTCTGTACCTTTACTTTTCATCAATCTGAAGGTACATTTGTAATTTGTTTTTATGAATTTGGTAATAAAAATAAGTTGATGATAATACTCATATCATTACTCGTGTTTTATATATGTGTTCTTTTTTACCATTTATCAATCTTACGAAGGTCTTTTCCTTCGTAACCTTCATCCAAAATTCATTATATCCAAAGGGGCATAATGTTTATAAGGACGAAGGAATTTGACATTTAAACACTTTTTATGTTGCCTTGTTCTTAGCTCTTAGTATTTGAGAACAAGTCTCCAACATTGGCGCCCACCTCCGGTGAACTCACGTCCATTTTTTGAGTTTTGAACACCTTTGGCAAGCATCACCTTCGTCATGCCGCCGAAAAAAGCTTCAGCGACAGGGGCTGCCACTCTGCAGCCGCTGGACCCCAATCAAGATGTCGTTTCTCTTAGGGAGGCCCGAAGCCAGAAGAGGAAGGCCACCAGTCCAACGCCTCCGGAGGACGACTTGGATCAAGAAATCCAAAATTTGGAGATGATCAATCAACAGGTCCAATGGAAGAAGGAGAAGATGGCTCGTCTAGCTGATCTTCAAAGGCAGATAGACGAAGCCTCTGAAGAGCTTCGACATCTTGCTCAAGATGACCAGAACCAAAGGCCCCCACGCAGAGAGCTTCATCAAGAGGGCTTCTACAACGAGGGCGACTGGTATGAAGATTTCCATCACGGAAATTTTGCTTTTGATGATACTTCTCCCCTGTCAACAGAACTGCAGGCTACTCCCTGGCCACAGTCTTACAAGCCACCCCAGCTCCCCATGTACGACGGTCATTCAGACCCGAAACAATTCTTGATGAGCTATGAGGCAACCATATCTTCGTATGGTGGCAACACGACGGTCATGGCAAAGTCTTTCGTCATGGCTGTCAGGAGTGTTGCACAAACCTGGTACTCCTCTCTTAGGCCAGGGACAATCACCTCATGGCAAAAGCTGAAGGATATGTTGATAACCAGCTTCCAAGGGTTTCAGACGAAGCCAGTCACTGCTCAAGCTTTATTCCAGTGCACCCAGGATCACGAAGAATACCTTCAGGCATATGTCCGAAGGTTCCTGCGTCTGAGGGCACAGGCACCAACAGTGCCCAATGAAATTGTCATTGAGGCCATGATCAAGGGGCTTCGGCCAGGACCTTCAGCTCAGTACTTTGCCAGGAAGCCTCCTCAAACTTTGGAGAAGCTGCTCCAGAAGATGGACGAGTATATTCGAGCTGACAATGATTTTCGCCAAAGGAGGGAGGAAGCTTTCAGGTTCTCTAAAATGACCAGGGGCTTCGGAGGAAGATTTTATCCGAGGCACGTCAGGTCAATTCACAATTCTACTCAAAGTGATGACAAAGGGAGTCAACAGCAAAGGCCACAGTGTTCTTCGCAAGCTTCGGGACAACAGCAAAGCTCTTTCCGGCCGCCAGCGCCAAGGGGCAGAGGCGCTAGGGGCTTCGAGGGAAGATTTGGAGATCAACCAAGAAAAATTTACTGCTTATTCTGTGGTGAAGGCAAGGGCCATACCACCAGGATGTGCCATGTTACCATCCAGAAGCAAAAGGAGCTAGCAGAAGCTGCAGCGCAACAGAGCCAGCCGAAGCAGGTTATGCATACTGCTTCGTACCATTCGCCTTACATTCCAGAATATGTAGGCAATCACCCTGCAGCCTCTGTTGCTCCGGCAAGTCAACCCCAAGCATCTTGGCAACAACTTCCACCGCCACCACCAATACAACGAGGTCCGCAGCCAGAAGGGAGCCAGCACTCTCACCCCCAGAGGGACTTCAGAGAGGAGTCCGAAGCTCGCACAGTCAATAGCACTGTGCCAGAGTCGAAGCACATTTACTGACAAAATATCCTACCTCGATAGCAGCTTTTTGCATTTTCGCATTCAGTTTTACTTTCTGTGTAGTAAGGAACAATTATGGGAAGTTTAAGTGTCTTTTATTATTTTTTCAATTTCTTGTAACAGTTTAGCTTATTATCATAATGAAAATATATCTTCTCCATAGGCTTGAGTTGCCGAAGCACAAGAATTTATGGTGGCACGGAGAACCTTCGAATTGTCAAAAACTTGTTCTAAGGAACGCACTGTAACTTCTTCGAAGTAGTAAAAAGTCGTTCCTAAGGGAGCGCAGTGTAAGTTTTCTGCTCAAAAGTCGTTCCGAAGGGAATGCAGAGCTTACAACGAAAAATAAACGCTGATTCCGCTGAAAGTAAAAGGCGAAGAAGCTCCTAAGGGAGGCTTACAGTGAAAAATAAACGCTGATTCCGCTGAAAGTAAAAGGCGAAGAAGCTCCTAAGGGAGGCTTACAGCGAAAAATAAACGCTGATTCCGCTGAAAGTAAAAGGCGAAGAAGCTCCTAAGGGAGGCTTACAGCGAAAAATAAACGCTGATTCCGCTGAAGTAAAAGGCGAAGAAGCTCCTAAGGGAGGCTTGCAGCGAAAAGTCAGCGCTGATATAAAAAGATTGTGTGCTCTTTTGCAAGGATGTGTGTATCTTCGGCACAAATATTATTTTGCATAACATAACATCATCACATCATTTTGCATAACATAAGCATCATACATCATATTGCATGTAGAACAAGAAGGGGACACAGTATTGATCTTCGGAGAATGTTTTGAAAAAGAGAAAATCGTGCTAAGGCACAAGATAAATTGAGAAGAAATGTAGCTTCATTAGAGAGACAACATAAAACTTTTTATAGCTTCGAAGAATGTTTTCAAGAAGCTTGGATATTCTTCATCAGAGAAGTATGGAAATTCTTGTGATATATAAAAGATTTTCTTTACGAAGCATGAAAAGAAGGGAAGGTGTTTTTTTCGCCGAAGGCTCAAAAAACGGTATGTATGCAAAATTTCATGCATCGTAAAGAATTGAACCATAAATAGATTATATATTACATTCAAAGTTACAAAGTTTTACACATGTCACATTCCAAATATTTTTACAATAGCATTTAATCTTCCCTAAGAACTACTTCTGCAACTTCGTTCAGTAGCTGATCGACAACTTTGTCCATGATGGCTTCGACCATTTTTCTAATTTCGTCGTCTCCCTTTGGGTGGGGCCCCGGAGATGCCTCAGCAGGTTCTGAGGGAGGAGAGGATACGATTATATTACTATTACAAACCGCGAATAAAGTTTGAAATCAAAAATTACAACAGAATAAAAACCACTAGTTAATACCTATTTGCCCTTCAGGCTCTGCATTTTGCTCAGCAGCCTCCGCTACCTTCCTAGCATCATGGATGCCTTTTTCGCTTCTTTGAATGATTTCTTGAGCCATTTCTCGGCCGCCATTGTCCCAAATGTCGGTGAAAAATTTTCCACCGACCAGGCTTGCTTCGGCTGAAGGGTCTTTAATATCTTCAGAGGATAAAGCAGCTTCAGATTGTGATAAAGATTTCACATGCTCGCACCCTTTCCTCTCCAAAATAGTAACAATTCCCCTGGCGCCCGAAAAAGCACAAATGTCCCCGCGACTATTCAAGATTTCCTCGAAGGCCTCAGCTTCATGACTGATCCATTCAATCGGGTCTTCTGGATTCCCTCTTGTGAAATTTTCTTCGCTAGAGAATGCGCCAACACTGGCGAAGCTGGATTTTATCTTCTTAACACACTCTATGGATTTATCATAACACCTTTTCTTGGAAGCACAAAGCTCTTCAACATTTATTTCCAAATGATTTGCCCATTGATCACTAAGTTCTCGTTTTGTTTCTTCAAGTATGCGTTCTTCTTTAGCTCGGGCTAATTGTTTCCGAAGATCTTTGATTTCGTGCTTCTGAGCTTTGGCTTGAGCTTTAGAACTAGCTTCGTCTTCCTTTATCTTATCCATCAATGTAAGCAGAATTTTGTCTTTTTCCAAGGCTTCGTTTCTTAGCCTGATAACCTCTGTTCGAAGGTTGTTGAGAGCAATAGTGCAGCTCTCATCTTTAGCATTCTTTTGTGCCCTTAAGGCATTGCTGAGTATTAAGCCCTATTCAAAAGAATGAATGCATTAACATAAGAACAAAAGACTAATTCAAAATTCATAAACTTCAAAATTCACAATTTTTGTACCTTCAGACTATTGTATGCAAGGCTATCCGCAAGATCGTCCTTCGTCATGGCGCAAAGGCCAGCTTCAAGCTTCGGGAACCCCATGCTTCTAGCCATCTCCCAGCAGACGGATAATTCTTTACTGTCTGGGAGACAGTATAGGAAGTCATCTTCGTCTGTCCCATTGAACACTAGGGCCCCCTTCGGATACTTCAGTTCTCGGGCATAGTGATTAGCTTCAAAAATCTCTTCTTCAGATAATCTCTTCCCCGAAGCATGTCGCACAATATAATCACGTATTTTGGAAGATGCTTCGGGGGCGGCAGTGTCAATTTCTTCAACCAAAATCAGCTTTGTCATTTTTGTTTTTTTGGTTTCCAAAGTTGCTTCTGTCAATTTTGTTTCTTTAGCTTCCAAAGGTTTTACCTTGGTGGGCTCTGAAGGCCCAGCTTCAGTTTCAAATTGTTGCTTCAAAGCTTCAGCAACAAATGCTTCAGTAGACACTTCAGAAGTTTCAACAGTTTTCTTCGGAGTTATGCTTGAAGATTTAATTGTTTCCAAAACATCCAGCACATTAACCATCCTTTTTCTTTTCGGGGTCGCTGCTGGACCCTTTTGGCTTTTTGTTGCCTCAATTTTTGTTGAAGGACTTAAAATTTCTAATGTTTTTGTTTCTTCAGTCCTCGGTTCTTCTATTTTCTCTGTTGCTGGTACTTCGGCCATTTCTTCGATTTTTGGCACTGGAGTTGGTTCTCTAGCTTCGGTGGCCGAAGAGGCCTCACCAATAAACTCAGGCACTATGGCCGGTTCAATATAACGTGGCTGGTGTGTGAGAACCTTTACCTTTTTCTCTTCGGTGCTGGCTCGCTAGGAGCAGCTGAAGCAATTTCCATTGCAGGAGAAGTATTCTTTCTTTTTTGGCCTCGCACTGGGTAATGGTAGTCGGGGTAGACAAACCCAATTGCATCGAATACTCGGTTAAGTCTCTTCTTCTTTCGGCCTCCGAAGGCCGCTGATAATGCAGTATCTTCGGCTTTCGAGTATACCCCAAGCAATTCGTCACTTATGGCCTCAATACTTTTTAACCAGTCATCATCTGGTTCAACAAACTTGTCTCCGTATTTGAATGTGTATTTTAGCCTAACTAGTCCACCTTCGTCAGGTTCCTTGACGGTCTCCTTCGGCATTTCCCACTTTTCTACAAGTGGCCATATTCTGAAGGCAATATGCTCTTGGACCAAATCCCTTGTCCCAATAAAAGAGCAAACCACGCCGAAGGCTCTCTGGCATTCTTCGGCTGCTTCATCCATTTCCACCTTCGGCTTCTGGAGGCCGAAGCGTTGCCAGATAGGGCGCATAATGATACCCTTGATATCTTCACGTGATTTCAAGTCATTTTTCACGTAAAACCATTATGTCATCCAGTCGTCGGGCCACCTCTTTCGAAAGGTTGGCACAGGGCAGCTTGACCCAGACCGAGCGCCGAAGCTGTAGCAGCCAAAGTTGTTGTGATACTGCTCTTTGCCCCAGGGTTTTGTCTCATACAATAGCTCGTGTACGTTACAGAAGCTTTTTGCGTTAGGTTCCAAACCTTGGCTTCTCACGGCCCACACAAAGATGTTCATCCTGATGATTGCTTCGGGGATAAGTTGGTGAAGGTAGATTTCAAATGTCTTTAGTACTTCCACGACAAAACTGCTCAAGGGAAATCGTAATCCAG
Source organism: Zea luxurians (assembly GCA_029449295.1). Taxonomy (NCBI): domain Eukaryota; kingdom Viridiplantae; phylum Streptophyta; class Magnoliopsida; order Poales; family Poaceae; genus Zea; species Zea luxurians. The sequence goes on along the minus strand of JAOPSE010000006.1, from coordinate 113,347,965 downwards.
CTTTTAAAAAGCTTCGGAATATCACGACCTCATTTTCCTCGGGAGTCGGACAAGTATTCTCTCCTTCGTCAGCCCTCACAACAGACAAGTCTCGAAAGTATCTCCCTCTCATATTGACAAGATGATTTTCCTTAATACTGAACTTACCAAAAACTGCATGGCTTGGTCGCCAGGGTCGATCTTCGGAATCTTCACCACCACTATCCACATCGTAACTTTCACTATCGCCAGTATCTTCAGATAAACCCTCCAAAATCTCCCTGGTAATCTTCTCCGTATTAGTCTTTGACATTGATTCAAGAAAGCCCAGGTGCATCTCCTCAGAAAGGCTTAGCTTCGAAGCACCAACAACTTTCTTATCCTCAGGCATCTTCGCAAATGCAGACAAAACACACTCGAAACCGAAGCTTAAAAATTTAAAACCGAGCAAGTGCTGTTGGGCGCAGGCTAAAAAGTTGGGTGAGTAAAAGCAGATGGCAAAAGAGCGTGCCAAATAAACTTGCGGTGAGCTCTTATTTATACACCCAGTGTGTCGAAAACTGGAGGGCCCCATTTGTCAATGACTGTTGCTATTCTAGCAGAAGGAAGGTGTTTTTTCGGACCTTCGACTTAAAGCCTTCGTCCATGTCGCAATATGAATTTACCATTACAGTAAATTAATATTGCGAGGGGCTACTGTTGGGGCCTTCGGCTTCCGAAGGTCCTCAAAAACATGATTTGACAATATTTTCCGAGTGAAACATGTGAACAGGTATCTTCGGAGTCAGGTTGCGGGTGTACAAGAGCATGGTTAAGACGAAGCTTGACTGGGGTGGAAAGCGACCGCGACGAAGGATAAGACGATCACAAAGCTATGTGCAGAAAAGCTTCGGCATGACGGCAGAAAAGAGGAACCGACTTAAAGATGAAAAGTCAAATTAAACCTCGAAAAATTGCTATAAAGTTATTGACAAATGTAAAGGGCATCAATGTAATTTTACACGGGCTGCGTCCCGTGCCTATAAATAGATGAATAGTACTCCCGTACTGTTCACGCTGACTTGACATACGCTTTTTCGCATCACGTATGTACCTTTACTTTTCATCAATCTGAAGGTACATTTGTAATTTGTTTTTATGAATTTGGTAATAAAAATAAGTTGATGATAATACTCATATCATTACTCGTGTTTTATATATGTGTTCTTTTTTACCATTTATCAATCTTACGAATGTCTTTTCCTTCGTAACCTTCGTCCAAAATTCATTATATCCAAAGGGGCATAATGTTTATAAGGACGAAGGAATTTGACATTTAAACACTTTTTTATGTTGCCTTGTTCTTAGCTCTTAGTATTTGAGAACAAGTCTCCAACAATACCATTCATGGTAAGTGTGATATGCAGATACTTCTTGGGTTCAGGAACATCAGTTGAACAGAAATGGAACTCTGTTGTGTGTGTAGCATGTTCACTAAGGCTGCCAGGCTCAATGTTCATGTGAATTAGGTTGATTGTGCTTGCACTAGAGCTATCTAGAGGCAGATTGAGGTTAACAACAGCATTCCTGTTATTACCACTAACAAAAGAAGGGTATTCCACCTACTATACAATTGCAATTCAGATCATCAGTTTGGTTTGCAGGAGCTGTTGCATACGAAGAGGTAGCGAGCAACGAAGCAGGCAAAGACTTCTTGGGTTCAGGAACATCAGTTCAACAGAAATGGAACTCTTTTGCGTGTTTAGCATGTGCACTAAGGGTGAGTCAGTAGGCTCAATGTTCATATCAATTAAGTTGGTTGTGTTTGAACTATACCTCTCTGGAGGCAGATTCAGGTTAATAGCGGCATTCCTGTTATTGCAATTAACAAAAGAAAAGTATTCCACCTACAAATATAGTTGCAATTTAGAACATCAGACAACATAATGAAATTATCAAAGAGTGAACAAATTGCTGACTAAAAAGTGAAGCCAACTCCCAGTAAGAACCTGGATATGAACCCAAACTTGCTCACCAAATTTCTAACTAAAAAGCGAAGCCAACTCCCAATAAGATATGTATGTACATGGCCTTGTAGGTTCCACAAAATCAACAACAACATCAATCTTTTTCTCCACAGGAATCTTCACACAAAACAACTAAGAATTTCTTCCAGTTCTACACCTTGCAACCTAATTTGCAATCGAAACAGCAAGCAAACATGTGTAAAAGCAATGAGTTTGTATAGCTACCTCTAATGGAACATATGTCTGCAACGCAAACTGGTAAGTTGCATGCATAATGGCTAGACAACAGATCCATTGTTATCCATGCGGCGTCATGACCGGCGGGAGAAACGGGCACCCTGTTGCGGCAGTCGTCGACTGAGGACCTCCTGGACTATCCACCATTTACCACACGTCCACACCAGCGCATACGCCCTGGCCAACATCGAGAAGGGTGGCCCTGTGGCTGCACCGGCCGAGGGCGCGGAAGGCGTCATGGCCGGTGGGAGAACTGGTGTGATGGGCAGCCTGCTGCGGGGGTCGCAGATCGAGAACCTTCTGGACTAGCCGCCGTATCCGAGTTGACGGAGGGCAACGGATTCACGTTCCCAAAACTGACGGATGTGTTTGTAGGGGGATCCTAGTGGTGGACCACACTGGCACTACTGAAAGTCGCCTAGAGGGGGGTGAATAGGCGTAATCTGAAATTTTCAACTTAAAACAACAACTACAAGCCGGGGTTAGCGTTAGAAATGAATTCGAGTTCGAGAGAGAAGGGGGAAAACAAATCAAAAGCAAATGAAGCGGATGACACGGTGATTTGTTTTACCGAGGTTCGGTTCTTGAGAACCTAGTCCCCGTTGAGGTGGTCATAAAGACCGGGTCTCTTTCAACCCTTTTCCTCTCTAAAACGGTCACTTAGACCGAGTGAGCTTTCTTCCTTGATTTTCTCGGTTCACTTAGACCCCGCAAGGACCACCACACGATTGGAGTCTCTTGCTTCGCTTACAAGGCTTTGAGAATAAGAATGAGAGAAAGAAGAAAGCCAACCAAGCAACAAGAGCAACAAAGAAACACAAGAACGATCCTCTCACAAGTCCTAAAGCACTAGAATTGAATTGGGGACTTTGTGTGACGGAACCTCCCAAGTTATTAGGCCCACCTACAGTTGTCCTTGTCCAACAGACATCAGACAACCCTGTAGATGTTCCTGAATCACTTGACAAGTTCGGTATCTTTTTCCTTACCTTTCCAGGAACGTTTCACCCGTCTGACAGACAGTATGTTCATCGGAGATGCGGAAATGCGGAAGTGATTACATAAACTCACATTTATTTTAAAAGTAAGAGTAAGTTATTGGTACAGACCAGAGTGTAAAACGAGTGCAGAAAAGTATTATTACAATACCTGGGAGGCAAAAACTCCTCCCATTAAGTTCTTTACATAAAAGTTTTTAAGGAGGACCCGGTCCTCCGGCAGCTTCATTCTTGATTATCTTCACTTTTCACCACCTTGGTACAAAAACAACAAAGGTTTGTTGTCTCCTCACCTAAAAACAACGGGGGAATAAACCTTGAGTATGGAATTACTCAGCAAGTCTTACCCGACTAAAGAAAAGACTCTCAAGGGTATGCTGGTTTAAGGAAGTCAAGGTAAGGCTTCTCAATAATCAAAGACTCTGTTTTGCAGAAATGCTTACTAAAGTGGATCCTTAAAATCCAGTTTTATTGGTCAAATTAAGTAAACTTACTTATCTCTAGAGTTCTCTCTAACCTAGTTCAAACACTTATCCTGAACTAGCCAAGTTCTTAATTTATCCTTCATCTTCACTGGATTGCTACGTGTAGGGCAGTGACCAAGTCTTCATAACCGCGAAGGTACGGCGATCCGAATCGATTATACTCAGCTGAGGATCTCCAATCACACGACATATGTAGCACTTAACCCTTGCATATGTCAACCCGCCACCGGGTTTCTTAAGACCAGATCAGGTTCACGCAAACCGAGAGCACAGATACACCACCGTCCAGCCTCTTGCCACGGAGGGTACACGCTACTCTCGCCACCGCTCCACGCCCATTTCGTGTTATCTTATTCTGGCCTTAGTCTGCCCGAGGCAAGGCTTACCCATGATGAGGCATGTGGCCAGTTAAAGGGTCCTCGATCATCAAGCCTACATCAACAAGGTCCTTAATCGACTCAGACGGAGACACTACACCGAGACTCTTTTCTCGTGCAAGTCACCCGCCCGGTCTCAGCTTAATCTTTTCAACCCAAAAATTTGGTACCTGACAGAGGTACATCTTTTCCGATGTTGAATCCATCACGGCCATGATGGATTCACCATCAAGTTTTATTTTTGAAAACAACCCTCCCACTTTGCCAAACATCTTTTGTAAAACAAATCCTTTTGCTTTTCTTGAGCAATACTAAGCATAGTAGAACCTTTTTGTAAAAACAGGGTTTCAAGGAAGGTAATCAAGTCCAAGGAAAGGTAATGCAGGAATTGTTTAAGCAATCAACACCTATCACCTAGTGCATCAAGCAAGTGAGAAAGATTTTAAAACACAAGGGGGTGGAAAATGCACCGGGGCTTGCCTTTGTTTATGGGTGAGTCAGGCTCAGATCCACAAATATCGAAGTAGAAACAGTTCTCAGCCTGTGTTTCCAAAGGTGGTGGTACTTGCTCTTCAGTGGCTTCCACTTCTTCCTCGTGTTCTAATCATAACCATACATATGTGTATAAGAATGAATGCCATGTAATGCTCATGAGAGTGCAAAGATAATATAAACTTATTATCTAAGTCTTGAATACAATTTTCCTTCACGGAACTCCGAGAACTTAGGGTTTCCGGAGTTGGTAAAGGAGTTCACAGGGCAGGGGGGGTTTTGGGGTTTGGTGATCAAACAAGGTCCAAATCAACCCAAATTCTACCCAAGGCTTCTAAATAATATGAGGAACTCATATAAAATTTTTGAGCATTTTTGGGATTACCATTTATCTTTTAAAAATCCAGAACTACTATCTTATACTATTTTAAATACCTTAAAATTCCTAATTTAACCTAAAAATCATGAAACTATTTTTATTAAATTCTAGGGAAAATAAGAAGCCTAGGAAAATTGGTTTCACAGTTTTAGGATTTTGCTACATTTTTCCATAATTGTTTTGGCTCTAGAATAAAAAGAAAAAGAAAACCAGTGAATAGTACTGGGCCAAAAGCAACCCATACGGCCCAACAGCACAGGAAACGCGCGCCCGCGCCCGCGCGCTCTGGCAACTTTGCACAGAGGCCCACGTTGAATGAATAATTCCTTAAGCGTCCTTAGCTACTGTTTACCCTCTCTCTGACATTTACAAAAGGGTCCTTGGGGTTTTGTTCCTTCTCCAAGGAGCTCCCCGACCGCGGCGCGCTCATTGTTCATCCCTGCCGTGGTTCATACCGACCATGGCCGGCGATGATTGCTCAAGCTAACTATCGGGGAGGCTTTATCGATCAAAGACGATCTATGAACAACCGTTAATTGGACAGGAACCCCTCTGGGAGCTGTCTGCCCACGATCGTGGCGGACACCGAGTTTGTGAGCACATGTTCCGGCCAAACCATGGTCGAATAGAGCAAACGGATGCCACCGTGAGCTTCCCAGGCATGCAGAGGCACTAGAACAACACATGGATTGGACAGTGACTTACCATTGTAAGCTGGCCACGGGCGGGCTGTTTTGGGTGGCGCGGCGGACTGATTTAGGGGAAAATGGCAATTCTCTGGCCAGGGTGGCTAATCGAGGTCAGGAATGGTTGCTACAGCTTCGCAATTTGGAGACGAAGGTCAGAGCTTGGTTGATTTGAGAAAGGGGGGCGAGGACGGGGTGAATTTATAGCCGTGGAGAGTCACTATCGCTGTCACGGTGATAACCATTACCGGCCCGAGCTGGCGATCAGCGATGGCACCAAACACGGTATTCCCCTAGAGCTTGCCACGTTCAACCACGGCCGTAAGGCAGTCAAATCCGTGATGGCGTGGCCGAACAGAGGAGAGCGGTGATGGTGATCGGACATGGCCGGAAGGAGGAATGACCGCGTGGCAGCCGGAGTTAGTGCCCTCCACCGCGGCGGTCCTATCCGGAGTAAAAAGGTCTTCGCGGGGAGATGCTCGCCGCCCGATCATCTCGACCCCGGCGCAAATCGTGGCGCGGATAGGTCGTCGGTGGTGAGATTTTTCCACCGCGGCGATCTGACCCTTATCAGCTTCCCCGATGCACTGTACCATGGCCAGCCCCATCAGACAGCCTGTCAGTCCATGTTTGGGGTCGATTTTCTCCAATTTTTATGTGGTGACTAAGCCAACCTTCTGTATCAAAATTATATACCTATAATCCATGTTCAACTTTGTCACAAGGCTTACCATCAAATAGTTACCAAAGACCATTCAAAATCGAGCTCAAAGTTCATCCCATCACACTGCTACTGAAAATTCAGTCCAGGGATTGACTGACAGCCCGACTTTGAGCTTAATTATCTCTCAAATGCTCTTAACAACTATGCTTACAACCTTAAGCAAAGTTGTTATCCTTAGTTTGCTCTATAATTCTTATGTGGTGACCTAGGGCAAAAACCCTAGAATTTGAAAGATACAAGGCTCCAAAGTTGAGCCAATATCACTGAAAATCAGACTTAGACTATTAAGGATTTAAGAGGTGAGTTTTGCAAATAAGCCCAAAACTTAGGGTTTAACTTGCAAATTCACATATTTGTGACCCAAATGACTTAAGATACTTATTTAACTTGGTTTTTGCACTTTAGTCCAAAAGTGGACTAATTTTGCACATAGGTCCCTAGGGTTTGGTTTTAGGGTTTTCCAGGGTTTCATTTAGGGTTTCTGGTATCCCAGGGGTCTAAGTGTAATTCTACTTAAGTCTTGGGATCATTTTGTGATTATTCCCCTAAAGCCTTTAGGTTTTCTTCATTTGGGTTAAGTTTTGCCCCTTGAGCCTTATTTAGGGTCAGGTTCCCTATCCAGGGTCCTATTTGGAAAACACCAAAAACAATACACTTGTTTGAAATTTTTACCTAGTGAATGCACTCTAGGTGTGTCAAACATATGCAATGCCAATGTTTATGATGTCATGCTCAAGTTTTAGTTACAGTAACACCAGGGGTGTTACATCCTTCCCCCCATAAAAGAATCTCGTCCCGAGATTTAAAAGTCCTAGGGTGAGTAATGGAAAAGGAAATGTGTCACATCTTTATTTCCTTATTTCTGGTACAAGGCAGGGGGTGGTGTGGGGGTCACTTCTTTATTACAATACTAAATATGCTTTACAAATTACATGAGGCTAGAAAGCCTGGGAAATTCTTATCTAAAAAGTCTTGAGTTTCCCATGTAGCCTCTTCTTCAGAATGTTGGTTCCATTGTATCTTATAGAACTTGAGAGTTTTTCTCCGGGTAACCCTGTCCTTTTGATCCAGAACTCGAATAGGATGTTCCGAGTATGTTAAATCTGGTTCCAGGACAACATCAATCACTTCAATGGTTTGATCGGGAACCCGAAGACACTTCTTCAATTGCGACACATGGAACACATTATGGATAGCAGACAGAATTTCGGGGAGCTGCAGTCGATACGCCACTGGTCCACATTGCTCAAGTACCAGGAATGGACCAACGTACCTGGGTGCAAGTTTCCCTTTAACCCCGAAACGCGATATTCCCTTCATTGGTGAAACTTTCAGGTAGACATAGTCCCCTTCATGAAAATACAAGGGCATTCGTCGTTTGTCTGCATAACCCTTCTGACGGGCTTGTGCTTTCTTCATATTATGAATAATTTTCTGAACCTTTTCCTCGGCCTCCTTCACTATATCAGGCCTAAAGAAGTACCTTTCTCCAGGTTCAGACCAATTTAGCGGAGTTCGACACCGTCGCCCATATAAAGCTTCAAAAGGTGCCATCTTGATACTTTCTTGATAGCTATTATTATATGAAAACTCCGCCAAAGGCAAACATTCATCCCATTTTGGTGAGAAGTCCAGAACACATGCTCGCAACATATCTTCGAGTACTTGATTAATCCTCTCAGTCTGTCCACTGGTTTGTGGATGATATGCCGAACTATGGAGCAACTTAGTACCCAAGGATTTGTGAAGTGCTTCCCAAAACTTGGCTACAAATTGAGGTCCACGATCCGACACAATGGTCTTCGAAACACCATGCAGACTAAGAATACGAGCAATATATAACTCTGCATAGGTAATGACGGGATATTTTACTTTGACAGGGAGGAAGTGGGCGATCTTGGTAAGTCGATCAATGATAACCCAAATAGAGTCATACCCTTTTGCGGTCCTGGGCAATCCCATGATAAAGTCCATACTTATATCTTCCCATTTCCATGTTGGGATCGACAAAGATTGTAATGGACCAGCAGTTTTCATGTGTATGGCTTTGACACGTCTGCAAGTGTCACACTTAGCCACATAGCGTGCAATTTCAATTTTCATCTTCGTCCACCAGTAGTGCTTTTTTAGATCATGATACATCTTAGTGCTTCCCGGATGAATAGAATAGCGACTAAGATGCGCTTCATCTAAAATTTGCTGGCGGAGTTTTTCGTTCTTCGACACTACTATGCGGTTATTGAACCATACCACACCTTGATCGTCTTCTTTGAAACATTTGGCTGTTCCAGCCCTTATTTTCTCCCGTATGTGCTTCATACCCACATTATCCTTTTGAGCATCAATTATCCTTTGCAAGATGATAGACTCAAGCTTTAGCTGATTCAGGGTTCCTTGTTGGACCATCCCCAGGTTTAGCTTTTCCATCTCTTGACATAAAGTGTTGTCAGAGGTCTTCGCCATAAGACAGTGGCAGGAAGCCTTACGGCTCAGTGCATCTGCCACAACATTGGCTTTGCCTGGGTGATAATGAATTTCTAGTTCATAGTCCTTAATAAGCTCAAGCCATCGCCTTTGCCTCATATTTAATTCTGACTGGGTGAAGATATACTTCAAGCTTTTATGATCTGTATAAATATGACAGATATTTCCCAGCAGATAGTGACGCCAAATTTTTAGGGCATGAACCACAACAGCTAGCTCCAGATCATGAGTTGGGTAATGCTCCTCATGTCGGCGCAACTGCCTTGAAGCATATGCAATTACTCGGCCCTCTTGCATTAATACACAGCCGAGTCCACTGCCTGACGCATCACAATATACATCAAAAGGCTTGGTGATGTCCGGTTGAGCCAATACCGGAGCAGTGGTTAATAATGTCTTCAATTGCTCAAAGGCTTCATTACACTTAGAAGACCAATTGAATTTAATGCCATTCTTCAATAAACTTGTGATTGGCTTCACAAGCTTAGAAAAATCTGGTATGAATCTGCGATAATATCCAGCTAGTCCAAGAAAACTCCGGACTTGGTGAACAGTGGTTGGGGGTTTCCACTCCAGAATATCCTTGACTTTGCTAGGATCTACCGCAATTCCCTTGGCAAATAACACGTGCCCCAAAAATTGAATTTCCTCTAGCCAGAACGCGCACTTGCTGAACTTGGCATACAACTGATGTTCCCTCAAGCGCGTCAATACAATCCGCAAATGTTGAGCATGCTCTTCTTCATTTTTGGAATATATCAAGATATCGTCGATGAAGACCACCACGAACTTGTCCAACTCGGGCATAAACACCGAGTTCATCAAATAAGTGAAATGGGCAGGAGCATTTGTTAGCCCAAAGGACATTACCAAATATTCAAATAAACCATACCGCGTAGTAAACACGGTCTTCGGTATATCCTCGGGCCGAATACGGATTTGGTGATAGCTCGACCTGAGATCAATCTTAGAGAATACCCTCGCTCCAGTTAATTGGTCAAATAGGATGTCAATCCTCGGAAGAGGGTACTTGTTCTTGATGGTGACCTCATTGAGGGGTCGATAATCCACACACATTCATAAGGTTTGATCCTTCTTCTTAACAAAAATGGCAGGGCAACCCCATGGAGACGAGCTTGGCCGGATGAATCCTTTATTCAGTAGATCTTGTAATTGTATCTTCAATTCCGCCAACTCATTAGGAGGCATACGGTACGATCTTCGGGAAATGGGAGACGTACCGGGCTTTAATTCAATTACAAATTCTACATCTCTCTCAGGGGGCAGTCCAGGCAAATCTTCCGGAAATACATCTAGAAACTCACATACTACGGGAATATCTTTGATCTCCGGTACAATGGCTTCATATATTCTACCAGAAGCTTTGGCTGGATTGGTTACGGGGATAGACAAAAGAATCTCTTCTTGATTATAGCTCAACCTGACGGTTCTCAGTTCAGTGTTGAGAATTGCCTTGTGTTGGGTTAACCAATTCATACCCAAAATTACATCTATATCCTGGCCTTTCAGAACAATCATGTTAGCAGGAAAGTTTCGTCCGGCCATTGTTACTGGCACTTGATAGGCCACTTCTCTAGTAAAAATGTGTCCCCCAGGTGAATGAATTTTAAACCCCTCTTTTGATTCGTGACATGAAATGTGATGTTGCTCCACAAACTTCTTGCTAATAAATGTATGCGAAGCACCAGAATCAAAAAGAATAATTGCATGGTGACTGGCCACGAAGAACGTACCCATCATCACCGGTTCACCTTCTGGTGTAGTGGCCACTTGAGTATAGTATACCCGCCCCGTCTTCTTTGTATTCTTCCCCACATTATTTCCCTTGGGCTGAGCTGATTTCCCAGATCCTTGCTGAGCATTTGATTGATTCTGCTTGCGATATGGGCAATCCTTGATGAAATGTCTAGACTTGCCACAATTAAAACACCCGGTTAAGGAGCTGGGCAAAGCAGGGAATCGAGTGCCCGGGGCACCCGGCTGACTTGGGGTAGTGGGGGTATTGTTGGGACGAATAATGATTGGCTGCTTGAAAGGGAATGAGGGCGGTCAAGAAAAAGAGCGATTTTGGCTAGAAGGTCGGATCACAAACCGTTGCCTCTTTGCCTGGCCCTGATTAGACTTCTCACCTCCAAATCCCTTGTTCTTCCCAGAACCTGCATATTTTGCTTCAACAGATAGGGCTGTGCTGACAGCCTTTCCATACGTGAGATCTATGCAGGTGGCCATTTTTCTCTGCAATCGATCATTTAGACCCCTCATAAAGCAATTCTTCTTCTTTAAATCAGTGTTCACCTGATCGATTGCGTATTGTGACAGGTGATTAAACTTATTGAGATACTGATTGACAGTATCTCCTCCTTGTTTTACCTTCATGAACTCTTCTTGCTTCATATGCAGAACACCTTCGGGTATGTAGTGCTCGCGGAAGGCCACTTTAAATTCTTCCCAAGTTACTTGATGGTTGGCAAGTTGAATAGCCACAAAATTTCCTCACCAGGTGCTGGCAGGGCCGCACAGTTGTTGCACTGCAAACAAAGGCTTCTGTGTCTCTGAACAGCGGAGAAGACCAAATTTTTGCTCAGTAACACGTATCCATTCATCAGCTTCCAACGGGTCCTCAGCCTTGACAAATAGTGGTGGACGGGTTTCAGAAAAATCCAGATATGTGGTTTCACGGGGGCCCTATGGATAACCCCTTCCACCCTGCTGCTGGAATTGTTGGCCCGCCATTTCTCTCAAAAAGCGAGTATTGTCTGCAGTTGCGTTAACCAAGGCGGCAATCACCTCGGCCAATGTGGGAGGAACCAGAGGTGGATTTGGGGTAACATCCCTTCCCCCAGAAGTTCCTGCTGCATCCTGTCCTTGAGTCCTAGTAGGCATCTGAGGCAAAGAACATTTGAAATAAATATAAAATGCCAGAGAAACCTTCCATTTTACATTACTATCAAAAGTAATGATACAGACTCGATGTTATACAATAGGATACATTACCCATTATACAATAGTTCAACCTATTATACAATATACTACTTCTATTTCTACACAACACTACTACTCCTGCTTCTGGTTGCTCTTGGCAGCTTCGTTGTCAGGTGTGGGAGACCATTCATCGACCAGCCTCATAGAAGGAGGGGGCCTAAAAAGGTCTAACTCACCACCAAGCGCTTCTCCCGCATTATGCGAGGGTCCGACTTCTGACCTGACAGGATCCGCAGGGACATGTGGGTGTAATTGCGAATACAGTACATGAACTTCCTCATGTAAAGTATTGCAATATGCCTGCAAGTTGTCAATAGCAGTGCTAAGTTCTTCGACTCGTGCTCGAGCCTTCGCTTCCTTAGCCCAAGCTACTGAACGAGACTGTACGGCCCAATCAAGCGCCAAATCTCGATCAGCAAGTTGATCTTGCAGGGTGCGGATGTAACTTCTTAATTCATTTATTCGGTCACCATCCGCAACCCATAAATTGGTCCTGCGTTGTAACTCTGTTTGAAGTTGATTCACGCGAGCTTCGAGATCACCAATTGGATTGTTGCTCCCGCTACTGCTATCTTGTTCCCGTGGGGCAAGTTGGTGTCGAGGTACATCGATAGGCCCAGTATGCTTTCGCGTCGTCTTCCTTGTACGTGGCGGTGTTTTCTAAAGGAAAAAATTTATTAGTACAATTCTTAGCATGATGCATGAATGATTACAGAATCAACCTTAGTTGATTCAACCTTCTATACATTGCACTCTTCCTATCTGGTCTTTGAAATAAACTCTTCAGAGATGCTTAGGTAAGAAGAGAAGAAATTTTCCTAGGTAAGTTTAAGAAAACCTTTTTGAAGATGCTACATAATATCTGCCAAGAAGGGCTACGCTCCGATACCAGCTGTGACGGAACCTCCCAAGTCATTAGGCCCACCTACAGTTGTCCTTGTCCAACAGACATCAGACAACCCTGTAGATGTTCCTGAATCACTTGACAAGTTCGGTATCTTTTTCCTTACCTTTCCAGGAACGTTTCACCCGTCTGACAGACAGTATGTTCATCGGAGATGCGGAAATGCGGAAGTGATTACATAAACTTACATTTATTTTAAAAGTAAGAGTAAGTTATTGGTACAGACCAGAGTGTAAAACGAGTGCAGAAAAGTATTATTACAATACCTGGGAGGCAAAAACTCCTCCCATTAAGTTCTTTACATAAAAGTTTTTAAGGAGGACCCAGTCCTCCGGCAGCTTCATTCTTGATTATCTTCACTTTTCACCACCTTGGTACAAAAACAACAAAGGTTTGTTGTCTCCTCACCTAAAAACAACGGGGGAATAAATCCTGAGTATGGAATTACTCAGCAAGTCTTACCCGACTAAAGAAAAGACTCAAGGGTATGCTGGTTTAAGGAAGTCAAGGTAAGGCTTCTCAATAATCAAAGACTCTGTTTTGCAGAAATGCTTACTAAAGTGGATCGTTAAAAATCCAGTTTTATTGGTCAAATTAAGTAAACTTACTTACCTCTAGAGTTCTCTCTAACCTAGTTCAAACACTTATCCAGAACTAGCCAAGTTCTTAATTTATCCTTCATCTTCACTGGATTGCTACGTGTAGGGCAGTGACCAAGTCTTCATAACCGCGAAGGTACGGCGATCCGAATTGATTATACTCAGCTGAGGATCTCCAATCACACGACATATGTAGCACTTAACCCTTGCATATGTCAACCCGCCACCGGGTTTCTTAAGACCAGATCAGGTTCACACAAACCGAGAGCACAGATACACCACCGTCCAGCCTCTTGCCACAGAGGGTACACGCTACTCTCGCCACCACTCCACGCCCATTTCGTGTTATCTTATTCTGGCCTTAGTCTGCCCGAGGCAAGGCTTACCCATGACGAGGCATGTGACCAGTTAAAGGGTCCTCGATCATCAAGCCTACATCGACAAGGTCCTTAATCGACTCAGACGGAGACACTACACCGAGACTCTTTTCTCGTGCAAGTCACCCGCCCGGTCTCAGCTTAATCTTTTCAACCCAAAAATTTGGTACCTGGCAGAGGTACATCTTTTCCGATGTTGAATCCATCACGGCCGTGATGGATTCACCATCAAGTTTTATTTTTGAAAACAACCCTCCCACTTTGCCAAACATCTTTTGTAAAACAAATCCTTTTGCTTTTCTAGAGCAATACTAAGCATAGTAGAACCTTTTTGTAAAAACAGGGTTTCAAGGAAGGTAATCAAATCCAAGGAAAGGTAATGCAGGAATTGTTTAAGCAATCAACACCTATCACCTAGTGCATCAAGCAAGTGAGAAAGATTTTAAAACACAAGGGGGTGGCAAATGCACCGGGGCTTGCCTTTGTTTATGGGTGAGTCAGGCTCAAATCCACAAATATCAAAGTAGAAACAGTTCTCAGCTTATGTTTCCAAAGGTGGTGGTACTTGCTCTTCAATGGCTTCCACTTCTTCCTCGTGTTCTAATCATAACCATACATATGTGTATAAGAATGAATGCCATGTAATGCTCATGAGAGTGCAAAGATAATATAAACTTATTATCTAAGTCTTGAATACAATTTTCCTTCACGGAACTCCGAGAACTTAGGGTTTCCTGAGTTGGTAAAGGAGTTCACAGGGCAGGGGGGGTTTTGGGGTTTGGTGATCAAACAAGGTTCAAATCAACCCAAATTCTACCCAAGGCTTCTAAATAATATGAGGAACTCATATAAAAATTTTGAGCATTTTTGGGATTACCATTTATCTTTTAAAAATCCAGAACTACTATCTTATACTATTTTAAACACCTTAAAATTCCTAATTTAACCTAAAAATCATGAAACTATTTTTATTAAATTCTAGGGAAAATAAGAAGCCTAGGAAAATTCGTTTCACAGTTTTAGGATTTTTCCATAATTGTTTTGGCTCTGGAATAAAAAGAAAAAGAAAAACCAGTGAATAGTACTCGGCCAAAAGCAACCCATACGGCCCAACAGCACAGGAAACACGCGCCCACGCCCGCGCGCTCTGGCAACTTTGCACAGAGGCCCACGTTGAATGAATAATTCCTTAAGCGTCCTTAGCTACTGTTTACCCTCTCTCTAACATTTACAAAAGGGTCCCTGGGGTTTTGTTCCTTCTCCAAGGAGCTCCCCGACCGCGGCGCGCTCATTGTTCATCCCTGCCGTGGTTCATACCGGCCATGGCCGGTGATGATTGCTCAAGCTAACTATCGGGGAGGCTTTACCGATCAAAGACGATCTATGAACAACCGTTAATTGGACAGGAACCCCTCTGGGAGCCGTCTACCCACGATCGTGGCGGACACCGAGTTTGTGAGCACATGTTCCCGCCAAACCATGGTCGAATAGAGCAAACGAACGCCACCGTGAGCTTCGCAGGCATGCAGAGGCACTAGAACAACACATGGATTGGACAGTGACTTACCAGAGTAAGCTGGCCACGGGCGGGCTGTTTTGGGTGGCGCGGCGGACTCATTTGGGGGAAAATGGCAATTCTCCGGCCAGGGTGGCTAATCGAGGTCAGGAATGGTTGCTACAGCTTCGCAATTTGGATATGAAGGTCAGATCTTGGTTGATTTGAGAAAGGGGGGGTGAGGACGGGGTGAATTTATAGCCGCAGAGAGTCACTATCGCGGTCACGGTGATAACAATTGCCGGCCCGAGCTGGCGATCAGCGATGGCACCGAACACGGCATTCCCATAGAGCTTGCCACGTTCAACCACGGCTGTAAGGCAGTCAAATCCGTGATGGCGTGGCCGAACAGAGGAGAGCGGCGCCGGTGATCGGACATGGCCAGAAGGAGGAATGACCGCGTGGCAGCCGGAGTTAGTGCCCTCCACCGCGGCGGTCCTATCCGGAGTAAAAAGGTCTTCGCGGGGAGATGCTTGCCGCCCGATCATCTCGACCCCGGCGCAAATCGTGGTGCGGATAGGTCGTCGGCGGTGAGATTTTTCCACCGCGGCGATCTGACCCTTATCAGCTTCCCCGATGCACTGTACCATGGCCAGCCCCATCAGACAGCCTGTCAGTCCATGTTTGGGGTCGATTTTCTCCAATTTTTATGTGGTGACTAAGCCAACCTTCTATATCAAAATTATATACCTATAATCCATGTTCAACTTTGTCACAAGGCTTACCATCAAATAGTTACCGAAGACCATTCAAAATCGAGCTCAAAGTTCATCCCATCACACTGCTACTGAAAATTCAGTCTAGGGATTGACTGACAGCCCGACTTTGAGCTTAATTATCTCTCAAATGCTCTTAACAACTATGCTTACAACCTTAAGCAAAGTTGTTCTCCTTAGTTTGCTCTATAATTTTTATGTGGTGACCTAGGGCAAAAACCCTAGAATTTGAAAGATACAAGGCTCCAAAGTTGAGCCAATATCACTGAAAATCAGACTTAGACTATTAAGGATTTAAGAGGTGAGTTTTGCAAATAAGCCCAAAACTTAGGGTTTAACTTGCAAATTCACATATTTGTGACCCCAATGACTTAAGATACTTATTTAACTTGGTTTTTGCACTTTAGTCCAAAAGTGGACTAATTTTGCACATAGGTCCCTAGGGTTTGGTTTTAGGGTTTTCCAGGGTTTCATTTAGGGTTTATGGTATCCCACGGGTCTAAGTGTAATTCTACTTAAGTCTTGGGATCATTTTGTGATTATTCCCCTAAAGCCTTTAGGTTTTCTTCATTTGGGTTAAATTTTGCCCCTTGAGCCTTATTTAGGGTCAGGTTCCCTATCCAGGGTCCTATTTGCAAAACACCAAAAACAATACACTTGTTTGAAATTTTTACCTAGTGAATGCACTCTAGGTGTGTCAAACATATGCAATGCCAATGTTTATGATGTCATGCTCAAGTTTTAGTTACAGTAACACCAGGGGTGTTACACTTTGATTGGATCGGAGGCTTTGATTTGTGTCTTGGAGTGTTGCACTTTGCTCTTGTATTGAATGAGGAGTGTTGAATGCTTGGATGGTTAGAGTGGTGTTGGTTGAGGGGTATTTATAGCCCTCACCCACCAAAACAACTGTTGGGGTAGGCTACTGTCGATGGGCGCACCGGACACTATCTGGTGCGCCAACCACGTCACCCAACCGTTAGTGTTCTAGAGCAGACGACCGTTGGAGCTTTGTCTTCATGCGCCACCGGACAGTCCGGTGCCACACCAGACAAGAACTATTCACTGTCCGGTGCCCCTCTGATTTCTGCGCTCTGACTCTACGCTGTTCACCACTGTTCGCGGAGTCAGCGGCTTTTGCAGTCGACTGTTGCGCCGAAGAGCTGTTGCTCCGCTGGTGCATTAGACTGTCCGGTGGCACACCGGATAGTCCAGTGAATTATAGCGGAGTGACACTGGAAAACCCCGAGAGTGCCGAGTTCACTCTGGTACGGACCTGGTGGACCGAACACTATCCGGTGGCACACCGGACAGTCCGGTGCGCCAGACGAGGGCAGTCACATGGTTCTTGCTCCTTTGAATTTGAACCCTACCTTTAATCTTCTATTGGTTTGTGTTGAACCTTTATGCACCTGTAGAACATATAATCTAGAGCAAACTAGTTAGTCCAATATTTGTGTTGGGCATTTCAACCACCAAAATTATTTATAGGAAAAGGTTTGACCCTATTTCCCTTTTAATCTCCTCCTTTTTGGTGATTGATGCCAACACAAACCAAAGCAGATATATAAGTGCAGAATTGAACTAGTTTGCATAATGTAAGTGCATAGGTTACTTAGAGTTAAACCAATTTATACTTTTACTAGATATGCATGGTTTGCTTTCTTTTAAAATTTTGGAGCACATTTGCACCACTTGTTTTGTTTTTTGCAAATTCTTTTGTAAAATCTTTTCAAAGTCTTTTGCAAATAGTCAAAGGCATATGAATAAGATTGCAAGAAGCATTTTCAAGATTTGAAATTTTCTTCCCTTGTTTCAAATGCTTTTCCTTTGACTAAACAAAACTCCCCCTGAGTAAAATTCTCCTCTTAGTGTTCAAGAGGGTTTTACCAATTTTTGTAAATACTAATTGAACAAGATCAAATACATTTAGATACAATTTGAAAAATTCTTGAAAATTTTGAATTTGGTGGTGGTGCGGTCCTTTTGCTTTGGGCTAATACTTTCTCCCCCTTTGGCATTAATCGCCAAAAACGGAGACATTTGAGAGCCCTTTGTACATTTTCTCCCCCTTTGGTAAAGAATATATGAGCAAAAGATCATACCAAATTGGAGAGATGGTGGAATACCGGCGAAGGGTAAATAATACCGATGGAGTTGAGTGGAAGAGTTGTCGTTGCCGAATACTCCATTTCCCTTTCAATCTAAGACTAATACAAGAAATACTCATGGAAACACATTAGTCTTAGCCTTGGCACAAGAAGAATAAGAAACATGAATATGTACCAAATGAAAGAGACATGATCAAAGGTATATAAATGTGCTATGAGTGCAATGCTTCAATCAAAATTCCGAGAATCTAGTATATTTAGCTCATTCCTAAGTTTGCTAAAGGTTTTCTCATCTAATGGCTTGGTAAAGATATCGACTAATTGATCTTTGGTGTTAATATACGCTATCTTCCCCCCTTTGCTGGTGATCCCACAAAAAGTGATACCGAATGTCTATGTGCTTAGTGCGGCTGTGTTCAATGGGATTCTCCGCCATGCGGATAGCACTCTCATTGTCACAAAGGAGAAGGACTTTGCTCAATTTGTAGCCATAGTGCTTGAGGGTTTGCCTCATCCAATGTAATTGCGCACAACAATGACCTGTGGCAATATACTCGGCTTCGACGGTGGAAAGAGCTACTGAATTTTGTTTCTTTGAAGCCCAAGACACCAGGGATCTCCCTAGAAACTGACAAGTCCCTGATGTGCTCTTCCTATCAATTTTACACCCTGCCCAGTCAGCATCTGAATAACCTATTAAATCAAAGGTGGATCCCTTAGGGTACCAAAGCCCAAACTTAGGAGTGTAAACTAAATACCTCATGATTCTCTTCACGGCCCTAAGGTGAACTTCCTTAGGATCGGCTTGGAACCTTGCACAAATGCATACAGAAAGCATAATATCCGGTCGAGATGCACATAAATAGAGTAAAGATCCTATCATCGACCGGTATACCTTTTGATCTACGGATTTACCTCCCGTGTCGAGGTCAAGATGCACATTGGTTCCCATAGGTGTCTTGATGGGTTTGGCATCCTTCATTCCAAACTTGTTAAGTATGTCTTGAATGTACTTGATTTGGCTGATGAAGGTGCCCTCTTGGAGTTGCTTGACTTGAAATCCTAAGAAGTATCTTAACTCCCCCATCATTGACATCTCGAATTTTTGAACCATGATCCTACTAAATTCTTCACAAGTAGATTTGTTAGTAGACCCAAATATAATATCATCAACATAAATTTGGCATACAAACAAATCATTTGCAACAGTTTTAGTAAAGAGAGTAGGATCGGCTTTGCCGACTTTGAAGCCATTAGTGATAAGAAAATCTCGCAGGCATTCATACCATGCTCTTGGGGCTTGCTTGAGCCCATAAAGCGCCTTTGAAAGTTTGTAAACATGGTTAGGGTACTCATTATCTTCAAAGCCGAGAGGTTTCTCAACATAGACCTCTTCCTTGATTGGTCTATTGAGGAAGGCACTTTTCACGTCCATTTGATAAAGCTTAAAGCCATGGTAAGTAGCATAGACAAGTAATATGCGAATTGACTCAAGCCTAGCTACGGGTGCATAAGTTTCATCAAAATCCAAACCTTCGACTTGTGAATAACCCTTGGCCACAAGTTGGGCTTTGTTTCTGATTACCACACCATGCTCATCTTGCTCGTTGCGGAATACCCACTTGGTACCTACAACATTTTGATTAGGACGTGGAACCAAATACCATACCTCATTCCTTGTGAAGTTGTTGAGCTCCTCTTGCATTGCCATCACCAAATCCGAATCTCTTAGTGCATCCTCTACCCTGTATGGCTCAATAGAGGAAACAAAAGATTAACGTTCACAAAAATGAGCAACACGAGATCTAGTGGTTACCCCCTTATGAATGTCACCGAGGATGGAGTTGACGGGGTGATCTCGTTGAATTGCTTGGTGGACTCTTGGGTGTGGCGGTCTTTGACCCTGGATTTCTTGTTCATCTTCCTTATCTTGATTGTCTTCATCTCCCCTTGATCATTGACCTCTTCTTGAGGTGGCTCATCTTCTTGATCTTCTTCTTCATCACCTTGAGCTTGATCCTCATCTTGGGTTGGTGGAGATGCTTGCACGGAAGATGATGGTTGATCTAGTGCTTATGGAGGCTCTTCGAATTCCTTAGGACACACATCCCCAATGGACATGTTCCTCAGCGTGACGCACGGAGCCTCTTCATCATCTAATTCATCAAGATCAACTTGCTCCACTTGGGAGCCATTAGTCTCATCAAACACAATGTCACAAGAAATCTCAACTAATCCAATGGATTTGTTGAAGACTCTATATACCCTTGTGTTTGAGTCATAACCAAGTAAAAAGCCTTCTACAGCCTTAGGAGCAAATTTGCATTTTCTACCTTTTTTAACAAGAATAAAGCATTTGCTACCAAAGACTCTAAAATATGAAACATTTGACTTTTTACCGGTGAGGAGTTCATAAGATGTCTTCTTGAGGATTCATTGAAGATATAACCGGTTGATGGAGTAGCAGGCGGTGTTAATGGCCTGGGCCCAAAACTGGTCCAGTGTGTTGTACTCATCAAGCATGGTTCTTGCCATGTCCAATAGAGTTCTATTCTTCCTCTCTACTACACCATTTTGTTGAGGTGTGTAGGGATAAGAGAACTCATGCTTGATTCCCTCACCCTCAAGAAAGCCTTCGATTTATGAGTTCTTGAACTCCGTCCCATTATCGCTTCTAATCTTCTTGATTCTCAATTCGAACTCATTTTGAGCCCGTCTCAAGAATCCGTTTAAAGTCTCTTGGGTCTATGATTTTTGCTGCAAAAATGACACCCAAGTGAAGCGAGAATAATCATCCACAATTACTAGATAGTACTTACTCCCGCCGATGCTTATGTAAGCGATCAGGCCGAATAAATCCATGTGGAGTAGCTCCAGTGGCCTGTCCATTATCACTATGTTCTTGTGTGGATGGTGAGCGCCAACTTGCTTTCCTGCTTGGCATGCGCTACAAACCCTGTCTTTCTCAAAATGAACATTTGTTAGTCCTAAAATGTGTTCTCCCTTTAGAAGTTTGTGAAGATTCTTCATCCCAACATGGGCAAGTCGGCGATGCCAGAGCCAACCCATATTATTCTTAGCAATTAAACAAGTGTCGAGTTCAGCTTCATTAAAATTAACCAAGTATAGCTGACCCTCTAACACTCCCTTAAATGCTACTGAATCATCACTCCTTCTAAAGACAGTAACACCTACATATGTAAATAGACAGTTGTAGCCCATATTACATAATTGAGAAACTGAAAGCAAGTTATAATCTAAAGAATCTACAAGAAAAACATTGGAAATAGAATGGTCAGGTGATATAGCAATTTTACCAAGTCCTTTGACTAAAACTTGTTTTCCATCCTCGAATGTGATAGCTTTTTGGGGATCCTCGTTTTTCTCGTAGGAGGAGAACATTCTTTTCTCCCCAGTCACATGGTTTGTGCATCCGCTATCAATAATCCAACTTGAACCCCTGGATGCATAAACCTGCAAAACAATTTAGGCCTTGTTCTTAGGTATCCAAACAGTCTTGGGTCCTTTCACGTTAGAAACAAGCACTTTGGGTACCCAAACATAAGTCTTTGAACCCTTGTGTTTGCCCCCAACATATATGGCAACTATTTTGCCTGATTTGTTAGTAAGCACATGTGATGCATCAAAAGTCTTAAATGAAATGTAATGATCATTTGATGCAGCCGGAGTTTTCTTCTTAGGCATTTTAGCATGAGTAGAATGCCTAGAGCTAGAAGCCTCATTCTTATACATAAAAGCATGGTGAGAAACAGAATGAGATTTCCTAGCATGAATTCTCCTAATTTTGTGCTCAGGATAATTAGCAGGATATAAAATGTAACCCTCATTATCCTAAACCATGGGAGCCTTGCCCTTAACAAAATTAGACAATCTTTTAGGGGCATTAATTTTGACATTGCTTCCCTATTGGAAACCAATGCCATCTTTAATGCCAGGGCGTCTCCCATTATAGAGCATGCTTCTAGCAAATTTAATTTTTTCATTTTCAATTTCATGCTCATTGATTTTAGCTGTTAGTTGAGCTATGTGATCATTTTGTTGTTTAATTGTCACACCCGGCTTTAAGGAACAAAGCCAGGTGCATCTCATACATGCGCCAAGAAGACAACATATATAATAACAGAGTGTATAGAGATAAATGTCACAAAACATCAGAGTACTTATTACATAGCGGAAGACTTATTACAAAATAAAAGAATAAATATAAAACAAACTAAGGATCATTGGCGCCAATGTCAACTGAGAAACGCCACCTAGATCAGATCATACTCCTCGCCTTGTGGCTCCTCCTGAACCACCTGTTCTTCTCCTGTGGGGGGGGTGTGAGACAGCAAGGGTGAGCTCACACATGATCATAGCTCAACAAGTTATGGGGAACCAGTGGACATAAACTCACAAAGCTGTGAGTTCATGTGATGTGTAAGGCTAATCAATGACAGGGGTTAAAGCTGAGCATTGCTTTTAAGTAGTTGGTCAAAATTTTATTAGCAGTTACTAAGTGTAAGTAAATACCAAACCTTAAGTAAAGTAATAGAACAAATTAATAATAAACCCATGCAATGCAAATGACAAAATTGAATATAAGTTCCATAATTTAAACATCAGAGAGTCCTGAGCCGCTCATGACCGTGAGCTCGGCTAGTATACCAGTTTTACACTCTGCAGAGGTTGTACCCTTTACCCACAAGTAATGTTACCCATCTGCCAAGGGGTCGCGACTCCCATACACCTCTACCTAGGAAGCGCGGCAGGGCAACACTACGAGGCCTTTACAAAGTTCCACTAGCTTCTGAAAACCCGCTACAGTTTATGGGAAGAGCACTTGCAAGAATCCCCCGTCTGACCGCCATCGCAGCAAAATCAACCCGAGAACCTCCTTGCATGCAACTCCCCTACTGCCCTTGCCCCTTTCGGGTAAGGTAGTCTTCCACTAGCTTTCCTAATTAGTCAGCCAAGGGCGTCCCATTAAACCCTTGTGGTGGCACGTGGTTCTCAAGTTAAGCTCTATGTTCCAATTAACATTAATGAACTTGACATGAACATAAATATAATAACAAGAATAATTAGAACATAGATATAATAAATGATTATCCCAAAACCATGTAAAGCAATAGCAAACTACCCAAGTGATTCAGGGGTAAACAAGGTAATGAGATAAACAATCTAGGGTGACCTATCGGGTCCCATCAAAATTAACCTATGCATGAATAAGTGATATTAAAGAACATTATTGGGTAAAAAGTGGCCAAGGACACAACTTGCCTTCAATGAGCTCCTGCTCAGCTACTTCAATCTGCTGCTCACCAGGACCCTCGGTCACGGGCTGTTCTACTTGCCACAATACAAGCAAGCACAGTATATAGAGAAAATTAACATCACACCAAACATGTGAACAAAATACACAGTAATAATCTACACATAAAAATAAAATCCTAGAAACAGGAATCATATTTTTTCGAGTTATAGATTTTAAGTTATGGATTTTTAAAGGTTTTATGTGTTTAAAATAGGATTAAGTGAGAGATTAAATTTCTTATTGTTTTCATGATAAAACAGAGACACTAAGTGATAGAGAATTAAATTACAAAAATTTAGAAAGTGGAATGAAGTAATTTGGAGCAAGTAAGAATTTTCTATGAATTAACAAAGTTCTAGTAATTATTTTCCTATTAAAATCCATTTATAAATTATTTTCTCTGGTTTTATAATGCTCTGGACTGGGCCTCATTTAAACAGGAACACAGGGGGTCTTGTGTAAAAGTCTCTAAGACTCAGCACGCCACTGGACTGGACCGCGGGTTCTAATCTCTAAACTTATAAGGGCTCATCTACAAACCGCGCATTCCGAAGGGGTATGGATCACTTCAAGCCGTCCGATTAGAATTCGACCGCCAGGATTAGACTTATCCCCGACCGAATCGGTACCGATCGATCACCGCACGATCTAAAACTGGCGCTCCAGATTTAAAACACTAGAAGCCCACCCCGAGCCATCCGATCAACATCTAACGGACCAGATCGAGCCGCGGCGAAAGAGTACACTACTTCTAATCTCCACCGCACGCCAACAGATCAACGGCCAGAATCGTTTCCCCCAAACCCAGCCAGTCCGCGGCGGCGCTGGCCCCATCCACGGCGGAGCGCCATGACCGGAGCAGCACCCACAATAATCCTATCGCCATCCCGTAATCTACTTGTGCTACACCGACATAAGACCATGGCGAACACGAAGAAGGTGAAGAATACCGGAAGTCGAGCGCGCAGACAGGTTGCTCACGCGTTGGGGCGGCTCGGCGGTGCTCTCACTTCTCCAGCGAGGAATTCCCCGCGCTGTTGGGACGTAAGGTCCACTGCGAGGCCACGGTCAGCTCCCTAGGACACAGACGCGCGCCGATGGCCACCCGCCGAGGTCGGGACATCGGCGCAGATGGAAATCACCGGCGGCGGCCCTCTTTCTTTGCTATGGTGGACGGCAATGGCGTCCAACGAGCACGAGTATGGTATGGCTCGCGGAAAGGCGATTGAGGGAGGTCCCTGCTGCGCTTTTATGGGGCCAAGATGAGTCCACGTCGCGGGGAAGAGTCTATGGCGGCCGAGGGTTCTACGGGGAGGTGGTTCACAGCAGAGGCTGTTTCGTGGAGACAACGACCGGTCGACGAGGGACCCACACGTCAGTGTAAGGAGGGAAGGAGGAAGGCGCGCATGCGGTTGACTTGGGTGGCCCGCATGTCGGCGCCGTCCAACACAGCAGCGCGGGTGGAGAAATGGGCCAAGGCGAGGGTTTTCTTTAGTGGGCCGAAAGTGAGATCCGAGGCCCAGGTAAGTTTTCTTCTTTTTCTTTTGATTTGATTTTTCTTTTGTTTTCCATTTCAAATCTATAATTTGAATCCTAACTTCACAGCAAAATTTGTACTCAAATTAGAGACACAATATGAACATGTCAGTGGAATAAATTGATTCATTTATAACTTCCTTTTGTGTTGTATAATATTTCCCTCTTACTTTCTTCATATTATTTCCAATTCCTAGAGTGCATCTTTGGGGTTAGAATTAATTCTCCTCTTTTATGTACCACTGTGTACAAATGCACAAACCAATAAACACCAGCATGATGCAGGTATTATTTGAGTGTCTTTTGTTAAGTTTTTTTTATTTGTTTAAATGTGGTTTTCACATGAAACGATGAATATAGGTAACACATATATATGTAAGGGAAAACTCTTTCTCCTTTTACACTTTCTTACAATTTAAATATTACAAATCCTACCCCCCTTAAAAATAATCTCGTCCTCGAGATTTAGGAAGAACGAGGGAAAAGGTGGGGAAAATCTATGCGAAGTTCTTCTTCTCTTTCCCATGTTGCTTCATCTTCGCCATGGTGACTCCATTGCACTTTGCACATCTTTATCACCTTATTCCTTGTAACTCGAGTCAATGTATCCAAAATCTTGATCGGGTACTCCGTGTAAGTCAAGTCACCCTGAACACTGAGCTCCTCCATTGGTAACTGTTCCTCAGGGACACGAAGGCACTTCTTCAGTTGGGATACGTGGAACACATTATGCACATCTGATAGACTAGCAGGTAACTCGAGTTGATATGCCATCTCCCCAACTCGCCTAAAGATCAAGAATGGTCCAATATAGCGAGGGGACAATTTGCCCTTAACTTTGAATCTCCTCATTCCACGAAGTGGTGACACCTTGAGGTACACATAATCTCCTTCTTCAAATTCCAGTGGTCTTCTTCTATTATCAGCATAGCTCTTTTGCCTGGATTGAGCCACCCTCAAATTCTCTCGAATCATACGGACTTGTTCTTCTGCTTCTTGAATCAGTTCAGGCCCAAAGAACTGTCTTTCTCCAGTCTGATCCCAATATAGAAGAGTCCTGCACTTCCTCCCATATAAAGCTTCAAAAGGTGACATCTTCAGACTGGCCTGGTAACTATTATTATATGAAAACTCAGCATAAGGTAGACTCTTATCCCAACTTCCTCCATGCTGAAGGGCACATGCTCTCAACATATCCTCCAATACTTGATTGGTCCTTTCAGTCTGTCCATCAGTCTGAGGGTGATAAGTCGTACTGAAATTCAACTTCGTGCTCATGTTTTCATGAAAGCTTCTCCAAAATCTTGAGGTAAACTGTGAACCTCGATCAGACACGATCTTCTTCGGTACTCCATGTAAACACACAATCTGAGCCATATATAACTCTGTTAGTTGAGAACCTTTGTAAGTAGTCTTGACGGGAATAAAGTGTGCCACTTTAGTCAATCTATCCACAATCACCCATATAGCATCATATCCTTTCTGGGTGTGAGGCAATCCGGTAATGAAATCCATACCATTCTCTTCCCACTTCCACTTGGGTATCTTCAGTGGGTGCAGCAGTCCAGCTGGCCTCTGATGTTCAGCCTTAACTCTTTGACATACATCGCACATAGCCACGTGTGCAGCCACATCTCTCTTCAATCCATACCACCAATACTTCCGTTTCAAATCCTGATACATCTTAGTACTACCAGGATGAATAGAATAATCTGAATCATGGGCCTCTTTCAATATAGTCTCTCAAAGGCTCTCAATATTAGGAACACACATCCTGTCCTTGAACCATACAGTGCCTTGCTCATCTTCCGTAAATTCCGGAACTCGACCCTCAGTAATCAGATCCTTAATCTCTTGTATCTTAGCATCACCAACTTGTCCTTTGCGAATTTCTTGCTCCAAAGTAGGTTCCACATCAATAGTAACTCCTTCAGTGTGAGCAACTATCCCCAGGTTAAGTCTCCTGAAATCCTCAACAATCTCATCAGGTAGCTGGGCAACAATAACTGAATGAACATGCTCCTTGCGACTCAAAGCATCTGCAACCAAATTTGCCTTGCCCGGGTGATAGTGAATCTCCAAATCATAATCCTTAATAAGCTCCAACCAACGGCGTTGCCTAAGGTTGTGATCCTTCTGAGTGAATATATACTTCAAACTCTTATGATTCGTATATACTTGGCACTTGGTCCCCATGATATAATGTCTCCAAATCTTAAGCGCATGCACAACGACTGCCAATTCCAAGTCATGAGTGGGGTAGTTCAATTCATGTTTGCGTAACTGACGAGAAGCATAGGCAATCACATGTCCTTCTTGCATGAGCACACATCCCAAGCCTTGACCACATGCATCACAATAAATATCAAATCCTTTCTGCAGGTCTGGCATAACCAATACTGGTGGCGACATCAACCTCTTCTTCAATAGATCAAAGTTGTCTTGACACTTCTCGTCCCACTTAAATTCTCGACCCTTCTCCAGAAGTGAAGTCATAGGCTTAGCAATCTTAGAAAATCCTTCAATAAATCTCCGATAATATCCTGCTAGTCCCAAGAAACTCCGAATCTCATTAACTGTAGTGGGTACTCTCCACTCCATTATCTCCTTAACCTTAACAGGATCCACTGAAATTCCTCCATTAGAAATAATATGACTAAGAAATGGCACCTCGCCAATCCAAAACTCACACTTGCTGAACTTGGCATATAGCTGGTTATCTCGTAGCTTCTATAGCACCAACCTTAGATGTTCCTCATGATCGCTATCACTGTGGGAATAGATAAGAATATCGTCGATGAACACCACGATGAATCTGTCCAAATACTCCATAAACACCTTATTCATCAAGTTCATAAAATAAGCTGGTGCATTGGTTAATCCGAATGACATAACAGTGAACTCATATAATCCATATCGAGTCGAGAATGCTGTCTTGGGAATATCCGATGGTGATCGGAGATCAATCTTCGAAAATACTCTAGCACCTCTCATCTGGTCAAATAAATCCTCAATACGGTAACGGATACTTATTCTTCACAGTAACATCGTTGAGTGATCTATAATCCACACACATTCTTTATGATCCATCCTTCTTCTGTACAAACAGTACCGGTGCTCCCCATGGTGAGGAACTCGGACGAATGTACCCAGCCTCTTGTAACTCAGTTAACTGCTTCTTAAGTTCCTTCAACTCCTCTACGGACATCCTATATGGCCGTTTAGAAATAGGGACGGTTCCAGGTAGGAGATCAATAACAAACTCAACTTCTCTATTGGGTGGCATTCCTGGTAACTCCTCTGGAAAGACATCCAGAAAATCTCTAACCACACGGATGTTGTCACCAACAAACTCCTCAGGTATAAAGAACATTGCACGTTTGGATGAGGTGGTTACTGCAATATTAACTTGAAATCTTTCTCCTTTAGTGGTAGTGAGTTCTACGGTACCTCTACCGCATGCTATAATGGCCTTTGCCTTTCTCAACCATGACATACCAAGGATCAGATCTATACTGCTTGACTCTAATATTATAGCAGTAGCTCCAAATTCTCTACCCATAATGGTCAATGTCAATCTACGTGTCATTTGATTCGCCTCAACAGGCCCTTTAGGTGTAATTACTATCATGGGTTTTCTCATATTTAGCAGTGGTATTTCATTTGTGTTGGCATATCTAGCAGACATAAATGAATGTGTAGCACCAGAATCAAATAAGATGGTTGCAGGAATAGCATTAACATAAAACATACCAAGTACGATATCAGCACCATCCAGAGTAGCATCAACGCTGACTTGATTAATCTTGGAAATAGAATATCCCTTGCTAGATCCTGGAGTTTGCTGCCTGTTCTGAACTGGAGTAGTAGCAATCCTCTGTGAGCAGACATTTGCATAGTGACCAGTCTTCCCACACTTGAAACAAGTAGTGCCTGGACTTTGTCCTGAAAACTTCGTCGGGGTGCCAGTAGGGGTAGCCTATCGAGGAGGTGGAGTCCTCAGTGGTGATTGCTGAACTGGGCGCTGGCCTCCGCCAGTGCGAACTGGTGTACCCTGGGTTGAACTGTAGCGAGGACGAACACTGCTGCTTCCTTGTCCCTGAGATATAGCCTTTCTCTTCAAATCTCCCAACTGAACACGCTTGTGTTCAATAGCTAGCGCCTTATCGAGTAGCCTCTGAAATGATGGAAATGTATGTGCCACTAGAGCATACTGCAGTGGTCCATTAAGCCCTTCAATAAAATGCTCCTGCTTCCTCTCATCTTCAGCAACTTCATCAGGGGCATATCTAGATAACTGGATAAACTTGTCGCGGTACTCGCTGACTGACATACTTCCTTGCATCAGCGACAGAAATTCCTTCTTCTTAATCTTCATTAATCCAGCTGGTATATGATAATTCCAGAACTGTGTACTGAACTCTGCCCAAGTGATAGTATCAGCAGCATCGTGGGCAACAATATATGAATCCCACCAATCAGCAGCAGGACCTGTCAGACATCCAGAAGCATATAAAACCTTCTCCCGGTCAGTGCATAGTGCAATATTCAACATCTTCTCAACGAACTTCAGCCAATCATCCGCGTCCAGTGGATCAGGTGAGCTAGCAAATGTAGGTGGCTTATGACTCATGAATTCCCGGTGCTTATCTCGGGGTGGAACTGGTGGTGGTGGTGGAGGTAGTGGTACTTGTTGCTGTTGCTGCTGCTGCTGTTGTTGTTGTTGCATTTGCTATTGCAGCTGCTGTTGTTGCGCCCTCCTTTCCTGGCGTATCTCCTCTCGCTCCTGGCGCAACTATTGTCGTATCTCTTCTCTTTCCTGGCGCATCTCCTGGCGTTCTTGCTGCATCTGACCACGCATATCCGCCATAGTGTCCGCCATTTGCTGCATCATCCTCATCTGAGCAGCAACCAGTGGGTCAACTCCGCCTGGTGGAGGATTAGGAGGATTCATCTCTGCAGGTTGTGGCTGGGGTTGTCTATATATCCATCGAGTGTGTCGATTAGGAGGCAAATCAATTCCACCACCCCGCCTGGTATTGACCATCTGAGTTAGATACATATGGTAAGAGAATAGTAGACAAGGCAGTTATTCACAAATCATTTTACTTTGGGGGGAATTTATTAGTTAAGCAGATTAATATTTTACCTACCATAGCTAATTCAATATCTTATGTTGGTACATGCTAAGATGTCCGTCTATAATAATTCAATCAATCAAAGAAGCAAATCAGGCATTTAGCATCAGCACAATCAACCAATCATTTTTTAAATAAAGAAAATAGTTTTAAATTTTGTCTTAGGTCCCCTATCTCTTAGAAAGATCATAGTGGTAGGATTCCAAGGTGTGAAATCCATCTTGTCTTGGAGTAGAAAAGATAAGATTAATCAGAGTAGAGTAGCAAAAGGTGAGACAAGATCAAGATGAGATGAGTATAGAATGAATCAGAGTAAGGTAAGTAATGAAGGGTTTGTCCATTTCTAACTAGGTCTCGTCCTACAGTCAACATTTCCTCTGATACCACTTCTGTCACACCCGGCTTTAAGGAACAAAGTCAGGTGCATCTCATACATGCGCCAAGAAGACAACATATATAATAACAGAGTGTATAGAGATAAATGTCACAAAACATCAGAGTACTTATTACATAGCGGAAGACTTATTACAAAATAAAAGAATAAATATAAAACGAACTAAGGATCATTGGCGCCAATGTCAACCGAGAAACGCCACCTAGATCAGATCATACTCCTCGCCTTGAGGCTCCTCCTGAATCACCTGTTCTTCTCCTGTGGGGGGGGTGTGAGACAGCAAGGGTGAGCTCACACATGATCATAGCTCAACAAGTTGTGGGGAACCAGTGGACATAAACTCACAAAGCTGTGAGTTCATGTGATGTGTAAGGCTAATCAATGACAGGGGTTAAAGCTGAGCATTGCTTTTAAGTAGTTGGTCAAAATTTTATTAGCAGTTACTAAGTGTAAGTAAATACCAAACCTTAAGTAAAGTAATAGAACAAATTAATAATAAACCCATGCAATGCAAATGACAAAATTGAATTTAAGTTCCATAATTTAAACATCAGAGAGTCCTGAGCCGCTCATGACCGTGAGCTCGGCTAGTATACCAGTTTTACACTCTGCAGAGGTTGTACCCTTTACCCACAAGTCATGTTACCCATCTGCCAAGGGGTCGCGACTCCCATACACCTCTACCTAGGAAGCGCGACAGAGCAACACTACGAGGCCTTTACAAAGTTCCACTAGCTTCCGAAAACCCGCTACAGTTTATGGGAAGAGCACTTGCAAGAATCCCCCGTCTGACCGCCATCGCAGCAAAATCAACCCGAGAACCTCCTTGCATGCAACTCCCCTACTGCCCTTGCCCCTTTCGGGTAAGGTAGTCTTCCACTAGCTTTCCTAATTAGTCAGCCAAGGGCGTCCCATTAAACCCTTGTGGTGGCACGTGGTTCTCAAGTTAAGCTCTATGTTCCAATTAACATTAATGAACTTGACATGAACATAAATAGAATAACAAGAATAATTGGAACATAGATATAATAAATGATTATCCCAAAACCATGTAAAGCAATAGCAAACTACCCAAGTGATTCAGGGGTAAACAAGGTAATGAGATAAACAATCTAGGGTGACCTATCGGGTCCCATCAAAATTAACCTATGCATGAATAAGTGATATTAAAGAACATTATTGGGTAAAAAGTGGTCAAGGACACAACTTGCCTTCAATGAGCTCCTGCTCAGCTACTTCAATCTGCTGCTCACCAGGATCCTCGGTCACGGGCTGTTCTACTCGCCACAATACAAGCAAGCACAGTATATAGAAAAAATTAACATCACACCAAACATGTGAACACAATACACAGTAATAATCTACACAATAAAATAAAATCCTAGGAACAGGAATCATATTTTTTCGAGTTATAGATTTTAAGTTATGGATTTTTAAAGGTTTTATGTGTTTAAAATAGGATTAAGTGAGAGATTAAATTTCTTATTGTTTTCATGATAAAACAGAGACACTAAGTGATAGAGAATTAAATTACAAAAATTTAGAAAGTGGAATGAAGTAATTTGGAGCAAGTATGAATTTTCTATGAATTAACAAAGTTCTAGTAATTATTTTCCTATTAAAAATCCATTTATAAATTATTTTCTCTGGTTTTATAATGCTCTGGACTGGGCCTCATTTAAACAGGAACACAGGGGGTCTTGTGTAAAAGTCTCTAAGACTCAGCACGCCACTGGACTGGACCGCGGGTTCTAATCTCTAAACTTATAAGGGCTCATCTGCAAATCGCGCATTCCGAAGGGGTATGGATCACTTCAAGCCGTCCGATTAGAATTCGACCGCTAGGATTAGACTTATCCTCGGCCGAATCGATACCGATCGATCACCGCACGATCTAAAACTGGCGCTCCATATTTAAAACACTAGAAGCCCACCTTGAGCCATCCGATCAACATCTAACGGACTAGATCGAGCCGCGGCGAAAGAGTACACTACTTCTAATCTCCACCGCACGCCAACAGATCAACGGCCAGAATCGTTTCCCCCAAACCCAGCCAGTCCGCGACGGCGCTGGCCCCATCCACGGCGGAGCGCCATGACCGGAGCAGCACCCACACTAATCCTGTCGCCATCCCGTAATCTACTTGTGCTACACTGACATAAGACCATGGCGAACACGAAGAAGGTGAAGAATACCAGAAGTCGAGCGCGCAGACAGGTTGCTCACGCGTTGGGGCGACTCGGCGGTGCTCTCACTTCTCCGGCGAGGAATTCCCCGCGCCGTTGGGACGTAAGGTCCACTGCGAGGCCACGGTCAGCTCCCTAGGACATAGACGCGCACCGATGGCCACCCGCCGAGGTCGGGCCCTATGGCGCAGATGGAAATCACCGGCGGCGGCCCTCTTTCTTTGCTACGGTGGACGGCAATGGCGTCCAACGAGCACGAGTATGGTATGGCTCGCGGAAAGGCGATTGAGGGAGGTCCCTACTGCGCTTTTATGGGGCCAAGATGAGTCCGCGTCGCGGGGAAGGGTCTATGGCGGCCGTGGGTTCTACGGGGAGGTGGTTCACAGCAGCGGCTGTTTCGCGGAGACGACGACCGGTCGACGAGGAACCCACACGTCAGCGTAAGGAGGGAAGGAGGAAGGCGCGCATGCGACTGACTTGGGTGGCCCACATGTCGGCGCCGTCCAACACAGCAGCACGGGTGGAGAAATGGGCCAAGGCGAGGGTTTTCTTTAGTGGGCTGAAAGTGAGATCCGAGGCCCAGGTAAGTTTTCTTCTTTTTCTTTTGATTTGATTTTTCTTTTGTTTTCCATTTCAAATCTATAATTTGAATCCTAACTTCACAGCAAAATTTGTACTCAAATTAGAGACACAATATGAACATGTCAGTGGAATAAATTGATTCATTTATAACTTCCTTTTGTGTTGTATAATATTTCCCTCTTACTTTCTTCATATTATTTCCAATTCC
Organism: Zea luxurians; assembly: GCA_029449295.1. Lineage (NCBI taxonomy): Eukaryota > Viridiplantae > Streptophyta > Magnoliopsida > Poales > Poaceae > Zea > Zea luxurians. The sequence goes on along the minus strand of JAOPSE010000006.1, from coordinate 113,314,491 downwards.
TAGAGTGCATCTTTGGGGTTAGAATTAATTCTCCTCTTTTATGTACCACTGTGTACAAATGCACAAACCAATAAACACCAGCATGATGCAGGTATTATTTGAGTGTCTTTTGTTAAGTTTTTTTTATTTGTTTAAATGTGGTTTTCACATGAAACGATGAATATAGGTAACACATATATATGTAAGGGAAAACTCTTTCTCCTTTTACACTTTCTTACAATTTTAATATTACATTAATTAAAGCAAGGTGACCATGGATAGCATCAACATCAATATCTCTATATCTAGTGCAAATAGAAACATGATCAACAGTAGATGTATAGGGTTTGCAAACATTTAATTCATCAATCTTAGCATATAAAATTGCATTCTCATTTCTAAGACTGGAAATGACATCATTGCAAACATTTAAATCTTTAGCCTTAGAAATTAAATTATCATTCTCAGTTTTAAGGCTAGAAATTGATTCATTCAATTTATCAATCTTAGCAATTCAACTAGCATTTTCATTTCTAAGACTGACAATTGAATTATTACAAACATTTAATTTTTCAACCTTAGCAATAAAACTAGCATTCTCAGTTTTAAGGTTGGAAATAGTGTCATGGCAAATGCTAAGCTCTTTAGTCAAGTTTTCACATTTTTCTATTTCCTGAGCATAAACATTTTTTACTTTAACATGCTTCTTGTTTTCCTTAATAAGGAATTCCTCTTGGCTATCCAAGAGTTCATCCTTCTCATGAATGGATCCTATCAATTCATTTTGTCGGTGACCATAATTAGGGGTACCCTCAAGGCTCCTAAATCTCAGCTGGTAACCTCCATCAGCACAAAGCTGCAAAGGCCTGATGGGTGCAATTAAGTCAAGGATCGGTCCATTCGAGGGACGCGATCACGCCTCGCCCGAGCCCAGCCTCGGGCAAGGCAGCCGACCCCGGAGGACCTACGTCTCGCCCGAGGCCCCCCTCCAGCAACGGACACACCTTCGGCTCGCCCGAGGCCCAGTCTTCACCAAGAAGGAACCTTGGCCAAATCGCCACACCGACCGACCAAATCGCAGGGGCATTTAATGCAAAGGTGGCCTGACACCTTTATCCTGACGCACGCCCTCCAGTCGACAGAGCCGAAGTGACCGCAGTCACTTCGCCGCTCCACTGACCAGTCTGACAAGAGGGCAGCGCCGCCTGCGCCGCTCCGACTGCTGAGCCACCCGACAGAGTGAGGCTGACAGCAGCCAAGCCCGGCCTCAGGCGTCATAGGAAACTCCGCTTCGCCCGACCCCAGGGCTCGGACTCGGGCTCAGCCCCGGAAGACGGCGAACTCCGCTCCGCCCGACCCCAGGGCTCGGACTTGGGCTCAGCCCCGGAAGACGGCGAACTCCGCTCCGCCCGACCCCAAGGCTCGGACTCGGGCTCAGCCCCAGAAGACAGCAAACTCCACTCCGCCCGACCCCAGGGCTCGGACTTGGGCTCAGCCCCGGAAGACGGCGAACTCCGCTCCGCCCGACCCCAGGGCTCGGACTCGGGCTCAGCCCCGGAAGACGGCAAACTCCGCTCCGCCCGACCCCAGGGCTTGGACTCAAGCTCAGCCCCAGAAGACGGCGAACTCTGCTCCGCCCGACCCCAGGGCTCAGACTCAGGCTCAGCCCCGGAAGACGGCGAACTCCGCTCCGCCTGACCCTAGGGCTCGGACTTGGGCTCAGCCCCGGAAGACGGGGAACTCCGCCTCGCCCGACCTTAGGGCTCAGACTCGGGCTCGGCCCTGGAAGACGGCGAACTCCGCCTTGCCCGACCCCAGGGCTCGGACTCAACCCTGGACTAAGCCGACGGTCTCCGCCTCGTCCGACCCGGGGGCTCGGACTCGACCTCGACCACGGAAGACAGACACGACCTCGACCTCGGAGGAGCCTCCACCTCGCCCAACCTAGGGCACGGACCGACCACGTCAATAGGAAGCGCCATCATTACCCTACCCCGAGCTGACTCAGGCTACGGGGAACAAGACCGGCGTCCCATCTGGCTCGCTCCACCATACGAGTAATGATGGCGCCCCGCATGCCCTGTGACGACGGCGGCTCTCAGCCCCCTTACGGAAGCAAGAGGACGTCAGCAAGGACTCGACAGCCCCGACAGCTGTCCTTCCGCCAGGCTCCAGCGCTCCTCCGACAGCCACGACACCACGCGAACTGGGTGGCAAGACCTCTCCGGTTGCCACGATGGCATGTACTTAGGGCGCTAGCTCTCCACCGCTAGACACGTTAGCACATTGCTACACTCCCCATTGTACACCTGGATCCTCTCCTTACGCCTATAAAAGGGAGGACCAGGGCCCTCTTACAGAAGGTTGGCCGCGCGGGGAAGGACGGGACGGCGCTCGCGCAAGGCCGCTCGCTCCCTCCCGCATGGACGCTTGTAACCCCCTACAGCAAGCGCACCCGACCTAGGCGTGGGGCTAACGCGAAGGCCGCGGGTTCCACTCTCCCACGCCTGTCTCCCTCCAGTCGCTTCCTTCCCCCCTTCGCGTTCCGCCTCGCGTTGACCCATCTGGGCTGGGGCACGCAGCGAAAATTTACTCGTCGGTCCAGGGACCCCCTGGGTTTCAAAACACCGACAGTTGGTGCGCCAGGTAAGGGCCTGCTGCGTGTTGATGAACAGCTTCCCGTCAAGCTCCAGATGGGCAGTCTCCAGCAACCTCTCCAACCCGGGACGGTGCTCCGTTTCGGGAGTCTTGAGTTCATGTCCCTCGACGGTAGCTACGACATGATACTCCTTCCCCCGCCGCGCGACAGCGACAATGGCGGTCGGCGACCCGCCCGCCGGTAGGGAAATCGACGAAGCCTTCCTCACGTGGTGGAAGGACGACATTCGGGCTTGTCCCGTCCCCTCCCCCGCCGACGGAGGAGGAGGCGGGGCAACCAAGGCCAAGCGGGAGGCGGCACCTCGTTGGCTGCCGAGCGAGTCGACGGCGCCGGCGCCCCAACGGAGAGCGCGTCGGGCACCGGCCTCGCGTCTGAGACGAAGACGAGCGCCGTCTCCTCGCAACACACCAACCTCAAGCAAACGGACGACGCCAGCATGCTCGCGAAGGACTTGCTGGGCGTCACCCTCGTACCTGAGACGACGGTGCAGTCCGTCCCTGACGTGACTTCGTCACCGCCCGTCGACCAAAAGGTACCGATCGATTCCCATCTCGCGTCTTTTGGATTCGGCCTCGACCCGCCAAGCAACTCCGCTTCGGTGGACACTCCCATAGAGGCGAGTCCAAACCCTCCGGGGTATCATGTGCGGTCACCCTGGGACCGGCTGACGGCCGTCTCGTCCTATGGGCCCTCGGGGTCCGAGGAAGATGGCGAGCCCGACCTCTGTTGGGATTTCTCCGGACTTGGTAACCCCAGTGCCATGCGGGACTTCATGACCGCATGCGACTACTGCCTTTCCAACTGTTCCGACGGTAGCCGCAGCCTCGACGACGAGGACTGCGGCCCAAGTCATGAATGTTTCCACGTCGATGTAGGGGGTCCCGACGAAGGCAACCATCTTGGTATGCCGGAGAATGGTGATCCCCCTAGGCTCGTGCCTCGCGTTGACATCCTTCGGGAGCTAGCTGTGGTCCCCGTCCCGGCGGGGGGTCCTGACCCACAGCTCGAGCAAATCCGCGAGAGACAGGCCAGGCTCGACGAGGGAGCAGGAACGCTTGTGCTGATCCGCCGGGACATCGGGCAGGAATGGGCGGGCCAACCTCCGGCCGGAGAAGAACGTCATCTCCCCCAGGGCATCCAGCACCGCATCGCCGACGACGTCAGGGTAAGGCCACCCCCGGACTCCAGTTGAGTCGACCAGAACCTGGCTGTAGCGGCAATACTTCTCCGCGCGATGCCGGAGCCATCAACCACCGAGGGGCGACGTATCCAGGGAGAGCTCAAGAATCTCCTGGAGGACGCCGCGGTCCGACGGGTCGAAAGCTCCACCTCCTGAAGGCGGGGGTACCCCTCGGAACATTGCGCCGTGACTTCCCGATTCATGCGGGAAGCCTCGGTCCACACCGGGCACACACGCAACACAGCGCCTGCGGCCCCGGGTCGCCTCGGCAACGAGCACCATCACCACAGCCGTCGGGCCCACCTCGACGAGAGGGTGCGCCGAGGCTACCACCCCAGGCGTGGAGGACGCTACGACAGCGGGGAGGATCGGAGTCCTTCGCCCGAACCACCCGGTCCGCAGGCTTTCAGCCGCGCCATACGACGGGCGCCGTTCCCGACCCGGTTCCGAATCCCGACTACTATCACGAAGTACTCGGGGGAGACGAGACCGGAACTGCGGCTCGCGGACTATCGGCTGGCCTGCCAATTGGGTGGAACGGACGATGATAATCTCATCATCCGCAACCTCCCCCTGTTCCTCTCCGACACCGCTCGAGCCTGGCTGGAGCACCTGCCTCCGGGGCAGATCTCCAACTGGGACGACCTAGTCCAAGCCTTCGCCGGAAATTTCCAAGGCACATACGTGCGCCCTGGGAATTCTTGGGATCTCCGAAGCTGCCACCAGTAGCCGGGAGAGTCTCTCTGGGACTACATCCGGCGATTCTCGAAGCAGCGCACCGAGCTGCCCAACATCACCGATTCGGATGTCATCGGCGCGTTCCTCACCGGCACCACCTACCGCAACCTGGTGAGCAAGCTGGGTCGCAAGACCCCCACCAGGGCGAGCGAGCTGATGGACATCGCCACCAAGTTCGCCTCTGCCCAGGAGGCGGTTGATGCCATCTTCCGGAAGGACAAGCAGCCCCAGGGCCGCCCACCGGAAGATGCTCCCGAGGCGTCAACTCATCGTGGCACCAAGAAGAAAGGCAAGAAGAAGTCGCAAGCGAAACGCGACGCCGCCGACGCGGACCTTGTCGCCGCCACCGAGTACAAGAACCCTCGGAAACCTCCCGGAGGTGCCAACCTCTTCGACAAGATGCTCAAGGAGCCGTGCCCTTATCATCAGGGGCCTGTCAAGCACACCCTTGAGGAGTGTGCCATGCTTTGATGCCACTTTCACAAGGCCGGGCCACCCACGGAGGGTGGCAAGGCTCTCGACGACGCTAAGAAGGAAGATCACAAGGCAGGAGAGTTCCCCAAGGTCCGCGACTGCTTCATGATCTACGGCGGGCAAGTGGCGAACGCCTCGGCTCGGCACCACAAGCAAGAGCGTCGGGAGGTCTACTCGGTAAAGGTGGCGGCGCCAGTCTACCTAGACTGGTCCGACGAGCCCATCACCTTCGACCAGGCCGGCCATCCAGACCACGTGCCGAGCCCGGGGAGATACTCACTCGTTGTCGACCCCATCATCGGCAACGTCAGGCTCACCAAGGTCCTCATGGACGGAGGCAGCAGCCTCAACATCATCTACGCCGAGACCCTCGGGCTCCTGCGGATCGATCTGTCCTCGGTCCAGACGGGCGTTGTGCCTTTCCACAGGATCATCCCCGGGAAGCGCGTCCAACCCCTCGGACAACTCGATCTACCCGTCTGCTTTGGGACGCCCTCCAACTTTCGAAGGGAGGCCCTCACGTTCGAAGTGGTCGGGTTTCGAGGAACCTACCACGCAGTGTTGGGGAGGCCATGCTACGCCAAGTTCATGGCCGTCCCCAACTACACCTACCTCAAGCTCAAGATGTCGGGCCCCAATGGGGTCATAACCGTCGGGCCCACGTACCGACACGCATACGAATGCGACGTGGAGTGCGTGGAGTACGCCGAGGCCCTCGCCGAGTCCGAGGCCCTTATCGCCGACCTAGAGAGCCTCTCTAGGGAGGCGCCCGACGTGAAGCGCCACGCCGGCAACTTCGAGACAGCGGAGACGGTCAAGTCCGTCCCTCTCGACCCCTGCAACGACGCCTCCAAGCAGATACGGATCAGCTCCGAGCTCGACCCCAAATAGGAAGCAGTGCTCGTCGACTTTCTCTGCGCAAACGTCGACGTTTTTGCGTGGAGTCCCTTGGACATGCCCGGCATACCGAGGGAAGTCGTCGAGCACTCGCTGGATATCCGAGCTGGAGCCCGACCCGTGAAGCAGCCTCTGCGCCGATTCGACGAAGAAAAGCGCAGAGCCATAGGCGAGGAGATCCACAAGCTAATGGCGGCAGGGTTCATCAAAGAGGTATTCCACCTCGAATGGCTTGCCAACCCTGTGCTTGTGAGAAAGAAAGGGGGGAAATGGCGGATGTGTGTAGACTACACTGGTCTAAACAAAGCATGTCCGAAAGTTCCCTACCCTCTGCCTCGCATCGATCAAATCGTGGATTCCACTACTGGGTGCGAAACCCTGTCTTTCCTCGATGCCTACTCAGGGTATCACCAGATCAGGATGAAAGAGTCCGACCAGCTCGCGACTTCTTTCATCACACCCTTCGGCATGTACTGCTATGTTACCATGCCGTTTGGTTTGAGGAATGCGGGTGCGACGTACCAGCGATGCATGAACCATGTGTTCGGCGAACACATTGGCCGAACGGTCGAGGCCTACGTCGATGACATCGTAGTCAAGATGAGGAAGGCCTCCGACCTCCTTTCCGACCTTGAAGTGTCATTCCGATGTCTCAAGGCGAAAGGCGTGAAGCTCAATCCCGAAAAGTGTGTCTTCGGGGTCCCCCGAGGCATGCTCTTGGGGTTCATCGTCTCCGAGCGGGGCATCGAGGCCAACCCGGAGAAGATCGCTGCCATCACCAGCATGGGGCCCATCAAGGACTTGAAAGGTGTACAGAGGGTCATGGGATGCCTCGCGGCTCTGTGCCGTTTCACCTCGCGGCTCTGTGCCGTTTCATCTCGCGCCTCGGCGAAAGAGGCCTGCCTCTGTACCGCCTCTTAAGGAAGGCCGAGTGCTTCGCTTGGACTCCTGAGGCCGAGGAAGCCCTCGGGAACCTGAAGGTGCTCCTCACGAACGCGCCCATCTTGGTGCCCCCCGCTGCCGGAGAAGCCCTCTTGATCTACGTCGCCGCGACCACTCAGGTGGTTAGCGCCGCGATTGTGGTCGAGAGACGAGAAGAGGGGCGTGCATTGCCCGTCCAGAGGCCAGTCTACTTCATCAGTGAGGTACTGTCCGAAACCAAGATCCGCTACCCACAAATTCAGAAGCTGCTGTACGCAGTGATCCTGACGCGGCGGAAGTTGCGACACTACTTCGAGTCTCATCCGGTGACTGTGGTGTCATCCTTCCCCCTGGGGGAGATCATCCAGTCCCGAGAGGCCTCGGGTAGAATTGCAAAGTGGGCGGTGGAGATCATGGGCGAGACAATCTCGTTCGCCCCTCAGAAGGCCATCAAGTCCCAGGTTTTGGCGGACTTCGTGGCTGAATGGGTCGACACCCAGCTCCCGACAGCTCCGATCCAACCGAAGCTCTGGACCATGTTTTTCGACGGGTCGCTGATGAAGACGGGGACCGGCGTGGGCCTGCTCTTCATCTCGCCCCTCAGAAAGCACCTACGCTACGTGCTACGCCTCCACTTCCAGGCGTCCAACAACGTGGCTGAGTACGAGGCTCTGGTAAACGGGTTGCGAATCGCCATCGAGCTAGGGGTCCGACGCCTCAACGCTCGCGGTGACTCGTAGCTCGTCATCGACCAAGTCATGAAGAACTCCCACTGCTGCGACCCGAAGATGGAAGCTTACTGCGATGAGGTTCGGCGCCTAGAAGACAAGTTCTACGGGCTCGAGCTCAACCACATCGCCCGACGCTACAACGAGACTGCGGACGAGCTGGCTAAAAACAGCCTCGGGGCGAACAATGGTTACCCCGGACGTATTCTCCCGAGACCTGCATCAACCCTCTGTCAAGACCGACGACACGCCCGAGCCCGAGAAGGCCTCGGCCCAGTCCGAGGTACCCTCGGCTCAGTCCGAGGTACCCTCGGCTCAGTTCGAGGTACCCTCGGCACGGTCCGAGGTACCCTCGGCTCGGCTCGAGGTACCCTCAGCCCCCGAAGGTGAGACACTGCGCGTCGAGGGGGAGCAGAGCGAGGTCACGCCTAATCAAAACTGGCAGACCCCGTACCTGCAATATCTCCACCGAGGAGAGCTACCCCTCGACCAAGCCGAAGCTCGGCGGTTGGCGCGGCGCGCCAAGTCTTTTGTCTTGCTGGGAGATGGGAAGGAGCTCTACCACCACAGCCCCTCTGGCATCCTCCAGCGATGCATTTCCATCGCCGAAGGTCAGGAGCTCTTACAAGAGATACACTCGGGGGCTTGCGGCCATCACGCAGCACCCCGAACCCTTGTTGGAAACGCCTTCCGACAAGGTTTCTACTGGCCGACGGCGGTGGCCGACGCCACTAGAATTGTCCGCACCTACGAAGGGTGTCAGTTCTACGCAAGGCAGACCCACCTGCCCGCTCAGGCTCTGTAGACCATACCCATCACCTGGCCGTTTGCTGTGTGGGGTCTGGACCTAGTCGGCCCCTTGCAGAAGGCACCCGGGGACTACATGCACCTGCTAGTCGCCATCGACAAATTCTCCAAGTGGATCGAGGTCCGACCCCTAAACAGCATCAGATCCGAACAGGCGGTGGCGTTCTTCACCAACATCATCCATCGCTTTGGGGTCCCGAACTCCATCATCACCGACAACGGCACCCAGTTCACCGGCAGAAAGTTCCTGGACTTCTGCGAGGATCACCACATCCGGGTGGACTGGGCCGCCGTGGCTCACCCCATGACGAATGGGCAGGTAGAACGTGTCAACGGCATGATTCTGCAAGGACTCAAGCCTCGGATCTACAACGACCTCAACAAGTTCGGCAAGCGATGGATGAAGGAGCTCCCCTCGGTGGTCTGGAGTCTGAGGACAACGCCGAGCCGAGCCACTGGTTTCACACCGTTCTTTCTAGTCTATGGGGCCGAGGCCATCTTGCCCACAGACTTAGAATACGGTTCCCTGAGGACGAGGGCCTACGCCGACCAAAGCAATCGAGCTAATCGAGAAGACTCACTGGACCAGCTGGAGGAGGCTTGGGATATGGCCTTACTACACTCGACGCGGTACCAGCAGTCCCTGTGACGCTACCATGCCTGAGGGGTTCGGTCCCGAGACCTCTAGGTGGGCGACCTGGTGCTTCGGCTGCGACAAGACGCCCGAGGGCGGCACAAACTCACGCCTCCCTGGGAAGGGTCGTTTGTCATCGCCAAAATTCTGAAGCCCGGAACATACAAGCTGGCCAACATTCAAGGCGAGGTCTACAGCAACGCTTGGAACATCCAACAGCTACGTCGCTTCTGCCCTTAAGATGCTTTCAAGTTGTTCATATACCTCGTTCACACACAAAGTCTGGTCATCAAGGAAGGGTCAGCCTTGCCACGGCAAAGCCCGACCCTCCCTCGGGGGCTAGAAGGGGGGAACCCCTTCTGCGTTGAAATTTTCCTCGAAAAAAGAAAAAAATCTTTTCAGCCAGAATGCCTTTCGTGCTTTTTGACTACTTCGAAAGTGGGTCCTAAAAACGGCGGAGTACACGTAAGTAGCCAAGGCTGACCGAGCCGAGGGACTCCTACGCCTCCGGGATACGGATACCTCACTCATCACCTTCTGCGATAAGTAACTCGCGCTCGGATAAGTGATTCCGCGGACCGAACAAGTCTTCACGCTCGAAGGCTTCTCTGCCGGAACGGTTTTTCGGGCCTTCTCGACTGCGTCGGTGACAAAATCCTATGGACGAGAAAGAGTGCGCGTAAGCGGCAAGGCCGACCGAGCCGAGGGATTCCTACGCCTCCGGGATACAGATACCTCACTCATCACCTTCCATGAAAAGCAACTCTCACCCGCACAAACAATTCTGTTACCGACAAACAAGTCCGGATACTCGAAACAAGAGGAAAAGGGACACAGCTTTACAACACGACGACGATATGTTTGGGCCTCGGCGGCCGCAGAAAGCATACACACACTACAAGACGACCCGATCCTGCAGGCTCGGACGTCGACAGTTGAAGGGGGCAGCAGCACCCTCGGCGTCAACTACACCTTCGGCGGGGTCTGACCTAGCCTCGGACGGCGACGCGGTTGGAGGATCTCCACTCTGAAGGACGACATCGGCACCACACCCGGGCCATCACCGCCAGGGTCTTCTCCGGGAATCCGGCTCGAGTAGACGGCTCGGTCGGCCACCCCGAGGCCTCGGCCAGCTGTCCCCCGAAGACATTAGCCCGGCTTGAGGCCTCGGCAGCTCAACTCCGGTGTCGGTTCCACCAGCGGACGACCCGGCCAGGCTCCGGCCGACCACATCTTCTCTTTCGAAGCCAACTATGCCTCTGCCCATGCTGACACCGCTACCTCCGGCTTCGGCACATCGAAGGGCGGCCGAGGGGTTCCTTTAACTGAGCAAGAGAAGCCTCGGACAGCAAGGCCGACCGAGCCGAGGGACTCCTACGCCTCCGGGATACAGATACCTCACTCGTCATGGGGGCTGGGCCCCACGCGTCATGCAAGCCGGTCCAGGGCAGAAGGAGCCAAACCGCCGCGCGTAGGGCATGCAACTACCCAGCGGTTACAAGCATTCCTCCACTTTAGCCCAGAACAACGGGTGAAAGGGTGGACAGCCATGCAGTCGGCATGCAACCGTGCCAAGTGGGCGCGCCCCTTCGACTCCAACGCGCCCAGCGTGGAGGCCCAGGCCCACACGTCATGCAACCGGCGCGCCGGTTGCTACGTGCGAGCAACTGCACCGCCACTCGCGCCACTACCGCGCCTCCTCGACTGCGGAGCCAATACCATGACTCGAGGCAACCCTGCATGTGACCCAGCAGTGCCAGCCAGGCACGACGGTCAAATACGGTCAAAAGTGGGCCGGCAGTAATGGAGGTGGCAGGCGGGCAGGAGCAGCGGTCACATCGTCAGCCAAGCTTACGTCCCATCCAGGGGCAGCGAGAGAACCCTCTCTCACGGCGTGAAGACGGCGCGCCCGTGATCCGTTCCTCGAACGGCCCGCGCACGCGCAATAGTCGCCTCGCGAACCACTCGCCCCGTCGCATTAACTTCGCGGCGGGACAGGCGGCGCCTTAGGCGGGAGAAGCAAGCGACGCTTCACCTTCGCCATAATGACCGCGTCGAAAAAGGTACGCCACGTCGTTCGATTTCGTATCCTTTTCCTTTCCCTCTTTCTCTCTCTTACAACAGGGACCGGGAAAGGGGGATACCCCGAAAAGGATCCTTCTCCGTGAAGGAAACAGGCCCCGAGCCTCCCTACTGATCAGAGGTTCAAAGGCTGGCCCCTCGGAGGGGTTCAACGGCCGCCTCAGAGCGCTTGGGTTCTGCGCCCACTACTGGTCAGAGGTTCGATGGCCGACCCCTCGGAAGGGTTCCACGGCCGCCTCAGGCCACTCGGGCTCCACGCCCACTACTGATCAGGGGTTCGTAGGCTGGCCCTCGAAGGGTTCACAGTCGCCTCAGACACAGAGCGAGGGATGACCTTGGGTACGTTCGATACATAACCAAGGCTTGGGCTACGCTCCCGAGGTACCCTAGGACATTTTTGAGACCAGCGGGAGCGATCTTGTAACGGAATCCCATTAGAAGGAGGCATCGAGCCCTTGGACCCTATCAAAGGGGACCGGGTCCGGCAGATCACCCGCAGGTACTTTTGGAGCGCGCCTCCGGGCCTCTAGCCGACCCCTAGCAAATGGGGCACGGGCGTCCGCTCGGATTACCCGCCAGCAGCTCACCAGAAACACCACGTTTGGCGCCCTCCGAGGGCAACATGGCGCTTTCCCCCCTCCTCCTTGCGGAAAGGTGACGCAGGGGCGTATGTAAAAAATTCAAGTCTGTCCTTGACCGTCCTCTCGCCCTGTGCAGAGGCTCGGGGGCTGCTCTCGCAAACCCAGCTCCGGCCGACCCGTTGACAGCGTCAACATACCAGCCCGAGAACTTGGGACCTGACCGTGCACCCGGGCTACGGCCAGCTTGCATGAGGGAACAACTAGACCAGTCGAAGTATTGCGAAACGCACTAAGACCTCGAAGGAGTAAAACTACTCCTCCGAGGCCTCGGGGGCTACACCCGGCGGGTGCGCTCGCTCGCACCCACCGAAACAAAATGCAACCAAGAAAAGGCTGGTCCCCTTGCAAAAAAGTGCGGCAAAAGCCTCCAAGCGAGTATTAACACTCCCTTCGAGGCTCGGGGGCTACTGTGGGGGACCATAATTAGGGGTACCCTCAAGGCTCCTAAATCTCAGCTGGTAACCCCCATCAGCACAAAGCTGCAAAGGCCTGATGGGTGCGATTAAGTCAAGGATCGGTCCATTCGAGGGACGCGATCACGCCTTGCCCGAGCCCAGCCTCGGGCAAGGGCAGCTGTTGGGGCTATGCTTCGTCGCGCCGAAGGTCTTGTAGGAAGAAGCAGATTCGGCTGAAGCTGTCCGCAGAAGATGACCGAAGGTCCCTCTTCATGAAGCTTCGGTATTACAAACCGACTTAAAGATAGAATGACCTTTTAGTCCATAAAGGTCTGAGTCGATGTTGTAAACTTTTGTGAGGGGCATAATTGTAATTCTTCACAGGCTGTGTCCTGTGTCTATAAATAGATGAACAGTACCCCTGTACTATTCACGTTGATTTTGTACTCGCTCGTGCGTCACGCTTGTATTTTTGCCTTCTATCAAGCCGAAGGTACAAATGTAATTCAATATTGCTCTTATTCTCCCATGATTATATAATAAGGACACGTAATAATACTATGTGATTATTCATGTTATTCTCTCATGTTTCATATACTTCTCCTTTTATCAATATAAACTGTAATCATGAAGGTATGTCCTTCATGACCTTCGTCTGAAGACCGTTATATCCTAAGGGTAATAACGCTCCGAAGGACGAAGGGTATTTACCTCTAACTTCTTTCTGTGTTGCCTTGTTCTTAATTCATAGCATTTGAGAACAAGTCCCCAACATTGGCGCCCACCTCCGGTGAACTTACTTCCACTTTTTTGAGTTGATGGCTTCGTTCAACAATCAAGCTGGAGCTGCTTCGGCTCCGAAGCTGCTACTCCCGATAACAGGCGGTTCATGTTCAGAGCCAGCCAACAAGAAGCAGAAGAAGGAAGCACAGAGAAGGGTACAGCATGTTGGGGTGCAAGGACCCTTCATCAAGTCGAGATGGTCTCACATTCCTATTACCTTCTCCCAAGAGGACCTTCAACTCAAGGATTACCCACACAACGATGCCATGGTTATCTCTTGTGTTATCAAAGGATTTTTGGTCCACAATGTCTTGGTTGATACAGGCAGTGCAGCTGATATCATATTTGCTAAGGCCTTCAGGCAAATGCAAGAGCCAGAAGACAAGATTCATGATGCTACACACCCTCTCTGTGGCTTCGGAGGAAGACAGATTGTAGCGCTGGGCAAGATCACCATGTCAGTGACCTTCGGGTTCATCAACAACACCAGAACTGAGCAAGTTGTGTTTGACATTGTTGACATGGAATACCCTTACAATGCAATTATTGGTCGTGGCACCCTAAATGCTTTCGAAGCAATTCTTCATCCTGCCTATCTTTGCATGAAGATACCTTCGGATCAAGGACCCATTGCTGTTCATGGAAGTCAGGAAGCTGCCAGAAGGGCCGAAGGAAACTGGACTGACTCAAAAGCAATCCATAACATAGATGGAGCTGAAACTTGTGAACAGTACAAATTCAGAAGGGAGAAAGCAGCTTCAGCAGATCAGCCGAAGCCCATGCTCTTATGTGAGGACATAGCAGAGCAGAAGGTGCTGTTGGGCTCTCAATTATCCGAAGAGCAGGAGAAAACCTTGATAAGGTTTTTGTTCAACAACAAAGATGTTTTTGCATGGTCAGCCAATGACCTCTGCGGAGTAAATAGGGATGTTATTGAACACTCGCTCAATGTTGACCCATCCTTCAGACCCAGAAAGCAGAGGCTTCGGAAAATGTCTGATGATAAGGCCGAAGGTGCTCGTAATGAAGTCAAAAGACTCCTCAGTGCAGGAGTTATCAGAGAAGTAAAGTACCCAGAATGGCTAGCTAACACTGTTATGGTAAAAAAGGCCAATGGCAAGTGGCGAATGTGTATCGATTTTACAGATCTCAACAAGGCTTGTCCGAAGGACGAATTCCCATTGCCAAGGATAGACTCTTTAGTTGATGCAGCAGCTTCTTCAGAGCTCATGAGTCTGCTAGACTGTTACTCAGGCTATCACCAAATCTAGATGAAGAAGGAAGATGAGCCGAAGACTAGCTTCATAACCCCAAGTGGCACATATTGCTATCTTCGGATGCCTGAGGGGCTCAAAAACGCTGGAGGAAGTTTCAGCAGAATGACTGCGAAGGTTCTCCAGTCTCAGATAGGCAGAAATGTGCTAACTTATGTTGATGACATCATTGTAAAAAGCACGAAACAGGAAAATCATATTGCTGATTTGCAGGAGACCTTCGCCAGTTTCAGACAAGCTGGCTTAAAGTTGAATCCAGAAAAATGTGTCTTCGGAGTAAAGAAGGGGAAATTTCTTGGATGTTTGGTTTCAACAAAGGGAATTGAAGCTAATCCTAGTAAAATTGAAGCTATACTTCGAATGGAGCCACCAACTACAAAAAAGGGGGCCCAAAGATTGACAGGGAGGCTGGCATCTCTCAATAGATTCATATCCAGATCAGCAGAAAGAAATTTACCATTCTTCGAAGTGCTGAAATCAGCCGAAGTCTTTCAATGGGGACCAAGCCAACAAAAAGCCTTTGAAGAACTGAAGCAATATTTGATAGATTTAACAACATTAACTCCACCAACGCCAGGGGCTCCTTTGTTGTTATACGTGGCAGCTTCGCACTCAGCGGTAAGTGCAGCACTTGTCCAGGAGAAGCTTGATGGCCAAGTCAAGAAGCAGGTTCCAGTGTATTTTGTATCTGAAGTTCTTAGTGTATCAAAGAAAAATTATACAGAATTGGAGAAGGTATTATATGCTGTTTTGATGGCATCCAGGAAGCTTCGGCATTATTTTCAGGCATACAATATTGTTGTTCCTTCTTCGCAGCCGTTGAAGGATATTATGAGAAATAGAGAAGCTACTGGACGGATTGGAAAATGGGCTGCAGAGCTCAATGAATTTTGCATTTATTATGTGCATAGATCCTCGATCCAGTCTCAAGCGTTGGCAGATTTCATTGCCGATTGGACGCTAGGGGCTCAGGATGAAGAAACAAATAAAGATGCCGAAGTGTGGACAGTGTTTTGCGATGGGTCTTGGGGAACCTTCGGAGTAGGAGCAGCCGCTGTGTTGGTCTCACCATCCAAAGTTAAAACTTGTTATGCGGCAAGACTCGATTTTAGCTGTACAAACAATATTACTGAGTACGAAGCCCTGCTTTTGGGCCTTCGGAAATTAAAAGTAATGGGAATCAGAAGGGCCATCCTTAAAACTGATTCCCAGGTTGTTTCGGGTCATATCGACAAGAGTTGCAAGGCTAAAGATCCGAAGCTTGAAAAATATCTAGACACGGTCCGAAGAATCGAAGCTTCCTTCGAAGGATTTTCTGTCAAAAATATCCCTCGAGGACAAAATGAGCATGCTGATTTGTTAGCTAAGTCAGCAGCACAGGGGCTGCCCTTACCTTCGGATGTGTTCTTCGAAACAATAAAAGCACCTTCAGTGGAACTTCTTGAAAGAGCAGTCCTCAATATATCTCCTGTTTATAGTGAAGACTGGAGAACTGAAATCATCTCTTACCTTCAGGGTAATTTCCTTTCAGATGACGAAACTTATAACAGGAGGATAGAGGCAAGAGCTCGTCCATATGTCATGATAGAAGGGCAGTTGTACAAACATGGAGTTTGTGCTCCACTACTCAAGTGTTTATCCAGAGCCGAAGGCATAGAGTTGATGAAAGAAATACATGCAGGCTTGTGTGGATCTCACATTGGATCTAGGCCGTTACTTGGAAAAGTTTTTCGTCAAGGGTTTTATTGGCCGAAGGCAGCTTCGGATGCAGCGGAATTAGTTCAAAAGTGCGAAGGTTGTCAGAAATGTGCAAGAGATCAAAAACAACCTTCGTCTCTATCTCAGCTGATACAACCCATATGGCCATTGCAAAGGTGGGGTCTTGACTTGTTAGGTCCGTTACCACCGGCCCAAGGAAACTTAAGATATGTTGTAGTGGCTGTGGAATATTTTTCTAAATGGATTGAGGCAAAGCCTTTAGCCACAATAACTTCGGCCACCATTCAAAAGTTTTTCTGGCAGAATATTGTTTGTCGTTTCGGAGTACCAAAGGCCATCACTGTAGATAATGGAACACAGTTCGACTCCGAAGCTTTCAGAGAATTCTGTCATCAAATCGGCACGAAGATCCATTTTGCATCAGTCAGGCATCCGGAGTCAAATGGACTCGTTGAAAGAGCCAATGGCATCATAATGACAGGAATAATGAAGTTAATTTTCAACCAACCCAGGGGAAAGTGGCCAGATCAACTAATCAAAGTAGTATGGAGCCACAACACGACAACATCAAGGTCAACAGGCTTTACCCCATTCAAATTATTGTTTGGTGACGAAGCAATAACTCCGGAGGAAGCTAAAACTGGATCAATAAGAGTAGTAGCTTCGGCAGAGTCAGATCCTGAAGCTGATCATTCTGTTGAAAAAGATGCTATAGAAGGGATCAGACTTCAAGCCGTGGAGAACATCAATAAATATCAAGCCGAAATAATCAAGTGGCGTGATAGAAAGGTTCGGCTGAAGAATATTGAGCCAGGACATTTGGTGCTTCGGAGAGTCGCTAACCCAGATACAGTGGGCAAGTTGCAGTTGAAATGGGAGGGACCTTTTTTGGTAGTATCTTCATCAAGACCCGGTTCATACAGATTGAAGGATTTGGATGGCAACGACATTCCTAGATCTTGGAATGCGGATGAGCTTCGGCGATATTATGTGTAACTTGATGTAACTTTTTATGTCTTTTCTTTTTTATGGCACCCTTTTCCTTTCTAAAGGGGGAGAAAGGTTTTTAATGGGGCCATCATATGTAATTTCCTTTTTTAGTTCTATAAGAGCAAAATCCCCCAAGGAATGTAAATGTAAAAGCTGAGAACGCACCATTGAGTGCCGAAAAGTAAAAAGCGAAGAAGCTTCAAAGTCGTTCCTAAGGGAATGCAGAGCTTACAGCGAAAAGTCAACGCTGATTCCGCCGAAAGTAAAAGGCGAAGAAGCTCCAAAGTCGTTCCTAAGGGAATGCAGAGCTTACAGCGAAAAGTCAACGCTGATTACGCCGAAAGTAAAAGGCGAAGAAGCTCCAAAGTCGTTCCTAAGGGAATGCAGAGCTGATGTGTGATTGTTTCTAAGGAAATAATGGCTGAGGGTATGGCTTCGGATATGTGTTTGGACATTCATTCGCACATCATATTACATCATAGCATTTGCATTCATAAACATTCATCCAGGCATATATAGGATAATCATCATCATGGCATAAGTGGTTGCTTCGGCATAAGAGAAGAGCTTCTTCGCGTACAAAAAGGAGAGCTTCGGAAGAAAGGGAAATGTTGTTTTCTATGCTTCGCTGTGTACGAAAAGAAGGGAAGGTGTTTTTTCGCCTTCGGCTCAAAAAAGATAATTTCGTCCACAACAAAGCACTTCACATACATCAATAGAAGGGTAAGAGCATAATACAAGGTATGAACAGAACTCATTAAAGACAAGTTTAGTTACATTTACACAAGTTATCTCAAAAGTTTCCTGTGTCTGTCTACAGTCTACTCCTACTTGATCTTCGAGGGATTTTAGCTTCGGCGTCACTCTTTTTAATCATCGACTTCGGCTTCGTCATCCTACATGAATTAAGTTGTTGTGGGTCAAAACCAAGATTGAAGGAAAAGGTAAGCACAAGGTATGATTTCTTACTGGTTCAAGATGACTCCGAGCTTCGTCTCCAGCCTTTTCTCGCCCGCCTTTTGTCCATATCATCTTTACAAATCTGTTAGAAATGCTTCGGGCGAGGTCAGGAATATCATCTAAAATTGTTGGTGATAGAGTGAAATTGGGCCTATTGACAATTTTTCCATGATCACAGCCAGCTTTTAGGAAAGCAGCAGCAGTGCCCCGAGAAGCTACCCAGGCACAGAAGTCACCGTGCCCGGCTATAACTTCGTCAAGCTCATCAATTTCACCTTCAATATGTTCGAAGGTCTTTGGTAAATCTTCAGCTGACGGGGTGAATTTCTCACTGCTAGCTCCAACTGAGTGGAAGATTTTTCTCAGTCGTTGAATACATTTGTTGCTAAATTCCAAGCATTTATCTTGAAGGCTTGCCAATAATTTTTTCAAAACTGAATTTTCTTGGACTTCGGCTTCAAGTTTCGCATTTAGTTCTTGTTTTTCTTGTTCAAACTGTTCAGATTGGCAGAGAAGCTTCGTATTCAATTCCGCTATTTTAGCTTCGGCTTCTGCCAATAAGCCTTCAGTTGCCTGAAGCTCAAAGTTCTTCTTTTCAATAGTAGCTAATTGCTCTTTTATTTTGCTCTCTAAATTTTCAATTATAACCTCGTGCTTTTTGTCTTCTAGATCTTGCTGCATTTTCAAAGTCTTGCTCAGCAGCATACTCTGCACGAAAACAACCTTCGTTAGACATGTTTTCATCATTAAAAACAATAGAAGTCAAGGGAATAGTAGTTCACCTTGAAATTGGAATAAAATAAACTACCAACGATATGTTGTCGTCGGTAGCGGCTAATGTCCATTTCCAGCTTCGGAAAACCGATACTCTTTGACAGAGTACTGATAACTTTGGCTCCAGTTTGGTTTCGGATACAATCTAATTTTTCATCATCAATACCTCCGAAGAGGAGTGCTCCTGGTTTGTACCCGCAAGATTTGGCATACTCTTTAAGCTCTTCTATTTCGGGTTTTGACAATTTTTCTCCAACTAAATTTTGAAACATGAAGGCTTCGTTCTCTGAAGCTTCGTCAGCAATTTCCTTTTCTTTCCCAGACACTGCGGCCATGGCCTCTTCGGCGGCAGCAGTAGCTTCCTCTGTGGCCATGTCTAGCAGTATTTTGTCGATGTGTTCAATTGTGCTTTCCAGGTTCACACCTTCAGGTGAGGTAGCTTCGGCAGCCGCGACCTCCGAAGGTGTGATTTCAATATTTGTTATTTCTTCAGCCGCTGGTATCTTTTGAGCTGAAGCTCTCGGTGGTGTCTTGTCAATGACTTCTGTCACTGTGATGATTCTTTGCTTCTTTGTTTTAGTTGTTTTCTTCGTTTTTTCGGGCTCCTTTTCCTTCTGAAAAAACTTTGTCAGTTGAGGCCCCAATGGACTTAGCTTCGCAGGCAGGGATTCAGTCATTACCTTTAAAATCTCTTCCACGTCAGTGGCAGAGCGTGATGCGGGAGTCTCCTCTTCGTCAGATACTTTTCGCTTCGGAGATGATATTTTCTTCTTCTTCGGAATATTCTTCTTTTTTGGTGGTTCTTCCTCATCTTCATTTAAAGCTTCGGCTCCCCTTTTCCTTTTCCGACCTTCGGCACCTTTATTCAGATTTTCGTAGTCAGGGTATTCAAAACCCAAGGCGTCCAGCACTCGATTCAGTCTTCGCTTCGGACGGGTACCGAAGGCCGCGGTCATCAACTGATCTTCTTTTTTGGAGTAATTACCGAGTATTTCATTGCACATTATTTCAACTGTGTCCAGCCATTCTTGGCAAGGTTTTTTAAAGTATTTCTTAAACTTGTAATAGTAAGGTAACCGCACAAGTTCCCCTTCTTTCTTCTCCCCCTCTAGCTTCGGCATTTCCCATTCTTTTAAAGTAGGAAAAACCCTGAAGGCCAAGAACTCTTGAACCAGGTCCCTAGTACTGATATGCTCTGAAATAATTTTAAACTCAGCCAGTGCAGCCCAAGTGGAACCTTCTAATGACATTTGGCATCGTGGTCTTGTTTCTCCGAAGATCAATTCAAGAGGGCTTTGTACCAGCTTCTCTTTGTCTTCGTCAACTCTCACATAAAACCATTCTGATTTCCAGCCTGCCGGCCATTTGCTTCGGTAGCTGATTACAGGAAACTTTGTGGTTTTCCGATAGGCAAAATTGTAGCAACCAAAGTTATCATGTAATCCATCTTTTCTAGCCTTCGTCTGGTAATGCAGCTCATGAACTCGACAAAAGCTGTCGGCAAACGGCTCCACCGCCTGGCTTCGGAGGGCCCAGATATAAACACTAAGCCTAACGATAGCGTTAGAAGTCAACTGATGAAAGTAGATACCAAACCTCTTCAATACATCTGCAATGATCCTATGAAGGGGGAATCTCAACCCAGCCTTTAGAAAGCTCTTGAAAATGACTATTTCATCCTTCTCTGGCTTCGGGGTAGTTTCTTCCCCCCCGAAGCGAAGTAGCTTCTTCTGACTTTCACTGAAATAACCTGACTTCACCATCTTGGAGAGATCAGCCTTCGAAACGGTCGACTTTCCGAAGTCCAAGTGGCTGGGCTTACTTGGCATGGCAATACGATAATCATCTTCGGGATCAGTTTCTTCAATGTTCTCATCTTCTGCTTCGGCAGTTGCTTGTTCTGCTTCAATAGTGGGGATTCCTTCCGAAGTTACCAGTCCGGATCGTTGCATTGCTTCGGAGATGGGAATAGTCTCCGAGCCTTCAGCTTTGCCTCCTTCACGCTCAACCCTAGCGATAGAGCGCACTCTGGCCATTTAATTCTGAATTTGCGGGAACTAAAAACTTTTTCTTTCGAAGTTTTTTCTCAAGCTGGAGCTTCGTTTGATTCCGAGAGTCAAGCTTCGGCTATGGTTAAAAATTTTGGCAGCAAAACAGTGCAAATAGCAATGAATGCTGTGGTAACTTCACACCTACTTGTCTGTTTATATAGTGCTGCAGGTAAGAAGGCGAAACGCCAGGATTTTTACACCACGCGGACAGCCGCTTGCACTCGCTGCGCGGTGGACCGCAGAGACCAAACAGTAACTCTGCAAGGTGGGACTGCTACGCGCTCGGAAACTGAATCGTTTCTCGACAACGAGCTCAGGGAAGGTGTTTTTTGGACCTTCGGCTTCCCGAAGCTTAAGAGACTTTTTTCACGGATCAAGCTCGTTACGAAAAACGATCTAGCGCCGCGAAAGGGGCTACTGTTGGGGCTATGCTTCGTCGCGCCGAAGGTCTTGTACGAAGAAGCAGATTCGGCTGAAGCTGTCCGCAGAAGATGACCGAAGGTCCCTCTTCATGAAGCTTCGGTATTACAAACCGACTTAAAGATAGAATGACCTTTTAGTCCATAAAGGTCTGAGTCGATGTTGTAAACTTTTGTGAGGGGCATAATTGTAATTCTTCACAGGCTGTGTCCTGTGTCTATAAATAGATGAACAGTACCCCTGTACTATTCACGTTGATTTTGTACTCGCTCGTGCGTCACGCTTGTATTTTTTCCTTCTATCAAGCCGAAGGTACAAATGTAATTCAATATTGCTCTTATTCTCCCATGATTATATAATAAGGACACGTAATAATACTATGTGATTATTCATGTTATTCTCTCATGTTTCATATACTTCTCCTTTTATCAATATAAACTGTAATCATGAAGGTATGTCCTTCATGACCTTCGTCTGAAGACCGTTATATCCTAAGGGTAATAACACTCCGAAGGACGAAGGGTATTTACCTCTAATTTCTTTCTGTGTTGCCTTGTTCTTAATTCATAGCATTTGAGAACAAGTCCCCAACAGCAGCCGACCCCGGAGGACCTACGTCTCGCCCGAGGCCCCCCTCCAGCAACGGACACACCTTCGGCTCGCCCGAGGCCGAGTCTTCACCAAGAAGCAACCTTGGCCAAATCGCCACACCGACCGACCAAATCGCAGGGGCATTTAATGCAAAGGTGGCCTGACACCTTTATCCTGACGCACGCCCTCCAGTTGACAAAGCCGAAGTGACCGCAGTCACTTCGCCGCTCCACTGACCAGTTTGACAAGAGGGCAGCGCCGCCTGCGCCGCTCCGACTGCTGAGCCACCCGACAGAGTGAGGCTGACAGCAGCTAAGCCCGGCCTCAGGCGTCATAGGAAACTCCGCTTCACCCTACCCCAGGGCTCGGACTCGGGCTCAGCCCCGGAAGACGGCAAACTCTGCTCCGTCCGACCCCAGGGCTCGGACTTGGGCTCAGCCCCGGAAGACGGCGAACTACGCTCCGCCCGACCCCAGGGCTTGGACTCGGGCTCAGCCCTGGAAGACGGCGAACTCCGCTCCACCCGACCCCAGGGCTCGGACTTGGGCTCAGCCCCGGAAGACGGCGAACTCCGCTCCACCCGACCCCAGGGCTCGGACTCGGGCTCAGCCCTGGAAGACGGCGAACTCCGCTCCGCCCGACCCTAGGGCTCGGACTCGGGCTCAGCCCCGGAAGACGGCGAACTCCGCTCCGCCCGACCCCAGGGCTCGGACTCGGGCTCAGCCACGGAAGACGGCGAACTCCGCTCCGCCC
The DNA here is from genome assembly GCA_029449295.1 of Zea luxurians. NCBI lineage: Eukaryota > Viridiplantae > Streptophyta > Magnoliopsida > Poales > Poaceae > Zea > Zea luxurians. The sequence continues at coordinate 113,292,041 of JAOPSE010000006.1, read as the reverse complement.
GACCCCAGGGCTCGGACTTGGGCTCAGCCCCGGAAGACGGTGAACTCCGCCTCGCCCGACCCAGGGCTCGGACTCGGGCTCGGCCCCGGAAGACGACGAACTCCGCCTCGCCCGACCCTAGGGCTCGGACTCAACCCTGGCCTAAGCCGACGATCTCCGCCTCGTCCGACCCGGGGCTTGGACTCGACATCGACCTCGGAAGACAGACACGACCTCGACCTTGGAGGAGCCTCCACCTCGCCCAACCTAGGGCACGGACCGACCACGTCAACAGGAAGCGCCATCATTACCCTACCCCGAGCTGACTCAGGCTACGGGGAACAAGACCGGCGTCCCATCTGGCACGCTCCACCATACGAGTAATGATGGCGCCCCGCATGCCCTGTGACGACGGTGGCTCTCAGCCCCCTTACGGAAGCAAGAGGACGTCAGCAAGGACTCGACAGCCCCGACAGTTGTCCTTCCGCCAGGCTCCAGCGCTCCTCTGACGGCCACGACACCACGCGAACTGGGTGCCAAGACCTCTCCGGCTGCCATGATGGCATGTACTTAGGGCGCTAGCTCTCCACCGCTAGACACGTTAGCACATTGCTACACTCCCCATTGTACACCTGGATCCTCTCCTTACGCCTATAAAAGGGAGGACCAGGGCCCTCTTACAGAAGGTTGGCCGCGCGGGGAAGGACCGGACGGCGCTCGCGCAAGGCCGCTCGCTCCCTCCCGCGTGGACGCTTGTAACCCCCTACAGCAAGCGCACCCGACTTGGGCGCGGGGCTAACACGAAGGCCGCGGGTTCCACTCTCCCACGCCTGTCTCCCTCTAGCTCCTTCCTTCCCCCCTTCACGTTCCGCCTCGCGTCGACCCATCTGGGCTGGGGCACGCGGCGACAATTCACTCGTCGGTCCAGGGACCCCCCGGGTTTCGAAACACCGACACATTTAATTTTTCCTTTTGTTGCATGTTAAAGTTGGCAAAAAGAGTAAGCAAATCATCTTCATCATCACTAGAACTACCCTCATCACTAGATATAGTATACTTGGGGGTGGTTCTAGCTTTTACCTTCTTCTTTTTGCCGTGCTTTGCCATGAAGCACTTGTGGACGACGTTGGGGAAGAGGAGGCCCTTGTTAACGATGATGTTGGCGGCATCCTCGTCAGAGGAGGAGTCAGTGGAGCTCTCGTTGGAGTCCCATTCCTGACACACATGGGCATCGCCGCCCTTCTTCTTGTAGTATCTCTTCTTCTTCCTCTTCTTGTCGTCGCCCCTGTCACTATCACTAGACATAGGACATTTAGCGATAAAATGACCGGGCTTACCACACTTGTAGCACACCCTCTTGGAGCGGGGTTTGTAGTCCTTCCCCCTCCTTTGCTTGAGGATTTGGCGGAAGCTCTTGATGATGAGTGCCATGTCCTCATTGTCGAGCTTGGAGGCATCGATGGGGAGCCTACTTGATGTAGACTCTTTTTTCTTCTCTTCCGTCGCTTTGAATGCGACGGGTTGCACCTCGGGTGTGGAGGTGGCGCCTTGCTCCAAGTTCACAATGTGTTTGGAGCCTTTGACCATTAGTTCAAAGCTCACAAACTTTCCTATCACTTCCTCGGGAGACATTAGCTTATATCTAGGATCACCACGTATTAACTGAAATTGAGTGGGATTATGAAATACGAGTGATCTAAGAATAACCTTGACCATCTCATGGTCATCCCATTTGGTGCTCCCGAGGTTGCGCACTTGGTTCACCAAGGTCTTGAGCCGGTTGTACATTGCTTGTGGCTCCTCTCCTTGGTTGAGGACGAATCGACCGAGCTCCCCCTTGATCGTCTCCCGCTTGGTGATCTTGGCCACCTCATCTCCTTTGTGCGCGGTCTTGAGTACGTCCCATATCTCCTTAGCACTCTTCAACCCTTGCACCTTATTATTCTCCTCTTGACATAAGGAGGCGATGAGTATAGTAGTTGCTTGGGAGTTGAAGTGCTTGATTTGGGCAACCTCGTCCGAGTCGTAGCCCTCGTCCCCCACGGTAGGTACCTGCACTCAAAATTTAATAATGTCCCATATGCTTGCGTGGAGTGAGGTTAGGTGATGCCTCATTTTATCACTCCACATACAATAATCCTCACCATCAAAAACTGGTGGTTTGCCTAAGGGAACGGAAAGTAAAGGAGTGCACTTAGAAATACGGGGATAACAAAGTGGCATCTTACTATACTTCTTGCGCTCATGATGCTTAGAAGTGACGGACGCGACATCGGATCTGGATGTGGAGGGCGACGATGAATCAGTCTCGTAGTAGACCACCTTCTTCATTTTCTTTTTCTTGTCGCCACTCCGGTGTGTCTTGGGGCATGAAGGGGATCCTTCCTTCACTTTGTTGCCGGACTCCCTTGATGGAGCCTTCCTAAGGCTTGCGGGCTTGTCGCCGCCGGTCACGATCTCCCTCTTGGCGTGATCTCCCGACATCACTTCGAGTTGTTAAACTCTAATGAAGTACCGGCCTCTGATACCAATTGAAAGTCGCCTAGAGGGGGGTGAATAGGCGTAATCTGAAATTTTCAACTTAAAACAACAACTACAAGCCGGGGTTAGCGTTAGAAATGAATTCGAGTCCGAGAGACAAGGGGAAAAACAAATCAAAAGCAAATGAAACGGATGACACGGTGATTTGTTTTATCGAGGTTCGGTTCTTGAGAACCTAGTCCCTGTTGAGGTGGTCACGAAGATCGGGTCTCTTTCAACCCTTTCCCTCTCTCAAACGGTCACTTAGACGGAGTGAGCTTTCTTCCTTGATTTTCCTGAGTCACTTAGACCCCGCAAGGACCACCACACGATTGGAGTCTCTTGTTTCGCTTACAAGGCTTTGAGAATAAGAATGAGAGAAAGAAGAAAGCCAACCAAGCAACAAGAGCAATAAAGAAACACAAGAACGATCCTCTCACAAGTCCTAAAGCACTAGAATTGAATTGGGGACTTTGATTGGATCGGAGGCTTTGATTTGTGTCTTGGAGTGTTGCACTCTGCTCTTATATTGAATGAGGAGTGTTGAATGCTTGGATGGTTGGAGTGGTGGTGGTTGAGGGGTATTTATAGCCCTCACCCACCAAAACAACCGTTGGGGCAGGCTGCTGTCGATGGGCGCACCGGACAGTCTAGTGCGCCAGCCACGTCACCCAACTGTTAGGGTTCTAGAGCAGACGACTGTTGGAGCTTTGTCTTCATGCGGCACCAGACAGTCCGGTGCCACACCGGACAGACACTGTTCACTATATGGTGCCCCTCTGACTTCTGCGCTCTGACTTTGTGCACTGTTCACCACTGTTCGCGGAGTCAACAACTTTTGCAGTCGACTGTTGCGCCGAAGAGTCGTTGCTCTGCTGGTGCACCGGACAGTCCGGTGGCACACCGGACAGTCCGGTGAATTATAGCGGAGCGGTGCTGGAAAAACCCGAGAGTACCGAGTTCACTCTGGTATGGACCTAGTGCACCGGACACTGTCCGGTGTGCCAGACCAGGGCAGTCACAAGGTTCTTGCTTCTTTGAATTTGAACCCTATCATCAATCTTATATTGGTTTGTGTTGAACCTTTATGCACATGTAGAACATATAATCTAGAGCAAACTAGTTAGTTCAATATTTGTGTTGGGCATTTCAACCACCAAAATTATTTATAGGAAAAGGTTTGACCTTATTTCCCTTTCAACTACGTCGACCTTTTAAGGGGTAGGGGATGTCGCTCTGGCCCACGCCGGCATGGCAGTGGCGTTTGAGGGGTGGGAGGGGGGGTGAAGCTATTGGCAGCGGCTGGAGCCGCCGCTGTGACAGCGCTTGGGGGCAGGGGGAGGAGGAGGTGGCGCTGACTCTGACCGAGTCCCTAGTAGCGTCCCGAACAGGCAGTGGCACCGATGGGGGGCTGTCACGGAGAGGAAGATGCACAGGAGTAGATTTTTTTACCGTCATCTTGGCTCTGGAACCATCTTGACTTGTCGTGACAGCTGCTGCACGAGAAGGTTGTGAGGGCTTACAGTCATTGGAAGACGATCCGTTGATCAGAAATCTCACGCGTGAAAACATTTTAGGTGACATGGACACTGCGAGAGACCCCGTTTTGTACCAGCTTTTATATATAGGAAATGCATAATAGAAATATTGTCATTAATGTAATTTTATATAAAGTTGTACAACATTATTATCCTATAAATAAGTGAACATTGCTTAAGCACAAGGGTCTTTTGGACGATAACAAGCTCCTAGAAACTTCGAAGTGCTTAGCCTTCAAAGATCTCTGGACACATCCATCTTTGAACATTTCACAAGTGTTCCGAAGGTAACCTTGTAATCAACTGTGATTGAACGGATAACTATGAATTTACTTTCGTATTTATTCATCTCTCCACCTTATTTATTCCTGTTGTTTTCACCCTTCTCTATATGCCTTCTTTCTTCACGATGGCAAGGGAAGAAGGTATTATAAATTTAATTGTGTTGCCCTATTTTGATCTCCCACGGGAGCCCTAAAAGGTGACTAACAATATACACACGTGCGCACACACACGGACACACATATATCCCTATGAACTACGAGTCATAGATCTTGCTATTATCCACTATTTGACGCATGTTGTGTCTCCAAGATTGATGATGTAGACGACAACGTGGATGAGATCATATTGTCCTTTGTTTATCAACACTCTCTCTTGATCGAACCCATCTTCTGAGATCATATTTTAAAGTATTTTCTAAGGTATCCTTACTATGCCTCATATCGTCTTATAAAAATTAAGAACAATACGACATATGATATATCTTGATACTGCTTCATTATAAAACTTATATGACAAAAACTCTCGATAAAAGAAAACCATATAAAGAAAAGAGTATAATATGACATAAAATTTGGTTGTAGTCGACGAGAGATACTCTCCATGACTCCTACATAGCTTTAAATCCTCTCATACCTATTCGTTCAACACATTTATAAATGTGGAGTAATATGGTAGGGACTTAGTGAATAAATCGATGTGGTTATTGCATGTCCTAGTTCACATTATATTTATTTCCTATTATTTTGCAGTTCATGAGGGAAAACAATTTCAGGGCACATTGCTCATAATATAATCAGTCTCCATCTAATATAATATAAGATATATTATTTTCATAGACAATGGTAATTGATTCCAATGAACGTATACCACATCATATTGAAGTATATATATAGCTTACCATTCTATGAAGTCATGCACATATTTGGAGACTGCATGTAATATTATTATTTTAGAATGATCGGTAGTAGTAGTAGACACGAAAGTTCGACTGGTTGAGTTCCAAGAAAAAGTCATCCTACCTTGTAAGTATACAAAGTTGATTTATGATCTAGCATTGTAGGGATTTGCTAGATAACCACAACACTGGTATATCCAATCAAAGTCAGATCTCGATTTCTCACATAGAAAAGACCAAGACATGTTGTGCCATTGAGATACCCGAAGAAATGCTTTCATTCTTGTCAAATGACATTGGGTAAGAGCACAATTGTTGGGGGTCTGCTCCGTCGCCGAAGATCTTTTGAGAAGAAACACCTTCAAAAGATCAACACAGAAGCGAGCATAGCGTGAAGGTACATGCTGAAGGTCACTTCCAAGGAGCTTCGGCATAGCGATATGCCTTGATACGAAGGGTTGCACTGACTTAAAGATAAAATGACCAATCGACCCATGGTAATTTGTGTCATGATTGTAACTAGTTGAAGAGGACATAAATGTAATTTCGATCGGGCTGCGTCCCTTGCCTATAAATAGGTGAACAGTACCTCTATACTGTTCACGCTGGCTGGTATTTGCTCGTGCGTCACGTTGATACTCTTGCCTTCTGTCAAACTGAAGGTACAAATGTAATTCGATATTGTTCTTATTCATTTATGATTATACAATAAGGACATATAAATAAAATCAAATAATTATTTATGTTACCTCTCATGTTTCCTATGCTTCTTCTTTCATCAATATAAACTGTGATGATGAAGGTATGTCCCTCATGACCTTCGTCCGAAGATCGTTATATCCTAAAGGAAATAATGCTTCGAAGGACGAAGGTCATTAACCATTAACTTCTTTTTGTGTTGCCTTGTTCTTAATTCATAGCATTTGAGAACAAGTCCCCAACATTGGCGCCTACCTCCAGTGAACTCACTTCCACTTTTGAGCTGATGGCTTCGTTCAGCAACCAAGTTGTAGCACCTTCGGCTACGAAGCTGGTGCTCCCGATCACTGGCGGTTCAAGCTCAGAGCCAGCCAACAAGAAGCAGAAGAAAGAAGCGTAGAGAAGGGTGCAACATGTTAGGGTGCAGGGACCCTTCATCAAGTCCAAGTGGTCCCACATCCCAATCACCTTCTCCCAGGAGGATCTTTAGCTCAAGGATTACCCCCACAATGATGCTATGGTCATCTCTTATGTCATCAAGGGGTTTCTGGTCCATAATGTTCTGGTTGACACAGGCAGTGCAGCAGATATCATATTTGCTAAGGCCTTTAGACAAATGCAAGAGCCAGAAGATAAGATTCATGATGCTACACACCCTCTTTGTGGTTTCGGAGGAAGGCAGATTGTAGCACTCGGCAAAATCACAATGCCAGTGACCTTCGGCTTCGTTCATAACACAAAGACTGAACAAGTTGTTTTTGACATTGTTGACATGGAGTACCCATACAATGCAATCATTGGCCGAGGGACACTCAATGCTTTTGAAGATATACTTCATCCAGCATACTTATGTATGAAGATACCTTCGGAGCAAGGGCCCATTGCTATCCATGGAAGTCAAGAGGCTGCCAGAAAGGCCGAAGGAAATTGGACAGATTCAAAGGCAATCCATAATATAGATGGAGCCGAAGCCTGTGAGCAGTATAAATACAAAAGAGAGAAGGCTGCTTCGGCGGATTAGCCGAAGCCTATGCTCCTATGTCAAGACATAGCAGAACAAAGGGTATTGCTGGGGTCTCAGCTATCTGAAGAACAAGAGAAGACTTTGCTAAGATTCTTATTCAACAATAAAGATGTATTTGCTTGGTCTGCTAATGATCTCTGTGGTGTCAATAGAGATGTCATTGAACATTCACTCAACGTGGATCCATCCTTCAGGCCAAAAAAACAAAGGCTTCGAAAAATGTCTGAAGACAAAGCTGAAGGTGCTCGAAACGAAGTGAAGAGACTTCTTAGTGCTGGTGTTATTAGAGAGGTGAAATACCCAGAATGGCTAGCCAATACTGTTATGGTGAAGAAGGCCAATGGTAAATGGATAATGTGCATTGATTTTACATATCTTAACAAGGCTTGTCCAAAGGACGAGTTCCATTGCCAAGAATAGACTCTCTAGTAGATGCAACAGCTTCTTTAGAGCTCATGAGTCTGCTGGATTGTTACTCAGGCTACCACCAAATTTGGATGAAGAAGGAGGATGAGCCGAAGACTAGCTTCATAACCCCCAGCAGCACATATTGTTATCTTCGGATGCCTGAGGGGCTTAAAAATGCTGGAGGAAGCTTCAGCAGAATGACAGCTAGGGTCCTTCATTCCCAAAATAGGCAGGAATGTGCTGACCTATGTTGATGATATCATAGTTAAAAGCACGAAGCAAGAAAATCACATTGCTGATTTGCAAGAGACATTTGCGAATTTCAGGTAGGCTGGCCTGAAATTAAATCCAGAAAAATGTGTTTTTTGGGTGAAAAAGGGCAAGTTCCTTGGTTGTCTATTATCAACGAAGGGAATTGAAGCCAACCCAAGCAAAATTGAAGCTATCCTTCGGATGGAGCCGCCAAGCACAAAGAAGGGGGCCCAACGGCTGACAGGAAGGCTAGCATCATTAAACAGATTCATATCCAGATCAGCAAAAAGAAATCTGCCATTCTTTGAAATACTGAAGTCAGCCGAAGTTTTCCAATGGGGTCCGGCCCAACAAAAAGCTTTCGAAGAGCTGAAACAATACTTGATCGATCTAACAACACTAACTCCACCTTCGCCAGGGGCTCCATTGCTTTTATATGTGGCAGCTTCGCACTACGCAGTTAGTGCGGCTCTAGTACAGGAGAAGCTAGATGGCCAAATCAAAAGGCAGGCTCCAGTCTATTTTGTCTCCGAAGTTTTATGTTTTTCAAAGAAAAACTATACAGAATTGGAAAAGGTCTTGTATGCTGTGTTAATGGCCTCCAGGAAGCTTCGGCATTATTTTCAAGCATATCACATAATTGTTCCTTCGTCACAGCCTTTGAAGGACATAATGAGGAACAGAGAAGCTATTGGAAGGATTGGAAAATGGGCTGCGGAGCTTAACAAATTTACTATTGACAATGTGCATAGATCCTCAATTCAGTCCCAGGCATTAGCAGACTTCATCGCTGATTGGACGCCAGGGGCTCAGGAAGAAGAAATAAACAAAGACACCGAAGATTGGACAGTGTTCTGCGATGGTTCTTGGGGAACCTTCGGTGCAGGAGCGGCTGCTGTCCTACTTGCGCCTTCAAAAGTTAAGACATGTTATGCATCAAGGCTTGACTTCAGCTGCACAAATAATATTGCTGAATACGAAGCACATCTGTTGGGGCTTTGGAAGTTGAAGGCAATGGGAATAAGAAGGGCCATTCTTAAAACTGATTCTCAAGTCATTTCTGGTCATGTTGACAAAAGTAGCAAGGCCAGAGATCCCAAGCTTGAAAGATATTTAGACACGGTTCAAAGGCTCGAAGCTTCTTTCGAAGGATTTTCAGTCAAAAATATTCCAAGAGGGGAAAATGAGCATGCTGATTTGCTAGCCAAGTCAGTGGCACAGGGGCTCCCACTACCTTCGGAAGTATTTTTTGAGACAATAAAAGCACCTTCGGTTGAACTTATGGAGAGAGCAGTGCTTACAATTTCCCCAATACACAGTGAAGATTGGAGGACAGAAATTATATCTTTCCTCCAAGGCAATTGTCTTTTGGATGACGAAGCTTACAATAAGAGAATGGAAGCAAGGACAAGACCATATGTGATAATAGAAGGGGAATTGTACAAACATGGAGTTTGTTCTCCACTCCTCAAGTGTTTATCCAGAGCTGAAGGTATTGAATTAATGAAGGAGATACATGCAGGTTTGTGTGGATCTTATATCGGGTCTAGGCCCTTGCTAGGAAAAGTGTTTAGACAAGGATTCTACTGGCCGAAGGCAGCTTCGGATGTAGCAGAGCTAGTTCAAAAATGTGAAAATTGTCAAAAGTGTGCAAGAGACCAGAAACAACCTTCATCTCTCACCCAGCTGATATAGCCCACTTGGCCATTGCAAAGATGGGGCCTAGATTTGTTAGGCCCACTTCCACCAGCACAAGGTAATTTGAAATACGTTGTGGTGGCTGTAGAATATTTTTCTAAGTGGATTGAAGCGAAGCCTTTGGCTACAATAACTTCAGTTACAGTCCAGAAATTCTTCTGGCAAAATATTGTTTGTCGCTTCGGCGTGCCGAAGGCTATAACTGTGGACAATGGAACACAGTTTGATGCCGAAACGTTCAAGAATTTCTGTGACCGAATTGGCACGAAGATTCATTTTGCATCAGTCAGGCATCCGGAGTCAAACAGGCTGGTGGAAAGAGCAGATGGCATTATTATGACAGGAATAATGAAGCTAATCTTCAATCAGCCTAGAGGAAAGTGGCTAGATGAGTTGATTAAAGTGGTGTGGAGCCACAATACAACCATATCAAAATCAACAGGATTCACACCCTTCAAACTATTATTTGGTGACGAAGCTATAACTCCAGAAGAAGCTAAAGCAGGGTCAATAAGATTTGTAGCTTCGGCAGAAGAAGAAGCTGATTATCACGTTGCAAAAGATACTATAGAAGGGACTAGACTTCATGCTGTGGAGAACATCAATAAATATCAAGCCGAAACAATAAAATGGTGCGACAGAAAAGTTCGGTTGAAAAATATTAAGCTAGGGCATTTGGTACTTCGAAGAGTGGCCAATCCGGACATAGTAGGTAAATTGCAACTGAAATGGGAAGGACCTTTTCTCGTGGTATCTTCGTCGAGGCTCGGTTCTTACAGATTGAAGGACATGGACGGCAATGACATTCCTAGATCTTGGAATGCGGATGAGCTTCAGCGATATTATGTGTAATTTGATGTAATCTTTTTCATTTTTTCTATGGCACCCTTTTCCTTTCCAAAGGGGGAGAAAGGTTTTTAATGGGCCATAGTTTGTAATTTTTTCCTCTCTTATTTAGCTCCACGAGAGCCAAATCCCCCCAAAAAGAATGTAAAATGTAAAATCTGGGCATGCACCATCGAGTGCAGAAAAAGAAAAAAGCAGGGAGAAGCTCAAAAGTCGTCCCCAAGGGGATGCAGAGCACGACGAAGCTACAAAAAGTTGTTCCTAAGGGAGCGCAACGTAAGTTTTCTACTCAAAAGTCGTTCCTAAGGGAATGCAGAGCCAAATACCGCCGAAATATAAGGCGAAGAAGTTCAAAAGTCGTTCCTAAGGGGATGCAGAACTTATACTGCCAAAATAGAAGGCGAAGAAGTTCAAAAGACGCTCCTAAGGGGATGTAGAACTTACACTGAAAAATAAACAGTGAACACCGAAAAATAAACGGTGAGAAAAGCTCAAAAGACGTTCCTAAGGGGATGCAGAGCTTAAGACGGAAAAGATGTTTCTAAGGAGATGCAGAGTTCGGATGTGGCTTCGTATACGTGTATTTGGACATTCATTTGCACATCACATCACATCATTCATTGCATCCATATACATTCATTTAGACATTCGTAGGATCATCATCATCATAACATAGAATACAAACAGATGCTTTAGCTCTGATGGCAAGGCTTCGATGAAGTATAAAAGAAGCAAAGTTATGCTTTATTGTGTACGAAAAGAAGGAAAGGTGTTTTTCGCCTTTGGCTCAAAAATACAAGTTTCGTCCACATCAAAGCAATTCATACAAGGACGGAAAAGGTAAAAATATATTACATGGTATGAACAAATTTACAAGAGCAGTATTTCATTCTTAAATTACAATATCTTCTACAAAGATAATACAAATTTTCTAGAGCTTTTTGCAACGACTTCATCAGTATCCATCAAGCTTCAAATCATTGACTTTTGGCTTCGCCATCCTATATATAACAAAGTGGCGTAAGGTAAATAGAAATCTCAGGAGAAGGTAAGCAACAGGTACAAGTTTAATACCGGCTTGAGATGACTTTGAGCTTCGTCACCAGCTAAGTTTCGCCCACCCTTCGTCCAAATTTGTGTTATAAATCTATTTCTAATGCTTCGGGCCAGGCTGGGGATGTCAGTCAAGTCTGCTGGTGATAAGCTGAAGTTTGGCCTGTTTACGATCTTCTCGTGCATGCAACCAGTCTTCATGAAAGCTACCGCTGTGCCGCGAGAAGCTAGCAGAGCATAGAAGTCACCATGCCCAGCTATAACTTTGTCGAGCGCCTCAACTTCACCCTCAATATGTTCAAAGGTGCTTGGTGGGTCTTCAACTGAAGGTTCAAATTTTTCAGAACTAGCACCAACTGAATTGAAAACCTGCTTCAGCCGTTGCACGCACCGGTTGCCGAAGTTTAAGCATTTATCCTGAAGCTCTTTCAAAGATTTCTGCAAATTCGAATTTTTTTCAACTTTGGCTTCAAGCTTCACGTTAAAAATCTTCCTTTCTTGCTCGAAGCTTTCAGATTTTAGGAGGAGTTCACTGTTTAATCTGGGAATTTCAGCTTGGGCTTCTGCCAGTGAACCCTCCATTGTTTGAAGAACAAAATCTTTCTTTTCAAGAGCAGCTTCATGATCTTTAATTTTACTTTCTAAGCCTTCAATTATAACGTCATTTTTCTTATCTTCGAGGTCTTGTTGCATCCTTAAGGCTTTACTTAGAAGCATACTCTGTGCAAAATAACCTTCATCAGAAATCTTTGCTTCATAGTAAAAACAATAAAAAGTTAAGGAAAGAACTTTACCTTAAAATTAGAATAAAATAAGCTGCCGACGATATGTTGTCGTCGGTAGCTGCTGATGTCAGCTTCGAGCTTTGGAAAACCAACACTCTTCGATAGAGTGCTGATAATCTTTGCTCCGGTTCGATCTCGAATACATCCCAAGGCTTCTTCGTTAATTCCGCCGAAGAGCATGGCCCCTGGCTGGTAGCCACAGGATATAGCATACTCCTGCAGCTCCTCTTTTTCAGCCTGGGATAATTCTTGACCAACTAAATTTTGAAAACAGAAGCCTTGATCTTATGAAGTATCTTAGGCAATTTCTTTTCCTTTTCCAGGCACCGTGGCCATGACTTTTTCTATGAGCAGCGATCTCTTCTGAAGCCTGGACTTCCTCTGTAGCCGCGACAGCCTCCTCCGCAGCCAAATCCAAGAGCACTTTATCAATATCAGATAATATACTTTCTAGGTTGGTAGCTTCGGCAGTCGCAGCTTCGGCAGAAGCAACAACTTCGACAGCTGGTGTTATTTTTGACGCTCAGGGCGGCGGTGGCGTTTCTTCAATAGCTTGCATAACAGTAACAATCCTTCGCCTTTTTTGCCCAACCGCCTTCTTCGCTGCCGAAGGCTCGTCCTTCTTCTGTAAAAGCTTTGTCAGTTGCGGCCCCAATGGACTTAGCATCTTGATAGGTAAGGATTTGGTCATTACCTTTAAAATTTCTTCTACTTCGGTAGCAGAAGGTGTCGAAGGAGCTCCCTCTTCTATCTCAACCACCTTCGGTTCTGGGGTTGCAGTTTTTCTTTTCTTCGAAGTAGCCACCTTTGGCTCAGGACTAGATTTTCTCTTTTTAGAGCTTTTTCGTCCTCCTTAACCATCCTAGCAGCTTGTCTGCTCATAACACTGACAACCCTCTTTCTCTTTGGTCCTTCGACACCCTTGCTCAGTCGTTCATAGTCAGGGTATTCAAAGTTTAAGGCATCCATTACCCGATTCAACCTTCGTTTTGTTCGGGTGCCGAAGGCCGCAGTCATCAGTTGATCTTCTTTTTTCGTATAATTGCCCAGAATTTCGTTGCACATAGTCTCAATCATTTCTAACCATTCCTGGCAGGGCTCTTTGAATTGTTTTTCAAACTTGAAGCGATAGGGCAATCGAACAAGTTCACCCTTTTTCTTTGTCCCTCTTAGCTTCGGCATACTCCATTCACTCAATGTTGGAGATACCCTGTTCGCCAAGTATTCTTGCACTAGATCCCTAGTGCTGACATGTTCAGCCACCACTCTAAATTCCGCTACAGCTAGCTGGCACGGTAACCCTGGTTTCATGTTATACAGGGGTCTAGTCATCCCGAAGCTTAGGCTCAGTGGGCTCATGACCAGCATCTTCAGCTTCTCCCTCTTCTTCTCGTCAGCCTTGATATAAAACCACTCACTTTTCCAACCAGTTGGCCATTTGGTCCGATAGCTCAGGACCGGGGCCTTCGTATCCTTACGATACGCGAAGTTATAACAACCAAAATTTTCATGAAGCCCGTCCTCTCTGGCCTTCGTCTGGTAATGTAGCTCATGCACTCGGCGAAAAGCTTCGGTATTTTGGTTCATCCCCTGGCTTCGAAGGGCCCAGATGAAAATACTGAGCCTAACGATGGCATTAGGGGTCAGCTGATGAAGAAATATTTCATAATTATCCAAAATTTCTCCAATTATCTTGTTCATCAAAAATCGTAATCTTGCTCTGAAAAAACTTTTGAAAACTACCACTTCATCATCTTTCGGTGTCGGAGTGGTTTCTTCCCCAGCAAAACGAATCAGCTTCTTCTCGGCTTCTCCGAAGTAGCCCAGCTTCATCATCATGGACATATCTGCTTCAGAAACAGTAGATTTTTCCAAATCCAAATGGCTGGGTTTTGACGGGATCAAAATACTATAATCTTCTTCTTCATCAGCGATTTCTTCCTCGACACCTTGTTCAGTTTTGGCAGCAGGTGCACCTTCTTCAATGGCTCCCTCTGTCACAACCAGTCTCGATTGTTTCATCACTTTGGAGATCGGAGCAGTCTTGGTGGCTTTGGCCTCCTCTCCGTCACGGGTCACTCTCGCAGTCGAGCGTACTCTGGCCATCTGATGTTAAATTTCTAGTAGTTCTTACGAAGTTGATGTTTTCACAGTTTTTTGATGAAGCTCCCTCTAAAAGTCGCCTAGAGGGGGGTGAATAGGGCGAATCTGAAATTTACAAAGTTTAAGTACAACTACAAGCCGGGGTTAGCGTTAGAATTAAGATCGAGTCCGAGAGAGAGGGCAAAAATAAATCACAAGCAAATAAAGAGTGTGCCACGGTGATTTGTTTTACCGAGGTTCGGTTCTTGCAAACCTACTCCCTGTTGAGGTGGTCACAAAGACCGGGTCTCTTTCAACCCTTTCCCTCTCTCAAACAGTCACTTAGACCGAGTGAGCTTCTCTTCTCAATCAAACGGGACACTAAGTCCCCGCAAGGACCACCACACAATTAGTGTCTCTTGCCTCGGTTACAATTGAGTTGTTCACAAGAAAGAATGAGAAAGAAAAGAAGCAATCCAAGCGTAAGAGCTCAAATGAACACAAGTCACTCTCTCACTAGTCACTATTTGATTGGAATGATCTTTTGGACTTGGGAGAGGATTTGATCTCTTTGGTGTGTCTTGTATTGAATGCTATAGCTCTTGTAAGGTGTAGGAAGTCTGAAAACTTGGATGCAATGAATGGTGGGGTGGTTGGGGTATTTATAGCCCCAACCACCAAAAGTGGCCGTTGGGAGGCTATCTGTCGCATGGCGCACCGGACAGTCCGGTGCGCCACCGGACACTGTCCGGTGTGCCAGCCACGTCACCCGACCGTTAGAGTTCGACTGTTGGAGCTTCTGTCTTCTAGGTCACCGGACAGTCACTGTACACTGTCCGGTGCGCCTTCTGGCGCTGCTCTGACACTGGCGCGCACTGTAGCGCATTAAATGCGTTCTACAGTCAACCGTTGGCGCGAAGTAGCCATTGCTCCGCTGGCACATCGGACAGTCCGGTGTTACAACGGACAGTCCGGTGAATTATAGCGGAGCGGCCTCCAGAATTCCCGAGACTAGCAAGTTTGGAGTTGGATTCCCTGGTGCACCGGACACTGTCCGGTGGCACACCGGACAGTCCGGTGCGCCAGACCAGGGCTGCCTTCGGTTTAACTTTTGCTCCCTTTGTTTGAACCCTTTCTTTTGACTTGTATTGGTTTGTTGTGAACCTTTGGCACCTGTAGAACATATTTTCTAGAGCAAACTAGTTAGTCCAATAATTTGTGTTGGGCAATTCAACCACCAAAATTCTTATTGGAAAAGGTTTGACCCTATTTCCCTTTCACCCTCTTTTGCCGAAGCTAATCCAGAACGATGGCTTGCTCGAAAATGCAGTGAAAATGCTTCGGCTATGGTTAAAATTTTCAACAGCACAACAGTGCAATGGCAATGAATGCTATGGTAACTTCACACCTACCCGTCTGTTTATATAGTGCTGCAGGTGGGAAGATAAATCACCAAGTTACCCGCATCCACTGAACAGTTTCTCGCACCCGCTGAACAGTGGACCATCCGGCACTTGGGAGGAGAATCACCAGACCGTGCGTACCCGCCGCATGATGGGCACCCTCGCGTTTGGAATATTTTAATCGTTTCTCGACAACGAGCTCAGGGAAGGTGTTTTTCGGACCTTCGGCATTCCGAAGCCTTGGAGATATTTTCACGGATCAAGCTCGTTACGAAAAATGATCTAGCACTGCAAAGGGGCTACTGTTAGGGGTCTGCTTCATCGCCGAAGGTCCTTTGAGAAGAAACACCTTCGAAAGATCAACACAGAAGCAAGCATAGCGTGAAGGTACATGCCGAAGGTCACTTCCAAGGAGCTTCGGCATAGCGATATGCCTTGATACGAAGGGTTGCACCGACTTAAAGATGAAATGACCAATCGACCCATGGTAATTTGTGTCATGATTGTAACTAGTTGAAGAGGACATAAATGTAATTTCGACCGGGCTGCGTCCCGTGCCTATAAATAGGTGAACAGTACCTCTGTACTGTTCACGCTGACTGGTATTTGCTCGTGCGTCACGTTGATACTCTTGCCTTCTGTCAAACCGAAGGTACAAATGTAATTCGATATTGTTCTTATTCATTTATGATTATACAATAAGGACATATGAATAAAATCAAATAATTATTTATGTTACCTCTCATGTTTCGTATGCTTCTTCTTTCATCAATATAAACTGTGATGATGAAGGTATGTCCCTCATGACCTTCGTCCGAAGATCGTTATATCCTAAGGGAAATAATGCTTCGAAGGACGAAGGTCATTAACCATTAACTTCTTTTTGTGTTGCCTTGTTCTTAATTCATAGCATTTGAGAACAAGTCCCCAACAACAACTATATCTCGTAAGTACAATCATTACAAATTGCGATGTCTAGTCATATATTACTTACACAATATATTAGCGCATCAATGGTACAAACATGCAGGTAACCCAAAATCCCTTTTCTTCCTCCATGTCAAGAGATTTTTTCAACTATACATGGTTTGGATGGACATATCTTATGCATATGAAATTTCTCAAATATCTTTTAGATACATGCACTTTATATATGAAAATTCTTGAAGGTTAATGCTCGAGTAGTAAAACTAAGCAAAATTTGGTTTTACCGAATTTTTCATCTCAAATTCTGTCTTAGGATGATGATGTGCTTCATTTATATCAATTTTATTCCCAATGATGTTGAGATTTCTATAGAGGATTTCTTAATAAAGTCACACAAGCAATCATCATCATTGGTGTGTCCTTTTTATAAAAGGATTTCACTTATATGTTTGTACCATATATATGCCATGATTGCTTAAAGCCATATCATGGTTTTTGTAACTTTTTGCACTCGTAAAATTCAGAGTCCCCTAGCTAGAGCCGGATTGGCTCCTTATACAGATCGTGCTTGTGCTTGCACCATATGTCTTTTATACAACCCAAGCAGGGCATGAGCACTATGTTGGGCCTGCATGGGCCCAATGGCCGCTGTTGGGGGTGTGCTTCGTAGCCGAAGATCCTAAAGAAAGAAGACACCTTCAGCATACACTCTCAGAAGCAAGCGCCGAAGCTATTACTTAGAGAGCTTCGGCACAATGATAGATCTTAAGACGAAGGGCCGAACCGACTTAGAGATGGATTGACTCAAAGACCCATGATGTTTGTGTCATTATTGTAATCAATTGTAAAGGGCTTAAATGTAATTTTATGCAGGTTGTACCCTGTGTCTATAAATAGGTGAACAGTACCCCGACACTGTTCACGCGATCTTGTAATCTCTGGCTCATTACACTTGAATTATTGTTTTCCGCCAAGACGAAGGTATAATTGTACTCAAACGTTATGTTCTAATATTCATATGGTCATATAATAAAACATGTGAATATATTTTATACTTTATATTTTATTTCTCATTATTTGTCGTTTTACGAGTATGATTACGAAAGTGAAATCTTCGTAATATTTTACTCTTGACCTTCGTCCGAAGCTCATTAAATCCTTGGGGAGATAATGCTTCAGCGGACGAAGGGCATTTATACCTAACATTTTTGTGTTGCCTTGTTCTTAATTCATAGCATCTGAGAACAAGTCCCCAACATTGGCGCCCACCTCCGATGAACTCACCTCCACTTTTTGAGTTGATGGCTTCGTTCAAGAACCAGGCTGCAACTGCTTCGGCTTCGAAGCTTGTCCTCCCGATCACAGGCGGTTCATGCTCAGAGCCGGCCAACAAGAAACAGAAGAAGGAGGCACAGAGAAGGGTACAACATGTCGGGGTGCAGGGACCCTTCATCAAGTCAAGATGGTCTCACATTCCAATTACCTTCTCCCAAGAGGATCTTCAGCTCAAGGATTTCCCTCACAATGATGCTATGGTTATTTCTTGTGTTATCAAAGGGTTTCTGGTCCACAATGTTTTGGTTGATACAGGCAGTACAGCTGATATCATATTTGCTAAGGCCTTCAGACAAATGCAAGAGCCAGAAGACAAGATTCATGATGCTACACACCCTCTCTGTGGCTTCGGAGGAAGACAGATTGTAGCACTTAGCAAGATCACCATACCAGTGACCTTCGGATTTGTTAACAACACCAGAATTGAGCAAGTTGTGTTTGATATTGTTGACATGGAGTACCCCTATAATGCAATCATTGGTCGTGGAACACTTAATGCTTTTCAAGCAATTCTTCATCCAGCATATCTTTGCATGAAGATACCTTCAGATCAGGGACCTATTGCTATTCATGGGAGTCAGGAAGCTGCCAGAAAAGCTAAAGGGAACTGGACAGATTCAAAGGCAATCCATAATATAGATGGAAACGAAGCTTGTGAGCAGTACAAGTACAGAAGGGAGAAGGCTGCTTCGGCCGATCAGCCGAAGCCCATGCTTTTATGTGAAGATATTGCAGAGCAGAAGGTGCTGCTAGGTTCCCAATTGTCTGAAGAACAGGAGAAAACCCTGATAAGATTTTTGTTCAACAACAAAGATGTTTTTGCTTGGTCAGCTAATGATCTCTGTGGTGTCAACAGGGATGTTATTGAACACTCGCTCAATGTGGACCCATCCTTAAGACCCAGGAAACATAGGCTTCGGAAGATGTCTGATGACAAAGCCGAAGGTGCTCGGAATGAAGTGAAAATACTCCTTAGCGCTGGAGTCATCAGAGAAGTAAAATACCCAGAATGGTTAGCTAACACTGTTATGGTGAAGAAAGCCAATGGTAAATGGAGAATGTGCATTGATTTTACTGATCTCAACAAGGCTTGTCTGAAGGATGAATTTCCATTACCAAGGATAGATTCTCTGGTAGACGCAGCAGCTTCGTCAGAGCTCATGAGTTTACTAGATTGTTATTCAGGCTACCATCAAATCTGGATGAAGAAAGAAGACGAGCCAAAAACCAGCTTTATCACCCCCAGTGGTACATATTGTTACCTTCGGATGCCTGAGGGGCTCAAGAATGCTGGAGGAAGCTTCAGCAGAATGACAACAAAGGTCCTTCATTCTCAAATAGGCAGAAACGTGCTAACATATGTTGATGATATCGTAGTAAAAAGCACAAAGCAAGAAGATCACATTGCTGATCTACAAGAGACATTCGCTAATTTTAGGCAAGCTGGTCTGAAGCTGAATCCGGAAAAGTGTGTCTTCGGGGTAAAGAAGGGGAAATTCCTTGGTTGTCTAGTTTCAACAAAAGGAATCGAAGCTAATCCAAATAAAATTGAAGCTATCCTTCGGATGGAGCCACCAAGCACAAAGAAAGGAGCTCAACGGCTGACAGGAAGACTGGCATCTTTGAATCGATTTATATCCAGATCGGCAGAGAGAAATTTACCATTCTTTGAAGTGCTGAAGTCAGCCGAAGTTTTTCAATGGGGATTACCTCAGCAAAAAGCTTTCGAAGAACTAAAACAGTATTTGATAGATTTAACAACTTTAATTCCACCAACGCCAGGGGCTCCTCTGCTGCTGTATGTGGCAGCTTCGCACTCTGCAGTAAGTGCGGCGCTTGTTCAGGAGAAGCTTGAAGGGCAATTGAAAAAGTAGGCTCCAATATACTTTGTTTCCGAAGTTCTCAGTTTATCAAAGAAAAACTATACAAAATTGGAGAAGGTGTTGTATGCTGTTTTAATGGCCTCCAGGAAGCTTCGACATTACTTCCAAGCATACCATATAATTGTTCCTTCATCACAGCCTTTGAAGGATATTATGAGAAACAGAGAAGCTACGGGAAGGATTGGAAAGTGGGCTGCGGAACTCAATGAGTTCTACATTGATTATGTGCATAGATCTTCGATTCAGTCCCAGGCGCTAGCAGATTTCATCGCTGACTGGACGCAAGGGGCTCAAGAAGAAGAAGCAAGTAAAGATGCCAAAGCTTGGACAGTATTTTGCAATGGTTCCTGGGGAACCTTCGGGGAAGGTGCAGTTGCCGTTTTAATTGCACCTTCAAAAGTCAGAACATGCTACACAGTGAAACTTGATTTTAGTTGTACAAATAATATTGCTGAATATGAAGCTTTGCTTTTGGGTCTTCGGAAGTTGAAGGCAATGGGGATAAGAAGGGCGATTCTCAAAACTGATTCTCAAGTCATTTCTGGCCATGTTGACAAAAGTTGCAAAGCAAGAGATCCGAAGCTTGAGAAATATTTGGATACAGTTCGAAGACTTGAACCTTCCTTCGAAGGGTTTTTGTCACGCCCGGCTTTAAGGAACAAAGCCAGGTGCATCTCATACATGCGCCAAGAAGACAACACATATAATAACAGAGTGTATAGAGATAAATATCACAAAACATCAGAGTATTTATTACATAGCGGAAGACTTATTACAAAATAAAAGAATAAACATAAAACGAACTAAGGATCGTCGGCGCCAATGTCAACTGAGAAACGCCACCTAGATCAGATCATACTCCTCGCCTTGTGGCTCCTCCTGAACCACCTGTTCTTCTCCTGTGGGGGGGGGGGTGTGAGACGACAAGGGTGAGCTCACACATGATCATAGCTCAACAAGTTGTGGGGAACCAGTGGACATAAACTCACAAAGGTGTGAGTTCATGTTATGTGTAAGGCTAATCAATGATAGGGGTTAAAGCTGAGCATTGCTTTTAAGTAGTTGGTCAAAATTTTATTAGCAGTTACTAAGTGTAAGTAAATACCAAACCATAATAAAAGTAATAGAACAAAATTAATAATAATCCCATGCAATGCAAATGACAAAATTGAATTTAAGTTCCATAATTTAAACATCAGAGAGTCCTGAGCTGCTCATGACCGCGAGCTCGGCTAGTATACCAGTTTTACACTCTGCAGAGGTTGTACCCTTTACCCACAAGTCATGTTACCCATCTGCCAAGGGGTCGCGAATCCCATACACCTCTACCTAGGAAGCGCGGCAGGGCAACACTACGAGGCCTTTACAAAGTTCCACTAGCTTCCGAAAACCCGCTACAGTTTATAGGAAGTTCCAATGCAGGGTTCTTGCCTGACCGCCATCGCAGCAAAATCAAGCAAGGACCTCCCTACACTGACCACTCCCCTACTGCCCTTGCCCCTTTCGGGTAAGGTAGTCTTCCACTAGCTTTCCTAATTAGTCGGCCAAGGGCGTCCCATTAAACCCTTGTGGTGGCACGTGTTACTCAAGTTAAGCTCTATGTTCCAATTAACAATAATTATCCCAACATGAACATAAATAGAATAACAAAAAGAATTGGAACATAGAGGTAATAAATGATTATCCCAAAACCATGTAAAGCAATAGCAAACTACCCAAGTGATTCAGGGGTAAACAAGGTAATGAGATAAACAATCTAGGGTGACCTATTGGGTCCCATCAAAATTAACCTATGCATGGATAAGTGATATTAAAGAACATTATTGGGTAAAAAGTGGTCAAGGGCACAACTTGCCTTCAATGAGCTCCTGCTCAGCTACTTCAACCTGCTGCTCACCAGGATCCTCGGTCACGGGCTCTTCTACTCGCCACAATACAAACAAGCACAGTGCATATAGAGAAATTAACATTACACCAAACATATAAACAAAATACACAGAGATATTCTACATATTAAAATAAAATTCTAGGAACAGGAATCATAATTTTTGGAGTTATAGAATTTAAGTTATGGATTTTCAAAGGTTTTATGTGTTTAAAGTGGGATTAAGTGAGGAATTAAATTTCTTACAGTTTTCATGACAAAACAGAGGCTCTAGGTGATAGAGCATTAAATTACAAAAATTTAGAAACTGGAATGGATTAATTTGGAGTTAGTATGAATTTTCTATGAATTTATTAAGTTCTAGCAATTATTTTTCTATTAAAAATCCATTTATAAATTAATTTCTCTGGTTTTACACTGCTCTGGACTGGGCCTCAATATCTGAGAATAGTAGGGTCTCTGGCGCAAAATCCGCAAGACACAGGTTTCTATCATGCGGATCGCGGGTTTATTCTAGAAAAGGACAGGGGCTCTTATGCAAGAATGGCGCCCCGAAGGGGTACGGGCCAAGATGGGCCGTTGGATTAGAATTTTACGGATCAGATCAGGCCTACCTGAGATCGAATCGGTACGAGGCGAGGACCGCACGATCCATGATCTACGGCCAGATCGCGCCCTAGCGAACCGTTACGCGTCTACTTAAATCATAGCCGCCCATTGAACCACCCATGGCCCAGATCTTCTTCGCTACCACCCTATCTAATCACCACCGTTGAACAAGAATCCAACGGTACGAACTCCATCTCCCTGCCCCGCCATAAGGGCACGGCGGCGCGGCTGGTCAACCGCGGCGGTGGCGGAAATACTATGTCCCGCCATCCCTACTTGGTGCCCTAAATCGCGCAAGGACGATGGCAATACATACGGAACGATGCGGTGAATCAATTGGGCAGGGTATTACCTGTTGATTGGGTCGCGAAGGGGGCTGGCCACGATGTGGGGCGGACGGTCGCCGCCGAACGAAGTCCGGTGAGAAATCCCGAGGTGCTGGAGCACGATTCGCCCAAGGCAAGTCATTAACCACCCTGCGAAGACACGGCGAGGATCGCTACCCCCGCTGTGTTCGCGTCGCCCGATCCGTGGGTATTATGGGGAATAAGAAGTCGGCCGGTGGAAGCACTCAATTCTGTTGTAACCGTCCGCCGCTAGGAAACAGCGAACCGATAGGGAGAGGCTGAGAGGGGATGCGGGTACCAAGGTGTGCCATCCGAGAACCTTGGCGCTAGCTGGTGAGGCTCACGCGATGGGTCGCGCGATATGCTCGCAAGCTGTTACGCGCAGGGATCTAGAAGATGTACAGTAGTCCGAGAGACGCTGACGTGTGGGCCTCGTTCGTCTGGACCGCGAGGACAACAGTCGTGAGGCTTGGAGTGGCTGGCCATTGGGCCCTCCATGTAGGCCAAAAGAACTGAGGCGTGCGCCAGGTAGCGAGAGAATAAGCCTTGGTCCCATGAAGTCAGTGTCTTGTGGACGGGAATACACGCACACAGAGGCTGACTTACATGCCCATGTTGTCAGCTAGTGAAGGCAGGAGCAGGCCGGCGGAAGTGGAAGGGGAAGTGGGCCGGTCTTGTAGGTTTTGGGCCCAAGCGTCGTTTCCCCTTTTTTTCTTTTCTTTTACTCCTATTTGAATTTCCCCTTTTCATTTGAATCTCCAAATTTGAATTTACATATGAGTTTCACCCTTGAGTCAGGTTTCACATTAAAATAATAGTATAGAAATAATATTTTATTTATTTATTTTATATTATTTTTACTCACATAAAATTTTCTTTCTTTCCTTTTCTAGGGTTTCTTTTAGATTGTTAAATTCTACTTTGGACTTTATTCCAATTCTTGTAACATCATTTTTTTATTTTGTCATAAAATTCACACGAAATAAAATCGAGCATGATGCACAATTTAATAGTATATCTTTTTATTAATTATTTGTTTTTGAATATGGTGTTCACATAGGACGATGCACAAAGGTTAAACCCACATAAGGAGAAATTGTTTCTCTATTGGTATTATTTTTTTCTAGCATTTACAAGTGGGTGTTACAAATCATACCCCCCTTAAAATAATCTCGTCCTCGAGATTTAGGAAGAACGAGGGAAAAGGTGAGGAAAATATATGCGAAGCTCTTCTTCTCTTTCCCAAGTTGCTTCATCTTCACCATGGTGACTCCATTGGACTTTGCACATCTTTATCACCTTATTTCTTGTAACTCGAGTCAAAGTATCCCAAAATCTTGATCGGGTACTCCGTGTAAGTCAAATCACCCTGAACACTAAGCTCTTCCATTGGTAACTGTTCCTCTGGGACACGGAAACACTTCTTTAGTTGAGATACGTGGAACACGTTATGCACATCCGATAGACTATCCGGTAACTCGAGTTGGTATGCCATCTCCCCAACTCGCCTAAAGATCAAGAATGGTCCAATATAGCGAGGGGACAATTTGCCCTTAACTTTGAATCTCCTCATTCCACGGAGTGGTGACACCTTGAGGTACACATAATCTCCTTCTTCAAATTCCAGTGGCCTCCTTCTATTATCAGCATAACTCTTTTGCCTGGTTTGAGCCACCCTCAAATTCTCTCGAATTACACGGACTTGTTCTTCTGCTTCTTGAATTAGTTCAGGCCCAAAGGATTGTCTTTCTCCAGTCTGATCCCAATACAAATGAGTCCTGCACTTCCTCCCATATAAAGCTTCAAAAGGTGACATTTTCAGACTGGCCTGCTAACTATTGTTGTATGAGAACTCAGCGTATGGTAGACTTTTATCCCAACTTCCTCCATGCTGAAGAGCACGTGCTCTCAACATATCTTCCAATACTTGATTTGTCCTTTCAGTCTGTCCATCAGTCTGAGGATGATAGGTCAAACTAAAATTCAACTTCGTATTCATATTCTCATGAAAACTTTTCCAAAATCTGAAGGTAACTGTGATCCTCTATCCGAAACGATCTTCTTCGGTACACCGTCTAGAGACACAATCCGAGCCATATATAACTCTACCAATTGAGATCCTTATAAGTAGTCTTGACCGGAATGAAACAAACTTTAGTCAATCTCTCTACAATCACCCATATAATCATATCCTTTCTGGGTGCGAGGCAATCTAGTAATGAAATCCATACCGATCTCTTCCCACTTCCACTCGGGTATCTTTAATGGGTACAATAGTCCAGCTGGCCTCTGGTGTTCAGCCTTAACTCTTTGACATACATCACACATAGCCACATGTGCAGCTACATCTCTTTTAAATCCATACCACCAATACTTCCGTTTCAAATCCTGATACATCTTAGTACTACCAGGATGAATAGAATAATCCGAATCATGGGCCTCCTTTAAAATAGTCTCTCGAAGGCTTTTAATATCAGGAACACACATCCTGTCCTTGAACCATACGGTGCCCTGCTCATCTTCATTAATTCCGGAACTCGACCTTCAGTAATCAGATCCTTAATCTCTTTTATTTTAGCATCACCAATTTGTCCTTTGCGGATCTCTTGCTCCAAAGTAGGTTCCACATCAATAGTAACTCCTTCAGTATGAGCAACTATCCCCAGGTTAAGTCTCCTAAAATCCTCAACAATCTCATCGGGTAGCTAGGCAACAATAGCTGAATGAACATGCTCCTTGCGACTCAAGGCATCTGCAACCAAATTTGCCTTGCCCGGGTGATAGTGAATCTCCAAATCATAATCCTTAATAAGCTCCAACCAACGGCACTGCCTAAGGTTGAGATCCTTCTGAGTGAATATATACTTCAAACTCTTATGATCCGTATATACTTGGCACTTGGTTCCCATGACTTAATGTCTCCAAATCTTAAGCGCATGCACAACGGCTGCCAATTCCAAGTCATGAGTGGGGTAGTTCACTTCATGTTTCCGCAATTGACGAGAAGCATAGGCAATCACATGTCCTTCCTGCATGAGCACACATCCTAAGCCTTGGCCACACGCATCACAATAGATATCAAATCCTTTCTGTAGGTCTGGCATAACCAATACTGGTGGCGACATCAATCTTTTCTTCAATTGATCAAAGCTGTCTTGGCACTTCTCGTCCCACTTAAATTCTCTTCCTTTCTCCAGAAGCGAAGTCATAGGTTTAGCAATCTTAGAAAATCCTTCAATAAATCTCCGATAATATCCAGCAAGTCCCAAGAAACTCCGAATCTCAGTAACTGTAGTGGGTACTCTCCACTCCATTATCTCCTTAACTTTAGCAGGATCTACCGAAATTCCTCCATTAGAAATAATATGACCAAGAAATGGCACCTCGCCAATCCAAAACTCGCATTTACTATACTTGGCATAGAGTTGATTATCTCGTAGCTTCTGTAGCACCAATATCAGATATTTCTCATGATCACTATCACTCTTAGTATAAATAAGAATATCGTCGATGAGAACCATGACGAATCTGTCCAGATCATGAACACTTTATTCTTTAGATCCATAAAATAGGCTGGTGTTTTAGTTAGTCCAAATGACATAACGGTGAACTCATATAATCCATATCGAGTCGAGAAATCTGTCTTGGGAATATCCGATGGTCTAATCCTCATCTGATGATAACCGGATCGGAGATCAATCTTCGAGAATACTCTAGCACCTCTCATCTGATCAAATAAATCCTCAATACGGGGTAACGGATACTTGCTCTTCACAGTAACATCGTTGAGTGATCTATAATCCACACACATTCTTTGTGATCCATCCTTCTTCTGTACAAACAGTACCGGTGCTCCCCAAGGTGAGGAACTCGGGCGAATGTACCCAGCCTCTTGTAGCTCAGTTAACTGCTTCTTAAGTTACTTTAGTTCTTCTACAGACATCTTGTATGGCCATTTAGAAATAAGAGCAATCCTAGGTAAGAGATCAATGACTATCTCAACATCCATATCTGGTGGCTCCCCTAATAACTCCTCTAGAAAGACATCCGGAAAATCCTTAACCACACGGATGTTGTCACCAACAAACTTCCCATCTACTAAGAATGCCACAATCTGATGGTGGTAGTTACTTCAATTTCAACTTCAAATCTTTCTTCTTTGGAACTGGTGAGTTCTATGGTTCCCTTAGCACAGTGTATATACTGCCTTTGCCTTTCTTAACCATGACATACCAAGGATCACGTCTATAGTGCTCTCTTCTAACACTATAGGGGTAGTCCATCTGGGTTAGAAATACAGGGTAAGAAAGGAAGAATTGTAGACAAGGCGAGTAATTATGAGGGATGTTACTGCGGGGAATTTATTAGCTAAGTAGATTAGTGTGTCACCTACTAAAGCTAATTCATTACCTTATGGTGGTACATGCTAAGATGCCCGTCTATAATGTTTCAATCAACCAAAGAAGCAAATCAAGCATTGATCATCAGAACAATCAATCAACATTTTTAAATATAGAAAATAGTTATAATTTTGTCTTAGGCCTCCTATCTCATAAAAAGATCATAAGTGTAGGATTCCAAGGTGTGAAATCCATCATGTCTTGGAGTAGAAAAGATAAGAGTAATCAAAGTAGAAAAGCAAGAGGTGAGACAAGATCAAGACAAGATGAGTATAGAAAGCATCAAAGTAAGATAAGTAGGTAATGGTTTTGTCCATTTCTATCTAGGTTTTGTTCTACAGTCAACATTTCCTCTGATACCACTTCTGTCACACCCGGCTTTAAGGAACAAAGCCAGGTGCATCTCATACATGCGCCAAGAAGACAACACATATAATAACAGAGTGTATAGAGATAAATATCACAAAACATCAGAGTATTTATTACATAGCAGAAGACTTATTACAAAATAAAAGAATAAACATAAAACGAACTAAGGATCGTCGGCGCCAATGTCAACTGAGAAACGCCACCTAGATCAGATCATACTCCTCGCCTTGTGGCTCCTCCTTAACCACCTGTTCTTCTCCTGTGGGGGGGGTGTGAGACGGCAAGGGTGAGCTCACACATGATCATAGCTCAACAAGTTGTGGGGAACCAGTGGACATAAACTCACAAAGGTGTGAGTTCATATTATGTGTAAGGCTAATCAATGATAGGGGTTAAAGCTGAGCATTGCTTTTAAGTAGTTGGTCAAAATTTTATTAGCAGTTACTAAGTGTAAGTAAATACCAAACCATAATAAAAGTAATAGAACAAAATTAATAATAATCCCATGCAATGCAAATGACCAAATTGAATTTAAGTTCCATAATTTAAACATCAAAGAGTCCTGAGCTGCTCATGACCGCGAGCTCGGCTAGTATACCAGTTTTACACTCTGCAGAGGTTGTACCCTTTACCCACAAGTCATGTTACCCATCTGCCAAGGGGTCGCGAATCCCATACACCTCTACCTAGGAAGCGCGACAGGGCAACACTACGAGGCCTTTACAAAGTTCCACTAGCTTCCGAAAACCCGCTACAGTTTATAGGAAGTTCCAATGCAGGGTTCTTGCCTGACCGCCATCGCAGCAAAATCAAGCAAGGACCTCCCTATACTGACCACTCCCCTACTGCCCTTGCCCCTTTCGGGTAAGGTAGTCTTCCACTAGCTTTCCTAATTAGTCGGCCAAGGGCGTCCCATTAAACCCTTGTGGTGGCACGTGTTACTCAAGTTAAGCTCTATGTTCCAATTAACATTAATGATCTCAACATGAACATAAATAGAATAACAAAAAGAATTGGAACATAGAGGTAATAAATGATTATCCCAAAACCATGTAAAGCAATAGCAAACTACCCAAGTGATTCAGGGGTAAACAAGGTAATGAGATAAAAAATCTAGGGTGACCTATTGGGTCCCATCAAAATTAACCTATGCATGGATAAGTGATATTAAAGAACATTATTGGGTAAAAAGTGGTCAAGGGCACAACTTGCCTTCAATGAGCTCCTGCTCAGCTACTTCAACCTGCTGCTCACCAGGATCCTCGGTCACGGGCTCTTCTACTCGCCACAATACAAACAAGCACAGTGCATATAGAGAAATTAACATTACACCAAACATATAAACAAAATACACAGTGATATTCTACATATTAAAATAAAATTCTAGGAACAGGAATCATAATTTTTGGAGTTATAGAATTTAAGTTATGGATTTTCAAAGGTTTTATGTGTTTAAAGTGGGATTAAGTGAGGAATTAAATTTCTTACTGTTTTCATGACAAAACAGAGGCTCTAGGTGATAGAGAATTAAATTACAAAAATTTAGAAACTAGAATGGATTAATTTGGAGTTAGTATGAATTTTCTATGAATTTATTAAGTTCTAGCAATTATTTTTCTATTAAAAATCCATTTATAAATTAATTTCTCTGGTTTTACACTGCTTTGGACTGGGCCTCAATATCTGAGAATAGTAGGGTCTCTGGCGCAAAAATCCGCAAGACACAGGTTTCTATCATGCGGATCGCAGGTTTATTCTAGAAAAGGACAGGGGCTCTTATGCAAGAATGGCGCCCCGAAGGGGTACGGGCCAAGATGGGCCGTTGGATTAGAATTTTACAGATCAGATCAGGCCTACCTGAGATCGAATCGGTACGAGGCGTGGACCACACGATCCATGATCTACGGCCAGATCGCGCCCTAGCGAACCGTTACACGTCTACTTAAATCATAGCCGCCCATTGAACCACCCACGGCCCAGATCTTCTTCGCTACCACCCTATCTAATCACCACCGTTGAACAAGAATCCAACGGTATGAACTCCATCTCCCTGCCCCGCCATAAGGGCACGGCGGCGCGGCTGGTCAACCGCGGCGGCAGCGGAAATACCAGGTCCCGCCATCCCTACTTGGTGCCCTAAATCGCGCAAGGACGATGGCAATACATATGGAACGATGCGGTGAATCAATTGGGCAGGGTATTACCTATTGATTGGGTCGCGAAGGGGGCTGGCCACGGCGTGGGGCAGACGGTCGCCGCCGAACGAAGTCCGGTGAGAAATCCCGAGGTGCTGGAGCACGATTCGCCCAAGGCAACTCATTAACCACCCTGTGAAGACACGACGAGGATCGCTACCCCCGCTGTGTTCGCGTCGCCCGATCCGTGGGTATTATGGGGAATAAGAAGTCGGCCGGTGGAAGCACTCAATTCTGTTGTAACCGTCCGCCGCTAGGAAACAGCGAACCGATAGGGAGAGGCTGAGAGGGGATGCAGGTACCAAGGTGTGCCATCCGAGAACCTTGGCGCTAGCTGGTGAGGCTCACGCGATGGGTCGCGCTATATGCTCGCAAGCTGTTACGCGCAGGGATCTAGAAGATGTACAGTAGTCAGAGAGACGCTGACGTGTGGGCCTCGTTCGTCTGGACCGCGAGGACAACAGTCGTGAGGCTTGGAGTGGCTGGCCATTGGGCCCTCCATGTTGGCCAAAAGAACTGAGGCGTGCGCCAGGTAGCGAGAGAATAAGCCTTGGTCCCATGAAGTTAGTGTCTTGTGGATGGGAATACACGCACACAGAGGCTGACTTACATGCCCATGTTGTCAGCTAGTGAAGGCAGGAGCAGGCCGGCGGAAGTGGAAGGGGAAGTGGGCCGGTCTTGTAGGTTTTGGGCCCAAGCGTCGTTTCCCCTTTTTTCTTTTCTTTTACTCCTATTTGAATTTCCCCTTTTCATTTGAATCTCCAAATTTGAATTTACATATGAGTTTCACCCTTGAGTCAGGTTTCACATTAAAATAATAGTATAGAAATAATATTTTATTTATTTATTTTATATTATTTTTACTCACATAAATTTTTCTTTCTTTCCTTTTCTAGGGTTTCTTTTAGATTGTTAAATTCTACTTTGGACTTTATTCCAATTCTTGTAACATCATTTTTTTTATTTTGTCATAAAATTCACACGAAATAAATTCCAGCATGATGCACAATTTAATAGTATATCTTTTTATTAATTATTTGTTTTTGAATATGGTGTTCACATGGGATGATGCACAAAGGTTAAACCCACATAAGGAGAAATTGTTTCTCTATTGGTATTATTTTTTTCTAGCATTTACAAGTGGGTGTTACAGTTTTCTGTCAAGAATATTCCACGAGGAGAAAATGAGCACGCTGATCTACTAGCCAAGTCAGCGGCACAGGGGCTGCCCTTACCTTCGGAAGTATTCTTTGAAACAATAAAAGCACCTTCGGTTGACCTTCTTGAAAGAGCAGTACTCAATATATCTCCCGTCTATAGTGAAGATTGGAGAACTGAGATCATATCTTTTCTTCAGGGCAATTTCCTTTCAGATGACGAAGCTAGCGGCAAGAGCCCGTCCATATGTAATAATAGAAGGGGAGTTATATAAGCATTGAGTCTGTTCTCCATTACTCAAATGTTTATCCAGAGCTGAAGGTATAGAGTTAATGAAAGAAATACATGCAGGCCTATGTGGATCTCACATTGGATCTAGGCCTTTGTTGGGTAAAGTCTTTCGTCAAGGATTTTATTGGCCGAAGGCAGCTTCGGATGCAGCAGAATTAGTACAAAAGTGCGAAGGTTGTCAAAAATGTGCAAGAGACCAAAAACAACCTTCGTCTCTAACTCAATTAATACAGCCCACTTGGCCGTTGCAAAGGTGGGGCCTTGATTTGCTAGGCCCACTTCCACCAGCACAAGGGAATTTAAGATATGTTGTGGTGGCAGTAGAATATTTTTCTAAGTGGATTGAGGCGAAGCCTTTAGCCACAATAACTTCGGTCACTGTTCAAAAGTTTTTCTGGCAAAATATTGTGTGTCGCTTCGGGGTGCCAAAGGCTATCACTATGGACAATGGAACACCATTTGATTCCGAAGCTTTCAGAGAGTTTTGTGAACGAATTGGCACGAAAATCCATTTTGCATCGGTTTGGCATCCGGAGTCAAATGGACTTGTTGAAAGAGCTAATGGCATTATAATGACAGGAATAATGAAGTTAATCTTCAATCAGCCCAGGGGAAAGTGGCCAGATGAATTAATCAAAGTGGTGTGGAGTCACAACACAACAGTGTCAAGATCAACAGGCTTTACACCATTCAAATTGTTGTTTGGTGATGAAGCAATAACCCCAGAAGAAGCTAAAACGGGATCAATAAGAACATTGGCTTCGGCAGAAACCGAAGCTGATTATTCTTTGGCAAAAGATGCTATAGAAGGGATCAGGCTTCAGGCTGTGGAGAACATCAATAAATATCAAGCAGAAACAATAAAATGGCGTGACAGAAAGGTTCGGTTAAAAAATATTAAGCCAGGACATCTGGTGCTTCAGAGAGTGGCCAACCCCGACACAGTAGGCAAGCTTCAGCTGAAGTGGGAAGGACCTTTTCTGGTAACATCTTCGTCAAGACCCGGTTCCTTCAGGTTGAAGGATATGGACGGCAACGACATTCCTAGATCTTGGAATGCGGATGAGCTTCGGCGGTATTATGTGTAACCTGATGTAATCTTTTTTATTCTTTCCTATGGCACCCTTTTCCTTTCCAAAGGGGATAAAGGTTTTTAATGGGGCCATGGCATGTAATTTCTCTTTTTCTTATACTAGCTCTACAAGAGCAATATCCCCCGAAGATGTAAATGTAAAAACTGGGATGCAGCATCGAGTGCAAAGAGAAAAAGGAAAAACAGGGAGAAGCTCGAAAGACGTCCCTAAGGGGATGCAGAGCACGACGAAGCTACAAAAAGTCGTTCCTAAAGGAGCGCAGCGTAAGTTTTCTGCTCAAAAGTCATTCCTAAGGGAATGCAGAGCTTACAGCGAAAAATAAACGCTGATTCCGCTGAAGTAAAAGGCAAAGAAGCTCCTAAGGGAGGCTTACAGCGAAAAATAAACACTGATTCCGCTGAAGTAAAAGGCGAAGAAGCTCCTAAGGGAGGCTTACAGCGAAAAGTTAGCGCTGATACACCGAAAAATAGGCGGTGAAGCCGAAAAATAAACGGCAAAGATTTGTTATTCCTAAGGGAATAAGAGTCGTGGTTATGGTTTCGTATGTGTCTTCGAACATTCATTTGCACGATACATTACATCATACATTTGCATTCATAAACATTCACTTAGACATACATAGGATCATCATCATCATAACATACAAACTTTCTTCGGCTTTGAAAGAGAAGGTTTCGGAAAAAGGGAAAAAGAGGCAATTTTATGCTTCGCTGTGTACGCAAAGAAGGGAAGGTGTTTTTCGCCTTCGGCTCAAAAGTATTAATTTCGTCCACACCAAAGCATTTCATACATTGATGGAAAAGTAAGATTATATTACAAAGTCAAATTTAATTACATCATATTTTATACAAAGTTTTTTGAGCTATTCCTAACAGACTATTCGAGCTTCGACAGCACCTATAGAGCTTCATCCTTTTACTCTGCAGCTTCAGCTTCGGCTTGGTCAACCTGTATGTAAGTATTATAAGCAAAATTCAAAATTCAAAGGAAAAGGTAAGTATAAGGTATGATTTCGTTACCAGCTTAAGGTGGCTTCGAGCTTCGTCACCAGCTTTGCTCCGGCCACCCTTTGTCCATACTAATTTTATGAATCTATTCGCAATACTTCGGGCCAGGCTGGGAATATTATCTAAGTCTTCTAGTGACAGGCTGAAGTTGGGTCTATTAACAATCTTTCTGTGTTCACATCCAGACTTCAAAAAGGCAATAGTTGTGCCTCGAGAAGCTGCCAGGGCACAGAAATCGCCATGCCCAGCTATGACTTCGTCAAGATCATTGATTTCACCTTCAATATGCTCGAAGGCACTAGGCAGGTCTTCAACCAAAGGAGTGAACTTTTTGCTGCTAGCTCTGACAAAATGAAACACCTGCTTCAACTGTTGGATGCATCGATTGCTGAACTCCAGGCATTTATTTTGAAGATTTGTAAAGGATTCTTTTAGCTCCGAGCTTTTTTGAATTTCGGCTTCAAGCTTTACATCAAGTTTCAGCTTTTCTTGTTTAAAATTTTCTGATTAGGAAAGAAGCTTCGAATTTAATTCTGTTATTTTGGCTTCAGCATCCGCTAATAAACCTTCGGCTGATTGAAGCTCGAAGCCTTTCTTTTCGATGGCAGCTGATTGCTCTTTTATTTTGTTTTCTAAGTTCCCAATTATAACTTCGTGCCTTTTATCTTCTAAGTCCTGCTACATTTTTAAGGCCTTGCTTAAAAGCATACTCTGTGGACAAATGACCTTCGTTAGAAAATATTTGTGTTATTACAAATAGTAAGGGTTAGACGCAAGATGTTTACCTTAAAATTGGAATAGAACAAACTGTCGACAATGTGTTGTCGTCGGTAGTGGCTGATATCTGCTTCGAGCTTCGGGAAACCGATACTCTTTGATAGAGTACCGATGACCTTCACGCCAGTCTGATCTCGTATGCAGCATAACTTTTCGTCATCAATGCCACCGAAGAGAAGTGCTCCCGGCCGATACCCGCACGATATAGCATATTCTTTTAATTCCTCTTTCTCAGCTTTTGTCAGCTCTTGGCCAATTAAGTTTTGAAAGTCAAAGGTTTCATCTTCCGAAGTATCTTCGATCATCTCTTCCTTCTTGGGTTTTACGGTCGTAGTCTCTTCGGTGGCTGCGGCAGCTTCTTCCGCGTCCATGTGTAGTAGCATCTTGTCTATATCAGCAGCTACGCTCTCTAAATTAATATCTTTGGATTTGGCATCTTCGGCTCTGACCTCTTCTGCGAGAGCCTCCAAAGGTACAGCTTCGGTAGCTGTCATGCTTTCAATGGCTGGCACCTTCGAAGCTGAAGCTCTTGGTGGAGTTGCTTCAATAACTTCTGTGACAGTAACGATTCTTTGCCTCTTCGGCTTAGGTGCTTTCGTTTTTATGGGCTCCTTTTCCTTCTGAAAAAGCTTCGTGAGATGTAACCCCAGTGGACTTAGTTTGACAAGCAAAGTTTCAGTCATTACCTTCAGGATTTCCTCTATTTCAGAAGCAGAGGATGTTGCAGAAGTCTTTTCTTCTTCATCAGTTGGTTTTTGCTTCGAAGGCGAGGTTTTTCTTTTCTTCAAAGGAACTGTTTTCGCCTCAGACTCTTGTTTTTTCTTCTTTGATTGATCTTCGTCGTCCTTATTTAGAGCACTAGCCACTCTTTTTCTTTTTTGTCCTTCGGCACCCTTGTCCAGTAGCTCGTAGTCGGGATATTCAAAGCATATAGCATCCATCACTCGATTTAGCCTTCGTTTCGGATGGGTGCCGAAGGCTGCTGTCATCAATTGATCTTCCTTTTTAGAATAATTTCCAAGAATTTTGTTACACATCACTTCGATTGTATCCAACCATTCTTGGCAGGGTACTTTGAAATGTCTCTTGAATTTGTAATGGTAGGGCAGCCGGATAAGTTCTCCTTCCTTCATTTTTCCTTTGAGCTTCGGCATAGCCCACTCTTTCATAGTTGGAAATATTTTGAAAGCCAAAAATTCCTGCACTAAGTCTCTAGTGCCAATGTGCTCTGCGATAATCCTAAATTAAGCTAGAGCAATCTGACTTGGACTCCCTGGTAACATGTTGCATGGGGGTCGGGTCTCTCCGAAGATCAGCTCTAGCGGGCTTTGGACCAACTTCTCCTTATCATCGTCAACTTTGACATAAAACCATTCCGATTTCCAGCCTGCCGGCCACTTGCTTTGGTAGCTGATCACAGGAAATTTTGTAGTCTTCCGGTAGGCAAAATTGTAGCAGCTGAAGTTTTCATGCAACCCATCTTTCCTGGCCTTGGTTTGGTAATGCAGTTCATGTACTCGGCAGAAACCTTCGGCAAACGGTTCCACCCCTTGGCTTCGGAGAGCCCAAATGTAAACGCTAAGCCTAACGATAGTGTTAGGAGTTAGTTGATGGAAGTAGATCCCAAACTTCTTCAGCACATCAGCAATCATTTTATTCAAGGGAAATCTCAAACCAGCTTTGAAGAAACTCTTAAAAACTACTATTTCATCTTTTTCCGGCTTCGGATTAGTTTCCTCTCCACCAAAGCGAATCAACTTTTTATTCTCTTCATTGAAATATCCCAATTTCAACATTTTAGGTAAGTCACCTTTGGAGACTGTGGATTTTCCAAAATCAAGGTGGCTGGGTTTGCTCGGTACAGCGTTGCTATAATCATCCTCAGAATCGGTCTCCTCAACATCAACTTGCTCTGCCCCGGCGACAGGGACGTCCTCCGATGTTACCAGCCCAGACCCCTTCATAGCTTCGGAAATTGGAACGGTCTCAGCAGCTTCGGTCTCATCTCCCTCGCGATCAACCCTAGCAATGGAGCGAACTATGGCCATTTAATTATGTCTTCCTTGAAATTTTTTGTTGTTGACTTTTCTGATTTTCCCGAAGCTTTTCCCTTTGTGACGA
This sequence comes from Zea luxurians, assembly GCA_029449295.1. NCBI lineage: Eukaryota > Viridiplantae > Streptophyta > Magnoliopsida > Poales > Poaceae > Zea > Zea luxurians. Next base: position 113,256,176 of record JAOPSE010000006.1, on the reverse strand, counting down.
AGCAGATTCAAAAGCGGGGTTTCGTTTGAGCACGATGATTAAGCTTCAGCTATGACTAAAATTTTGGCAGCAAAACAGTGCAATAGCAATGAATGCTGTGGTAACTTCACATCTACCCATCTGTTTATATAGTGCCGCAGGTGAGAAGGTGAATCGTCAAGGTCTCCCGCACCGAACAAACAGTCATCCGCACCCACTGAACGGTGGGCCACAGGGTTCAAGAGGGTGAATCGCCAGGGCGCGCGTAACTGCTGCAAGATGGAGCTACCTCGAGCGCGGATTATTTTAATCGTTTCTCGCCAACGAGCTCAGGGAAGGTGTTTTTTGGATCTTCGGCATCCCGAAGCATAGAAGACTTTTTCACGGATCAAGCTCGTTACGAAAAACGATCTAGCACCACGAAGGGGCTACTGTTAGGGGTGTGCTTCGTAGCCGAAGATCCTAAAGAAAGAAGACACCTTCGGTAGACACTCTCAGAAGCAAGCGCCGAAGCTATTACTTAGAGAGCTTCGACACAATGATAGATCTTAAGACGAAGGGCCGAACCGACTTAGAGATGGATTGACTCAAAGACCCATGATGTTTGTGTCATTATTGTAATCAATTGTAAAGGGCTTAAATGTAATTTTACGCAGGTTGTACCCTGTGTCTATAAATAGGTGAACAATACCCCGGCACTGTTCACGCGATCTTGTAATCTCTGGCTCATTACACTTGAATTATTGTTTTCCGCCAAGACGAAGGTATAATTATACTCAAACGTTATGTTCTAATATTCATATGGTCATATAATAAAACATGTGAATATATTTTATACTTTATATTTTATTTCTCATTATTTGTCGTTTTACGAGTATGATTACGAAAGTGAAATCTTCGTAATATTTTACTCTTGACCTTCGTCCGAAGCTCATTAAATCCTTGGGGAGATAATGCTTCAGCGGACGAAGGGCATTTATACCTAACATTTTTGTGTTGCCTTGTTCTTAATTCATAGCATCTGAGAACAAGTCCCCAACAGCCGCAGGGCTATGCCAGATTTGGACTCCACTTTTGACGGGCTAGGCCATGAGCACTCGATAGGTGAGCTCAGTCCTCGATATAGACATGTATACAGGAGAAGAAAATTCAAATTGACCAGGAAAGAAATACCCTCGTCCTAAATTAGAATTTGTTTAATTTTTTGTGTCACATTTCATCTTATTAAAAAATCATAATTATTATTAAAAAATCAAACAAATTATAAGTTGAAATCGGATGAAGTATTTTAGTAGACATAATAATAACTAGGTGTGTGCCCGTGCGTTGCAACGGGAGTACACTGGGATGAGCATCGACACATATCTGAACGGATCTTATAGTTTCTTGGAGGTATGGAGAAAGTTTGCTCGGAAGCCAAACATGTTAAGACCTGAGCATGTGTTACCCTTGTGCCCCATCAGCACACTATTCCGCGCTTGTATGAGTCTTGCATTGATGTCAGACAAAATGTAATGTTGCCTGTCACGATAACGTGGTTCCATCAGGAATTTAACTTCAACTCGAGCAACAATACTATACTTTCGTTGGAGCCCATAAAAATCTTCATCACTATAGTCGTCGAACAACCTGAAGCTATATTAAACATGCGACTAAATAACGTTCATAACTTTTAGCGAAATCTTGTGTTAACTATTGTTTATAATATAACTTACATAGGCATCCTTTTTTTCTTGTCCAATGCAACTCTTTCACGGTTCAATACAGTTGTGTCGGTGTTTCGAAACCCGGGGGGTCCCTGGACCGATGAGTGAATCGTCGCCGCGTGCCCCAGCCTAGATGGGTCGACGCGAGGCGGAACGCGAAGGGGGGAAAGGATGCAGCGGAGGGAGGCAGGCGTGAGAGAGTGGATCCCGCGGCCTTCGTGTTAGCCCCGCGCCTGTGTCGGGTGTGCTTGCAGTAGGAGGATACAAGCGTCCACGCGGGAGTGGGAGCGAGCGGCCTTGCGCGAGCGTCGTCCCATCCTTCCCCGCGCGGGCCAACCAACCCTCTGTAAGAGGGCCCTGGTCCTCCCTTTTATAGGCGTAAGGAGAGGATCCAGGTGTACAATGGGGAGTGTAGCAGTGTGCTAACGTGTCTAGCGGTGGAGAGCTAGCACCCTAAGTACATGCCATCGTGGCAGCCGGAGAGGTCTTGGCGCCCAGTTTGCGTTGTGTCGTGGCCGTCGGAGGAGTGCTGGAGCCTGGCGGGAGGACAGCTGTTGGGGCTGTCGAGTCCTTGCTGACGTCCTCTTGCTTCCGTAAGGGGGCTGAGAGCCGCCGTCGTCACAGGGCATGCGGGGCGCCATCATTACTCGTATGGTGGAGCGAGCAAGATGGGACGCCGGTCTGGTTCCCCGCAGCCCGAGTCAGCTTGGGGTAGGGTAATGATGGCGCATCCTGTTGACGTGGTCGGTCCATGCCCTAGGCTGGGCGAGGTGGAGGCTCCTCCGAGGTCAAGGTCGAGGTCGAGCCCCCGGGTCGAGCGAGGCGGAGTTCGTCGTCTTCCGGGGCTGAGCCCATGTCCGAGCCCTGGGGTCGGGCGAGGTGGAGTTTGCCGTCTTCCGGGGCTAAGCCCGAGTCCGAGCCCTGGGTCGGACGGAGCGGAGTTCGCCGTCTTCCAGGGCTGAGCCCGAGTCCGAGCCCTGAGTCGGGTGGAGCGGAGTTCGCCGTCTTCCGGGGCTGAGCCCGAGTCCGAGCCCTGGGTCCGGCGGAGCGGAGTTCGCCGTCTTCCGGGGCTGAGCCCGAGTCCGAGCCCTAGGTCGGGCGGAGCGGAGTTCGCCATCTTTCGGGGCTGAGCCCGAGTCCGAGCCCTGGGTCGGGCGAGGTAGAGTTTCCTATGATGCCCAAGGCCGGCCTTGGCTGCTGTCAGCCTCACTCTGTCGGGTGGCTCAGCAGTCGGAGCGGCGTAAGCGGCGCTGTCCTCCTGTCAGACCGGTCAGTAGAGCGGCGAAGTGACTACCGTCACTTCGGCTCTGTCGACTGGTGGGCGTGCGTCAGGATAAAGGTGTTAGGCCACCTTTGCATTAAATGCCCCTGCGGTTTGGTCGGTCGGCGTGGCGATGTGGCCAAGGTTTCTTCTCGGTGAAGACTGAGCCTCGGGCGAGCTGACAGTGTTCCCGTTGCTGGAGGGGGGGTCCTCGGGCGAGACATAGGTTCTTCGGGGTCGGCTTCCCTTGCCCGAGGCTAGGCTCGGGCGAGGCACGATCGTGTCCCTTGAATGGACCGATCCTTGATTTAATCGCACCCATAAGGCCTTTGCAGCTTTGTGCTGATGGAGGTTACCAGCTGAGATTTAGGGGTCTTGAGGGTACCCCTAATTATGGTCCCCGACAGTAGCCCCCGAGCCTCCAAGGGAGTACTGATACTCGCTTGGAGGCTTTTGCCGCACTTTTTTGCAAGGGGACCTGCCTTTTTTGGTTGCATTCTGTTCCGGTGGGTGCGCGCGAGCGCACCCGCCGGGTGTAGCCCCCGAGGCCTCGGAGGAGTAGTTTTACTCCTTCGAGGTCTTAGTGCGTTTCGCAACACTTCGGCCGGTCTAGTTGTTCCCTCATGCGAGCTGGCCGGAGCCCGAGTGCACGGTCGGGTCCCAAGTTCTCGGGCTGGTATGTTGACGCTATCAACGGTTTGGCCGGAGCCGAGTTTGCGAGAGCAGCCCCCGAGCCTCTGCACAGGGCGAGAGGACGGTCAAGGACAGACTCGTCTTTTTTACATACGCCCCTGCGTCGCCTTTCCGCAAGGAGGACGGGGGGAAAGCGCCATGTTGCCCTCGGAGGGCGCCGAACATGGTGTTTCCGGTGAGCTGCTGGCGGGTAATCCGAGCGGACGCCCATGCCCCATTTGCTAGGGGTCGGCTAGAGGCCCGGAGGCGCGCTCCAAAAGTACCTGCGGGTGATCTGCCGGACCCGGTCCCCTTTGACGGGGTCCGAGTGCTCGATGCCTCCCTCTGTTGGGATTCCGTTACAAGATCGCTCCCGCTGGTCTCGGAAATGTCCTAGGGTACCTCGGGAGCGTAGCCTGAGCCTTGGTTATGTATCGAACGTACCCAGGGTCATCCCTCGCTCTGTGTCTGAGGCGACTGTGAACCCTTCGAGGGCCAGCCTAGGAACCCCTGATCAGTAATGGGCACGGAGCCCGAGTGGCCTGAGGCGGCCGTTGAACCCTTCGAGGGGCCGGCCATCGAACCTCTGACCAGTAGTGGGCGCAGAACCCAATCGATCTGAGGCGGCCGTTGAACCCCCCCGAGGGGCCAGCCTTCGAACCTCTGATCAGTAGGGAGGCTCGGAGCCTGTTTCCTTCACGGAGAAGGGTCCTTTTCGGGGTATCCCCCTTTCCCGGTCCCTGTTGTAAGAGAGAGAAAGAGGAAAAGGAAAAGGATGCGAAGTCGAATGACGTGGCGTACCTCTTTCGACGCAGTCATTATGGCGAAGGCGAAGTGTCGCTTGCTTCTCCCGCCGCGGAGTTAATGCGACGGGGCGAGTGGTTCGCGAGGCGGTCGTTACGCGTGTGCGCGTCGTTCGAGGAACGGATCACGGGCGCGCCGTCTTCACGCCGTGAGAGAGGGCTCCCTCGCTGCCCCTGGATGGGACGTGAGCTTGGCGGATGACGCGACTGCTGCTGTTGCCCGCCTGTCACCGCCATTACTGCCGGCCCATTTTTGATCGCTTTTGACCGTCGCGCTTGGCTGGCACTACAGGGTTGCCTCGAGTCGCGGTATTGACTCCACAGTCGAGGAGGCGCAGTAGTGGCGTGAGTGGCGGTGCAGTTGCTCACACGTAGCAACCGGCGCACCGGTTGCATGACGCTTGGGAAAGGACCTCCATGCTGGGCTTGTTGGAGTCGAAGGGGCGTGCCCACTTGGCATGGTTGCATGCCGCCTGCATGGCTGTCCGCCCTTTCACCCGCTGGTCTAGGCGAAAGTGGAGGAGTGCTTGTAACCGCCGGGTGGTTGCATGCACCGCGCGCGCATGGCGGTTTGGCTTCTTCTCCCCTGGACCGGCTTGCATGATGTGTGGGACCCAGCCCCCGCGCCGTGGGGGGGGAGAATATTGGAGCGTGTTGGAGAAGACTCAACCCGCAACGGTTGAGGGCGCAAGTGGGGAGAGTTGCCTTTAAAAGGGGGGTGACCCCCTTGGAGGGCAACCATGTCTTCGCGCTCCCCTCATGCATCGTGTCTTCCCACCTTCCGAGCCCCCGGGCGGGGGACGCCCGGAATCCTTCCGTCTTGTCGTCAGAGGAACGCAACTTCGTGGAAGTTGGTACCTTTCAGCCATCGTTCGGCTTCAAGAATTTTCATCATGCAGCCCGGCTGCATCCCCTCGCTGGTGGTCACCCAAGACGGTGACCACCAGCTTGATGGCGGGGAGAAGCGAGCTGGGCTGCGGCCTCTGCCCCTCCCTCAGCTTCAAGGATGTTCATCCTCATTGCTGGGGAGGGGAGTGTGCCGAATTGGGGTCGGAACCGGAGTTCCGTTTGTAATGGCACCTTGAGCGTCGGTGTTTTGTTCAATGCGGCTGTCGAGGCCTGAACGTGTATGTATTTTCGGCACGGAGCCGTGTTTTTTCTTCATTTCGAGCACTAAGACTCGCCTTGTCGATTATCTGAACCGCTTCACCGAGCGTGAGTTGCCTCGTGCAAAGGTGACGAGTGAGGTATCCGTATCCCGGAGGAGTAGGAGTCCCTCGGCTCGGTCGGCCTTGCTGTCCGAGGCCCCTCTTGCTCAGTTAAAGGAACCCCTCGGCCGCCCTTCGATGAGCCGAAGCCGGAGGTAGCGGTGTCAGCATGGACGGAGGCAGAGTTGGCTTCGAAAAGGAGGTGTGGTTGGCCAGAGCCTGGCCGGGTTGTCCACTGGTGGAACCGACGCCAGGGTTGAGCTGCCGAGGCCACAAGCCGAGCTGATGTCTTTGGGGGACAGCTGGCCGAGGCCTCGGGGTGACCGGCCGAGCCGCCTGCTCGGGCCGAATTCTCGAAGAAGACCCTGGCAGCGATGGCCCGGGTGTGGTGCTGATGTCGTCCTTCAGAGTGGGGGCCCTCCGACCGCGTCACCGTCCGAGGCTAGGTCAGACCCCGCCGAAGGTGTAGTTCATGCCGAGGGTGCTGCTGCCCCCTTCGGCTGTCGACGTCCGAGCCTGCAGGATCAGGTTGTCTTGTAGTGTGTGTATGTCTTCTGCGGCCGCCGAGGCCTAAACACACCGTCGTCATGTTGTAAAGCTGCGTTCCTTTTCCTCTTGTTTCGAGTATCCGGACTCATTTGTCGGTAACAGAATTGTTTGTGCAGGCGAGAGTTGCTTTTCACGGAAGGTGATGAGTGAGGTATCCGTATCCCGGAGGCGTAGGAATCCCTCGGCTCGGTCGGCCTTGCCGCTTACGCGCGCTCTTACTCGTCCATAGGGTTCTGTTACCGACGCAGTCGAGAAGGCCCGAAAAATCATTTCGGCAGAGGAGCTCTCGAGCATGAAGACTTGTTCGGTCCGTGGAGTCACTTATCCGAGCGCGAGTTACTTATCGCAGAAGGTGATGAGTGAGGTATCCGTATCCCGGAGGCGTAGGAGTCCCTCGGCTCGGTCAGCCTTGGCTGCTTACGTGTACTCCGTCGTTTCCAGGATCCACTTTTGAAGTAGTCGAAGAGCACGAAAGGCATTCTGGCAGAAAAGATTTTTTTTCTTTTTTCGAGGAAAATTTTGACGCAGAGGGTGTTGCCCCCTTCTAGCCCTCGAGGGAGGGTCGGGCTTTGCCGAGGCAAGGCTGACCCTTCCTTGACGACCAGACTTGGTGTGTGAACGAGGTATACGAGCAACTTGAAAGCATCTTAAGGGTAGAAGCGACGTAGCTGTTGGATGTTCCAAGCATTGCCGTAGACCTCGCCTTGACTGTTGGCCAGCTTGTATGTTCCGAGCTTCAGAACCTTGGTGATGATGAACGGCCCTTCCCAGGGAGGCGTGAGTTTGTGCCGCCCTCGGGCATCTTGCCGCAGCCGAAGCACCAGGTCGCCCACCTGGAGGTCTTGGGACCGAACCCCTCGGGCGTGGTAGCGTCGCAGGGACTGCTGGTACCGCGCCGAGTGTAGTAAGGCCATGTCCCGAGCCTCCTCCAGCTGGTCCAGTGAGTCTTCTTGGTTGGCTCGGTTGCTTTGGTCGGTGTAGGCCCTCGCCCTCGGGGAACCGTATTCTAGGTCTGTGGGCAAGATGGCCTCGGCCCCATAGACTAGAAAGAACGGTGTGAAGCCCGTGGCTCGGCTCGGCGTCGTCCTCAGACTCCAGACCACCGAGGGAGTTCCTTCATCCACCGCTTGCCGAACTTGTTGAGGTCGTTGTAGATCCGAGGCTTGAGTCCTTGCAGGATCATGCCGTTGGCCCGCTCCACTTGCCCATTCGTCATGGGGTGTGCCACGGCAGCCCAGTCCACTCGGATGTGGTGATCCTCGCAAAAGTCCAGGAACTTTCTACCGGTGAACTGGGTACCGTTGTCGGTGATGATGGAGTTCGGGACCCCAAAGCGATGGATGATGTTGGTGAAGAACGCCACCGCCTGTTCGGACCTAATGTTGTTTAGGGGTCGGACCTCGATCCACTTGGAGAATTTGTCGATGGCGACCAACAGGTGCGTGTAGCCCTCGGGTGCCTTCTACAAGGGGCCAACGAGGTCCAGACCCCACACAGCAAACGACCATGTGATGTGTATGGTCTGCTGAGCCTGAGCAGGCAGGTGGGTCTGCCTCGCGTAGAACTGACACCCTTCGCAGGTGCGGACAATTCTAGTAGCGTCGGCCACCGCCGTCGGCCAGTAGAATCCTTGTCAGAAGGCATTTCCAACGAGGGTTCGAGGTGCTGCGTGATGGCCGCAAGCCCCCGAGTGTATCTCTTGCAAGAGCTCCTGGCCTTCGGCGATGGAAATGCATCGCTGGAGGATGCCTGAGGGGCTGCGGTGGCAGAGCTCCTTCCCGTCTCCCAGCAAGACGAAAGACTTGGCACGTCGCACCAACCGCCGAGCTTCGGCTTGGTCGAGGGGCAGCTCTCCTCGGTGGAGATATTGCAGGTACGGGGTCTGCCAGCTTTGATTAGGCGTGACCTCGCTCGGTTCCCCCTCGACACGCAGTGCCTCACCCTCGGGGGCCGAGGGTATCTCGGGCTGAGCCGAGGGTACCTCGGACCGTGCCGAGGGTACCTCGGACTGGGCTGAGGGTACCTCGGACTGAGCCGAGGGTGCCTCGGGCGGAGTCGAAGGTGCCTCGGGCGGAGCCGAAGGTGCCTCGGGCTCGGGCGTGTCCTCGGTCTTGACGGAGGGTTGATGCAGGTCTCGGGAGAATACGTCCGGGGGAACTGTTGTTCGTCCCGAGGCTATTTTATCCAGCTTGTCCGCAGTCTCGTTGTAGCGTCGGGCGATGTGGTTGAGCTCGAGCCCGTAGAACTTGTCTTCCAGGCGCCGAACCTCATCGCAGTAGGCTTCCATCTTCGGGTCGCGGCAGTGGGAGTTCTTCATGACTTGGTCGATGACGAGCTGCGAGTCACCGCGAGCGTCGAGGCGTCGGACCCCTAGCTCGATGGCGATTCGCAACCCGTTTACCAGAGCCTCGTACTCAGCCACGTTGTTGGACGCCGGGAAGTGGAGGCGTAGCACGTAGCGTAGGTGCTTCCCGAGGGGCGAGACGAAGAGGAGGCCTGCGCCGGCCCCCGTCTTCGTCAGCGACCCGTCGAAAAACATGGTCCAGAGCTCCGGTTGGATCGGAGCCGTCGGGAGCTAGGTGTCGGCCCATTCAGCCATGAAGTCCGCCAAGACCTAGGACTTGATGGCCTTCCGAGGGGCGAACGAGATCGTCTCGCCCATGATCTCCACCGCCCACTTTGCAATCCTACCCGAGGCCTCTCGGGACTGGATGATCTCTCCTACGGGGAAGGATGACACCACAGTCACCGGATGAGACTCGAAGTAGTGTCGCAACTTCCGCCGTGTTAGGATCACCGTGTACAGCAGCTTCTGGATTTGTGGGTAGCGGATCTTGGTCTCGGACAGTACCTCACTGATGAAGTAGACTGGCCTCTAGACGGGCAATGCATGCCCTTCTTCTCGTCTCCCAACCACGATCGCGGCGCTAACCACCTGGGTGGTTGCGGCGACGTAAATCAAGAGGGCTTCTCCGGCAGCGGGGGGCACCAAGATGGGTGCGTTCGTGAGGAGCGCCTTCAGGTTCCCTAGGGCTTCCTCGGCCTCGGGGGTCCAAGCGAAGCACTCAGCTTTCCTTAAGAGGCGGTACAGAGGCAGACCTCTTTCGCCGAGGCGGGAGATGAAACAGCTCAGAGCCGTGAGACATCCCATGACCCTCTGTACGCCTTTCAAGTCCTTGATTGGCCCCATGCTGGTGATGGCTACGATCTTCTCCGGGTTGGCTTCGATGCCCCGCTCGGAGACGATGAACCCCAAGAGCATGCCTCGGGGGACCCCGAAGACACATTTTTGGGATTAAGCTTCACGCCTTTCGCCTTGAGACATCGAAATGTCACTTCAAGGTCGGAAAGGAGGTCTGAGGCCTTCCTCGTCTTGACTACGATGTCATCGACATAGGCCTCGACCGTTCGGCCGATGTGTTCGCCAAACACATGGTTCATGCATCGCTGGTACGTTGCCCCCGCATTCCTCAAACCAAACGGCATTGTAACATAGCAGTACATGCCGAAGGGTGTGATGAATGAAGTCGCGAGCAGGTCAGACTCTTTCATCCTGATCTGATGATACCCTGAGTAGGCATCAAGGAAAGACAGGGTTTCGCACCCAGCAGTGGAATCCACGATCTGATCGATGCGAGGCAGAGGGTAGGGAACCTTCGGACATGCTTTGTTTAGACCAGTGTAGTCTACACACATCCGCCATTTCCCCCCTTTCTTTCTCACAAGCACAGGGTTGGCAAGCCATTCGGGATGGAATACCTCTTTGATGAACCCGGTCGCCAGTAGCTTGTGGATCTCCTCGCCTATGGCTCTGCGCTTTTCTTCATCGAATCGGCGCAAAGGTTGCTTCACGGGTCGGGCCCCAGCTCGAATATCCAGAGAGTGCTCGGCGACTTCCCTCGATATGCTGGGCATGTCCGAGGGACTCCACGCGAAAACATCAGCGTTTGTGCGGAGAAAGTCGACAAGCACTGCTTCCTATTTGGGGTCGAGCTCGGAACCGATCTAGATCTGCTTGGAGGCGTTGTTGCAGGGGTCGAGAGGTTCGGACTTGACCGTCTCCGCTGGTTTGAAGTTGCTGGCGTGGCGCTTCACGTCGGGCGCCTCCCTAGAGAGGCTCTCCAGGTCAGCGATGAGGGCCTCGGATTCGGCGAGGGCGTCGACGTACTCCACGCACTCCACATCGCATTCGTACGCGTGTCGGTACGTGGGCCCGACGGTGATGACCCCATTGGGGCCCGGCATCTTGAGCTTGAGGTAGGTGTAGTTGGGGACGGCCATGAACTTGGCGTAGCATGGCCTCCCCAGCACTGCGTGGTAGGTTCCTCGAAACCCGACCACTTCGAACGTGAGGGTCTCCTTTCGAAAGTTGGAGGGCGTCCCAAAGCAGACGGGTAGGTCGAGTTGTCCGAGGGGTTGAACGCGCTTCCGGAGGACGATCCCGTGGAAAGGCGCAGCGCCCGTCCGGACCAAGGACAGATCGATCCGTAGGAGCCCGAGGGTCTCGGCGTAGATGATGTTGAGGCCGCTGCCTCCGTCCATGAGGACCTTGGTGAGCCTGACGTTGCCGATGATGGGGTCGACAACAAGTGGGTATCTCCCTGGGCTCGGCAGGTAGTCTGGATGGTCGGCCTGGTCGAAGGTGATGGGCTTGTCGGACCAGTCTAGGTAGACTGGCGCCGCCACCTTTACCGAGCAGACCTCCCGACGCTCTTGCTTGCGGTGTCGAGCCGAGGCGTTCTCCACTTGCCCGCCATAGATCATGAAGCAGTCACGGACCTCGGGGAACCCTCCTGCCTTGTGATCTTCCTCCTTTGCGTCGTCGAGGGCCTTGCCACCCTCCGAGGTGGCCCGGCCTTGTGGAAGTGTCATCGAAGCATGGCACACTCCTCAAGGGTGTGCTTGACGGGGCCCTGATGATAGGGGCATGGCTCCTTGAGCATCTTGTCGAAGAGGTTGGCACCTCCGGGAGGTTTCCGAGGGTTCTTGTGCTCGGCAGCGGCGACAAGGTCCGCGTCGGCGGCATCGCGTTTCGCTTGCGACTTCTTCTTGCCCTTCTTCTTGGCGCCGCGCTGAGTTGACGCCTCGGGAGCATCTTCCGGTGGGTGGCCCTGGGGCTGCTTGTCCTTCCGGAAAATGGCCTCAACCGCCTCCTGGCCAGAGGCGAACTTGGTGGTGATGTCCATCAGCTCGCTCGCCCTGGTTGGGGTCTTGCGACCCAGCTTGCTCATCAGGTCGCGGTAGGTGGTGCCGGCGAGGAACGCGCCGATGACATCTGAATTGGTGACGTTGGGCAGCTCTGTGCGCTGCTTCGAGAATCGCTGGATGTAGTCCCGGAGAGACTCTCCCGGCTGCTGGCGGCAGCTTTGGAGATCCCAGGAGTTTCCAGGGCGCACGTACGTGCCCTGGAAATTGTCGGCGAAGGCTTGGACCAGGTCATCCCAGTTGGAGATCTGCCCTGGGGGCAGGTGCTCCAGCCAGGCTCGAGCGGTGTCGGAGAGGAACAGGGGGAGGTTGCGGATGATGAGGTTGTCGTCATCCGTTCCACCCAGTTGGCAGGCCAGCCGATAGTCCGCGAGCCACAGTTCCAGTCTCGTTTCCCCCGAGTACTTTGTGATAGTAGTCGGGGTTCGGAACCGGGTCGGGAATGGTGCCCGTCGTATGGCGCGGCTGAAAGCCTGCGGACCGGGTGGTTCGGGCGAAGGACTCCGATCCTCCCCGCTATCGTAGCGTCCCCCACGCCTGGGGTGGTAGCCTCGGCGCGCCCTGTCGTCGAGGTGAGCCCGACGGCTGTGATGATGACGCTCGTTGCCGAGGCGACCCGGGACTGCAGGCGCTGTGTTGCGCGTGCGCCCGGAGTGGACCGAGGCTTCCCGCATGAATCAGGAAGTCGCGGCGCGATGTTCCGAGGGGAACCCCTGCCTTCAGGAGGCAGAGCTTTCGGCCCGTCGGACCGCGGAGTCCTCCAGGAGATTCTTGAGCTCTCCCTGGATACGCCGCCCCTCAGTGGTTGATGGCTCTGGCATCGCGCGGAGGAGTATTGCCGCTGCAGCCAGGTTCTGTCCGACTCCGCTGGAATCCGGCGGTGGCCTCACCCTGACGTCGTCGGCAATGCGGTGCTGGATGTTCTAGGGGAGACGACACGCTTCTCCGGCCGGGGGTTGGACCGCCCATTCCTGCCCGATGTCCCGGCGGGTCGGCACAAGCGTTCCTGCTCCCTCGTCGAGCCTGGCCTGCCTCTCGCGGATATGCTCGAGCTGTGGGTCAGGACCCCCCGCCGGGACGGGGACCACAGCTAGCTCCCAAAGGATGTCAACGCGAGGCACAGGCCTAGGGGGATCACCGTTTTCCGGCATACCAAGATGGTTGCCTTCGCCGGGACCCCCTAGATCGACGTGGAAACATTCACGACTTGGGCCGCGGTCCTCGTTGTCGAGGCCGCGGCTGCCGTCGGAACAGTCGGAAAGGCAGTTGTCACATGTGGTCATGAAGTCCCGCACGGCAATGGGGTTACCAATTCCGGAGAAATCCCAACAGAAGTCGGGCTCGCCATCTTCCTCGGACCCCGAGGGCTCATAGGTCGAGTCGGCCGTCAGTCGGTCCCAGGGTGACCGCACACGATACCCCAGAGGGTTTGGACTCGTCTCTATGAGAGTGCTCACCGAAGCGGGGTCGCTTGGTGGGTCGAGGCCGAATCCAAAAGACGTGAGATGGGAATCGGTCGGTACCTTTTGGTCGACGGGCGGTGACGAGGTCGCGTCTAGGACTGACTGCACCGTTGTCTCAGGTACAAGGGTGACGCCCAGCGAGTCCTTCGCGAGCGTGCTGGTGTCGTGCGTTTGCTTGAGATTGGCGTGTTGCGGAGATTGATGCCCGACGCGCCCTCCGTTGGGGCGCCGGTGCCGTCGACTTGCTTGACAGCCAACGAGGTGCCGCTTCCCGCTTGGCCTTGGTTGCCCCGTCTCCTCCTCCGTCGATGGGGGAGGGGACGGGACAAGCCCGAATGTCGTCCATCCACCACGTGGGGAAGGCGTCGTCGATTTCCCCGCCGATGAGCGGGTTGTCGACCGCCATTGTCGCTGTCGCACGGCGGGGGAAGGAGTATCATGTCGTAGCTGCCGTCGAGGGACATGAACTCAAGATTCCCGAAATGGAGCACCGTCCCGGGCCGGAAAGGTTGCTGGAGACTGCCCATCTGGAGCTTGACGGGAAGCTGTTCGTCAACACGCAGCAGGCCCCTACCTGGCGCGCCAGCTGTCGGTGTTTCGAAACCCGGGGGGTCCCTGGACCGACGAGTGAATCGTCGCCGCGTGCCCAGCCCAGATGGGTCGACGCGAGGCGGAACGCGAAGTGGGGAAAGGATGCAGCCGGAGGGAGGCAGGCGTGAGAGAGTGGATCCCGCGACCTTCGTGTTAGCCCCGCGCCTGAGTCGGGTGCGCTTGCAGTAGGGGGATACAAGCGTCCACGCGGGAGTGGGAGCGAGCGGCCTTGCGCGAGCGCCGTCCCGTCCTTCCCCGCGCGGGCCAACCAACCCTCTGTAAGAGGGCCCTGGTCCTCCCTTTTATAGGCGTAAGGAGAGGATCCAGGTGTACAATGGGGAGTGTAGCAGTGTGCTAACGTGTCTAGCGGTGGAGAGCTAGCGCCCTAAGTACATGCCATCGTGGCAGCCGGAGAGGTCTTGGCGCCCAGTTCGCGTGGTGTCGTGGCCGTCGGAGGAGTGCTGGAGCCTGGCGGGAGGACAGCTGTTGGGGCTGTCGAGTCCTTGCTGACGTCCTCTTGCTTCCGTAAGGGGGCTGAGAGCCACCGTCGTCACAGGGCATGCAGGGCGCCATCATTACTCGCATGGTGGAGCGAGCTAGATGGGACGTCGGTCTGGTTCCCCGCAGCCCGAGTCAGCTTGCGGTAGGGTAATGATGGCGCTTCTTGTTGACGTGGTCGGTCCATGCCCTAGGCTGGGCGAGGTGGAGGCTCCTCCGAGGTCGAGGTCGAGGTCGAGCCCCCGGGTCGGGCTAGGCGGAGTTCGTCGTCTTCCGAGGCTGAGCCCATGTCCGAGCCCTGGGGTCGGGCGAGGCGGAGTTTGCCGTCTTCCAGGGCTGAGCCCGAGTCCGAGCCCTGGGTCGGGCGGAGCGGAGTTCGCCGTCTTCCGGGGCTGAGCCCAAGGCCCCCTGAGTCGGGCAGAGCGGAGTTCGCCGTCTTCCGGGGCTGAGCCCGAGTCCGAGCCCTGGGTCAGGCGGAGCGGAGTTCGCCGTCTTCCGGGGCTGAGCCCGAGTCCGAGCCCTGGGTCGGGCGGAGCGGAGTTCGCTGTCTTCCAGGGCTGAGCCCGAGTCCGAGCCCTGGGTCGGGCGAGGCGGAGTTTCCTATGACGCCCAAGGCCGGCCTTGGCTGCTGTCAGCCTCACTCTGTCGGGTGGCTCAGCAGTCGGAGCGGCGCAGGCGACGCTGTCCTCCTATCAGACCGGTCAGTAGAGCGGCGAAGTAACTGCGGTCACTTCGGCTCTGTCGACTGGTGGGCGTGCGTCAGGATAAAGGTGTCAGGCCACCTTTGCATTAAATGCCCCTGCGGTTTGGTCAGTCGGCGTGGCGATGTGGCCAAGGTTGCTTCTCGGTGAAGACTGGGCCTCGGGCGAGCTGACAGTGTGCCCGTTGCTGGAGGGGGATCCTCGGGCGAGACATAGGTTCTCCGGGGTCGGCTTCCCTTGCCCGAGGCTAGGCTCGGGCGAGGCACGATCGTGTCCCTTGAATGGATCGATCCTTGATTTAATCGCACCCATCAGGCCTTTGCAGCTTTGTGCTGATGGGGGTTACCAGCTGAGATTTAGGGGTCTTGAGGGTACCCCTAATTATGGTCCCCGACAAGTTGGCTCCATCAAAACCTTTTATCATTAGAAAATATTTAAAACTAAATTGTAAAATGGTCCAATGCATTGATATAGCACGACATAGGAGCAATGTGGGTTGGTTGGTTGAGCACTTATTTTGGACTGTAGGTGTGACTGTGATTAAGGCTTGTAGTTCACGAGTCTGCAGCTCATGCAGAGGTGGATGGCATGCATGATTGCGTCTGACGGCTTTGTATTGCCCAGTTGGTGCTCAAGTACGGCGTCTGCAGCTCATACTAAATACCTTTGATGACACAATGCCTAAAACCTCACTGGCAGTTGAAAAGAACAGACCTAATACAGTGGCGCGTTTTCAGCAATTCCAAACAAACCAAACAAGGTAGATTGGCAATTTTCTAACTTCATGATGACTTCTGGATCATCAGTCCAGTGAACACATATACGTCGTATTCTGAATTTTATTGATGCAAAAATTTGTTAGTTAGATGGTGTTTTCTATTTGAGCAGTAAATGGTGTTTGTTCTTGTATTTAATGGCAGATCCAAAAAAGAAGGAAGAGAAGCATGTGAGAAAGAGAATTGTGAACGGATACAACTCACCGTACACAAATCATACTATTAGCTAAGCCTTCCCACTATCATTACATAAATAGCATCAACCTCTATATACATGAAGCATGCATATAAACGTTACACTACCCCAATAAATACCCGAAATACACACAAGTTTGGAATATTATACTAATTACTAATTACTGTGTCAATTAGTACTCGACCAATCAAGTATTTCTAAATATTGTCTCTACTTAGATTAAATTACTTTTTACGCAGTTGTAGAAATTCAGCAGAGAAATGCATCAACTCATTTTTGGGCTAGGTTGGGCCGTGGAGATCCACTTGCATCAGTGATTGTTTGGTTCCTAGCATGTAATTTGTCTCACATAAAAGAATATTATAATTAATTTTTTAATCTAAACACATGCCAATTTAGTCCAACATTGCATCATAGTATGACTAAAAACAAACACATTTGACCATTCATTAAAGGAGCACCAATATTATATCACCAAGCAAAACTTAAAAATTGACTGAATCGATAGAAGTTGATATAATATAACTTAAAGTCTGGTTGTTTAAAAATGAAGTGAATAGAAGAATTAGTGTTGGAGCTGGAACAAATTTGTGAATACTGGATATCAAGCTCATAGGGTTGGCCCTTGAAATTTCTTTCATATTTATCACCTAGACAACTGAAACGAAGTGGAAGAACCCATCATCCTGGTAATTATGCCTGATCTATGGCTCCGCTCATGTCGATAAGCTCTACAATCACAAGATGTACATGACTACAAGGCAGAACAGGAACCAATGATCCTCCCTTGCCTCTGCCACCACAATACCCCAAAGGCGATGATCACCCAACCCCAAAGGAATATGCAAGTGACATGTGTTATGAAGCCTGGCAGAAAGAAATCGCCATAGATCAGGCAGGATTACAAACTAAAATAAATAGCATGAACAACTATTGGTGCTTGGCGTGATGAGGGGGATCGTGAGTATCGGACATTGGTATCTCATTTTGCATCTCAAACTTCATTTGACCTTTGGGCAGCAGAAATGAATAATAAAATCAAGTGGCTTAGATTATTAACACATAATAATTGAGGAAGATTAACAAGGACGAACTAAGAGTTGGTGGCCATGGAGGTGGGGTGATTAGTGACTGGTAGTGGAGATAATATGGCGGGTGACAGGAAATTGAGGTTGTGATGGCACAATCAAGCTCATAATTGCCAAAATCGAGCCCCCTAATGCCTTAGTATGTAGAAAACACTGTTGGGTCTGTGAGGTTTGTGCGGGCTAGCTAGCTAATTTGAGTGGAGTTGACTGCTGATAGTGTTTGATTTTTGTGGAAACAGTAGTATGGAAAGAGGGAATTGGAGAATATATATGTGTATGTGGATTCATTTATTTTCTCTGTTGCGGTCCCATGAACTAAACACGACTATAGACTTCTAGAGGTATTGAACCTGTAACTAAATCTCTACTACATGAAGGGGCCAGAAAAGCTTCAGTGAACATGATTTGAGTGGAGTTACCTGATGGCGAGCTTTTATGGTATTCCTGCTCCAATTGTGCAAGCTTCAGCTTAATGCTCTCCAGCTGCTGCACATATGCCTTCACCAGAGAAAAAATATATATTAAATGAAACCAAAACGATTTATAATTTAGAGCCAAGGCAATACTATTTTCAGGTGTTTTCTATTTCTTTTTCTTTTTTGTCATTCCAACGGGGAGGCCTCATTATCCTAGCACTACATTTTAGTCTCAGTTTGTGAACAAAGTTTTTGACAAACCATAGTATATATGCAGCTGGAAGTATGACAGAAAGAAAAAAAGGAACAACAACTGCTTGCATGCCAAGAAACGCAGCGAAAAAGCCCGCAATCTCCGGCACGCACAGAACGAAGCTTCCTATTCTCATATCCACTTAGCTTTGTTCATGTAGGTAGTTAATTTCAAAACCATTGTGCAGATTGACTTTAGTTCATACAATGTTGGTGATGAATTATGCAGTAGAGCTGGGCTGAACACTGGACACTGCTGCCAGGTCAAGACTTACCAGCAGCTGGTGAACTGTATATTGTAACCACATGAGTACACAATACATAGCGCTCATCAGTGTCATTAGATAGATTGTAGGCTTAAATACTTGCCGTTGGTTACATTGGAAGAACTTCTTGATGAGGATGAAATTATTCAGGAGTGCCCAGCACTGAACTCAATA
This sequence comes from Zea luxurians, assembly GCA_029449295.1. NCBI lineage: Eukaryota > Viridiplantae > Streptophyta > Magnoliopsida > Poales > Poaceae > Zea > Zea luxurians. The sequence goes on along the minus strand of JAOPSE010000006.1, from coordinate 113,238,372 downwards.
CTCATAAACTTGTAATTTTCTTATTTGTTGTGAGCCACCAAGTATCTGTTTGCTTGACTTATTACTTGCCGCGGTTGCGAGCTGGGAATGTGGTTGTGAGTTGATCTAGACGCTCCTTCTTTTTTATCGAAACTTTTTTCTAGGTTGAGTTGATTTCCCTGCTTCATCTGAAAACAATTATCTTCTCATTTCACCATGATCATTGGGAGCCATATAACCTTTTCTCCCCCGATTTATGCTGAAATGGGGGCCTAGAGTTGCTCCAAGATGTAAAAAATCATACCATGTTATTAATGGATCTTTAGAATTAACATATACGATTGATTTGCTCTGCTGGGAAGGGAGGTTATATGTCACACCCGGTTTTAGAAGGCAAACCGAATGCGAACCAGTACGTGCCAGGATCAGAAATTCACGTACATAGCGATTACATAAATGACTCATCATAGCACAATGCTTCGAATAACAATAAAGAGTAAGTAATAATATTACAGACTAGAGCCATTTACATAATATAAATCAAAGTACACAGAATCGAAACGTAGCCAACGTAAACAACCCACCACAGGCAGCTGACTGGGGGAGGTCGCTAGCCTAATCCTCGAACTCGTCGACGTCCTGGAACTCCTGGAGATCCACCTCGATGCCTTCTTCTTTACCTAAGCATAGATTGCACCAGAGGCAACCTGGTGTTTTGTCAAAGCAAGGGTGAGTACACATCAACGTACTTAGCAAATGTCTCGTTTGGCCGCAGTGGACTAGCTTTATGTGGGGTTAAGTCAAGCAGTTGCTTTTAGTTGGTCAGGTTACTATTACTAGTAGAAAGCCAGGTTTTAGCATTAACCCAAGTTATTAACCTAGAGTACCCTTTCCAAACGGAAAGAATACCACTTACCATTACCATAATCATAATCAAAACCATCCTCCTCATCATCATCTGTAAACAAACCATCTCTGATCAAGTATCTCTAATCAATGGAGCTCCCTTGGCCACTCATAACCGCGAGCACGGCTGATATATCAGTTTCATAACACTCTGCAGAGGTTGCACACTTTACCCACAAGCCGTGATTCCTTCTCTAGCCCGGGCTTGCAAGACCCTTGTTCACTCCCGAGGTGAATGGCCAGGGATTCACTACGAAGCCTTTACAAAGATTCCCTGAGGCTGTAGCCGCCCGTTTGGTTTCCTAAATGTACCGCACTCCTCCCCAAGGGGCAATCCACCCTCGGCAGAGCGAGCCGCATACACCGAGCCCCATTGACGGCACGACGGCGAAGCAAACTACACCTCAGTTCCTCAAATTAATTAGCTAAGGGCGTCCCATTCCACCCTAATGGTTGCACTGTTTTCCCGGGTGGTCATCCAACGAACAGGTCCTTACGGAGAGGCACTCAAGAAATAGCTCGAGTCCCCTTAAAGGCCACAAGTATATCATCATATCCAGAATAAAACCATAGTATCATCATTGTGTCTCATTATGTTCATTGATTAAAGTAAAGCAATAGCATAATACTAATAATAGTAATCAATTCCCAAAGGGTAAACAAGGACAGAAAAACAGAATTCTAGTCAATCCTTAGGTTGTTCATAGTATGCGGGACAGTGAATTATAAAGTAAATGGGACATAATGGGTCAGAGGACACTTGCCTTCACCAAACAGATGCTCAGGGTCTTCGATCTCATAGAACTCGAAGAGTTCGATCACTTGGTCGCCGAAGTTTGACCGTCGATTCCCCAAAGCTCCGAAACGAATCGCGATCTAATCGCAACGCGAAGCGAAGACGAACAGGCACAAGCAAACAAACATATACATATGCATAAGAACATTACACCATATAAGATAAAATGCTATAAAAGACATGCAACATAAAATAGAGCTCGACGCTACGGTCACACGAGGGAAAGAAACGTCGAACTCGAAGCTACGATTGAGAAATTAGCACGTTATCACTAAACAAGTATTAAATATAACTTTTAGTTCAACATTATCAAATATAAATATTATACATCAGTCAGTTTGATTAATCGGCTAGACTAACAAATGTCAGTTAATTAAATAATTTAATTGAAACAGAGATTCTAAGCGAGATGGATTTATGATGAGTGAAACAGCACGACCGCTTGCAAACGACGCGCGGACACGCGCGACATAGCACACTGATGACACACGAAACAGCGCGCGCGACGAGCGCGAATGCGCACGAATCAGCACGTGACCACGAGCATATCGCGCATGAACAACGCATAGACAGCACGTGCACGACACGTGAAGTAGCACTCCACCACGCGCGGAACAGCACACGCGATAGGCAGAGAAGAACTAATTAGATGTTGTGTTTAAACTATACAAGTATCAAATAAATAAAAAGTATTTAAGTCAATATTAACTATGTTAATATTTATTCATAAAAACGCAGGTTGACAATTATATATTTAATTTAATTGGAATTCTAATCTAATAATCATTAGTCGAGCAACCATTAAATAAATTAATTAGAATATGTGACCTGATAAGTTAATATTATTAACATGAGTGATTATAAGCAAGAACAATTTATTATTACGAGCAGACGTCGTGCGACCCGCGTCATCGACACGCAAGATACGTGCGAACGATGCGCAGCAAGGCGAGCGACATGTGTAAGTGGCACACGCGACACATGCAAACGACGTGTGACAACGCGTGCGAACCGCACAAGTGACACGCGCGAACAGCGCGAACGCGTGCACGCGCAGGGGGGTAGACGGGGGTAGACGGGGGAAGACAAACGTCGTCTAGGGGGTAGACGGACGTCGTCGGGACCCTGACGACGCGCTGCGCGTACACGATACAACGCGCACAACAGCGCGCGATACGAGATACTCGCTGAACCATAACAAGTTTATAATAAACAAGCATTAAATGAAAAGTGCTTGAGTTGGTATTAATCAAGTTAACATTTATTTACAAAAGCGCAAGATGAGCTATAAGCTAGTTTTAATTAGGCGGTCATAAGTATCGAATAAACCATTAATTAAATAATTAAAACTTCCGACGTGATGAAGTAATATTATTAATATGTTGACGGCATTGTTGTGAAATTAATCTTAACGCGAATGGGTCGAAATGGATTTAATAATGCGCGCGACCGCGTGGAATAACGTAAACGACGAGCGTGAACGACACGCGGATCAGCACGTAATCCACGTGCAAAACACGCGCGCGATACACGAGATAAATTAATTAACATCGCATTTATATTAACGGGCATTTGGGCAAAACGTTTGAGTTACTACTATTGACATGGATTCATTAGAGCATAAGTTAACTACCATAAATTAGTTTAGTTAAAAGGTCAAATTAACTAATGTTAGTTAAATAAAAGTATAATTAATTATTAAAACGTGCTACATGGTGAAACAAAAAATACTAACGTATCGACGATGCTCACCTACGTGCGGACATGGATGGCGCGTCGTTGGTCCTTCGTTGATGCTTGGGAATAGCCGAGCACGATGGCGGCGATGGTGAGTCGTGGACACACGGCGAAGGGGCTGCGCAGGCACACGACGTCGCTTGGTAAGGCGAGGGCACTGCGCACAGCATGAAAGGGCTGTGCGACGCCGACAAACGGCGGTGGTGACTCGGCCACGGCCGACCGGGCTACAGGAGCACGGGGCGCACGGGCCGGCTGGCCGCACTGGCCTAAGGCAGGCCGCGCGCTGGCTGCGCGCCGCGCCACAGGCCGCCGGGCCACGTGCTGGCTGCGTGGTAGCCACAAGCCGCGTCGCCGTGCCGTCGGGGGCCGTGCCGCGACGGGACTCGCGCCAGGCCGCGGGCACGCCGGGCCCATGCCGCTCACGAAGAGGAAGGGAGGGGGAAGGAGGAGGAAAGCTCAACTCGATGGGTGCGCACGTAGACGGCAAAACGGCGGGGCAGCGAGCGCTCGACGACGAGGGAAAGGGTGTGAGGGAGGGGTGCTAGTGGGATGTGGGACGCGGGGTGGTTCACGGGCACGATGCCCCCCATATCTCGCCGAGGCGGTTGGGGAGGACGCCGCTGGCCCGTGGGCCCCACCAGCAGGCCAAGGCGGCTGACGGCTGGGCGCTGCGCGCTTGCGCGCGGGGGCGCGGAGCGGACGAGCGGGCCCCACACGAGGCGGTGGCGGCGGGCACGGGAGAGCCGCTGGGGTGGGCCACAGAGGCGCCCTGCAGCTGGGCCGCGGCGAGAAGAAAGGTGGCTGGGCCACGCGGGGGAGCAAAGGCTCGCGGGCCGCGGCTGCTAAATCAACCCAAGCCGAGAGAGGAGAGAGATGGGGGAAGAAATGGGTAGGTGGGCTACGCCGCAGGCCAAAAGGCCGGCAGGGGATGGAAGGGGGTTTCCTATTTTCTATTTAGTTCCAAACTCTTACTAAATGAATATTTCACGGAAACCAAGCAAACACACAAAAATAGATGTGTGACCCAGCATGATGCAACAACTAAAGAAAATCCACTTCTATGATTTATTAACACACGACATCGAGTTAACTCTCTTTAGAGTTTTGAAAAGGGGTGTAAGGAAAATGGACCCCGGGCCTTTTGGCTAATTGAGTTTTGGTGTTTGATGAACAACACAATCGGTGAACTAATAAGTTTTCCAGTGTTTGTGTTTGTAGTTCACAGGATGCGAAGAGAATTGGACCAAGGCAATGAGGATGCAACACCTCAAAAGAAGACATAAAAAGATGCGTAGGAGTCCAATACTCAAGAACAAAGAAGCCCGAAGAAATCAGCGAAGAAATCCAAGACAAGGGCTGTCAGCCAGCGCCTGGTGGCGCACCGGACATCGGTGTCCGGTGTGCACCGGACTGTCCGGTGAAGTCCCGGACAGTCTGCGCAGAGAGGTCGCAGGCAGGCGCTCTCTGGCTGTAGCACCGGACTGTCCGGTGTGCACCGGACTGTCCGGTGTGCACCGGACTGTCCGGTGTGCCAACGGGCAGAAGGCAACGGTCGAATCCAACGGTCGGATCCAACGGTCGACTGCTACAGGCGCCAACGGTCGGCTGACGTGGGGGCACCGGACATGCTACAGTGCAGTGTCCGGTGTGCACCGGACTGTCCGGTGCACCCGACGACAGAAAGCTGCTGCTTTCTGTCCAACGGCTAGTTGGGGGCTTGGAGGCTATAAATACCACCCCAACCGGCCATTCTCAAGTGTGAGAGCCCAAGCAACATACCAAGGCACATAGTGCACATTTACAAGAGCTCAAACACCCAAGTGCTTAATAGAATCACTCGGTGATTAGCGTAGGTGCTTTGCGAAGTGCTTAGGTTAGTTAGACCGCTTTAGCGCTTGCTCTAGGTGAACCCTAGATTGTTGAGTGAGTTTAGATAAACCTCACAACCCCTCGGCTCTTGCGTGAGTCGTTGTAATTGTACCGAGTGGGGCGAGAGTCTTGCGAGACCGTGACAACCGCGTTTGTGTCACGGCCGCCACCGTGTACCGGAGGGAACGAGGCCCGCGGCGTTTCGGCCGGAAGCTCGATAGTGGAGACGGCGGGGAGCGTCCGAGAGGAGCCGGAAGCGGAGCACCACTTGCGCGTGGAGAAGGCCCGCGGCTCTCTACGGAGTTACTCGACCGTGGTGCTTGGCCCTCGCGTGGGCTTCCCTTTGCGTAGGGGCACCAACGAGGATTAGTCGGGACCTTGCGTGGTTCCGGATACCTCGGTAAAAATACCGGCGTCATCCACGAGAGTTTGCTTCTCTACTTAGCTCTTTACATTCCGCATTTATATTAAGCATTTAAGTTTCAATCTTGTAGTCATACTTATTTAGTATAGATTGAAACTTAGCCTTTTGCGGTAGAGATAGCAACACTTAGACAAAACCTAGTTTGCACATTCTAGTTTTGATTATTTGCATAGGTTTTGCTCTAGGGATTTAATTGTGGCCTAGTTTAGTAAAAGTTTTAGAAGTCCTAATTCACCCCCCCCCCTCTTAGGTGTCACCCGTTTCCTACAATTGGTATCAGAGCCCGGTTTGGCTCATTTGAAACGCTTTAGCTTCACCGCTAAAAGAGCCGACGCTTTTTAGAGGAAGGGATGGATACCCATAGGCCACCACACTTCGACGGCACTAACTTCCCATATTATAGTGCTAGAATGGCTTGTTACCTAGAGGCCGTTGATCTAGGTGTTTGGAGAGTCACTCGTGACGGGATGAAACCCCTCAAAAATCCCGAGAAACCCACCACGAGTGAAGAGAAAGAAATTCATTTAAATGCTAGAGCCAAAAATTGCTTGTATGAATCTCTTAGCATGGATATTTTTAATCAAGTATTTACCTTGAAAACTGCTAATGAGATTTGGCTAAAATTGCATGAGCTCCATGACGGCACATCCAATGTCCGTGAGCAAAAACATTGCCTAGTCTTAAATGAGTATAATTCTTTTGCCATGAAAGATGATGAGCTTGTTAGAGACATGTATTCTCGTTTGAATCTAATTATCAATGAGCTCAATTCTATTGGCATTAATAAGCTAGGTGATGCGGACATTGTGAGGAAGATTATCTCCCTGCTACCACAACAAAGATATGGGAGCATCATCACCATCCTTCACAACATGGAGGACTTGAGCAACATGACCCCGACCATTGTGATTGGGAAAATCGCGGCCTTTGAGATGTCGCGAAAAATGAGTCGGGGAGAGGAGCCAACTTCCTCAAGACCATATGCTTTTGCATGTGATGAAAGGAAGGGCAAAAAGAAGGCTCCCACTCCAAGTTCCTCAAGCGAAGAAGAGGAAGAAGAAGAAGAAAGTGATGATGATGAAGATAATCAACCATGCACATCATCCTCCGAGGACGAAGAGACAATCCGACGCGTCGGAAAGGTAATGGGGATGATCCGCAAGATTAATCTAATGGGTGTGCCCCTGCAGGTCGAGGATCTTCTCTTTAACATTGACAGGAAAAAGCAAAGGAAGAGAGGATGCTTCGCATGTGGGGAGAAGGGCCACTTCAGGGACAACTGTCCAAATATGGCCAAACCCAAAAAGGAGAGGAGAAAAGGCAAGGCGCTCACAAGTGTTAGAACTTGGGATGATTCTTCAAGTGAAGATGAACCTCCAAGGATGCGCAGCCACCGGTCCTCGTCACGATCATCACGGTCATCACACAAATGCCTTATGGCAAGAGGTAACAAAAGCATTCCATCCTCTAGTGATGAAAGTAGTAGTGATGATGAAGGTGAGGGAAAGGCCTCTCTAGAAGAGCTTGCGGAAGCCGTAAACTTTTTCCAGGATGTTTGCACTAAGCAAAAGGCTCAACTTAAAACTTTGAAAAATAAGTTGGTTAGCTCTCAAAATGATTACAAAAGTTTGCTAGAAAAATTTGAAACTTTTGCAAACTTAAATAGTGAGCTATCAACTAAAATTGAGCTATTAGAATCTAGTGCTCCATCCACTGCTACCGATGATAGCCTTATTAAAAAGAATGAAAAACTTAAGGCTAAGTTAGCTAGCTCTCAAGAAGCTATTGAAAATTTGCTAGAGAAGATGGAAATTCTTAGCATACACAATAATGAGCTAACTACTAAGCTAGAAAACTTTGGTAGCACCCCAGCAGCATCTTTAGTTGAAATACCTAAAATAATTAAGAAAGATGCTTCTACTTCCTGCTTTGATTTAATTGATGATTCTAACCCCTGCAACCAAGTCGTTGTTGAGAATATTGTTGTAGAGACATGTTCAGATGAGGTTGCAAAGGAAAATGAACAATTAAAGCAAGAAGTGGCTCGCCTTGGCAAGGCTTTGTATGACAAGAAAGGCAAAGCCAAACAAATCCGACCTCCACAGGATAACACCACTGCGGGAGTGAACAAGCCTGTAGAGGGAGAAACTGTGATTTGTAGGCTATGCCACAAGGAAGGCCACAAGTCTTTCCAATGCAAGGCGATGACCGGGGATAAACAAAGGCAAAAGCTCAAGCAAAAGCCATCAAGCAAAATCTCCAACACCTACATCAAAAAGGTGAACAAAAAGGATGCTACACCATATTTGATCAAGAAGAAAAAGAACGGGAAGGTGATAGCAATCAAGGCCAACAAGCAAGCCAACAAAGGAAAGGAGACCAAACGCATCTGGGTGCCAAAGGAAATAATTTCAACCATGAAAAGCACCAAGAAGGTTTGGATCCCGAAAGGGAAGTGAGTGGACCGAAGGTCATCGGGAAATTTGGAGACTTGGCTAAATTGGGATGTATATCATGGGATACATCATATTGGATCAAGTTTATTGCCAAGTGGGTTAGTGAAAATTTTGGACCCAAATTTCCCACCCATGACTAAGGTAACTAGCTTTATTGTTTTCTTCGTCTTTAGATATGCGTATCTATTTATCTTTTATCTAGTTTACCTTTCTTGCCTAGTATTACATTTGTTATGTACTTTTGATTAAAATCATGCATACTAGGTAAATCATATGGTAGGATTGCTTGTTTTTAATTCATATACTTAAGCAAACCTACATGGCTTAAAATGTTTATTTAAGCACGGCACATAGCTTCTTATTCATTCCATAGTAAATGATGCATCAATTGAAAATTTTGATTTCTACAAATTGTATCATTTAACTTATATGTGCCAAAGTTAGGATTATGGATAATTTACCCCTCTTAATATCAAATCAAAGTGCATGTCTCCTACAAGTATTCAAAACTTGTATGCACACCTTTAGGGGGAGGTTACTCTATAATCTAACACTTTGAGACTAACACCTTTTCAAGTCTATTTCTTGTGATAGTCTCATTGTAAGGAAAATAAGGTCCCCGGAGAAAGACAACAATCTTCCACTGCAAAATCTCCAAGAACTCTCATGTCTCTCAAGCTCGCCATTGATCTTCAATCGGTATCTTTTGAGACTACATTTAGTATCATTTACATGTCTTCTCCATTATTTGATTAGACTATATTTCATATCATATGCTTCCCTGTTGCAAAAATGCATAAGTAGTTAACTCATATTCTGTTACCTATGCATAAGGGAAGTTAGTCTTTTCAAATCATGTCTTGCACCTCTATTTTTCACATGCTTTTTCCTAAGTAGAGGATCTCTGTCAGGGGGAGAAACTTCTTTCTAAAGAGAACACTCATTTAGGGGGAGTAATCTTTTGAGGACTCCTTCAGTGGTATCATTCACATAGTTTAATTTAATATCCTTCTAGTGATATCATTTGATACAATTCTTGATGAGGGCAAGCCTTTATTTACTTCCTACATGCTTTTAATGTCTTCCTTTTCGGTGGTTGATGCCAAAGGGGGAGAAGTTTAGGGACCAAAGCAATGAAAACTATATCAAACACCAAACACCACCAATTTAAAATTTTATATCTTCAAATGGCTTTTCAAGTGGTTTTGGTTATTTGGTCCAAAAATAGGAAGTAAGTGAATTATGGAGTTAGGGGGAGGCTTAAGTCCATAATATCACTTTGTGGGGACAATCATGCATCTTAGCAAGTAGATTGCATATTTTCATTCAAATACTTGTATTATTTGCTTGCTTTGGTTGTGTTGTCATCAATCACCAAAAAGGGGGAGATTGTAAGGAAAATGGACCCCGGGCCTTTTGGCTAATTGAGTTTTGGTGTTTGATGAACAACACAATCGGTGAACTAATAAGTTTTCCAGTGTTTGTGTTTGTAGTTCACAGGATGCGAAGAGAATTGGACCAAGGCAATGAGGATGCAACACCTCAAAAGAAGACATAAAAAGATGCGTAGGAGTCCAATACTCAAGAACAAAGAAGCCCGAAGAAATCAGCGAAGAAATCCAAGACAAGGGCTGTCAGCCAGCGCCTGGTGGCGCACCGGACATCGGTGTCCGGTGTGCACCGGACTGTCCGGTGAAGTCCCGGACAGTCTGCGCAGAGAGGTCGCAGGCAGGCGCTCTCTGGCTGTAGCACCGGACTGTCCGGTGTGCACCGGACTGTCCGGTGTGCCAACGGGCAGAAGGCAACGGTCGAATCCAACGGTCGGATCCAACGGTCGACTGCTACAGGCGCCAACGGTCGGCTGACGTGGGGGCACCGGACATGCTACAGTGCAGTGTCCGGTGTGCACCGGACTGTCCGGTGCACCCGACGACAGAAAGCTGCTGCTTTCTGTCCAACGGCTAGTTGGGGGCTTGGAGGCTATAAATACCACCCCAACCGGCCATTCTCAAGTGTGAGAGCCCAAGCAACATACCAAGGCACATAGTGCACATTTCCAAGAGCTCAAACACCCAAGTGCTTAATAGAATCACTCGGTGATTAGCGTAGGTGCTTTGCGAAGTGCTTAGGTTAGTTAGACCGCTTTAGCGCTTGCTCTAGGTGAACCCTAGATTGTTGAGTGAGTTTAGATAAACCTCACAACCCCTCGGCTCTTGCGTGAGTCGTTGTAATTGTACCGAGTGGGGCGAGAGTCTTGCGAGACCGTGACAACCGCGTTTGTGTCACGGCCGCCACCGTGTACCGGAGGGAACGAGGCCCGCGGCGTTTCGGCCGGAAGCTCGATAGTGGAGACGGCGGGGAGCGTCCGAGAGGAGCCGGAAGCGGAGCACCACTTGCGCGTGGAGAAGGCCCGCGGCTCTCTACGGAGTTACTCGACCGTGGTGCTTGGCCCTCGCGTGGGCTTCCCTTTGCGTAGGGGCACCAACGAGGATTAGTCGGGACCTTGCGTGGTTCCGGATACCTCGGTAAAAATACCGGCGTCATCCACGAGAGTTTGCTTCTCTACTTAGCTCTTTACATTCCGCATTTATATTAAGCATTTAAGTTTCAATCTTGTAGTCATACTTATTTAGTATAGATTGAAACTTAGCCTTTTGCGGTAGAGATAGCAACACTTAGACAAAACCTAGTTTGCACATTCTAGTTTTGATTATTTGCATAGGTTTTGCTCTAGGGATTTAATTGTGGCCTAGTTTAGTAAAAGTTTTAGAAGTCCTAATTCACCCCCCCCCCTCTTAGGCGTCACCCGTTTCCTACAAGGGGCAAGGTATAGCGAAAAGAAATAGAAAAGGGAAGGTAACGCCCAAATTTGTGGATATCGGAAAAGAAATTTTATACCCCCAAATTCAGGGTGTTACAAATATAACCCCCTTAATAGAATCTCGCCCTCGAGATTTAAGAAGAGGGTAGGAAGAAAATGAGATTGGTTCATTGGTCTTTCATAGCTTTGTTCTGACTCAACTTTGACTCTAGCAACTTTAACTTGTGGACCGGTTGCTTTGACCTTCAGATGTTCACGACCCATTGATGCAATTCTTGAGGATATCTTGGACCTATGGGTTAGGACCCACGCACGCTTTCGTTGCGCTGCTCTGATCTTGTTGGTTGATGTTGATTGCATTGTCTTCATTGGGGTCAGCGGCTAACCCCCTTAACAGGAGCGTTGATATGCACTTGATGAAGATGTTGTCGACTTTGATCTTGACTGATTTGGAGGAATTGGAGTTTGCCAAATGGACAGGTGTAAGAGGGAAGAATAGCGAGAAAAGGTAAGTATAGACGGATTAAAGAGAGAAATGGGAGAGCACCCAACTACCTAACTTTATGGCACTCAGCTAGTAAACTGATGTCATTACGGACCAATGGCCACAACACATCAACAGTCATCACAAAGAAGCAAATCAGTCATCACACAAAGACAAATAGCACAAGCATACAACAACAAACATCTCATTGCTACATGTTCCTTCTAATTAAATGGTGGTCTTTCTTGAAAAGGGAATAACTACTCTCTAAGGTTGTTGAAAGAAGAGGAGAAGAATAAGATGTGCATGATATGGGCATGGGCACAATAAAAGATGGAGTTAAAGGAAGCATTGTAAGCGACCAGAAAAAGGATACGACCAAGGGCATAATGGGTAGAACACCACTCTCGAGTTGAGATGGAAAAGGGGAGATTCCAAAAAGCAGACTTAAGATAAGCATCAAGGCAAGATCTAGTGATTACAAAGGTAAGAGTGATATCAAACAAAAGCTAAGAACTACAATGCAGCAGAGGAAAAGGGAACGACCAAGAGCGGGATGGGTAAGACATCACTCTTGAAATGAAGTGGGAGAGGAGGCTTTAAAATGCAGGTGCAAGATAAGCATCATGGTAAAGATCAAGGGATGACAAGGGTTAAGGTGATAACAGACAAACACAGCCAAGGATGTATTTTAGACAAAACTTGCGAGGAATCAAAGAAGGGGAAGCAATCAATGGTGAAGTAGGTGAGGCATTATCCTCAAACAACGATGAAAAAAGGAGGCTTTAATGGGTAGGTTCAAAGTAAGCATGTGGGCAAGGGAATAGATATTACAAGGGTTAAAGGTGATAATGGACGAGAACGTATGAGAGGAGGTAAATAGGCATAAGACAAAAGATATAAGTACCTTATAGGATGGAGTTAAGACATGACCTACAAACGGAAAAGGAGAGTGTACATCCAAGGGCCAGATGGGTAAATTGCCACTCTCAAATTGAGGTGGAAGAGAGGAGATTTTAAAGAGCAAGCATAAAGATAAGTATGAAGGTAAGATCGATGGATGGCGAGGTAATGGTGATAGCAAATAAAAACACAACAGAGGATGGAATTAGACAAGACTTGTAAGGCGACAAGGAGGGAAAAGAAATCAAGGGAGAGATAGGTAACTCACAGCTCTCAAACTAGGTTGAAAGAAAGGGGAGACTTTTAAATTATAAGTTCAAAGTAAACATTTAGGTAGAAGGCTTCAATATCGTAAGGGTCAAAGGCGACAACATACAAGGGCATGAGAGAAAAGTTGAAGGCATTGAAGAGCCAATTGTATGAGTACAACAAATAATGGAGTCGCATTCAAGCTTACACGCGCTAAAGAAGAGGATGTTGTCAAGGGTGAGATAAGTAAAACATATCTCTCGATTTGAGATCGAAAAGAGGGGATTTCAACAAGCAGACCCAAGATAAGTATCAAGGCAGGATCTACAGATTACAAAGATAAGGATGATATCAAACAAAAGCTCAACAAAGGATGAAGTTAAGGTGAGGCAAGATTGCAAAGCGACAAAGGGAAAGGAAACAAATAAGAGCGGGATAGGGAAAACAACACTCTCGGATTGAAATGGAATAAGTGAGGCTAAGAAAAATAGGTAAACATCATGGTGAATATGGAGAGAGGTCAAGGGTCAAAGGTGATAATAGGCAAGGATATAAAGGAAGAGGTAAATGTGCATAAAAAACCAGGAATCTAGGTACAACCAAAAATAGAATTAAGATAAGTCTTGCAAGTGGTAAAGTATAGGATATGTCCATGGGTGAGATAAGTAAGAGACCACGCTTGAACTAAGGTCGGAGATTGGAGGTTTTAGATAACGAACATAGTGTAATCGCCAAGGTAAGATTGAGAGATGAGAAGGGTAAAGGCGATAAGAAACAAAAGCACAACAAAGGATGAGGTTACAAACTCGCGAGCCAAAGAAGAGGATACAACCAAGAGAAGGAAGGTATGAGACGGAAGAGGGGCGGTTTTAAAGGGTAGGTATGAGACAAACATCAATGTAGGATATAGAGGTGTCAAGGGTGCATATGATAATAATTAAAAGCATGACAAAGGGTATAGTTATGGCAAGACTCGCGGAACCACAAGGTGGAGAAAACAATCATGGGTAAGATAGGTAAGGTTCCAACAGAAGGGTTGAAGCAACAGAAATTATTACCGAGGGAAGTTATGAGGAAACGGTGAGATCATCAAGGATGTGTGAAATAGAATGGTCGCTCATGGACCATGAAGAAGCAAGGGTGATCAAGAGCATATTAACCGAAAGGTTTTGAACAATCATTGGGATATGAAGGTAAGCATATATAAAAATATTGGTATGCAAGATTCCAATGGTACGAGCGTACCAAGACCAAGGGAATAGGAAAAGCTAAAAGATAACGGCTTCACAACGGAATAGAAAGGGGTCTCAGGAGACAAGAACTTCACGGACATATAGACTGAAATGTCTAAGTAGGCAGTAGAAATTCAGATGTAAGTATATGAAACAAGAGTATTGAAGAATCTATGAGTACGAGCATGTTAATATTAAGAGAACAAAGATAGTCAAAGGGTAGCAATTTAATGATGGAAGAGGGAAGAATCCCAACAGACAAAAAGGTTATGGTCAGGGGGCATCTACAAAGATGTCACAAGGACAAGAGTGAGATCAGATCTAATAGATTGAGAGAAGTATAGACCATACTAGAATAAAATACTTTTGGCAAGGAGGCATATAGAAGCACAACATAGAATTAGTCGAGGTGACTAATATTTTGAAGCAGATTCAAGGATGAGGTGAAGTAATAGTCAATAAGTCCTTAAAACGACCAATGCTACTCTAGGCTAGCGGTCCTACAGTCAGCACGGCTTTGATACCACTTATGTCACACCTGGTTTTAGAAGGCAAACCGAATGCGAACCATGTACGTGCCAGGATCAGAAATTCACGTACATAGCGATTACATAAATGACTCATCATAGCACAATGCTTCGAATAACAATAAAGAGTAAGTAATAATATTACAGACTAGAGCCATTTACATAATATAAATCAAAGTACACAGAATCGAAACGTAGCCAACGTAAACAACCCACCACAGGCAGCTGACTGGGGGAGGTCGCTAGCCTAATCCTCGAACTCGTCGACGTCCTGGAACTCCTGGAGATCCACCTCGATGCCTTCTTCTTTACCTGAGCATAGATTGCACCAAAGGCAACCTGGTGTTTTGTGAAAGCAAGGGTGAGTACACATCAACGTACTCAGCAAATGTCCCGTTTGGCCGCAGTGGACTAGCTTTATGTGGCGTTAAGTCAAGTAGTTGCTTTTAGTTGGTCAGGTTATTATTACTAGTAGAAAGCCAGGTTTCAGCATTAACCCAAGTTATTAACCTAGAGTACCCTTTCCAAACGGAAAGAATACCACTTACCATTACCATAATCATAATCAAAACCATCCTCCTCATCATCATCTGTAAACAAACCATCTCTGATCTAGTATCTCTAATCAATGGAGCTCCCTTGGCCGCTTATAACCGCGAGCACGGCTGATATATCAGTTTCATAACACTCTGCAGAGGTTGCGCACTTTACCCACAAGCCGTGATTCCCTCTCTAGCCCAGGCTTGCAAGACCCTTGTTCACTCTCGAGGTGAATGGCCAGGGATTCACTACGAAGCCTTTACAAAGATTCCCTGAGGCTGTAGCCGCCCTTAGGTTTCCTAAATGTACCGCACTCCTCCCCAAGGGGCAATCCACCCTCGGTAGAGCGAGCCGCATACACCAAGCCCCATTGATGGCACGACGGCGAAGCAAACTACACCTCGGTTCCTCTAATTAATCAGCTAAGGGCGTCCTATTCCACCCTCATGGTTGCACTGTTTTCCCAGGTGGTCATCCAACGAACAGGTCCTTACGGAGAGGCACTCGAGAAACAGCTCGAGTCCCCTTAAATGCCACAAGTATATCATCATATCCAGAATAAAATCATAGTATCATCATTGTATCTCATCATGTTCATTGATTAAAGTAAAGCAATAGCATAATACTAATCATAGTAATCAATTCCCAAAGGGTAAACAAGGACAGGAAAACAGAATTCTAGTCAATCCTTAGGTTGTTCATAGTATGCGGGACAGTGAATTATAAAGTAAATGGGACATAATGGGTCAGAGGACACTTGCCTTCACCAAACAGATGCTCAGGGTCTTCGATCTCGTAGAACTCGAAGAGTTCGATCACTTGGTCGCCAAAGGTTGACCGTCGATTCCCCAAAGCTCCGAAATGAATCGCGATCTAATCGCAACGCGAAGCAAAGACGAACAGGCATAAGCAAACAAACATATACATATGCATAAGAACATTACACCATACAAGATAAAATGCTAGAAAAGACATGCAACATAAAATAGAGCTCTACGCTACGGTCACACGAGGGAAAGAAACGTCGAACTCGAAGCTACGATTGAGAAATTAGCACGGTATCACTAAACAAGTATTAACTATAACTTTTAGTTCAACATTATCAAACATAAATATTATACATCAGTCAGTTTGATTAATCGGCTACACTAACAAATGTCAGTTAATTAAATAATTTAATTAAAACAGAGATTCTAAGCGAGATGGATTTATGATGAGTGAAACAGCACGACCGCGTGCAAACGACGCGCGGACACGCGCGACATAGCACGCTGACGACACACGAAACAGCGCGCGCGACGAGCGCGAATGCGTACGAATCAGCACGCGACCACGAGCATATCGTGCATGAACAACGCACAGACAGCACGTGCACGACACGCGAAACAGCACTCCACCGCGCGCGGAACAGCACACGCGATAGGCAGAGAAGAACTAATTAGATGTCGTGTTTAAACTATACAAGTATCAAATAAATAAAAAGTATTTAAGTCAATATTAACCATGTTAATATTTATTCATAAAAACGCAGGTTGACAACTATATATTTAATTTAATTGGAATTCTAATCTAATAATCATTAGTCGAGCAAATATTAAATAAATTAATTAGAATGTGTGACCTGATAAGTTAATGTTATTAACATGAGTGATTATAAGCAAGAACAATTTATTATTACGAGCAGACGTCGTGCGACCCGCGTCATGGATACGCAAGATACGTGCGAACGATGCGCAGCAAGGCGAGCGACATGTGTAAGTGGCACACGCGACGCACGCAAACGACGTGTGACAACGCGTGCGAACCGCACACGTGACACGCGCAAACGGCGCCAACGCGTGCACGCGCAGGGGGGTAGACGAACGTCGTCTAGGGGGTAGACGGACGTCATCGGGACCCTGACGACGCGTTGCGCGTACACGATACAACACGCACAATAGCGCACGATACGAGATACTCGCTGAACCATAACAAGTTTATAATAAACAAGCATTAAATGAAAAGTGCTTGAGTTGGTATTAATCAAGTTAACATTTATTTACAAAAGCGCAAGATGAGCTATGAGCTAGTTTTAATTAGGCGGTCATAAGTATCGAATAAACCACTAATTAAATAATTAAAACTTGCGACGTGATGAAGTAATATTATTAATATATTGACGGCATTGTTGTGAAATTAATCTTAACGCGAATGGGTCAAAACGGATTTAATAATGCGCGCGACCGCGCAGAATAGCGTAAACGACGAGCGTGAATGACACGTGGATCCGCACGTAATCCACGTGCAAAACACGCGCGATACGCGAGATAAATTAATTAACATCGCATTTATATTAACGGGCATTTGGGCAAAACGTTTGAGTTACTACTATTGACATGGATTCATTAGAGCATAAGTTATCTACCATAAATTAGTTTAGTTAAAAGGTCAAATTAACTAATGTTAGTTAAATAAAAGTATAATTATTAAAACGTGCTACATGGTGAAACAAAAATACTAACGCATCGACGATGCTCACCTACGTGCGGACATGGATGGCACATCGTCGGTCCTTCGTCGATGCTTGGGAACAGCCGAGCACGATGGCGGCGATGGTGAGTCGTGGACACACGGTGAAGGGGTTGCGCAGGCACACGGCGTCGCTTGGTAAGGCGAGGGCACTGTGCACGGCGTGAAAGGGCTGTGCGACGCCGATGAACGGCGGTGGTGACTCGGCCACGGCCGACCAGGCTACGGGAGCACGGGGCGCACGGGCCGGCTGGCCGCACTGGCCTAAGGCAGGCCGCACCAAGGTTGGCCGCGCGCTGGCGACGTGCTGGCCGTAGCCGCGCTCGCCGCGCCGCCGAGGGTCGTGCCGCGACGGGACTCGCGCCAGGCCGCGGGCACGCTAGGCCCATGCCGCTCACGAAGAGGAAGGGAGGGGGAAGGAGGAGGAAAGCTCAACTCGATGGGTGCGCACGTAGACGGCAAAACGGCGGGGCAGCGAGCGCTCGACGACGAGGGAAAGGGTGTGAGGGAGGGGTGCTAGTGGGATGCGGGACGCGGGGTGGTTCATGGGCACGATGCCCCCCATATCTCGTTGAGGCGGTTGGGGAGGACACCGCTGGCCGGTGGGCCCCACCAGCAGGTGCTGGGGTGGGCCACGGAGGCGCCCTGCAGTTGGGCCGCGGCAAGAAGAAAGGCGGCTGGGCCACGCGGGGGAGCAAAGGCTCGCGGGCCGCGGCTGCTAAATCAGCCCAAAGCCGAGATATGAGAGAGATGGGGGAAGAAATGGGTAGGTGGGCTACGCCTCGGGCCAAAAGGCCGGCAGGGGATGGAAGGGGGTTTCCTATTTTCTATTTAGTTCCAAACTCTTACTAAATGAATATTTCACGGAAACCAAGCAAACACACAAAAATAGATGTGTGACCCAGCATGATGCAACAACTAAAGAAAATCCACTTCTATGATTTATTAACACACGACACAGAGTTAACTCTCTTTAGAATTTTGAAAAGGGGCAAGGTATAGCGAAAAGAAATAGAAAAGGGAAGGTAACGCCCAAATTTGTGGATATCGGAAAAGAAATTTTATACCCCCAAATTCAAGGTGTTACATTATATAATTAAAATATACGATTGATTGCTCTACTGGGAAGGGAGGTTATATAGTTAAAATATACGATTGATTGCTCTGCTGGGAAGGGAGGTTCTGATCCACAGCAATTTATGCTACAGGTTAGAGCTCTTTGTGAGAAGGAAAGGAGATTCTGATGGAGGAAAGCAATGTTCAGGTTCGAGGTAGAGTGTTTGCTTTGGCTTGTGTCATCAGCAATGTTCAGGTTATATTTTGTATCCATTGCACTATTCCTATAGTAATCAGGGCGTAACCAAACACTAAGTTTTGAGTCTTTTTCATGAGTTCAGGTTCAAGTGTTTACACATTTGACCACTTCATTAGATGCTTACAATGTTTAGCATTTGTGTTGCAAAACCAAATTATATTTACTTGTTAATCACCATTTATCTATTTTGTCTTGCAGGATGAAACCAAATTTAAGCAGGCTTTAAAAATCAGGAATCCAAAGAATAGATTTGTAATGCCCTGAATTTGGGAGTAGAATTTTTTCTTCTTTTCTCTCACCAAATTCAGGCGTTACTCTCTTTTCCCTTCCCGTTTCGCCTCCTTTTTCCCAAATTCAAACCAGTATAATGATGGGTGCTCGTGTCATGTATAAACAAAACCTAAGTGTCATGGGTGTTGCATCATGTCGAAGCGCATTTCTTTGTCTGATGTCGCGTGTTCATCTCGTTCCGTTTCGGATTTCGGTTCGCGATTTAACTCCGTTTAATGGTCGTGCGTGTCGCGGGTTTCAATCTACGATGTGGCCCGGCCCGGTCTGGCCCGCGCCCCTGGCGCCCCTGCCCACCCCGTGCGCGCCCCCCCTTCCCCAGATCCGTTTGGCTCATTTGATTTCTCCCGCGCAGTAACCTTCCTCCCCTTCTTCCACCTCTCTCTCCCCGTGGTGCCCTAGGGTTTTGGAGACGGTGATCGCCGGATTTGGATCCCGGAGGTGAGTTTTTCCCCTCCCTTCCCTTCTCTCTCTTTCCCTCCCCCTCCTCTTCTCTTCCCTGCGTGCGCCCTCCCTTTCTTCCCTGCGTGCGCGCCCCTGCCCATGGCGGCGCTCGCCCCTGCCAGCCCCGGCGCGGCGGCCTACGGCCCTGGCGCGGCCCGCCCTTGCTCCCCTCCCCGGCGCGACCCCGCCCCGACCCCCCTGCGCTGCGGCGCTCACCCCTCCCCCGCGGTGGCGCGGCGCGACCCTGCCCCGGCCCCCTGCGCGGCGGCGCGGCGGCTCGCCCCTGCCCTTCCCGCAGCGGCGCGGCCCCGACCCCTACTCCCTCCCCCGCGGCGGCCCTGCTCCCGGCGGCGGTCCCTGGCCCCGGCGTGGCCCGGTCGCCCCCCTGCTCCCTCCCCCGTGGCGGTGGCCCTGCCCCCCCCCCCCCCCGGCGCGGCATCCCCTGCCCCCGGCGCAGCGGCTCGGCCCCCCGGCGCGGCATTCCCGGACCCCCCGACGCGTGACACCCGGCACGCTGCCCCTGCGCGTGGCCTCGGCCCCCTGCGCGCGGCCTTCGGCCCCTGCGCGTGGCGTCCCGGCCCCAGCGCGGCTCGCGTGGCCTTGTTTACCCCCCCCCCCCTAACGTGTTCCCGCGTGCGCAACCCCACGCGCGCGGTGATTGTTCTCGGTCTTTAATTAATTTCAAACTCCGTTAGTTAGCGTGCTGCGTCGCGCGCTTCGTCGTGCGACGAATTTGTTTAATTTCAGGTTCTATTAATGCGCTGTGTCGTGCGCTTCGTCATGCGACGATCCATCATAATTTCAGGATTGTTTAATATGTGACGTCGCGCGTCCAGTCGCGTGACGTCCCACTTTAAACTCGGCCCTGTTGACGTATGTTGTCGTGCATTTTGTCGCGCGATGCTTAACGTCTCTTTATAATTAATGCAAGTGCCTCGTTGTGCGCTCTGTCGCGCGACGAGTCGTCGATTTCTTAATTCGATTTAGAGGGTTATGTCGCGCGTCTCGCTACGCGATAATCCTTTTAATTTATATTCATCTGCTTATAATGATTAGACATGAAACATGACTTTACTTTATGCTAAACGTAGTGTCCAAATTAATTCCCTTCTAATAAGCGAGTGGTTTAATTTATAATAATGTAACGTGGTCGTTTCTCGACTGTCTTTTTCTCTTTCTCTCTTAACCTTAATTGCGAGCCCGCGTGGAACGTCTGTTTATTTACTGCATTCTATTGCATGGTGTACTGTTCTTTTGAATTAAATATGTGGATGTATGTATGTTTGCGCTCGCATAGAGAACGATCCAGTTGAAGAGCCCGAAGAACTCGCAGGAGAAGCCCCTGAGCAGCAGTCGGTTGGTGGAGGCAAGTGTCCCTTGACCTATCTCTATCATATACATTCTTTAATTCACCTCCCGCATTTCACAGTTATACCTAAGGATTGACTAGCTTTTGTTATCCATGTCCTTGTTTACCTATTTGGGTTGGATTATTATTGCTTAGTCTTATGCTATTGCTCAACTCTAATCAATGAACATGATGAGAATTATCAATGATACACTGTTTTTCCTCTTTTATTATGATGTTATACTTGTGACCTTCAACGGGGCTCGAGCGGTTTCTCGAGTGCCTCTCCGTAAGGACCTATTCGTTGGATGACCACCCGAAAAAACAGTGCAACCATGAGGGTGGAGTGGGACGCCCTTAGCTGAGTAATTAGAGGAACCGGGGTGTAGTCCGCTTAGCCGTTGTGCCGTCAATGGGGCTCGGTGTATGCGGCTCGCTCTGCCAAGGTTGATTTGTCCCTTGGGGAGGAGTGCGGTACATTTAGGAAACCTAACGGGCGGCTACAACCTCGGAGAATCTTTGTAAAGGCTACATAGTGATGCCCTGCTGGACCACCTAGGTAGTGGTCAATGGGGAGTAGCTCTCTCCGAGCAGAAAGGGAATCACGGCTTGTGGGTAAAGTGCACAACATCTGCAGAGTGTTATGAAAACTGATATATCAGTCGTGCTCGCGGTTATGAGCGGCCAAGGGAGCTCCAGTGATTAGTGGTACTTGATCAGAGATGTTCGGATTTGCAGGTGGCAATGAGATTGATGGTTCTTGGAATTGACTCTGGTAATGGTAAGTGGTACTCTTTCCGTTTGGAAAGGAGTACGTTTGGGTTAATAACGTGGGTTAATTCTAAAACTTAGCTTTCTCTACTAGTAATAATAATATGACCAACTAAAAGCAACTGCTTGACTTACCCCCACATAAAGCTAGTCCACTACAGCCAAACAGGATACTTGCTGAGTATGTTGATGTGTACTCACCCTTGCTCTACACACCAACCCCCCCACTAGGTTGTCCGCATTGCAACCACTGCTCAGGAGAAGATGAAGCCGTGGAAGGAGACTTCCAGGAGTTCCAAGACTACGACGAGTTCTAGGCGTGGGTTAGCGGCAACCCCTAGTCGGCTGCCTGTGAAGGCCGCGTTTATCTACGCTTCTTTTCCGCACTTTGATTTATTGTAAAGACTATGTGGATGTCTCAAACATATGATGTAATCAACTATTATTTCCCTTTTTAATACTATTTGAGCACTGTGTGATGATGTCCATGTTATATAACTGTTGTGTACGTGAATTGCTGATCTTGGCACGTACATGGTTCGCATTCGGTTTGCCTTCTAAAACCGGGTGTGACATAGGTGGTATCAAATTTGTGCTGACTGTAGGACCGCTAACCTAGAGTAGAATGATCGTTCTAAGGATTATAGACCTCTGTCCCTGCCTTGACTTTGGTATCCCTTCAAAAGTTGGTCGTATCGACCAAACCTATGTTCTACTATATATTATACCTTGCTGAAAATTGTGTTTTATTCTAATCCTTCATTTATTTATGGTTCATTACTTGCTGGTCATACTAGTTCTATTACTTGCTGGTCATAAGACTGGTCACATAGCTGAGGCGGCCATGCAAGATGCTGCACGGCGTGCGCTTTCGCACTACTGCTCAGTTCTCAGTGGGATATCTGATGGTCTCAACCTGAAGTATTACCCCCGCCGTCCATCTGGCAGCACAGGAGGCGTGATTGTTTCACCTGTCGGTGAGGACAATCCTAGGTTGAGCAGCACTGTCAACCTAGCTGCCGTGCTAAACACGGAGCTGGACCATGCATTAGATGAGCTGAGTAGGGCTCGTGCTGAGATCGCCCTGCTGCGGGCTGAGTGCGCGGAATGTCGTCACCTGGATGATGGTTCCCCTACTCCCGTCGGGATTCAGCACCCGTGCCGCTCACCTCGGCGTGGACACCAGTCTTATGGCAATCCCGACTGCAAGACCAAGATAGACTTAGAACCATAGATCGTCAGTGTTGAGTCTTGTAATAAATGCTTAATATAGAAGTTTTAGTCTTAGTCTCAGTCCTAGCGTTAGTCTCGCTCTTAGTTAGTCTTAGATAGACAGGGTAGTTTGCTTATCCTATGCATTTACGTTTGTCATGATGAACTATGTTTGATTTGGATCTTTTAATGACTGTCACCAGAGTGTGGGCATCCCCTGCATTTTGGTTTACCTGTTATATATTAATAAAGTTAGTTATCTAGTTGGGAAGCCTTTTATTCCACTTTCCTCTTTATCTGAGAAGTTGTGTTGGTCTGTGTTGGAGATCAGTGAAGATGCTCATCTGTTCAGTGTTGTGGAGAATTCTATACTCTTTTCTTATGCTGCAAGATTTGTCAGATCAGTTCTGATAAAGGTTGCATTCTGCAGATGTCAGAAAACAGGCGCAGAGGAGGAAGGCGTGCTCAGCAGGAGCAGGCAGCTCAGCAAGATGAGGTACCCCAGCAACAGCAACTGCCGCCCCCGCCCCCACCCCCGATGTCCATCGAGCAGATGTTCCTGGTGTAGACTCAGGCAGTTCAAGCCATCGGTCAGACTCTAGCCGCCATTCAGCAGCAGCAGCAACAGCCACCACCTCAGCCTCAGATGCCTAGGGACAAGCGTGCTGAATTCATAAGAGGTCATCCCACAACATTTGCTCACTCTTCTGACCCCATGGATGCAGAAGACTGGTTGCGCACTGTGGAGCGGGAGT
The DNA here is from genome assembly GCA_029449295.1 of Zea luxurians. NCBI lineage: Eukaryota > Viridiplantae > Streptophyta > Magnoliopsida > Poales > Poaceae > Zea > Zea luxurians. The sequence goes on along the minus strand of JAOPSE010000006.1, from coordinate 113,214,805 downwards.
TGCATACCGCTCAGTGTGATGACAAGGAGAAAGTTCTATATGGTCCCCGCCTGTTGAGAGGAGCAGCCCAGTCATGGTGGGAGTCTTATCTCGCCACCCATGCCAACCCTGACACCATCACCTAGGAAGAGTTTAGAGGTAGCTTCCGTCAGTACCATGTTCCTACAGGTCTGATGACAGTGAAGAAGGAGGAGTTCCTGGCCCTCAAGCAAGGGTCATCGTCTGTTAGTGAGTACCGTGACAGGTTTCTGCAGTTGTCTCGCTATGCTCCTGAAGATGTCAACACCGACGCCAAGAGACAGTATCGTTTCCTAAGAGGCTTGGTTGACCCTCTACAGTATCAACTGATGAATCATATCTTCCCGATGTTTCAGCACCTGATTGACAGAGCAATCATGACAGAGAGGACGCGTAAAGAGATGGAGGATTGCAAGCGCAAGATCAGTGGACCCTAGCCTGGAAGCAGCAATGGCCCTCGTTTCTCAGGCAATCAACCTCAATAGTTTAGGCAAAACCAGCGTCCACCTCAGCAGCAGCAGTTTCAAAGGCAGTATCCTCAGCACCAGTATCAGAATCGCCAGAACAACCAGTCAGGAGGAGGTCAGTTCCAGAGGCAGAATCAGCAGGCACCTTGTCTTCCTGCCCCAGCAAACCAGCAGAACAGTTAGGCAGCGCCAGCTTCGGTTGGAAACAGAACATGTTTCCACTGTGGAGAGCAAGGCCATTGGGTGAAGCAGAATGTGTCTCAGCCTAGAGTAGGCAACCGCTCTCAGCCGCGCTATAATCATGGGAGACTGAACCACTTGGAGGCTGAAGCAGTTCAGGAGACCCCCGGCATGATAGTAGGTATGTTTCCAATCAACTCCCATATTGCAGAAGTGCTATTTGATACTGGAGCAACGCATTCATTCATTACCGCATCATGGGTAAAAGCACATAGTCTTCCAATAACTACCATGTCAACCCCCATTCAAATTGACTCAGCCGGTGGTAGAATTCGAGCCGATAGCATTTGTTTGAATGTATGTGTGGAAATAAGGGGGATAGCGTTTCCCGCTAACCTCATAGTAATGGGTACTCAAGGAATAGATGTCATCCTAAGGATGAATTGGCTAGATAAGTACTAGGCAGTTATCAGTTGTGATAAGAGGACAATCAAGTTGGTGTCTCCACTAGGAGAGGAGGTGGTGACCGAGTTAGTCCCGCCTGTGCCGAAGAAAGGAAGTTGTTATCAGATGACTGTCGATAGCAGTGAAGCAGACCCAATTGAGAGTATCAAGGTTGTGTCCGAGTTCTCGAATGTGTTTCCAAAGGACTTACCAGGTATGCCACGAGAGCGGAAAGTTGAGTTTGCTATAGAGCTTCTTCCTAGAACCGCTCCCATCTTTAAGAGAGCTTACAGAATATCCGGACCAGAGTTGGTTGAACTTAAGAACCAGATTGATGAGCTGTCAGAGAAAGGTTACATCCGGCCAAGCACCTCGCCTTGGGCCACCCCTGTCCTATTCGTGGAAAAGAAAGATGGTGTGATGGAACCTCCCAAGTCATTAGGCCCACCTACAGTTGTCCTTGTCCAACGGACCTCAGACAACCCTGTAGATGCCCCTGAATCACTTGACAAGTTTGGTATCTGCTTTTCTCACCTTTCCCAAGAGCGTTTTACCCGACACGCAGACATTACAGAACATTGGAGATACAGAAATGCGGAAGCGATTACATAACTTACATTTATTTGAAAGTAAGATAAAGTTAGTTATTACAGACCAGCATGTAAACGCGAGTGTAGAGTACTTATTATTACAATACCAAGGGAGGTAAAAACTCCTCCCGATAAGTTCTTACATAAAAGTTTTTATGGAGGACTAGGTCCTCCCGCAGCTTCATTCTTGCTTTTCTTCATTTGACACCACCTTGGTACAAAAGCAACAAAAATTTGTTGATTCCTCACCTAAAAACAATAGGGAATAAAACCCTGAGTATGGAATTACTCAGCAAGTCTTACCTGACTAAAGAAAAGACTCTCAAGGGTATGCTGGTTATAAGGGAGTCAAGGTAAGGTTTCTCAATGATCAAAGACTCTGTTTTGCATAAATGCTTACTAAAAGTGGATCCTTAAAAATCCAATTTTATTGTCAAGTTAGGTAAAATTACCTGCATCTAGAGTTTTCTCTAACCTAGTTCAATCACTTAACCTACACTAGCCAATTTCTTAACAAGTCCTTCATCTTTACTGGAGTTCTACGTATAGGGCAGTAACCAAGTCTTCATGACCGCGAAGGTACGGCGATCCGAGTCGATTATACTTAGCTAAGGATCCCCAATCACACGACATATGTAGCACTTAACCCTTGCATATGTCAACCCGCCACCGGGGTTCTTAAGACTAGATCAGGTTCACGCGAACCGAGAGCACAGATACACCACCGTCCAGCCTCTTGCCACGGAGGGTACACGCTACTCTCGCCACCGCTCCACGCCCATTTCGTGTTATCTTATTCTGGCCTTAGTCTGCCCGAGGCAAGGCTTACCCATGAGGAGGCATGTGACCAGTTAAAGGGTCCTCGGTCATCAAGCCTACATCGACACGGTCCTTAATCGACTCAGACAGAGACACTACACCGAGACTCTCTTCTCGTGCAAGTCACCCGCCCGGTCTCAGCTTAATCATTTAAAACCCAACGTTTGGTACCAGGCAGAGGTACATCTTTTCCGATGTTGAACCCATCACGGCCATGATGGATCCACCATCAAGTTTTATTTTCAAAAACATCCTTCCACTTTGCCAATCATCTTTTGTAAAACAAAAGCCTTTTGTTTTGCTAGAGCAATACTAAGCATAGTAAAAACCTTTTGTAAAAGCAGGGTTTCAAGGAAGGTAATCAAGTTCAAGGAAGGTAATGCAGGAATTGTTTAAGCATTCAACTCCTATCACCTAATGCATTAATCAAGTGAGAAAGATTTTAAAAACATCAAGGAGGGTGGCAAATGCACCGGGGCTTGCCTTTGTTGATAGGTGAGTCAGGCTCGGACCCGCAGATATCAAGGTAGAAACAGTTTCCTGCCTGAGATTCCGAAGGTGGTGGTGGTGTCTTCTCTTCAGTTACTTCGACTTCTCTTCGTTTTCTAAACATTACCATATATATGTGTATATAAGAATGAATGCCATGTAATGCTCATGAGAGTGCAAAGATAATAAGAATTTATTATCTAAGGTTCTTGAATACATATTTCCTTCACGAAACTCCGAGAACTTAGGGCTTCCAGAGTCAGTAAAGGAATTCAAAGGGCAGGGGTGGGGGTTGTGGGTTCTAATTAGCAAACAAGGTTCAAATCCAACCAAACTCTACCCAAGGCTTCTAAATAATGTTTTGAGTTCATATAAAAAGTTTGGGAATTTTTGGAATTAGTATCTATTTTCTAAAAATCCAGAACTAATATCTTAAGCTATTTTAAATACTCCAAAATTCCCTATTTAATTTAAAAATCATGGAACTATTTTTATTAAGGAACAATTGGATCTATACCATTAAAAGATCCAAACTTTAGATATATACCATGGACCCCACATGTCATTGACTCATGTGGACCCACATGTAAGTGAGATAGTAATGGTATGGATCCAAAGTGGTGATCTTTTAATGGTATGGATCCAAATTTCCCTTTTATTAAATACTATGGAAAATAAGGAATCTAGAAAAATTGGTTTGGCATTTTTACCATTTTTCTGTAATTTTCTACATATTTCTAAAGTTGGACAGAAAAAGAAAAGAGAAAAGAAGAAACAGTACTGGGCCAAATCTGGCTCAGACGGCCCAGGTCCACGCGGAAACGCGCGCGCCCGCGCCCGCGCTGGCGGCTTTACAGAAAGGCCCTCGGGGTTTTCGCTAACTGGGAACGGGTTCCTTCACTGTTACTCAGAGTCACTGCCAGTTTGCATAAAAGACCTCCACGTTCTATTCCTTCACCGCGCCAAGTCCCCGACGGCGTCGAGCGTGGCCGAGCTCCGGCGAGCGCGTAGACCGGTCGGAGGAGGCCAAGGTCGGTGCTCCCGAGCATCGGACATAGGATTGAACCATTTCCGATCACTTCCCCTAACTTAATTTCAGAAATGGTGATCCAATCTGCTCTGGCCGCGGTGACCGAGGGTGTTGCGGACAGATGAACGTGTTCCCGGTGATTGGTGACAATTTAGTTCAATCAAATGGGTCGATGAGCATCACGAGCACCTAAGGTCACTCAAACACAAGGGCAGCAGAGATGAACTAACCTGTATCGCGCTGGCCACGGCGAGGTGCTCTTCGCGGTCTCTCAGAACGGATTTGGGGGAAACTTAAAATTGGCGCTCACGGTTGCAAGATTGGGGGCGATACTAGATGGTGGGGCATGTGATGATGTTGTGGAGCTGACGCAGGCTCAATTTATACTAAGCGGAAGCGGTGGCCGGGAATTGGGACGATGACACGCGACGGTCGGAGGGACAAGAAGTTACTAGCGCGCGTAAACTCGTGTCTACCATCGTGGCGACCTCACCGACGATGATTAGATGGCTATAGAGAGTCACGGCGACGCAACAGAGGTGCTCAATTGCGTGGCGCAAGACCGGAAGGCGGCTGACGCCGGTGAGCTTATCAGCTCAAGCCGCAAAGCATGGGGGGGTACGGCGGTGAGTCACCGGAGTCATCCTGAGGCGAAGAGCTATTAGCTGGCAAGCTTATCGGGTCACCAGTGGCGTAAATCTCAATGGTGACGGCGTGAATCGCGGCGGAGATCGGTCATCGGCGGTGAGACCGTCACGCTGTCATTCTGATCCATTTGGGACACTGTACCATCACGAACTCCCATCAGAGCACCTGACAGCCAAGGTTTAGAGCCAATTTTCTCCCAAATTTCTATGGCAACACCTCCAAATCTCTGCAGCAAAGTTGTTCCTCTATAGTAGCTCTACAACTTTATTATAGCAACCCTAGGTAGATTCTCACTGGATCTTAGTCGAAATGGCTCTCAAACTTGGATCAAAGTTGCTGTTAATCTGAAGTTCAGACTGTATCAGCCTGACAGTCCAACTTTGGGCTTAATTATCTCCCAATTTTTCATAACAACAATGCTTAACCTTTTAAGCAAAGTTGTTCCCCTTTAATAGGTCTACAAATTTGATGTGGTGACCTAGGGCAAAAACCCTAGAATTTGAAAGTTACAAGGGCTCAAAGTTGTGCTCATAACACTGATTTCAGACTTAGGCAATATAGAAGTCAAGTGGTACTTTTTGCAAATAAACCCAAAACTTAGGGTTTCACTTGCAAATCCCTAATTTTGTGAACCATATGACTTAATATGCTTTAACATAGTAGTTTTCACACTTTAGTCCAAATGTGCACTATTTTTGCACATAGGCCCCTAGGGTTTGGACTTAGGGTTTTCCAGGGTTCCAATTAGGGTTTTTGGTATCCCAGGGGTACAAATGTAATTCAAGTTCATTCTTGGGAGCATTTTATGATTATTCCACTAAAGCTTTTGGGTTTTCTCAATTTGGGTCATGTTTTACCCCCTTAATCCCTATTTAGGGTTAAGTATCCTATTCCAGGGTTCTATTTGCAAAACACCAAAACAATACAAGTTATTTGAAATTTTTACCTAGTGAATGCACTTTAGGTGTGTCAAACATATGCAATGCCAATGTTTATGATGTCATGCTCAAGTTTTAGTTATAGTAACACCAGGGGTGTTACAGATGGCACCAAAAGGATGTGTATCGATTATCGAGCTCTGAATGAGGTCACCATCAAGAACAAGTACCCCTTGCCCAGAATAGAAGATCTGTTTGACCAGTTGAGAGGAGCCAACGTGTTCTCCAAGATAGATCTGAGGTCAGGTTATCATCAGCTCAGGATCCAACCTTCAGATATTCCGAAGACGGCATTCATTACTAAGTATGGGTTGTATGAGTTCACTATGATGTCTTTCGGTCTAACAAATGCACCAGCTTTCTTTATGAACTTGATGAACAGTGTATTCATGGACTATCTTGATAAGTTTGTGGTGGCATTTATTGATGACATTCTGATATATTCTCAAAGCGAAGAAGAACATGCAAGTCATTTGAGGATGGTATTGCAGAGATTGCGTGAGCACCAGCTGTATGCAAAGTTGAGCAAGTGCGAGTTCTGGATCAGTGAAGTCCTGTTCTTGGGTCACATAATCAACAAAGAAGGATTGGTTGTGGATCCGAAGAAAGTGGCAGACATTCTGAACTAGAAAGCGCCAACAGATGCCCGAGGAATCAAGAGCTTCATTGGAATGGCCAGATACTATCGGCGATTCATTGAAGGGTTTTCGAAGATTGCGAAACCAATGACAGCTTTGCTAGGCAACAAAGTTGAGTTCAAGTGGACCCAGAAATGTCAAGAGGCCTTCGATGCGCTGAAAGAGAAGTTGACTACAGCGCCTGTCTTAGTCTTGCCTGATGTGCACAAGCCCTTCTCGGTGTATTGCAATGCTTGTTACACAGGTTTGGGATGCGTGTTGATGCAAGAGGGAAGAGTTGTGGCTTACTCGTCCCGACAGCTGAAGGTTTATGAGCAGAATTACCCAATCCATGATCTAGAGTTGGCAGCAGTGGTTCACGCACTGAAGACATGGAGGCACTATCTGTATGGACAGAAATGTGATGTTTACACAGACCACAAGAGTCTGAAGTACATATTCACTCAGTCAGAGTTGAATATGAGGCAACAAAGATGGTTGGAGTTGATCAAAGACTATGAGTTGGAGATTCACTACCATCCAGGCAAAGCGAACGTAGTGGCAGACCCTGTTTTCAAGTCGTCGACTAGTCGTCGACTAGTCGGCGACTAGTCGTCCGATCGGTCTTGAGAGGTCGACTTGAGGGACCAACTCGACTTTTCTGGCAAGTCGCTCGACTTGCCAACGACTGGAATTTCTAAGTCGACTAGTCGTCGACTTGGGCTAGCAAGTTGGCCGACTTGTCCCCAGTTCGGCCCAACCAGTCCAAAGGCTCATTACAAAACTTAAACCCTAACTTATCTGAAGCCGCCCCTCACTGCAGCAAGCCGGCCGCCCCTCCTGTGCAGCACAGAGCCGGCTGCCCCTCCTCTACAGCCGGCCGCCCTTCCTCTGCAGCACGCCGCCGGCCGCCCCTCCTCTCACGCCGGCACACCGCCTCTGTAGTCTGCAATCTCATCAATCTACAGGAACCTAGTGAATCCCCACATAACAGTCTAACTCAAGCTGGTGCCAAGCTGGTGTTGGTGGTGAAGAAAATACAATGGATGGTCTTGATTTGGGAGATATTTAGGATATCTAGTATCTATCTAGCTGCAGCAGCAACTTAGCTATCTAATGGAGCTTTTTTACTTTCAAGTTTGAACTATATTTTCTTGCTATTTGTTTTCCAATTTGAACTATATGGCTGTTATGACTTATGAGTTTATGACTTATCACTTATGTGGCTGATTTGGTTCAGTTTGAGGTTTCAAATGAGGTAAGACTTGTTGTTTATTTCAATTTCGTTCAATTTTAGGCTTCAAATGAGGTAGAACATCCTCTTTCTTCATATATAAATGCTATATTGTCTATATGAAGCCATTATATAGGCAAAACAGCCACTATATTAGCAAGTCGACGACTAGTCGACTGACTTATCGACTAGTCACCAAGCCGGTACCTTGTCAACTCGACTCGACTTATCGACTTGAAAACCTTGGTGGCAGATGCTTTGAGCAGGAAGAGTCAAGTCAATCTGATGGTCGCTCATCCGATGCCTTATGAGTTGGCCAAAGAGTTTGACAGGTTGAGTCTCGGATTTCTGAATAATTCGCGAGGAGTCACCATTGAGTTGGAACCTACCCTAGAGCGGGAAATCAAAGAAGCGTAGAAGAATGATGAGAAGATCAGTGAGATCCAGCGACTGATTCTGGAAGGCAAAGGCAAAGATTTTCGGGAAGATGCAGAAGGTGTGATATGGTTCAAAGACCGCTTGTGTGTTCCCAATGTCCAATCTATTCGGGAGTTGATCCTCAAGGAAGCTCATGAGACAACCTATTCGATTCACCCTGGTAGTGAGAAGATGTATCAGGATCTGAAGAAGAAATTTTGGTGGTACGGAATGAAGAGGGAAATCGCAGAGCATGTGGCTATGTGTGATAGTTGTCGGCGGATCAAGGCAGAGCACCAGAGACCAGCTGGATTGTTGCAACCGTTGCAAATTCCTCAGTGGAAATGGGATGAAATCAGTATGGATTTCATAGTCGGATTGCCTCGCACTCGAGCCGGCTACGATTCCATTTGGGTAGTGGTGGACCGCTTAACCAAGTCAGCCCACTTCATACCTGTCAAGACCAACTACAGCAGTGCAGTATTGGCAGAATTGTACATGTCTCGGATCGTTTGTCTTCATGGTGTGCCAAAGAAGATAGTGTCAGACAGAGGAACGCAGTTCACCTCTCATTTCTGGCAGCAGTTGCATGAAGCTTTGGGTACACATCTGAATTTCAGTTCAGCCTATCATCCGCAAGCAGACGGTCAGACCGAAAGGACCAATCAAATCCTTGAAGACATGTTGAGAGCCTGTGCGTTGCAAGATCAGTCCGGATGGGACAAGAAGTTGCCTTATGCAGAGTTCTCCTATAACAACAGTTACCAGGCCAGCTTGAAGATGTCACCATTTCAGGCGCTTTATGGGAGGAGTTGTAGAACTCCATTGTAATGGGATCAGCCTGGAGAAAAGCAAGTGTTTGGGCCAGACATTCTGCTTGAAGCCGAAGGGAACATCAAGATGGTTCGAGAGAATATCAAGATAGCACAATCAAGGCAGCGAAGCTATGCAGACACAAGAAGAAGAGAGCTGAGTTTCGAAGTTGGAGACTTCGTCTATCAGAAAGTGTCACCGATCAGAGGAGTCAGAAGATTCGGAGTCAAAGGCAAGCTAGCACCCCGCTACATCGGTCCGTATCAGATTCTCGCAAAGCGTGGAGAAGTGGCCTATCACCTCAGTTTGCCAGAAGGCTTGTCCGCAGTGCATGATGTCTTTCATGTGTCTCAATTGAAGAAGTGTTTGTGTGTGCCAGAAGAGCAGTTGCCAGTGCCAGGAGGACTTGACCTACACAGAGAAACCAGCGCAGATCCTTGAGACGGCAGACAGAGTCACCCGAAGGAAGACCATCAGAATGTGCAAAGTCAGATGGAATCATCACTCTAAGGAAGAAGCAACCTGGGAGCGTGAAGATGATCTGATGGCTAAATACCCTGAGCTCTTTGCTAGCCAACCCTGAATCTCGAGGGCGAGATTCTTTTAATGAGGATAGGTTTGTAACGCCCTGAATTTGGGAGTAGAATTTTTTCTTCTTTTCTCTCACCAAATTCGGGCGTTACTCTCTTTTCTCTTCCCGTTTTGCCTCCTTTTTCCCAATTTCAAACCAGTATAGTGACGGGTGTCTGTGTCATGTATAAACAAAATCTAAGTGTCATGGGTGTTGCATCATTCCGAAGCGCATTTCTTTGTCTGATGTCGCGTGTTCGTCTCGTTCTGTTTCGGATTTCGGTTCGTGATTTAACTCCGTTTAATGGTCGTGCGTGTCGCGGGTTTCAATCCACGATGTGGCCCGGCCCAGCCTGGCCCAGTCTGGCCCGGCCTGGTCCGGCCCTGGCGCCCCTGCCCACCCCGTGCGTGCCCCCCCCCTTCCCCAGATCCGTTTGGCTCATTTGATTTCTCCCGCGCAGTAACCTTCCTCCCTTTCTTCCACCTCTCTCTCCCCGTGGTGCCCTAGGGTTTTGGAGACGGTGATCGCCGGATTTGGATCCCCGGAGGTGAGTTTTTCCCCTCCCCTTCCCTTCTCTCTCTCTCCCTCCCCCCTCCTCTTCTCTTCCCTGCGCGCACCCTACCTTTCTTCCCTGCGCGCGCGCCCCTGCCCGTGGCGGCGCTCGCCCCTGCCCGCCCCGGCGCGGCGGCCTGCGGCCCCGGTGCGGCCCGCCCTTGCTCCCCTCCCCGGCGTGACCCCGCCCCTCCTCCCCGCGGTGGCGCGGCGCGACCCTGCCACGGCCCCCTGCGCGGCGACGCGGTGGCTCGCCCCTGCCCCTCCCACGGCGGCGTGGCCCCGCCCCCCTGCTCCCTCCCCCGCGGTGGCCTTGCCCCCGGTGGTGGTCCTCGGCCCCGGCGTGGCCCGCCTGCCCCCTACTCCCTCCCCCATGGCGGTCCGGCCCCCCGGCGCGGCATCCCCTGCCCCCGGCGCGGTGGCTCGGCCCCCCGGCGCGGCGTTCCCGCCCCCCCCCCCCCCCGGCGCGCGACCCCCGGCGCGCTGCCCCTGCGCGCGGCCTCGGCCCCCTACGCGCGGCCTTCGGCCCCTACGCGCGGCGTCCCGGCCCCCGGCACGGCTCGTGTGGCCTTGTTTACCCCCCCTAACGCGTTCCCGCGCGCGCAACCCCACGCGCGCGGTGATTATTCTCGGTCTTTAATTAATTTCAAACTCCGTTAGTTAGCGTGCTGCGTCGCGCGCTTCGTCGCGCGATGAATTTGTTTAATTTCAGGTTCTATTAATGCGCTGCGTCGCGCACTTCGTCGCGCGACGATCCATCTTAATTTCAGGATTGTTTAATATGTGACGTCGCGCGTCCAGTCGCGTGACGTCCCACTTTAAACACGGCCCTGTTGACGTATGTCGTCGTTCGTTTTGTCGTGCGATACTTAATGTCTCTTTATAATTAATGCAAGTGCCTCGTTGTGCGCTCTGTCGCGCGACGAGTCGTCGATTTCTTAATTCGATTTAGAGTGTTATGTCGCGCGTCTTGCTGCACGATAATCCTTTTAATTTATATTCATCTGCTTATAATGATTAGACATGAAACATGACTTTACTTTATGCTAAACGTAGTGTCCAAATTAATTCCCTTCTAATAAACGAGTGGTTTAATTTATAATAATGTAACGTGATCGTTTCTCGACTGTCTTTTTCTCTTTCTCTCTTAACCTTAATTGCGAGCCCGCGTGGAACGTCTGTTTATTTACTGCATTCTATTGCATGGTGTACTGTTCTTTTGAATTAAATATGTGGATGTATGGATGTTTGCGCTCGCATAGAGAACGATCCGGTTGAAGAGCCCGAAGAACTCGCAGGAGAAGCCCCTGAGCAGCAGTCGGTTGGTGGAGGCAAGTGTCCCTTGACCTATCTCTGTCCTATACATTCTTTAATTCACCTCCTGCATTTCACAGTTATACCTAAGGATTGACTAGCTTTTGTTATCCATGTCCTTGTTTACCTATTTGGGTGGATTATTATTGCTTAGTCTTATGCTATTGCTCAACTCTAATCAATGAACATGATGAGAATTATCAATGATACATTGTTTTCCCCTCTTTTATTATGATGTTATACTTGTGACCTTCAAGGGGGCTCGAGCGGTTTTTCGAGTGCCTCTCCGTAAGGTCCTGTTCGTTGGATGACCACCCGGGAAAACAATGCAACCATGAGGGTGGAGTGGGACGCCCTTAGCTGAGTAATTAGAGGAACCGGGGTGTAGTCCGCTTAGCCGTCATGCCGTCAATGGGGCTCGGTGTATGCGGCTCGCTCTACCAAGGTTGATTTGTCCCTTGGGGAGGAGTGTGGTACATTTAGGAAACCTAACGGGCGGCTACAGCCTCGAGGAATCTTTGTAAAGGCTACGTAGTGATGCCCTGCTGGACCACCTAGGTAGTGGTCAATGGGGAGTAGCTCTCTCTGGGCAGAAAGGGAATCACGGCTTGTGGGTAAAGTGTACAACTTCTGCAGAGTGTTATGAAAACTGATATATCAGCCGTGCTCGCGGTTATGAGCGGCCAAGGGAGCTCCAGTGATTAGTCATACTTGATTAGAGATGTTCGGATTTGCAGGTGGCAATGAGATTGATGGTTCTTGGAATTGACTCTGGTAATGATAAGTGGTACTCTTTTCGATTAGAAAGGAGTACGTTTGGGTTAATAACGTGGGTTAAATCTAAAACTTGGCTTTCTCTACTAGTAATAATAATCTGACCAACTAAAAGCAACTGCTTGACTTACCCCCACATAAAGCTAGTCCACTACAGCCAAACAGGATACTTGCTGAGTATGTTCATGTGTACTCACCCTTGCTCTACACACCACCCCCCCAGGTTGTCCGCATTGCAACCACTGCTCAGGAGAAGATGAAGCCATGGAAGGAGACTTCCAGGAGTTCCAAGACTACGACGAGTTCTAGGCGTGGGTTAGCGGCAACCCCCAGTCGGCTGCCTGTGAAGGCCACGTTTATCTACACTTCTTTTCCACACTTTGATTTATTGTAAAGACTATGTGGATGTCTCAGACATATGATGTAATCGACTATTATTTCCCTTTTTAATACTATTTGAGCATTGTGTGATGATGTCCATGTTATATAACTGTTGTGTACGTGAATTGCTGATCCTTGCACGTACATGGTTCGCATTCGGTTTGCCTTCTAAAACCGGGTGTGACAAGATTGAAGAGGATATATGATGCTTGAAAGAGCAAAAAAGTCTGTGCAGGTGGCGATGAGCTTGATGTTCAGGAACAGGATACTGATGAGCCTATTAATAAAAGAGGTGGCTATGGTGCTCAGCAGCCAAATATTACAGTCGGTGGCATGAAGATGGTTGCTGAGTTTAAAGCTCCAAAGAATAAAACTGATGATCAGGATCAACTCCCTGAGCCAGTGGAACGCAAGCAAATCCTCTCAGCTGAGAGGGTATTTCCATAATCTCTAATCAGTTCAGCAAGTTATGTTATTTCTTATATTTGGTTTATTACATGGCTTGTTTGACCAGGTCCTTAATGTTCTTAAGCGTATAAGTGATGAGGAATGTCTTCTGTTGGGCCTGAATCCCAAATATGTCTGTCCTGATTGGATGATACTTCAAGTTCTTCCTGTTCATCCACCCCCTGTTAGACCATCCGTCATGATGGACGCCTCTTCCAGAAGTGAGGTAAGCCTAATACCAATATACTTCCTATGTCCCAAAATAAATATCTTTCTAGAAGTTTTCAGACAGATAAGAACGGTGGAAAAATACACATCTATCCCCATCTCCTTCCATTTCTCGTAGGACATCTCCTGACTTTGCTAGCTGTCATTTGCATGCACCTATGATTAGCATTTGTATTAGGAGTCAATGTCCCATATTATTGTAGAATGCTATTTTTTGGGACAAGATTAAAACCTCAGAAAGTTACTTATTTTGGTACGGAGGGAGTAGTTATTATGTGTTAGTAGAGATGCATGGATGGCGAAGTGCACCCTCCTTACTCACTGATGATATTCTATTAATAAATATGTTTAAGGGCTACTACTTCAGTCCATGTGGTAAAGAAGGTATTTATTTCAAAGCTTTTCACTGTGATTCTTCTTGGCCTTTGTGATGTTTCTACAGGATGATCTGACTCATCAGTTAGCTATGATAATACGACATAATGAGAATTTGAGGAGGCATGTCACACCCGGGCTTTAAGGGACAAAGCCGGGTGCATCTCATACATGCGCCAAAGAAGACAACATATATAATAACAGAGTGTATAGAGATAAATGTCACAATAACATCAGAGTACTTATTACATAGCGGAAGACTTACAAAATAAAAGATAAATATAATAGGATCTAAAATCCATCCTTGGCGCCAGAAAGTCAACTGGGAGACGCCACCTAGATCGAACTGAACTCTTCGATATATGGCTCCACTTGAACCACCTGTTCTTCTCCTGTGGGGGGGTGTGAGACAGCAAGGATGAGCTCACACATGTTCATCGCTCAACAAGTTGTGGGGAATAATATGACATGAACTCACCAAAGGTGGGGAGTTCATGAAGTGTAAGGCTGATCAACAATAGAGGTTAAAGCTGAGCATTGCTTTTTATAAGTTGGTCAATATTTTATTAGCAGTTACTAAGTGTAAGTAAATACCAAACCTTAAATAAAGTAATAGAACAAAATTAATAATAAACCCATGCAATGCAAATGACAAAATTGAGTTTAGGTTCCATAATTTAATCATCGAAGAGTCCTGAGCTGCTCATGACCGTGCGCTCAGATAGTATACCAGTTTTACACTCTGCAGAGGTTGTACCCTTTACCCACAAGTCGTGTTTCCCATGTCGTAGGGTTAGCTAGGCCCTTAGACACTACCAAGGTGAATGGCTAGGGATCCACTACGAGGCCTTTACAAAGTTCCACTAGCTTCCGAAAACCCGCTACAGTTTATGGGAAGAGCACTTGCAAGAATCCCCCGTCTGACCGCCATCGCAGCAAAATCAACTCGAGAACCTCCTTGCATGCAACTCCCCTACTGCCCTTGCCCCTTTCGGGTAAGGTAGTCTTCCACTAGCTTTCCTAATTAGTCAGCCAAGGGGTCCCATTCCTCTCTTGTGGTGGCACGTGTTTCTCAAGTTAAGCTCCATGTTCCAATTAACAATAATATAATGATCTTGACATGAACATAAATAAAATAACATAATAACTGGAACATGGATATAATAAATGAGTATCCCAAAACCATATAAAGCAATAGCAAAAACTACCCATGTGATTCAGGGGCAAACAAGGTAATGAGATAAACAATCTAGGGTGACCTATTGGGTCCCATCAAAATTAAACCTATGCATGGTAAATGATTATAAAGAACATTATTGGGTAACAAAAGTGAATCATGGGCACAACTTGCCTGGCACTTGAGATTCCAATTACCAGGGTGAACTTCAGGTGACTTGAAACCTCGCGCTAGTCGTAGCAATACAATCAAACATGATATAGACAAAATTAACATCACACCAAACATAAGAACAAACTGAATAATAATAATCTACACGTCGCTACGAGATCGCGGGTTCGAAAACACTAAAATCGTAGTTAAGGTTATTAAGTTATGATTTTCTGAAGTTATTTAATGCCTAGAATAGAGTTATTCATGTGGATAATTTTTAAATTAAGTTTCAAGGTTAGACAAAGATACCAGGTGATAAACAATACTTAAACAAAATAAATGCCACTTGAATGAATCAATTTGGAGTTATATATTTTAAGTTATGAATTTCTGAAGGTTTTATGTGTTTTGTACAAGATTAAATAGGAAATAAATTTTATTGTAACATTCATGTGAAAACAGTGGCACTATCTGATAAACAATATTATTACAAAATTGTAGGAACTGGAATGGGTCAATTTGGACTAAGTATGCATTTTCTATGAATTAAACAAATTCTAGCATTTATTTTTACATAAAAATCATTTTCTAATTTCTTTTATCTGATTTCTTAACTCCTTGGATTGGGCACACTAATACAAAGAAGTGCAGGGGTCTAAATCACAATTTACCTAAGACTCAGACTAACCCTCATGCGGACTGCGGGTTGGTTCCTGAAAAGTGGAGGGGCTCTTTTGTAAAACACATGGGCCAAAGGGGTATGCGAACACCACAGCCGCACGATCTGGTCTAACGGCCCGAATTAGATCCCTAATGAATTGAAGCAGTACGCGACGTAAGGCCTCAGATCCAAATCCAATGGTTACAGGTTTGAAACGCAGAGAGGTATGCAGGATCTAATCGCGACCCTACAATACCAGATGTGCGGTGAGGATTTAATTAAAACGAAATCCACCCACGATCCTCCGATTCGAATCCAACGCCCCTGCTTTGATCACTGACACGCTATCCCCAAATCCAGTCTGAACCGCCCACTGGCAGATCAATGGCCAAGAACACATCACCCACACCCGACGTCCGCCCCACAACCTGATAATGACCGCACGGCGGCGCTGCCCTCTTCTACGGCGGAGCCATCGCCGGCGTGAACACGACCGACACACAGATTCCCAATTCGTGAACTAACGTGTGCTACACGCACAGAGGACGATGGCGCATGGGATGAGGGCTCTTACCATGAATCACGCGAGCAGGAGCACATTCCACAGCGATGGGCGACTTGCGGTGGTTCCTCCACCCCGGCAAGGGATTGCCGATGCCCAGGTCGTCATCCTCCCATGCCATCACCGTCCACTCAGGGAGCCCGACGACACTGCGAACAGAGACCTAAAGCTTCAACTACTACCGTCGCACCAACTTTGCTACCGATGGTGAAGCACTTCTTGACACCGGCGGCAACTTCTCTCTCTCTGCTACCAAGTGGTCAGGGAAGAATTGGTCCCCCCTGCTCTCTCTCTCTCTCTCTTGGCTTTGCCCGAGCATGGCGGCGATTGGTGAGCTCGGGACCACGGATCGGGTACTTAAACCGGTGGCCAAGCCTATATTGGCGGCGGATTCGTGGGCCATTGAAGCAGTCTGCGAGCTCATCGGTGAGGACAAAGATTGCGGCAAGTGGTTGTAACAACCTGCGGCGAAAACAGCGCTCGAAAAGGGAAACGGTGACCAGGTCCGTGCTTCAGAGGGAGCAGCTGGCGAGGGGCGAGATCTGCACGACGAACGGCCTGAGCTGGAAGAAATGCGTCGGCTGCGACGTTTGTTGCGGTCGCGCGCGCAAACCTAGCGTCCAACGGCTGGGACTAACGAACCAGTCGGCATGCAGATGTTGGTTCACTGGCCAAGCATGTGCAAAGAGTTAGCTTGCTGATGTTTACGATGACGCAAGCGCCCGACAAGGTGAATAAAGAAATAATAAATTGATAAATAAATAAAAAAACCCCACGTTGAGCACTTGCTCGTGTAGGAGATGGCCAAGTTTGATGGAAAATTTGCTCATGGGCCATGCAGAGGTGATGCTAGGAGGAGTGGCTGAGGAGTTCACCTTTGTTTTTTTTCTCGATTTCTACTTCTAGATTTAAATGCAATTTCAAATTAATTTCAAATTTGAGTTTGGTTTTCAGTTATAATTTAAGCGTACAAACAAACTCCAGCATGCAAATGCAAAAGTAGTTTATTTATTTATCTTGTTTACCTGGATAAGTACTAAAAAATGTAATGCATACACATTATTTATATTGATAAAATATTCTTGCTTGATTTATTTTAAGAGAAGATAGTTTCTAATATACATAATTTTGTTAAGATAGGCTTTAACTCAAATCTTTCAGAGAATAATTCTATACATTTTCAACAAAAGATAATTTACTCCATATAAGGATCTTTTTATTTAATCTCTTATTAGAAACTTTTTTTGATCAATATTCCTAATTCCCGAAATAATATTCTTCAGTGTTACAAACTCTACCCCCTTTAAAAATAATCTCGTCCTCGAGATTTAGGAAGGACTAGGGAAAAGATGGGGAAAATCTATGCAAAGCTCTTCTTCTCTCTTCATGGTGACTCCATTGCACTTTGCACATCTTTGTCACTTTATTCCTTGTAACT
This sequence comes from Zea luxurians, assembly GCA_029449295.1. NCBI lineage: Eukaryota > Viridiplantae > Streptophyta > Magnoliopsida > Poales > Poaceae > Zea > Zea luxurians. The sequence goes on along the minus strand of JAOPSE010000006.1, from coordinate 113,197,468 downwards.
TGAGTCAATGTATCAAGAATCTTGATAGGATAATCTGTGTAAGTCAAATCTCCCTGAACACCGAGCTCTTCCATTGGTAACTGTTCCTCAAGGACACAGAGACACTTCTTAAGTTGAGACACATGAAATACATTATGCACATCAGATATATTATCAGGTAGCTCGAGTTGATAGGCCATCTCTCCAACTTGCCTAAAAAAACTCAGAATGGTCCAATGAAGCGAGGGGACAATTTTCCCTTAACATTGAATCTCCTCATTCCACGAAGTGGTGACACCTTGAGGTACACATAACCTCCATCCTCAAATTCCAGTGGTCTCCCTCTATTATCAGCATAGCTCTTTTGCCTGGTCTGAGCTACCCTCAAATTCTCTTGAATTATACGAACTTGCTCTCCTGCCTCTTGAATAAGTTCAGGTCCAAAGAACTATCTTCCTCTAGTCTGGTCCAAAAATAGAGGAGTCCTGCATTTCCTGCCATACAGAGTCTCGAGCGGTGACATCTTCAGACTGGCCTGGTAACTATTATTATATGAGAACTCAGCATAAGGTAGACTCTTGTCCCAACTACTACCATGCTGAAGGGCACAAGCTCTCAACATGTCCTTCAATACTTGATTAGTCCTTTTAGTCTGTCCATCAGTCTGAGGATGGTAGGCCAAACTAAAATTCAACTTCGTATCCATATTCTCATGAAAACTTTTCCAAAATTTGGAGGTAAACTGTGATCCTCTATCCAAAATGATCTTCTTCGGTACACCGTGTAGAGACACAATCTGAGCCATATATAACTCTGCCAATTGATATATCTTATAAGTAGTCTTGACCGGAATGAAATGAGCCACTTTGGCCCGTCTATCCACAATAACTCATATAGAATCATATCCTTTCGAGGTGCGAGGCAATCCAGTAATGAAGTCCTTACCAATTTCTTCCAACTTCCACTCGGGTATCTTCAGTGGATGTAATAGTCCAGCTGGCCTCTGGTGTTCAGCCTTAACTCTTTGACACACATTGCACATAGCCACATGTGCAGCCACATCTCTCTTCAATCCATACCACCAGAACTTCTACTTCAAATCCTGATACATCTGGGTACTCCTAGGATGAATAGAATAATCCAAGTCAGGGGCCTCCTTTAAAATAGTTTCACAAAGGCTTTCAATATCAGGAACACATATCCTATCCTTGAACCACACAGTGCCTTGCTCATCTTCCGTGAATTCCGGACCTCAACGTTCAGTAATCAGATCTCTAATCTCTTGTATCTTAGCATCACCAATCTGTCCTTCTATGGATTTCTTGCTCCAAGGTAGGTTCCACATCAATAATAACCCCTTCAGTGTGAGCAACTATCTCCAGGTTAAGTCTCCTGAAATCCTCAACAATCTCATCGGGTAGCTAGGCAACAACAGCTGAATGAACATGCTCCTTTCGACTCAAGGCATCTGTAACCAAATTTGCCTTGCCCGGGTGATAGTGAATCTCCAAATAATAATCCTTAATAAGCTCCAACCAACGGCATTGCCTAAGGTTGAGATCCTTCTGAGTGAATATATACTTCAAACTCTTATGATCCATGTAAACTTGGCACTTGGTTCCCATGATATAATGTCTCCAAATCTTAAGCGCATGCACAATGGCTGTCAGTTCTAAGTCATGAGTGGGGTAGTTCAATTCATGTTTCCGTAACTGACGAGACGCGTAGGCAATCACGCGTCCTTCTCGCATAAGCACACATCCCAAGCCTTGGTCGCAGGCATCACAATAAATGTCAAATCCTTTCTATAGATCTGGCATAACCAACACTGGTGGTGATATCAATCTCTTCTTTAATTGATCAAAGCTATCTTGGCACTTCTCATCCCACTTAACTCTCTTCCCTTCTCTAGAAGCGAGGTCATAGGCTTAGCAATCTTAGAAAATCCTTCAATAAATCTCCGATAATATCCTACAAGTCCCAAGAAACTCCGAATCTCTATAACTGTAGTGGGTATACTCCACAGCACTATCTCCTTGACTTTAGCAGGATCCACTAATATCCCTCCATTAGAATTGATATGTCCAAGGAATGACACCTCGTCAATCCAGAACTCGCATTTACTGTACTTGGCGTAGAGTTGATTATCTCGTAGCTTCTGTAGCACCAATCTTAGATGTTCCTCATGATCACTATCACTCTTGGAATAAATAAAAATATCGTTGATGAAACCACGATGAACCTGTCCAGATCATGAACACCTTATTCTTTAGATCCATAAAATAGGCTGGTGCATTAGTTAGTCCAAATGACATAACGATGAACACATATAAACCATATCGGGTCGATAAAATCGTCTTGGGAATATCCGATGGCCTAATCTTCATTTGGTGATAACCCAGTCAGAGTTCAATCTTCGAGAATACCCTTGCATCTCTCATCTGATCAAATAAATCCTCAATGCGGGGTAATGGACACTTGTTCTTCACAGTGACATCGTTAAGGGACCTATAATCCACGCACATCCTTTGTGATCCATCTTTCTTCTGTACAAATAGAATTGGCGCTCCCTAAGGTGAGGAACTCGGACGAATGTACCCAGCCTCCTGTAACTCTGTTAACTGCTTCTTATGTCCTTTTAATTCTTCTACGAACATCCTGCACGGCCGTTTAGAAATAGGAGCAGTCCCAGGTAAGAGATCAATGACCAACTCGACTTCCCTATCTGGTGACATCCCTAATAACTCCTTTGGAAAGACATCCGGAAAATCCCTAACTGCATGGATGTTGTCACCCACAAACTTCTCATCTACTAAGAATGTCGCTAGTCTGGTGGTGGTAGTTACTGCAACTTCAACTTCAAATCTTTGTCCTTTGGAACTGGTGAGTTCTACGATTCCCTTGGCACAGTGTATATACTGCCTTTGCCTTTCTTAACCATGACATACCAAGGATCAAGTCTATACTGCTCTCTTCTAACAGTATTGGGGTAGCCCATCTGGGTTAGAAACACAGGGTAAGAAAGTAAGGATTGTAGACAAGGCGAGTAATTACGAGGGATGTTACTGCGGGGGATTTATTAGCTAAGTAGATTAGTGCATTATCCACTAAAGCTAATACATTACCTTATGGTGGTACATGCTAAGATGCCAACTATAATATTTCAATCAATCAAAGAAGCAAATCAAGCATTTATCATCAGAACAATCAACCAACATTTTTTTAATAGAGAAAATAGTTTTAATTTTTGTCTTAGGTCTCCTATCTCTTAAAAAGTTCATAAATGTAGGATTCCAAGGTATGAAACCCATCTTGTCTTAGAACAGAAAAGATAAGAGTAATCAGAGTATGACAACAAAAGGTGAGACAGGATCAAGATAAGATAAGTAAAGAAAGAATCAGAGTAAGATAAGTAGGTAAGGGTTTATCCATTTTTATCTAGGTTTCGTCTTACAGTCAACATTTGCTCCGATACCACTTCTGCCACACCCGGGCTTTAAGGGACAAAGCCGGGTGCACCTCATACATGCGCCAAAGAAGACAACATATATAATAACAGAGTGTATAGAGATAAATGTCACAATAACATCAGAGTACTTATTACATAGCGGAAGACTTACAAAATAAAAGATAAATATAACAGGATCTAAAATCCATCCTTGGCACCAGAAAGTCAACTGGGAGACGCCACCTAGATCGAACCGGACTCCTCGATATATGGCTCCACTTGAACCACCTGTTCTTCTCCTGTGGGGGGGTGTGAGACAGCAAGGGTGAGCTCACACATGTTCATCGCTCAACAAGTTGTGGGGAATAATATGACATGAACTCACCAAAGGTGGGGAGTTCATGAAGTGTAAGGCTGATCAACAATAGAGGTTAAAGCTGAGCATTGCTTTTTATAAGTTGGTCAATATTTTATTAGCAGTTACTAAGTGTAAGTAAATACCAAACCTTAAATAAAGTAATAGAACAAAATTAATAATAAACCCATGCAATGCAAATGACAAAATTGAGTTTAGGTTCCATAATTTAATCATCGGAGTGTCCTGAGCTGCTCATGACCGTGAGCTCGGCTAGTATACCAGTTTTACACTCTGCAGAGGTTGTACCCTTTACCCACAAGTCATGTTTCCCATGTCGCCAGGGTTAGCTAGGCCCTTAGACACTACCAAGGTGAATGGCTAGGGATCCACTACGAGGCCTTTACAAAGTTCCACTAGCTTCCGAAAACCCGCTACAGTTTATGGGAAGAGCACTTGCAAGAATCCCCCGTCTGACCGCCATCGCAGCAAAATCAACCCGAGAACCTCCTTGCATGCAACTCCCCTACTGCCCTTGCCCCTTTCGGGTAAGGTAGTCTTCCACTAGCTTTCCTAATTAGTCAGCCAAGGGGTCCCATTCCTCCCTTGTGGTGGCACGTGTTTCTCAAGTTAAGCTCCATGTTCCAATTAACAATAATATAATGATCTTGACATGAACATAAATAAAATAACATAATAACTGGAATATGGATATAATAAATGATTATCCCAAAACCATATAAAGCAATAGCAAAAACTACCCATGTGATTCAGGGGCAAACAAGGTAATGAGATAAACAATCTAGGGTGACCTATTGGGTCCCATCAAAATTAAACCTATGCATGGTAAATGATTATAAAGAACATTATTGGGTAACAAAAGTGAATCAAGGGCACAACTTGCCTGGCACTTGAGATTCCAATTACCAGGGTGAACTTCAGGTGACTTGAAACCTCGCGCTAGTCGTAGCAATACAATCAAACATGATATAGACAAAATTAACATCACACCAAACATAAGAACAAACTGAATAATAATAATCTACACGTCGCTACGAGATCGCGGGTTCGAAAACCACTAAAATCGTAGTTAAGGTTATTAAGTTATGATTTTCTGAAGTTATTTAATGCCTAGAATAGAGTTATTCATGTGGATAATTTTCAAATTAAGTTTCAAGGTTAGACAAAGATACCAGGTGATAAACAATACTTAAACAAAATAAATGCCACTGGAATGAATCAATTTGGAGTTATATATTTTAAGTTATGAATTTCTGAAGGTTTTATGTGTTTTGTACAAGATTAAATAGGAAATAAATTTTATTGTAACATTCATGTCAAAATAGTGGCACTATCTGATAAACAATATTATTACAAAATTGTAGGAACTGGAATGGGTCAATTTGGACTAAGTATGTATTTTCTATGGATTAAACAAATTCTAGCATTTATTTTTACATAAAAACCATTTTCTAATTCCTTTTATCTGATTTCTTAACTCCTTGGACTAGGCACACTAATACAGAGAAGTGCAGGGGTCTAAATCACAATTTACCTAAGACTCAGACTAACTCTCATGCGGACTGCGGGTTGGTTCCTGAAAAGTGGAGGGGCTCTTTTGTAAAACACATTGCCCAAAGGGGTATACGAACACCACAGCCGCACGATCTGGTCTAACGGCCCGAATTAGATCCCTAATGAATTGAAGCGGTACGCGACGTAAGGCCTCGGATCCAAATCCAACGGTTACAGGTTTGAAACGCAGAGAGGTATGCAGGATCTAATCGCGACCCTACAATACCAGATGTGCGGTGAGGATTTAATTAAAACGAGATCCACCCACGATCCTCCGATTCGAATCCAACGCCCCTGCTTTGATCACTGACACGCTATCCCCAAATCCAGTCTGAACCGCCCACTGGCCGATCAATGGCCAAGAACACATCACCCACACCCGGCGTCCTCCCCACAACCTGATAATGACCGCACGGCGACGCTGCCCTCTTCTACAGCGGAGCCATCGCCGGCGTGAACACGACCGACACACAGATTCCCAATTCGTGAACTAACGTGTGCTACACGCACAGAGGACGATGGCGCATGGGATGAGGGCTCTTACCATGAATCACGCGAGCAGGAGCACATTCCACAGCGATGGGCGGCTTGTTGTGGTTCCTCCACCCCGGCAAGGGATTGCCGATGCCCAGGTCGTCATCCTCCCATTCCATCACCGTCCACTCAGGGAGCCCGATGACACCGCGAACAGAGACCTCAAGCTTCGACTACTACCGTCGCACCAACTTTGCTACTGATGGTGAAGCACTTCTTGACACCGGTGGCAACTTCTCTCTCTCTGCTACCAAGTGGTCAGGGAAGAATTGGTCCCCCCTGCTCTCTCTCTCGCTCTCTCTTGGCTTTGCCCGAGCATGGCGGCGATTGGTGAGCTCGGGACCACGGATCGGGTACTTAAACCGGTGGCTAAGCCTATATTGGCGGCGGATTCGTGGGCCATTGAAGCAGTCTGTGAGCTCATCGGTGAGGACGAAGATTGCGGCAAGTGGTTGTAACAACCTGCGGCGAAAACAGCGCTCGAAAAGGGAAACGGTGACCAGGTCCGTGCTTCAGAGGAAGCAGCTAACGAGGGGCGAGATCTGCACGACGAATGGCCTGAGCTGGAAGAAATGTGTCGGCTGTGGCGTTTGTTGCGGTCGCGCGCGCAAACCTAGCGTCCAACGGCTGGGACTAACGAACCAGTCGGCATGCAGATGTTGGTTCACTGGCCGAGCATGTGCAAAGAGTTAGCTTGCTGATGTTTACGATGACGCAAGTGCCCGACAAGGTGAATAAAGAAATAATAAATTGATAAATAAATAAAAAAACCCCACGTTGAGCACTTGCTCGTGTAGGAGATGGCCAAGTTTGATGGAAAATTTGCTCATGGGCCATGCAGAGGTGATGCTAGGAGAAGGAGTGGCTGAGGAGTTCACCTTTGTTTTTTTCTCGATTTCTACTTCTAGATTTAAATACAATTTCAAATTAATTTCAAATTTGAGTTTGGTTTTCAGTTATAATTTAAGAGTACAAACAAACTCCGGCATGCAAATGCAAAAGTAGTTTATTTATTTATCTTGTTTACCTTGATAAGTACTAAAAAATGTAATGCATACACATTATTTATATTGATAAAATATTCTTGCTTGATTTATTTTAAGAGAAGATAGTTTCTAATATACATAATTTTGTTAAGATAGGCTTTAACTCAAATCTTTCAGAGAATAATTCTATACATTTTCAACAAAAGATAATTTACTCCATATAAGGATCTTTTTATTTAATCTCTTATTAGAAACTTTTTTTTGATCAATATTCCTAATTCCCGAAATAATATTCTTCAGTGTTACAAGGCAAGAGAGAAATGGTGCTCTAGCTCACATTATAATAGAGTTTGCTCAGCTGTTGCAATTTCATATTGCAACATACTTCGATAATGATCTTCCTGGCAAACCCAGGGTGAGTGGTTTAGAATGTCAATTTGCATGTATAAAATCAACTGACAGCAGGTAGATTAAAATTCAAACTTGGTACTTGTAAAATCCTGGTAACCATTCTATTTGTTTATTTATTTGGAGGCTGAAGCAATAGATAGAGAACTGTGTAAACGAAAGTGACTGTAATAGGTAGTTAATTATACTACAAAAACCCTATCATTTGTACTAATGAAAATTTACTTCAAGCTCTATTCACTTTATCTTTATATCCAAACCATCAATCGAAAAATTCTAATATTTTTTGCATCTTTAAAATGCTTAAACTAACAACATTTGGCAGTAGGGGAAGACAATGGCTTCAATTGCTCTATCAAAATAGCGCCCACCATGCAAAGTGGAAAATAGGTTTCTCAATGAACAAACTATTGTTGAAGTAGAAGGGGAGGCACCAAGCTGAAGTTCCAAACAAAATTTTGTTTTATTGTGTTCCTTTTAAATAATCACAGTGCATGCAAAATAGCATAAATGTTTCAGTTTTCCCACTTTTGCATGGATGGGTCGGCCGACAGGTTACGCCATACTCATCAACCAACCAACCAATCAATCAAAAGTATATATACCAACCAAAGACGAAGGGCTCCTGGTGGCCATTCTCATGGTAAAACGTTGTTACTTATTTCTTGTATGACATGGCGGAAGCCTAGATGTTGAGGTCGTCCAGACGAAGTGCGGAGTAATGGGCTTCGGTGGTGGCGGAGTCGAGCACCTCATCTACCAAATTTCAGACACGTATTTGCGCCTACAGAGGAAGTGTGATCGTGAAACAATTGGAAATAAAGTGTGGCCTTGTGGGTAAATACATTTTAGCTGTTTTATGGTTTATCTTGTGCACATTTTTAATTTAACTGGAAATTTGAATCTCTTGCTTTATATTAGTAGATATTTATAGGAGTAGAGAAGAACCCAACCACGTACAACTTACTCCAATCACTGAGTCCATCTACTTCAGAAGAAATAAACTTGATGCAGCCAAGGGTAATCTACTAATATTTAAGCTCAAATTGAACTAACAAAATGAACTTCAAATGATAGCTCATCAATCTATTCCAGTAGAAATAAACTGGATGCAGACAAGGGTAATCTTGAAGCTCAGATTGAATTAAAAAAAGGAACTTTCGGGTGATAGCTCATCAATAATAAACAGGATACCCAACAAAAGCATAGGCAACACTCTAAAGTCCCGAAACAAAAGCATAGATAACACTTAGCAAAATCAAATCAAGGTCGTTAACAATCTAATAGCACTAATATGCATCATCAATGACTAATCTGTTACAGAACTACACCATCACATCGAGCAAATGATGATCATTCACATATTCCAATACTAATTCAGATAATCTGCTCTGTTTCCACAGATTTGGTGCTCATGGCCATAAGCACACTTAACAATATGAATGTCAAATAGTCAGTTTCAATTAACATGGTACATAACATACCCTGATTTGAACATGTTGGGTTGTTGGCAATGCTATAACAACCATCTGACTACCATATTGCCATCGCCAATTGAATAACCACATGTTACATGATCTAAACTTTTGAAATATATTAGCTTGTTCTAGGTATTCTTTCCTAGTCTTTTAGGCAACCTTTTCCTATTCTCTTCTGAGATAAGGGGGTTGTGTTGTATCTGACTATTTCATTCTCTTGTTAATATGAAGATATATACATTGATATTTGTGTTGAATGTTCAGCAAAAAATGCACCGTAGGTCAAGAACATCAGGAATAAAAATATATCGTTAACTATCTACAACCTTAATGGTAGCCAGAAAATAATCAGATGATGACATAACAGAGTACACATGACACAAGGACTCTGAGTGAAAATTACATGAGGATCTTAGCTCACCTTGCAGATGATGACATGGATTTCTCAAGGGCCCATCAAATGATAGTTCACTTATGCTTCCATCTACGAATGTATGCCTTAATGAATGTGGAGCGCTCTTGCCTGCCTTATAACACAAATAGAAGCAATGAAAATGAAAGCGAAGAAGAACCATCTAGTGGTCCTGCTCATAGTAATGAGGTTAATTCGTCAGCAATTACATCAACTCATAAATGTGAAGCTTTAAAATAATTGTTAGATTATGATTTTAGTAAAGCGAAACATGTGAATTATTCATGATCTTTACAATGGAAAAAGGGTTCTATCTCAATCGACAAATGAAACTAAATTGTTGTGATTCAAAATAATCCAGTGTGATCTATTTTCTAGAGGTTGTCCCAAAAGAGCATTGCCTGGTCAATAATTAAATATATGATGTGAGATATATACTTTTCAGAGTTAAACTGCATGTTTGAGGTGGACTTTAGGTAATCATAATAATCAATTGGTTTGGTGGAAGAACTAAAAGAAAGAAAAGTAGATAAAGTAAGAAAAGTTAAGAAGAACACAAATTTCCAGTAATCTATAAATCAACATATTAAAGGGATAGCACGAGCAGATGATTACCGCCTTGAGTAGCATAAAGACCAAGAATTCAAGATGGCATATGATGGTTAACAATTAAAGTAACAATGGCTCAAGAGTCAAGATCAAAATTTTCAGGCTCACATCTACTCGTTAGCCACTACAGTTAACTGCAGTCTGAACATGAGTAGACGATTGGCCAAAAGGAGCACATGCCTTTTGTTGTAGCAAAAGCAAGCAATATGCAAAGACATGAGCGCCCTTTTCTGGAAAGGAGATTGTCGAAAAGGTGACTTGACTTGGTTTTTTAGATAGATCCCCGACCTTTTTCTGAAAGAGCCATGCAATCTGATCTCCGAGCGGCTCCAGCTACTCCGCTTCCCTATGATTTCTACTCCACTTCCCTATGACGACACCTGGGAGGAGCGGAGAGGAGGGAGAGGGGTGGTACCGCAGAGGTATGGGATGGATCTGGATCGAGGCAAAGAGAGGAGAGGCGACCTGTAGATCTCCACCAGCAACTTCTCGTGGTACTCCTTAAGCTGAACCGCCCACTCGAAGGTCATCGCCATTTCGTGGGTCCTCGTGGCGCAGTAGGGCACACCGGTGCCGTACCCTATGGTGGGGGAGGAGCCAGCCACAGGCTGGAGGACACGTACGCGTCGTGGAGCCGAGTGAGCCATCGGTGACACTAGTAGAAAAAGGCTCAACGCCTGCAGGACGATATATTTTTACAGACGGATCCGGTTATCCACCGACTGTGCTATTTTTAGTGGCGGTTTCTTAAGAAAACCGCCACTAGAAATCGTATTTCTAGTGGCGGTTCCTTAAGAAAACCGCCAGTAAAAATCCATGATTTCTAGTGGCGGTTTTCTTAAGGAACCGCCTATAGAAATCGATTTCTAGTGGCGGTTTCTTAAGGAACCGCCACTAGAAATCATTTTTATCCTTAATTTTTCGAGTTTTTCAAACGACCTCGTATGACAAAACTACCAAAATAAAAGTTGTAGATCTCTAAAAGTTATGAAACTTTGTAGTTGACAACTTTTTTATTTAAACTCATTTCGGTTCTCAAAAATTGAATCTAAGTATGTTAAATTTAAAATTCAAATTTTGCAAACTAACTCGGATGAAAAAAGTGTCAAAATAAAAGTTGTAGCACTTAAAAAGTTATTTAACTTTGTAGTAGACAACTTTTTTATTTGAATTCATTTAGGGTCTCAAATAAGCAATTTACACTCAAATGGTTGTAATATGTGGACAAAACAACTACCAACTAGACACAAAGCATGTCATAGATGGAGTGGTAGTGGAGGGTACGCGCGAGGGTGAGGTCGAAGGTTCGATTACTGTCGGTGTTTCGAAACCCGGGGGGTCCCTGGACCGACGAGTGAATTGTCGCCGCGTGCCCCAGCCCAGATGGGTCGACGCAAGGCGGAACGCGAAGGGGGGAAAGGAAGCAGCCGGAGAGAGGCGGACGTGAGAGAATGGATCCCGCGGCCTTCGTGTTAGCCCCGCGTCCGGGTCGGGTGCGCTTGCAGTAGGGGGATACAAGCGTCCACGCGGGAGTGGGAGCGAGCGGCCTTGCGCGAGCGCCGTCCCGTCCTTTTCCGCGCGGGCCAACCCCCTGTAAGACGGCCCTGGTCCTTCCTTTTATAGGCGTAAGGAGAGGATCCAGGTGTACAATGGGGGATGTAGCAGAGTGCTACGTGTCTAGCAGAGGAGAGCTAGCGCCCTAAGTACATGCCGTCATGGCAGCCGGAGGGGTTTTGGCACCCGGTTCGCGTGGTGTCGTGGCCGTCGGAGGAGCGCTGGAGCCTGGTGGAAGGACAGCTGTTGGGCCTGTCGAGTCCTTGTTGACGTCCTCTTGCTTCCGTAAGGGGGTCGAGAGCCACCGTCGTCATAGAGCGTGCGGGGCGCCATCATTGCCTATCCGGCGGAGCGAGCCAGATGGGACGCCGGTCTTGTTCCCCGTAGCCTGAGTCAGCTTGGGGTAGGGTAATGATGGCGCCTCCTGTCGACGTGGTCGGTCCGTGCCCTAGGTTGGGCGATGTGGAGGCTCCTCCGAGGTCGAGGTCGAGTCTGTCTTCCATGGCCGTGGTCGAGTCTGAGCCCCTGGGTCGGGCAAGGCGGAGACCGTCGGCTGAGGCCAGAGCTGAGTCTGAGCCCTGGGGTCGGGCGAAGCGGAGTTCGTCGTCTTCTGGGGTCGAGCCCATGTCTGAGCCCTAGGGTCGGGCGAGGCGGAGTTCGTCGTCTTCTGGGGCTGAGCCCATGTCCGAGCCCTGGGGTCGGGCGGAGCGGAGTTCGTCGTCTTCCGGGGCTGAGCCCGAGTCCGAGCCCTGGGTCGGGCGGAGCGGAGTTCGCCTTCTTCCGGGGCTGAGCCCAAGTCCGAGCCCTGGGTCGGGTGGAGCGGAGTTCACCGTCTTCCGGGGCTGAGCCTGAGTCCGAGCCCTGGGGTCAGGCGGAGCGGAGTTCGCCGTCTTCCGGGGCTGAGCCCGAGTCCGAGCCCTGGGGTCGGGCGAGGCGGAGTTTCCTATGACGCCCGAGGCCGGCCTTGGCTGCTGTCAGCCTCACTCTGTCGGGTGGCTCAGCAGTCGGAGCAGCACAGGCGGCGCTGTCCTCTTGTCAGACCAGTCAGTAGAGCGGTGAAGTGACTGCGGTCACCTCGGCTCTGTCGACTGGAGGGCGTGCGTCAGGATAAAGGTGTCAGGCCACCTTTGCATTAAATGCCCCTGCAATTTGGTCGGTCGGCGTGGCGATGTGGCCAAGGTTGCTTCTTGGTGAAGACTGGGCCTCGGGCGAGCCGATAGTGTGCCCGTTGCCGGAGGGGGGTCCTCGGGCGAGACGTAGGTTCTCTGGGGTCGGCTTCCCTTGCCCGAGGCTAGGCTCGGGCGAGGCACGATCATGTCCCTTGAATGGACCGATCCTTGACTTAATCGCACCCATCAGGCCTTTGCAGCTTCGTGCTGATCGGGGTTACCAGCTGAGATTTAGGGGTCTTGAGGGTACCCCTAATTATGGTCCCCGACAGTAGCCCCCGAGCCTCCAAGGGAGTCCTAATACTCGATTGGAGGCTTTTGCCGCACTTTTTTGCAAGGGGACCAGCCCTTTTTCGGTTGCATTCTGTTCCGGTGGGTGCGCGCGAGCGCACCCGCCGGGTGTAGCCCCGGAGACCTCGGAGGAGTAGTTTTACTCCTTCAAGGTCTTAGGACGCTTCGCAACACTTCAGCTGGTCTAGTTGTTCCCTCATGCGGGCTGGCCATAGCCCGAGTGCACGGTCGGGTCCCAAGTTCTCGGGCTGGTATGTTGACGCTGTCAATGGTTTGGCCAGAGCCGGGTTTGCGAGAGCAGCCCCCGAGCCTCTGCACAGGGCGAGAGGACGGTCAGGGACAAACTCGACTTTTTTACATACGCCCCTGCGTCGCCTTTCCGCAAGGAGGAGGGGGGAAAGCGCCATGTTGCCCTCGGGTGGCGCCAAACATGGTGTCTCCGGCGAGCTGCTAACGGGTAATCCGAGCGGACGTCCATGCCCCATTTGATAGGGGTCGGCTAGAGGCCTAGAGGCGCACCCAAAAAGTACCTGCGGGTGATCTGCCGGACCCGGTCCCCTGTCGACGGGGTCCGAGGGCTCGATGCCTCCCTCTGATGCATTCCGTTACAAGATCGCTCCCGCGGGTCTCGGAAATGTCCTAGGGTACCTCGGGAGCGCAGCCCGAGCCTTGGTTATGTATCGAACGTACCCATGGTCATCCCTCGCTCTGTGTCTGAGGCGACTGTGAACCCTTCGAGGGCCAGCCTACGAACCCCTGATCAGTACTGGGCGCAGAGCCCGAGTGGCCTGAGGCGGCCGTTGAACCCTTCGTGGGGCCGGCCATCGAACCTCTGACCAGTAGTGGGCGCAGAACCCAATCGATCTGAGGCGGCCGTTGAACCCCTCCGAGGGGCCGGCCTTCGAACCTCTGATCAGTAAGGAGGCTCGGAGCCTGTTTCCTTCATGGAGAAGGGTCCTTTTCGGGGTATCCCCCTTTCCCGGTCCCTATTGTAAGAGAGAGAAAGAGGAAAAGAAAAAGGATGTGAAGTCGAACGACGTGGCGTACCTCCTTCGACGCGGTCATTATGGCGAAGGCGAAGCGTCACTTGCTTCTCCCGCCTGAGGCGCCGCCTGCCCTGCCGCGGAGTTAAGGCGACGGGGCGAGCGATTCGCGAGGCGGTCGTTGCGCGTGTGCGAGCCGTTCGAGGAACGGATCACGGGCGCACCGTCTTCACGCCGTGAGAGAGGGCTCCCCCGCTGCCCCTGGATGGGACGTGAGCTTGGCTGACGACGTGACCGCTGCTCCTGCCCGCCTGTCACCGCCATTACTGCCGGCCCACTTTTGACTGCATTTGACCGTCGCGCTTGGCTGGCACTGCAGGGTTGCCTCGAGTCGTGGTATTGACTCCGCAGTCGAGGAGGCGCGGTAGTGGCGTGGGTGGCGGTGCAGTTGCTCACACGTAGCAACCGGCGCGCCGGTCGCATGACGCGTGGGCCTGGACCTCCATGCTGGGCTCGTTGGAGTCAAAGGGGCGTTGAAAGGGAAATGTGCCCTTGGGCCATTTCTAAGTATTTTGGTGATTTAGTGTCCAACACAAGTGCCTAAGTGTAAAAAGGTGGACAAGGTACAAATCAAGATTTAAGGTATGTTTCTCAGACTTAGTACATTGTTTTATGGACTAATGTATTGTGTCTAAGTGCTGGAAACAGGAAAAATCCAATTGGAAATATCTTGGCTCGAGCAGCCAAGAATCTGCTGAGTCTGCAAGCACCGGACTGTCCGGTGGTGCACTGGACAGTGTTCGGTGCGTCAGGCTGGCTCGAGCGAAGTGGCTGCTCTCGGGAATTCACCGGCGACGTACGGCTAAAATTCACTGGACTGTCCGGTGTGCACCGGACTGTCCGGTGAGCCAACGGTCGGCCGCGCAATCTGCGCGGGACACGTGGCTGAGCCAACGGCTAGAAGACGGCACCGGACTGTCCGGTGTTCACCGGACATGTTCGGTGCGCCAACGGCTCTCAGGCTGCCAACGGTCGGCTTTGCTATTTAAGGAAGGAAATCGGGCACCGGACAGTGTCCGGTGTGCACCGGACTGTCCGGTGCCCCCGATGACAGAAGGCAAGAATGGCTTTCCAAACTTGTGCTCAACGGCTCCTAGCTGCCTTGGGGCTATAAAAGGGACCCCTAGGCGCATGGAGGAGCACACAAAAAGCATCCTTTGAGCATCATTGATCACTCACACTTCATTCTTGCGCACTTGTTCGACATTCTAGTGATTTGAGCTCCGTTCTAGTGTGCTAGTCTCTTGAGCTCAAATCTTGGTTTTGCGTGTGCGTATTCGCTGTGATCTTTGTGTCGTGTGTGAGTTGCTAATCCCTCCCTTGCTCTGTGATTCTTCGTGAACATCTTGTGTAAGGGCGAGAGGCTCCAAGCTGTGGAGATTCCTCGCAAACGGGATTAAGAGAAGCAAAGCAACACCGTGGTATTCAAGTTGGTCTTTAGACCGCTTGAGAGGGGTTGATTGCAACCCTCGTCCGTTGGGACGCCACAACGTGGAGTAGGCAAGCGTTGGTCTTGGCCGAACCACGGGATAACCACTGTGCCATCTCTGTGATTGATATCTCTTGGTTATTGTGTTGTGTTGAGATCCTTCTCTAGCCACTTGGCATATTACTGTGCTAACAAGTAACCAAGTTTTGTGGCTTAAGTTTTTTTAGTGTTACAGGATCACCTATTCACCCCCCCTCTAGGTGCTCTCAATTGGTATCAGAGTCGTTCTCTTCAAGAAAGGGACTAACCGCCTGAAGAGATGGATCCTAAAGGCAAGGGGATGGTGATCAACGACAAGGAGAAGGAGTCCTTCCTCAACGAGCCCAATGATGACAGGCCCACCGACTCAGGCTCGGGCCACAAAAGAAAAGACGGGAGGAAGAAGGAGACAAGGCGCATCAAGGAAATTGTCTACTACGACAGCGACGAATCTTCCTCCTCCCAAAAGGACGACGACGACTACGATGGACGAAAGACGGTTAACTCAAACTTTTCTTTCGATTATTCGCGCATCCCGCATAGTTCAAATGCTCAATTGCTCCCCATTCCACTTGGCAAGCCCCCTCACTTTGATGGAGAGGATTACGGATTTTGGAGCCACAAATTGCGTACTCACCTGTTTTCTCTCCATCCAAGCATTTGGGAGATTGTAGAAAGTGGAATGAAATTTGATAGCTCGGATAGCCCTGTGTTTATTAATGAACAGATTCATAAAAATGCACAAGCTACTACTGTGTTGCTAGCCTCTTTGTGCAGGGACGAGTATCACAAGGTGAGCGGCTTGGACAATGCCAAGCAGATCTGGGACACCCTCAAGATCTCTCATGAGGGAAACGACGTCACCTTGCTCACCAAAATGGAGTTGGTGGAGGGCGAGCTTGGACGGTTCGCGATGATAAGGGGCGAGGAGCCGACACAAACATACAACCGGCTCAAGACCCTTATCAACAAAATAAGGAGCTACGGGAGCACGCGATGGACGGACCACGACGTCGTCCGCCTAATGCTAAGGTCATTTACCGTTCTTGATCCTCATTTGGTGAACAATATACGTGAAAATCCCAGGTACACCAAGATGTCACCCGAAGAAGTTCTTGGGAAGTTCGTAAGCGGGCGAATGATGATCAAGGAGGCAAGATACGTGGACGACGCGTTGAACGGTCCTAGTCATGAGCCTCAAACCATTGCTCTCAAGGCAACAAAGAGCAAGGAGGCGCTACCAAGCAAGGTGGCGCAAGTTGAGGCGGCCGGACTCAATGATGAGGAGATGGCCCTCATCATTAAGCGCTTCAAGACGGCGCTTAAAGGTCGCAAGGGGCAGCCGAGCAAGACCAAAGCCAAGGGGAAGCGCTCATGCTTCAAATGCGGTAAGCTTGGTCATTTTATTGCTAACTGTCCCGACAATGATAGTGATCAGGACCAAGGGAACAAGAAGGAGAAAAAGAAGCATTACAAGAAGGCCAAGGGCGAGGCACATATCGGAAAGGAGTGGGATTCGGATTGTTCCTCCTCCGACTCTGACAATGAAGGACTCGCCGCCACCGCCTTCAACAAGTCATCCCTCTTCCCCAACGATCGTCACACTTGCCTCATGGCAAGAGAGAAGAAAGTAAGCACTCATACTAGTACTTATGCTTCTTCGAGTGAAGATGAGTCTAGTGATGATGATGAGATAGATTACTCATGCTTATTCAAGGGATTAGATAGAACCAAGGTAGACAAAATTAATGAATTAATTGATGCCTTGAATGACAAGAATATGCTTTTAGAAAAACAAGAGGATTTGTTGTATGAAGAACATGATAAATTTGTAGAAGCACAGAAATCACTTGCTCTAGAAACTAAGAGGAATGAAATGCTCTCTAGTGAATTATCTTCTTGTCATGAAACTATTGCTAAGTTAAAAAGTTTTAATGATGATTTAAATGCTAAACTAGAAGTAGCTAGTAAATCTCATTCTTGTGTAGAAATTGTTGAAACTTGTAATAGGTGTAAAGATTTTGACATTGATGCTTGTAGTGATCATTTAGTTTCAATTTCCAAATTAAATGATGAATTAGCTAGTCTTAATGCCCAACTTAAGACTAGCAAGAATGAATTTGACAAGCTAAAATTTGCAAGGGATGCCTACACGATTGGTAGACACCCCTCAATTAAGGATGGACTTGGCTACAAGAGGGAAGCCAAGAACTTGACAAGCCATAAGGCTCCCATCTCCGCCAAGGAGAAAGGGAAGGCCCCTATGGCTAGTAGTGTGCAAAAGAACCATGCCTTTATGTACTATGATAGAAGACAACCTAGAAATGCTTATAGGAGTTGTAATGTATATAATGCCTTTGATTCTCATGCCATGGTTGCTTCTAGTTCTTCTTATGTGCATAATAGAAATGTTGGTAGGAGAAATGTTATTTATAATATGCCTAGGAGAAATGTCGTTAATGTTCCTAGGAAAGTTAATGAACCTTCTACAATATATCATGCTTTAAATGCTTCTTTTGCTATTTGTAGAAAGGATAGGAAGATAGTTGCTAGAAAATTAGGGGCAAGATGCAAGGGAGACAAAACTTGCATTTGGGTCCCTAAGGATATTTGTGCTAACCTTGCAGGACCCAACATGAGTTGGGTACCTAAGACCCAAGCCTAAATTTGCCTTGCAGGTTTATGCATCCGGGGGTTCAAGCTGGATTATTGACAGCGGATGCACAAACCATATGACGGGGGAGAAGAAGATGTTCACCTCCTACGTCAAGAATAAAGATTCCCAAGATTCAATAATATTCGGTGATGGGAATCAAGGCAAGGTAAAAGGGTTAGGTAAAATTGCAATCTCAAATGAGCACTCTATCTCTAATGTGTTTTTAGTAGAGTCTCTTGGATATAATTTGCTATCTGTTAGTCAATTATGCAATATGGGATATAACTGTTTGTTTACAAATGTAGATGTGTCTGTCTTTAGAAGATGTGATGGTTCACTAGCTTTTAAGGGTGTACTAGACGGCAAGCTTTACTTAGTTGATTTTGCAAAAGAAGAGGCCGGTCTAGATGCATGCTTAATGGCTAAGACTTGCATGGGCTGGCTGTGGCATCGCCGCTTAGCACATGTGGGGATGAAGAACCTCCACAAGCTTCTAAAGGGAGAACACGTGATAGGTCTAACCAATGTTCATTTCGAAAAAGATAGACCTTGTGCAGCTTATCAAGCAGGGAAACAAGTGGGAGGCTCTCATCACACCAAAAATGTGATGACAACATCAAGACCCCTGGAGCTGCTACATATGGACCTCTTCGGACCCGTCGCCTATCTGAGCATAGGAGGAAGTAAGTATGGTCTAGTTATCGTTGATGACTTTTCCCGCTTCACTTGGGTGTTCTTTTTGCAGGATAAGTCTGAAACCCAAGGAACCCTCAAGCGCTTCCTAAGGGAGAGCTCAAAATGAGTTTGAGCTCAAGGTGAAGAAGATAAGGAGCGACAACGGGTCCGAATTCAAGAACCTTCAAGTGGAGGAGTTTCTTGAGGAGGAAGGGATCAAGCATGAGTTCTCCGCTCCCTACACACCTAAGCAAAATGGTGTGGTAGAGAGGAAGAACAGGACGCTCATATATATGGCGAGGACTATGCTTGGAGAATTCAAGACCCCCGAGTGCTTTTGGTCGGAAGCCGTGAACACGGCTTGCCACGTCATCAACAGGGTCTACCTTCACCGCCTCCTCAAGAAGACGTCGTATGAGCTGCTAACCGGTAACAAACCTAATGTATCATATTTTCGTGTTTTTGGGAGTAAATGCTACATTCTAGTGAAGAAGGGTAGGAATTCCAAATTTGCTCCCAAAGCCGTAGAAAGATTTTTATTAGGTTATGATTCAAATACAAAGGTGTATAGGGTCTTCAACAAATCATCGGGTTTGGTTGAAGTCTCTAGCGACGTTGTATTTGATGAGACTAATGGCTCTCCAAGAGAGCAAGTTGTTGATCTTGATGATGTAGATGAAGAAGATGTTCCAACGGCCGCGATACGCACCATGGCGATTGGAGATGTACGGCCTCAGGAACATTTGGAGCAAGATCAACCGTCTTCCTCAACTATGGTGCATCCCCCAACCCAAGATGACGAACAGGTACCTCAAGTGGAGGCACATGATCAAGGGGGAGCACAGGATGTTCAAGAGGAAGGAGCACCTCAGGCACCTCCAACCCAAGTTCGAGCGACAATTCTAAGGGATCATCCCGTCGACCAGATATTGGGTGATATTAGCAAGGGAGTAACTACTCGCTCAAGATTAGTAAATTTTTGTGAGCATTACTCTTTTGTCTCTTCTATTGAGCCTTTCAGGGTAGAAGAGGCCTTGCTAGATCCGGACTGGGTGTTGGCCATGCAGGAGGAACTCAACAACTTCAAGCGCAACGAAGTTTGGACACTGGTGCCTCGTCCCAAGCAAAATGTTGTGGGAACCAAGTGGGTGTTCCGCAACAAACAGGACGAGCACGGGGTGGTGATGAGGAACAAGGCTCGACTTGTGGCAAAAGGTTATGCCCAAGTCGCAGGTTTGGACTTTGAGGAGACTTTTGCTCCTGTGGCTAGGCTAGAATCAATTCGTATCTTGCTAGCATATGTCGCTCACCATTCTTTCAGGTTGTACCAAATGGATGTGAAGAGCGCTTTCCTCAACGGGCCGATCAAGGAGGAGGTGTACGTGGAGCAGCCCCCTGGCTTCGAGGATGAACGGTACCCCGACCACGTGTGTAAGCTCTCTAAGGCGCTCTATGGACTTAAGCAAGCCCCAAGAGCATGGTATGAATGCCTTAGAGACTTTTTAATTGCTAATGCTTTCAAGGTTGGGAAAGCCGATCCAACTCTTTTTACTAAGACTTGCGATGGTGATCTTTTTGTGTGCCAAATTTATGTCGACGACATAATATTTGGTTCTACTAACCAAAAGTCTTGTGAAGAGTTTAGCAGGGTGATGACGCAGAAATTCGAGATGTCGATGATGGGCGAGTTGACCTACTTCCTTGGGTTCCAAGTGAAGCAACTCAAGGACGGCACCTTCATCTCCCAAACGAAGTACACACAAGATTTGCTAAAGAGGTTTGGGATGAAGGACGCCAAGCCCGCAAAGACGCCGATGGGAACCGACGGACACACCGACCTCAACAAAGGAGGTAAGTCCGTTGATCAAAAAGCATACCGGTCCATGATAGGTTCTTTGCTTTATTTATGTGCTAGTAGACCGGATATTATGCTTAGCGTATGCATGTGTGCTAGATTTCAATCTGATCAGAAGGAGTGTCACTTAGTGGCTGTGAAGCAAATTCTTCGATATTTAGTCGCTACGCCTTGCTTCGGGATCTGGTATCCAAAGGGGTCTAACTTTGACTTGATTGGGTACTCAGATTCCGACTATGCTGGATGTAAGGTCGATAGGAAGAGTACATCGGGGACGTGCCAATTCTTAGGAAGGTCCCTGGTGTCATGGAACTCTAAGAAACAAACCTCCGTTGCCCTATCCACCGCTGAGGCCGAGTACGTTGCCGCAGGACAGTGTTGCGCGCAACTACTTTGGATGAGGCAAACCCTCAGGGACTTTGGCTACAATCTGAGCAAAGTCCCACTCCTATGTGACAATGAGAGTGCTATCCGAATAGCGGAAAATCCTGTTGAGCACAGCCGCACAAAGCACATTGACATCCGGCATCACTTTTTGAGAGACCACCAGCAAAAGGGAGATATCGAAGTGTTTCATGTTAGCACCGAGAACCAGCTAGCCGATATCTTTACCAAGCCTCTAGATGAGAAGACCTTTTGCAGGCTGCGTAGTGAGCTCAATATCTTAGATTCGCGGAACTTGGATTGAAATGTAGCATACATGTGTCTATGCCTTTGATCATGTTCATTCTGCATTTTGTTGCTTATTGTGGTGCTCAAGTTGTACAAACACTCCCTGGACCTCACAAGTCCTGTTTGCAAGTAATGCACATATTTAGGGGGAGCTGTGCTACAACTTGACCCTTTGAGACTAACCATGTACTTGAGTTTCGTTGTTTCAGTCTCCAAGGAAAATTGAAAGGGAAAAGGTGGACTTGGACCATGCAAGACTTCCACTGCACTCCGATGAAAAGAGTAACTTTTTCGAGTTCATCTTCATACTCTTATTGCCTTTGTGTTCTTATTTGAAGATTTTGGTGAGGCAATGGGGTTCAAGGGCCAAGATTGATCCCGTTTTGGTGCTTGATGCCAAAGGGGGAGAAAATAAAGGCCAAAGCGATAAATGGATCAGCTACCACTTGAGAGATTTTGAAAATAGTAGAATAGAGCTTTTGGTTTGTCAAAACTCTTTTGTTGCCTCTCTTGTCAAAAGTTGGCTTCTTGTGGGGAGAAGTATTGATTATGGGATAAAGGGGGAGTTTTTGAAATCTTAAGTCAATTTCTCTTAGAATGACTCTCTTTATGTCTTAACATGTGTGTTTGACTTAGAGATAGAAATTTGAGTTTGATTTGCAAAAACAAACCAAGTGGTGGCATAGAGTGATCCATATATGTCAAAATTGAATCAAAACAATTTTGAGTTCTTATTTGATTTGATTTTGTACTTGTTCTACTTGCTTTATGTTGTGTTGGCATAAATCACCAAAAAGGGGGAGATTGAAAGGGAAATGTGCCCTTGGGCCATTTCTAAGTATTTTGGTGATTTAGTGTCCAACACAAGTGCCTAAGTGTAAAAAGGTGGACAAGGTACAAATCAAGATTTAAGGTATGTTTCTCAGACTTAGTACATTGTTTTATGGACTAATGTATTGTGTCTAAGTGCTGGAAACAGGAAAAATCCAATTGGAAATATCTTGGCTCGAGCAGCCAAGAATCTGCTGAGTCTGCAAGCACCGGACTGTCCGGTGGTGCACCGGACAGTGTCCGGTGCGTCAGGCTGGCTCGAGCGAAGTGGCTGCTCTCGGAAATTCACCGGCGACGTACGGCTAAAATTCACCGGACTGTCCGGTGTGCACCGGACTGTCCGGTGAGCCAACGGTCGGTCGGGCCAACGGTCGGCCGCGCAATCTGCGCGGGACACGTGGCCGAGCCAACGGCTAGAAGACGACACCGGACTGTCCGGTGTTCACCGGACATGTCCGGTGCGCCAACGGCTCTCAGGCTGCCAACGGTCAGCTTCGCTATTTAAGGAAGGAAATCGGGCACCGGACAGTGTCCGGTGTGCACCGGACTGTCCGGTGCCCCCGATGACAGAAGGCAAGAATGGCTTTCCAAACTTGTGCTCAACGGCTCCTAGCTGCCTTGGGGCTATAAAAGGGACCCCTAGGCGCATGGAGGAGCACACAAAAAGCATCCTTTGAGCATCATTGATCACTCACACTTCATTCTTGCGCACTTGTTCGACATTCTAGTGATTTGAGCTCCGTTCTAGTGTGCTAGTCTCTTGAGCTCAAATCTTGGTTTTGCGTGTGCGTATTCGATGTGATCTTTGTGTCGTGTGTGAGTTGCTAATCCCTCCCTTGCTCTGTGATTCTTCGTGAACATCTTGTGTAAAGGCGAGAGGCTCCAAGCTGTGGAGATTCCTCGCAAACGGGATTAAGAGAAGCAAAGCAACACCGTGGTATTCAAGTTGGTCTTTAGACCGCTTGAGAGGGGTTGATTGCAACCCTCGTCCGTTGGGACGCCACAACATGGAGTAGGCAAGCGTTGGTCTTGGCCGAACCACGGGATAACCACTGTGCCATCTCTGTGATTGATATCTCTTGGTTATTGTGTTGTGTTGAGATCCTTCTCTAGCCACTTGGCATATTACTGTGCTAACAAGTAACCAAGTTTTGTGGCTTAAGTTTTTTTAGTGTTACAGGATCACCTATTCACCCCCCCTCTAGGTGCTCTCAGGCGTGCCCACTTGGCACGATTGCATGCCGCCCGCATGGCTGCCCGCCCTTTCGCCCGCTGGTCTGGGCAAAAGTGGAGAACTGCTTGTAACCGCCGGGCGGTTGCATGCACCGCGCACATGGCGGTTTGGCTTCTTCTCCCCTGGACCGGCTTGCATGACATGTGGGACCCAGCCCCCGCGCGGTGGGGGGAGAATCTTGGAGCGTGCTGGAGAAGACTCGACCCGCAACGGTTGAGGGTGCAAGTGGGGAGAGTCGCCTTTAAAAGGGGGGGCGAACCCTTTGGAGGGCAACCATGTCTTCGCGCTCCCCACATGCATCGTGTCTTTCCACCTTCCGAGCCCCCGGGCGGGGGACGCCCGGAACCCTTCCGTCTTGTCGTCGGAGGAACGCAACTTCGTGGAAGTTGGTACCTTTCAGCCATCGTTCGGCTTCAAGGATTTTCATCAGGCAGCCCGGCTGCATCCCCTCGCCGATGGTCACCCAAGATGGTGACCTCCAGTTCGATGGAGGGGGAAAGCGAGCCGGGCTGTGATCTTGGTTCCGCCCTCAGCTTCAAGGATGTTCATCATCCTTGCTGGGGCGGACGCTAGGCTGAGCCGGAGGTGTAGTTGTTGCCGAGGGTGCTGCTGCCCCCTTCGGCTGTCGACGTCCGAGCCTGCAGGATCAGGTTGTCTTGTAGTGTGTGTATGTTTTCTGCGGCCGCCGAGGCCTAAACACACCGTCATCGTGTTGTAAAGATGCGTTTCTTTTCCTCTTGTTTCAGGTATCCGGACTCATTTGTCGGTAACAGAATTGTTTGTGAGGGCGAGAGTTGCTTTTCACGGAAGGCGATGAGTGAGGTATCCGTATCCTGGAGGCATAGGAATCCCTTGGCTCGGTCGGCCTTGCCGCTTACGCGTGCTCTTACTCGTCCATAGGGTTCTGTTACCGACGCAGCCGAGAAGGCCCAAAAAATCATTTCGGCAGAGGAGCTCTCGAGCATGAAGACTTGTTCGGTCCGCGGAGTCACTTATCCGAGCGCGAGTTACTTATCGCAGAAAGTGATGAGTGAGGTATCCGTATCTCGGAGGCGTAGGAGTCCCTCGGCTCGGTCAGCCTTGGCTGCTTACGTGTACTCCGTCGTTTTCAGGATCCACTTTTGAAGTAGTTGAAAAGCACGAAAGGCATTCTGGCAGAAAAGATTTTTTTTTCGAGGAAAATTTTGACGCAGAGGGAATTGCCCCCCTTCTAGCCCCCGAGGGAGGGTCAGGCTTTGCCGAGGCAAGGCTGACCCTTCCTTGACGACCAGACTTGGTGTGTGAATGAGGTATACGAGCAACTTGAAAGCATCTTAAAGGTAGAAGCGACGTAGCTGTTGGATGTTCCAAGCGTTGCTGTAGACCTCGCCTTGGCTGTTGGCCAGCTTGTATGTTCCGGGCTTCAGAACCTTGGCGATGACGAACGGCCCTTCCCAGGGAGGCGTGAGTTTGTGCCACCCTCGGGTGTCTTGTCGCAGCCGAAGCACCAGGTCGCCCACCTGGAGGTCTCGGGACCGAACCCCTCGGGCGTGGTAGCGTCGCAGGGACTGCTGGTACCACGCCGAGTGTAGTAAGGCCATGTCCCGAGCCTCCTCCAGCTGGTCCAGTGAGTCTTCTCGGTTGGCTCGGTTGCTTTGGTCGGTGTAGGCCCTCGCCCTCGGGGAACCGTATTCTAGGTCTGTGGGCAAGATGGCCTCGGCCCCATAGACTAGAAAGAACGGTGTGAAGCCCGTGGCTCGGCTCGGTGTTGTCCTCAGACTCCAGACCACCGAGGGGAGTTCCTTCATCCACCGCTTGCCGAACTTGTTGAGGTCGTTGTAGATCCGAGGCTTGAGTCCTTGTAGAATCATGTCGTTGGCACGCTCTACTTGCCCATTCGTCATGGGGTGAGCCACGGCAGCCCAGTCCACCCAGATGTGGTGATCCTCGCAGAAGTCCAGGAACTTTCTGCCGGTGAACTGGGTGCCGTGGTTGGTGATGATGGAGTTTGGGACCCCAAAGCAATGGATGATGTTGGTGAAGAAGGCCACCGCCTGTTCGGACCTGATGCTGTTTAGGGGTCGGACCTCGATCCACTTGGAGAATTTGTCGATGGCGACCAACAGGTGCGTGTAGCCCCCGGGTGCCTTCTGCAAGGGACCAACGAGGTCCAGACCCCACACAGCAAACGGCTAGGTGATGGGTATGGTCTGTAGAGCCTGAGCGGGCAGGTGGGTCTGCCTCACGTAGAACTGACACCCTTCGCAGGTGCGGACAATTCTAGTAGCGTCGGCCACCACCGTCGGCCAGTAGAATCCTTGTCGGAAGGCGTTTCCAACGAGGGTTCGAGGTGCTGCGTGATGGCCGCGAGCCCCCGAGTGTATCTCTTGCAAGACCTGCTGGCCTTCGGCGATGGAAATGCATCGCTGGAGCATGCCTGAGGGGCTGCGTTGGTAGAGCTCCTTCCCATCTCCCAGCAAGACGAAAGACTTGGCGCGCCGCGCCAACCGCCGAGCTTCGGCTTGGTCGAGGGGCAGCTCCCCTCTGTGAAGATACTGCAGGTACGGGGTCTGCCAGCTTTGATTAGGCGTGACCTCGCTTAGTTCCCCCTCGACGCGCAGTGCCTCACCCTCGGGGGCCGAGGGTACCTCGGGCTGAGCCGAGGGTACCTCGGACCGTGCCGAGGGTACCCCGGACTAGGCCGAGGGTACCTCAGACTGAGCCGAGGGTGCCTCGGGCGGAGCCGAAGGTGCCTCGGGTTCGGACGTGTCCTCGATCTTGACGGAGGGTTGATGCAGGTCTCAGGAGAACACGTCCAGGGGAACTGTTGTTCATCCCGAGGCTATTTTAGCCAGCTCGTCCGCAGTCTCGTTGTAGCGTCGGGCGATGTGGTTAAGCTCGAGCCCGTAGAACTTGTCTTCCAGGCGCCGAACCTCATCGCAGTAGGCTTCCATCTTCGGTCGCGGCAGTGGGAGTTCTTCATGACTTGGTCGATGATGAGCTGTGAGTCACCGCGAGCGTCGAGGCATCGGACCCCTAGCTCGATGGCGATTCGCAACCCGTTTACCAGAGCCTCGTACTCTGCCACATTGTTGGACGCCGGGAAGTGGAGGTGTAGCACGTAGCGTAGGTGCTTTCCGAGGGGCGAGACGAAGAGGAGGCCTGCGCCGGCCCCCGTCTTCATCAGCGACCCATCGAAAAACATGGTCCAGAGCTCTGGTTGGATCGGAGCCATCGGGAGCTGGGTGTCGGCCCATTCAGCCACGAAGTTCGCCAAGACCTGGGACTTGATGGCCTTCCGAGGGGCGAAAGAGATCGTCTCGCCCATGATCTCCACCGCCCACTTCGCAATTCTACCCGAGGCCTCTCGGGACTGGATGATCTCTCCCAGGGGGAAGGATGACACCACAGTCACCGGATGAGACTCGAAGTAGTGTCGCAACTTCCGCCGTGTCAGGATCACCGCGTACAGCAGCTTCTAGATTTGTGGGTAGCGGATCTTGGTCTCGGACAGTACCTCACTGATGAAGTAGACTGGCCTCTGGACGGGCAATGCATGCCCTTCTTCTCGTCTCTCAACCACGATCGCGGCGCTAACCACCTGGGTGGTTGCGGCGACGTAGATTAAGAGGGCTTCTCCGGCAGCGGGGGGTACCAAGATGGGCGCGTTCGTGAGGAGCGCCTTCAGGTTCCCGAGGGCTTGCTCGGCCTCGAGAGTTCACGTGAAGCACTCGGCCTTCCTTAAGAGGCAGTACAGAGGCAGACCTCTTTCGCCGAGGCGGGAGATGAAGCGGCTCAGAGCCGCGAGACATCCCATGACCCTCTGTACGCCTTTCAAGTCCTTGATTGGCCCCATGCTGGTGATGGCTGCGATCTTCTCTGGGTTGGCTTCGATGCCCCGCTCGGATATGATGAACCCCAAGAGCATGCCTCGGGGGACCCCGAAGACACACTTTTCGGGATTAAGCTTCACGCCTTTCGCCTTGAGACATCGGAATGTCGCTTCAAGGTCGGAAAGGAGGTCGGAGGCCTTCCTCGTCTTGACTACGATGTCATCGACGTAGGCCTCGACCGTTCGGCCGATGTGTTCGCCAAACACATGGTTCTTGCATCGCTGGTACGTCGCCCCCGCATTCCTCAGACCAAACGGCATTGTAACATAGCAGTACATGCCGAAGGGTGTGATGAATGAAGTCGCGAGCTGGTCGGACTCTTTCATCTTGATCTGGTGATACCCTGAGTAGGCATCGAGGAAAGACAGGGTTTCGCACCCAGCAGTGGAATCCACAATCTGATCGATGCGAGGCAGAGGGTAGGGAACCTTCGGACATGCTTTGTTTAGACCAGTGCAGTCTACACACATCCGCCATTTCCCCCCTTTCTTTCTCACAAGCACAGGGTTGGCAAGCCATTCGGGATGGAATACCTCTTTGATGAACCCTGCCGCCAGTAGCTTGTGGATCTCCTCGCATATGGCTCTGCGCTTTTCTTCGTCGAATCGGCGCAGAGGTTGCTTCACGGGTCGGGCCCCAACTCGAATATCCAGAGAGTGCTCGGCGACTTCCCTCAGTATGCCGGGCATGCCCGAGGGACTCCACGCGAAAACGTCGGTGTTCGCGCGGAGAAAGTCGACGAGCACTGCTTCCTATTTGGGGTCGAGCTCGGAACCGATCCGGATCTGCTTGGAGGCGTCGTTGCAGGGGTCGAGAGGGACGGACTTGACCGTCTCTGCTGGTTCGAAGTTGCCGGCGTGGCGCTTCACGTTGGGCGCCTCCCTAGAGAGGCTCTCCAGGTCAGCGATGAGGGCCTCGGATTCGGCAAGGGCCTCGGCGTACTCCACGCACTCCACATCGCATTCGAATGCGTGTCGGTACGTGGGCCCGACGGTGATGACCCCGTTGGGGCCCGGCATCTTGAGCTTGAGGTAGGTGTAGTTAGGGACAGCCATGAACTTGGCGTAGCATGGCCTTCCCAGCACTGCGTGGTAGGTTCCTCGGAACCCGACCACCTCGAACGTGAGGGTCTCCTTTCGAAAGTTGGAGGGCGTCCCGAAGCAGATGGGTAGGTCGAGTTGTCCGAGGGGTTGAACGCGCTTCCCGGGGACGATCCCGTGGAAAGGCGCAGTGCCCGTTCGGACCGAGGACAGATCGATCCGCAGGAGCCCGAGGGTCTCGGCGTAGATGATGTTGAGGCTGCTGCCTCCGTCCATGAGGACCTTGGTGAGCCTGACGTTGCCGATGATGGGATCGACAACGAGTGGGTATCTCCCCGGGCTCGGCACGTAGTCTGGATGGTCGGCCTGGTCGAAGGTGATGGGCTTGTCGGACCAGTCTAGGTAGACTGGCGCCGCCACCTTTACCGAGCAGACCTCCCGACGCTCTTGTTTGCGGTGCCGAGCCGAGGCGTTCGCCACTTGCCCGCCGTAGATCATGAAGCAGTCGCGGATCTCGGGGAACCCTCCTGCCTTGTGATCTTCCTCCTTTGCGTCGTCGAGGGCCTTGCCACCCTCCGCGGGTGGCCCGGCCTTGTAGAAGTGTCGTCGAAGCATGGCACACTCCTCAAGGGTGTGCTTGACGGGCCCCTGATGATAGGGGCACGGCTCCTTGAGCATCTTGTCAAAAAGGTTGGCACCTCTGGGAGGTTTCCGAGGGTTCTTGTGCTCGGCAGCGGTGACAAGGTCCGCGTCGGCGGCGTCGCGTTTCTCTTGCGACTTCTTCTTGCCCTTCTTCTTGGCGCCGCGCTGAGTTGACGCCTCGGGGGCATCTTCCGGTGGGCGGCCCTGGGGCCGCTTGTCCTTCCGGAAAATGGCCTCTACCGCCTCCTAGCCAGAGGCGAACTTGGTGGCGATGTCCATCAGCTCGCTCGCCCTGGTGGGGGTCTTGCAACCCAGCTTGCTCACCAGGTCGCAGCAGGTGGTGCCGGTGAGGAACACGCCGATGACATCTAAGTCGGTGACGTTGGGTAGCTCTGTGCGCTGCTTCGAGAATCGCCGGATGTAGTCTCGGAGAGACTCTCCCGGCTGCTGGCGGCAGCTTCGGAGATCCTAGGAGTTCCCAGGGCGCACGTACGTGCCCTGGAAATTGCCGGCGAAGGCTTGGACCAGGTCATCCCAGTTGGAGATCTGCCCCAGGGGCAGGTGCTCCAGTCAGGCTCGAGCGGTGTCGGAGAGGAACAGGGGGAGGTTGCGGATGATGAGGTTGTCATCGTCCGTTCCACCCAGTTGGCAGGCCAGCCGATAGTCCACGAGCCACAGTTCCGGTCTCGTCTCCCCCGAGTACTTTGTGATAGTAGTCGGGGTTCGGAACCGGGTTGGGAACGGTGCCCGTCGTATGGCGCGGCTGAAAGCCTACGGACCGGGTGGTTCGAGCGAAGGACTCCAATCCTCCCCGCTGTCGTAGCGTCCCCCACGCCTGGGGTGGTAGCCTCGGCGCGCCCTGTCGTCGAGGTGGGCCCGACGGCTGTGATGATGGCGCTCGTTGCCGAGGCGTCCCGGGGCCGCAGGCGCTGTGTTGCGCGTGCGCCCGAAGTGGACCGAGGCTTCCTGCATAAATCGGGAAGTCGCGGCGCGATGTTCCGAGGGGAAACCCTGCCTTCGGGAGGCAGAGCTTTCGACCCGTCGGACCGCGGCGTCCTCCAGGAGATTCTTGAGCTCTCCCTGGATACGTCGCCCTTCCGTGGTTGATGGCTCCGGCATCGCGCGGAGGAGTACTGCCGCTGCAGCTAGGTTCCGCCCGACTCCGCTGGAATCCGGCGGCGGCCTCACTCTGACGTCGTCGGCGATGCGGTGCTGGATGTCCTGGGGGAGATGACGCGCTTCTCCGGCCGGGGGTTGGATCGCCCATTCCTGCCCGATGTCCCGGCGGATCGGCACAAGCGTTCCTGCTCCCTTGTCGAGCCCGGCCTGCCTCTCGCGGACATGCCCGAGCTGTGGGTCAGGATCCCCCGCCGGGACGGGGACCACAGCTAGCTCCCGAGGGATGTCAACGCGAGGCGCGGGCCTAGGGGGATCACCGTCTTCCGGCATACCAAGATGGTTGCCTTCGCCGGGATCCCCTAGATCGACGTGGAAACATTCACGACTTGGGTCGCGGTCCTCATCATCGAGGCCGCGGCTGCCGTCGGAACAGTCGGACAGGCAGTAGTCACATGCGGTCATGAAATCCCGCACGGCACTAGGGTTACCAAGTCCGGAGAAATCCCAACAGAGGTCGGGCTCGCCATCTTCCTCGGACCCCGCGGGCTCGTAGGTCGAGATGTCCGTCAGCCGGTCCCAGGGTGACTGCACACGATACCCCAGAGGGTTTGGACTCGCCTCTAAAAGAGTGCTCACCGAAGCGGAGTCGCTTGGTGGGTCGAGGCCGAATCCAAAAGATACGAGATGGGGATCGGTCGGTACCTTCCGGACGACGGTCGGTGACGAGGTCGCGTCTGGGACTGACAGCACCGTTGTCTCAGGTACGAGGGTGACGCCCAGCAAGTCCTTCACGAGCGTGCTGGCGTCGTGCGTTTGCTTGAGATCGGCGCGTTGCGGGGAGGCGGCACTCGTCTTCGTCTCAGACGCGAGATCGATGCCCGACGCGCCCTCCGTTGGGGCGCCGGCGCCGTCGACTCGCTCGACAGCCAATGAGGTGTCGCTTCCCGCTTGGCCTTGGTTGCCCCGCCTCCTCCTCCGTCGGCGGGGGAGGGGACGGGACAAGCCCGAATGTCGTCCTTCCACCACGTGGGGAAGGCGTCGTCGATTTCCCCGTCGGCGAGCGGGTTGTCGACCGCCATTGTCACTGTCGCATGGCGGGGGAAGGAGTATCATGTCATAGCTGCCGTCGAGGGACATGAACTCAAGATTCCCGAAACGGAGCACCGTCCCGGGCTGGAAAGGTTGCTGGAGACTACCCATCTGGAGCTTGACGGGAAGCTGTTCGTCAACACGCAGCAGGCCCCTACCTGGCGCGCCAACTGTCGGTGTTTCGAAACCCGGGGGGTCCCTGGACCGACGAGTGAATTGTCGCCGTGTGCCCCAGCCCAGATGGGTCGACGCAAGGCGGAACGCGAAGGGGGGAAAGGAAGCAGCTGGAGAGAGGCGGACGTGAGAGAATGGATCTCGCGGCCTTCGTGTTAGCCCCGCACCCGGGTCGGGTGCGCTTGCAGTAGGGGGATACAAGCGTCCACACGGGAGTGGGAGCAAGCGGCCTTGCGCGAGCGCCGTCCCGTCCTTTTCCGCGCGGGCCAACCCCCTGTAAGAGGGCCCTGGTCCTTCCTTTTATAGGCGTAAGGAGAGGATCCAGGTGTACAATGGGGGATGTAGCAGAGTGCTACGTGTCTAGCAGAGGAGAGCTAGCGCCCTAAGTACATGCCGTCGTGGCAGCTGGAGGGGTTTTGGCACCCGGTTCGCGTGGTGTCGTGGCCGTCGGAGGAGCGCTGGAGCCTGGCGGAAGGACAGCTGTTGGGGCTGTCGAGTCCTTGCTGACGTCCTCTTGCTTCCGTAAGGGGGCCGAGAGCCGCCGTCGTCATAGAGCGTGCGGGGCGCCATCATTGCCTATCCGACGGAGCGAGCTAGATGGGACGCCGGTCTTGTTCCCCGTAGCCTGAGTCAGCTCGGGGTAGGGTAATGATGGCGCCTCCTGTCGACGTGGTCGGTCCGCACCCTAGGTTGGGCGATGTGGAGGCTCCTCCGAGGTCGAGGTCGAGTCTGTCTTCCGTGGCCGTGGTCGAGTCCGAGCCCCTGGGTCGGGCGAGGCGGAGACCGTCGGCTGAGGCTAGAGCTGAGTCCGAGCCCTGGGGTCGGGCGAAGCGGAGTTCGTCGTCTTCTGGGGTCGAGCCCATGTCCGAGCCCTGGGGTCGGGCGAGGCAGAGTTCGTCGTCTTCTGGGGCTGAGCCCATGTCCGAGCCCTGGGGTCGGGCGGAGCGGAGTTCGCCGTCTTCCGGGGCTGGGCCCAAGTCCGAGCCCTGGGTCGGGCGGAGCGGAGTTCGCCGTCTTCCGGGGCTGAGCCCGAGTCCGAGCCCTGGGTCGGGCGGAGCGGAGTTCGCCGTCTTCCGGGGCTGAGCCCGAGTCCGAGCCCTGGGGTCGGGCGGAGCGGAGTTCGCCGTCTTCCTAGGCTGAGCCCGAGTCCGAGCCCTGGGGTCGGGCGAGGCGGAGTTTCCTATGACGCCCGAGGCCGGCCTTGGCTGCTGTCAGCCTCACTCTGTCGGGTGGCTCAGCAGTTGGAGCGACGCAGGCGGCGCTGTCTTCTTGTCAGACCGATCAGTAGAGCGGCGAAGTGACCACGGTCACCTCGGCTCTATCGACTGGTGGGCGTGCGTCAGGATAAAGGTGTCAGGCCACCTTTGCATTAAATGCCCCTACAATTTGGTCGGTCGGCGTGGCGATGTGGCCAAGGATGCTTCTTGGTGAAGACTGGGCCTCGGGCGAGCCGATAGTGTGCCCGTTGCCGGAGGGGGGTCCTCGGGCGAGACGTAGGTTCTCCGGGGTCGGCTTCCCTTGCCCGAGGCTAGGCTCGGGCGAGGCACGATCATGTCCCTTGAATAGACCGATCCTTGACTTAATCGCACCCATCAGGCCTTTGCAGCTTCGTGTTGATGGGGGTTACCAGCTGAGATTTAGGGGTCTTGAGGGTACCCCTAATTATGGTCCCCGACAATTACTAACAACCGCGTAGCGCGCGAAAAATGCCGGACTTGCGACTTTTGTCGGGCGGGTGGGGTGGGCTGAGGCCCCCCTAATACAAATAATTTTTTTTACTATTTTTAAAATTTGTTTTATGTTTCCTGGAAACGATTTGCACTGGCGGTTTTATTACGTCGACCGCCAATTTTCACTGGCGGTTTTATTACGTCGGCCGCCAGTGAAAATCGATTTTCACTGGCGGTCTTCAGTTACCCGCCTGTAAAAATGAAAAAATGATGATTTTTACTGGCCCCTAGCACTGGCGGTTACGATAAACACCACTAAAAATAGGTTTATGACCGCCACTATAGAACTTCTCTGTACTAGTGTGAGGGACAACGCGCGGAGCTGCCGACCCAGCTGGCCGCGGCGCACTCGCCACCCGTGACGCCGGCCTAGGCCATCCCTCGCCGGCGGCTGGGGTTGGCCGTGGCGCACTCGCCACCCGTGACGCCGGCCTAGGCCATCCCTCGCCGGCGGCTGGGCCTACGAGATGGCACCTTCGAGCTCCACAGCGGGGAGCGGAAGGCGACATTGATGGTTGCGCGATCTCGGGAGCATGCGGGAGGGGGCGTGCACGGGGGCGCACTTGGCGGCGTTCCGTGGTTGGCGAGGGTGGGTGGAGCGGCGGGATTCGCGGAGTGTGCGCTACGGGCGGGCGGGTGTTTCACACGGGCGGGCGGGCGGTAGCGGGCGGGGGCAGTCTTCATTAATAGTTAGTAGAGATATAAAAGGCATT
Organism: Zea luxurians; assembly: GCA_029449295.1. Classification (NCBI taxonomy): domain Eukaryota; kingdom Viridiplantae; phylum Streptophyta; class Magnoliopsida; order Poales; family Poaceae; genus Zea; species Zea luxurians. Next base: position 113,163,857 of record JAOPSE010000006.1, on the reverse strand, counting down.
ATCAAGGAATACTAATTTAGTAGTGCAGGGGACCAGACAAATAAACCAGTGCAAGTGCAACCGACGACTCATTCCCCACTTTACACCTTGCACGCTCGTATAGGCACAGGGACACGTGGACCGTCTCCCGCCTCGCCCTGCTCCGCCGGCCCCACAGCTCCGCCGGCGACCTCACACCTGGGTGCTGGGGGCCCCTCCCATCCGACGATCTGATCTGCTCCCCCCGTCTCTCCCTCTCCTTCCAACCGCATATCCTCTCGTTCATCCTTGCATCAGTATTTAAGGGACCTGTACACGTTCCGGCGGCTTGAGATTCGCCGCTCGATCTCCTGCGCTGGCTGCCACCGCGCACGAACGAATCTACCTCTCCCCGGCCGGCGGCCTCCAAGGTAATATATTTTAATTATATCGTCATCCATTCAACTCCACACGAGCTAGGAGGACGCCCGGCCTCGTCCCCGTCCGTGTCGTCCATGGACGGCACCACCGTGTGCTCCATGTGCGGCGACGTCGGGTTCCCCGACAAGCTCTTCCGCTGCGCCCGCTGCCGCCGCCGCTTCCAGCACTCGTACGTACTTACGCCCTTTGTCGACTATAGTAAGCTGTACTCCTCTCTGGGTAACATATCAGACTAATCATGGCCGCCGCCGTTTCGTTCCTTCCAATGCATGCATGCGCGCAGCTACTGCACCAACTACTACGGCGACGCGGCCCCGGCGCTGGCGGGTGCCGGCGTGTGCGACTGGTGCCTCAGCGACGACGTCGTCAGCGGGAAGAAGCGGCAGTACTCTTCGGCGTCAGGATGCAGAAAGCGGCATCCGCAGGTGGAAGAAGAAGCAGACAGGAGCACGCAGCAGCCGGCGTTCCCGCCCAGCAGCGGGTGCAGCAAGGGCGCCGGCAAGGTCACCGGCAGCGAGCAGGCCGAGGGTGGCCGGAGGCCCCGCAGGTACAAGCTCCTCAAGGACGTGCTTTGCTAGTTAGCCAGGTGCTCGTACGTCGTTGTACTATGTACGAAACAATGTTTTCTACTGTAATTAGTAGACAGGTAAAACTAGGTTACTAGTAGCTAGCTGGTTTAATTAGTTTCATCTTTTTTAATTACCTTCGTCCTTGTACGAGCGAGTGTAGTTTGCGTGTTGTGAAAAGAGACGCTTTGGCTACTATGCATGCATGTGCATAATAATTAAGCTAGCTGCTGCCGAGGACATATTCTGTGCAATCACTTATTTTGGTGCAAGCGTGCAATTAAATTATCCAGAGCATCCAGTCTAGATCCAACGGTTTCATATGGAAGTAGTTAAATGTAAAATAGACACTAGGTTTCAGGTGGAAGGGGTTAAATGTAAAATAACAGTTATCATTAGATCTATATCGGATGCACCAGATCGCTTGATTGCATGCTTGCACCAGGATAAATGATTGCATAGGATATTTTGCCGCTGCTGCCCTTGTCGAGCGAGACTTTTCTTGTGATCACATGCATGCGTGTACGTTGTGAATTATGATCGAGCCCGAGTATCACGTCGTCAAAATGCATGCGCTTGATCTTGCGTATCAACAACCCATGGTCAGTCGAGGGGCGTACGTACGTACGTCACTTATTATTGCTTCCGTAATATCGATCGTTTGACTACACTGTCGATACGACTAGGCCTGTTTATTTAGAATTATAATCTATTCAAATTATATAATCTAATATATTTTGAACTAAGTGTTAGTTCAAAATATGTTGGATTATATAATTTAAACTGATTATAATTCTAAACAAACAATCCTTTATGCCCTAATCAATAATTCACACCAGAGCCGGGCAAAGGCACGTGCGAGCAGTTCGCTCGCACGAGGCCTCCAAAAAATTGAGGACCCCAAAATTTAGCAGATGTATATATTTTAATTTTATGATTTTCTACACATCTTAATATGTAGTATATATTTTTCTCCCTACCAGACCGCTGCGTTGAAGCGAAACTACCGAGCGCTGTACTAAACAATAAATCTTCATAGAATCTTACCATTTTTGTCCGTGTGAACGAAGTTCTCTAAATTAAAGCTACTAAACCCATATTTGTGTTCTACTATGATAAAAAAGACGTATTATTTAGCCACAATAGCACTCGAGAGTGAAGCTTTGGAGAAGATCGAATATAAGCATATTGTACAAGATTTTCTTTAAAACCCACCAAAAGAACGGTGTTATTCAAATAAAATAGAAATATTTTTTTAGATATTCTATTGCAATATATATTACTGTAACTTGCAGTTTGTTATTACTGATTTTTTATAAAAACATACATTATATTATTTTAGATTTAGCATAGGGCCTCAAATTTCTCTGGCCCGGCCCTGATTCACACACTCTCACATCCTACTACGTTTTATTATATATTATTTTGGATTTTATGAACATATATATATATATATATATATATATATATATATATATATATATATATATATACTATGTTTACACTATGTTTATGTACATTGTAAAAATCATATATCTTATAGTTTAAAACGAACTGCTTACTACTAGAGCAAAGATGGACGTCGACGTCTTAATCGAACCTAGGAGCCTAGAAGCATGCGCGGATGGAATGGAGTGCAACTAATGTTTCTTTTATTTAGAAACTTGCAGAATAATATAATGTGAGTATTATTCTTGCTGTCCCTGCACATGGTTCGCTTTAGTTTCCTCCATGCCGGCCCGAGGTCTCTGAAAACCTCTGGAAGGTGGTCGAAGTTTGCATGCGACTCCTGCGGCTATTAGGTGCTGTTTGAAACCCCAAAGGCTATATAGTAATTAGTTAATGAACTAATTGCTAGTTATGAGTTAGTTAGCAATTAGCTCAAGATGTTTGGAACCTCTACTGCTAATTTTTAGCAGCTAATTAGCCTTCCGCCCTTCCCCTAGTTATTGCAGATCAAATTGATGGGAAGGGGAAGCGATACGTGGAAAGAAAATAAAATCAGGGAAGTAATTAAATAAGTGCGGCGTCGGACACCGTTAGCAATGCCCATGCACGATCATATATACTCATTCTCTCTCTTGACGTATAGTTATTGTGGGTCGAGCAGTCGAGCTTTAGATCCGTTTTGAGAAAAGATTTTGTGAAAGGTCTGCTTCTAAAATAAGTTTAAAAAAGGATTAAAATATAGATTTTTCACTAAAAGCTGGCTGAGGCGGCCCGGTGGAATCGGCATGCAATTCGTACATAGCGACTCGACTCTCGAGAGAAGTGAAGTGGCCGACACACACTCCCCATGCCGAACAGTCGAACTGTCGAAGCATGCCCGAAACTGGAAGGCACAGTCCCCACCACACCATTGCTGCCCCGCGATCGGGCTATAGATGGTTTAATGGACCGTATTTAGTAGATTATTTAATAGTGTTCAGATTTGATCTGATATGATCCAAACCGATGAACGAGAAAACTATAAAAGTACATTTTAAATTTTAAGAGAAATTTTGGTGATGCTCTAAGGGCTCAGGACTGATAGTGTCCCATCGCTAGAACTGGACCTGCATATCTACAACGCCATAACATAATATATGGACAACTTGTCATATACTTATTATCATCGTGCTATGATAGTGGAGTACTTAATGTACTAAAAATGAATGTTAAATCTAGGTGTACGCGTGTAGGCAGGTACTGGCACGAGGATAGTTTAGAGACCTTGTAGAGCATGTAATACCTTATTACGTCCTCTTTTATATGTGATGAATCAACAAACACAAAGGTCAAGAAGATTATAAGCTCAAGTATCAACACCATACCTTTTAGCTCTCTTGCCCTATGTAGTGAGACTGTAAGAGTTCTAGCTTAGTGTTTTCTAGTTTACTAGAGCCTAATTGGTTAGGTATATGTGAAAGTTAAATGGACTTAAACATTTCCTATAATCGATTTTGGTGTTTGACAACCACCACAAACCTTATGGACTAACTAGTTTGCCCAGTTGATCATTTCTCAGGTGGATAAGTTCATCTACAACTATTCTAAGTCGATTGTCCGCAATACCGTAGATTATTCCGAACAGGAGAAGTTTTGAAAAAACACCTATATATGCGCGAACCGTCCGGGCCCTTGCGGCGGACCGTCCGCGACACCAGGGTGAGCCTCGAACAGGAACACTGCAAAAACACAAGTTAACACTACGGATCATCCGATGGAGAAGCGAGCACCGTCCGAGATCAAGCGCGGACCGCCCGGCGTTAGGGATGGACCGTCCGGTCGTTGTAAAACCAGAAAAAACCCGAAGGTGATGGGTTCGATGAAAGGGAAATAGGGTCAAGCCTTTTTCAATAAATGATTTTGGTGGTTGAATGCCCGACACAAATATTGGAGTAACTAGTTTGCTCTAGATTATACATTCTACAGGTGCCAAAGGTTCAACACAAACCAATAAAACGATCAAAGTTAGGGTTCAAAAGAAAGGAGCAAAAGAAACCGAAGAGAACCCTGGTCTGGCGCACCGGACAGTGTCCGGTGCACCAGGGGCGAGCGAGTTCAAACTCTTCACCTTTGTGTTTTTGGGACCGCGCTCCGATATAATTCACCAGATTGTCCGGTGTGCCACCGGACTGTCCGGTGTGCCAGCGGAGCAACGGCTAGCGAGCGCAACGGTCAACTCCAACGGTCGCCTGCAACGTGAATAGTGCTCGGACAGTTCGCGCAGAGTCGGAGCAGCGCCAGAAGACGCACCGGACAGTGAACAGTGCCTGTCTGGTGCCCCAAGAAGTCAGAGCTCAACGGTCGAAATCGTCAGAACCCTAACGGTTAGGTGATATGGCTGGCGCATCGGACAGTATCCGGTGCGCCCATCGATAACAGCCTTCCCCAACGGTTGAATTGGTGGTTGGGGGCTATAAATACCCCACAACCACCTCCACTCCAACCACCCAAGCTTTCACAACAGTGCATTCAATACAAGAGCAAAGTGCAACACTCCAAGACACAAATCAAAGCCTCCGATCCAATCAAAGTCCCTAAATTCAATTATAGTGCTCTAGGACTTGAGAGAGGATCGCTTGTGTTTTCTTGTTGCTCTTGTTGCTTGGTTGGCTTTCTTGTTCCTCAGTCTTGTTCTCTAAGTGACTTGTAATCAAAGCAAGAGACACCAATTGTGTAGTGGTCCTTGTGGGGTCTAAGTGACCCATTTGATTAAGGAGAAAGCTCACTCGGTCTAGGTGATCGTTTGAGAGAGGGAAAGGGTTGAAAGAGACCCGGTCTTTGTGACCACCTCAACGGGGACTAGGTTTGCAAGAACCGAACCTCGATAAAACAAATCACTGTGTCACCCGCTCTATTACTTGGTTGATTTGTTTTCACCCTCTCTTTCGAACTCGTTTTTTAATTCTAACACTAACCCCGGCTTGTAGTTGTGCTTTAAGTTTATAATTTTCAGATTCTGCCTATTCACCCCCCCCCCCTCTAGGCGACTTTCAATTGGTATCAGAGCCTGGTACTTCATTAGAGTTTAACAACTCGAAGTGATGTCGAGAGATCACGCCAAGAGGGAGATCGTGACTGGCGACAAGCCCACCACAAGCCATGGGAAGGCTCCATCAAAGGAGTCCGGCAACAAGCTAAAGGAGGGATCACCTCCTCACAAGTCGCATCGGAGTGGCGACAAGAAAAAGAAGATGAAGAAGGTGGTCTATTACGAGACCGACTCTTCGTCGCCATCTACATCCGGCTCCGACGTGTCGTCCGTCACTTCTAAGAGCCATGAGCACAAGAAGTTTAGTAAGATCCCCCTACGATATCCTCGCGTTTCCAAACGCACTCCTTTACTTTCCGTCCCACTAGGCAAACCACCGGTTTTTGATGGTGAAGATTATTGTATATGGAGTGATAAAATGAGGCATCACCTAACCTCACTTCACGCTAGTATATGGGACATTGTTGAGTTTGGAGCGCAGATACCTTCCATGGGGGATGAGGGCTACGATTCGGACGAAGTCGCCCAAATCAAGCACTTTAATTCCCAAGCAACTACTATAATCCTCACCTCTCTATGTCGAGAGGAGTATAATAAGGTGCAAGGGTTGAGGAATGCCAAAGAGATTTGGGACGTGCTCAAGACCGCGCACGAAGGAGACGAGGTGACCAAGATCACCAAGCAGGAGACGATCGAGGGAGAGCTCGGTCGGTTCGTCCTCAACCAAGGTGAGGAGCCACAAGCGATGTACAACCGGCTCAATACCTTGGTCAACCAAGTGCGCAACCTCGGGAGCACAAAATGGGATGACCATGAAATGGTCAAGGTTATTCTAAGATCACTCGTTTTTCGTAATCCTACACAAGTTCAATTAATACGTGGTGATCCTAGATACAAGGTAATGTCTCCCGAGGAAGCTATAGGAAAGTTTGTGAGCTTTGAATTGATGATCAAAGGCTCCAAACAAATCATCAACTTGGAGCAAGGCGGCACCTCCACACCCGAGGTGCAACCCGTCGCATTTAAGGCGACGGAGGAGAAGAAAGAAGAGTCTACACCAAGTAGGCTCCCCATTGACGCCTCCAAGCTTGACAATGAGGAGATAGTGCTCATCATCAAGAGCTTCCGTCAAATCCTCAAACAAAGGAAGGGGAAAGATTACAAGCCCCGTTCCAAAAGGATGTGCTACAAGTGTGGTAAGCCTAGTCATTTTATTGCAAAATGTCTTATGTCAAGTGACAGTGACAGGGGCGACGACAAGAGGGGGAAGAAGGAGAAGAAGAGGTACTACAAGAAGAAGAGATGCGAATGCCCACGTATGTCGGGAATGAGACTCCGATGAGAGCTTCACCGACTCCTCCTCTGACGAGGATGCCGCCAACATCACCGTCAACAAGGGCCTCCTCTTCCCTAACGTCGGCCACAAGTGCTTCATGGCAAAAGACGGCAAAAAGAAGAAGGTAAAAACTAGAACATCCACAAAATATACAACATCTAGTGATGAGGCTAGCTCTAGTGATGATGAAGATGATTTGCTTACACTTTTTGCCAATCTTAATATGCAACAAAAAGAAAAATTGAAAGAATTGATAGGAGCCATTCATGAGAAGGATGAACTCTTAGATAGCCAAGAGGAATTCCTTATTAAGGAAAATAAAATGCATGTTAAGGTAAAAAATGCTTATGCTCAGGAAGTAGAGAAAAATGAAAATTGACTAATGAGCTTAGCATTTGCCTTGACACCATTTCCAACCTTAGAACTAAGAATGCTAGTTTTATTGCTAAGGTTGAGAAGTTAGATGATTGTAATGATTCATTTATCAGTCTTAGGAATGAAAACGCTAGTTTAATTGCAAAGATTGATAAGTTGAATGAATCTCTTTCTAGCCTTAGAACTGAGAATGATAACTTAATTTCTAAGGCTAAAGATTTGATTGTTTGCAATGTTTCTATTTCCAATCTTAGAAATGAGAATGCTATATTACATGCTAAGATTGATGAATTAAATGCTTGCAAACCATCTACATCTACTATTGATAATGTTTCCATTTGCACTAGATGTAGAGATGTTAATGTAGATGCTATCCATGATCACCTTGATTTAATTAAACAACAAAATGATCACATAGCTACATTAACTGCTAAAATCAATGAGCATGAAATAGAAAATGAAAATTTTAAATTTGCTAGGAACATGCTCTATAATGGGAGACGTCCTGGCATTAAGGATGGCATTGGCTTCCAATAGGAAGGCAATGTCAAGCTTAATGCCCCTAAAAGATTATCTAACTTTGTTAAGAGCAAGGCTCCCATGGTTCAGGATAACGAGGGTTACATTTTATATCCTGCTGGTTATCCTGAGCACAAGATTAGGAGAATTCATGCTAGGAAACCTCATAATGTTTCTCATCATGCTTTTATATATAAGAATGAGGCTTCTAGCTCAAGGCAATCAACCCATGTTAAATTGCCTAAAAGGAAAACTCCTACTGCATCAAATGAGCCTAACATTTCATTTATGACTTTTGATGCTTCTTATGTGCTTACTAACAAATCAGGCAAGGTAGTTGCCAAATATGTTGGGGCCAAACACAAGGGCTCAAAGACTTGTGTTTGGGTACCCAAGGTGCTTGTTTCTAATGTGAAAGGACCCAAGACCGTTTGGGTACCTAAGAACAAGGCCTAAATTGTTTTGCAGGTTTATGCATCCAGGGGCTCAAGTTGGATCATTGATAGCGGATGCACAAACCACATGACAGGGGAGAAAAGAATGTTATCCTCTTACGAGAAAAACGAAGAATGACAACTTATACACAATTAATAAAAGTTGTTCGTTGCGTGCCCCTGCCCAGATGGGTTGGCGCGGGATGGAACACAAGAGGTGGGACAAGCCTTGTATTATCCTGCACCATGGGTGCCGCTCGTATTAGGGGTTACAAGCGCGTCGCGTGAGAGAGAGGGAGACACAGAGTTCGTCCGCCGCTTCCCACGCGCGAACCCCCCTCAGGGTGGCCCTGGACCTCCCTTTTATAGAGGCAAGGAGAGAGTCTAGTCGTACAACAGGGGGCGTAGCTATGCGCTAACGTGTCCGGCAGTGGAGTGCCTAAGCCCTGTTGATAGTCGCCTAGAGGGGGGGTGAATAGGGCGAAACTGAAATTTACAAAAATAATCACAACTACAAGCAAGGTTAGCGTTAGAAATATAAACGAGTCCGCGAGAGAGGGTGCAAAAACAAATCGCAAGCGAATAAGAGTGTGACACGCGGATTTGTTTTACCGAGGTTCGGTTCTTGCAAACCTACTCCCCGTTGAGGAGGCCACAAAGGCCGGGTCTCTTTCAACCCTTCCCTCTCTCAAACGATCCCACGGATCGAGTGAGCTTTCTCTTCTTCTCAATCAACCGGGAACAAAACTTCCCCGCAAGGGCCACCACACAATTGGTGCCTCTTGCCTTGGTTACAATTGAGTGATGATCACAAGAACAAGTGAGAAAGAAAGAAAGCGATCCAAGCGCAAGAGCTCAAAAGAACACGGCAAATCTCTCTCGCTAGTCACTAAAGGCTTGAGTGGAATTGGAGAGGATTTGATCTCTTTGTATGTGTCTAGAATTGAATGCCTAGCTCTTGTAAGTAGTTGAGAGTTGGAAAACTTGGATGGCAATGAATGTGGGGTGGTTGGGGTATTTATAGCCCCAACCACCAAAAGTGACCGTTGCTGGAACCTCTCTGTTCGATGGCGCACCGGACAGTCCGGTGCACACCGGACAGTCCGGTGCCCCTGCCACGTCACCATTGCCGTTGGATTCTGACCGTTGGAGCTTCTGACTTCTGGGCCCTCCTGGGTGTCCGGTGCACACCGGACATGTACTGTTTGATGTCCGGTGCACCGGTATGGGCGATCCTGACGTCTGCGCGCGCTGCGCGCGCATTAAATGCTCCGCAGGGAGCCGTTGGCGCCGCAGAGAGCCGTTGCTCCGCTGGCACACCGGACAGTCCGGTGAATTTTAGCGGAGCGGCTCCCGCGCGAACCCGAGGCTGGCGAGTTCCTGGAGACCGCGCTTCCTTGGAGCACCGGACATGTCCGGTGCACACCGGACAGTCCGGTGAATTATAGCGCGCCGGCTTCCGGGAATTCCCGAGAGCGAAGAGTTGGAGTTGGAGTCCTCTGGGCGCACCGGACATTGTCCGGTGCACACCGGACAGTCCGGTGCCTCCAGCCAGAGGTGCCCTCGGTTGCCTCGTTGCTCCTTTGTTGAATCCAACACTTGGTCTTTTTATTGGCTAAATGTGAACCTTTTGCACCTGTATAACATATGCACTAGAGTAAACTAGTTAGTCCAATGTTTGTGTTGGGCAATTCAACCACCAAAATTATTTAGGAACTAGGTGTAAGCCTAATTCCCTTTCAATCTCCCCCTTTTTGGTGATTGATGCCAACACAAACCAAAGCAAATATAGAAGTACATAATTGAACTAGTTTACATAATGTAAGTGCAAAGGTTGCTTGGAATTGAGCCAATATATACTTATATGATGCGCATGGATTGTTTCCTTTGTTTTTGACATATTGGACCTCATTTGCACCATGAGTTTTGTTTTTGCAAATTCTTTTGTAAATTCTTTTCAAAGTCCTTTTGCAAGATAGTCAAAGTTAAATGAATAAGATTTGCAAAGCATTTTTAAGTTTTGAAAATTTCTTCCTTTGTTCCAAAATGCTTTTCCTTTGACTAAACAAAACTCCCCCTCAAATAAGATCTCCTCTTAGTGTTCAAGAGGGTTTTCCATCAATTTTGAAAATACTACTTGCTCCCCCTTTAGAACACAAAGAGATACCAATTTTGAAATTTACCATTGAAAATCATCAAATTTAAAAAATTAGGTGGTGGTGCGGTCCTTTTGCTTTGGGCTCATATTTTCTCCCCCTTTGGCATGAATCGCCAAAAACGGAATCATTAGAGCCCAATGAAGTACTTTCTCCCCCTTTGGTCATGAAATGAATGAGTGAAGATTATACCAAAGTTGGAGAGATGATGCGGAGCGACGGCGAAGGATGAGTAGTAGAGTGGAGTGGAAGCCTTTGTCTTCACCGAAGACTCCAATTCCCTTTCAATATACCTATGACTTGGTTGGAAATACACTTGAAAACACATTAGTCATAGCATATGTAAAAGAGACATGATCAAAGGTATATTCATGTGCTATGTGTGCAAGTTTAGCAAAAGAAATTCCTAGAATCAAGAATATTGAGCTCATGCCTAAGTCGGGTAAAAGATTGTTCATCAAGTGGCTTGGTAAAGATATCGGCTAATTGATCTTTAGTGTTAATGTAAGAAATCTCGATATCCCCCTTTTGTTGGTGATCCCGAAGAAAATGATACCGAATGGCTATGTGCTTAGTGCGGCTATGCTCGACGGGATTGTCGGCCATTTTGATTGCACTCTCATTGTCACATAGCAAAGGGACTTTGGTTAATTTGTAACCGTAGTCCCGCAGGGTTTGCCTCATCCAAAGTAATTGCGCGCAACAATGGCCTGCGGCAATATACTCGGCTTCGGCAGTAGAAAGAGCGACCGAATTTTGCTTCTTTGAAGCCCATGACACCAAGGATCTTCCCAAGAACTGGCAAGTCCCCGATGTGCTCTTCCTATTAATCCTACACCCCGCCCAATTGGCATCCGAATAACCAATCAAATCAAAAGTGGATCCCCGAGGGTACCAAAGCCCAAACTTAGGAGTATAAGCCAAATATCTCAAGATTCGTTTTACGGCCGTAAGGTGTGATTCCTTAGGGTCGGCTTGGAATCTTGCACACATGCATACGGAAAGCATAATGTCCGGTCGAGATGCACATAAATAAAGCAATGAACCAATCATCGACCGGTATACCTTTTGATCCACGGACTTACCTCCCGTGTCGAGGTCGAGATGCCCATTTGTTCCCATGGGTGTCTTGATGGGCTTGGCATCCTTCATTCCAAACTTGCTTAGTATGTCTTGAGTATACTTCGTTTGGCTAATGAAGGTGCCCTCTTGGAGTTGCTTGACTTGGAATCCTAGAAAGTACTTCAACTCCCCCATCATTGACATCTCGAATTTTTGTGTCATGATCCTACTAAATTCTTCACATGTAGATTTGTTAGTAGACCCAAATATAATATCATCAACATAAATTTGGCATACAAACAAATCATTGTCAAGAGTTTTAGTGAACAAAGTAGGATCGGCCTTGCCGACTTTGAAGCCATTTGCAATAAGGAAATCTCTAAGGCATTCATACCATGCTCTTGGGGCTTGCTTGAGCCCATAAAGCGCCTTAGAGAGCCTATAAACATGGTTAGGGTACTCACTGTCTTCAAAGCCGGGAGGTTGCTCAACGTAGACCTCCTCCTTGATTGGTCCATTGAGGAAGGCACTCTTCACGTCCATTTGATAAAGCTTGAAGCCATGGTAAGTAGCATAGGCCAATAATATACGAATTGACTCAAGCCTAGCTACGGGTGCATAGGTTTCACCAAAATCCAAACCTTCGACTTGTGAATACCCTTTGGCCACGAGTCGAGCTTTGTTCCTTGTCACCACACCATGCTCGTCTTGCTTGTTGCGGAAGACCCACTTGGTTCCTACAACATTTTGATTAGGACGTGGAACTAAGTGCCATACCTCGTTCCTTGTGAAATTGTTGAGCTCCTCTTGCATCGCCATCACCCAATCCGAATCTTGAAGTGCTTCCTCTACCCTGTGTGGCTCAATAGAGGAAACAAACGAGTAATGTTCACAAAAATGAGCAACACGAGATCGAGTAGTTACCCCCTTATGAATGTCGCCGAGGATGGTGTCGACGGGGTGATCTCGTTGGATTGCTTGGTGGACTCTTGGGTGTGGCGGCTTTGGTTGTTCATCCTCCTTATCTTCATTATTTGCATCTCCCCCTTGATCGTTGCCGTCATTTTGAGGTGGCTCATCTTCTTGATCTTCTTGTTCAACATCTTGAGCCTCATCCTCAACTTGAGTTGGTGGAGATACTTGCGTGGAGGAGGATGGTTGATCTTGTGCATGTGAAGGCTCTTCGGATTCCTTAGGACACACATCCCCAATGGACATGTTCCTTAGTGCTGTGCATGGAGCCTGTTCTTCACCTATATCATCAAGATCAACTTGCTCTACTTGAGAGCCGTTAGTCTCATCAAACACAACGTCACAAGAAACTTCAACAAGTCCTGAGGACTTGTTAAAGACTCTATATGCCCTTGTGTTTGAGTCATATCCTAGTAAAAAGCCTTCTACAGTTTTAGGAGCAAATTTAGATTTTCTTCCTCTCTTAACAAGAATAAAGCATTTGCTACCAAAAACTCTAAAATATGAAATATTTGGCTTTTTACCGGTTAGGAGTTCATAGGATGTCTTCTTGAGGATTCGGTGAAGATATAACCGGTTGATGGCGTAGCAGGCGGTGTTGACTGCTTCGGCCCAAAACCGATCCGGTGTCTTGTACTCATCAAGCATGGTTCTTGCCATGTCCAATAGAGTTCGATTCTTCCTCTCCACTACACCATTTTGTTGTGGAGTGTAGGGAGAAGAGAACTCATGCTTGATGCCCTCCTCCTCAAGGAAGCCTTCAATTTGAGAGTTCTTGAACTCCGTTCCATTGTCGCTTCTAATTTTCTTGATCCTTAAGCCAAACTCATTTTGAGCCCGTCTCAAGAATCCTTTTAAGGTCTCTTGGGTTTGTGATTTTTCCTGCAAAAAGAATACCCAAGTGAAGCGAGAATAATCATCCACAATTACAAGACAATACTTACTACCGCCGATGCTTATGTAAGTGATCGGGCCGAACAAATCCATGTGAAGGAGCTCCAGTGGCCTGTCGGTAGTCATGACGTTTTTGTGTGGATGATGGACACCAACTTGCTTCCCGGCTTGGCATGCGCTACAGATCCTATCTTTCTCAAAATGAACATTGGTTAGTCCTAAAATGTGTTCTCCCTTTAGAAGTTTGTGAAGATTCTTCATTCCAACATGGGCTAGTCGGCGGTGCCAAGGCCAACCCAAGTTAGTCTTAGCAATCAAGCAAGTGTCGAGTTCAGCTCTATCAAAATCTACCAAGTATAGCTGACCCTCTAACACTCCCTTGAATGCTATTGAATCATCACTTCTTCTAAAGACAGTAACACCAGTATCAGTAAAAAGACAGTTGTAGCCCATTTGACATAATTGGGATACGGAAAGCAAATTGTAATCTAAAGAATCTACAAGAAAAACATTGGAAATAGTATGGTCAGGAGATATAGCAATTTTACCCAAACCTTTGACCAAACCTTGATTTCCATCCCCAAATGTGATAGCTCGTTGGGGATCTTGGTTTTTCTCATATGAGGAGAACATCTTTTTCTCCCCAGTCATGTGGTTCGTGCACCCGCTATCGAGTATCCAACTTGAGCCCCCGGATGCATAAACCTACAAAACAAGTTTAGTTCTTTGTTTTAGGTACCCAAACGGTTTTGGGTCCTTTGGCATTAGATATAAGAACTTTGGGTACCCAAACACAAGTCTTGGAGCCCTTGTGTTTGCCCCCAACAATCTTGGCAACTACCTTGCCGGATTTGTTAGTCAAAACATAAGATGCATCAAAAGTTTTAAATGAAATGCTATGATCATTTGATGCATTAGTAGTTTTCTTTCTAGGCAACTTGGCATGGGTTGGTTGCCTAGATCTAGATGTCTCACCCTTATACATAAAAGCATGATTAGGGCCAGAGTGAGACTTCCTAGAATAAATTTTCCTAATCTTGCTCTCAGGATAACCGGCAGGGTACAAAATGTAACCCTCGTTATCCTGAGGCATGGGAGCCTTGCCCTTAACAAAGTTAGATAAGTTCTTAGGAGGGGCATTAATTTTGACATTGTCTCCCTTTTGGAAGCCAATGCCGTCCTTAATGCCAGGGCGTCTCCCATTATAGAGCATGCTTCTAGCAAGTTTAAATTTTTTTCATTTTCTAAGTCATGCTCTCTAATCTTAGCATTAAGTTGTGCTATGTGATCATTTTGTTTTTTAATTAAGGCTAGGTGATCATGGATAGCATCAACATTAATATCTCTACATCTAGTGCAAATAGAAACATGTTCAACATTAGATGTAGAGGGTTTGCAAGATTTTAGTTCAATGACCTTAGCATGCAACAAATCATTCTTAGTTCTAAGGTCCGAAATAGTAGCATTGCAAACATCAAAATCCTTAGCCTTAGTAATTAATTTCTCATTCTCATTTCTAAGGCTAGCAAGAGAAATGTTCAATTCTTCAATCCTAGCAAGCAAATTATCATTATCATTTCTAGAATTTGGAATTGAAACATTGCAAATATGAGAATCAACCTTAGCTAACAAATTAGCATTTTCATTTCTAAGGTTGTCTAAAGTCTCATGGCAAGTGCTTAGCTCACTAGACAATTTTTCACATTTTTCTCTTTCTAGAGCATAAGCATTTTTAACCTTAACATGCTTCTTATTTTCTTTAATAAGGAAGTCCTCTTGAGAATCCAAGAGTTCATCCTTCTCATGTATAGCACTAATTAATTCATTTAATTTTTCCTTTTGTTGCATGTTGAGGTTAGCAAAAAGAGTACGCAAGTTTTCCTCCTCATTTTTATCATCCTCATCACTAGATGTTTCATATTTAGAGGAGGACCTTGATTTTACCTTCTTTTTGCCGTCCTTGGCCATGAGACACTTGTGGCCGACGTTGGGGAAGAGGAGGCCCTTGGTGACGGCGATGTTGGCGGCGTCCTCATCGTCGGAGGAGTCGCTTGAGCTTTCGTCGGAGTCCCACTCCCGACAAACATGGGCATCGCCGCCCTTCTTCTTGTAGTATCTCTTCTTCTCCTTCCTCTTTGATAGTCGCCTAGAGGGGGGGGTGAATAGGGCGAAACTGAAATTTACAAAAATAATCACGACTACAAGCCGGGTTAGCGTTAGTAGTAAAGAAACGAGTCCGCGAGAGAGGTCGCAAAACAAATCGTAAGCAAATAAGAGTGTGACACGAGGATTTGTTTTACCGAGGTTCGGTTCTCGCAAACCTACTCCCCATTGAGGAGGCCACAAAGGCCGGGTCTTTTTCAACCCTTCCCTCTCTCAAACGATCCCACGGATCGAGTGAGCTTTCTCTTCTTCTCAATCAACCGGGAACAAAACTTCCCGCAAGGGCCACCACACACTCGGTGCCTCTTGCCTTGGTTACAATTGAGTGATGATCTCAAGAACAAATGAGAAAGAAAGAAAGCGATCCAAGCGCAAGAGCTCAAAAGAACACGGCAAATCTCTCTCGCTAGTCACTAAGGGCTTGAGTGGAATTGGAGAGGATTTGATCTCTTTGTATGTGTCTAGAATTGAATGCCTAGCTCTTGTAAGTGGTTGAGAGTTGGAAAACTTGGATGGCAATGAATGTGGGGTGGTTGGGGTATTTATAGCCCCAACCACCAAAAGTGACCGTTGCTGGAACTCCTCTGTTCGATGGCGCACCGGACAGTCCGGTGCACACCGGACAGTCCGGTGCCCCTGCCACGTCACCAATGCCGTTGGATTCTGACCGTTGGAGCTTCTGACTTGTGGGCCCTCCTGGGTGTCCGGTGCACACCGGACATGTACTGTTTGATGTCCGGTGCACCGGCATGGGCGTGCCTGACGACTGCGCGCGCTGCGCGCGCATTTAATGCACTGCAGGGAGCCGTTGGCGCCGCAGAGAGCCGTTGCTCCGCTGGTACACCGGACAGTCCGGTGCACACCGGACAGTCCGGTGAATTTTAGCGGAGCGGCTGCCGAGCAAACCCGAGGCTGGCGAGTTCCGGAGGCCGCGTTTCCTTGGAGCACCGGACATGTCCAGTGCACACCGGACAGTCCGGTGAATTATAGCGCGCCGGCTTCCGAGAAATCCCGAGGATGAAGAGTTTGAAGTCGAAGTCCTCTGGCCGCACCGGACAGTCCGGTGCACACCGGACAGTCCGGTGCCTCCGGCCAGAGAAGCCCTCGGTTGCCTTGCTGCTCCTTTGTTGAATCCAACATTTGATCTTTTTATTTGCTGATTGTGAACCTTTTGCACCTGTATAACTTATGCACTAGAGTAAACTAGTTAGTCCAATGTTTGTGTTGGGCAATTTCAACCACCAAAACTATTTAGGAACTAGGTCTAAGCCTAATTCCCTTTCAATCTCCCCCTTTTTGGTGATTGATGCCAACACAAACCAAAGCAAATATAGAAGTGCATAATTGAACTAGTTTACATAATGTAAGTGCAAAGGTTGCTTGGAATTGAGCCAATCTAAACTTATATGATGCGCATGGATGGTTTCTTTGTTTTTGACATATTGGACCATATTTGCACCATGAGTTTTGTTTTTGCAAATTCTTTTGTAAATTCTTTTCAAAGTACTTCTGCAAGATAGTCAAAGGTAAATGAAAAAGATTTTGCAAAGCATTTTCAAGATATGGAATTTTCTCCCCCTATTTCCAATGCTTTTCCTTTGACTAAGCAAAACTCCCCCTCAAATAAGGTCTCCTCTTAGTGTTCAAGAGGGTTTTAAGATATCAATTTTGAAAATACCAATATAAAATTATCAAATTTATGAAATTAGGTGGTGGTGCGGTCCTTTTGCTTTGGGCTCATATTTTCTCCCCCTTTGGCATGAATCGCCAAAAACGGAATCATTAGAGCCCAATGAAGTACATTCTCCCCCTTTGGTCATGAAATAAATGAGTGAAGGTTATACCAACGTTGGAGAGATGATGCGGAGCGACGGCGAAGGATGAGTAGTGGAGCGGAGTGGAAGCCTTTGTCTTCGCCGAAGACTCCAATTCCCTTTCAATATACCTATGACTTGTTTGAAATACACTTGGAAACATATTAGTCATAGCATATATAAAAGAGACATGATCAAAGGTATATTCATGTGCTATGCGTGCAAGACTAGCAAAAGAAATTCCTAGAATCAAGAATATTAAGCTCATGCCTAAGTCGGGTAAAAGATTGTTCATCAAGTGGTTTGGTAAAGATATCGGCTAATTGATCTTTAGTATTAATATAAGAAATCTCGATATCCCCCTTTTGTTGGTGATCCCGAAGAAAATGATACCGAATGGCTATGTGCTTAGTGCGGCTGTGCTCGACGGGATTGTCGGCCATTTTGATTGCACTCTCATTGTCACATAGCAAAGGGACTTTGGTTAATTTGTAACCGTAGTCCCGCAGGGTTTGCCTCATCCAAAGCAATTGCGCGCAACAATGGCCTGCGGCAATATACTCGGCTTCGGCGGTGGAAAGAGCGACCGAATTTTGCTTCTTTGAAGCCCAAGACACCAAGGATCTTCCCAAGAACTGGCAAGTCCCCGATGTGCTCTTCCTGTTAATCCGACACCCCGCCCAATCGGCATCCGAATATCCAATCAAATCAAAAGTGGATCCCCGAGGGTACCAAAGCCCAAACTTAGGAGTAAAAGCCAAATATCTCAAGATTCGTTTTACGGCCGTAAGGTGTGATTCCTTAGGGTCGGCTTGGAATCTTGCACACATGCAAACGGAAAGCATAATGTCCGGTCGAGATGCACATAAATAAAGCAATGATCCAATCATCGACCGGTATACCTTTTGATCCACGGACTTACCTCCCGTGTCGAGGTCGAGATGCCCATTTGTTCCCATGGGTGTCTTGATGGGCTTGGCATCCTTCATTCCAAACTTGCTTAGAATGTCTTGAGTATACTTCGTTTGGCTAATGAAGGTGCCTTCATGGAGTTGCTTGACTTGGAATCCTAGAAAATACTTCAACTCCCCCATCATAGACATCTCGAATTTCTGTGTCATGATCCTACTAAATTCTTCACATGTAGATTTGTTAGTAGACCCAAATATGATATCATCAACATAAATTTGGCATACAAACAAATCATTATCAAGAGTCTTAGTGAATAAAGTAGGATCGGCCTTGCCGACTTTGAAAGCATTTGCAATAAGGAAATCTCTAAGGCATTCATACCATGCTCTCGGGGCTTGCTTGAGCCCATAAAGCGCCTTAGAGAGCCTATAAACATGGTTAGGATACTCACTGTCTTCAAAGCCGGGAGGTTGCTCAACATAGACCTCCTCCTTGATTGGTCCATTGAGGAAGGCACTCTTCACGTCCATTTGATAAAGCTTGAAGCCATGGTAAGTAGCATAGGCTAATAATATGCGAATTGACTCAAGCCTAGCTACGGGTGCATAGGTTTCACCAAAATCCAAACCTTCGACTTGTGAATACCCCTTGGCCACGAGTCGAGCTTTGTTCCTAGTCACCACACCATGCTCGTCTTGCTTGTTGCGGAAGACCCACTTGGTTCCTACAACATTTTGGTTAGGACGTGGAACTAAGTGCCATACCTCATTCCTTGTGAAATTGTTGAGCTCCTCTTGCATCGCCATCACCCAATCCGAATCTTGTAGTGCTTCCTCTACCCTGGTTGGCTCAATAGAGGAAACAAACGAGTAATGTTCACAAAAATGAGCAACACGAGATCGAGTAGTTACCCCCTTATGAATGTCGCCGAGGATGGTGTCGACGGGGTGATCTCGTTGTATTGCTTGGTGGACTCTTGGGTGTGGCGGCCTTGGTTGTTCATCCTCCTTGTCTTCATCATTTGAATCTCCCCCTTGATCGTTGCCGTCATTTTGAGGTGGCTCATCTTCTTGATTTTCTTGTTCAACATCTTGAGCCTCATCCTCAACTTGAGTTGGTGGAGATGCTTGCATGGAGGAGGATGGTTGATCTTGTGCATTTGGAGGCTCTTCGGATTCCTTAGGACACACATCCCCGATGGACATGTTCCTTAGCGCTATGCATGGAGCCTGTTCTTCACCTACATCATCAAGATCAACTTGCTCTACTTGAGAGCCATTAGTCTCATCAAACACAACGTCACAAGAAACTTCAACAAGTCCTGAGGACTTGTTAAAGACTCTATATGCCCTTGTGTTTGAGTCATATCCTAGTAAAAAGCCTTCTACAGTTTTAGGAGCAAATTTAGATTTTCTACCTCTTTTAACAAGTATAAAACATTTGCTACCAAAAACTCTAAAATATGAAATATTGGGCTTTTTACCGGTTAGGAGTTCATAGGATGTCTTCTTGAGGATTCGATGAAGATATAATCGGTTGATGGCGTAGCAGGCGGTGTTGACCGCCTCGGCCCAAAACCGATCCGGTGTCTTGTACTCATCAAGCATGGTTCTTGCCATGTCCAATAGAGTTCGATTCTTCCTCTCCACTACACCATTTTGTTGAGGAGTGTAGGGAGAAGAGAACTCATGCTTGATGCCCTCATCCTCAAGAAAGCCTTCTATTTGAGAGTTCTTGAACTCCGTTCCATTGTCGCTTCTAATTTTCTTGATCCTTAAGCCGAACTCATTTTGAGCCCGTCTCAAGAATCCCTTTAAGGTCTCTTGGGTTTGTGATTTTTCCTGCAAAAAGAATACCCAAGTGAAGCGAGAATAGTCATCCACAATTACAAGGCAATACTTACTACCGCCGATGCTTATGTAAGCGATCGGGCCGAACAAATCCATGTGAAGGAGCTCCAGTGGCCTGTCGGTAGTCATGATGTTTTTGTGTGGATGATGGATACCAACTTGCTTCCCGGCTTGGCAAGCGCTACAAATCCTGTCTTTCTCAAAATGAACATCGGTTAGTCCCAAAATGTGTTCTCCCTTTAGAAGTTTGTGAAGATTCTTCATTCCAACATGGGCTAGTCGACGGTGCCATAGCCAACCCAAGTTAGTCTTAGCAATTAAGCATGTGTCGAGTTCAGCTCTTTCAAAATCTACTAAGTATAGCTGACCCTCTAACACACCATTAAATGCTATTGAATCATCACTCCTTCTAAAGACAGTAACACCTGTATCAGTAAAAAGACAGTTGTAGCCCATTTGACATAATTGGGATACGGAAAGCAAATTGTAATCTAATGAATCTACAAGAAAAACATTGGAAATAGAATGGTCAGTAGATATAGCAATTTCACCCAAACCTTTGACCAAACCTTGATTTCCATCCCCGAATGTGATAGCTCGTTGGGGATCTTGGTTTTTCTCATATGAGGAGAACATCCTTTTCTCCCCTGTCATGTGGTTTGTGCACCCGCTGTCGAGTATCCAACTTGTGCCCCCGGATGCATAAACCTACAAAACAAGTTTAGTTCTTTGTTTTAGGTACCCAAACGGTTTTGGGTCCTTTAGCATTAGATACAAGAACTTTGGGTACCCAAACACAAGTCTTGGAGCCCTTGTGTTTGCCCCCAACAATTTTGGCAACTACCTTGCCGGATTTGCTAGTCAAAACATAAGATGCATCAAAAGTCTTAAATGAAATAGCATGATCATTTGATGCATTTGGAATTTTCTTTCTAGGCAACTTGGCATGGGTTGGTTGCCTAGATCTAGATGTCTCACCCTTATACATAAAAGCATAATTAGGGCCAGAGTGAGACTTCCTAGAATGAATTTTCTTAATTTTACTCTCAGGATACCCGGCAGGGTACAAAATGTAACCCTCGTTATCCTGAGGCATGGGAGCCTTGCCCTTAACAAAGTTAGACAAGTTCTTAGGAGGAGCATTAATTTTGACATTGTCTCCCCTTTGGAAGCCAATGCCGTCCTTAATGCCCGGGCGTCTCCCATTATAGAGCATGCTTCTAGCAAGTTTAAATTTTTCATTTTCTAAGTCATGCTCTCTAATCTTAGCATTAAGTTGTGCTATGTGATCATTTTGTTTCTTAATTAAAGCTAGGTGATCATGGATAGCATCAACATTAATATTTCTACATCTAGTACAAATGGAAATATGCTCAACATTAGATGTAGAGGGTTTGCAAGATTTTAGTTCAACAACCTTAGCATGCAACAAATCATTTTTAGCTCTAAGGTCGGAAATAGTAGTATTGCAAACATCAAAATCCTTAGCCTTAGCAATTAATTTCTCATTCTCATTTCTAAGGCTAGCGATGGAAGCATTCAATTTATCAATCCTAGCAAGCAAATCAACATTATCATTTCTAGGATCAATGCAAACATGAGAATCAACCTTAGCAATTAAATTGGCATTTTCATTTCTAAGGTTGTCTAAAGTCTCATGACAAATACTTAGCTCACTAGACAATTTTTCACATTTTTCTCTTTCTAGAGCATAAGCATTTTTAACCTTAACATGTTTTTTGTTTTCCTTGATTAGGAAGTCCTCTTGGGAGTCCAAGAGATCATCCTTTTCATGGATGGCACTAATCAATTCATTTAATTTTTCTTTTTGTTCCATGTTAAGGTTGGCAAAAAGAATACGCAAATTATCCTCTTCATTTTTATCATCATCCTCATCACTAGATGTTTCATATTTAGTGGAGGACTTTGATTTTACCTTCTTTTTGCCGTCCTTAGCCATGAGGCACTTGTGGCCGACGTTGGGGAAGAGGAGGCCCTTGGTGACGGCGATGTTGGCGGCGTCCTCGTCGTCGGAGGAGTCGCTTGAGCTTTCGTCGGAGTCCCACTCCCGACAAACATGGGCATCGCCGCCCTTCTTCTTGTAGTACTTCTTCTTCTCCTTCCTCTTGCCCTTCTTGTCGTTGTCCCTGTCACTATCACTTGATAATGGACATTTAGCAATAAAGTGACCGGGCTTACCACACTTGTAGCAAACCTTCTTGGAACGGGATTTGTAGTCCTTCCCCTTCCGTTGCTTGAGGATTTGCCGGAAGCTTTTGATGATTAGGGCCATCTCCTCGTTGTCGAGCTTGGAGGCGTCAATTGGCTGTCTACTTGGTGTAGACTCCTCCTTCTTCTCCTCCGTTGCCTTGAAGGCCACGGGTTGCGCCTCAGATGTGGAAGGCTCATCAAGCTCGTTGATCTTCTTGGAGCCCTTAATCATGCATTCAAAACTAACAAAATTCCCGATGACTTCCTCGGGGGTCATTTGTGTATATCTAGGATTGCCACGAATTAATTGTACTTGAGTAGGGTTAAGGAAAATAAGGGCTCTTAGAATAACCTTAACCACTTCGTGGTCATCCCATTTTGCGCTCCCGAGGTTGCGCACTTGGTTCACCAAGGTCTTGAGCCGGTTGTACATGTCTTGTGGCTCCTCCCCTTGGCGAAGACGGAAGCGACCGAGCTCCCCCTCGATCGTTTCCCGCTTGGTGATCTTGGTGAGTTCATCACCCTCGTGCGCCGTCTTGAGTAGGTCCCAAATCTCCTTGGCGTTCTTCAACCCTTGAACTTTGTTGTATTCCTCCTTGCTTAGTGAGGCAAGGAGAATGGTTGTGGCCTGGGAGTTGAAGTGCTCGATTTGGGCCACTTCGTCCGTGTCGTAGTCTTCATCCCCTACGGATGGTACCTGTACACCAAACTCAACAACATCCCATAATCTCTTGTGGAGAGAGGTTAGATGAAATCGCATCAAATTACTCCACATAGCATAATCTTCACCATTAAAAGTTGGTGGTTTGCCTAATGGGACGGAAAGTAAAGGTGTATGTTTAGGAATGCGAGGGTAGCGTAGGGGAATCTTACTATACTTCTTACGCTCTTGGCGTTTTGAAGTGACGGACGCCGCGTCAGAGCCGGAGGTGGAGGTCGATGAAGTGTCGGTCTCGTAGAAGACCACCTTCCTCATCCTTTTGTGCTTGTCCCCACTCCGATGCGGCTTGTGAGAAGAAGATTTTTCCTTCTTCTCCTTGTGGTGAGAAGAGGAAGATCTTTTCTCCTTTCGCTTGGAGGATCTCTTCTTCTTCTCCCTTCTCTTGGTGCGGGACTCTCCCGATGAAGATGAGGTGCTCCCTTGGCTTGTAGTGGGCTTGTCATCGCCGGTCTCCATCTCCTTTTTGGCGGGATCTCCCGACATCACTTCGAGCGGTTAGGCTCTAATGAAGTACCGGGCTTTGATACCAATTGATAGTCGCCTAGAGGGGGGGGTGAATAGGGCGAAACTGAAATTTACAAAAATAATCACGACTACAAGCCGGGTTAGCGTTAGTAGTAAAGAAACGAGTCCGCGAGAGAGGTCGCAAAACAAATCGTAAGCAAATAAGAGTGTGACACGAGGATTTGTTTTACCGAGGTTCGGTTCTCGCAAACCTACTCCCCGTTGAGGAGGCCACAAAGGCCGGGTCTTTTTCAACCCTTCCCTCTCTCAAACGATCCCACGGATCGAGTGAGCTTTCTCTTCTTCTCAATCAACCGGGAACAAAACTTCCCGCAAGGGCCACCACACACTCGGTGCCTCTTGCCTTGGTTACAATTGAGTGATGATCTCAAGAACAAATGAGAAAGAAAGAAAGCGATCCAAGCGCAAGAGCTCAAAAGAACACGGCAAATCTCTCTCGCTAGTCACTAAGGGCTTGAGTGGAATTGGAGAGGATTTGATCTCTTTGTATGTGTCTAGAATTGAATGCCTAGCTCTTGTAAGTGGTTGAGAGTTGGAAAACTTGGATGGCAATGAATGTGGGGTGGTTGGGGTATTTATAGCCCCAACCACCAAAAGTGACCGTTGCTGGAACTCCTCTGTTCGATGGCGCACCGGACAGTCCGGTGCACACCGGACAGTCCGGTGCCCCTGCCACGTCACCAATGCCGTTGGATTCTGACCGTTGGAGCTTCTGACTTGTGGGCCCTCCTGGGTGTCCGGTGCACACCGGACATGTACTGTTTGATGTCCGGTGCACCGGCATGGGCGTGCCTGACGACTGCGCGCGCTGCGCGCGCATTTAATGCACTGCAGGGAGCCGTTGGCGCCGCAGAGAGCCGTTGCTCCGCTGGTACACCGGACAGTCCGGTGCACACCGGACAGTCCGGTGAATTTTAGCGGAGCGGCTGCCGAGCAAACCCGAGGCTGGCGAGTTCCGGAGGCCGCGTTTCCTTGGAGCACCGGACATGTCCAGTGCACACCGGACAGTCCGGTGAATTATAGCGCGCCGGCTTCCGAGAAATCCCGAGGATGAAGAGTTTGAAGTCGAAGTCCTCTGGCCGCACCGGACAGTCCGGTGCACACCGGACAGTCCGGTGCCTCCGGCCAGAGAAGCCCTCGGTTGCCTTGCTGCTCCTTTGTTGAATCCAACATTTGATCTTTTTATTTGCTGATTGTGAACCTTTTGCACCTGTATAACTTATGCACTAGAGTAAACTAGTTAGTCCAATGTTTGTGTTGGGCAATTTCAACCACCAAAACTATTTAGGAACTAGGTCTAAGCCTAATTCCCTTTCACTCTTGCCCTTCTTGTCGTCGCCCCTGTCACTATCACTAGACATAGGACATTTTGCAATAAAATGACCGGGCTTACCACACTTGTAGCAAACCTTCTTGGAACGGGATTTGTAGTCCTTCCCCTTCCGTTGCTTGAGGATTTGCCGAAAGCTTTTGATGATTAGGGCCATCTCCTCATTATCGAGCTTGGAGGCGTCAATCGGTTGTCTATTTGGTGTAGACTCCTCCTTCTTCTCCTCCGTTGCCTTGAAGGCCACCGGTTGCGCCTCGGATGTGGAAGGCTCGTCAAGCTCGTTGATCTTCTTGGAGCCCTTAATCATGCATTCAAAGCTTACAAAATTCCCGATGACTTCCTCGGGGGTCATTAGTGGATATCTAGGATTGCCACGAATTAATTGAACTTGTGTGGGGTTAAGGAAAATAAGGGCTCTTAGAATAACCTTAACCACTTCGTGGTCATCCCATTTTGCGCTCCCGAGGTTGCGCACTTGGTTCACCAAGGTCTTGAGCCGGTTGTACATGTCTTGTGGCTCCTCCCCTTGGCGAAGACGGAAGCGACCGAGCTCCCCCTCGATCGTTTCCCGCTTGGTGATCTTGGTGAGTTCATCACCCTCGTGCGCCGTCTTGAGTAGGTCCCAAATCTCCTTGGCGTTCTTCAACCCTTGTACTTTGTTGTATTCCTCCTTGCTTAGAGAGGCAAGAAGGATGGTTGCGGCTTGGGAGTTGAAGTGCTCGATTTGGGCCACTTCGTCCGTGTCGTAGTCTTCATCCCCTACGGATGGTACCTGTACACCATACTCAACAACATCCCATAATCTCTTGTGGAGAGAGGTTAGATGAAATCGCATCAAATTACTCCACATAGCATAATCTTCACCATTAAAAGTTGGTGGTTTGCCTAATGGGACGGATAGTAAAGGTGTATGTTTAGGAATGCGAGGGTAGCGTAGGGGAATCTTACTATACTTCTTACGCTCTTGGCGTTTAGAAGTGACGGACGCCGCGTCGGAGCCGGAGGTAGATGTCGATGAAGTGTCGGTCTCATAGTAGACCACCTTCCTCATCCTTTTGTGCTTATCCCCACTCCGATGCGGCTTGTGAGAAGAAGATTTTTCCTTCTTCTCCTTGTGGTGAGAAGAGGAAGATCTTTTCTCCTTCCGCTTGGAGGAGTTCTTCTTCTTCTCTCTTCTCTTGGTGCGGGACTCTTCCGATGAAGATGAAGTGCTCCCTTGGCTTGTAGTGGGCTTGTCGCCGGTCTCCATCTCCTTCTTGGCGTGATCTCCCGACATCACTTCGAGCGGTTAGGCTCTAATGAAGTACCGGGCTCTGATACCAATTGATAGTCGCCTAGAGGGGGGGTGAATAGGGCGAAACTGAAATTTACAAAAATAATCACAACTACAAGCAAGGTTAGCGTTAGAAATATAAACGAGTCCGCGAGAGAGGGCACAAAAACAAATCGCAAGCGAATAAGAGTGTGACACGCGGATTTGTTTTACCGAGGTTCGGTTCTTGCAAACCTACTCCCCGTTGAGGAGGCCACAAAGGCCGGGTCTCCTTCAACCCTTCCCTCTCTCAAACGATCCCACGGATCGAGTGAGCTTTCTCTTCTTCTCAATCAACCGGGAACAAAACTTCCCCGCAAGGGCCACCACACAATTGGTGCCTCTTGCCTTGGTTACAATTGAGTGATGATCACAAGAACAAGTGAGAAAGAAAGAAAGCGATCCAAGCGCAAGAGCTCAAAAGAACACGGCAAATCTCTCTCGCTAGTCACTAAAGGCTTGAGTGGAATTGGAGAGGATTTGATCTCTTTGTATGTGTCTAGAATTGAATGCCTAGCTCTTTTAAGTAGTTGAGAGTTGGAAAACTTGGATGGCAATGAATGTGGGGTGGTTGGGGTATTTATAGCCCCAACCACCAAAAGTGACCGTTGCTGGAACCTCTCTGTTCGATGGCGCACCGGACAGTCCGGTGCACACCGGACAGTCCGGTGCCCCTGCCACGTCACCATTGCCGTTGGATTCTGACCGTTGGAGCTTCTGACTTCTGGGCCCTCCTGGGTGTCCGGTGCACACCGGACATGTACTGTTTGATGTCCGGTGCACCGGTATGGGCAATCCTGACGTCTGCGCGCGCTGCGCGCGCATTAAATGCTCCGCAGGGAGCCGTTGGCGCCGCAGAGAGCCGTTGCTCCGCTGGCACACCGGACAGTCCGGTGCACACCGGACAGTCCGGTGAATTTTAGCGGAGCGGCTCCCGCGCGAACCCGAGGCTGGCGAGTTCCTGGAGACCGCGCTTCCTTGGAGCACCGGACATGTCCGGTGCACACCGGACAGTCCGGTGAATTATAGCGCGCCGGCTTCCGAGAATTCCCGAGAGCGAAGAGTTGGAGTTGGAGTCCTCTGGGCGCACCGGACATTGTCCGGTGCACACCGGACAGTCCGGTGCCTCCAGCCAGAGGTGCCCTCGGTTGCCTCGTTGCTCCTTTGTTGAATCCAACACTTGGTCTTTTTATTGGCTAAATGTGAACCTTTTGCACCTGTATAACATATGCACTAGAGTAAACTAGTTAGTCCAATGTTTGTGTTGGGCAATTCAACCACCAAAATTATTTAGGAACTAGGTGTAAGCCTAATTCCCTTTCACCTGTGTACATGCCAACGTGGTCGTTGGGGGAGAGCTTGGGCCCTGTACATGTGATGGCGTGGCCGTCGGAGGAGCTCCTGAGTCCTGTAGGAGCACAGCTGGCAGCGTGGCGAGGATCCTGCTGACGTCTCCTTGCTGTCGTAAGGGGCTGAGAGCCGCCGGCGTCATGGTGCACGCGGGGCACCATCATTACCCATCGCCGGGGTAAGTCAGATGGGACGCCGGTCTTGTTCCTTGTAGCCTGAGCAGGCTAGGAATAGGGAAATGATGTATCCCTTGTTAGCGCGGTCGGCCCGAGCCCATGGTCGTTCGAGGCGGAGACTTCTCTTAAGGTCGAGGCCGGGGTCGAGCGAGGACGCGATTCCTCCCGAGACCGGGGTCGAGGCCGAGTCCGGGGGTCGGGCAAGGCAGAGACCTCCTCCCGAGGCCAGAGCCTGAGGTCAGGCGAGGCAGAGACCTCCTCCCGAGGCCGGAGCATGAGGTCGGGCGAGGCGGAGCTTCCTGTTGTGCCCGAGGCTGAACTCGGTGGTTGATCGTGACTTGTTGTCAGTCGTCGCCGGGGTGGCTGACACGATAGTCGGAGTGGAGCGAGCGGCGCTGTTTTCCTGTCATGTCAGACAGTAAAGAAGAGGGGCGAGGTGACTGCGGTCACTTCGCCCTGCCCGACTGAGGCGCGTGTGTCAGGATACGGCGTCAGGCATCCCCTGCATTTAATGCGCCTGCGAAGCGGTCGGTTGGTGAGGCAGTCTGGCCAAGGTTGCTTCACAACGAAGCTTGCCCGAGCCGGGCCTTGGGAGAGCCGAGGGGGCGCCCGCTGCCTGAGGAGGCCCTCGGGCGAGGCGTGAACTCGTCTGGGACTACTATTCCAACCCGAGGCTGGGCTCGGGTGAGATCGCGTCCCTCAGGTAGACAAAGTCTTGGCTTGAACCGCACCCGTCAGTTGGTCTAAGGGTGTTTACCAGCCATGATTAGGAGCGTTGGGAGTACCCCTAATTATGGTACCCGACAATCAAGTTTTATTAGCAGTTACTAAATGTAAGTAGATACCAAACCAGAATAATAGTAGATCAAAATTAATAATAAATCTCATGCAATGCAAATGACAAATTGAATTTAATTTCATAAATTAATCATGCAAGAGTCTTAAGCTGCTCATGACCACGAGCACGGCTAGTATACCAGTTTTACACTCTGCAGAGGTTGTACCCTGTACCCACAAGTCATGTATCTAGGGGCTGTTTGGTTCGTGGCTAAATGTGCCACACTTTGCCTAAGATTAGTCGTTTGAATTGAAGAACTAACCTTAGACAGAAAAGTTAGGCAAAGTGTGGCAAGTTAGGCATCAAACCAAACAGGCCTCTAATCTCATCAAGGTTAGCTAGGCCCTTAGACACTGCCGAGGTGAATGACTAGGGATCCACTACGAGGCCTTTACAAAGTTCCACTAGCTTCAGAAAACCTGCTACAGTTTCTAGGAAGAGCAATGCAGGAATCCCCCGTCTGACCGCCATCACAGCAAAATCAACCCGAGAACCTCCCTACACTCCTACTCCCCTACTACCCTTACCCCTTTCGAGTAAGGTAGTCCTCCACTAGCTTTCCTAGTTAGTTAGCTAAGAGCGTCTCATTCCACCCTTGTGGTGGCACATGTTTCTCAAGTTAAGCTCGATGTTCCAATTAACATAGTTGTCTTATCATGAATAGAAATAGAACAGTAATAAAGAATGATCAAGTATAATAGTTATCTCAATACCCAAAACCATATATAGCAATAACAAAGACTACCCAAAAGTTCAGGGGTAAACAAGGTGAAAAGATAACCAAACTAGGGTGACCTATTGGGTCCCATCAAAATTAAGCCTATGCATGATAAAATGCTTATAGGAAAAATTATTGGGTAAGTAAAAGTGGTCAAGGGCACAACTTGCCTTCAATGAGCTCCTGCTCGACAACTTCTACCTGCTGAACACCTCGATCCTCTGTAGCTTGCTCGTCTAATCGTAGCAGTACAAACAAACATGGTATAGCAGAAATTAACATCACACCAAACATGAATACAAAATATATATTAATAATCTACGTATCGAAACGAGATCATAGGAACAAGAATCACTAAATTCGGAGTTACAGATTTCGAGTTATGAATTTTTGAAGGTTTTATGTGTTTGTACAAGATTATTAAGTGATCAAATTTAATATGTGTTTCATGCTAAAATAGTGGCACTAAGTGATAAATAATATTATTATAAAATTATAGAAACTGGAATGGGTTAAAAAGGAGTTAAAATAAATTTTCTAGGAATTAAACAAGTTCTTGGAATTAATTTTGCACTAAAAATATTTTTCTAAATGAATTTCTCTGTTTTATAATATGTCTGGACTGCACGCGTAAATTGCAGAGAGTTTAGGGTTAAAGCGCAAAGATTCCTAAGACTCATTACATAGTCGCAATGGACTGTGGGTTGGTTCCAATAAAGCACAGGGACTCTTATGCAAGTTTCCAGGGCCGAAGGGGTACTAGTCGCCAGATCCGTTTTCAATGCCCTGGATTAGTTCCCCTTATTCCGCGAACCGATACGCGACGTCGACCTTACGATCGGAAATATATGGTCGACAATCGCGGATCTCTCTAACCCTCCCCAAACCATTTGATCTCAGACTGATGGCTCGGATTTAATACAACGAAGAGGTATTCCCCCGATCAGATCTCAACCGCAGATCAAGGATTCAACTGCCGCGCGATCCCGATCCTCCTCACCTAACTCCAACCGGTGGCGTGACCTCTCGCACGGTGGCGCCCATGACCGGAGATCCAATCCACGCACACAGGCGTTCATTTTCTAATTCGGCCTAGCTACACAATGCTGAAGATATACTGAGTACGGGGATGAATTTATTACCAAGGATTGTGCAGTGTTGTGTATTCCCGACGAGGAATGGCGGCAACGAGGTGAAACGCGCCCGCCGATGAGAAATTTCACCCCGAAATCCTGGCGTATAGCTTCTGCTTCCTTCACAAAAACGCCCGCAGAGCTCCAAGGACGGCCCAGGTCACAGTCGTGGCTGAATTCCTCCACTCCGGAACGTAATTCGCCACAGCGGCGACGCTCAACTTGGTTCTATTTGCTCTGGTGGCGAGGTACTGGGGCGCGACAAAAGGAGGAGGGTCGGTTAGGGTTAAGGGCCGCGCTTTATGGCCGCTAGAGAGGTGGGTCGGTGCGCGCACGGATGGCGCGAATCATGGCGGAGCTTGTTACGAGGAGCGGCGACGCGCGTGGGAAGATCTACAGGAGTCGGGGTTCGTATGTCAGCGGTATTCTGGTGCACGCGGCGTGGCTCGAAGGCAAGTGGGTCCCACGAATAAGTGGAAGGATGAGGAGAACGCCAAAGTGAGGTTGCCCGGTGGGGCCCTATTGTCGGCGCATAAAGTCTAGTTAGGCTTGTGTGGAGGGAGGCGAGGTGAGGTGGGCCGAATTGGGGAAGTTAGGCGCAGCCAGGTTTTTCTCTCTTTTTCTTTTGTATTTTCTTTTTTCCTTTCTTTTCTAAATCTAGGTTTTCAAATTTTGAATTCAAATTTTGTTGTGGATTTATTGTTCTCAATTAGATACATAATTTTAACATACCAGCATTAATCTTATTTATAAATTTTATTTTATATTTTTATATTATCTCTCTTTCTTCTTCTCCATTTTTTAAAGTTTTGATTTCAAATTAGGGTTTAAATTCTATTAGTCCATTAATATATTGTTATTGATACTATTATTTTTATTATCCATACATGCACAATCAAATAAATTCCATCATGATGCATATGTTTTTTAGTTGACATTAGTCATTTAATCCCTTTAATTGTGTTGTTCACATGCATAGTTAAATAGAAGCAAAGCGTATAAGAGAATTATCTCCATTACCATGGTTTACAAATTTGGGTATTACAATGGGTATGAGTGATGGTGGAATAGGGATGGCAATAGGGAATTCCCCGTCAGGAATAGCTCTCCATACCCGCGTGACATAAAAATTTCCCCGTGGGGATCCCTACGAATGCTTGCGGGGGATATTTCTTCTCCATCCCCGTTCCCCGCAGGGATAAATCCCCGACGGGGATCCCTGTCCCTATTTAAATTATCATTTAGACATACACCCTTTGTTATTAATGCAAAACATTTTCACATATACATCTTTTTAGATGTAATAAATCATTATGTGTACATCAAAGTGAACACATTTGTACAATGATCGATATCTTGATAAGATAATTATTTATTTTTTCATTAACTAGTACACGAAAACATCATCACGTGCAGGTTTAACGGGTCCCCGCAGGTAACAGGGATGGAAAATGCTTCCCTGGCCCATTCTCGTTTACCTGTCGGCCGTCGGGGAAAGAATTTTTGCCAATTACATCCCTGTGGGGGAGAAACTTTTCTATCCCCGTCTCATAATGGAGGAATTTCCCGCGGAAAATCGGGGATCAGAGCCCACTGCCATCTCTAGGTAGAACGTTATAATACTCGTTTATCCATTGGTGAAGATTTTTATATAATAAAAGACCAACTGATAGAATATTTAGCCAATATATAATCTAATAAAGTAAATAACCATCACATATTGAGTCACGGGTACCCATGGAAGACCTATAAGACTAGCTCCAACAGGCCATGCAAATGGTCAGCCAAAGCCAATTTGCCTCTCCATGTTGTGCTACACGTTTTCAACAAGGGAGCCATCCTGTCCAGGCAAAATGGCATTAAGGAGAGAGAGAAAAGCGAAACTGGATGGTACGGTAGAAGCCAGGCATTTTTACTTGTGCCTCTGACATCTGGTCCTATGTTTGTCTCTTATCATTCACTCCTCTCCATCCAGCTATTTTGTCTTCTTTGTTGGAAACAAGAGGGCAGGTATTTCTCCATAAGCAAGGCAAAAAAAACTTTTTGCCTGCCCCATTTTACCTGTTGGCTGTTGGAGCCAGCCTAAGCAATGTCATGCCCAAAAACTCGGCCCAATACGTATACGTTTGCTCCTGCTCTCCCTCGCATTCCCCTTCCAGCCGCGGGCCGCAAGGTTGCTGCCAGGCCGACCGTTCGACTCCGGCCTCCTCCGCGCCACCACCTCCTCGCAGGAGGGAGAGTAGCATCCGTTTCTTTCTTGCCCAACAAGGTTACGGCAACGAGATTGCGTGACCTTGGCTGCCTTGAGCGATGAGCGGCATCGTTCGGACGCCGGTGATTAACTGATTCCGCCGAACTTCCAAACCGCCTCCCTGGCTGGTCCCTGGCAATGGCGAGGCTGAGGCAAGGTATCCGCCGACTTCGCTGCTGCAGCACCTGCTGTTTCAGCATGCCGCGACCATCCAGCCCCGTGGTGTCGTGCAAAGCGTGATTCTCGGGATCCGGATTCCGGAGTGCCAGTCCTCCCAAATCTCAACCCTTGCCGGGGTCATGTGGTGGTGGAGGTGCCGCCGGCGGATCACCGTTAATGGCTTGGCGGGGGCTCCAACCTCCAATATATTTACGTTAAGCACCTGTCTTTCTTCCAATAGTTCCATGTACCATTCGCATTTATGAGCACATCTGTACATTGCAAGAATTTTCAGGCATCCATGACGAATTTGGCTGGCCGCACCGATTAGCGATCATGCGGATAACCATTTGGCTGGACCACGGAACACTGGCAAGGCTGTCATGCGGCATGCAAGTCAAATACAGCTAACATCGATCACATAGCTAGCGTCTGATTCCATGTGAAATACTTTTTTTCCCTAACACAGGATATCCCCATTTTCATTCATATAGGCCCTGTTTGGATCATTTGAATTTATTTCCATTCTAATAATCATAATTTAGATACATATTAATTAAGATAATATGGTTTTATGCGTAATATATTTGTAAATGCTCGTAACTTATTTTAAGCACTGTTTTAGATTTACGCTTGCTGATAAAAGTTCTCTTTCGACCTTCAGCGTTCTGTCATTTTGTTAAGGCCAATAAGGTGGATCTAGAGTTTTGCAGGAGTGTCAAGAAGACCCTAATTCTTCCATTCACGTCGAGAGGAGCAACTAGGCAAGCCACACCCTTATAAAAAAAAAGGCAAACCAGACAGTCAGAGAGACAGGGGCTCTTCGGCCAACTGGACCTTGATGTGCCAGTCACCATGCGCTGAAAGATTCCAAATCCTCAATCGCAGACGTGCCTTGTCAATCATATTTTGCATTAAGGCTAAAGCGATAAGGTAAACAACCATTGGAGTGTTGTTAACAGCAGCCTGGCACGGCCGGATGCGTCATCTGAATAATACTGAGGGCAGGACAGGAAACCTAATCTCTGGAAATTTTAGTGGCTAGGAGATGGACTAAAAGTGCTAACCACTGCATTACAAAAACGTGTGGATGTTGCGGGTTCCAACTTGTCCGTTGTCACGGAATGGTATGACGAATATGCCAAAGATTCTCGCTGTTTTGTGAAATTTAGATGAACAGAGCATGACAAAAGCGCAAACCTTGCATTGCCTACTCCGTATATGGCGAGAGGGCTTGCATGACAAAATTAGATGTTACCAAAAAGAAAACAAGGAGTAGGTATAGAGGTGCTCGAAAGACTCGTTGACACTTTAAACTCGGGTGTGCGTGTGTTATGTGTTAATCTGCTGTATTCAGAAGGGCTCCTCATAATGGCGTACGTATATGATCCAATTTTGAAGGTACTAGATAAATATAACATACTATGGATTTTAACTATATTCTAGTCTTATACTCTTATCTTAGAACCGGAACCGTCCTATACATTATCTCTTAGTAACCTCTCCCTCAATCTTAATCTTCTCTAGGTTTAGATTATGGTTAGATCGAATTCTTTACTAATCTTACGAATAAACCTTTAGTAAATCAGCCAACCACCTCATTCTTTGAACAAACAAAATCAATCTAAATCATTCTTCTAAAAACTCTTTCTCGAACAAATTGATAACCAACTTCTATATGCTTTATTCTGGCATGCATGGAACAAACGAATTAGATGACAAATATATTTTGCGTATCATGCGCGTGCTAGTGCTGTTTTACTTTTGCTCATCGGTCACAGGTTTCAACTTTTCACTCTCTGAAGTTGAGAAAGCCTCCTTGAAATCGAAAGGGGAATACTGACCGGCCAAATTAATTTCATATGGAGTTGTTAAAGAATACTAAAATAGGTGCCGAAAGGGTTTGCTCTAATGATTTGATGAAGTCGACGTTGCCACCGATGGTTAGCATGCAGTACTACTACTATCATAGTCTCATGGGGTTTTTTTTTCAATTGCTGTACTGATGCAGACGTGACGCATGCGTTTACTATCCTTGCAGCCACCGACTCCAAAATGAAGAGAGTTAGCGCTCAATTCATTGGTCCACGTCACCATCAACGTTCCGAACTGTCTCGCATGCAAAATAAGTGTTGACTTAATTATAATAAGTGTTGACTTAATTATGTGCTATGCGTTTTTTATGCAAAATAAAAGCACATAGAGGTATATGAATTATAAATGTAAAACAACTATAATTCATAAACGAGTCTGCAATTTTCATTTTAAAAACAGACAAGTATGTACAATACATAGTACAATTTGCAGTCTAAATATTGAATTTAGACACACTAACACATGTTAGAACTGAATTGATATATAAAACATAGTCTTATACTTAAAATTCAGAATTTAAAATAGTAAAATAGGTCATTTTAGGACCAATTTGGTCCCATGGGGGCGACCCAGGCGCCACCAGGCCGAGGCGGCCCACGCGGCCAGCCTCTAGGCCGGGGCGGCCCAGGTGCGCCATCCAGGCCGGAGTGGCCCAGGCGTGCAACCAACATGCAGGGGCGGCCCATGCGCTCGGCAGGCCCATTATAAGTGGGGCGGTTAGGGTTTTGAAACCCTAACCGCCCAGCTACTGTAGCCGCCGCCGCCAGGGGCTAATCCGGCCGCCGCTAGGGGAGCGCTACCGCCGTCGTCGTCTCCCGGGGGTCGGCCGCGCCCGCGCCGGGGGCTCGCAGCGCCCTCGCCGGGGGCCAGCTACGCCCGTGCCGGGGCCAGCCGCCCCTGCCTTGCCGAGTCGTCGCTAGTGGAGCGGCGCCCGCGCCGGTGTGCCAGGGTCGGACGTGGGCAGCCGCGCGCTGAACAGGGAGCCGCGCTAGGTGCCGGCCGTCTCTGCCCGCACTGGAGCCGGGTCGGGTCGCACCGTGGCCGACCACCGGCGGGCGTCGAGGAAACCGCGCCGGGGGCCTCCAACCAGCCGCGCCGGGGTGTCCTTGCCGGGACCCGGCCGAGCCCGCTTCGGGGCTTTGCGCCGCGCGCCGATGGTGCCTGGCCGCCCCTGCCGGAGCCGAGGCCAAGGCCGGCCGCGCTCCCTTGCGGGAGCTGAACGGTCATGCGCGGCACGCCCTGCGCCGTTGGCTAGCCACGCCTACGTGCCGATCGCGCAGGGGCCGAGCCCACGCAGGGGTCGAGCGCCGCGCGGGTGCCGAGCACACGCAGGGGCCGAGCGGCCTCGCTTCCCCGCCGCCCTGGCCAGTCTGCGCCCTTGCCAGGGCCGCGCACCGCGCCGGGGAGCGCCCTTGGCCGTTGCGGCGTCCGCGCCCACGGACAGCCGTGGCCGATCGTCCTCGCGCCGTTACAGCCGCGCACGCGCTAGAGCGTGCCTTCGTGGCCGATCGTCGCCGGACAATGTCATTGGCAACACAAGGTTGTACACCAAACAACGAACGCAAATTGGAACGATAGTTTCCATGCGTACGCGAATCCGGTTGGATCACATCCTGTCAATTTTGCATACGTATGCTTCTCCTTTGCTTTGTGCATTCTGCCGCTCCGTGGTGGTAGAGAAAAACATACTAGTTTTAGTGCAGGAGCAGCGGTGTGAGGATCTCTGATTCCATGGCCTCTTCCGTCTTGATTTCTCGCCGATGAAAAACCGAAGTCGGCGTCCAACAGTGCTTGTGCCATGGCCTTTTCTCGCTCCGCTCGGTGGAGAGCAAAGGTGCTGATAACGTGTTAGATCTCAGTGGTAACGAGACACAGGGAATGACAGAGACAATCACTTTATTGCATGGAAGACAATGCTTATATACAGGCGAATCAGTGCCTCCCCAAGGGGTGCGTCCCTTGGAGAGAAACTGCCGCACCCATGGAGGGGATTGAACACACATATTGTAACAGGCTGGACCACGGAACACTGGCAAGGCTGTCATGCGGCATGCAAGTCAAATACAGCTAACATCGATCACATAGCTAGCGTCTGATTCCATGTGAAATACTTTTTTTCCCTAACACAGGATATCCCCATTTTCATTCATATAGGCCCTGTTTGGATCATTTGAATTTATTTCCATTCTAATAATCATAATTTAGATACATATTAATTAAGATAATATGATTTTATGCGTAATATATTTGTAAATGCTCGTAACTTATTTTAAGCACTGTTTTAGATTTACGCTTGCTGATAAAAGTTCTCTTTCGACCTTCAGCGTTCTGTCATTTTGTTAAGGCCAAGGTGGATCTAGAGTTTTGCAGGAGTGTCAAGAAGACCCTAATACTTCCATTCACGTCGAGAGGAGCAACTAGGCAAGCCACACCCTTATCTTTACTACATATTAAGGCTGTAAGGGTAGCCTGCCTTTTTGCGTTCTGCCTTCCATAGATCTGGATCGTCCGTTAGCCTCTGTAAATCTGCACCGTCCGTTCGTGACTCCGTGTCCACCCACGCCGCCTCAGCCTTCCGCTCCACGTGAGCAACCGTCCCTGTCGTTCTCCCTCTGCCGCGCCGCCTCCCGCACCCCACTGGCCGCTCACCGCGGTCCTCCCTCCACCGCCCCGCATCCCCCCGTCGTTCCTTCATCCACAGTCCCTGTCACATCTCTGCAATCCCCATCCCGTCCCAATCCCCACTGCCCCCGCCGCCACCCCCGAGGACTCCCCAAGCAACCGACCTTCACCACGCTTCGACAATGCTCCTCAGCGCCCCGATCCGGAGCCTCCGAGCCTCGATCCCTCCTCCTCAGCGCCGTGTTCTCTCCTCTCCAGGCATCCCGTCCTTCGCCGTGTTCTCTGGCGTCAGTCACGGCCGCGGATCCCCACTGCCCCCGCCGCCACCCCCCCGAGGACTCCCCCAAGCAACCGACCTTCACCAAGCCCTTTGACAATGCTCCTGCGAGCCCTGATCCGGAGCCTCCGAGCCTCGATCCCTTCTCCTCAGCGCCGCCGCTGCCCCGCACGCTCCCGTTCTCCGGTGTCGGTCGCGTGCCCCCCGGTCGCAGTCGCAGCAGCCTGCGCCGGATAAGACTCTGGAAGAGAACCGGTTCATCCGGCGCAGCGAGGCGGCGAAACAGGCTGCCGCCGAGGCCGAGCGGCCCTCGACTCCCAGCGCGCAGCAACCGAAGTTGTTGCCACAGGAAGCCGTGAAACGTGCGGTTGAACTCCTGGGCGGTGGGGGCCGCAGCGGCGAAGATGGCAGAGGGCGTGGTGGCGGGGGTCGCGGCTCCCGTGGCCGTGGCTCGGGCCGCGGCAGGTGGCGCAGGCGGCCCGGGCGTGGGACCGCGGGTCTGTTGATGTGGAAGACGACCGGGAAGCGATCTACTTGGGGGACAGCTGATGGCGATTGGCTAGAACAGCGTCTCGGCGAGGACAAGGTGAAGATTCTGGAGCATGCGTTCATGGAGGCAGCAGATAATGCGCTGCCACATCCAATGGAGGATGCTTACCTCGAAGCTTATCACGCAAACAACATGGTTTGATTGTCTTGATGAATGTTTGATTGTATTAATTATCTGCCATTTTATGGGATTCTTTATACTGATACTCAGTTGTATATTTGTTTCTCAGGAATGGAAAATGTGCATATATGTTGCTGATTGCAGTGAGATTAGCCTCGTCCAAGTTAGGGGATCTGGTATGTTAAAGGATTCTGCCTGGTTATATTGATTTTATTATTAGATAATTAATTTCCCTCATAGACACACATGTGTTTTACTTAAGCATGTTTTGATTTTGTTTCCTGTTTTAGCCATGAACTAGAGAAGATTAGAAGTTTAAAGAGGCCTTACATCAAGAGAGTACAAGATCGCCATAAGGAAGTACAAGTCTTTGCGGAAAGTGACCTTATGAAAAGTTTGAGCAAATCAACTTGTGTGCAAGAAGTTATGTCTACTTGTGCTGATCAGTCATACCTTGGAATATTGCTGAATTATTGCCTTTGTTGCTCACTGGCTTCAATACTTCATACACCATCAAATGTGTCATGTGCAAAATTCTTCGAAGCATCAGTTCTTGCTCTAGAAGAACTTCATCAGGTGATTACTCTTTTGCTTTCCTTTATTGCCACATGAATGAAATGATATATTCTCAAATTATTCTATTGAGTTTTTTGTTTTTTATCACAACACCACCCTGGTGACGGTAGAGGCGGGAGCGAATCAGCGACGACGGCTGACATGAGGCAGCCCATCGAGTTGCTCACCGCCCAGGTTGATCGCCATGCTTGAGTTCTTGAAATGTTCTGCCTTAGGTCAGGTGTGAATTACCATAATTGAAGTCTAGGGATTATTCTTAGTGCCTTTGTGATTTTTCTGATCATGAAATGGACTAGAGTTCCAATCTCTGTTGGTTTAGATGAAGTGGCAATTTTTTTGTTGTGTGTGTATCTGATAAAATATACCTTGCCTTGGTCTGGGAGAAATAAAAATCGGTACAAATTCATCATGTTTTTGGTAGGGGTTTCAGGCATTGGAATGGCCGAGTTTCTTCAAAATCTCAAATATTTTTTGAAGCTTTCTGTAGAAACTTTGCTTTGACAGTGTGATGACGTAGGATCGTGGGGGCGAGAACGCTGGTCTTCTCTTATCGGACCGACCATCTTCAGTTTTGTGAGGCGTCTGCTCACCTGCAACCGGTGCAACACATAGCATAAGTATCACGGCTCAGCCAAAGTCAAGCATCAAAGTCGTTTAATGTGTATGTCAGCACATCGTACTACCTTGTCTAATTGTAGCCTTGCCACTCGCAATCTGGACGAGGCTATGTTGGCTAAAATTAGCAATAGCAATTAGGCATGATACTTGTATGTTACACATCTTAATATAAGCCGCGTTTGAATGCATAGTAGACAATTGTTCATTACACCGGTCTGCGTGTGTGTGCAGGAACATGTTGCTGCTGAAGAATGTGATCAGCCTGAACCCTGATGCGGAGGAGGTGTCGCAGCAGAGGTTGCTCTCGCTCGTGGCCGAGCGCCTCGTCCCAACATTACTGGACAGGTTCGGTCCTAAATCTCATTAGATCTGGATGTTCGTGTTCGATGCGTCAATGCGGGAATGACGTTGTGTTAGGATGCAGCGGCAGTTTGTGAGCTGGCATGTAATAGTTTGGTTTGTTGTTTGTGGCATTTCCTGGCGTGTTAATCATTTCGATTCAAAGGTCAAGGATGAGGGGTATGTTAACACCCGGGAGCAGAACATCACAAAATGCTATTGATCTTTTCCTGCACCTCACGACAGGCATTGCATCAACGTGATGTTCGGGAAGTGCAATGAGCACACACACAATATAGTTGTCGTCACTGCATTGGCTGTTGTCCATGGTGTCGTTGGACACCTCGTTGCAGCAAGTCAGAATCGAAATCAAATTGAGTAGGAGCAAAGGCGTCAGCTCAGATTAAAAATTCCCTGGTATGTTCAACATGAACTCTTTTTTGGAGGGTTTTTTTTCTATTTATATTAGAGATCTTTGTCGAAACTGATATTGAAAGTTGCCATTGCGAGCTCTTGGTCTCATAGAATACTGTGTGGTATCGTATTTTGCCGCAATGATGTAGAGAGATCTCGCGTCGAGTCCTCTGGTTGCTTGGGTTTCAGCATGGATTCCAGTTTTTATTTTTGCTAGGCATGAATTGTGGTAGCTTACTAACTTCGTGTATGTATTTGCTTCATTGCGTGTTTTGAATATCTTTCTTTATGTTCCCGGATTACTGCTTTTGTAGGAGTAGGACGGTGCAGTGGAGCAGCATCTCTAATCATTTAAGGTCTAATCATTTAAGGAACATATTGTTATTAGAACTCAGAACACAATTTGTAGACATGAATTGTGTCAAAATACTCAAATGACTCACCAAATTAATGGAGCCAATAACCTAGGCAGCAGTTACATTTCACCTACAAAACGCAGTTAAGTATAAACTTATACATTTCCTGTTTTTGTGTGTTTGCCCGCTTCAAATTAACCAGTCCATTATATTATGCAACTCTGTGAATAGAATTGAGCTACTGGCTAAGAAAATAACTGAACTTGGTTATTCATGCTTCACATTCATGCTAAGAGCATAAGATGTTGCAAGACAACAGAAACTGAGTGTCTGTACTGATGGTGCTTGCAGAAACCTTTTGTGCAGAGGTCTGTACTGATGTTTTCCTACCTTATTAGTATTTTTTGAATTTAGTAGTTTAATTCTCAGCATCTGTTCAATTGTCATTTATGAATGTTTCTTTATAAAAATATCATGGCTCTGTTTCTTAGTCTCGCATCTAGGCTGTTTATTTATAAAAGTGTCATGGTTCTTTTTTTGCAGATATGTTTACCAGAGGAATTGATATCTAGGCTGTTTATGTGGTCACTAATTTTGACTCCCCTAAGACATCTAAGACATATTTACACAGGGTGCTTTTTTATATCTTTTCTTCTCTAGAAGTTGATTGTTTTATAACCTTCCCGAGTTTAAAATTATGTGTGTTGTCATATTCCTAGGTTGGCCGTTCTGGGAGATATGGACACCTTGGTTTGGCAATGAACTTGACCACTTACAAAGATTGTTTCAACTTGTAAGCCTACATTAATAAAGTGGTCTATTTCTTAGTCTGGCATCAAGATTCATGGTCGTGTTTTCTCTTTGTTTTGCAGATATAGTATTGATAAAAAAACTTGGAACAGAAATTAAGACAATACCCCCACAAATTGACCTGTTCGTATACTGCCAATGATGATAGCGACAGCTTCATGAGCGTCAAACACATTTTATTTATTTTGAGACCATATGTACATAGCAACCCATCAAGTGAGTTATCCAACCAAGGCACAACTATTTTAGAAGCTACCTAAATAGCTACATTCCTATATCATCACAGATACCAAATTCTCCCCCATTCTCGTCGAGTTCTGTTTTGGTGCCTTGATGTCGTTTGTAAGCTTACTTGGATTAGTAGAGGAAGTGTATTGTAGGCACTGATCTGATATTAACCTACCTTTTCTGTAACTGCTAAGGAATTCAAAGAGAAATATCTGCCTAGACCTTATTTGATTAATCTAATCGATGAACTAACCCTGAAAGGAATCACACATTATTATAATTTTGTTGAAGAAAGACAGAAAGTTCATTACCTAAATATACTTTTCTCAAAGGTACAACAAAACATTGACTCTATTTCTTGT
Source organism: Zea luxurians (assembly GCA_029449295.1). Classification (NCBI taxonomy): domain Eukaryota; kingdom Viridiplantae; phylum Streptophyta; class Magnoliopsida; order Poales; family Poaceae; genus Zea; species Zea luxurians. The sequence continues at coordinate 113,122,057 of JAOPSE010000006.1, read as the reverse complement.
GTTAAGTATAAACTGATACATTTCCTATTTTTTGTGTGTTTGCCAGCTTCAAATTAACCAATCCATTATATTATGCAACTCAGTGAATAGAGTTGAGCTATTGGCTAACAAAATAATTGAACTCAATTATTCATGTTGTTTTCACTGTTGTTGTTTTCACTATTTTTCTTGTTAAATTTTGGAGTGGGTTGTTCTTATTTCTCTTTGTCTTTGTAGAGAGAGGAGAAGAATGTGGAGAAAGACATCAGGGTGGCTGCCAAGCGCAATGACATGGGATCTGCAAAGGTACGACCAATCTGATCTTGTTTTCTATATAAGTGTTCCTCTCTTATAGCATGGGTTGCTGGGATTCTGACAGTAGCACAGTTTGTCAAGGTGAATCTTGGAGTAATGTAGATACAAATCAAAGTTATCTCCTGGCGCTAAATAAAGTTTTAGAATTGATGTTCATTTTCTTGTCTAATGTGGATTGGGTGCTATTACATGAGCAAAAGAAAACCTTAGGTTGTCTTAGTGTAGAAATATTGAACATGGTAGGAGTAGAACCGGAAGAAAAAACAATATCATAACCTTTGCACACCTCACTACAAATTTAATATGCTAATGTCGTACATATGATGTACTGTTACTTTTGATATAAGCTTCATACCTGGTAATCGAATATAATATGTGAATGTGTTTTGGGTCACACATTAATTAATTTTCTAGAAAATGTAAAGTTTGAAGATTATTTTAGTTGGTCTGCAAATTTTTCAGCTCCTGACTATTGTCATCTCAATTTATTTTAGTCGATGTTTGTTTACTGCAGACTAGAGTTCAGTTGCTCTATGTAGAGGGATTTACACATCTCCATAACTACTTCTCGTCCTGGATGCACATCGCCAGCGGGGACAGGCTCGATTACGGTACAGTTCTGTGACCTCGTGTTCGCCCTGAATTTACCATTTTGCTTTGGATCTTTGGATTGAGAGGTGTGTTCGGTTTGGTCCCGATTTAGTAGTACGGTTCACTGGCTAGCGAACTAACTCTAGGAAAGTTCAGGTATTTTCTTCCAATCGAACGTGGGGTTTGATCTTCTGATTATAAAAACTCAGCATATGACATATTGATATACTAGGTAGGTGCCCGTGCGATGCCACGGAACATAAATTGCGAACCTCCAATGGACTTCATTTGAGACAAGTGATGCCCAAGAAAATGGGGGTAAACTGACACAGCTATCACTTGCATTACTTGCCCTATGCACGGAAGAATCTGACACAACTATCACCCATGAAGATTTCCGGTTAACTTGTGGAACCGGACTTCATTTGAGACAAGACAACAATACCAGTGTTGAGCTTGCCACTCGGCCATGGCACACGCGAGAACACGGGATGATCAAGTAAGAACTGAACAGAATGCACTAATACAAAAGGCTGGCTTGCGTTCGCTTCCTTGCTCGACAGGAAGCATAGCTGATATACAAATCGAGAAGCAATTTATGTTCCGTGGCATCGCACGGGTACCTACCTAGTTAAAACTGCAGATCCTTAAAAGGAAAAGAAAATACTTAGTGACGGTTGGATGATCTTAATGCCAAAGATTTGTGCCAAGATTTGTGATTTGGACGTGGTGAATATGAGAGGTAGATGATTTACAGTCACATCCCGGGCATAATCTTCGGGCGATGAGGGGGGAGGGGTAACAACAAATTGTCTCTCCAACAAATTTGAGTACTGAAATACACAAAGTTAAATCAAAACCATTTTCCGCAAAACCAGAAGTTCAGCCCAAACTGGATGCCTGAAAAATCAAATCTTGGGAGCTAGCAGCTAGGCAGCTAGCTTCTTGGACGGACGGGTGTTGCACAGACGCAACGCAACGCAACAAATTTTGAACAAAGGAAGATCATAAGATTTGCTTGTGTCTCTGGCCCTCTTCTAATCAATAACAGTCGCTCTTGCGCCCAAAGGGAGGCGTGCGACGTCAGACGCGCCGGCGGGAGGGGAAGGCGGCTGGAGCGGGCAAGACGAGAAGCCGACGGCCGACTGGCTTCCGGTCAACGCGAGGAGGAACACCAAGTGGTGGTACGCCGCCTTCTACAATGTCACCGCCATGGTGGGCGCCGACGTGCTTACCCTTCCCTATGCCATGTCCGAGCTCGGCTGGTCCGTCTCGTCATCCACCATATATATCTTCCATCCATATGGGCTCTGCCAAGCATAGATTTTGGGCTTTCGGCGCATGGCTCGTCGCCTTCCTTCCTCCCTTCCGGCCGATCACCGAGTTCTCGATTCCCGGGGGCGTGGGCGTCACGGTGCTGGTCCTGTCGTGGGTCATCACGGTGTACATGCTGTGGCAGATGGTGGAGATGCACGAGTGCGTGTCGGGGAAGTGGTTCGACCGGTACCACGAGCTGGGGCAGCACGCGTTCGGCGAGAAGCTGGGCCTCTGGATCGTGGTGCCGCAGCAGCTGGTGGTGGAGGTGGGCCTCAACATCATGTACATGATCACCGGCGGCCAGTCCCTACAGAAGTTCCACGACGTGGTGTGCCACGACCGGTGCCGGCGCATCAAGCTCCCATACTTCATCATGGTCTTCGCCTCCGTGCACTTCGTCCTCTCCCAGCTCCCCGACTTCCACTCCATCTCCAGCGTCTCGCTCGCCGCCGCCGTCATGTCGGTCGGCTACTCGGCGATCGCGTGGATCGCGTCGACGGCGCAGGGGAAGGCGGCGGAGGCGGAGGTCGACTACATCCTGCGCGCCACGACCACGCCGGGGAAGGTGTTCGGCTTCCTGGGCGCGCTGGGCGACGTGGCGTTCACGTACGCCGGGCACAACGTGGTGCTGGAGATCCAGGCCACCATCCCGTCCACGCCGGGGAAGCCGTCCAAGAAGCCCATGTGGAAGGGCGTCATCGTCGCATACGTCGTCATCACCGCCTGCTACCTCCCCGTCGCGCTCGTCGGCTACTGGGCCTTCGGCAACGGCGTCGACGAGAACATCCTCATCACCCTGAACCGGCCGCGGTGGCTCATCGTCGCCGCCAACATGATGGTCGTCGTCCACGTCGTCGGCAGCTACCAGGTGTACGCCATGCCGGTGTTCGACATGATCGAGACGGTGCTGGTCAGGAAGTACTGGTTCACGCCGGGATTCAGGCTCCGTCTCATTGCCCGGACTGTCTACGTTGGTAATGAAACGCCTCTTTCTCAACTAAAAAAGTTCTAGTGCCTGCCAATCACACTGATTGCAAGACTGACATGAGATGCAATGCAACTACCTCTGCAGCACTCACAATGTTCGTGGCCATCACATTCCCCTTCTTCAGCGAGCTGCTCAGTTTCTTCGGTGGATTCGCCTACGCACCCACGAGCTACTTCGTGAGCTGCCATCTGCCACTATAGTTTCATTTCATCAGCAGCATGTACAGTCAAACAGGTTCATATTTTTAGCATCACAACTGACCAAATCTCTCTTGTCAATTTCTGTCAGCTTCCCTGCATCATGTGGCTCATCATCTACAAGCCCAGAAGGTTCAGCCTCTCATGGCTTACCAACTGGGTAAGAATAACACGGATGCAATGCAACTGGGTACCCAGAGTCTCTCTTCAGCATCATCAGAACGTGTCGGCCTGACCTCTACTTCCTTTCCCCTGTGTTCTACATGTTCTTCAGATATGCATTGTCATTGGGGTGCTGCTGATGGTGCTGTCACCGATTGGCGGACTTCGGCAGATGATTCTGAAAATCAAGACATACAAATTCTACCAAGACTACTCTGGTCTAAGCCATAATTAACACACGCCCATCATCGGCTGAAACTGGTTTCTGAATCTCATCGATGCCATGGAATTCCAAAAAAAATAAAACATTCTCAGAGAAAGATACATGTACAGTCTCATGACTAATGATGATCAGTGGTCCTGTTAATTTGTCTTGAACCATGAATTGGTTATGGATTACCATATGCATATATGTATCAGTATTGTAGGGGAAATGTTTGTGTGTGTTCACTTTGGACTTTGATAGAGTAGCTTTGTAGTGGGGACATTGAGAAAGATGCATGGGCCTTGCATGCTCTATGCTAAATCTCCCCCCCCTCCCCCAAAACCTGATATCACTGTATATTCTCTTGTTCTTCAAATCATTCTTCGTAATATATTATTCCATCTGAAATCAAATTGTTGTTCACTCTAGCTACATCCCAGGTCAACTTCTATAACTTTACTTCACTCGTGTTTTTCAAAAATAAAAATTAATATTACCAAAACATATTTCATGGAGAATTTAAAGAAACTAATTTTTAATTGAAATTGCATATGCTATATATAAATGTAGTCGATCAAAGTTAGAGAAGTCTATTTGATTTTTTAGAGAGGGATCCTATAAGGGATTAGGGCTTGTTTGTAAGCTAGAAGAACAGGGGAATAGAGGAGCTAAAATTCTCTTGGTATTTAATTTTAAGTAGCAAAGGTATTTTAGCCTCTCTAATCCTCTCCATTTCCTTTGCTTCCAAACATGACTTTAAGAAGATGAGAAAAAAAATTCACCTCTCACACCAATTCACTGGTAATAGGAGAACAATTTTATCCAAACAACCCAATGTACTATCCAATTCTAGTAGGACAACTGGACAAATGGATTCAAGGCCACATAAGAAAGTCAACTACCCTCCTCTCTACACAGCATTACATAATTCCACACTAATGCAAGCAGAAATAATGGCGTCAGCAACACTTCTATAAACAGGTCGGTAAGCATCACTACTACAAGATCTTGTGCATTCATGCCAAAATGATAAGCAACACAGGATCCCAGAACAATATGAAAGAGCACCATCTCATGAAAACAAATACGTAAAAAAAAGTGAAGTGATCGATGAAGAACAGGCACTGCATAAATTCAAGTCAATGTTTTCCATCTATCAGGCTAACTTTTGTACAGTTTCCGATGTTACATTCACAACACGGAAATGGCTCTAAAACTACCCCTCAAAAACGGCTCGCACCTGTGCAAGAGCCAAGAACCATCACCATCACTCCTTGTGGTCCCTCCTCCAACCCTCTCCCCTTTTATGGCCTCATCATATATGCAATAAACTCGCTGTTCCATTGTATGGATATGGAAAGTCCAGAGAGAATTCTCAATCCAAACGATACGCACGCTCGATGCTCTCCTCACATGCAGCACGACGAACTTCCAACATGTCTGAGGCTCCCTGTCATTTGCCAACTTGGCTCCAAAACTTAGGCAGTTACAAAAATGAATACCGGACCTTCAGGTTTGATGTGACACGATCTTTCGTCAGGTCACTTTGTATACCAAAGGAAAGCTATGCAGATCGGTCATGCCAACAGGTCTCCTGTAACGTATCAAAAATGGTCCAGAAACACAGTTAATCTATTTCTCCCTCTTCAACATCAGCCACTGGTTCATCTGTGAAATCACCATCCTCATCATCCTCATCGTTTTTCATGTATAGCCCGAGCTTTTCTAGTGTGTTGCTTCCCATTTGAAACCCAGGACTTGTTTCACCAACCAAGTTGGGTATCTGTTCACCTGTGACACTTCCGAGCATTTCAAGATCTTTCAAAAAATGGCTCCCTTCATTGATGTCAACAGTTTTCTCCATCTGCAAGCCAACATTGCTTACACTACAAGTATGGCAATAGCAGAGCATATGATGTTGAATGTGGAGAGCATACAGTAGATATTACCTCTTGCAAAGCTTTGCGAGCTGCTTCTCTCTCAAGTTCTCTTTGTCGCTTAGCTTCAGCAGCAGCCTCAGCAGCAGCTGTTGCTTCAGCCCTCTCGCGAACGTCCTCTGCAGCTTTAGCCTCAGCTTGCAACCGAGCTCTCTCTGTAACAGAAATTCTGTCACATGACTGTTGTCAGCTAAAAATGATTCTATTGCATCTCACCTTCTCTTTGTACCTCCTCAAGTTCCTCCCTTTCGCGTCGAAGCTTCTCGGGGTCCTTCTTTGTAGTCTAATATTAACAACCAGGTGAGCTTACAGTGAATAACACAAAACGCAGACAACAACACTCTCTAGGAATCATTTTCACAGACACACCTGATCAAGGGCCTTTTCACGAGCCTTAAGGATCGTATCAGCAAAGCGGCTTCTCAGAAGGGCAGCTCGAATTTGCTTGTCATGGGAGACCTGCTTCTTAGATACATTTCCCCCTAAAATTTTCATTATATCGACCTGTAAGGGAACCCATTTTCTCTACCACAGAAGATTGGGTATTCACCGGCCATCATGAAAATTCATGCTTACCCTCACCATCAGCAGAAACAGATATAGGGTTTGTACTTTGCTCTGGTAAATTTAATGTGCTCAGTGAATCTGCAAATTAAATCAAGACTATGTAAGATATAAGTGGTTATATATTCCTGGGTTGTAAAACCAGGAAATGTTATCTGCAAACATATAGAGGTGTAAGTGTCAACTGTCATTTCTTTTCAATAAAACAAGTTATGTATAGGAATTGTATAGAAAGAAAAGGTCCAGATCAATGGTTCAAAGGCAACAAGGGAATGATCCTACTCAAAAGACATGCACAATTATCAACCTCTGAAGATCACACCCAATAATTGACCGATGAAAATAAACTCTAGTCCTACCACTGCTAACAATTGCTATTCATTAGATTAAAACAAATAAAATTTGGATGGGTGGTTCAACCAATTGGTTCCATGAATCTCAAGTCAAGTGTAACCTGAATCACTGTCTAGGATATAAAAATCAAATCTGTCAGCTCACACAACACAAGACAGTAATTGCACATGTGCTAATTATATCATCTAGAAAAGTGTAAAAGAATGGACTTTGGGCATGTATGTAGCATTGCATCATTATTCTCGTTGAGTTTTGTGTGGTTCCATAAGGTTATGTTAGTAGTCAGAAAACAAGAGGGTTTGATTGAGATTCCAAATATTGATACACCTATGAAGCAAAACTTACCCTTTTCCTGATCCATGCCATCGACAGGTAGAACTTTTTCCTGCATGTAGACAAGAGAAGACAGAGAGAGAGAACAACCATTGAGATAGTGTCTTACAATATCCTTCACATCAACAGAAAGAGATAAATTTGATTGAAACTTCTGCTACTCAGAAAAGAATTCAGATAACAAGATATATATAAGAACCTTTGACCCGCTGTTTTGTTGAGGAGCTTTGGCATCGGTATCACTTCCAGAAGAGCTACTTGAATCTGAGTCTTCAGAGGTAAAAAACAGAAATATCATCATTGTGTTGGACATGACAACTCAGGCAAGGCACAAGAAAGAGAAACAGTATTCGAGCGCCGTCTGGTTGGCGTCCGTGTTGCGCAGCAGGTCCTGGTAGTCGCTCTCGGAGCAGATGTAGAAGCGGCTGGTGAAGAGCGAGGACGGCACGCAGATCTCCGATATGAAGCGCGCCGTCTGGCTGAGCAGCAGCGAGATGACTCCGAGCAGCATCAGCTCTGCGTGCAGACATGGCTTCTATTGGTGAGAGGCTAACAGTCGACTATGAGTTAGTATATTTAAAGGTTCATCTGTTTCATTGGCAATGGGTGAAATTGGCAGGTGGAGGCATTATAGTGGACCCTGAATACGATATGACAAATTGACAACCAATAACCATGGACCTCAAAAATATTGGATATAGAGACGAACCTTTTGTCCTCACGAAGGATGTGACTCGGGAATTCTACAGATATATTAACTTCTAAACCCAAAAAGTGACAAGAAACAAGATGATGAGCCACATTATTTTGCCCAAAAAAAATATTATCAGAGTCGAGGATATTAATGATGAATAAGATTATGATCAATTTGATGATGTACCCTCCTTTTAAAGTGGATGTTGACACAAGAATCCTATTTAATAATGTAGAAACTCCATATTTGTGGTAAGACCATTACTAATGAAGAACTATAAAAAAGAAGTTTTTTACTGTATTCTTGCGATGAATTATTATTAGTGGCAATAAGTTTTGGTGGCTAAAATATCTTTATCTGTTTGTGCCAGAAACATGAGAATGCCTGTTTGGGCATCCTCAACGGATCCAAAGTCAATCTCAAATACCCGAGCATTCTTGGAAGTAGGAAGTTCAGACAAAACCAATTACTCCAATTAAGAAGTATATTCATGATTCGCACAACAATTGATCCAATGGAAGTAAAACTGAACTCTAGTCTCCAGTAAACAAATGTCGACTAAAATAAATTGAGATGACAATAGTCAAACGCAGGAGCTGAAGAATTTGCAAACCAACTAAAATAATCTTCAAACTTTACATTTTTCTAGAAAAATAATTAATGTGTGACCCAACACACATTCACATATTATATTCGATTACCAGGTATGAAGCTTATATCAAAAGTAATAGTATGTCATATGTATGACATCAGCATATTAAATTTGTAGTGAGGTGTGCAAAGGTTATGATATTGTTTCTTCTTTCGGTTCTGCTCCTGCCATGTTTATTATTTATACACTAAGACAACCTTTAAGGTTTTCTTTTGCTCATGTAATAGCACCCAATCCACATTAGACAAGATGAACATCAATTCTAAAACCTTATTTAGCGCCAGGAGATAACTTTGATTTGTATCTACATTACTCCAAGATTCACCTTGACAAACTGTGCTACTGTCAGAATCCCAGCAATCCATGCTACAAGAGAGGAACACTTATATAGAAAACAAGATCAGACTGACCGTACCTTTGTAGATAACATGTCATTGCGCTTGGTAGCCACCCTGATGTCTTTCTCCACATTCTTCATCTCCCTCTGCACATCTGCAAAGACAAAGAGAAAGAAGAACAATCCACTCCAAAAATTTACAAGAAAAATAGTGAAAACAACATGAATAACTGAGTTCAATTATTTTGTTAACCAATAGCTCAAAGAAATCTAGTGTTCTAATATACAATGATGTACAAAGTATGAAGCTTTAAAAATTGTGAAGGTTCTTAACCAGTCACCTTCTACAAAGCAGCCTCCTACAATAGCATCATGCAATCTAGTCCATTATCCTTAAATGTATTAATATATTGCAATATATCATATACATCTCTGCTCGACAACAATGCTTGAATTTGCTACCTCAATTCCTTCGGAATTAGCCTTCCAAACTGGTGCTCTTCTTGTTGATGTGCCATGCATCAAGGCAGCATGGCAAACGTGGGCAAGTCACCGCACCACGGGATTGTGCTCCCTGGCCCACAGTTGTTGTTTCTCGATGTGGCGTTGTTGTTGTTGCCGCTGATGTTGACAACATTCAGTTGCTGGTGTATCATGCCGTGTTAGAATGCGCTGTCGGGGAAGGGAGCACGTAGCAGCAGTTGTCCATGAACCACAAAGGCATGAATAGAGTGAGCTAAGAAATTAAATATTGACACGAACCAATCAAATTCTCCTACCTAGATGCTTAGCTTCCTAATTTGTCCTGTAAAGCAGTAGAACAGAAGTAAAAGTTTACAACCATGCAATGGTTAACAAAGAGGATAATCAATGCAGTCGGATTAAAAAATTGATACCACCTTTCAGCGTGAATGGCAGCTGCATGTAGTCAAAGGCTTCAAGAGTGAGCTCTACATTTTCGAGCAATATTACTTCTGCAAATCAGAGGCACCAAAAACATAGTCACAATCAGATACACAGCAAAGTGAATTAAGCATTGCACTATAACCAAAAATCTATCGGATGTAAGCTACCACAATTCATGCCTAGCAAAACAAAAACTGGAATCCATGCTAAAACCCAAGCAACCAGAGGACTCGATGCGAGATCTCTCTGCATAATTGCAGCAAAATCGAAACCACACAGGTGGAGAAAAAACAAGCAAAAAACGCTACAAAATTTTCTAGCCCAAAAAACTCAGATTCCTTGGCAGGCGGCATTGCTCTCAAACCCAACCCCGAGCGGAGCAAAACTTCTCTGGAGCGAGCAGTAAAGGTCACAACATTGCGGCGAACCGAGCGGGAGCAGGCATGGGGAAGGGAGGGCGGCGACCCAGATCTGGGGCCAGGCAGATCTGCACCTCGAGAGACCTTGGTGGCCTTGTCCTTGATGATGGTGACCTCGTCGACGGTGGTGACCTCGCAGAACAAGGCGAGCAGGTTGGCCTCGGTCACGTGCTTGGGCACGTCGCCACGGCCGAGGCACGCACAGCAACGCAGCGAGGGAGGCGAGGTGGCATCCAGCAGCAGGCTGAGGTGAACGACGGGGATGCGCCGTGTCGGGCGCAGGCGTTCGAGCCATGGAGCGACGGTGGTGTAGACTCCTACGTGGATATGCCGACGACACATCGGTGAGGGAGAGGTCCCACCACGCTCCACCATACACTAAGACGACGCCGACTACGCGGAGGCGCATCTGTGAGGGAGAGGGGATGAAGGATGCGGGAGGGGAGGGGATCCTAGGCGGGGATGTAGGCGACGCATCAATGAGGGAGAGGTCCCGGTGCGCTCCACCACACGCATCAGCGTCCCTAGGGGAAACGTAGCAGTCGATGGGAGACGATGGTTTAAGGGAGACCGAGGGAGACTGTTGCGAGGCGAGTGCCATGGCGAGCGGGCAATGGCGGCAGTTGTGGGCAAGTGTCGAGGGATGAGGGGCGGCAGTTGAGAGGAAGCGAAAGAGGCAATGACAGGGTCACCGGCATACCTTGGCGAAGAATGGCAGACACGACGGCAGCGCCGGCCGCCACCAGAGCCCGCTCGGTGAATCCGGCGAATCCCCTGGCCTTGCTCCATCGCTGGCTGGCAGTGAGGCAGGGGAAGGGACCAGATCTTCTTATCTCCTTGACCTTGAGCTCGGCGAAGGTGACGGGGTCGTCGGCGAGGCCAAGGGGTCGAAGTACTGGCCGTAGGGGTAGAGGCCGTTTCCGTCGCCGACGCCGTCGTGGCCGTTGACGCGGAAGCCCTCGATGAGGCCCATGAGGACAACCTGGGAGCCGAGCACGGCGAGGATGCTCTGCGCGTGCACCAGGTTGGGGTTGCCCAGGTAGTCCAGCCCGCCCTCAGAGAAGATCTACGCGCCGGCCTTGAACTTACCACACGGCCTCCCTGAAGTCCACGCGCACCCAGCTCTGGAGCACCTCCGGGGTGACGTAACCCAGCGCCCCCAGTGAGGAGGGGAGCTAACCATCTCGGGTGGGAGCGGCGAGGAAGGAGGAGGCACGTGGCGCGTGGGTGGAGAGCATAACCATCACGATTCGGCATGGGGAGGACGGGGTGTGCGGTGGGGGAGGCGCGTTGATGGCGCGGTAGGGGCGAACGAGGCGGGTGTGGGAGAGGGGAACGCGCGGTTGAGGGGGCGAGGCCGGAGCTACTGGATTGCGATGAGGAGTGGGCGCGCGGTTGTTGCGCGGAGGCAAGGCGAGTGCGGATCTGCCGGCCATCTCGTGGGGGTGAGGGAGCGCGGGCTCGCGGGGATCGACAACGCACAACAGAGAGAGGTGCGCACGGACGGTCCAGATCGCCGGGAGGCAGAACGCCAAAAAGGCAGGCTACCCTTAGAGGCTTAATAAGTAGTAGAGATATAATGATATTGGTCCATCTTTGCAAATCTGAGGTGGGTAGTGTTTAGGTAAATTTCTCCTCATAATTTAGGTAGGTACCTTGTAATTAGTGTATCTTGGCTATACGGTTCAGAAAGACTAGCTTGTCGGGATGTTTATTGGCAATACTAAACTAGGCATAAGGTCATTATTCATTGCATATGACAACACTAATTTTGTTCTCAGAAGAATAACATGAGAATGGTACTTATTTGTTAGATATGAATATTTAATAAACTGTAATCACAATTGTTTTTTCCTATGCAGTTGAGGAAACTATGGTCTGATTGGCAGCCTGTGCCTCGGATGCCACTAGAGGCTGCTCCAGATTTGAATTCTTGTTTACTACATTAGGAAATCCAATTTGTACATTGTTGCATTCTCAGGAAAAAGCAAACAAAAGTGGCTAAGAGTCACTGGATTCCATCTAAATCAGACAAGTATTGATAATTGACAACCCAGGTTGTCAAAAGCGAAGTTTCCCGACAGTGAGATGTATGCAACATATAGTATTGGTGATTATGTCCTTCGACTTGGTGCTGGTCAGCCATCTAAGAACTTAACATTGCTAGAAACTGGTGAGCCTATCTATTCCCTGACACTGCAAGTAAGATGCTCTGTTGATTTTCTAGACATAGTTCATCTTTTTATATGCTTCCTTTCATTATTTCTGATTCTAAATCTACCATAACCTATCTTTAGGAAGGCCCCATCATGACAATAAAGCTTATAAAAGAAACATAGGAGCTAACATCTCACTCCTTTTTTAGCCACTGCATTTGGTTCATGAGATTATAACCAATGTTGTTGAATGTATTTGTTTGCAACTTCGGGAAAAACACAATTTAGAAATACCATTGTTCTTAGATTTAGTGGATGATAAGAAGTGAAAAAATCGGGAAGAACATTAGGTCAGTGTGTGAGGATATTTTTTCATTTCATAAAATCTGTGCAAGTGTACAGATTAATAAATTGGCCCACCATGGCTTGAGCCTATGTACATAAGATTCTTTGTACAATATGCATGTTTATCCTCATTTCTATCACCTGATGTAAGATTAAACTGGTCTGTCCATTTGCATGCCTCTATAGTTATGTGCTTGATTCTTTTGTTGCCTTACAAGTTTGTGTCCCTAGATTTACGCATAAGGATTAGTACCTGCACAATGAGGATGGATTTGTTCATGCATATTTGGCAACTTGTAATTTATTGGTCTCTTGATCTGTTCTCCATGAACTTGTAATTTTTACTTCGCAACAGATTAGTTATTGTTCCGCGTGCCCATATGTTCACATTGTCTAAATATATACAGTGCAGTTTTAGTAGATTCTGTATCTGAACAACACATGCCTTACAACAAATTATATATTGTATCGTGTGTCCCTAGATTCATGCTGTCTAAAAATGTGGTATTGAAGTCAGACTGGATCTTAGCAAGATGGACAAGTTTTTTTCCTGAAAACTGAGCTGGTACATTTACATGGCGTTGAAACTCAGGTGAGTATATTTCATTTCAATTCGTTTTTATTTTATCTGGTTTTACAACAATTGTTTTGTGATATGTGCTAACACTTGCCACTTGGTTTTTATGGAACTTGGTATATACTCTGAGTTGTATAAATGATTTAACACCATTCTAGCTCCCCTTGCCCTTCATGTCGACTTTCCCGTCCTCCAATTGACAAAAAGCTATCCGGTCTCCGTTTGTTGTTTAATTAAGATGGCTTGTACCTTACTACCTCCATTCCGAAAAGTGAAAAGGAATGCAGTTTTGTCTATGCACCTCGACAATCATGCCTTTTAGGACAGTGGTAGCTACAAGTAACCAATTATATGGCCATGGGAGAGACAGAAAGAGAGCAAGAGAGATCACATTGTGCTCCCACTATAAAATGCACATACTATCCTGACAATGGTTAAAATTGAGCCACTCAAGTGACCTTTTTTTCTTAGTGCCACTGTCTGAATACTCCTGCACCTTCCCTCCCCCCAATTCCCATGGTGGTTTAAAATGTTGTTTTTGCTACTGTTGCAACTAATGGGATAGCTAATCTGCTCTTTGAATTGTTTAAAGCTTTTATTCTAATTTGTACTCATGTGCTCTTATCTGCTTGTTCTTTTGTGCTACTTTGCATGTCCGATTGATGCTATACCCTGATTTAAGGCTTTTCTTCATTTGCCTTGTGGCTAGATTTGAACCTGAGGTTTGTAGGACCATGTATATTTGTTGCAATGATTGATTATCTTTTGTTAATAGTACAAACGACAATGCTGCAGTACTGACCCCTTCCTATATTGTTGCCTGTTTGTGCACTTAAGTTCTCAAAAGTTTGTACTATTGGCAGAGAGTAGCGTAAGTTCCCAAAAGGTTGCAAAAATAGGCAGCCGACCATTAATCACTAAGCTGGCTATCTCCAGCAGCTTGTCATTGCATGATGAATAATAGTTTTACATGAACTATTGTCTATTTACTACTACTATTTAGCTTTCTTTTAATTCTTTACGTATTTCTAAGATCTCGCTTCCCTTTTTCTAAGCTATTAATTGTTTCTTTTTATCATTATAGAATTATGAAAGGAGAATTAGAGATATTGTTTTGAAGGTCGTGGGACAGGCAATCAGTAAGTCTGTTGCTGTTGCACAGATTATCAAGGCAGTCCTCTTACTCGCTCTCTATTGTTGCATTTTTTGCGAAACAATCAACCATACATGACAATTTTTTTATAACAAAAAACAGCACCTGGGTTGCACCAGGATACCAACATCAGTTTTGTCAGTATCACTGATGTATGGGAACTCATAGAAAAAGGGCTTGTTCCTCAAAATTTCTACTCGACCTAGATTAGTTTGTATACACATTTTTGCAATTCACGTACCTAACTTTTTAAAGGCTTGCCCATTTTTAGATTGGTGATGACTCAGCATGTTTCTATGATATCAATTACTTTGTTCCCTAGAGAGCTAGACAAGCACACTCCTAGGTGAGTCGGATGTGTATCTCTGTTAATTCTTCAGTGTTAAGGTGTCAAGAATGAGTTTCTTTAGTAGGTATAAGAAGTACTTTTGCACTATATAAATCATTTAAACATTATATTCTTTGTATAGGTACCAAGCTCCAGTGTACGTTGGACAACCCAGACAACAGCAGGCGCCAACACTGCAGTTTAATTCTATGACCAGCACAAACTATTAAGTTGATAATACACTCAAAGTGTCCCTTAGAGAGCAAAAACGCTCAATTTAACTGAATTGAAAATGTGCAGATTCTGAGCAGACATGAGTAGAAGGGTTGGTAAAGGCTTTTGAGAAATACCTATCATTATCACCAATTATATAACAAGACCAACCCAACAGTTGCAAGTGTTGGAACCACAAGTACATTTTCTATCATTAATGATATCGTTATGCAATCATTTTCGTGTGGATGTGTTAAGGTATAGACTATAATCGATTTTTGGACATGGCTTTTTGTAACATTTATATTTTTTCTAATTCAAAGACAGATCATTTATCTTTCAAGATAACATGCCAATTTGACACTACCTTATTCTGTAGCTTGCTGGTCCATATCTGAAAACAAAGTATGATAGTGAGAAAAATATGTCTGCCATATTTGATCTCCTGAGGAAGAAGAAAATTGCAGGCTGGAACACCTTATTTTAAAAGTACATCATTTTCTCAAACAATGCAGAACATATTTGCCTTGTCATTCCTTGTGAAAGATGGAAGAGTTCAGATCAAAGTGAATGATGAGGGACATCATTTTATCTATATGATTGTTGCTTAGTTGCTTCTATGCTACAATATCATGGTTATTCACTTGTTTTGTTCTCATATACTTCAATGTGTCTGATTTAACTCTATTGATCGCAACAAATAAAAGGAATGCACCTCCTGTTGCCTCAGAGATGTGGTCTATAACCACTTTGTCTTCCAATTTGATTTCAAAGACTAGAACATATTGTTTCAGTATTTTCAAAGAAACAATGTCATGGGCAGTCGGCTAACACAATTGAATTATCAGAATAAAATATGATTATGTCCCGGAGCTAGGTATGCTGACGAAAGGAAACCCCTGATATTAGTTCTCTGTGTGCTTTTTCGATTGTGTTGGTTGTCTTTTTGTTCTCTTTTATCTTTCATTTCTGTTTGTAAACCAGTTTGTGTTAACAATCCTTCTGTTACACTTAGCTGATCCAGATCCAGTCAGAGCTATTCCTGGTTTATGATATGGTGATACTTGAACTATTTAGCCTGCCCAATCTGAATACTTTTAACTATCAAGTATCTTGAATTAGTTTGTCTATTTGATAACCTGCAATATTTCTCACGCGCTCCACTTCTTTGGGCATGTTTTAACATTTCTCACTCTGTAACGCTTTTAGACCACTTTTCATTTGTTTTTTAGATGCGTTTTTTTGGAGACCAAGCCCCTAAGGGCAACGATGGAGATGACGAGCGTCTTGGTTTATCAAGAGGAAGTTAATTCCTCTCAAATGAAACTCCCATCAAATTTGGGACATAGTGTGTCGATTCAGTTGTAACTATTATATGTCATTTTGTGTTAGCAAACTGTATCTACTAATTTTTCAGACTTATGCCTTTTGAGCTAGAAACTTGTGTAAGGATTTGTTGCACTCAGTGGCATGCTGATATTTGAACTATTTAGGCTGCCAAATCTGAAATTTTTAACTATCAAGTATCTCAACATTTCTCTCATTCTAATTCTAACACTCCAGACTGTTCTCCCCTGTTTTTTTGGGGCATGTTTTAACATTTCTCACCATTGAACCCTTTCAGACTCAAAGAATAAAGAGTACTATTGACCATCTATTTAGAATAGCTCTAACTATATTCATTAAATTGGTTGCTCGTGCGTTATATAGCCTTTAAAATATTTGATTTTACAGTATATTTTATATGAGTAGTTTATAATTGGATAGTGCGAGTAGCAGATTACAATAGTGACGGATGAACATTGTATTTTACTTTACATGATGGATTTTTTCGATGTGTAAGGCTTTTAAGGCATGTAAAAATTCTTAACTTTTAAAAGATGTTAACACGAATATAAAATTGCAATCAGTATTCTTGAATTTTAATGTATCTTATCATAACATGTTCATTCCGTAGCAACGCACGGGCATTCACCTAGTATAAAAAAAGGCAAACCAGACAGTCAGAGAGACAGGGGCTCTTCGGCCAACTGGACCTTGATGTGCCAGTCACCATGCGCTGAAAGATTCCAAATCCTCAATCGCAGACGTGCCTTGTCAATCATATTTTGCATTAAGGCTAAAGCGATAAGGTAAACAACCATTGGAGTGTTGTTAACAGCAGCCTGGCACGGCCGGATGCGTCATCTGAATAATACTGAGGGCAGGACAGGAAACCTAATCTCTGGAAATTTTAGTGGCTAGGAGATGGACTAAAAGTGCTAACCACTGCATTACAAAAACGTGTGGGTGTTGCGGGTTCCAACTTGTCCGTTGTCACGGAATGGTATGACGAATATGCCAAAGATTCTCGCTGTTTTGTGAAATTTAGATGAACTGAGCATGACAAAAGCGCAAACCTTGCATTGCCTACTCCGTATATGGCGCGAGAGGGCTTGCATGACAAAATTAGATGTTACCAAAAAGAAAACAAGGAGTAGGTATAGAGGTGCTCGAAAGACTCGTTGACACTTTAAACTCGGGTGTGCGTGTGTTATGTGTTAATCTGCTGTATTCAGAACGGCTCGTCATAATGGCGTACATATATATATGCACTACCGGAATTTGGCTCTTTGCCGAGTGTCATATTCTTTGCCGAGTGTTTTATTTCGGGCACTCGGCAAAGAGCTCTTTACCGAGTGCCACGCAAAAAACCCTCGGTAAAAGAAAACACTCGGCGAAGAAGCTCTTTGCCGAGTGTTTTATTTTTGACACTCGGCAAAGAGTTTATTTGCCGAGTGTCTTTTTTTGACACTCGGCAAAGGGCTCTTTGCCGAGTGTCACAAATACAACACTCGGCAAAGAGCTCTTTGCCGAGTGTTTTTTCTCCAACACTAGGCAAAGACAATTTTAAAATCACATTTTAAAGTAGTAAATTAATTCAAATAAAAAAGTTTTCAACTACAAATTTGTATAACTCATCATGATGTACAATTTATATATTGAACATTTCTTCATATGACAAAATAAAAATAAATTTGTTCATAAAACCTATATCTCTCTCGTAGTTTATGAAACTACGAGAGAGACGTATAGAATTTGTGTATATTGTTAGAACCATCATCTGAGATAAACAAATTACCAAACAACCAAAATAAACTTTGTAGATCTTGAGAAGTTATAGAAGTTTATAGTTGACAACTTTTTCATTTGAAGTCATATTGTCAACGAAAACTACGTCTAAATTTAAAAAATTTAAAATTTGAATTTTGAAAACGTCTTCGAAAGGAAAAACCACCAACATGAAAGTTGTAGGTATTGAAGAGTTATGAAACTTTGTAGTTGACAATGTTTTAGTTTGAAATCATCTTGTTATGCAAAACTATGTTTGAATTTTGAAATTTGAATTTTTCAAACTGTCTCGGATGGAAAAACCACCAAAATAAAAGTTGTAGGTCTTGAAATGTAATGAAACTTTGTAGTTGACAATTTTTTGATTTGAAATCATTTTATCATTGAAAATTTCGTGTGAAGTTTTTAAATTTAAAATTCAAATTTTATAAACGGTCTCGGATGTAGAAACTATTAAAATAAAACTTTTAGATCTCAAAAAGTTATGCAACTTTATAGTTGGTCACATTTTCAAATAAACTCATTTAGTGCCTTAAATAATCAAATTACTCTCGATTTATTATAGTACATGGGGAATGGAAACGTAATATAAACATAATTGGTGTAGTAGTGTAGTGGTATAGGAGGGTATACGCGAGAGAGAGGTTGCGAGTTCGAATCTCACCATTTACAAAACATATAAGTTTGATTTAAAATAATAGTGAAAAATGATAGGGCAACAGGTAAGGTAATAGGGTAGGGTTGGAGAGTTGTTCCTAGAATTTTAAAAATGTTTTACTGTTTTTTTTTTAATTTTTTCGATTCTTAATTTGCCGAGTGTTTTTCTTTGCCGAGTGTTTTTTGACACTCGGCAAAGT
The DNA here is from genome assembly GCA_029449295.1 of Zea luxurians. Lineage (NCBI taxonomy): Eukaryota > Viridiplantae > Streptophyta > Magnoliopsida > Poales > Poaceae > Zea > Zea luxurians. The sequence goes on along the minus strand of JAOPSE010000006.1, from coordinate 113,103,367 downwards.
CTTTGCCGAGTGTCCGAAAAAAAGCACTCGGCAAAGAACCCTTTGCCGATGAAATCTTTGCCGAGTGTTCTTTGCCGAGTGTTACACTCGGCAAAGCCTTTGCCGAGTGTAAAATAGCCTTTGCCGAGTGTCTAAGACACTCGGCAAAGAACGCGATTCCGGTAGTGATGATCCAATTTTGAAAGTACTAGATAAATATAACATACTATGGATTTTAACTATATTATAGTTAAATACTCTTATCTTAGAACCGGAACCGTCATATACATTCACTCTTAATAGCCTCTCCCTCAATCTTAATCTTCTCTAGGTTTAGATTATGGTTAGATCGAATTCTCTACTAATCTTACGAATAAAGCTTTAGTAAATCAGCCAACCACCTCATTCTTTGAACAAACAAAATCAATCTAAATCATTCTTCTAAAAACTCTTTCTCGAACAAATTGATAACCAACTTCTATATGCTTTATTCTGGCATGGAACAAACGAATTAGATGACAAATATATTTTGCGTATCATGCGCGTGCTAGTGCTGTTTTACTTTTGCTCATCGGTCACAGGTTTCAACTTTTCACTCTCTGAAGTTGAGAAAGCCTCCTTGAAATCGAAAGGGGAATACTGACCGGCCAAATTTCATATGGAGTTGTTAAAGAATACTAAAATAGGTGCCGAAAGGGTTTGCTCTAATGATTTGATGAAGTCGACGTTGCCACCGATGGTTAGCATGCACTACTACTACTATCAGAGTGTCATGGGTTTTTTTTCTCAATTGCTGTACTGATGCAGACGTGACGCATGCGTTTACTATCCTTGCAGCCACCGACTCCAAAATGAAGAGCTATAGCGCTCAATTCATTGGTCCACGTCACCATCAACGTTCCGAACTGTCTCGCATGCATCATGCATGCCGAGAAAAAGAGCACCGATGACGATGGATGCGATCGAGTTCCCACCATTGGAGAGCAATATGCGTTTTACACTTTACAACAAGGTGGAAGTGGAACAATAAACCATGCTAAATAAAAGCGCTAAAACTTTCATCTCTAGTGCTGCGCTCGCACCACACTGCAGGAACGTAGTACGCCCGGCCGGGGCTGCAACTGATATGAAACCCTTCGGCTTTGTTTCCTGATTGACCAACTGTGACAAATCCCCTAGCATTTTGCAAGAACATCATGCATGGCTTGTAAGTTCCAGAAGAAAAATACGAGGCCCAACTACATAGACGTTGAGATAACATATATATTCTTCCAAACGACAGCCCATCTGACAACACTTGCAGCCGCTCGAACGTACCATTACCAAAATATTTAAGCGTTACACAAGAGATAGCGTACCCTCCAATGATTAGCGGCTTTGCCGTTTATTATTGTCATATTGGCGCATTGCCTTGGTGTACCCTCACATGGACACGCCATGAAAAGATGACAATAGCGCAAACAGACATCCGAACAAAGCTTGGTGCGCCTGCTCTCGGCCGGGCTAGCTAGTACCAATCATGGAATAATAAGCTAGTATATACATACCGCCCCATTTATAAAAATGTAAATAAAATGTCTGTGGCGATTATGCACACCGTCCATAATACTCTAGTCCGCAAGCTGAGGCCGCCCATTAAGCCTTGAGCGTGTATAAAATGCGCCTAGACTCCCAGCATCAGCGAAGCAGCAACATCTCAAGCTCAGAGCCTCAGAGCGCCAGCCAAGTCTTGCGGCCGCGAAGAGCAACGCAACAAGATGGTGAAGCTCGCATTCGGAAGCGTCGGTGACTCCTTCAGCGCCACCTCCATCAAGGCCTACGTGGCCGAGTTCATCGCCACCCTCCTCTTCGTCTTCGCCGGCGTGGGTTCCGCCATCGCCTTCGGTGAGTGTATATGCATGGTTGTTAGTTAAACCATTGACGACTTTTGTGCGGCTCATGTCAGCAACGCATGCTGCTGGAGCTGAACGATTGGCTTGTCCGATCCACGCGCGTGCGTGCAGGGCAACTGACGAATGGCGGCGCGCTGGACCCTGCGGGTCTGGTGGCGATCGCGGTGGCGCACGCGCTGGCCCTCTTCGTGGGCGTCTCCGTGGCCGCGAACACCTCCGGCGGCCACCTGAACCCCGCCGTGACGTTCGGCCTGGCCGTGGGCGGCCACATCACCGTCCTCACCGGCCTCTTCTACTGGGTGGCCCAGCTGCTGGGCGCGTCCGTGGCGTGCCTGCTCCTCAGGTTCGTGACCCACGGCAAGGCCATCCCGACGCACGGCGTCTCCGGCGGCACCACCGAGCTGGAGGGCGTGGTGTTCGAGATCGTCATCACCTTCGCGCTCGTCTACACCGTCTACGCCACCGCCGCCGACCCCAAGAAGGGCTCCCTCGGCACCATCGCGCCCATCGCCATCGGCTTCATCGTCGGCGCCAACATCCTCGCCGCGGGGCCCTTCAGCGGCGGCTCCATGAACCCCGCCCGCTCCTTCGGCCCCGCCGTCGCCGCGGCCGACTTCGCCGGCAACTGGGTCTACTGGGTCGGCCCGCTCATCGGCGGCGGCCTCGCTGGCCTCGTCTACGGCGACGTCTTCATCGGCGGCTCCTACCAGCAGGTCGCCGACCAGGACTACGCCTAAGTAGTGCTCCGTTCGTCTGGATTGAGCTCATCCAACGCAGCCGCGCGTTTCGATCGGCGTCGTCATTTGCTTTGCTCTTCATTTCATCATGTTATGTAACGTGCCAATGATGTGTGTTGTCCTGGTCTGTTCCGTCATTGTATTCATTTCCCTTCTTTTTTCGGGGTAAAATCGATGTAAAGATCTCATCCGATCTGCCGTTTTCGATCGCCTTGGAGTGGAAAAAAAACAGGTGATTTTCGTTGCGACTTCGTTTATGCATGGAATTCTTGGCTCCTTTTACGGTTTGTATCCACTTCTCGTCTGCCCTTAAATCGTGACGGTGGCAATCAAGAATCTGCCTGCGCGCGCAAACTTCCACAGTTCCACTACACACAGACACAGGCACGTCGTCTCTTCGCGCTTTTAAAAAGAACAATCAGCACATATATACCAGTGGCGGACGGGAAAAAAATCGAAGTGTCGTGCCATGGCATTGGTACAGAGGGTTGCGGGAGTTGGGAGTAGATGCGAGGCCACAGGTGCCAGTAGTTCGTCTAATGATCGGCTGATCTGTTGTCCGTTGACGATCGCCGCCGGGACCACATGCCACATCGGCGAGGAAACACGAAGCGTCCCGTCAAGAGGAACGGAGCTGACAATCGCGGAAGGCGGAAGGCAACTCCAGGCTACGATAGGCACCCACCAGGCAATATATGTAAACTAAAGCCCATATACGGTGCGAACCCAAAATCACAGCCCAAGGCCCAAAGAACGGTTCGACTCAGTCACAGTTATCTACCGCAGTCATCGGCGCGTTCATCTTCAGGCATTAGGGCCAGGAACCTTTGCGTCTGTGGCTGCCAATAGGAGCGACTCGCCGGTGATTCAGGGATGGGATCCGCAGTGGAGTCAAGGTATAGCAAGTGCCCTACCTGTCTTCTTCAGTTTATGTTAGAAGTATTTTTTCTTTCCGATAATTTTTTATTGGAAGTTCTCTAGTTCCTTTTATTGAGCATAATGATACGTATCAGACCCAGCTACTGGGAAGTGTCCTGCCGAAAGGGGCAAAGTTTTGCTGTTCCCTGTATGTAGATGATGCCGGTGTGTTTATGAGAGCAGACAATTCGGACCTCAAAGTCCTTAAAATGATTCTAGAAGTCTTCGAAGGTTGTTCAGGACTAAAGATAAATTTTGATAAAACTGAAATCTTTCCAATATGTTATCCTGAGTCCCTTTGGCCAAATCTCTCCGAAGTGTTCACTGGCAAATATGCTAATTGTTGGGGCGAAGGCGAAGACGCCACCCTTCGCTCCAGCCTTCGTCAATCTCGCTGCACCAACGGAGGCAATACGACCGGCGGGGTCCACCCTTCATCCTCTACACTACGAGACGAAGGCCTACGACGACATCGCCCCATCCCACGTCCTCACCCGACCTAGTGGCCCACGTGGGATTCAACCCATTGTAACAGGCCCCGCGCGGAGTCGTGTGTTACGGGCTCGATTTGTAATGACTTTTCTGTAATGACAGTCTGTAACCCTCCTTTATGGGAATATTCTGGAGATAGTTCAGGTGCCTGAGGGTACATGCGTCCTTGTATCGAGACATTGGGCACTCAGACACCTATAAATACCCCCGTACAGTGCCCTTGAGAGGCTGGATTGAACAGAGCAATTGTCGTCTCGAGTTAAACCGTGTTTACATCTTTCTCACTCCCCCGTTGGATCAACTTGCACGGGAGCGCAAGTTCTAACATTGGCGCCCACCGTTCGTGCTACGAGCAAACCACCCGCGATGGCACCCAAAAGAGCTAATTCGAAGGCAGCCCCATCCGTCGACGAAGCAGCGAAGGCAGCACTGCTAGCTAAGAAAAAGGGCAAGGCCCTCGCCGACAACACCCACCAAGGAGCTGGCGAAGACGAAGCACATAGTAAGAGACAGCAACGATCAACACACTCCAGAAGGCACCCTCCGCACCTGCAGCTCCGAAGGGCAGCCACAAGCGCCACCCCCAGGCTTCGCTCCACCAGAGGGTGAGGATGCAGCGGAGGATGGCGAGGTCCTCGGCGTCTCCGCAGAAGAACAGCTACAGCTACGGGCCCTGCGCCTCAAAAACCGCAACCTCCAGAAGCAGAAGGAAATCCTCGAGGCCAAGCGCCAACGTGTCTCTGCGCAGGCCAAGGTGCGCCAAATGATACGAGATGAGGAGCAGAGGGCTCAAGAGCTTGAATGTCACACCCGGCTTTAAGGAACAAAGCCAGGTGCATCTCATACATGCGCCAAGAAGACAACATATATAATAACAGAGTGTATAGAGATAAATGTCATAAAACATCAGAGTATTTATTACATAGCGGAAGACTTATTACAAAATAAAGTAATGAAGATAAAACGAACTAAGGATCGTCGGCGCTAATGTCGACTGGGAAACGCCACCTAGATCAGATCGAACTCCTCAGAGTTAGGCGGCTCCTCCTGAACCACCTGATCTTCTCCTGTGGGGGGGTGTGAGACAGCAAGGGTGAGCTCACACATGATCATAGCTCAACAAGTTGTGGGGAACCAGTGGACATAAACTCACAAAGGTGTGAGTTCATGTGATGTGTAAGGCTAATCAATGATAGGGGTTAAAGCTGAGCATTGCTTTTAAGTAGTTGGTCCAAATTTTATTAGCAATTACTAAGTGTAAGTAAATACCAAACCATAAATAAAGTAATAGAACAAAATTAATAATAAACCCATGCAATGCGAATGTCAAATTGAATTTAAGTTCCATAATTTAAACATCAGAGAGTCCTGAGCTGCTCATGACCGCGAGCACGGCTAGTATACCAGTTTTACACTCTACAGAGGTTGTACCCTTTACCCACAAGTCATGTTACCCGTCTGCCAAGGGATCGCGACTTCCCATACACCTCTACCGAGGAGGCGAGGCAGGGTAACACTACGAGGCCTTTACAAAGTTCCACTAGCTTCCGAAAACCCGCTACAGTTTATAGGAAGTTCCAATGCAGGGTTCCTGGCTGACCGCCATCGCAGCAAAATCAACCAGGGACCTCCCTACACTGACCACTCCCCTACTGCCCTTGCCCCTTTCGGGTAAGGTAGTCTTCCACTAGCTTTCCTAATTAGTCAGCCAAGGGCGTCCCATTAAACCCTTGTGGTGGCACGTGGTTCTCAAGTTAAGCTCTATGTTCCAATTAACATTAATGAACTTGACATGAACCTAAACAGAATAACAAGAATAATTGGAACATAGATATAATAAATGATTATCCCAAAACCATGTAAAGCAATAGCAAACTACCCAGGTGATTCAGGGGTAAACAAGGTAATGTGATAAACAATCTAGGATGACCTATTGGGTCCCATCAAAATTAACCTGTGCATGGATAAGTGATATTAAAGAGCATTATTAGGTAAAAAGTGGTCAAGGGCACAACTTGCCTTCAATGAGCTCCTGCTCAGCTACTTCAACCTGCTGCTCACCAGGATCCTCAGCAACGGGCTCTTCTACTCGCCACAATACAAACAAGCACAGTGCATATAGAGAAATTAACATTGCACCAAACATATATACAAAATACACAGTAATAATCTACACATTAAAATAAAATTCTAGGAACAGAAATCATAATTTTTGGAGTTATAGATTTTAAGTTATGGATTTTCAAAGGTTCTATGTGCTTTAAATAGTATTAAGTGAGAAATAAATTTCTTACTGTTTTCATGACATAACAGAGGCTCTAGGTGATAAAAAATAAAATTACAAAAATTTAGAAAGTGGAATGGATTAATTTGGAGTTCATATGTATTTTCTATGAATTATCAAAGTTCTAGCAATTATTTTGTATTAAAAAGTAATTTCTATAATTAAATAACTGAATTTAAAGAGCTATGGACTGGGCCTCATTTTCTGCAAAGTACAGGGGTCTCGGGGTAAAAATCTATAGACACAGAGCGCAGTGTATTAGGACGGCGGGTTGATTAACTAACATTATAAGGGTTCTTTTGCTAATCTGCCAACCGAAGGGGTATTCTCCAATTTCAGCCGTAGGATCCAGATCCAGAGGCCGAGATTAGATCCTGGTTCTTTTTTTTAAAAAAAAGAGAGCGCTCACTGTCGACCACCGGATCATTATCGAACGGCTACGTTTTGATCAAGCGAAGGGGTATCCCACGTTTTAATCCTATCCGCCCGCGCCCGATCCGACGGTCGCGGAAGCATCGTCTCCTACCCAGCTCGAGCCACCCAAAATTGCCTCTGCGCACGGCGGGGGAGTCGCCGGAGTCCATGAATCCGGCCAACCCGAGCGCCAGACTCAAATTCGTTCGGCCCCCGCGAGATTGACTACACCCCGAACCCAATTCCCAAACAAATTTCGGCCGACATCGAGCGCAAGACTCGGTCCACGGTGATATGCGATTCATGGCGACCGCCGGTTCTCCAGCGAGAAATCTTGGAGGCACCCGCCATGGTTTCTTTGTGGCGTGACATTAACTACCTTCTACCGATCATCAGGGTGGGTTCGATGCATACCTCGATATCCCAGTCGCAGGGGAAGCTCGATGCCGCAGTGGCGCTCCGTTCGCAATCCGCCGCCGATGCCCTCCTTAACCCCGTGTGCAGTCCGTGCGCAGTAATGTGGTGGTCAACGGATTCGCGTGAAGGTAGGTCGCAGGAGGCGGACTCGCCCGGGATCTTTATACCCAGAGCGCGGGGCAGATCCCAACCAAAAGCTCCGGTCAAAGCGGTGGCTGCAACAACGACGAGCGCGATTCATCCGAGAAGAAAGCGCTGACGTGTGGGGTCCGCGCGTGAGTGATGGAGTGGCCGCGAACACCCGGACGTCGCTGGAGTTCTGGGCCCGCACGTCAGCGGTACACCGAGCGAGCGCGTGAAGCTGCCAAGTGGGGGCCGGGTGTCGGCGCGGTTTTACCAGAACTGGGCCGCATGACAGACGTGAAGAGAGTGGGCTGAATTGGTTATAGAGGCCCAGTTAGGGTTTCCCTTTTTTTCTTTTTCTTTTGCTTTTGTTTTCTTTTTATTTTGAAATCAAAATTTTGGATTTCAAATTTTGTGACGAATTTGTACCCAACTATTTTAAGGTATGATTCAATCATGCCATGGTGAAATGAATTTATTTCTCTAAGGATTTTATTTGGTATTGGCCAATATTTCTCTCTCTTTTCTAAATTTCCAGATTTTCTTTTAGATTCTAGATTTCTTTTTTTTTGAATTAATATATTTCTTGTCTCTTGTTTTTATTTTGTCACAAAATGCACACAAAAATAAGAACCAGCATGATACACAATTTAATGGTATATCCTTTTATTAATTATTTATTTATTATTTTTTGAATATGATGTTCACAAGTGATGATACATGAAGATCAAACTCACATAAAGAGAAATTGTTTCTCTATTGGTATTATTTCTTAGCAAACTACAAAGTGGGTGTTACAAATCCTACCCCCCTTAAAAATAATCTCGTCCTCGAGATTTAAGAAGAACGAGGGAAAAGGTGGGGAAAATCTATGCGAAGCTCTTCTTCTCTTTCCCAAGTTGCTTCATCTTCACCGTGGTGACTCCATTGGACTTTGCACATCTTTATCACCTTATTTCTTGTAACTCTAGTCAATGTATCCAAAATCTTGATCGGGTACTCCATGTAAGTCAAATCACCTTGAACACTGAGCTCTTCCATGGGTAACTGTTCCTCAGGGACACGGAGACACTTCTTTAGTTGAGATACGTGGAACACATTATGCACATCTGATAAGGTAGCGGGTAACTCGAGTTGGTATGCCATCTCCCCAACTCTCCTAAAGATCAAGAATGGTCCAATGTAGCGAGGGGACAATTTGCCCTTAACTTTGAATCTCCTCATTCCACGAAGTGGTGACACCTTGAGATACACATAATCTCCTTCTTCAAATTCCAGTGGTCTCCTTCTATTATCAGCATAGCTCTTTTGCCTGGTTTGAGCCACTCTCAAATTCTCTCGAATTATACGAACTTGTTCTTCTGCTTCTTGAATCAGTTCAGGCCCAAAGAACTGTCTCTCTCCAGTCTGATCCCAATACAAAGGAGTCCTGCACTTTCTCCCATATAAAGCTTCAAAAGGTGACATCTTCAGACTGGCTTGATAGCTATTATTGTATGAGAATTCAGCATAAGGTAGACTCTTATCCCAACTTCCTCCATGCTGAAGGGCACATGCTCTCAACATATCTTCCAATACTTGATTAGTCCTTTCAGTCTGTCCATCAGTCTGGGGGTGATAAGCTGTACTAAAATTCAACTTTGTACTCATGTTCTCATGAAAGCTTCTCCAAAATCTTGAGGTAAACTGCGAACCTCGATCAGACACGATCTTCTTTGGTACTCCATGCAAACACACAATCCGAGCCATATATAACTCTGCTAGCTGAGAACCTTTATAAGTAGTCTTCACAGGAATAAAGTGAGCCACTTTAGTCAATCTATCCACCATCACCCATATAGCATCATATCCTTTCTGGGTGCGAGGCAATCCGGTAATAAAATCCATACCAATCTCTTCCCACTTCCACTCGGGTATCTTCAGTGGGTGCAATAGTCCAGCTGGCCTCTGATGTTCAGCCTTAACTCTTTGACATACATCGCACATAGCCACATGTGCAGCCACATCTCTTTTTAATCCATACCACCAATACTTCCGCTTCAAATCCTGATACATCTTAGTACTACCAGGATGAATAGAATAATCTGAATCATGGGCCTCCTTTAAAATAGTCTCTCGAAGGCTTTTAATATCAGGAACACACATTCTATCCTTGAACCATACAGTGCCTTGCTCATCTTCCGTAAATTCCGGAACTCGACCTTCAGTAATCAGATCCTTAATCTCTTTTATTTTAGCATCACCAATTTGTCCTTTGCGGATCTCTTGCTCCAAAGTGGGTTCCACATCAATAGTAACTCCTTCAGTATGAGCAACTATCCCCAGGTTAAGTCTCCTGAAATCCTCAACAATCTCATCGGGTGGCTGGGCAACAATAGCTGAATGAACATGCTCCTTGCGACTCAAGGCATCTGCAACCAAATTTGCCTTGCCCGGGTGATAGTGAATCTCCAAATCATAATCCTTAATAAGCTCCAACCAACGGCGTTGCCTAAGGTTGAGATCCTTCTGAGTGAATATATACTTCAAACTCTTATGATCCGTATATACTTGGCACTTGGTCCCCATGATATAATGTCTCCAAATCTTAAGTGCATGCACAACGGCTGCCAATTCCAAGTCATGAGTAGGGTAGTTCAATTCATGTTTCCGCAACTGACGAGAAGCATAAGCAATCACATGTCCTTCTTGCATGAGCACACATCCTAAGCCTTGGCCACATGCATCGCAATAGATATCAAATCCTTTTTGTAGGTCTGGCATAACCAATACTGGTGGCGACATCAATCTTTTCTTCAATTGATCGAAGCTGTCTTGGCACTTCTCGTCCCACTTAAATTCTCTTCCTTTCTCCAAAAGCGAAGTCATAGGTTTAGCAATCTTAGAAAATCCTTCGATAAACCTCCGATAATATCCAGCAAGTCCCAAGAAACTCCGAATCTCAGTAACTGTAGTGGGTACTCTCCACTCCATTATCTCCTTAACCTTAGCAGGATCCACTGATATTCCTCCATTAGAAATAATATGACCAAGAAATGGCACCTCGCCAATCCAAAACTCGCACTTGCTGAACTTGGCATATAGCTGGTTGTCTCGTAGCTTCTGTAGCACCAACCTCAGATGTTCCTCGTGATCACTATCACTCTTGGAATAGATAAGAATATCGTCGATGAATACCACGACGAATCTGTCCAAATACTCCATAAACACCTTGTTCATTAAGTTCATAAAATAAGCTGGTGCATTGGTTAATCCAAACGACATAACAGTAAACTCATATAATCCATATCTAGTCGAGAAAGCCGTCTTGGGAATATCCGATGGTCTAATCCTCATCTGATGGTAACCGGATCGGAGATCAATCTTCGAGAATACTCTAGCACCTCTCATCTGATCAAATAAATCCTCAATACGGGGCAACGGATACTTGTTCTTCACCGTAACATCATTAAGAGATCTATAATCCACACACATCCGCTGCGATCCATCCTTCTTCTGTACAAACAGAACCGGTGCTCCCCAAGGTGAGGAACTCGAACGAATGTACCCAGCCTCTTGTAACTCAGTTAACTGCTTCTTAAGTTCCTTCAACTCCTCTACGGACATCCTATATGGCCGTTTAGAAATAGGGGCGGTTCCAGGTAAGAGGTCAATAACAAACTCAACTTCTCTATCAGGTGGCATCCCTGGTAACTCCTCTGGAAAGACATCCGAAAAATCTCTAACCACCTGGATGTTGTCACCAACAAACTCCTCAGGTATAAAGAACATTGCACGCATGGGTGAGGAGGTTACTGCAATATTAACTTGAAATCTTTCTCCTTTAGTGGTAGTGAGTTCTACGGTACCTCTACCACATGCTATAACGACCTTTGCCTTTCTTAGCCATGACATACCAAGGATCAGATCTATACTGCTTGACTCTAATATTATAGCAGTAGCTCCAAATTCTCTACCCATAATGGTTAATGTCAATCTACGTGTCATTTGATTCGCCTCAACAGGCCCTTTAGGTGTAATTACTATCATGGGTTTTCTCATATTTAGCAGTGGTATTTCGTTTGTGTTGGCATATCTAGCAGACATGAATGAATGTGTAGCACCAGAATCAAATAATATGGTTGCAGGAATTGCATTAACATAAAACATACCAATTACGAGGTCCCCACCATCCGGAGTAGCATCAACGCTGACTTGATTAACTTTGGCAATAGAATATCCCTTGCCAGATCCTGGAGTTTGCTGCCTGTTCTGAACTGGAGTAGTAGCAATCCTCTGTGGGCAGACATTTGCATAATGACCAGTCTTCCCACACTTAAAACAAGTAGTGCCTGGGCTCTGTCCTGAAAACTTCGTCGGGGTGCCAGTAGGGGTAGCCTGTCGAGGAGGTGGAGTCCTCAGTGGTGATTGCTGAACTGGTCGTGGTCCTCCTGGTCGAGTCGGTGTACCCTGGGGTGAACTGTAGCGAGGACGAACACTGCTGCTTCCTTGTCCTTGAGATATTGCCTTTCTCTTCAAATCTCCCAGCTGAACACGCTTGTGTTCAATAGCCAGCGCCTTATCAAGCAGCCTCTGAAATGATGGAAATGTGTGTGCCACTAGAGCATACTGCAGTGGTCCATTAAGTCCTTCAATGAAATGCTCCTGCTTCCTCTCGTCTTCAGCAACTTCTTCAGGGGCATATCTGGATAACTGAATAAACTTGTCGCGGTACTCGCTGACTGACATACTTCCTTGCTTCAGCGACAGAAATTCCTTCTTCTTGATCTTTATCATACCAGCTGGAATATGGTAGTTCCTGAACTGTGTACTAAACTCTGCCCAAGTAATAGTATCCGCAGCCTCATGGGCAGCAGTATATGAATCCCACCAGTCAGCAGCAGGACCAGTCAGACGTCCAGAAGCATATAAAACCTTCTCCCAATCAGTGCACTGTGCAATATTCAGCATCTTCTCAACAGACTTCAGCCAATCATCCGCATCCAGTGGATCAGGAGAGCTAGCGAATGTAGGTGGCTTATGACTCATGAACTCTCTATGCTTGTCTCAGGGTGGAACTGGTGGTGGTGGTGGAGGCAGTGGCACTTGTTGCTGCTGTTGCTGCTGTGGTTGCTGTTGCATTTGTTGTTGCAGCAGCTGTTGTTGTGCCCTCCTTTCCTGGCGTATCTCATCTCGCTCCTGGCGCAACTCCTGTCGTATATCTTCTCTTTCCTGACGCATCTCCTGGCGTTCTTGCTGCATCTGGGCATGCATATCAGCCATAGTGTCTGCCATTTGCTACATCACCGCCATCTGAGCAGCAACCAGTGGGTCAACTCCGCCTGGTGGAGGATTAGGAGGGTTCATCTCTGCAGGTTGTGGCTGGGGTTGTCTGTATATTCTCCGAGTGTGTCGATTGGGAGGCAAATCAATTCCACCACCCCGCCTGGTATTGACCATCTGAGTTAGATACATATGGTAAGAAAATAGTAGACAAGGTAGGTATTTACGAAGCAGGTTACTTTGGGGAATTTTATTAGCTAAGAAGATTAATATTTTACCTACCATAGCTAATTCATTACCTTATGGTGGTACATACTAAGATGTCCATCTATAATAATTCAATCATTCAAAGAAGCAAATCAGACATTGAGCATCAGAACAATCAACCAACATTTTTAAAATAGAGAAAATAGTTTTATTTTCATCTTAGGTTCCCTATCTCTTAAAATGTCATAAGGGTAGGGATTCCAAGGTGTGAAATCCATCTTGTCTTAGAGTAGAAAAGGTAAGAATGATCAGAGTAGAACAGTAGAAGGTGAGACAAGATCAAGATGAGATGAGTATAGAATGAGTCAGAGTAAGGTAAGTAGGAGAGGGTTTGTCCATTTCTATCTAGGTCTCGTCCTACAGTCAACATTCCTCTGATACCACTTCTGTCACACCCGGCTTTAAGGAACAAAGCCAGGTGCATCTCATACATGCGCCAAGAAGACAACATATATAATAACAGAGTGTATAGAGATAAATGTCATAAAACATCAGAGTATTTATTACATAGCGGAAGACTTATTACAAAATAAAGTAATGAAGATAAAACGAACTAAGGATCGTCGGTGCTAATGTCGACTGGGAAACGCCACCTAGATCAGATCGAACTCCTCAGAGTTAGGCGGCTCCTCCTGAACCACCTGATCTTCTCCTGTGGGGGGGGGGGTGTGTGAGACAGCAAGGGTGAGCTCACACATGATCATAGCTCAACAAGTTGTGGGGAACCAGTGGACATAAACTCACAAAGGTGTGAGTTCATGTGATGTGTAAGGCTAATCAATGATAGGGGTTAAAGCTGAGCATTGCTTTTAAGTAGTTGGTCCAAATTTTATTAGCAATTACTAAGTGTAAGTAAATACCAAACCATAAATAAAGTAATAGAACAAAATTAATAATAAACCCATGCAATGCGAATGTCAAATTGAATTTAAGTTCCATAATTTAAACATCAGAGAGTCCTGAGCTGCTCATGACCGCGAGCACGGCTAGTATACCAGTTTTACACTCTACAGAGGTTGTACCCTTTACCCACAAGTCATGTTACCCGTCTGCCAAGGGATCGCGACTTCCCATACACCTCTACCGAGGAGGCGAGGCAGGGTAACACTACGAGGCCTTTACAAAGTTCCACTAGCTTCCGAAAACCCGCTACAGTTTATAGGAAGTTCCAATGCAGGGTTCCTGGCTGACCGCCATCACAGCAAAATCAACCAGGGACCTCCCTACACTGACCACTCCCCTACTGCCCTTGCCCCTTTCGGGTAAGGTAGTCTTCCACTAGCTTTCCTAATTAGTCAGCCAAGGGCGTCCCATTAAACCCTTGTGGTGGCACGTGGTTCTCAAGTTAAGCTCTATGATCCAATTAACATTAATGAACTTGACATGAACCTAAACAGAATAACAAGAATAATTGGAACATAGATATAATAAATGATTATCCCAAAACCATGTAAAGCAATAGCAAACTACCCAGGTGATTCAGGGGTAAACAAGGTAATGTGATAAACAATCTAGGATGACCTATTGGGTCCCATCAAAATTAACCTGTGCATGGATAAGTGATATTAAAGAGCATTATTAGGTAAAAAGTGGTCAAGGGCACAACTTGCCTTCAATGAGCTCCTGCTCAGCTACTTCAACCTGCTGCTCACCAGGATCCTCAGCAACGGGCTCTTCTACTCGCCACAATACAAACAAGCACAGTGCATATAGAGAAATTAACATTGCACCAAACATATATACAAAATACACAGTAATAATCTACACATTAAAATAAAATTCTAGGAACAGAAACCATAATTTTTGGAGTTATAGATTTTAAGTTATGGATTTTCAAAGGTTCTATGTGCTTTAAATAGTATTAAGTGAGAAATAAATTTCTTACTGTTTTCATGACATAACAGAGGCTCTAGGTGATAAAGAATAAAATTACAAAAATTTAGAAAGTGGAATGGATTAATTTGGAGTTCATATGTATTTTCTATGAATTATCAAAGTTCTAGCAATTATTTTGTATTAAAAAGTAATTTCTATAATTAAATAACTGAATTTAAAGAGCTATGGACTGGGCCTCATTTTCTGCAAAGTACAGGGGTCTCGGGGTAAAAATCTATAGACACAGAGCGCAGTGTATTAGGACGGCGGGTTGATTAACTAACATTATAAGGGTTCTTTTGCTAATCTGCCAACCGAAGGGGTATTCTCCAATTTCAGCCGTAGGATCCAGATCCAGAGGCCGAGATTAGATCCTGGTTCTTTTTTTTTTTTAAAAAAGAGAGTGCTCACTGTCAACCACCGGATCATTATCGAACGGCTATGTTTTGATCAAGCGAAGGGGTATCCCACGTTTTAATCCTATCCGCCCGCGCCCGATCCGACGGTCGCGGAAGCATCGTCTCCTACCCAGCTCGAGCCACCCAAAATTGCCTCTGCGCACGGCGGGGGAGTCGCCGGAGTCCATGAATCCGGCCAACCCGAGCGCCAGACTCAAATTCGTTCGGCCCCCGCGAGATTGACTACACCCCGAACCCAATTCCCAAACAAATTTCGGCCGACATCGAGCGCAAGACTCGGTCCACGGTGATATGCGATTCATGGCGACCGGCGGTTCTCCAGCGAGAAATCTTGGAGCCACCCACCATGGTTTCTTTGTGGCGTGACATTAACTACCTTCTACCGATCATCAGGGTGGGTTCGATGCATACCTCGATATCCCGGTCGCAGGGGAAGCTCGATGCCGCGGTGGCGCTCCGTTCGCAATCCGCCGCCGATGCCCTCCTTAACCCCGTGTGCAGTCCGTGCGCAGTAATGTGGTGGTCAACGGATTCGTGTGAAGGTAGGTCGCAGGAGGCGGACTCGCCCGGGATCTTTATACCCAGAGCGCGGGGCAGATCCCAACCAAAAGCTCCGGTCAAAGCGGTGGCTGCAACAACGACGGGTGCGATTCATCCGGGAAGAAAGCGCTGACGTGTGGGGTCCGCGCGTGAGTGACGGAGTGGCCGCGAACACCCGGACGTCGCTGGAGTTCTGGGCCCGCACGTCAGCGGTACACCGAGCGAGCGCGTGAAGTTGCCAAGTGGGGGCCGGGTGTCGGCGCGGTTTTACCAGAACTGGGCCGCACGACAGACGTGAAGAGAGTGGGCTGAATTGGTTATAGAGGCCCAGTTAGGGTTTCCCTTTTTTTTCTTTTTCTTTTGCTTTTGTTTTCTTTTTATTTTGAAATCAAAATTTTGGATTTCAAATTTTGTGACGAATTTGTACCCAACTATTTTAAGGTATGATTCAATCATGCCATGGTGAAATGAATTTATTTCTCTAAGGATTTTATTTGGTATTGGCCAATATTTCTCTCTCTCTTTTCTAAATTTCCAGATTTTCTTTTAGATTCTAGATTTCTTTTTTTTGAATTAATATATTTCTTGTCTCTTGTTTTTATTTTGTCACAAAATGCACACAAAAATAAGAACCAGCATGATACACAATTTAATGGTATATCCTTTTATTAATTATTTATTTATTATTTTTTTTGAATATGATGTTCACAAGTGATGATACATGAAGATCAAACTCACATAAAGAGAAATTGTTTCTCTATTGGTATTATTTCTTAGCAAACTACAAAGTGGGTGTTACATTGAGCAGGAGATTGCGCTCATGCAACGCGAAGGCCAACATGATCTATAGCACGGCCCGCCCCTCCTGCAGCGCGCGCCAGTCGGAGACCTATTCGTTCCTCAACGCGGACCCTTCATCTCGCACGCTGCAGCTTTCCAAGGCATCAATTACCTTGATGAGCGGAGCCCCCTGGCGCCGCAACTGCAGGTGTCACCATGGCCCGCCAACTTCAGGGCAGGGACCTACCCCAAGTACAACGGCAGAACCGACCCAGCGCAGTACATCATAAGCTATCAAGTCGCTGTCGCATCATCCGGAGGGGACGACGCCACGATGGCCAAGTCCTTCATCATCGCCCTCGAGGGTCCGGCCCTAACCTGGTACACCAGGTTGCCCCCGTTGTCCATCGACTCCTGGAGAAGTCTCCGGGACAAATTTCTACTCAACTTCCAGGGGTACCGTCCAGACACTGACGCCTTGGCTGAACTGTCACTCTGCAAGCAGCTGGAGAAAGAAACCCTGCGGGAGTACTACCGCAAGTTCCTGACTCTCAAGTCACAACTGTCTTCGGTCGATGACCAAATTGCCATTCACTACGCCATCAGTGGCCTTCGGACTGGCGTCCTTTACAGTCACTGCATCAGGGACCCACCCAAGAACCTCCAAGAGCTCTATCAGCTGTTTGAAAAATATGCCAGATCCGAAGAGCTCCACCAGCGCAAGGTCGAGTCCTAGAGGAAACCCAAGGACCCTCCGCAGTCCGGCCGCACATGGACAAGACCTTCGCAGTCAGACTCCGGTCGGGACAACCGCAGTCAACAGCAGGTGCATAACATTGCCAACCAGCACCCTGCAGGTGAGGCCCCTCGCCGTCAAGATTATCCCCCCAAGGGCCGCGGCAGTGGCACCCGTAGTCAGGGTCAAGGACGGGCGCAGCAGCCACGCAGATTTTACTGCCTGTTCCACAGCGAGGACTGCGCGCACCCAACGAGGGACTGCCGGAAACAAAGGCCACCAGGGACAGGATGTCTCGGGCGCAACCAGCCGACAACCCACGGGTTGTCGCGCACACATATCAACACCACCTCCCACAACCATACAACCACGGCCCTGCCCAGCATCCACCTAACCACGCATACCAACACCATCAGGAGGTACAAGTCGTACCACCTCCACTTCCACCTCCACACCCACATCAGCCAAACATCCACCACCCAAACCACCCCCAAGCGCCAAGACAAGAAGACTTTGCAGATCAGCCATATCGCGAAGTCATTCACATGATCACTGGAGGGTCCAGCGTCGACTTCGACACGAAGCGACAGAAGAGGGACCACTACCGAAGCATCAACCACGTCGTCGTCACTGGCCCAGTCGTGCAAACGAAGTGGTCCCACGTGCCGCTGACCTTCGACGCCAGAGATGTCGACCTGCGCAGCGCACCCCACGTTGGTGCCATGGTAATCAACTGCAGCGTGGCAGGCTGGGACCTGCACAAAGTTTTAGTTGACAACGGAAGCCAGGCGGACATCATTTTCCTCCACGCCTTCGACCGCATGGGCATCAGCCGTAGTTTACTTAAGCCTTCGGACAACCCCCTATATGGTTTCGGCGGCAAGACACCTTTCCTGTGGGCAAGATCGAGCTACCTTTGTCCTTTGGTGTAGCACCCAATGCACAAAGTGAGCAGATCACCTCCGACATCATCGACATGGTATACCCGTACAACGTCATAATGGGCCAGGGCTCCATCAACAAGTTTGAAGTGGCCATTCACGGACTTTACCTGTGCATGAAAATTCCGGGTCCGCAAGGCGCAATCACAGTCTAAGGCAATCAACAGACCGCGCGCAACATTGAAAGAGACTTCGTTCTAGGGCAACGGAACGTACACTGCCTTACGACGCAGCGAAGTCCCCGAGCCCACCCGCCCAACCGCCAACGAGCATGAAAAGGCACAGCTGCAGAGCAATGATGGAACGAAGACAGTTCCCCTTGACCAGGCAACGCCCAAGCAAATGGTCATCATAAGCGAAGACCTGACTTCGCACGACGAGGAGAGACTCATCTCCTGTCTCTCCAGAAATAAGGACGTCTTCGCCTGGTCTGCCCTCGACCTAGTCGGAGTCAGTCGCACTATCATCGAACACAGTCTGGGCATCGACCCTTCAGTGCGGCCGAAGAAGCAGAGGCTGCGCAAAATGTCTGATGAGAAAACAGAAGCCGCCAAAGCCGAGGTACACCGCCTGCTTGAGGCCAAATTCATCGAACCAGTCGCCTACCCTACGTGGCTTGCTAACGTAGTCATGGTGCAAAAGAAGAGTGGCAAGTGGCGGATGTGCATCGATTTCACTAGCCTCAACAAGGCCTGCCCTAAGGATAATTTCCCGCTGCCTCGGATCGACAAGATCATCGATAGTGCGGCCGGATGCGAAGTCATGTCACTCCTTGACTGCTTCTCTGGCTATCACCAAATATATATGAAGGAGGAAGACAAGACCAGTACCAGTTTCATCACGCCCTTCGGCACATATTGCTTTGTCAGAATGCCGGAGGGACTAAAGAACGCTGGGTCCACCTTCTCTCGCCTCACCAAGATGGTGCTCGAGAGCCAAGTGGGCCGGAACATTTTCACGTATGTGGACGACATCGTCGTCGCCAGCAAAAACAAAGAGGACCATCTGGCCGACCTCGCAGAAACATTCACGAACATGCGGGACGCACGACTTCGCCTAAACCCCAAAAAGTGCGTCTTTGGAGTTCGCCAAGGGAAGATACTGGGCTACCTGGTGTCGCACCGTGGGATTGAGGCCAACCTGACCAATATCCAGGCCATCATCAACATGATGCCTCTGCAGTCAACCAAAGACGTCCAACGCCTGACAGGCAGATTGGCCGCCCTCAATAGATTTATTTCCAAGTCCGCAGAGCGAAGCCTACCTTTCCTCAAGATGCTACGTGGCACAAAAGACTTCGCGTGGGGACCAGAGCAAGTGACAGCCTTCGTTTCACTCAAACAGCACCTGTCAGAGTTGGCAACCCTTACAAGCCCCAACCCCTCGCTGCCTTTGTTGCTCTACATCGCAGCTTCGCCACACGCGGTCAGCGCAGCTTTGGTCCAAGAGCAGGACAGAGAGGGCACAACTCGGCAGTGTCCAGTTTATTATGTCTCTGAAGTCCTCACGACTTCCAAATGCAACATGACAAAGTTAGAAAAAATTGCATACGCAGTCGTCATGGCATCGCACAAGTTGCGCCACTACTTCGAAGCGTTCAAGGTGCCGGTCACCACGGACAGGGGACTCGGTGAATTATTCAGGAATCCGGAAGCGTCCGTCCGTATCGCCAAATGGGCAGCCGAACTCTCTGAATACCACATCACCTTCGAGCCCAGGACAGCAATCAAGTCGCAAGTCCTCGCAGACTTCATCGTCGACTGGACAGGGCCGGCACGGCAGCAACAAGAGCCCTCGGAAAAAGTATGGACCATCCACTATGACGGTGCATGGTGCCATGCGGGGGCAGGCGTGGCTGCAATCATCAAATCACCCACCGGCGTTAAGCACAGATACGCTGCACGCCTCAGCTTCGCTCTGGAATCCGATAGGTGCACAAATAACAAAGCAGAATACGAAGCCGTCATCCTGGGCCTTCGCAAGCTGAAAGCACTTGGCGTGGCCACCTGCATAATCAAGACAGACTCCAAAGTCGTTGCTGGCCAGATCGAAAAAGACTATTCAGCAAAAGACCCCGCACTTCTGCAGTATCTTTCGGCCATCCGCAGTCTTGATAAATAGTTCAAGGGTTTCACCCTGCAGCATGTGGACCGCTCTAGAAACGAAGAAGCTGGCACGTTGGCCAAAGTAGTAGCCAGAGGCGAAGCCCTGCCCTCCGACGTGTTCTACCACGTCATTGGCACACTAGTCGTCCGCAACCCAGAGGGCCTACTGAGAGCACCTAGAGGGGGGGTGAATAGGTGATCCTGTGAAACTTAAAACTTAAGCCACAAAACTTGGTTAATCGTTAGCACAATAATTGCCAAGTGGCTAGAGAGAAATCTCAACAAAACACAATAACCACAAGAAATCAATAACAGAGATGGCACGGTGGTTATCCCGTGGTTCGGCCAAGACCAACCTTGCCTACTCCACGTTGTGGCGTCCCAACGGACGAGGGTTGCAATCAACCCCTCTCAAGCGGTCCAAAGACCCACTTGAATACCACGGTGTGTGCTTACTTTTTCTCAATCCCGTTTGCGAGGAATCTCCACAACTTGGAGCCTCTCGCCCTTACACTTGAAATTCAGAAGAAGCACGGAGCAAGTGAGGGATTAGCAATGCACTCAAGACAAGAAATCACAGCAACACCACGCACACAAGTCGCAACGAGAGCTCACAACACAACTCAATGAGTTCACCACTCAACTAGAGCTCTAATCGCTATCGCAAAGAATCAAAGGCGCGGAATCGATGTCTTGGTGCTTAGGAATGCTTAGGAGATGCTTGGTATACTCCTTCATGCGCCTAGGGGTCCCTTTTATAGCCCCAAGGCAGCTAGGAGCCGTTGAGAGCAATCTAGGAAGGCTGATCTTGCCTTCTGTCGACTGGCGCACCGGACAGTCCGGTGCACACCGGACACTGTCCAGTGCCTGATTTCCTTCCATAAATGGCACAGTCGACCGTTGGCAGACTGAGAGCTGTTGGCGCACCGGACATGTCCGGTGCACACCGGACATGTCCGGTGCACACCGGACAGACCGGTGCCCCCTTCTAGCCGTTGGCCCGGCCACGTGTCCCGCGCAGATCGCACAGCCGACCGTTGGCCCTGCCGACCGTTGGCTCACCGGACAGTCCGGTGAATTATAGCCGTTCGTTGACGATGAATTCCCGAGAGCGACGAGTTCGCCTGTGAACGGCCCACCGGACAGTCCGATGCACCACCGGACAGTCCGGTGAATTATAGCCGTACACCGCCGTCGAAGTCCCGAGAGCAGCCTTTTCCCTCGAGCCAGCCTGGCGCACCGGACACTGTCCGGTGCACCACCGGACAGTCCGGTGCACCCAGACTGAGCAGACTTTGGCTGCTCGAGCCATCTCTTCTCCAACTCGATTTTTTCTGTTTCCAGCACTTAGACACAATACATTAGTCCATAAAACAATGTACTAAGTCTGAGAAACATACCTTTATCCTTGATTTGTACTTTGTCCACCTTTTTACAATTAGGCACTTGTGTTGGACACTAAATCACCAAAATACTTAGAAATGGCCCAAGGGCACATTTCCCTTTCAATCTCCCCCTTTTTGGTGATTTATGCCAACACAACATAAAGCAAGTAGAACAAGTACAAAATCACTTCAAATAAGAACTCAAATTATTTTGATTCAAATTTGACATATATGGATCACTCTATGCCACCACTTGGTTTGTTTTTGCAAATCAAACTCAAATTCCTATCTCTAAGTCAAAACCACTTGTAGAGACATAAAGAGAGGTTTTCCAAAGAAATTTGATCAAGGATTTCAAAAACTCCCCCTTTTTCCCATAATCAACACTTCTCAGAGACAATAAAAGCAATAAAAGAGTTTTGACAAACCAAAAGCTCTATTCTACTATTTTCAAAATCTCTCAAGTGGTAGCTGATCCATTTATCGCTTTGGCCTTTATTTTCTCCCCCTTTGGCATCAAGCACCAAAACGGGATCAATCTTGGCCCTTTAACCCCATTGCCTCACCAAAATCTTCAAATGAGAACACAAAGGCAATAAGAGTATAAAGATGAACTTGGAAAAGTTACTCTTTTCATCGGAGTGCAATGGAAGTCTTGCATGGTCCAAGTCCACCTTTTCCCTTTCAATCCTCCTTTGAGACTAAAACAACCAAACTCAAGTACATGGTTAGTCTCAAAGGGTCAAGTTGTAGCACAGCTCCCCCTAAATATGTGCATCACTTGCAAAAAGGACTTGTGAGGTCCAGGTAGTGTTTGTACAACTTGAGCACCACAATAAGCAACAAAATGCAGAATGAACATGATCAAAGGCATAAACACATGTATGCTATAATTCAATCCAAGTTCCGCGAATCTAAGATATTGAGCTCACTACGCAGCCTGCAAAAGGTCTTCTCATCTAGAGGCTTGGTAAAGATATCGGCTAGCTGGTTCTCGATGCTAACATGAAACACTTCGATATCCCCCTTTTGCTGGTGGTCTCTCAAAAAGTGATGCCGGATGTCAATGTGCTTTGTGCGGCTGTGCTCAACAGGATTTTCCGCTATTTGGATAGCACTCTCATTATCACATAGGAGTGGGACTTTGCTCAGATTGTAGCCAAAGTCTCGGAGGGTTTGCCTCATCTAAAGTAGTTGCGCGCAACACTGTCCTGCGGCAACGTACTCGGCCTCAGCAGTGGATAGGGCAACGGAGGTTTGTTTCTTAGAGTTCCATGACACCAGGGACCTTCCTAAGAATTGGCACGTCCCCGATGTACTCTTCCTATCGACCTTACATCCAGCATAGTCGGAATCTGAGTACCCAATCAAGTCAAAGTTAGACCCCTTTGGATACCAGATCCTGAAGCAAGGCGTAGCGACTAAATATCGAAGAATTCGCTTCACAGCCACTAAGTGACACTCCTTAGGATCGAATTGAAATCTAGCACACATGCATACGCTAAGCATAATATCTGGTCTACTAGCACATAAATAAAGCAAAGAACCTATCATGGACCGGTATGCTTTTTGATCAACGGACTTACTTCCTTTGTTTAGGTCGGTGTGTCCGTCAGTTCCCATCGGCGTCTTTGCGGGCTTGGCATCCTTCATCCCAAACCGCTTTAGCAAGTCTTGCGTGTACTTCGTTTGGGAGATGAAAGTGCCGTCCTTGAGTTTCTTCACTTGGAACCCAAGGAAGTAGTTCAACTCGCCCATCATCGACATCTCGAATTTCTGCGTCATCACCCTGCTAAACTCTTCACAAGACTTTTGATTAGTAGAACCAAATATTATGTCATCGACATAAATTTGGCACACAAAAAGATCACCATCGCAAGTCTTAGTAAAAAGAGTTGGATCGGCTTTCCCAACCTTGAAAGCATTAGCAATTAAAAAGTCTCTAAGGCATTCATACCATGCTCTTGGGGCTTGCTTAAGTCCATAGAGCGCCTTAGAGAGCTTACACACGTGGTCGGGGTACCGTTCATCCTCGAAGCCAGGGGGTTGCTCCACGTACACCTCCTCTTTGATCGGCCCGTTGAGGAAAGCACTCTTCACATCCATTTGGTACAACCTGAAAGAATGGTGAGCGACATATGCTAGCAAGATACGAATTGATTCTAGCCTAGCCACAGGAGCGAATGTCTCCTCAAAGTCCAAACCTGCGACTTGGGCATAACCTTTTGCCACAAGCCGAGCCTTGTTCCTTGTCACCACCCCGTGCTCGTCCTGTTTGTTGCGGAACACCCACTTGGTTCCCACAACATTTTGCTTGGAGCGAGGCACTAGTGTCCAAACTTCATTGCGCTTGAAATTGTTGAGTTCCTCCTGCATGGCCAACACCTAGTCCGGATCTAGCAAGGCCTCTTCTACCCTGAAAGGCTCAATAGAAGAGACAAAAGAGTAATGCTCACAAAAATTAACTAATCTTGAACGAGTAGTTACTCCCTTGCTAATATCACCCAATATCTGGTCGACGGGATGATCCCTTTGAATCGTCGCTCGAACTTGGGTTGGAGGTGCCTGAGGTGCTTCTTCCTCTTCAACTTGAACATCCTGTGCTCCCCCTTGATCATGCGCCTCCACTTGAGGTACCTGTTCGTCATCTTGGGTTGGGGGATGCACCATAGTTGAGGAAGATGGTTGATCTTGCTCCAAATGTTCCTGAGGCCGTACATCTCCAATCGCCATGGTGCGTATTGCGGCCGTTGGAACGTCTTCTTCATCTACATCATCAAGATCAACAACTTGCTCTCTTGGAGAGCCATTAGTCTCATCAAATACAACGTCGCTAGAGACTTCAACCAAACCCGATGATTTGTTGAAGACCCTATACGCCTTTGTATTTGAATCATAACCTAATAGAAACCCTTCTACAGCTTTGGGAGCAAATTTGGAATTCCTACCCTTCTTCACTAGAATGTAGCATTTACTCCCAAATACACGAAAGTACGATACATTGGGTTTGTTACCGGTTAGCAGCTCATATGAAGTCTTCTTGAGGAGGCGGTGAAGGTAGACCCTGTTGATGGCGTGGCAAGCCGTGTTCACGGCTTCCGACCAAAAGCACTCGGGGGTCTTGAACTCTCCAAGTATAGTCCTCGCCATATCAATGAGCGTCCTGTTCTTCCTCTCTACCACACCATTTTGCTGAGGTGTGTAGGGAGCGGAGAACTCGTGCTTGATCCCCTCCTCCTCAAGGAACTCCTCCACTTGAAGATTCTTGAATTCGGACCCGTTGTCGCTCCTTATCTTCTTCACTTTGAGCTCAAACTCATTTTGAGCTCTCCTGAGGAAGCGCTTGAGGGTCCCTTGGGTTTCAGACTTATCCTGCAAAAAGAACACCCAAGTGAAGCGGGAAAAGTCATCAACAATAACTAGACCATACTTACTCCCTCCTATGCTCAGATAGGCGACGGGTCCGAAGAGGTCCATATGCAGCAGCTCCAGAGGTCTTGAAGTGGTCATCACATTCTTGCTGTGATGTGCTCTTCCCACCTGTTTCCCTGCTTGACAAGCTGCACAAGGTCTATCTTTTTCGAAATGAACATTGGTTAGACCTATCACGTGTTCTCCCTTTAGAAGCTTGTGGAGGTTCTTCATCCCCACATGTGCTAAGCGGCGATGCCACAACCAGCCCATGCAAGTCTTAGCCATTAAGCATGCATCTAGACCGGCCTCTTCTTTTGCAAAATCAACCAAATAAAGTTTGTCGTCTAGTACACCCTTAAAAGCTAGTGAACCATCACATCTTCTAAAGACAGACACATCTACATTTGTAAATAGACAATTATATCCCATATTACATAATTGACTAACAGATAGTAAATTATATCCAAGAGACTCAACTAAAAACACATTAGAGATAGAGTGCTCATTAGATATTGCAATCTTGCCTAAACCTTTCACCTTGCCTTGGTTCCCATCACCGAATATGATTGAATCTTGGGAATCCTTATTCTTGACGTAGGAGGTGAACATCTTCTTCTCCCCCGTCATATGGTTTGTGCATCCGCTGTCGATAATCCAGCTTGAGCCCCCGGATGCCTAAACCTGCAAGGCAAATTTAGGCTTGGGTCTTAGGTACCCAACTCTTGTTGGGTCCTACAAGGTTAGTCACAATTTCCTTAGGGACCCAAATGCAAGTTTTATCACCCTTGCATTTTGCCCCTAATTTCCTAGCAACTATCTTCCTATCCTTTCTACAAATAGCAAAGGAAGCATTTAAAGCATGATAAATTGTAGAGGGACCATTCATAACTTTTCTAGGAACATGATGAATATTTTTCCTAGGCACATGATGAATATTTTTCCTAGGCATATTTCTATCATGCATATAGGAAGAACTGGGAGCAAACATAGCGTAAGAATCATAGGCATGTGAATCAAAAGCATTACAACTCCTATGAGACTGTCTTCTATCAAAGTACATAAAAGCATGGTTCTTTTTAGTACTACTTGCCATAGGGGCCTTCCCTTTCTCCTTGGCGGAGATGGGAGCCTTATGGCTTGTTAAGTTCTTGGCTTCCCTCTTGAAGCCAAGCCCATCCTTAATTGAGGGGTGTCTACCAATCGTGTAGGCATCCCTAGCAAATTTTAGTTTATCGAAATCACTTTTGCTAGTCTTAAGTTGGGCATTAAGACTAGCCAGTTCATCATTTAACTTTGCAATCGAAGCTATGTGTTCACTACAAGCATCAATATCGAAATCTTTACATCTATTGCAAATAACAACATTTTCTACACAGGTTGTTGATTTACTAGCTATTTCTAATTTAGCATTCAAATTATCATTAATGCTCCTTAAGCTAGAAATCGTCTCATGGCAAGAAGATAATTCACTAGAAAGCATTTCATTTCTCTTAACTTCTAAGGCATGAGATTTTTGTGCTTCTACAAATTTATCATGTTCTTCATACAACAAGTCCTCTTGTTTTTCTAGAAGCCTATTCTTATCATTCAAGGCATCAATTAATTCATTAATTTTATCTACCTTGGTTCTATCTAGGCCCTTAAATAAACATGAATAATCTATTTCATCCTCATCACTAGATTCGTCCTCACTTGAAGAAGCATAGGTAGAGTTTTGAGTACATACCTTCTTCTCCCTTGCCATAAGGCATGTGTGACGCTCGTTAGGGAAGAGGGATGACTTGTTGAAGGCGGTGGCGGCGAGTCCTTCATTGTCGGAGTCGGACGAGGAGCAATCCGAATCCCACTCCTTGCCAAGATGTGCCTTGCCCTTTGCCTTCTTATAGTTCTTCTTTTTCTCCCTCTTGTTCCCTTGATCCTGATCACTATCATTGTCGGGACAGTTAGCAATAAAATGACCAAGCTTACCGCATTTGAAGCATGAGCGCTTCCCCTTGGCTTTGGTCTTGCTTGGCTGTCCCTTGCGACCCTTAAGCGCCGTCTTGAATCTTTTGATGATGAGGGCCATCTCTTCATCATTAAGTCCGGCCGCCTCAATTTGTGCCACCTTGCTAGGTAGCGCCTCCTTGCTTCTTGTTGCCTTGAGAGCAAGGGGTTGCGGCTCGTTGATCGGACCATTCAAGGCGTCGTCCACGTACCTCGCCTCCTTGATCATCATTCCCCGCTAACGAATTTTCCAAGGACTTCTTCGGGCGACATTTTGGTGTACCTGGGATTCTCACGAATATTATTCACCAAATGAGGATCAAGAACGGTAAAGGACCTTAGCATTAGTCGGACGACGTCGTGGTCCGTCCATCGCGTGCTTCCGTAGCTCCTTATTTTGTTGATAAGGGTCTTGAGCCGGTTGTATGTTTGTGTCGGCTCCTCGCCCCTTATCATCGCGAACCGTCCAAGCTCGCCCTCCACCAACTCCATCTTGGTGAGCAAGGTGACGTCGTTCCCCTCATGAGAAATCTTGAGGGTGTCCCAGATCTGCTTGGCGTTATCCAAGCCGCTCACTTTGTGGTATTCATCCCTGCACAATGAAGCTAGAAGAACAGTAGTAGCTTGTGCATTCTTATGAATTTGTTCATTAATGAACATGGGACTATCCGAACTATCAAAGTGCATTCCACTCTCTACAATCTCCCATATATTAGGATGGAGAGAGAATAGGTGACTACGCATTTTGTGGCTCCAAAATCCGTAGTCCTCCCCATCAAAGTGTGGAGGCTTGCCGAGAGGAATGGAGAGCAAATGTGAATTTGAACTTTGCGGAATACGAGAGTAGTCAAACGAAAAGTTCGAATTAACCAGTTTCCTTCTCTCGTAGTGGTTGTGGTCGTCGTCCTTTTGGGAAGAAGTAGACTCATCGCTGTCGTCGTAGTAGACGATCTCCTTGATGCGCCTCGTCTTCTTCTTCTTCCCTTCTTTCCGTCTATGGCCCGAGCCGGAGTCGGTAGGCTTGTCGTCCTTCGGCTCGTTGACGAAGGATTCCTTCTCTTTGTCGTTGATCACGATACCCTTCCCCTTAGGATCCATCTCTTCGGGCGGTTAGTCCCTTTGTGAAGAGAATGGCTCCGATACCAATTGAGAGCACCTAGAGGGGGGGGGGTGAATAGGTGATCCTGTGAAACTTAAAACTTAAGCCACAAAACTTGGTTAATCGTTAGCACAATAATTGCCAAGTGGCTAGAGAGAAATCTCAACAAAACACAATAACCACAAGAAATCAATCACAGAGATGGCACGGTGGTTATCCCGTGGTTCGGCCAAGACCAACCTTGCCTACTCCACGTTGTGGCGTCCCAACGGACGAGGGTTGCAATCAACCCCTCTCAAGCGGTCCAAAGACCCACTTGAATACCATGGTGTTTTGCTTACTTTTTCTCAATCCCGTTTGCGAGGAATCTCCACAACTTGGAGCCTCTCGCCCTTACACTTGAAATTCACAAGAAGCACGGAGCAAGGGAGGGATTAGCAACGCACTCAAGACAAGAAATCACAGCAACACCACGCACACAAGTCGCAACGAGAGCTCACAACACAACTCAATGAGTTCACCACTCAACTAGAGCTCTAATCGCTATCGCAAAGAATCAAAGGCGCGGAATCGATGTCTTGGTGCTTAGGAATGCTTAGGAGATGCTTGGTATACTCCTTCATGCGCCTAGGGGTCCCTTTTATAGCCCCAAGGCAGCTAGGAGCCGTTGAGAGCAATCTAGGAAGGCTGATCTTGCCTTCTGTCGACTGGCGCACCGGACAGTCCGGTGCACACCGGACACTGTCCGGTGCCCGATTTCCTTCCATAAATGGCACAGTCGACCGTTGGCAGACTGAGAGCCGTTGGCGCACCGGACATGTCCGGTGCATGTGGCGGAACTGCCCGAATTATTCCAACTCAAGTGCCTAAGCCCTGCCTTAGAGGCTAGACCACACTTAAATGGGAATAACCTGTCAATCCCTCGGATCTAGTCCGACACGACCATTGACAGGATCAAGTACCACAATCTCACTCGATGGTGAGTCACAGAGCAAATACAATAAAGCATAAAACCATGCATGTGAGAGTATTAAATTATTACATCATCATCATCGGAGTTTTTGCAAAAGTAACCATCATTGTTCGAAGTGCAGCGGAATAAAACTAACAGCAAATAAACAGAGAGATGGGGAAGCCTGTCCCATCACTCCTCATGCTCCTCCTCAGCCGAGGCAGGGTCCCACTCGACAGTCCAACCCGGTGGTAAGGTGGACGGCCAAGTCACTCCAGCAACCATGTCCTCCAGAGAACCTGTAAAATTATGCCACAAGCAAGGCTGAGTATACTAATACTCAGCTAGACTTACCCGGTGTGAGGAGTCTACTCCTCTACCTCTAGACATGCATGTAACGCCCCGAAGATTGCAGTTGAATTTTTTTTCTCTTTTCTTCACTCGCCAAAATTCGGGCGTTACCTTTTCTTTTTCTTTTTCCCTCGCTAGACCTTGACTTTTTCCAAAGCTAGCGGGATTCGGTTTGGAATTCCCGTGTAAAGAAAAACCCTAAAATTGTTTTATGTTGTTTGATGCACCATGCCGAACTTTGCATTCTTTGATTGTTTGAAAGTGGGAATGCATTCATCTAGGAAGATCGGATTTCGAAAATAAGGAGAAAACCTTTTCTTTCTTTTTCTTTTTCTTTCTCTCTCCTCTTTTTCTCTCTCTCCCGCGCCGTGGGCCGTCCCAGGCCGGCCCAGCCGCCCCCCTGCGCGCCCCCTTTGGGCCTAGTTGGCCCAACCGCCCCCTGCCGCCGGCCCAACCGCCGCCCCTCGCCGTCGCTCGCCCGTCCCCGGTGAGCCCCCCCTCCCCCCTCCTCCCTCCCTCTCCCCTCTCCCCTCTCCCCTCCTCTCTCCTTGGCCGCCCTGGTCGCGCTGCCCCCAGCCGCCTGGCCGCCCGGCCGCGCCCTGGCCGCGCCCGGCCGCCCCCCCAGCCGCGCCCGGCCGCCCCCGGCCGCCCCCCAGCCGCGCCCGCCTGGCCGCCTGGCCACGCGCCCCCTGGCCGCGCCTGGCCGCCTGGCCGCCCCTGGCCGCGCCCCCGCCTCGGCCGGCCCTGGCCGCCAGTTCGGCCGCCCTGGCCGCCGGTTCGGCCGCCCCAGCCGCCCAGCTCGGCCGCCCGCGCCCGCGCCCGCGCCCAGCCCAGCCGCCCTGCCCCCGGCCGGTTCAACCGCCCCCAGGGCCGGTTCAACCGCCCCCAGGGCCGGTTCAACCGCCCCCCCTTTTTTATTTTATTTTATTTTATTTTATTTTACTTTCTGTGATCATAGTTATTTTATTTTAGGTAGGCTAATCATTGTTCATGCTATTGAAATAGGAAGCTCAATTTAAAATTCCGTTACGCTAGTTGATTCACGTAATTAATTGTTTATCTCATTCAATGTTGATCAACTAAAAATGACTAGGTTTCCATTAGTGCATATAACCGAATTCTTTTGTTAAGAACCAGTTGTAACTAATCATTAGTGCATAAGCTTTAACCCCCTGCGAGACCCTTTCCCCGTTTCTTTCTAACCATAACAAATGCGATATCGAATGTCATACTTGATGCATATTCGCTTTACTTGTTCCCTTGTATGGTGTACTGTTCTTTTGTATTAAATATGTGGATGTATGTATGTTTGCGCTCGCATAGAGAACGATCCGGTCGAAGAGCCCGAGGAATTCGCAGGAGAAGCCCCTGAGCAGCAGTCGGTTGGTGGAGGCAAGTGTCCTTTGACCTATTTCTGTCCTATTCATTCTTTAATTCACCTCCCGCATTACACATTTATACCTAAGGATTGACTAGTTTTTGTTATCCATGTCCTTGTTTACCTATTTGGGTCGGATTATTACTGCTTAGTCTGATGCTATTGCTCAACTCTAATCAACGAACATGATGTGATTATCTATGATACGCTGTTTTCCCTTCTTATTTATGATTATATTTGTGACCTTCAAGGGGACTCGAGCGGTTTCTCGAGTGCCTCTCCGTAAGGACCTGTTCTATGGATGACCGCCCGGGAAAATAGTGCAACCATGAGGGTGGAATGGGACGCCCTTAGCTGAATAATTAGAGGAACCGGGGTGTAGTTCGCTTAGCCGTTGTGCCGTCAATGGGGCTCGGTGTATGCGGCTCGCTCTGCCAAGGTTGATTTGTCCCTTGGGGAGGAGTGCGGTACATTTAGGAAACCTAACGGGTGGCTACAGCCCCGGGGAATCTTTGTAAAGGCTACGTAGTGAGACCCTGCCTGTTCACCTTGGTAGTGTTTAAGGGTTTGATCAGCCCGAGGCAAGAGGGAATCACGGCTTGTGGGTAAAGTGCACAACCTCTGCAGAGTGTTATGAAACTGATATATCAGCCGTGCTCGCGGTTATGAGCGGCCAAGGGAGCTCCAGAGATTAGTGATACTTGATCAGAGACATTTTGGTACAGGTGGCAATGAGATTGATGGTTCTGATTATGATTATGGTGCTGGTAAGTGGTATTCTTTCCGTTTGGAAAGGATACATTGGGCTAATAACTTGGGTTAATGTTAAAACCTGGCTCTCTACTAGTAAGTAATAACCTGACCAACTAAAAGAAACTGCTTGACTTATCCCCACATAAAGCTAGTCCACTACAGCCAAACAGGATACTTGCTGAGTATGTTGATGTGTACTCACCCTTGCTCTACACACCAATCCCCCCCCAGGTTGTCAGCATTGCAACCACTGCTCAGGAGAAGATGAAGCTGTGGAAGGAGACTTCCAGGAGTTCCAAGACTACGACGAGTTCTAGGTGTGGGTTAGCGGCAACCCCCAGTCGGCTGCCTGTGAAGGCCGCGTTATCTACGTTTCTTTTCCGCACTTTGATTTATTGTAAGAACTATATGGACGTCTCAGACGTATGATGTAATCGACTCTTATTTCCCCTTTAATACTATTTGAGCACTGTGTGATGATGTCCATGTTATGTAACTGCTGTGTACGTGAATAACTGATCCTGGCACGTACATGGTTCGCATTCGGTTTACCTTCTAAAAACCGGGTGTGACATAAGTGGTATCAAAGCCGTGCTGACTGTAGGACCGCTAACCTAGAGTAGAATGGTCGTTCTAAGGACTATAGACCTCTGTCACTGCCTTGACTTTGGTATCCCTTCAAAAGTTGGTCCTACTGACCAAACCTATGTTCTACTATATATTATACCTTGCTGAAAATTATGTTTTATTCTGATCCTTCATTTATTTATGATTCATTATTTGCTGGTCATATTAATTCTGTTCTCACCCTTTTGCTTGCGATGTCTTTTGTAGATGGCTCGTCTTAGACACACTGCACGAAAGTCCGTCATCCCCTTCTTACCCTCCCGCCTTGCTGAGCGTCCGCTTCGCCGTCCCGTGGCCGGACAGTCCAGCCACTTGGAGAGACTGCATCACCGCCTGCATGAGGAGCAGGAACGTCGACGACAGGAGCAGCAGGGCCCTTCTTTCTCGCTCCAGCAGGAGATAGAGTCTGTGAGGAGCTGCTCTCCTATGCTTCCCCTGGAGGCGCCCCCTGCACCACCACTAGGCGCCCCAGCTTCTGGAGTAGCTGCTGGAGGAGACCCAGACGACGGAGGTGGCGATGACAGCTTGAGCCACGACATCGACTTCTCTGCTGACCATGAGCCGGAAGGATGGGTTGCTCGACCCATCACTCGCGACGCTGCTCGCGGGTGTCACTTCCACGACGCGCTCGACACCCTGCTACGTCGGGCACTTGACCGGCGTACTTGGTCCATCGAGTATCGCTGTGTGGTCTACCAGCATAGTCGCGGGGTCTACCCGGACCGCTGGGAGGCGACCTGTTTGGTGCGCCGTCCGGAGAACAGTCTCCAGGGCGCGGAGGCTTGCTCAGAGCACTATTCTATCTCTGAGCGGGACTCAGCTGAGGCAGCCATGCAGGATGCTGCACGGCGTGCGCTTTCGCACTACTGCTCGGTTCTCGGTGGGGTAGCTGACGGTCTCGACCTGAAGTATTACCCCCGCCGTCCATCTGGCAGCACAGGAGGCGTGATTGTTTCACCTGCTGGTGAGGACAATCCTAGGTTGAGCAGCACAGTCAACCTAGCCGCCGTGCTAAACACGGAGCTGGACCATGCATTAGACGAGCTGAGTAGGGCTCGTGCTGAGATCGCCCTGCTGCGGGCTGAGGCGCGGAACGTCGTCACTTGGATGATGGTTCCCCCGCTCCAATCGGGACTCAGCACCCGTATCGCTCACCTCGGCGTGGACTCCAGTCTTATGGCAATCCCAACTGCAAGACCAAGATAAATCTAGAACCATAGATCGTTAGAGTTGGATCCTGTAATTAATACGAAATATATATACATAGAAGCTTCAGTCTTAGCGTTAGTCTCGGTCTTAGTTAGTCTTAGTTAGACAGGGTAGTTTGCTATATCCTGTGCATTTATGTTTGTCATGATGAACTATGTTTGGTTTGGATCTTTGTAATGACTGTCACCAGAGTGTGGGTATCCCCTGCATTTTGGTTTCCCTATTATGTTAATGGAGTTAGTTATATAGTTGGGAAACCCTTTATTCTACTTTCCTCTTTATCTGAGAAGCTGCGTGGTCTGCGTTGGAGATCAGTGAAGATGCTCATCCGTTCAGTGCTGTTGGAGAATTCCATACTCTTTTCTTATGCTGCAAGATTTGCCAGATCAGTTCTGATGTGTGGTTGCGTTCTGCAGATGTCAGAGAACAGGCGCAGAGGAGGAAGGCGTGCTCAGCAGGAGCAAGCCGCCCCGCAGGATGAGGTGCCTCAGCAGCAGCACCTGCCACCCCCGCCCCCGATGTCGATCGAGCAGATGTTTCTGATGCAGACTCAGGCAGTTCAGGCCATCGGTCAGACTCTGGCCGCCATTCAGCAGCAGCAGCAGCAGCAACAGCAGCAAGCACCACCCCAGCCTCAGATGCCTCAGATGCCCAGAGACAAGCGTGCTGAATTCATGAGAGGTCATCCACCAACGTTCGCTCATTCTTCTGACCCCATGGATGCTGAAGATTGGCTGCGCACTATGGAGCGGGAGTTGCATACCGCTCAGTGTGACGACAGGGAGAAAGTCTTGTACGGTCCCCGTCTGTTGAGAGGAGCAGCCCAATCATGGTGGGAGTCTTACCTCGCCACCCATGCCAACCCCGATGCCATCACCTGGGAAGAGTTCAGAGGTAGCTTTCATCAGTACCATGTGCCTGCAGGTCTGATGACAGTGAAGAAGGAGGAGTTCCTGGCCCTTAAGCAAGGGTCATCATCTGTCAGTGAGTATCGAGACAGGTTTCTGCAGTTGTCTCGCTATGCTCCTGAGGATGTCAACACCGACGCCAAGCGACAGTACCGTTTCTTGAGAGGCTTGGTCGACCCTCTTCAGTACCAACTGATGAATCATACCTTCCCGACATTCCAGCACCTGATTGACAGAGCAATCATGACAGAAAGGAAGCGTAAGGAGATGGAGGATCGTAAGCGCAAGATCAGTGGACCCCAGCCTGGAAGCAGCAGCCGTCCTCGTTTCTCAGGCAACCAACCTCAGCAGTTCAGGCAGAACCAGCGTCCACCTCAGCAGCATCAGCAGCGTCAGCAGTATCAGCAGTTCCAAAGACAGTATCCTCAGCACCAGTACCAGAACCGTCAGAGCAATCAATCAGGAGGTCAGTTTCAGAGGCAGAATCAGCAGACACCTCGTCTTCCTGCCCCAGCAAACCAGCAGAACAATCAGGCAGCACCAGCTCAGGTTGGAAACAGAGCATGTTTCCACTGTGGAGAGCAAGGCCACTGGGTGATGCAATGTCCGAAGAAGGCAGCCCAGCAGTAGTCAGGCCCCAATGCCCCAGCAAAGCAGAATGTGTCCCAGCCTGGAGCAGGCAACCGCTCTCAGCCGCGTTACAATCATGGAAGACTGAACCACTTGGAGGCTGAAGCAGTTCAGGAGACCCCCGGCATGACAGTAGGTATGTTCCCAGTCGACTCCCATATTGCAGAGTGTTATTTGATACTGGAGCAACGCATTCTTTCATTACTGCATCATGGGTAGAAGCACATAATCTTCCAATTACTGCCATGTCAACCCCCATTCAAATTGACTCAGCTGGTGGTAGAATTCGAGCTGATAGCATATGTTTGAATATAAGTGTGGAAATAAGGGGGATAGCGTTTCCCGCTAACCTTATAGTAATGGGTACTCAGGGAATAGATGTCATCCTAGGGATGAATTGGCTAGATAAGTATCAGGCAGTTATCAGTTGTGATAAAAGGACAATCAAGTTGGTGTCCCCACTAGGAGAGGAAGTGGTGACCGAGTTAGTCCCGCCTGAGCCAAAGAAAGGAAGTTGTTATCAGATGGCTGTCGATAGCAGTGAAGCAGACCCAATTGAGAGTATCAAGGTTGTGTCTGAATTCCCAGATGTGTTTCCAAAGGACTTACCGGGTATGCCACCAGAGCGGAAAGTTGAGTTTGCCATAGAGCTTCTTCCTGGAACCGCCCCTATCTTTAAGAGAGCTTACAGAATATCTGGACCAGAGTTGGTTGAGCTTAAGAAGCAGATTGATGAGCTGTTAGAGAAAGGTTACATCCGGCCAAGCACCTCGCCTTGGGCCGCCCCTGTCCTGTTTGTGGAGAAGAAAGATGGCACCAAAAGGATGTGTATCGATTATCGAGCTTTGAATGAAGTCACGATCAAGAACAAGTATCCCTTGCCCAGAATAGAAGATCTGTTTGACCAGTTGAGAGGAGCCAGTGTGTTCTCCAAGATTGATCTAAGGTCAGGTTATCATCAGCTCAGGATCCGACCTTCGGACATTCCGAAGACGGCATTCATTACCAAGTATGGTTTATATGAGTTCACAGTGATGTCTTTTGGTTTGACCAATGCACCAGCCTTTTTCATGAACTTGATGAACAGCGTATTCATGGATTACCTTGATAAGTTTGTGGTGGTATTCATTGATGACATTCTGGTTTATTCTCAAAGCAAAGAAGAACATGCAGATCATTTGAGGATGGTATTGCAGAGATTGCGAGAGCACCAGTTGTATGCAAAGTTGAGCAAATGTGAGTTCTGGATCAATGAAGTCCTGTTCTTGGGTCACATAATCAACAAAGAAGGATTAGCTGTGGATCCGAAGAAAGTGGCAGACATTCTGAACTGGAAAGCGCCAACGGATGCTCGAGGAATCAAGAGTTTCATTGGAATGGCCGGATATTATCGGCGATTCATTGAAGGGTTTTCGAAGATTGCGAAACCAATGACAGCGTTGCTAGGCAACAAGGTTGAGTTCAAGTGGACCCAGAAATGTCAAGAGGCCTTCGAAGCGCTGAAAGAGAAGTTGACAACAGCGCCTGTCCTAGTCTTGCCTGATGTGCACAAGCCCTTTTCTGTGTACTGTGATGCTTGTTACACAGGTTTGGGATGCGTGTTGATGCAAGAGGGAAGAGTTGTGGCTTACTCATCCCGACAGCTGAAGGTTCATGAGAAGAATTACCCAATCCATGACCTAGAGTTGGCAGCAGTGGTTCACGCACTGAAGACATGGAGGCACTATCTGTATGGACAGAAATGCGATGTTTACACAGACCACAAGAGTCTGAAGTACATATTCACTCAGTCAGAATTGAACATGAGGCAACGAAGATGGTTAGAGCTGATCAAAGACTATGAGTTGGAGATCCATTACCATCCAGGCAAAGCAAACGTAGTGGCAGATGCTTTGAGCAGGAAGAGTCAAGTCAATCTGATGGTCGCTCGTCCGATGCCTTATGAGTTGGCCAAGGAGTTCGACAGGTTGAGTCTCGGATTTCTGAACAATTTGCGAGGAGTCACAGTTGAATTGGAACCTACCTTGGAGCGCGAAATCAAAGAAGCGCAGAAGAACGATGAAAAGATCAGTGAGATTCGGTGACTGATTCTAGATGGCAGAGGCAAAGATTTTCGAGAAGACGCAGAAGGCGTGATATGGTTCAAAGACCGCTTGTGTGTTCCCAATGTCCAGTCCATTCGGGAGTTGATTCTCAAGGAAGCTCATGAGACAGCTTATTCGATTCACCCTGGCAGTGAGAAGATGTATCAGGATCTGAAGAAGAAATTCTGGTGGTACGGAATGAAGAGGGAAATTGCAGAGCATGTGGCTATGTGCGATAGTTGTCGAAGAATTAAGGCAGAACACCAGAGACCTGCTGGATTGTTGCAACCGTTGCAGATCCCTCAGTGGAAATGGGATGAAATTGGTATGGATTTCATAGTCGGGTTGCCTCGCACTCGAGCCGGCTACGATTCCATTTGGGTAGTAGTGGACCGTTTAACCAAGTCAGCCCACTTCATACCTGTCAGGACCAACTACAGCAGTGCAGTATTGGCGGAGCTGTATATGTCTCGGATCGTTTGTCTTCGTGGTGTGCCAAAGAAGATAGTGTCAGACAGAGGAACGCAGTTCACCTCTCATTTCTGGCAGCAATTGCATGAAGCCTTGGGCACGCATTTGAATTTCAGTTCAGCTTATCATCCGCAGACAGATGGCCAGACCGAAAGAACCAATCAAATTCTCGAAGACATGTTGAGAGCCTGTGCGCTGCAAGATCAGTCCGGATGGGATAAGCGATTGCCTTATGCAGAGTTTTCCTATAACAACAGTTATCAGGCCAGTTTGAAGATGTCACCATTTCAAGCGCTTTATGGAAGGAGTTGCAGAACTCCGTTGCAATGGGATCAGCCTGGAGAGAAGCAAGTGTTTGGGCCAGACATTCTGCTTGAAGCTGAAGAGAACATCAAGATG
Organism: Zea luxurians; assembly: GCA_029449295.1. Lineage (NCBI taxonomy): Eukaryota > Viridiplantae > Streptophyta > Magnoliopsida > Poales > Poaceae > Zea > Zea luxurians. Next base: position 113,065,540 of record JAOPSE010000006.1, on the reverse strand, counting down.
GTCCGAGAGAATCTGAAGATAGCGCAATCGAGGCAGCGAAGCTATGCAGACACAAGGAGAAGAGAGCTGAGTTTTGAAGTCGGAGACTTTGTTTATCTGAAAGTGTCACCGATCAGAGGAGTCAGAAGGTTCGGAATCAAAGGCAAGCTAGCACCCCGCTACATTGGTCCGTACCAGATCCTCTCAAAGCGTGGAGAAGTGGCCTATCAGCTCAGTCTGCCAGAGAATTTGTCAGCTGTGCATGATGTCTTTCATGTGTCTCAGTTGAAGAAGTGCTTGCGTGTGCCAGAAGAGCAGTTGCCAGTGGAAGGTCTGGAAGTCCAGGAGGACTTGACCTATGTCGAGAAGCCAGTGCAGATCCTTGAGGTTGCAGACAGAGTCACCCGAAGGAAGACCATCAGAATGTGCAAAGTCAGATGGAATCACCACTCTGAGGAAGAAGCAACCTGGGAGCGTGAAGATGATTTGATGGCCAAGTACCCAGAGCTCTTTGCTAGCCAACCCTGAATCTCGAGGGCGAGATTCTTTTAAGGGGGATAGGTTTGTAACGCCCCGAATTTTGCAGTTGAATTTTTTTTCTCTTTTCTTCACTCGCCAAAATTCGGGCGTTACCTTTTCTTTTTCTTTTTCCCTCGCTAGACCTTGACTTTTTCCAAAGCTAGCGGGATTCGGTTTGGAATTCCCGTGTAAAGAAAAACCCTAAAATTGTTTTATGTTGTTTGATGCACCATGCCGAACTATGCATTCTTTGATTGTTTGAAAGTGCGAATGCATTCATCTAGGAAGATCGGATTTCGAAAATAAGGAGAAAACCTTTTCTTTCTTTTTCTTTTTCTTTCTCTCTCCTCTTTTTCTCTCTCTCCCGCGCCGTGGGCCGTCCCTGGCCGGCCCAGCCGCCCCCCTGCGCGCCCCCTTTGGGCCTAGTTGGCCCAACCGCCCCCCCTTCCCCTTTTCCCCCAAACTCCCTCTCTCTCCCTCCCATTCTCCCTCTCCCCACCCTAGCCGCCGCCGCCCCTACCCCCTGCTCGGCCGCCCCCTGCCGCCGGCCCAACCGCCGCCCCTCGCCGTCGCTCGCCCGTCCCCGGTGAGCCCCCCCTCCCCCCTCCTCCCTCCCTCTCCCCTCTCCCCTCTCCCCTCCTCTCTCCTTGGCCGCCCTGGCCGCGCTGCCCCCAGCCGCCTGGCCGCCCGGCCGCGCCCTGGCCGCGCCCGGCCGCCCCCGGCCGCCCCCCCAGCCGCGCCCGGCCGCCCCCGGCCGCCCCCCAGCCGCGCCCGCCTGGCCGCCTGGCCGCGCGCCCCCTGGCCGCGCCTGGCCGCCTGGCCGCCCCTGGCCGCGCCCCCGCCTCGGCCGGCCCTGGCCGCCAGTTCGGCCGCCCTGGCCGCCGGTTCGGCCGCCCCAGCCGCCCAGCTCGGCCGCCCGCGCCCGCGCCCGCGCCCAGCCCAGCCGCCCTGCCCCCGGCCGGTTCAACCGCCCCCAGGGCCGGTTCAACCGCCCCCCCCTTTTTATTTTATTTTATTTTATTTTACTTTCTGTGATCATAGTTATTTTATTTTAGGTAGGCTAATCATTGTTCATGCTATTGAAATAGGAAGCTCAATTTAAAATTCCGTTACGCTAGTTGATTCACGTAATTAATTGTTTATCTCATTCAATGTTGATCAACTAAAAATGACTAGGTTTCCATTAGTGCATATAACCGAATTCTTTTGTTAAGAACCAGTTGTAACTAATCATTAGTGCATAAGCTTTAACCCCCTGCGAGACCCTTTCCCCGTTTCTTTCTAACCATAACAAATGCGATATCGAATGTCATACTTGATGCATATTCGCTTTACTTGTTCCCTTGTATGGTGTACTGTTCTTTTGTATTAAATATGTGGATGTATGTATGTTTGCGCTCGCATAGAGAACGATCCGGTCGAAGAGCCCGAGGAATTCGCAGGAGAAGCCCCTGAGCAGCAGTCGGTTGGTGGAGGCAAGTGTCCTTTGACCTATTTCTGTCCTATTCATTCTTTAATTCACCTCCCGCATTACACATTTATACCTAAGGATTGACTAGTTTTTGTTATCCATGTCCTTGTTTACCTATTTGGGTCGGATTATTACTGCTTAGTCTGATGCTATTGCTCAACTCTAATCAACGAACATGATGTGATTATCTATGATACGCTGTTTTCCCTTCTTATTTATGATTATATTTGTGACCTTCAAGGGGACTCGAGCGGTTTCTCGAGTGCCTCTCCGTAAGGACCTGTTCTATGGATGACCGCCCGGGAAAACAGTGCAACCATGAGGGTGGAATGGGACGCCCTTAGCTAAATAATTAGAGGAACCGGGGTGTAGTTCGCTTAGCCGTTGTGCCGTCAATGGGGCTCGGTGTATGCGGCTCGCTCTGCCAAGGTTGATTTGTCCCTTGGGGAGGAGTGCGGTACATTTAGGAAACCTAACGGGTGGCTACAGCCCCGGGGAATCTTTGTAAAGGCTACGTAGTGAGACCCTGCCTGTTCACCTTGGTAGTGTTTAAGGGTTTGATCAGCCCGAGGCAAGAGGGAATCACGGCTTGTGGGTAAAGTGCGCAACCTCTGCAGAGTGTTATGAAACTGATATATCAGCCGTGCTCGCGGTTATGAGCGGCCAAGGGAGCTCCAGAGATTAGTGATACTTGATCAGAGACATTTTGGTACAGGTGGCAATGAGATTGATGGTTCTGATTATGATTATGGTGCTGGTAAGTGGTATTCTTTCCGTTTGGAAAGGATACATTGGGCTAATAACTTGGGTTAATGTTAAAACCTGGCTCTCTACTAGTAAGTAATAACCTGACCAACTAAAAGCAACTGCTTGACTTATCCCCACATAAAGCTAGTCCACTACAGCCAAACAGGATACTTGCTGAGTATGTTGATGTGTACTCACCCTTGCTCTACACACCAATCCCCCCCCAGGTTGTCAGCATTGCAACCACTGCTCAGGAGAAGATGAAGCTGTGGAAGGAGACTTCCAGGAGTTCCAAGACTACGACGAGTTCTAGGTGTGGGTTAGCGGCAACCCCCAGTCGGCTGCCTGTGAAGGCCGCGTTATCTACGTTTCTTTTCCGCACTTTGATTTATTGTAAGAACTATATGGACGTCTCAGACGTATGATGTAATCGACTCTTATTTCCCCTTTAATACTATTTGAGCACTGTGTGATGATGTCCATGTTATGTAACTGCTGTGTACGTGAATAACTGATCCTGGCACGTACATGGTTCGCATTCGGTTTACCTTCTAAAAACCGGGTGTGACAATGCAGCTATTTGGCTGTGGGGTTTGGTTTGCCAAAAGCACTAGCTGAGTTTCTAATTCAAGTTTTAACTTTGTCAAATGTAAGTGTGACTCTCTTAAGGCTAAATGTGTACTATCTACTCATACATAGTAGCAAACATTGTTAGCAATCAACATCTTATATCAACTCATCATATTTCCACTTGTTACTCAATGCAGTACAATGGATCAAGCAGTCTCATTAGCTGCGAGAAGCAGACGATTCGAATCGAGTTTTTATCCTTGCAAGGTAAACCTAAACACACGACGTGGCGAGGTACTCCGTCCCCACACACATCAACCGTCCCCATCGATTCCCCGTCAGCAGATCAGGGCTCACCGCCTTGGCGTACAATGCCTCACTGACCCCGACTGGCCGTCGTGCAGTGACCGCACTTGTACCCACCATAACCGGAATGGGAGACCACGTCTTAGGTCGCGTGAGGGGATATGTCCACTGCCAGGTTCACTCAGGTACTAGGCTTACCGATTTACCATATTTCTCGGCATATGTTTAGTACGTTCAAACGCTTGACACAGGTATCCGCACGTTAATCCTTATTCCCATTTTACCTCGTAGACCACGTATCCCCATGGATCCGTGTCCACTAACCAACTATCAATGTGATAAGAAAAGTGGGTACAACCAATTCCTGACCTCGCGCGAGTGCTAGAAAAATCACTCGACTTCTACCGAGATCCCTAATTAGTAAAGCAGCTACTCGACCTAGCACACTAGTATCCATCTCAAAAAGGAATCCTGAGTTCATGCAACTAGGGTTTCAATCAACTCCTACACCTAAGTGCACAGTCAATCCTACAATCATTAAGTGAAGTAAAATAGCATAAATAACAGGTTATGCATAAAACCGGGGCTTGCCTTCCAAGGCTGTGGCAGGCAGATCCTCTGGTGCAGACTCGGGTGCTGGATCTGGGGCTACCTCCTGAGCAGCTCCTTGCTCCGGCACGAGGACGTACTCTCCGTCAGCAAGGTTGCAGTCTATCGAATGCAATGAACATGTACATCATGATTATGCAGGATTTAATAACATTATGCTAAAAGAAACTAAGTCTAGGAGTGACTTAGGGTTTCTTAATCATGCGGGGCTTCCAGTGGGTTATGCTTATTACCTTTTAGGCTTAGGTTTTGATTGAGGATAAATATAGTGGGTTTGTATTGCCTTTATATGTTTCAGTGGACAATCTACGAGAGTTTTAGGATGACACTAATTCCCATTATTCATTTTTCCCCCTTTTCTTCATTTTCTACTTATAGTTTCTAGTGTAGGTTTGAACTATGACAGTGGTTTAACATTTTCCAAAAATTCTGTAAAAATTACAGTGGATTGCCATTGGTCACTATAGCCCATCCTAGGAAATTGGGGCTCAAAATAAAAGGCTAAGCTTTAGACAAAAATAACAAAGGTGGTGTAAAATGGGCCACTTAACACTACACCTCCTCACTAGAGGTGAGTTTCTTCCTAAGGGTTATTTTTGTTGGGATCTAACAGTAATGCTAAACCTCTGTGCTAAAAATTCACAGAAAGTTAATTGGTGATTATTTAGTTGTGATTTTCTAAAGTTTTATGCCAAAAAGGTGCCTATAACTAACTTGTCATTTGAAAAATATCAAACAACAGATTTTGTATTTTTCCTATGTTCATAATAACCAAACATTAGTTATCCTAAGGTTTGAGGGGTTTCCACCTTAGGGTTATTTTTGTAGGGTTTTTCTAAGTTTTCCTTGTTTTCTTAAAATAAAAGGGATCCTACTTATTTTATACTAAAACAGGGTATGATAGATTTTTCCAGTGAACTTCATTGAATAAGTACCCTAATAAAAATAGAGGTGCCCTCTCTTTCATTATTTAAATTACATTTTCTAATTTTTCTTAACCTTAAGCATATTGTAAAATAAGTGGTAAAAACTAACTTAATGGAGTGGACAGAGAGGTTTAACATTTTTAAACAGGTTAGTAGGGAGATGCAAACTTCTCCAAATTTTTCTAACCCTAGTCAAATAATATTTCTATTTTTCCTCCTAATATCAAGTTTTTAGCAGTTTTCTTAATTAATTCAAAACTTCAGAAAAGAATACAGGAACTATGGGTTTTACTACTTTTATCTGATAGTTCATATTTCCCAGAGTGTAGCAAAATTGGTTTGGCAATTTTTGGATGATTATTCTTCAAGTTATGCATTTATTAAGTTATCTGCCATATTAAAAGAAACTAAATTCGAAAACGGAAAAGAAAACAGGTTTGCGCTGAGGCCCCTGGGTTTTATCCCCTTCTTCTCTCGCAAACTAGTCCTCGGTCTACTATTGGCGTGGGTCACTGACATCGCACAAAACCCCCTGGGCCTAACTGAAATCTAACCCGCGCTCCCTGGCTGACTTAAACAGTATCCGCGGCATAGATTACAGCGGCGAGGCTTACCGGCGGCGAGATAGGTCCAGCGAAGGGCAGGGTTGGCTCGGGGAGGCTCTGGCGGTCACGGCGAGGTGCGGCTCGACGGCGGGGATGGCCGGAATCGCTCGGTCCACGTGCGCAGGCGGGTGTTCTCGTCGGCGGCGAGTGTACCGGCCAAACCACGACGATCTGGCTCAATCCAAGGGTACGGTGAGCTTCCTGGGGTGACGTATAGGCTATCAGTGCAATGAATCGAGAAATGGCTCAGTGATTTACCCGGTCCACGTACTCCGGCGAGGTTGTGAGCTCCGGCGACCGTGGACTGGCCTCTCCGGCGAAGCAGGCTTCGATTCCTCGCTCGGGGAGATTCACGGGGGTGTACACACTCGTCTCCGAGGGTTGGATGGGGCTGTGTCACACCCGGTTTTGAAGGCAAACCGAATGCGAACTATGTACGTGCCAGGATCAGAACTCACGTACACAGCGATTACATAAATGAACATCATCGCACAATGCTCGAATAATAACATAAAAGAGTATTAACTTATTACATCACAGAGTCATGGACATCCACATAGTCATCAACTTAACAGTTAAATCAAAGTGCTAGCGAAACGCAGTAAAGATAAGGCCTTCACAGGCAGCTGACTGGGGGTTGCCGCCAACCCACACCTAGAATTCATCGTAGTCTTGGAACTCCTGGAAGTCTCCTTCCACGACTTCGCCTTCTCCTGGGCAGTGGTTACAATGCGGACAACCTGGTGTTTGGTGGTAAAGCAAGGGTGAGTACACATCAACGTACTCAGCAAATGTCCCGTTTGGCTGAGGTGGACTAGCTTTATGTGGGGGTTAGGCTCAAGCAGTTGCTTTTAGTTGGTCAGATATTTATCATTAGTAGAAGCCAGATTTTATCATTAACCAGCCCACGAACCATTTCCTCCTCGAGGAACAACATTATCATCATCAGACCAAAACCATGAATGGAACCATTGTATCTCGAACATATGTATCTCTAATCAAAGAGGATCCCAAGGCTGCTCTTAACCGTGAGCACGGCTGATATATCAGTTTCACTACCCTCTGCAGAGGTCGCACACTTTACCCATGAGTCATGATTCCCTTTCTGCCCGGGGAGAGCTAATCCCCATTGACCACTACCTAGGTGGTCCGGCAGGGTATCACTACGTAGCTGTTACAAAGATTCCCTAGAGATCATAGCTGCCCGTTAGGTTTCTCCAGTTTGATAAACACAGTACTCCTCCCCGCAGGAGAGTGACTAACAAAAGCAAAACGAAAGAACCTCGGCACTCAGCCTCGGCAGAGCAAGCACTGTGCCTGGACCCCATTGACGGCACGACGGCGAAGCAACTACACCTCTAGTTCCTCTAATTAATTAGCTAAGGGCGCCCCATTTCACCCTCATGGTTGCACTGTTATCCCGGGTGGTCTCTCAACGAACAGGTCCTTACGGAGAGGTACTCAGGAAACAGCCTGAGCCCCCTAGAGTATCACAAGATCATCAACATCATCAGGATAACAGTATCATAAATATTCACATCATGTTCATTGATTAAGTTAAGGCAGTAGCAGAATGCTAACCATAATAGCCCATAAGGTCATCAAGGATAAAGTAAAGTGTGAAGCTAGTCAATCCTTAGGTTTCAAGTAAGTAATGCGGGGTAGTAAGTTATAAATGAATAGGACATAATGGGTCAGAGGACACTTGCCTTCACCAAGCTGCTGATCAGGGACTTCCTCTGCAACTGCCTCGGGAAACACAGACTGCTCGTTGTCTACGTAAAGCAATCATTCACACTATGCACTTGGGAAAATAACAAACAAAAACAATATACCAAACATATGCAGCAGAGAGTGGTCACAAGATCATAACAGAAAAGGGATAGGCACTTTGGTGTTCCCTAGGTCTGGGGTAGAGGACTATACAAAAGATTCATTATTCACTAATCAAGTTTAAGTCAGTGGTGGAATTAAATAATTATCTGGTTTAAGTTCCTAAACTTAAGGGTTTGAGTCTATAAACTTAAGTGCCCCAACTTTTATTAAAGTATACTACCTTTTATTTATCTCAAATAGGGTTCCAATAACCTTAATCCCATCCTAATGATTAACCATTAATTGGAACATGGAAACAGCAGGGAAACATTGCATAAATAAATAGGTAATAATTTTATGAACATTTTGCAATTTGAAGCACCTAATTTGGAGTTCATATGGCAAAGTTATGAATTTTACAAGTTTAGGGGTTAAAAATATACCCTAAGGACCTATTTTGAATTAAATAAAAGGGCTGAGGACTTAACTGCGAAAAACCAGGGACGGCGGGCGCAAAATCCAGAAAACCGAGGGGTTCTTTAAGAAAATGCGCGGGCGAAGGGGTATCGGGCGCTTACAGCCGTTAGATCTCAGATCAACGGCTAGGATTAGATCCTGCGGCGGGCGCGCGGGCGCGCGGCGGCTCGGGGTGGCTGACAGGCGGGGCCGGGCGGACAGCGCGAGCGCGCGGGCGAGCTGACAAGCGGGGCCGGGCGGACAGCGCGAGCGCGCGGGCGAGCTGACAAGCGGGGCCTAACGGGCAGAGAGACGGGGCGGGGGAAAACGACTCTGGGCCGTTGGATCTTGGACGGACGGTTGAGGCTGGGTTCGGGTTATTTGAATCCGCGCCGTCCGATCCAAGATAGACGGCGGGGATCGGGTCGGCTGGCTCCCGTCTCCCTCAGCTGGCTGAGGCGGCGGCGCCCGTCCTCGCGGCGAGGAGCTCGCCGGAGACGAGGGAAACGGGGGCCCTGCGGCTCCCGGGGCGACCTGGGTGGCCGGAAAGGCTGGGGAGGGCACGGGGAACTCTCTGGTGGGGTCTGGGTCGGGGCAGGGGCACCGGAGGGGGGCGGTTCACGGTGGAGTGGCTCGGCGGCGGCGCTGAGCGACTCCGGCGAGAAATCAAGCGCGCTAGAATGTAAGACAAGGCGCAATAGGGGCGGGGGAGGTTCCTTACCTCACGGCGAACTCCGAGGACTCCTCGGCGACGACGGAGACGCGACGGTGGCCCGGGTCGACGGCGGCGGCTGCACGGCGGACGACGGGTGAGCGCGGGCAGAGAGAAATAGGGAGGGGGAGAGGGAATTGGGGCGCGTCCCGGGTCGTGGACGTCGGGGCGGAGCTCACCGTGGCAAGGGACGCGGCGGAGCTCCAACGGCGACGAAGGAACAAGCTCGGGCGGCGGCGGTTCGCGGCGATGGAGCTTGGGCGTGCGCGCAGCGAGGGAGAGGGCGAGAGAGAGGGCCGGTTGGTGCGCAAATGAGGGAGGGGTGTAATACCCAAGTTGTATACCAAGAATAATAGAGAGTGTTGTTCTCAATTTTTGTATGTCTCATTTGCATCATGAAAAGAGCCTACAAAATTTAAGAGCTTAATTCCAACAAATGATAGAAAAAATATGCATCATGTTGGAGTTTTATTGTTTGTGCATTAAATAAAATAATAATGTTAATAATAATGATAAAAACACATTAATAATGAAAAGGAGGTTTTGCCCTAATTTATAAACTTGGAAATTTGGAAAAGAAAGCATATAAAACATAAATAAACCTTATATTTCCCCAAACTAACACTTCTTAAATTCACAATATAATCTGAGCACAAAATCTGTACAAAGTTTGAATTTAAAACTTGAATCCAAATGGGATTAGAAAATAAAAGAAAAAGAAAAGGGTAAAAGGGATTCATGGGCCAACTACGTGCTTTTCGGCCCACAACCGAATTCAACCCGCGCGGCCCAGGACCCTCCTTTCCTGCGCGCGCCGTCGCTGGCATGTGGGCCCCACTGGCCATTCACTCAGCCTCCGCTGACGCGCGCTCGACCGGAGTTGGGTTCCACTGTCACGTGGGCCCGCTTGTCATTGGCTCCACCTCGCGCCCTCGCTCTCATCCTCTCACTGGAGCGCGGGCCCAGCGTGTCGGTCTCCCTCTCAACAAACCAGCCGCCAACCGCGCGAGAGCTGCGGCGATCTTCTCGGTCTAGCCGTTGATCCTGCGCTCATCGCCGCGCTTATAACGCACCGGCCGCAGTCTCCCTCTGCCCGTTCCCCAAAGCTGTGCGCGCCGGCGATCACTTCTCTCATCTGGGCATCTCGTCGTGGGCGGACGGAACCGGGTGACCGCACGCCAACCAAATTCACCGCACCACCTTCGCCATTGCCGCATTGCCCGCTCCTAGTGTTTCCCTGGGTCATCAGGGAGATACCCGTGGCCAAGGTCGGGGGAATTGTGCACAGGGTGCGGCGAATTTCTAAGCCGCGCGGCACGGCCGCCAAGCTCACCCTACACCGCGCTCGATAGTGGCTGCAGAGATCCCTGGTATGAGGTTTTCCCTATTCTTTTTGGTATTGATTCACTGCGTTACTGGGTGTCGGTCGGGTGATTGATTACCGGCGTTCTGGGCTGCCGTCGTTGGTGTGCCTCGCCGCCGTGGCAAGGAGTCCGCCGCCGCGTTTCAGTGCGTGAGGTAGAAGACGCGGGCGCGTTCGTTGATCTAGTGCTCGACGATCCAGATTAGGAGAGAGGTACCGATTCGGGTGGTCGGATCGTGCGTCGTCCGATTCCGATCGGTCGGCGGTGAATCAATGTAGTTTATTTAAATCTGAGGCGTTGAAGTTCTATCGTGCGGCTCGGATTGGGTACCGCTTCGATCGGGATTGATTTAATCTGCGCCGCCCATTCAAGATCGGGCGGTCAGGATTGCTCCATACCCTTTCGGGTTGCACGTTTTGCAAAAGAGCCCTCGGGGAAATTGGAAATCAACCCGCAGTCTATTATATAGTAATCTGTGTCTCGGGATCCTTTGCGCTGGGGCCCCTGCAGTTTCCAGTAAATGAGGCCCGATCCAGAGAGTGTTAGAAATCAGAAATTAAATTCAGAAATTAATTTTTAGTGCAAAAATAAATGTCAAAACTTGTTTAATTCATAATAAATGCATATGAACTCCAAATTGGTCCATTCCAGTTCCTAAATTTTTGTAATAATATTGTTTACCCATTAGTGCCTCTGTTTTGACATGACAAACACATTAAAATTATTCTTTCACTTAATCTTGTATTAAATGCATAAAACCTTAGAAAATCCATAACTTAAAATATATAACTCCAAATTTGATGATTCCAGTTCCTGTGATCTTATTTTAGTGTCTAGTTTATTACTGTACATTTTGTTTACATGTTTGATGTGATGTTTATTTATGCTATGCCATGTATGTATTGTATTGATGCGAGTAGACGAGCAACCCACTGTGGAACCTGGGCTTCAACAAGTTGAAGTAGCTGAACAGGAGCTCGTTGAAGGCAAGTTGTGCCCTTGATCACTTCTTTTACCCATTCATGTTCTTATTAATCATAATGATCTGCATAGGATAATTTTGCTGGGACCTAATAGGATGCCCTAGATTTTGACTATCTTTATACCTTGCTTCACCACTGGTTTTACTACTAAAGTTTTGGGTAGTACATGCTATTGCTTTATGTGGATTTGGGTATAGAGATATTCATCACTCATTGTTATACTATTTATTGTTATCTGTTTTATTATTCCTTGTTCATGTTAAGATCATTATGTTAATGGGAACATGGAGAACCACCCGGGAAAACAGTGCTACCACAAGGGTGGAATGGGACGCCCTTGGCTGATTAACTAGGAAAGCTAGGGGAGGGCTACCTTACCCGAAAGGGGCAAGGGCAGTAGGGGAGAGGTCAGTGCGGGGAGGTCCCTGGTTGATTTTGCTGCGATGGCGGTCAGCCAGGAACCCTTTACTGGATCTTCCCATAAACTGTAGCGGGTAGTCTGAAGCTAGTGGAACTTTGTAAAGGCCTCGTAGTGGTACCCTGCCTCGCTTCCTAGGTAGAGGTGTATGGAGTCTGATCAACTCTGTGGCAAATGGGTAACACGACTTGTGGGTAAAGATGCGCAACCTCTGCAGAGTGTAAAACTGGTATACTAGCCGTGCTCACGGTCATGAGCGGCTCGGACACTCACATGATTAAATTATGGAACTTAAACTTAACCTGTCATTTCATTGCATTTGGGATTATTTTGTTATTACTTTTACTTATTATTATAATGGTTTGGTATTTACTTACACTTAGTAACTGCTAATAAAATTTTGACCAACTTATAAAAGCAATGCTCAGCTTCAGCCTTTATTTCATTGATCAGCCTTACACTTCATGAACTCCCACCTTTGGTGAGTTCATGTCACGTTATTCCCCACGACTTGTTGAGCTATGATCGTATGTGAGCTCACCCTTGCTGTCTCACACCCCCCCCCCCCCACAGGAGAAGAGCAGGTGGTTCAGGAGGAGCCGCCTAATACTGAGGAGTTCGATCTGATCTAGGTGGCGTTTCTCAGTCGACATTGGCGCCATCAATCCTTAGTTCGTTTTACATTTATCTTTATTTTGTAATAAGTCTTCCGCTATGTAATAAATACTCTGATGTTTATGACATTTATCTCTATACACTCTGTTATTATATATGTTGTCTTCTTTGGCGCATGTATGAGATGCACCCGGCTTTGTTCCTTAAAACCGGGTGTTACAGAAGTGGTATCAGAGGAAATGTTGACTGTAGGACGAAGCCTAGATAGAAATGGACAGAACCCCTACCTACTTATCTTATTCTGATTCATTCTACACTTACCTTACTCTGATTCTTTCTACACTTATCTTGATCTTGTCTCACCTGCTACTGTTCTACTCTGATCATTATTACCTTTTCTACTCTAAGACAAGATGGATTTCACACCTTGGAATCCCTACCCTTATGATCTTTCTAAGAGATAGGAAGCCCAAGACAAAATTTAAACTATTTTCTCTATTAAAAATATTGGTTGATTGTGCTGATGCTAAATGCCTGATTTGCTTCTTTGATTGATTGAACTATGGACATCTTAGCATGTACCACTATAAGGTACTGTATTAGCTTTAGTAGGTGGCACACTAATCTACTTAGCTAATAAATCCCCCAAAGTAACATGATTGTAATTACTGCCTTGTCTACTGCTCTTTCTTACCATATGTATCTAACTCAGATGGTCAATACCAGGCGGGGTGGTGGAATTGACTTGCCCCCTAACCAACACACTCGAAGACAACCTCAGCCACAGCCTGCTGGGATGAATCCTCCTAATCCTCCACCAGGCGGAGTTGACCCACTGGTTGCTGCTCAGATGGCAATGATGCAGCAAATGGCAGATACTATGGCGGATATGCGTGCTCAGATGCAGCAAGAACGCCAAGAGATGCGTCAGGAAAGAGAAGATATACGCCAGGAGCTGCGCCAGGAGAGAGATGAGATACGCCAAGAAAGGAGGGCGCAACAACAGCAGCTGCAACAACAACTTCAACAACAGCAGCAACAGCAGCAAGTGCCATTGCCTCCACCACCACCACCAGTTCCACCCCGAGACAAGCATAGAGAGTTTATGAGTCATAAGCCACCTACATTCGCTAGCTCACCTGATCCACTGGACGCGGATGATTGGCTGAAGTCGATTGAGAAGATGCTGAATATTGCACAGTGTACTGATCGGGAGAAGGTCTTATATGCTTCTGGACGTCTGACTGGTCCTGCTGCTGACTGGTGGGATTCTTATACTGCTGCCCACGATGCTGCTGATACTATCACTTGGGCAGAGTTCAGTACACAATTCAGGAACTACCATATCCCAGCTGGTATGATCAAGATCAAGAAGAAGGAATTTCTGTCGCTGAAGCAAGGAAGTATGTCGGTCAGCGAGTACCGCGACAAGTTTATTCAGCTATCCAGATATGCTCCGGAGGAAGTTGCTGAAGATGAGAGGAAACAGGAGCACTTTATTGAAGGACTAAATGGACCCTTGCAGTACGCACTGGTGGCACACACCTTTCCATCCTTTCAGAGGCTACTGGATAAGACCCTTGCTATTGAACACAAGCGTGTTCAATTGGGTGATTTGAAGAGGAAAGCTATCTCACAAGGACAGGGTAGCAGCAGCGTTCGTCCTCGCTACAGTTCACCACAGGGTACACCGACTCGACCAGGAGGACCGCGCCCAGTTCAGCAATCACCGCTGAGGACACCTACTCGACAGGCTACTCCCACTGGCACCCCGACGAAGTTTGCAGGACAGAGTCAGGGCACTCAATGTTTCAAGTGTGGGAAGATTGGTCATTATGCAAATGTCTGCCCACAGAGGATTGCTAATACTCCAGCTCAGAACAAGCAACAGACCCCTGGCAAGGGATATTCTATAGCCAGGGTGAATCAAGTCAGCGTTGATGATACTCCTGATGGTGGTGACCTCGTGATTGGTATGTTTTATGTTAATGCAATTCCTGCAACAATATTATTTGATTCTGGTGCCACACATTCATTCATGTCTGCTAGATATGCCAACACAAATGAGATACCACTGCTAAATATGAGAAAACCACTGATAGTAATTACACCTAAAGGGCCTGTTGAGGCGAATCAAATGACACGTAGATTGACATTAACCATTATGGGTAGAGACTTTGGAGCTACTGCTATAATATTGGAGTCAAGCAGTATAGATTTGATCCTTGGTATGTCATGGCTAAGAAAGGCAAAGGCCGTTATAGCATGTGGTAGAGGTACCGTAGAACTCACTACTACTAAAGGAGAAAGGTTTCAAGTCAATATTGCAGTAACCTCCTCATCCATGCGTGCAATGTTCTTTATGCCTGAGGAGTTTGTTGGTGACAACATCCGGGTGGTTAGAGATTTTCCGGACGTCTTTCCAGAGGAGTTACCAGGGATGCCACCTGATAGAGAAGTTGAGTTTGTTATTGATCTCTTACCTGGAACCGCCCCTATTTCTAAACGGCCATATAGAATGTCCGTAGAGGAGTTGAAGGAACTGAAGAAGCAGTTAACGGAGTTACAAGAGGCTGGTTACATTCGTCCAAGTTCCTCACCGTGGGGAGCACCGGTGTTATTTGTGCAGAAGAAGGATGGATCTCAACGGATGTGTGTGGATTATAGGTCTCTTAATGATGTTACGGTGAAGAACAAGTATCCATTACCCCGCATTGAGGATTTATTTGATCAGATGAGAGGAGCCAGGGTATTCTCGAAGATTGATCTCCGATCGGGTTATCATCAGATGAAGATTAGACCATCGGATATTCCTAAGACGGCATTCTCGACTCGATATGGATTATATGAGTTTACTGTTATGTCATTTGGACTAACCAATGCACCGGCTTATTTCATGAATTTGATGAACAAAGTGTTTATGGATTATTTGGACAGATTCGTCGTGGTGTTTATCGACGATATTCTTATCTATTCTAAGAATGAAAGTGATCATGAGCAACATCTAAGGTTGGTGCTACAGAAGCTACGAGATAATGAGCTCTACGCTAAGTTTAGCAAGTGTGAGTTTTGGATTGACAAGGTGCCATTCCTTGGTCATATTATTTCTAATGGAGGAATAGCAGTGGATCCTGCTAAAGTCAAGGAGATTATGGAGTGGAGAGTGCCCACTACAGTTACTGAGATTCGGAGTTTCTTGGGACTCGCAGGATATTATCGGAGATTTATTGAAGGATTTTCTAGGATTGCTAAGCCTATGACTTCACTTTTGGAGAAAGGAAGAGAATTTAAGTGGGACGAGAGGTGTCAAGAGAGCTTTGATCAAATGAAGGAAAGATTGATGTCACCTCCAGTATTGATTATGCCAGATCTGCAGAAGGGATTTGACATTTACTGTGATGCATGTGGCCAAGGACTTGGATGTGTGCTTATGCAAGAAGGTCATGTGATTGCCTATGCATCTCGTCAGTTGCGGAAGCATGAACTGAACTACCCCACCCATGACTTGGAACTGGCTGCAGTTGTGCATGCACTGAAGATTTGGAGACACTACATTATGGGAACTAAGTGCCAAGTATACACGGATCATAAGAGTTTGAAGTATATATTCACTCAGAAGGATCTCAACCTTAGGCAACGCCGTTGGTTGGAGCTCATCAAGGACTATGATTTGGAGATTCACTATCACCCGGGCAAGGCGAATTTGGTCGCAGATGCCTTGAGTCGGAAGGAGCATGTTCACTCCGCTTTCGTTGTCCAGCTACCTGACGATTTAGCAAAAGATTTTGAGAGACTCAATTTAGGAATTGTTACTCATACTGAAGGAGTTACCATTGAGTTGGAACCTACCTTGGAGCAAGAGATTCGTAAAGGACAGGTTGGTGATGCTAAGATTCAAGAGATTAAGGATCTAATCACGGATGGTCGAGTTCCGGAATTCACGGAAGATGAGCAAGGTACCATATGGTTCAAGGATCGGATATGTGTTCCGGAGATCGATAGCCTCCGTGAAGCTATATTGAAAGAAGCTCATGATTCTGATTACTCCATCCACCCTGGAAGCACTAAGATGTATCAAGATTTAAAGCGAAAGTATTGGTGGTATGGACTGAAAAGAGATGTGGCTGCTCATGTGGCTAAGTGTGATGTATGTCAAAGAGTCAAGGCCGAACATCAAAGACCCGCTGGATTATTGCACCCATTGAAGATACCTGAGTGGAAATGGGAAGAAATTGGTATGGATTTTATTGTTGGACTACCCCGCACTCCAGCAGGATATGACTCTATTTGGGTAATTGTGGACAGATTGACCAAGGTGGCTCATTTTATACCTGTGAGGACTAATTACACGGGAGCCAAGCTAGCAGAATTGTATATGACTCGGATAGTTTGTCTACATGGAGTGCCTAAGAAGATAGTGTCTGATCGAGGATCACAATTTACTTCTCGATTTTGGAAGAAGTTGCATGAGAGTTTGGATACAAAGTTAAATTTTAGTTCAGCCTACCATCCCCAGACTGATGGACAGACAGAGAGGACAAATCAAGTGTTAGAAGATATGTTAAGAGCTTGTGCACTTAAACATGGTGGCAGTTGGGAGAAGAGTTTACCATATGCTGAGTTTTCTTATAATAATAGCTATCAGGCCAGCTTGAAGATGTCACCATTTGAGGCTTTGTATGGCAGAAAATGCAGGACACCCCTGTATTGGGATCAGACTGGAGAAAGACAGTTCTTTGGGCCTGAATTGATTCAAGAGGCAGAAGAGCAAGTACAAATGATAAGAGAAAATTTGAGAATTGCCCAGTCCAGACAAAAGAGCTATGCTGACAATAGGAGAAGATTACTGGAGTTTAAGGAGGGTGATCATGTCTACTTGAAGGTGTCACCACTTCGTGGTATGAGGAGATTTAAAGTTAAAGGAAAATTATCCCCTCGCTTCATTGGACCCTTCTTAATCTTAAAGCGAGTGGGAGAAGTTGCGTATCAACTGGAGTTACCCAATCATCTGTCAGATGTACATGATGTGTTTCATGTGTCCCAGCTAAAGAAGTGCCTCAGGGTACCTGAGGAGCAGTTACCACTGGAAGACCTTAGTGTTCAAGAGGATTTGACTTATACTGAGTACCCTATTAAGATTCTGGACACTTTGACTCGAGTTACAAGAAACAAGGTGATAAAGATGTGCAAAGTTCAATGGAGTCACCATGGTGAAGATGAGGCCACTTGGGAAAGAGAAGAAGAGCTTCGCATAGATTTTCCCCATCTTTTCCCTAGTCCTTCTTAAATCTCGAGGACGAGATTATTTCTAAGGGGGGGTAGGATTTGTAATACCCAAGTTGTATACCAAGAATAATAGAGAGTGTTGTTCTCAATTTTTGTATGTCTCATTTGCATCATGAAAAGAGCCTACAAAATTTAAGAGCTTAATTCCAACAAATGATAGAAAAAATATGCATCATGTTGGAGTTTTATTGTTTGTGCATTAAATAAAATAATAATGTTAATAATAATGATAAAAACACATTAATAATGAAAAGGAGGTTTTGCCCTAATTTATAAACTTGGAAATTTGGAAAAGAAAGCATATAAAACATAAATAAACCTTATATTTCCCCAAACTAACACTTCTTAAATTCACAATATAATCTGAGCACAAAATCTGTACAAAGTTTGAATTTAAAACTTGAATCCAAATGGGATTAGAAAATAAAAGAAAAAGAAAAGGGTAAAAGGGATTCATGGGCCAACTACGTGCTTTTCGGCCCACAACCGAATTCAACCCGCGCGGCCCAGGACCCTCCTTTCCTGCGCGCGCCGTCGCTGGCATGTGGGCCCCACTGGCCATTCACTCAGCCTCCGCTGACGCGCGCTCGACCGGAGTTGGGTTCCACTGTCAC
Organism: Zea luxurians; assembly: GCA_029449295.1. Taxonomy (NCBI): domain Eukaryota; kingdom Viridiplantae; phylum Streptophyta; class Magnoliopsida; order Poales; family Poaceae; genus Zea; species Zea luxurians. The sequence continues at coordinate 113,047,545 of JAOPSE010000006.1, read as the reverse complement.
GTGGGCCCGCTTGTCATTGGCTCCACCTCGCGCCCTCGCTCTCATCCTCTCACTGGAGCGCGGGCCCAGCGTGTCGGTCTCCCTCTCAACAAACCAGCCGCCAACCGCGCGAGAGCTGCGGCGATCTTCTCGGTCTAGCCGTTGATCCTGCGCTCATCGCCGCGCTTATAACGCACCGGCCGCAGTCTCCCTCTGCCCGTTCCCCAAAGCTGTGCGCGCCGGCGATCACTTCTCTCATCTGGGCATCTCGTCGTGGGCGGACGGAACCGGGTGACCGCACGCCAACCAAATTCACCGCACCACCTTCGCCATTGCCGCATTGCCCGCTCCTAGTGTTTCCCTGGGTCATCAGGGAGATACCCGTGGCCAAGGTCGGGGGAATTGTGCACAGGGTGCGGCGAATTTCTAAGCCGCGCGGCACGGCCGCCAAGCTCACCCTACACCGCGCTCGATAGTGGCTGCAGAGATCCCTGGTATGAGGTTTTCCCTATTCTTTTTGGTATTGATTCACTGCGTTACTGGGTGTCGGTCGGGTGATTGATTACCGGCGTTCTGGGCTGCCGTCGTTGGTGTGCCTCGCCGCCGTGGCAAGGAGTCCGCCGCCGCGTTTCAGTGCGTGAGGTAGAAGACGCGGGCGCGTTCGTTGATCTAGTGCTCGACGATCCAGATTAGGAGAGAGGTACCGATTCGGGTGGTCGGATCGTGCGTCGTCCGATTCCGATCGGTCGGCGGTGAATCAATGTAGTTTATTTAAATCTGAGGCGTTGAAGTTCTATCGTGCGGCTCGGATTGGGTACCGCTTCGATCGGGATTGATTTAATCTGCGCCGCCCATTCAAGATCGGGCGGTCAGGATTGCTCCATACCCTTTCGGGTTGCACGTTTTGCAAAAGAGCCCTCGGGGAAATTGGAAATCAACCCGCAGTCTATTATATAGTAATCTGTGTCTCGGGATCCTTTGCGCTGGGGCCCCTGCAGTTTCCAGTAAATGAGGCCCGATCCAGAGAGTGTTAGAAATCAGAAATTAAATTCAGAAATTAATTTTTAGTGCAAAAATAAATGTCAAAACTTGTTTAATTCATAATAAATGCATATGAACTCCAAATTGGTCCATTCCAGTTCCTAAATTTTTGTAATAATATTGTTTACCCATTAGTGCCTCTGTTTTGACATGACAAACACATTAAAATTATTCTTTCACTTAATCTTGTATTAAATGCATAAAACCTTAGAAAATCCATAACTTAAAATATATAACTCCAAATTTGATGATTCCAGTTCCTGTGATCTTATTTTAGTGTCTAGTTTATTACTGTACATTTTGTTTACATGTTTGATGTGATGTTTATTTATGCTATGCCATGTATGTATTGTATTGATGCGAGTAGACGAGCAACCCACTGTGGAACCTGGGCTTCAACAAGTTGAAGTAGCTGAACAGGAGCTCGTTGAAGGCAAGTTGTGCCCTTGATCACTTCTTTTACCCATTTATGTTCTTATTAATCATAATGATCTGCATAGGATAATTTTGCTGGGACCTAATAGGATGCCCTAGATTTTGACTATCTTTATACCTTGCTTCACCACTGGTTTTACTACTAAAGTTTTGGGTAGTACATGCTATTGCTTTATGTGGATTTGGGTATAGAGATATTCATCACTCATTGTTATACTATTTATTGTTATCTGTTTTATTATTCCTTGTTCATGTTAAGATCATTATGTTAATGGGAACATGGAGAACCACCCGGGAAAACAGTGCTACCACAAGGGTGGAATGGGACGCCCTTGGCTGATTAACTAGGAAAGCTAGGGGAGGGCTACCTTACCCGAAAGGGGCAAGGGCAGTAGGGGAGAGGTCAGTGCGGGGAGGTCCCTGGTTGATTTTGCTGCGATGGCGGTCAGCCAGGAACCCTTTACTGGATCTTCCCATAAACTGTAGCGGGTAGTCTGAAGCTAGTGGAACTTTGTAAAGGCCTCGTAGTGGTACCCTGCCTCGCTTCCTAGGTAGAGGTGTATGGAGTCTGATCAACTCTGTGGCAAATGGGTAACACGACTTGTGGGTAAAGATGCGCAACCTCTGCAGAGTGTAAAACTGGTATACTAGCCGTGCTCACGGTCATGAGCGGCTCGGACACTCACATGATTAAATTATGGAACTTAAACTTAACCTGTCATTTCATTGCATTTGGGATTATTTTGTTATTACTTTTACTTATTATTATAATGGTTTGGTATTTACTTACACTTAGTAACTGCTAATAAAATTTTGACCAACTTATAAAAGCAATGCTCAGCTTCAGCCTTTATTTCATTGATCAGCCTTACACTTCATGAACTCCCACCTTTGGTGAGTTCATGTCACGTTATTCCCCACGACTTGTTGAGCTATGATCGTATGTGAGCTCACCCTTGCTGTCTCACACCCCCCCCACAGGAGAAGAGCAGGTGGTTCAGGAGGAGCCGCCTAATACTGAGGAGTTCGATCTGATCTAGGTGGCGTTTCTCAGTCGACATTGGCGCCATCGATCCTTAGTTCGTTTTACATTTATCTTTATTTTGTAATAAGTCTTCCGCTATGTAATAAATACTCTGATGTTTATGACATTTATCTCTATACACTCTGTTATTATATATGTTGTCTTCTTTGGCGCATGTATGAGATGCACCCGGCTTTGTTCCTTAAAACCGGGTGTTACAAGGGGGTGAGGGCGAGTGGGACTCGGGGCTCTAGTGGCCGAGGGCGGGGATGGGGTGAGCTCCCCACGCGCGACGTGGGCGCGGAGACCGCGGGCGCGCGCGACTCGGCGGCGGTTACGCGAGAACGGCGAAGCTGACAAGCCGGGCCCGCGAGCAGAGAGAGAGCGAGGGGGCGGGCGCACGCGGGGGGGACGGGAGCGCCGACAGGTGGGGCTGGCCGAGCAGAGAGAGGGAGAGCGGGCGCACGGGAGGCCGCTGCGCCGACAGGCGGGGCCCGCTGCGCAGAGAGAGAGAAGGAGCGGGAGGGCGCGCGCGCGAGCTGGGCCTGATGGGCCGAAAGGCTGAGGGGGCGGCGGGTTTGGGCTGCTTTGCCTTTTTCTTTTATTTTGGAATTTCCTTTCTCTTTTCTTTTTATTTTCTCCATTTGATTCAAATTCAAACAAGCCACAAATTCAAACCAAACCTTCCAAGAATTATGCACCAAGCAAAAGTGAAATCTAGGGTTCAACGTGATGCAACAATTCATACTCCCTTAGGGTTTAACATAATAAACTATAATTACAAGTAAAATAAGCACTTAGCTCCTATAGAAATGAGAGAGAAAAGAATGAGGAAGGATGAGAAAAGGAAGTAACACCTGAATTTGTGAATATGAGCAAAGAAATTTTATACCCCCAAATTCAGGGTGTTACAAACCTATCCCCCTTAAAAGAATCTCGCCCCCGAGATTCAAGGTTGGTCAGCAAAGAGTTCAGGGTATTTGGCCTTCAGGTCATCTTCTCGTTCCCAGGTTGCTTCTTCCTCCGAATGGTGACCCCATCTGACTTTGCACATTCTGATGGTATTCCTCCGGGTGACTCTGTCTGCAAACTCCAGAATCTGCGTTGGCTTCTCTATGTATGTCAGATCCTCCTGGACTTCCAAACCCTCCACTGGCAACTGTTCTTCTGGTACTTGTAGACACTTCTTCAGTTGCGACACGTGGAACACATTGTGTACTGCCGACAAACTTTCTGGTAGGTCGAGTTGATAAGCCACTTCTCCACGCTTTGCTTGAATCTGATATGGTCCAACGTACCGGGGTGCTAACTTGCCTTTAACTCCGAACCTTCTGACTCCCCTGATAGGTGACACCTTCAGATAGACGTAATCTCCCACTTCGAAACTCAGTTCTCTTCTCCTTCGGTCCGCATAGCTTCGCTGCCTTGATTGTGCTATCTTCAGATTCTCCCGAACCATTTTGATATTCTCTTCGGCTTCACGCAAAATGTCGGGGCCAAACACCTGTCTCTCACCAGGCTGGTCCCAATGCAGTGGAGTCCTACAACTCCGTCCATAGAGTGCCTGAAACGGCGACATCTTCAAGCTGGCTTGGTAACTATTGTTGTAGGAGAATTCTGCATAAGGTAACCTTTTGTCCCATCCTGACTTGTCTTGCAACGCACAGGCTCTCAGCATATCTTCTAGGATCTGATTAGTTCTTTCAGTCTGACCGTCTGTCTGCGGGTGGTAAGCCGAGCTGAAGTTCAAATGTGTGCCCAAAGCTTCTTGTAGCTGCTGCCAAAAATGAGAGGTAAACTGCGTTCCTCGATCTGACACTATCTTCTTCGGCACACCATGAAGGCAAACTATCCGTGACATGTATAACTCAGCTAATGTTGCTCCGGTATATGTGGTCTTCACAGGTATGAAATGGGCCACCTTTGTCAATCGGTCCACAACCACCCAGATGGAATCATAACCGGCCCGGGTACGAGGTAGGCCAACTATAAAATCCATCCCGATCTCATCCCACTTCCACTGAGGAATCCGCAATGGCTGCAACAATCCGGCGGGCCTTTGATGCTCTGCTTTGGTTCTCTGACAGCTATCACAGATGGCAACATATTCTGCGATCTCTCTTTTCATGCCATACCACCAAAACCTCCTCTTTAAATCCTGGTACATCTTTTCACTTCCCGGGTGTATGGAGTAGGCTGTCTCATGAGCTTCCTTTAGGATCAGCTCCCGAATAGGTTTGAGGTCGGGGACACACAATCGGTCCTTGAACCATATTACTCCCTCTTCATCCTCTCGAAAGTCTTTGCCTCTTCCTTCTAAGATCAGCTGCCGGATCTTGTTGATGCTTTCATCATCCTTCTGCCCTTCTTTGATCTCCCGCTCTAGGGTGGGCTCTAATTCCACTGTTACTCCTTGCGTACTGTTCAAAAACCCAAGGCTCAATCTATCGAACTCCTTGGCTAACTCATATGGCATTGGGTACGTGGCCATCATATTGACTTGACTTTTCCTGCTCAGAGCATCTGCAACAACATTGGCTTTGCCTGGATGGTAATGTATCTCCAACTCGTAGTCTTTGATCAATTCCAACCATCTTCGCTGCCTCATGTTTAACTCTGACTGGGTGAATATGTACTTCAGACTTTTATGATCTGTATAAATGTCGCACTTCTGCCCATACAGGTAATGTCTCCAGGTCTTCAAAGCATGAACTACTGCTGCCAACTCCAGGTCATGTGTGGGATAATTTTTCTCATGGATCTTCAGCTGCCGAGATGAATATGCTACAACTCTTCCTTCTTGCATTAGCACGCATCCCAATCCGGTGTAAGAAGCATCACAATACACTGAGAATGGCTTGTGAACATCAGGCAGGACTAACACCGGAGCTGTGGTCAATCTATTTTTCAGTTCTTCAAATGCCTCTTGACACTTTTGGGTCCACTTAAACTCAACTTTCTTCGCTAGTAACGCTGTCATTGGTCTAGCAATCTTTGAGAAGCCTTCGATGAAACGCCGGTAATACCCAGCCATTCCAATGAAACTCTTGATCCCACGAACATCCTTTGGTGCTTTCCAGTTCAGGATATCTGCCACTTTCTTTGGATCCACTGCCAACCCATCTTGATTTATGATGTGACCCAGAAACAAGACTTCATGAATCCAGAACTCGCATTTGCTCAGCTTGGCATACAGCTGTTGCTCTCGTAGCCTTTGCAATACCATCTTCAAATGCTCCACATGCTCATCCTCACTTTTGGAATATATGAGAATGTCATCGATAAACACTACCACAAACTTGTCCAGATAATCCATGAACACACTGTTCATCAGGTACATAAAGAAAGCTGGCGCATTTGTCAAACCAAAGGACATAACTGTGAATTCATATAACCCGTACTTGGTGATGAATGCTGTCTTCGGTATGTCCGAGGGTCGGATTCTGAGTTGATGGTAGCCTGACCTCAGATCTATCTTCGAGAATACGCTGGCACCTCTGAGCTGGTCGAACAAATCTTCTATCCTTGGCAGGGGGTACTTGTTCTTGACAGTGACTTCATTCAAGGCTCGGTAGTCTATGCACATCCTTTTGGTACCATCTTTCTTCTCTACAAACAACACCGGAGCGGCCCAAGGCGAGGTACTTGGTCTGATGTAACCCTTCTCTAACATCTCGTCTATCTGCTTCTTGAGTTCCACCAATTCTGGTCCAGACACTCGGTAGGCTCTTTTGGAGATGGGGGCGGTACCAGGGATAAGCTCTATGGCAAACTCAACCTTTCTCTCGGGTGGCATACCCGTTAGCTCCTCGGGAAATACGTCCGGAAAGTCCGACACTACCTTGATAGCCTCGAGTGGGTTGGGCTCCTTACTATCAACTGAAATCTGGTGACAGACACCCTCCGCTGATTTAGGCATCCTTAGCTCGGCCACTACCTCTTCTCCTGACGGGGACTTCAATGTTACGGTCCTCTTGTCACAGCTAATATTCGCTTCGTACCTCATTAACCAATTCATCCCTAGAATGACATCTATCCCAGGGGTGTCTATTACTATTAAGTCACTGGGGAACCCTATCCCCCTTATTTCCACCCTTATATTTGAGCATATTTTATCTGTTTGCACCTTGCCACCAACTGAATTAATCCTCATGGGCGGCATCATTGCCTCTACTGAGATGTTATGCAATTCCACCCAGGTTGCAGTGACAAATGAATGAGTTGCACCAGTATCAAATAGCACTTTCGTGGGATGAGATTCGACTGAAAACATACCTACTGCCACATCTGGTGCATCCTGGATCGCTTCGGCCTCCAAGTGGTTCACCTTTCCACGGTTGTACGCTTGGTTACGATTGCCTGCTACCGGCTGCAGCACACCTTGCCTTGTTGGAGCATTGGGGTTGGTCTGCTGCTGTGCCATCTTCTTCGGGCATTGCATCGCCCAGTGGCCTTGTTCTCCACAGTGGAAACATCCTCTGCCTCCTCCTTGTGCTGGGGCTGCTTGGTTGCTCTGGTTTGCTGCTGGGGTAGGAAGGCGAGGTGCCTGGTTGTTCTGCTTCTGATACTGATTACCCCCTTGCTGGCTGTGCTGACGATACTGCTGTTGCTGTTGCTGTTGCTGTTGATACTGCCTCTGAAACTGCTGCTGATGCGGACGCTGATTCTGATTCTGATATCCCTGTGGGTGACCGGGCCTGCCTTGCTGAGATGAACTGCCTGAGAAACGTGGACGGCTGATGCCTCCGGTCTGGGGTCCGCTCATCTTGCGCTTCCGATCTTCCATATCCTTACGCTTCTTCTCAGTCATAACTGCCCTGTCGATCAGGTGCTGGAAGGTGGGGAAGGTGTGGTTCATCAGCTGGTAATGCAGGGGATCCACCAAACCTCTCATGAACCTGTACTGCCTTTTAGCATCAGTGTTGACATCCTCAGGTGCATAACGAGATAGCTGCAGAAACTTGTCTCTGTACTCACTAACAGACAGGGGTCCCTGCTTCAGAGCCAGAAACTCCTCCTTCTTCACGATCATCAGTCCCTCTGGCACATGGTACCTGCGGAAACTCTCGCTGAATTCCTCCCAAGTGATGGCTTCGGGGTCAGCATGTGTGGCGAGGTAGGACTCCCACCAGGACTGGGCTGCTCCCCTTAGCTGACGGGGGCCATACAGAACCTTCTCCCTGTCGTCACATTGAGCGGTGCGCAGTTCTCTCTCCACTGCGCGCAGCCAGTCTTCTGCATCCATGGGGTCGGCAGAATGGGCGAAGGTAGGAGGGTGCCCTCTCATGAACTCACCACGCTTATCCCGTGGCATCTGGGGCATCTGCACTTGCATTTGGGGTTGGGGTTGCTGTTGAGCCTGCTGCATAGCTGCCAGAGTCTGCCCAATGGCCTGCACTGCCTGAGTCTGCATCAAGAACATCTGCTCCACTGTCATCGGGGGTGGCGGGGGAGGCTGCCTCGGTTGCTCCTCCTGCTGGTCATGCTGCTCTTGCTGAGCACGCCTGTTGCATCGGCGCCTGTTGTCAGACATCTGTGGGAGACATTCATACATCAGCATTGATCTTATAATCCTCCAGCATAAGAAAAGAGAACACAGAATTCTTCATGACACTGAGTGAACAAAAAGTTTCACTGATCCTCATAATGATTCAACACAGCTTCCCAGATAAGAAGGAAAGTAGAAGTAAATGGCTTCCCGACTAAATAACTGACTTTATTAACATTATAACTAGGCCAAGCTGCAGGGGAAACCCACAGGTTGGCGACAGTCATTACAAAGACCCAAATCCAGCACAAGTTCATCATAACAAGCATGCAAGCAACTGATAAGCAAACTAAGCTAATTGGGAGCAACTGATAAGCAAACTAAAATGACTATCTAAGACTAAGACATCTGATTTAAGGATTATTACAAAATTCGATGCTAACGATCTAAGGATCCAAATCTATCCTGGTCTTACAGACAGGGGAACCATAAGTGTGGTGACCTCGTGGCGGCGAGCGGTATGGGTGCTGAGTCCCAACAGGAGCGGGAGAACCACCCTCCTGGTGATGGCGCTCTGCCAGCTCAGCACGCAACTCCGCAATCTCCGTTCGAGCCCTGCTCAGCTCGTCCAGAGAGTGATCCAGCTCAGTGTTAAGCACTGCGACTAGGTTGACTGTGCTGCTCAACCTAGGGTTAGCCTCACCAACAGGGGAGACAACCACACTCTCTGTGCTGCCAGTAGGGCGGCGGGGGTAGTACCGAAGGTTAAGACCGTCGGCCACGCCACCGAACAAAGAACAGTACTGGGAGAGTGCACGTCGTGCTGCATCCTGCATAGCCGCCTCTGCAGTGTCCCTCTCGGAGATGGAATAGTGCTCCGAAACGGCCTCCGCACCCCGGAGGTCATCCTCCGGACGGCGAACTAGGCAGGTAGCCTCCCAGCGGTCCGGGTACCTCCCGCGACTGTGCTGGTAGACCACACAACGATACTCGATCGACCAGGTGTGCCGGTCGAAAGCCTGGCGCAGCAAGGTGTCGAGTGCGTCGTGGAAGTGACAACCGCGAGCGGCGTCACGGGTGATGGGTCGGGCGACCCATCCTTCCGCCTCCTGCGGCTCAGAAGACTCCGTGCTGTGGTCTGAGTCGTCGTCGTCGGGGTCTCCTCCAGGTCCTCCTCCAGTAGCTCCTCCAACAGCCGGGACGTCCCGCGGTGGTGCAAGGGGCGCCTCCAGCTGGGCAACAGAGGAACGGGGCCTCACGGACTCCACCTCATGCTGGGATGAGGAGGAAGAGCCCTGCTGCTCTCTGTGCTGGCGTCGGCGTTCCTGCTCCTCACGCAGGCGGTGGTGCAGTCTCTCCAGGTGACTCGACTGACCGGTCACGGTGCGGTGCAGGGGACGCTCCGCAAGTCGAGACGGCAGGAAAGGAATCACCGACTTACGTGCAGTGTGTCTAAGACGAGCCATCTACAAAAGACACCGTAAGCATAAGAGTAAGAGCAGAACTAATATGACAAGTGAATAAACCATAGACAGAATAAGATAAAAATTTTACCAAGGTATACTATAGTATATATATATGTAGTAAAACATAGGGTTGGTCGAGATGACCGACTTTTGAAGTAACATCAGAGGTCAAGGTGAGAGGGAAGGTCAATAGTCCTTAGTACGACCAGTGCTACTCTAGGTCAGCGGTCCTACAGTCAGCACGGCTTTGATACCACTTATGTCACACCCGGTTTTGAAGGCAAACCGAATGCGAACTATGTACGTGCCAGGATCAGAACTCACGTACACAGCGATTACATAAATGAACATCATCGCACAATGCTCGAATAATAACATAAAAGAGTATTAACTTATTACATCACAGAGTCATGGACATCCACATAGTCATCAACTTAACAGTTAAATCAAAGTGCTAGCGAAACGCAGTAAAGATAAGGCCTTCACAGGCAGCTGACTGGGGGTTGCCGCCAACCCACACCTAGAATTCATCGTAGTCTTGGAACTCCTGGAAGTCTCCTTCCACGACTTCGCCTTCTCCTGGGCAGTGGTTACAATGCGGACAACCTGGTGTTTGGTGGTAAAGCAAGGGTGAGTACACATCAACGTACTCAGCAAATGTCCCGTTTGGCTGAGGTGGACTAGCTTTATGTGGGGGTTAGGCTCAAGCAGTTGCTTTTAGTTGGTCAGATATTTATCATTAGTAGAAGCCAGATTTTATCATTAACCAGCCCACGAACCATTTCCTCCTCGAGGAACAACATTATCATCATCAGACCAAAACCATGAATGGAACCATTGTATCTCGAACATATGTATCTCTAATCAAAGAGGATCCCAAGGCTGCTCTTAACCGTGAGCACGGCTGATATATCAGTTTCACTACCCTCTGCAGAGGTCGCACACTTTACCCATGAGTCATGATTCCCTTTCTGCCCGGGGAGAGCTAATCCCCATTGACCACTACCTAGGTGGTCCGGCAGGGTATCACTACGTAGCTGTTACAAAGATTCCCTAGAGATCATAGCTGCCCGTTAGGTTTCTCCAGTTTGATAAACACAGTACTCCTCCCCGCAGGAGAGTGACTAACAAAAGCAAAACGAAAGAACCTCGGCACTCAGCCTCGGCAGAGCAAGCACTGTGCCTGGACCCCATTGACGGCACGACGGCGAAGCAACTACACCTCTAGTTCCTCTAATTAATTAGCTAAGGGCGCCCCATTTCACCCTCATGGTTGCACTGTTATCCCGGGTGGTCTCTCAACGAACAGGTCCTTACGGAGAGGTACTCAGGAAACAGCCTGAGCCCCCTAGAGTATCACAAGATCATCAACATCATCAGGATAACAGTATCATAAATATTCACATCATGTTCATTGATTAAGTTAAGGCAGTAGCAGAATGCTAACCATAATAGCCCATAAGGTCATCAAGGATAAAGTAAAGTGTGAAGCTAGTCAATCCTTAGGTTTCAAGTAAGTAATGCGGGGTAGTAAGTTATAAATGAATAGGACATAATGGGTCAGAGGACACTTGCCTTCACCAAGCTGCTGATCAGGGACTTCCTCTGCAACTGCCTCGGGAAACACAGACTGCTCGTTGTCTACGTAAAGCAATCATTCACACTATGCACTTGGGAAAATAACAAACAAAAACAATATACCAAACATATGCAGCAGAGAGTGGTCACAAGATCATAACAGAAAAGGGATAGGCACTTTGGTGTTCCCTAGGTCTGGGGTAGAGGACTATACAAAAGATTCATTATTCACTAATCAAGTTTAAGTCAGTGGTGGAATTAAATAATTATCTGGTTTAAGTTCCTAAACTTAAGGGTTTGAGTCTATAAACTTAAGTGCCCCAACTTTTATTAAAGTATACTACCTTTTATTTATCTCAAATAGGGTTCCAATAACCTTAATCCCATCCTAATGATTAACCATTAATTGGAACATGGAAACAGCAGGGAAACATTGCATAAATAAATAGGTAATAATTTTATGAACATTTTGCAATTTGAAGCACCTAATTTGGAGTTCATATGGCAAAGTTATGAATTTTACAAGTTTAGGGGTTAAAAATATACCCTAAGGACCTATTTTGAATTAAATAAAAGGGCTGAGGACTTAACTGCGAAAAACCAGGGACGGCGGGCGCAAAATCCAGAAAACCGAGGGGTTCTTTAAGAAAATGCGCGGGCGAAGGGGTATCGGGCGCTTACAGCCGTTAGATCTCAGATCAACGGCTAGGATTAGATCCTGCGGCGGGCGCGCGGGCGCGCGGCGGCTCGGGGTGGCTGACAGGCGGGGCCGGGCGGACAGCGCGAGCGCGCGGGCGAGCTGACAAGCGGGGCCGGGCGGACAGCGCGAGCGCGCGGGCGAGCTGACAAGCGGGGCCTAACGGGCAGAGAGACGGGGCGGGGGAAAACGACTCTGGGCCGTTGGATCTTGGACGGACGGTTGAGGCTGGGTTCGGGTTATTTGAATCCGCGCCGTCCGATCCAAGATAGACGGCGGGGATCGGGTCGGCTGGCTCCCGTCTCCCTCAGCTGGCTGAGGCGGCGGCGCCCGTCCTCGCGGCGAGGAGCTCGCCGGAGACGAGGGAAACGGGGGCCCTGCGGCTCCCGGGGCGACCTGGGTGGCCGGAAAGGCTGGGGAGGGCACGGGGAACTCTCTGGTGGGGTCTGGGTCGGGGCAGGGGCACCGGAGGGGGGCGGTTCACGGTGGAGTGGCTCGGCGGCGGCGCTGAGCGACTCCGGCGAGAAATCAAGCGCGCTAGAATGTAAGACAAGGCGCAATAGGGGCGGGGGAGGTTCCTTACCTCACGGCGAACTCCGAGGACTCCTCGGCGACGACGGAGACGCGACGGTGGCCCGGGTCGACGGCGGCGGCTGCACGGCGGACGACGGGTGAGCGCGGGCAGAGAGAAATAGGGAGGGGGAGAGGGAATTGGGGCGCGTCCCGGGTCGTGGACGTCGGGGCGGAGCTCACCGTGGCAAGGGACGCGGCGGAGCTCCAACGGCGACGAAGGAACAAGCTCGGGCGGCGGCGGTTCGCGGCGATGGAGCTTGGGCGTGCGCGCAGCGAGGGAGAGGGCGAGAGAGAGGGCCGGTTGGTGCGCAAATGAGGGAGGGGGTGAGGGCGAGTGGGACTCGGGGCTCTAGTGGCCGAGGGCGGGGTTGGGGTGAGCTCCCCACGCGCGACGTGGGCGCGGAGACCGCGGGCGCGCGCGACTCGGCGGCGGTTACGCGAGAACGGCGAAGCTGACAAGCCGGGCCCGCGAGCAGAGAGAGAGCGAGGGGGCGGGCGCACGCGGGGGGGACGGGAGCGCCGACAGGTGGGGCTGGCCGAGCAGAGAGAGGGAGAGCGGGCGCACGGGAGGCCGCTGCGCCGACAGGCGGGGCCCGCTGCGCAGAGAGAGAGAAGGAGCGGGAGGGCGCGCGCGCGAGCTGGGCCTGATGGGCCGAAAGGCTGAGGGGGCGGCGGGTTTGGGCTGCTTTGCCTTTTTCTTTTATTTTGGAATTTCCTTTCTCTTTTCTTTTTATTTTCTCCATTTGATTCAAATTCAAACAAGCCACAAATTCAAACCAAACCTTCCAAGAATTATGCACCAAGCAAAAGTGAAATCTAGGGTTCAACGTGATGCAACAATTCATACTCCCTTAGGGTTTAACATAATAAACTATAATTACAAGTAAAATAAGCACTTAGCTCCTATAGAAATGAGAGAGAAAAGAATGAGGAAGGATGAGAAAAGGAAGTAACACCTGAATTTGTGAATATGAGCAAAGAAATTTTATACCCCCAAATTCAGGGTGTTACAGGCTGGGGATGGTTGGACTGGCCGGTCTACGGCGGCAGTGGCTCGGGTGGCCGCGGACACGCCGCGCACGGGCAAACGGCGGTGAACTGAGCTCCGGGGAGGCTTGAGGGTGTGCGGAAGAGTGTAGTCGACGCCTAGGTGGGCTTTATAGGCGCGGGCGTGGGACAGGGTGTCGGCTGGCCGTTGGCGCGACGTGGAGCACGCGGGGGCGCGCGCGGGCGTGCTCTGGCGAGCTCAGAGCGCGTCGAACACGTGGCTCGTTGCTTCTGCCCGTGTTCTTCCCTCTGCTGAGCGGCCAAAACGTACGAATCTTACCCTATCGCCTGTGGGAGATCTCTTCCCTGCACCTAGAGCTACCTAGTTCATGTGAGTTCCAAGAATAGATGTGGTCGGGTTAGAGAGATAGAGGGGGGAGAAGTTGGCTGTGTCAGCTAGGTCCAAGCCGAGACAAAAATGGTGTCAAGTCGTGTCTAGCGTCCTAGGGTAGGTGTCATCTCTTTCCAGGGTATTCTAGGGTTAATTTGGCGCCACTTTGTCAATTGGGTCGAAGGGTTTTGAAATTTGGATTAAGGTGAACATGTGGAATCTTTGTTCAAGGGTTAGTTTTTATACTTAGGCAAAATCTGAATTCTCCCTTGTGCTGAACCTTAGGTGAACTTTTTAGGACTTTTCTGAAAACTTTTTGGGGGTACTTCCTTACTATTAATTGTAGGTTATGAAGTATATTACAACTTTTATATTTGGCCCAAGCCATGATCATAAGGTTTACATGACCTTTTGATCCTAGCTTCAATTAGGGTTCCTATTGCCCAAGAGGGGTTTGCTTTAGGGTTTTGGGAAAATCCCCACTTAGATGTGCATGACAAGCTAGGGCATGATGTCCAAGATAGTTTGCACTTGCTTAGGACCTTGAATTCCAAGTTTGAGGTACTTTGCCCAAATCAATCTTCATGTGATAATAGGTTAACAGGGGTAGCCCTGGGTGGACACCCTAAGTAACACCTAGGGTGTTACAGCCCTCCCCCCTTAAAGGAATCTCGTCCCGAGATTTTCAGTAGAGTCCCTTGGAGGGGTGCTTGAAGGTGTGCTAGTGTGCTTATTCCCTCTTATGTCCGAGTTTCTCTTTGAAAGGGAATTAGGCTGATACCTAGTCCCTAGTTAATTTTGGTGGTTGAATTGCCCAACACAAATAATTGGACTAACTAGTTTGCTCTAGTGTATAAATTATACAGGTGCCAAAGGTTCACACTTAGCCAATAAAAAGACCAAGTATTGGGTTCGATAAAAGAGTAAAGGGACAACCGAAGGCACCTCTGGTCTGGCGCACCGGACTGTCCGGTGTGCCACCGGCCATGTCCGGTGCACCAGAGGACTCTAACTCCGAACTCGTCACCTTCGGGAAATTCCAGAGGCGACTCCGCTATAATTCACCGGACTGTCCGGTGTACACCGGACATGTCCGGTGCTTCAAGGAAGAGCGGCCTCAGGAACTCGCCAGCTTCGGGAATCTCCAACGGCTAGTCCACTATAATTCACCGGACATGTCCGGTGTGCACCGGACTGTCCGGTGTGACAAGGGAGCAACGGATTCTTCGGCTCCAACGGTCACCTGCCAGCGCATTTAATGCGCACCAGAGCGCGCAGAAGTCAGGCACGCGTGGCATGGCGCACCGGACACTCTACAGCACATGTCCGGTGCGCCACCGGACATCAAGGCGGGCCCAGCAGTCAGAGCTCCAATGGTCAGAACCCTAACGGCCGGGTGACGTGGCTGTAGCACCGGACATGTCCGGTGTGCACCGGACTGTCTGGTGCACCATCGAACAGACAGCCTCACCCAATGGCTAGATTTTGGTTGGTGGCTATAAATACCACCCCAACCGGCCACTTCAAGTGGGGGGAGCCCAAGCAACATTCCAAGTCATCTAGTTGACATACTCAAGCCCTCCCAACCACATATATTCATTGATCCATCCTATACACAAGATTTAGGCCACTACAACCAACACAAGTGCCACAAAAGAGAGAGCAAGCAAAGGAGAGCTACTCATTTGAGTTTAGCACTAGTGCCTTGTGAGATTCATCGAGAGATAGTGTGTGCTTCATCTTTGTGTTCATTTGCGCGTGGAGTTTTGACTCCCATTGAACTTCCTCCAAAGTTTTGGAGGCTTGTAAAAGCTAGCAAGAGACACCAAAGATTGTGGTGGTCCTTGTGGGATCGAGAGTGATCCTTGAGAAGAAGAAGAGCTCACCGATCCTTGTGTGATCGAGGGAGAGAGGGAAAGGGTTGAAAAAGACCCGTCCTTAAGTGGACTCCTCAACGGGGACTAGGCCTTCGAGGGCCGAACCTCGGTAAAACAAATCACCCGTGTCCAGTGTGTTTATTGCTTGTGATTTGTTTGCTTTCCCTTGCTCTAAGTTTTCTTGTACCTTTATTTGCTAACATCTTTTGGGGTTGCGTCAAGTCAAATTCCCATTTAGTGAAGCAACACGTTGCAAGAAAGAACTTGACCTAGTGCTCTTCTCATCTAAGGCTTCTTGCTTTGTTATTCTATCAATTGTATTGATTTATCACTTCCGCATTATTTAGCAATACTCCGTTCAAGCAAGATCTTAGTTTGTATACTCCTATATTTGTATATCTTGTTCTAACCACTAATCAAGGGATCTAGTTGGGGGATAAAGTTTTAATTTTCAGGTTTCGCCTATTCACCCCCCCTCTAGGCGACTTTCAATTGGTATCGGAGCTAGGCACTTCATCTTGAGTCTAACAACTCGAAGTGATGGCTCGTAAAAGATCCCAAAAGAACAAGAAGACCCAGGAGACCAAGGAGGTAACTCTTGAGATATTACTTTCTGATTGTTCTAATTATGATTCATGGTCTACTAGAGTAATAAATGCTTTTAGAGCGGTAGATCCTCAATTAGAACAAATTTTAGTGAAGAGTATTATTCCTCCTAACTATGCTAGGGAAAATGCCTCCGAAGAAGATTTAAGATGTATTCGCTTAAACTATCTAGCTTATGACATCTTAAGTAAATCCCTTAGCAAACAAGATTATCATGCCTTCATAATAAAATATGACAAACCCATTTGTGATGTGCATGATATTTGGACTAGAATTAAAAGCAAATTTAATAAGTCCAAACATGGTAGTTCATTTTGTGCTTCTACTTCCTTTGGTCTTTGTGATACTAACCCTTGCAAGGAAGAAGAAGAAAATGATCAATGGAGACCAAACGATGAATCCACCTCTCCAAAAGGTTTGTCTTCCCATTTCAATTCCCACATGTGTTGTGTGGCTAATACAAATGATAGCGGAAGCACAAATGAGGATGAGGAGGAAGAAAGAAGCTTTGTGCGTCTCTACGCTCGCCTAAGCCAAGAAGATAAGGCGGTCATGCTCAAACTTCTAGAAAGAGCGAGAGAGCAAAGCGAAGCTCGTCAAAGGCTAGAAGATGTTCTCTCCATGAAAATGCTACATTTTGACGAGTTGACTAAAGAACATGAGGAGCTAAAGTGCTCTCATGTTGATTTGGTCCAAAGGTATGAAACTGTTTCAATTGAGCATGATAACGCTTTACATTGTATCGCTCAATTAGTAAATAGGAATACCTTGCTTAAGGACCAAGTAGAAAAGCTAAAAGTTGAAAATCTAGCTTTTCAAGAAAAATATGATATGCTTCTATGTTCTCATGAAAATCTTATGGATGATCATATCATATTAAACATTGCTCATGAGGTTGTGATAGAAAACTTAAAATCCCAACAACCTCACTCGTGCACATGTATTCAAATTGATACTATATTACCATGTGCTAATGCTTGTTGTTTGTCGACAAGCAAATCTTCCTTTGAGCTAGAATTTGCAGGAACAAATGATGATTCATATCAAAAGCTCAACGAAGAAAATGAGAGGCTAATGAAGAGCTTGACACAACTAAAAGGAAAATGCATTGCCCAACCTTCTCAAGATAACCGTGATCACATGGTGAAGAAGCTTGAGACGGGAACAACCGTGGCATGCACTACATCCCTTGAAGAAAATGTCAAGGATTTGAGGATTGCCAAGAGGAAGAAACAAAAGATGAAATTCAACACCTCCTCCAAAAGCCTCAACCACGCCTCCACAAAAGGTAACATCCAAGGTAATGATCAAGCCACACTTCACATTAAGAGGTGTAGTGAATGCTTTAAAGAGGGGCACTTGATTAGGTCATGTCCCTACATTAAAAATGGCTTGATTATTAACAAGGATGATAGACTTTGTTTTAAATGCTCCAAGAAGGGACACTTGCTTAGATCTTGTCCCCATTTAAAACAAAAAGGCATAGGGTTAGAAAAGAAAGTCTTTACTAACCATGTAGCAAGCAACAAACAAGGAAAGAAGAAAGCTTCAAAACATGAAAAACGCTTTTGCTACACATGCCGTAAGAAGGGACATCAATGCAGGGATTGTCCCATTGGTAACAATCCTACTCCTAGCGTGTCAATTAATTCTCATGTAACTAGGCAACCCAAAGTCGCAACTTGTGCTAGAAAGGTAATGAGTTTACCTAGTGCTCACACAAAGGACATTTGGGCTCCTAGATCTTTGTTGACTAACCATGATGGACCCATCAAGCGATGGGTACCAAAATATGATTGACAAGCTTTGCAGGAGAAGGAGATGATATGAAGCCTTGGGTGCTTGAGAGAGTCCATTCAATTCTTATCAACTCAAGCTATCAATCTTCAATGATCTATATACATGATTGACCCAAGGTTATTTTTCAAATTGCTATAACTCATATCATCTCGAGGAAGATATTATATGTTGTAGGAAGTAAACAGATATCATATGCGAAAAATCAAGGCCTACAGCATGGAGGAAAGCCAAAGGATGGTAACACTTATCTTTTAAAGTGCGAGTATTTAAAATATCATTTCTTATGTGTCTTGTGTAGTCACATAGAAAAATTGAAGCACTTCAAATGTCTTTAAATTGATATTACCATTCTTTAAAGAATTTCCTCTCATATGGTAGATTGCACATTCATCATTTCCATACTATGGCAATCTACATGCTTTAATTTGTTGCAAGTATGTCATGGCATGTTCTTCCTCTAATTATCTTATTATTGCCATGATTCTAGATATAGAGAGATATTTCACGTTCTTAAAAGAATAAGGTGTCATGTAAGGAATTCAAATCCTGAGGACACTTGTAAAAGGAAAACTCTATCTATAACTAGAATAGTGAGACTAATGACTTTATCTAAGTAACCCAAATAGTCTCACTTTTAGAGAATAAGTTTCTCTTTGGAAGCATGTAATCTAACATGAAAAGAAAAATCAATCCAAATGTTTTATGAAGTATTTTTACTTATTGGATTTGATTCTTTCACATTTATCGCTTTCCATATCATGAATTAGATTTATTCCCATAATCATAAAGGATTATTTATGCTTGTTTTATGAGTTAAAATTGAGCATAACATCATCTATGGATAATCTTGTTCATGCTACGGAGTTTCCATGTATTGATAATCTAGCTTCTCATTCCTTATCAAAATGATTACAAAAATGGAAACTAGTGCTTGTGTTGCTACTAACATTTCTCTTGAGTTCAATTATGAAAGTCTACAAGATAGAAAGTGCACAAGCCTCATGGGTTGATCTTCACCCAAAGGAAGAAAGGTAAAAGCAAAGGTATGGGAACTCATCTTCTTAAGTTTGGTTCCCATCTCAATGGGTATTTAATCTAAATTATCATATTCTACCGTTGTGAGGTATAGATTCTTTATTGGACCGAAATTAACTAAGTATGCATTCAATATCATTTTCATAAATGCGCTTGTCCATTAGAATCTAATTAATGCCTTTGCTATATCCATTCTCATATTGATGCGCTTCTGAGTCATGATAATAAATTCAATATGAAAAAGTAAAATTCCTTTGATTGATAAAAAATGATTAAAAAAAAGGTGCTCATTCCTCTTTTCTGTTAATGTGCACTAATGTTAAGGAATTTACTTCATGTCTATGTGACTCATGGATGATGAATTATGCTTATTTCCTATCTAAAAGAAATCATCCATCACTATATACTCCCTTGTATTAATAACATTCTTCTTGAGTATTTTCAATGAGTTTGAAAGGAAAAAGAAGCCACTGCAAAGGGAGGACTCTCAAATGAAAGAGGAGAACATCAAGAACAACACCACCTACTTCTACGAAACAATCAATGGTGTGATTGTGAGTATTCTAAACCCTTTCATATTGAGAATACTAGGCTCAAGTTGTTTATTAAAAATTTAATGAGCCTTGATCAAGATGTATAATGCTTCTCTCTATTTGTCTTTAAAGTAAATGCATCCATTCAATTCATTCAAATACTTGATGCATATCTTTAGGGGGAGCCTTTTTATCTTGATTATGTTGAGACTATTGCTTTATCTCAGTAATTTCATATAGTCTCTTGCATGAGAATAAGTTCCTCATGAAGTATGCTACTACTTTAAGTTCTTGTCTTTCACTCTAAGTAGCATATTTGCTGAATTCTCCTACTCTAAGCTTAATTGATAATCTAATGTGTATGTTGTTCTTTTGATCACATCTGTTATTTGTTTGATCATTGAATAACTTCAATCAACAATCATATTTCTTAGTGCCATATATTCTATCAATCGATATCTCTCTTGATATGCACTAAGTTAAAAGGAGAATTCATGATACATTTATGCAACTTGTGATCCATTTGATATATGCTAACAATAACTTGAAAAGATCACTAGTTGTAGAACTCTCTCTTGTGCAAAATATTTTCATATATTGTCATTAAGAATAGGTCTTAAGCATCTAAGACTAAGGACAAAGCACAATGAAGAGAGCATCCCTATGTAAAGGTACAAAAAGGTAAAACTATCTCCTTTCATTTAAACTTGTACCTAAACCTTCCTTTTCTATACTCTCTTTGCATATATTAGATAAAAGGAAGAGAAAGCATGTCCTTTGCATTTATCCCTGCTTCATATCTAGTTTAACTTCTCAAAAAATTCATTCATGCTTTAATGCATCCTTGTTGGAACTAGATGAAGTGATTTATTTGTCAAAGAGCTTAAAGCTTAACCTTGTAACGAGGATAAGCTACCTTTGTTCCAAAGGTGGATGGTCCTTAAGTCTCTTTAAAATCTTTAAGGGTAAATGCTTAAAAGGTTTGCAACATGCTTTCATAAGTGCATAAACTGTCATGAGCATCACACTTATTCTACGACACAATGCACTTCACATTCTGTATGATATAGATATGTTCTCATTAACCTAATTATGTGCAACTGGCATTTTAGGCCAAAATATGTGTTCTTCCTCTCCATGCACATATTTAGGGGGAGCAATCTATGTTGTATAGAACTATGATCATGCTTAATTTGATATATCCTTTTGATCATATGTCCTTTATGTCTATGACTAATGGATTTTCAAGTGTATTCTCATGCTTAGTTATAGAATTGAAAGGGAAATGGAATATTCGGCAAAGACGACGCTTCCACTCAACTCCATCAGTATTATCCACTCTTTGTCGGTATTCCGCATAGTTCTCCACTTTGGTATAATCTTCACTCATATCTCTATTTCAATTGAGTACTTCAATTGTTTTCCAAAGGGGGAGAGAAAGAAAAAGGGCTTATATTTCATTCTAAGTATCCGTTTTTGGCGATTCATGCCAAAGGGGGAGAAAGTATTGGCCCAAAGCAAAAGGACCGCACCACCACCCCTAATTTTAAAATTAATGGTTTTCAATTGGAAAATTTCAAATTTGTATCACTTTGTGTTCTAAAGGGGGAGCAAGTAGTATTTTCAAACCTTGATATCTTAAAATCCTCTTGAACACTAAGAGGAGAATTTATTGAGGGGGAGTTTTGTTTAGTCAAAGGAAAAGCATTTGAAACAAAGGAAGAAAATTTCAAATCTTATTCATTTACCTTTGACTATCTTGCAAAAGGACTTTGAAAAGAATTTACAAAAGGATTTGCAAAAACAAAACATGTGGTGCAAATGTGGTCCAAAATGTTAAAATTAAAGAAACAATCCATGCACAACTTGTAAGTATTTATATTGGCTCAATTCCAAGCAACCTTTGCACTTACATTATGCAAACTAGTTCAATTATGCACTTTTATATTTGCTTTGGTTTGTGTTGGCATCAATCACCAAAAAGGGGGAGATTGAAAGGGAATTAGGCTGATACCTAGTCCCTAGTTAATTTTGGTGGTTGAATTGCCCAACACAAATAATTGGACTAACTAGTTTGCTCCAGTGTATAAATTATACAGGTGCCAAAGGTTCACACTTAGCCAATAAAATGACCAAGTATTGGGTTCAATAAAAGAGTAAAGGGACAACCGAAGGCACCTCTGGTCTGGCGCACCGGACTGTCCGGTGTGCCACCGGCCATGTCCGGTGCACCAGAGGACTCCAACTCCGAACTCGTCACCTTCGGGAAATTCCAGAGGCGACTCCGCTATAATTCACCGGACTGTCCGGTGTACACCGGACATGTCCGGTGCTTCAAGGAAGAGCGGCCTCAGGAACTCGCCAGCTTCGGGAATCTCCAACGGCTAGTCCACTATAATTCACCGGACATGTCCGGTGTGCACCGGACTGTCCGGTGTGACAAGGGAGCAACGGATACTTCGGCTCCAACGGTCACCTGCCAGCGCATTTAATGCGCACCAGAGCGCGCAAAAGTCAGGCACGCGTGGCATGGCGCACCGGACACTCTACAGCACATGTCCGGTGCGCCACCGGACATCAAGGCGGGCCCAGCAGTCAGAGCTCCAACGGTCAGAACCCTAACGGCCGGGTGACGTGGTTGTGGCACCGGACATGTCCGGTGTGCACCGGACTGTCCGGTGCACCATCGAACAGACAGCCTCACCTAATGGCTAGATTTTGGTTGGTGGCTATAAATACCACCCCAACCGGCCACTTCAAGTGGGGGGAGCCCAAGCAACATTCCAAGTCATCTAGTTGACATACTCAAGCCCTCCCAACCACATATATTCATTGATCCATCCTATACACAAGATTTAGGCCACTACAACCAACACAAGTGCCACAAAAGAGAGAGCAAGCAAAAGAGAGCTACTCATTTGAGTTTAGCACTAGTGCCTTGTGAGATTCATCGAGAGATAGTGTGTGCTTCATCTCTGTGTTCATTTGCGCGTGGAGTTTTGACTCCCATTGAACTTCCTCCAAAGTTTTGGAGGCTTGTAAAAGCTAGCAAGAGACACCAAAGATTGTGGTGGTCCTTGTGGGATCGAGAGTGATCCTTGAGAAGAAGAAGAGCTCACCGATCCTTGTGTGATCGAGGGAGAGAGGGAAAGGGTTGAAAAAGACCCGTCCTTAAGTGGACTCCTCAACGGGGACTAGGCCTTCGAGGGCCGAACCTCGGTAAAACAAATCACCCGTGTCCAGTGTGTTTATTGCTTGTGATTTGTTTGCTTTCCCTTGCTCTAAGTTTTCTTGTACCTTTATTTGCTAACATCTTTTGGGGTTGCGTCAAGTCAAATTCCCATTTAGTGAAGCAACACGTTGCAAGAAAGAACTTGACCTAGTGCTCTTCTCATCTAAGGCTTCTTGCTTTGTTATTCTATCAATTGTATTGATTTATCACTTCCGCATTATTTAGCAATACTCCGTTCAAGCAAGATCTTAGTTTGTATACTCCTATATTTGTATATCTTGTTCTAACCACTAATCAAGGGATCTAGTTGGGGGATAAAGTTTTAATTTTCAGGTTTTGCCTATTCACCCCCCCTCTAGGCGACTTTCACTCTTGTTAACTGTTCTTCGAATGTCATCCTTTTTGCAACTTCAGAAGGAAGTCCTTTTTAAGTTAATTCCACAACTTAGACTATCCTTACTATTTTAGTTTTTCTTATATTTATTTTCAAAGGGTAGGTGGGGTGGGGTTTTGGGGTTACGTACCGACTCCTTTGGGCAGAAAGTCGGGGAAGCGAGAGCGTAGAAAATCCTCAGTCTCCCACGTAGCTTCCTCTGCTGAATGGTGACTCCACTGAACTTTATACATTTTAATTGATCTTGCCCATGTTGACCTTTCTTTCTGATCCAGTACCTTGATGGGGTACTCTTGATAGGACAAGTCTGGTTCTATCTCAACCTCTGGTTCCGGCAGTACTTCAGTGGGTAGGCGAATACATTTCCGCAGCTGAGATACATGGAACACATTGTGAACTGCTGACATGTGGGGTGGCAATTCCAACTGATACGCCACAGGTCCACAACTTGCTTTTATCTCATAGGGTACAATGTATCGAGGAGTTAACTTGCCCTTAATTCCGAATCTCTGGACACCCTTGGTGGGTGACACCTTAAGATAGACATGGTCTCCCACTGCAAACTGGAGAGGTTTCCGCCTCCTATCATGATAGCTCTTTTGCCTGGCCTGAGCAGCTTCTAAGTTCTTCTTGATGACTCTGACCTTTTCTTCTGCCTGACGTACCAAATCTGGCCCAAATAATTCCCTTTCTCCTGCTTGAGACCAATTCAGCGGGGTTCTACATCTCCTCCCATATAAGGCTTCAAAAGGTGCCATCTTCAGACTGGACTGATAGCTGTTATTATAAGAAAACTCTGCCAAGGAAAGACACTTATCCCAATCCTTCCCGTAGTGTAGTGCACATGCTCTCAACATATCTTCCAAAATCTGGTTTACCCTTTCTGTCTGGCCATCTGTTTGGGGATGGTATGCTGAGCTTCGTATGACATGGGTCCCAAGTGATCCTTGGAGTTGCTCCCAAAAGCGTGCCACAAACAGTGCTCCTCTGTCAGATACAATGGTCTTTGGAATACCATGCAATCGCACTATTTGATCAACATAAATCTCCGCATACTTCTCTGTCTTGTGGGTGGTATGTACTGGCAAGAAATGGGCAGTCTTGGTCAGCCTGTCCACAATAACCCAAATGGAATCATGGTGCCTAGAGGTATTGGGCAATCCTACGATAAAGTCCATGCAAATGTCCTCCCATTTCCAAGATGGTATGGGAAGAGGTTGCAAAGGGCCCGCTGCCTTTAAATGACTGGCTTTGATTCTCTGGCAGGTGTCACACTCGGATATATACTTGGCAATTTCCCTCTTCATTCTGGTCCACCAATATAAAGATCTGAGATCATGGTACATCTTGTTGCTACCAGGGTGCATGGAGAATTTGGAAAGGTGAGCTTCATCTAGTATCTTCTTTCTGAGCTCAGGGTTCTTGGGAACAACCAATCAATCTCCAAACCATATAATTCCCTTGCTGTCCTGACGGAAACACTTGTATTTTTCTGCCTTTTGCTTGATCATTTCCTTGATAACCTGAACACCCTTATCCTCAATCTGTGCCTGGACTATTTGTTCTTGCAATGTGGGCTCCACCGAGATATAGCTTAATTCACCGGAAGGTACAACTTCCAGGTTTAGTTTACACAGCTCATCACACAGGGTGGTAACTTTTGCATCCATGCTCATACAATTGCACTGGGACTTTCTGCTCAAGGCATCTGCCACAACATTTGCTTTGCCCGGATGGTAGTGCACCTCCAAATCATAGTCCTTGATTAGCTCCAACCATCTCCTTTGTCTCATGTTCAGATCTGCCTGAGTGAAAATGTATTTGAGACTCTTGTGATCCGTGTAGATGTTACAGTGAGCTCCCATCAGGTAGTGTCTCCATATCTTAAGAGCATGAACCACAGCTGCCAATTCCAGATCATGTGTAGGATAGTTCTGCTCATGGGGTCTGAGTGCTCGGGAAGCATAAGCAATGACTCTGTTATCTTGCATCAAGACACATCCCAATCCCGTACCAGAGGCATCACAATAAACTTGAAAGGGCTTGGTGCTATCGGGTTGAGCCAGCACTGGGGCTGTTGTCAAATGTTGCCTCAGTGTATGAAAAGCATCTTCGCACTTTTGGCTCCAAGTAAACTTGGCTCCCTTCTTCAATAACTCAGTCATTGGCTTGGCAATTCTGGAGAAATCCGGAATAAATCGTCGGTAATACCCCGCCAATCCCAGAAAACTCCTAATCTGTCTCACTGTAGTTGGAGGTTTCCAGTCCATCACTTCTTGTACTTTCTCAGGGTCAACTGATATCCCATCCTGAGAGATTGTGTGACCCAAGAATTTTATTTCCTTCAGCCAGAATTCACATTTAGACAATTTAGCATAAAGACGATGATCGCGCAGTCGCTGAAGCACGATATGCAGATGCTCAGCATGCTCGTCTTCATTCTTGGAATAGACCAGAATATCATCAATGAAAACGACCACGAACTTGTCCAGCTCTGGCATGAATACTGAGTTCATCAAGTACATGAAATAAGCCGGGGCATTGGTCAGCCCAAAGGACATCACCAAAAACTCATAAAGCCCATATCTGGTAGAGAAGGCAGTCTTTGGAATATCACTGGCACGGATCTTGATTTGATGGTAACCTGAGCGAAGATCTATCTTGGAGAATACCTTGGCTCCTACCAATTGATCAAACAAGACATCAATGCGGGGCAGTGGGTATTTGTTCTTGATAGTCACCGCATTGAGAGGGCGGTAATCAACACACATTCTCAAACTCTCATCCTTTTTCTTCACAAATAAAGCGGGACATCCTCAAGGTGAAGTACTTGGGCGAATAAACCCCTTGTCCAACAGTTCTTGCAGTTGCTTCTTTAGTTCTGCCAATTCCGCGGGAGGCATCCTATAGGGTCTCTTAGAGATAGGAGCAGTCCCGGGTTGCAACTCGATTGCGAACTCAATGTCTCTATCAGGTGGCATTCCTGGCAATTCATCCGGAAAAACGTCTGGGTAGTCACAGACTACTGGGATCTTTTCCACTGGGGATTCTATCATAACGAAGGCACAAGAACGGGTGCAACCCTGATCGGGCAAAAATAAGGTGGTTTCACCACAGGTCGGTGAGTGCACTTCAATGGCCCTAGCTGCAATGTCAATCACTGCCTGATGTTTGGTCAACCAGTCAGTTCCCAATATGATATCCACACTATCCAATCCCAAAATAAGAAGGTTGGTTTTAATTATCAGACTACCAAACTTTATAGGCACATTCTTGCTGATTTGATTGGTGGCAATCCTGCCTCCTGGTGTTGAAATTGTGATACCCCCATGGGTGTGATGAAAAGGCAATTGACACTTGGCACTAAATTTGGCACTAATAAAGCTATGTGATGCACCAGAATCAAAAAGAATAATAGCAGGACAATTCAAAATGGTAAAGATACCAGTCATGACGGGTGCTCCCTCTGGAATATCAGCCATGGCGGTAAAGTTCAGCTTGCCCTGCCTCACTTGCACCTTCTACCTCTTGCCCTGGTTTTGACTTACATTCTGCCCCTGCTTCTGCTGGTTCCTGGGGCAATTTTTGGCATAATGCCCGGTGTTGCCACAGGTGAAACACCTGTTGTCATTTGCCTGGCGATACTGCTGCTGCTGATTGTTCCTCTGAGCTGGAAACTGGGTGCGGTTGGGTGCCTGCTGCTGCTGCTGCGGTGGTCGGATCACCCATCTCCCTTGCTGCTGCTGGGGTCCCCTGTTCTATGTGTCGGACACAATCCTGAAGCGCTGTGGCTGAGTTGAGGGTCCGGCCACAGGGGTCTTCCTCTTCTTCTCTGCCTGTCGAGCTGTAATGCAGTCCTCCTGGGAGATAGCCATGTTGACCAACTCATTGTAGCTGTTGGCCCTGACGGTGTTGAGACGATCACGGAGCTTAGTGCTGAGCCCCCGTCTGAACCTGTCCCTCTTCTTCTCGTCCGTGTCTGCATGGTACCCAGCATACTAGCACAAGTCATTAAAGGCCTGGGCATACTGCAACACTGTCCTGTTGCCCTGAGTGAGTGCCAGAAACTCGTTGAGCTTTCGGTCCATGATGCCTGCGGGTATGTGATGTCCCCTGAAAGCTGCCTTAAACTCTCTCCATTCCACTTCATGGTCAGCCGGTTGCATAGCAAGATAGTGGTCCCACCATGTCCGCGCGGGTCCGTGAAGCTGCTGAGTAGCGAACCGGACCTTTGTGACTTCTGAGCAAGCTCCATGGAGTAGCGGGAATTTGGATTTCACTACTCGCAACCACACATCTGCATCGAGTGGATCCTCTGCCCTTGTGAACAATGGGGGCTGGATACTGAGGAACTCCTGGTAGGTAGCTGCCGCGGGTGACGCTGATGGTCTCCACCACCATAGTGCTGAGGTGGTGGCTGACGCTGAGCTAGCTGCCTCAGAATCTCGTTCTGCTGAGCCATCAGCTCCTGCAGAGTGGGGGTGGTGGTGGAGGTGGAGGAACGCGCTCATTCTGGCCTCGACGCTGCCTCCCGGCCATCTGAAAAACCACATAAATACTTAACACCATATCTCCAGTTCAAGATTTAATTGCGGCGAAAAGAGTCAACAGCAAAATGATAGACTCCAACTTCAACAAAAGGATTTATAAAGGCGTAACTTTTTCCTTCCAAATTTAAACTGATAACAGCATCCATCCAACATGCTTCCAAAAGAGTTTAACATGTTTACATCATTTGTCCCAAAAAGACTCAACTCTATCTAGCCTAGTACCCCCAAAGGTGCAAAAGCTAAGCTAGCCGCGAGGAGTCCTACATTACCGATCTCTATTCCTACTCTGGCAACTAATGAGCGAAAGAGGCGACACTCGACTCGGGGGAAGGTGGTCTCTCTGAGCCAGCAGTGTCTACGCTGGAAGCAGGCTCCTCCCCTCCCTTAATGTCGACGTCCTTGTCCGCCTCCCCATCATGGATCTCCTGATGATGCATATCTAGGTGCTCATTAGCCTCTGCGAGCTGCTGCTGGGTGTTGAGGAGTTGATCTTCGAGAACCTCGATGGTGTTCTCCCTTGTTCCCACCAATTCCTCCAGCTCATGGATCTCATCAGACAGCTGCTCCACTTGTAAATCTTTTTCTACCAGCTCCTGGGACAAGTCAACCAAGAGCTCCTCCCTGTTGTCCAGGGTGATCTTGGTTGCCTCCAATAATGCCATTAGATGAGACATTGCCTCTCCCCGCATCACTTGCAGACGATACAGGGCGTTCATGCATCGCACCGACAAGTGAGCCGTGTGGCCTGGGTAGAGAGCCCAGATGTCCTTGGCATGCTCCACCCGATCCTTCCACATCGGGTCGTCCTCCTTTTCCGCGGGGAACAAACCAATGGGGTGGGTAGAGAGCTCCAAGGGATGGAACCCACAAAAAGTCGTCAACCCGTGCAGAGCGATCGCCTCGATCGTGTCCTCCGCCCGGTATCCGAAAGACTCGGAGTCCAGCGAACGCCAGCCTGGCTGCAGGGGATGAGGCTCCAAGATCATCCTCACCCTACAGCGGGGCACCCGGTGCTTCTCGAACTGCTGCACTGCGTATTGAGGGGGTGTCAAGTACCCGGCTCCCTGAAGTACCTCCCACAAAATACGGGGGAAGCCCTCTCGTGCAAGCCCATCAGTGTGGGTTAGTGCATTTCCGTCCTCTGAGGATCCGTGGGAAGTCATCTGTGTACGATTGAGCGTAAGTAAAAGAAAAAGAATTATAAAAAGAACAAGAGAAACAAAACTCAACCTTTCTTTTAATTAAATGAAAAGGTACTGGAGACTTAGTTGGTTATCACCTTGTTTTTAAGTTTTTACTCAATTGTTTAATTTAGCAATGCATGCATGCTCGTCCTGAACGACCTCACCAAAATAAGGGGATAGGGAAAGACTCCCATCCCTTAAAGTGGCCTGTAGGGCCTAGTTATTTAGCCACCTAGTTACCCTTCTATCATCCTAAGGCTTCACGTCCTAGGTCTATCCTGCTCGTCCTACGATCTATCCAACATTGTTTCTATCAAATTTTATTTTGAAAAGGGATGGTATTCATATTTTATTGATTCCTCTGTGGTGGTACAAGCTCCAATACCAGCTGTGGCGGAACTGCCTGAATTATTCCAACTCAAGTGCCTAAGCCCTGCCTTAGAGGCTAGACCACACTTAAATGGGATAACCCGTCAATCCCTCGGATCTAGTCCAACACGGCCACTGACAGGATCAAGTACCACAATCTCACTCGATGGTGAGTCACAAAGCAAATACAATAAAGCATAAAACCATGCATGTGAGAGTATTAAATTATTACATCATCATCATCGGAGTTTTTGCAAAAGTAACCATCATTGTTCGAAGTGCAGCGGAATAAAACTAACGGCAAATAAACAGAGAGATGGGGAAGCCTGTCCCATCACTCCTCATGCTCCTCCTCAGCCGAGGCAGGGTCCCACTCGACAGTCCAACCCGGTGGTAAGGTGGACGGCCAAGTCACTCCAGCAACCATGTCCTCCAGAGAACCTGTAAAATTATGCCACAAGCAAGGCTGAGTATACTAATACTCAGCTAGACTTACCCGGTGTGAGGAGTCTACTCCTCTACCTCTAGACATGCAGCTGTTTGGCTGTGGGGTTTGGTTTGCCAAAAGCACTAGCTGAGTTTCTAATTCAAGTTTTAACTTTGTCAAATGTAAGTGTGACTCTCTTAAGGCTAAATGTGTACTATCTACTCATACATAGTAGCAAACATTGTTAGCAATCAACATCTTATATCAACTCATCATATTTCCACTTGTTACTCAATGCAGTACAATGGATCAAGCAGTCTCATTAGCTGCGAGAAGCAGACGATTCGAATCGAGTTTTTATCCTTGCAAGGTAAACCTAAACACACGACGTGGCGAGGTACTCCGTCCCCACATACATCAACCGTCCCCATCGATTCCCCGTCAGCAGATCAGGGCTCACCGCCTTAGCGTACAATGCCTCACTGACCCCGACTGGCCGTCGTGCAGTGACCGCACTTGTACCCACCATAACCGGAATGGGAGACCACGTCTTAGGTCGCGTGAGGGGATATGTCCACTGCCAGGTTCACTCAGGTACTAGGCTTACCGATTTACCATATTTCTCGGCATATGTTTAGTACGTTCAAACGCTTGACACAGGTATCCGCACGTTAATCCTTATTCCCATTTTACCTCGTAGACCACGTATCCCCATGGATCCGTGTCCACTAACCAACTATCAATGTGATAAGAAAAGTGGGTACAACCAATTCCTGACCTCGCGCGAGTGCTAGAAAAATCACTCGACTTCTACCGAGATCCCTAATTAGTAAAGCAGCTACTCGACCTAGCACACTAGTATCCATCTAAAAAAGGAATCTTGAGTTCATGCAACTAGGGTTTCAATCAACTCCTACACCTAAGTGCACAGTCAATCCTACAATCATTAAGTGAAGTAAAATAGCATAAATAACAGGTTATGCATAAAACCGGGGCTTGCCTTCCAAGGCTGTGGCAGGCAGATCCTCTGGTGCAGACTCGGGTGCTGGATCTGGGGCTACCTCCTGAGCAGCTCCTTGCTCTAGCACGAGGACATACTCTCCGTCAGCAAGGTTGCAGTCTATCGAATGCAATGAACATGTACATCATGATTATGCAGGATTTAATAACATTATGCTAAAAGAAACTAAGTCCAGGAGTGACTTAGGGTTTCTTAATCATGCGGGGCTTCCAGTGGGTTATGCTTATTACCTTTTAGGCTTAGGTTTTGATTGAGGATAAATATAATGGGTTTGTATTGCCTTTATATGTTTCAGTGGACAATCTACGAGAGTTTTAGGATGACACTAATTCCCATTATTCATTTTTCCCCCTTTTCTTCATTTTCTACTTATAGTTTCTAGTGTAGGTTTGAACTATGACAGTGGTTTAACATTTTCCAAAAATTCTGTAAAAATTACAGTGGATTGCCATTGGTCACTATAGCCCATCCTAGGAAATTGGGGCTCAAAATAAAAGGCTAAGCTTTAGACAAATATAACAAAGGTGGTGTAAAATGGGCCACTTAACACTACACCTCCTCACTAGAGGTGAGTTTCTTCCTAAGGGTTATTTTTGTTGGGATCTAACAGTAATGCTAAACCTCTGTGCCAAAAATTCACAGAAAGTTAATTGGTGATTATTTAGTTGTGATTTTCTAAAGTTTTATGCCAAAAAGGTGCCTATAACTAACTTGTCATTTGAAAAATATCAAACAACAGATTTTGTATTTTTCTTATGTTCATAATAACCAAACATTAGTTATCCTAAGGTTTGAGGGGTTTCCACCTTAGGGTTATTTTTGTAGGGTTTTTCTAAGTTTTCCTTGTTTTCTTAAAATAAAAGGGATCCTACTTATTTTATACTAAAACAGGGTATGATAGATTTTTCCAGTGAACTTCATTGAATAAGTACCCTAGTAAAAATAGAGGTGTCCTCTGTTTCATTATTTAAATTACATTTTCTAATTTTTCTTAACCTTAAGCATATTGTAAAATAAGTGGTAAAAACTAACTTAATGTAGTGGACAGAGAGGTTTAACATTTTTAAACAGGTTAGTAGGGAGATGCAAACTTCTCCAAATTTTTCTAACCCTAGTCAAATAATATTTCTATTTTTCCTCCTAATATCAAGTTTTTAGCAGTTTTCTTAATTAATTCAAAACTTCAGAAAAGAATACAGGAACTATGGGTTTTACTATTTTTATCTGATAATTCATATTTCTCAGAGTGTAGCAAAATTGGTTTGGCAATTTTTGGATGATTATTCTTCAAGTTATGCATTTATTAAGTTATCTGCCATATTAAAAGAAACTAAATTCGAAAACGGAAAAGAAAACAGGTTTGCACTGAGGCCCCTGGGTTTTATCCCCTTCTTCTCTCGCAAACTAGTCCTCGGTCTACTATTGGCGTGGGTCACTGACATCGCACAAAACCCCCTGGGCCTAACTGAAATCTAACCCGCGCTCCCTGGCTGACTTAAACAGTATCCGCAGCATAGATTACGGCGGCGAGGCTTACCGGCGGCGAGATAGGTCCGGCGAAGGGCAGGGTTGGCTCGGGGAGGCTCTGGCGGTCACGGCAAGGTGCGGCTCGACGGCGGGGATGGCCGAAATCGCTCGGTCCACGTGCGCAGGCGGGTGTTCTCGTCGGCGGCGAGTGTACCGGCCAAACCACGACGATCTGGCTCAATCCAAGGGTACGGTGAGCTTCCTGGGGTGGCGTATAGGCTATCAGTGCAGTGAATCGAGAAATGGCTCAGTGATTTACCCGGTCCACGTACTCCGGCGAGGTTGTGAGCTCCAGCGACCGTGGACTGGCCTCTCCGGCGAAGCAGGCTTCGATTCCTCGCTCGGGGAGCTTCACGGGGGTGTACACACTCGTCTCCGAGGGTTGGATGGGGCTGGGGAAGGTTGGACTGGCCAGTCTACGGCGGCAGTGGCTCGGGTGGCCGCGGACACGCCGCGCACGGGCAAACGGTGGTGAACTGAGCTCCGGGGAGGCTTGAGGGTGTGCGGAAGAGTGTAGTCGACGCCTAGGTGGGCTTTATAGGCGCGGGCGTGGGACAGGGCGTCGGCTGGCCGTTGGCGCGACGTGGAGCACGCGGGGGCGCGCGCAGGCGTGCTCTGGCGAGCTCAGAGTGCGTCGAACACGTGGCTCGTTGCTTCTGCCCGTGTTCTTCCCTCTGCTGAGCGGCCAAAACGTACGAATCTTACCCTATCGCCTGTGGGAGATCTCTTCCCTGCACCTAGAGCTACCTAGTTCATGTGAGTTCCAAGAATAGATGTGGTCGGGTTAGAGAGATAGAGGGGGGAGAAGTTGGCTGTGTCAGCTAGGTCCAAGCCGAGACAAAAATGGTGTCAAGTCGTGTCTAGCGTCCTAGGGTAGGTGTCATCTCTTTCCAGGGTATTCTAGGGTTAATTTGGCGCCACTTTGTCAATTGGGTCGAAGGGTTTTGAAATTTGGATTAAGGTGAACATGTGGAATCTTTGTTCAAGGGTTAGTTTTTATACTTAGGCAAAATCTGAATTCTCCCTTGTGCTGAACCTTAGGTGAACTTTTTAGGACTTTTCTGAAAACTTTTTGGGGGTACTTCCTTACTATTAATTGTAGGTTATGAAGTATATTACAACTTTTATATTTGGCCCAAGCCATGATCATAAGGTTTACATGACCTTTTGATCCTAGCTTCAATTAGGGTTCCTATTGCCCAAGAGGGGTTTGCTTTAGGGTTTTGGGAAAATCCCCACTTAGATGTGCATGACAAGCTAGGGCATGATGTCCAAGATAGTTTGCACTTGCTTAGGACCTTGAATTCCAAGTTTGAGGTACTTTGCCCAAATCAATCTTCATGTGATAATAGGTTAACAGGGGTAGCCCTGGGTGGACACCCTAAGTAACACCTAGGGTGTTACAGTGCACACCGGATAGACCGGTGCCCCCTTCTAGCCGTTGGCCCGGCCACGTGTCCCGCGTAGATCGCGCGGCCGACCGTTGGCCCTGCCGACCGTTGGCTCACCGGACAGTCCGGTGCACACCGGACAGTCCAGTGAATTATAGCCGTACGTCGACGATGAATTCCCGAGAGCGACGAGTTCGCCTGTGAACGGCCCATCGGACAGTCCGGTGCACCACCGGACAGTCCGGTGAATTATAGCCGTACACCGCCGTCGAAGTCCCGAGAGCAGCCTTTTCCCTCGAGCCAGCCTGGCGCACCGGACAGTCCGGTGCACCCAGACTGAGCAGACTTTGGCTGCTCGAGCCATCTCTTCTCCAACTCGATTTTTTCTGTTTCCAGCACTTAGACACAATACATTAGTCCATAAAACAATGTACTAAGTCTGAGAAACATACCTTTATCCTTGATTTGTACTTTGTCCACCTTTTTACAATTAGGCACTTGTGTTGGACACTAAATCACCAAAATACTTAGAAATGGCCCAAGGGCACATTTCCCTTTCACCTACAAATAACCACCAATGATGAGGGCCATCGCATTGTCAATCTCATCATGGCTGAAGACTGGAGGGCCCCAATAACCCTGTTCTTGCAAGGATACTACCATCTTGGTGATGTCAACGAGGCCAAGCGCCTCAAACACCAAAGTCGGGACTTCACACTTATCGAGGGCCAGCTATACAAGAAAGGGATCAGTCAACCCATGCTCAAATGTGTCACCGAGACCGAAGGCATCCAGATCCTGCGCGAAGTCCACAGCGGCACTTGCGGCTCTCACTCGGGGCCTAGGGCCCTCGCTGCCAAGGTGATCCGTCAAGGTTTTTAGTGGCCTGCTATTATCTGCGCCGCAAATCGAGTCACGAGGTCGTGCGAAGCCTGCCAGAAGTTCTCTCCCCGCTCGGGCAACCCCTCACAATTCACAAAGCTGATCGCCCACACATGGCCTCTTCAACGTTGGGGGCTAGACATTGTTGGGCCAGTGCCCACGGCCCAAGGAAACCTCAAGTTCACCTTCGTTGCCGTCGAGTATTTTACCAAGTGGATCGAGGCAAGGGCAGTATCCACAATCACATCAAAGACTGCACAGAAATTTTTCTGGCAAAACATTATCTGTCGATTCGGAGTCCCGTCTGAGCTCACAGTTGACAATGGCAAACAGTTTGACAGCCAGGATTTCAGGGATTTTTGCTTCTCCATCGGCACAAAGCTAGCCTTCGCCTCAGTATATCACCCACAATCTAACGGCGTTGTGGAGCGCGCCAACGGCAAGATTTTCACTGCCATTAAGAAAATGCTTCTCGACGACAAGAAGGGCTAATGGGTTGACCTGCTACTTGAAGCAGTCTGGGCGCTGAACACGACCAAATGTCGGGCGACTGGGTTCACTCCCTTTCGCCTGCTTTATGGATCGGAGGCCATGACCCCACAGGAAATCAAACATGGGTCACCATGGACAAGCGCTTCAGCCGTCCCCGACGTAGACGAACCAACCTCCAAAGACCTCATCGACGGAGACCGTGTCTTCGCCCTGTAGGCTCTCAACAAATACCAAGCTCAAACAAAGGCCTAGCGCGACCACGCCGTCATCCCAAGAGAATTCGACGAAGGGGACCTCGTACTCGTCCGGACAACTCGGACAGAGTCATGGGGCAAGCTGGAGCTAAAGTGGGAGGGTCCTTTCATCGTCAAGACGAAGGCGTCCCCCAACGCATATAGGCTAACAACGCCATTCAGCGAGGACCTAGAGCATTCCTGGAATATCGATAATCTCCGCAAATTTTTTGTTTGAATCCTTAGGGCTAACACACCCTTATAATTCACCAAACAGTATCATTTTGGCCCACACTCTTTTCCTCCCGGGGGGTGAGGTTTTTAATGAGGCGGAGCCATGTAATATACCCGCAAAAATCCCCTGCAAAAACTAAGACACAATATGTCGAAAAAGACCGCATCGACGGTCTTCGGCATTCGACCACACTGAAGTCACCGTGAGGTGCAGCTGGCCACCCTCGCGTGCGACACTCCATGCAAAAGTCGCCTAAGGGTTCAGCCGGACTAGCACAATAAGTGCACAAAATCGAAGTCTTTTCCAAAAGACTCTCCGTGCAAAAGTCGTCTAAGGGTGCAGCCGGACTAGCACAATAAGTGCACAAAATCGAAGTCTTTTCCAAAAGACTCTTCGTACAAAAGTCGCCTAAGGGTGCAACCGGACTAGCACAATAAGTGCACAAAATCGAAGGCTTTTCCAAAAGACTCTCCGTGCAAAAGTCGCCTAAGGGTGCAGCCGGACTAGCACAATAAGTGCACAAAATCGAAGCCTTTTCCAAAAGACTCTCCGTGCAAAAGTCGCCTAAGGGTGCAGCCGGACTAGCACAATAAGTGCACAAAATCGAAGTCTTTTCCAAAAGACTCTCCGTGCAAAAGTCGCCTATGGGTGCATCCGGACTAGCACAATAAGTGCGCAAAATCGAAGTCTTTTCCAAAAGACTCTCCATGCAAAAGTCGCCTAAGGGTGCATCTGGACTAGCACAATAAGTGCACAAAATCGAAGTCTTTTCCAAAAGACTCTCCGTGCAAAAGTCGCCTAAGGGTGCAGCCGGACTAGCACAATAAGTGCGCAAAATCAAAGTTTTTCCAAAAGACTCGTCGTGCAGAAGTCGCCTACGGGCGAGGCCGGATCAACGAAGTCGCGCAGCCTTATCATACAAATTACGGTCACATATACACAGCGAGGGCATCACATATTACATTGGCTCAACCTTCGGGATGATACCCATTTCCCTGTAGTTGAACAACATTATCCCCAGATCCTCACCCTCAAAAAGACTTCGTAGCTCCCCCCACCCACACTCACCCCAATCGGCAAGGACAACAATTCTCGCTTACCAGTCCCGTCCACACGAAGTCGCCGCCCAGACATACTTCGCCAGGGCCACCACGACATTCGGCTTAAGCTGGTGGACCTGGACCTCAAACCTCTGTAGGACCTCTGCCACAAAGCGATGTGCAGGCAGACGAAGGCCAGTGGTGAAAAACGCCTCAAACACGACCAACTCGCCCTCGGGCTTGGGAACCTCCTCCGCCCCTGGGACACGCCCCACTCCGCTGCCAAAATAACCAAGCTGCTGCATATCCTGAACGCGGACCGAGGAAATCCGCGAAACACCGAACTCCACCGTATCATCGGTCGTAGCTCCTCCGCCGCCACATTGCTCAAGGTATCCTCGGACGATGCGCCAGCCGGCGGCGAGTTTGCAGCAGACGAGGAAGAAGACGACATGGCTACGTACCGTCAGTGGCGGCGAGCGGTCTGCTTGATGCGAGTGTGATATACATCGATATCTCCCTTTTGCTGGTGGTCTCTCAGGAAGTGATGCCGGATGTCTATGTGCTTAGTGCGGTTGTGTTCAACAGGATTATCTGCCATGCGGATTGCACTCTCATTATCACATAGGAGTGGGACTTTACTCAGATTGTAGCCAAAGTCCCGGAGGGTTTGCCTCATCCAAAGTAGTTGCGCACAACACTGTCCTACGGCAACATACTCGGCCTCAGCGGTGGATAGGGTAACGGAAGTTTGTTTCTTTGAACTCCAAGACACCAGGGACCTTCCTAGGAATTGACACGTCCCTGATGTACTCTTCCTATCAACCTTGCACCCGGCATAATCGGAGTCTGAATATCCAATCAAGTCAAAGGTAGACCCCTTTGGATACCAGATCCCGAAGCAAGGCGTAGCAACTAAATATCTAAGAATCCGCTTAACAGCCACAAGGTGACATTCCCTTGGGTCGGATTGATATCTAGCACACATGCATACACTAAGCATAATATCCGGTCCACCAGCACATAAATAAAGTAAGGAACCTATCATAGACCGGTATGCCTTTTGATCAATGGACTTACCTCCTTTGTTGAGGTCGACATGTCCGTCGGTTCCCATTGGTGTCTTCGCGGGCTTGGCGTCCTTCATCCCGAACCGCTTGAGCATGTCTTGCGTGTACTTCGTTTGGGAGATGAAGGTGCCGTCCTTGAGTTACTTCACTTGGAACCCAAGGAAGTAGTTCAACTCGCCCATCATCGACATCTCAAATTTCTGTGTCATCACCCTGCTAAACTCCTCACAAGACTTTTGGTTAGTAGAACCAAATATTATGTCATTGACATAAATTTGGCACACAAATAGGTCACCATCACAAGTCTTAGTGAAAAGAGTTGGATCGGCTTTCCCAACCTTGAAAGCATTAGCAATTAGGAAATCTCTAAGGCATTCATACCATGCTCTTGGGGCTTGCTTACACACATGGTCGGGGTACCGTTCATCCTCAAAGCTAGGGGGTTGCTCCACGTACACCTCCTCCTTGATTGGCCCGTTGAGGAAAGCGCTCTTCACATCCATTTGGAACAACCTGAAAGAGTGGTGAGCGGCATAGGCTAATAGAATGCGAATAGACTCTAGCCTAGCCACAGGAGCAAAAGTCTCCTCGAAATCCAAACCTGCGACTTGGGCATAACCTTTTGCCACAAGTCGAGCCTTGTTTCGTGTCACCACCCCATGCTCGTCTTGCTTGTTGCGGAACACCCACTTGGCTCCCACAACGTTTTGCTTTGGATGTGGCACCAGGCTCCAAACTTCATTCCTCTTGAAGTTGTTGAACTCTTCCTGCATGGCCAACACCCAGTCCGGATCTTGCACGGCCTCTTCTACCCTAAAAGGCTCAATAGAAGAGACAAACGAGTAATGCTCACAAAAGTTAGCTAATCTTGAGCGAGTAGTTACTCCCTTGCTTATATCACCCAAAATTTGGTCGACAGGATGATTCCTTTGAATCGTCGCTCGGACTTGAGTTGGAGGGGCTCGTGGTGCTTCTTCCTCCATAACTTGGTCTTCTTGTGCTCCCCCTTGATCACACGCCTCCTCTTGAGGAACCTATTCATCATCTTGAGTTGGGGGTGCACCGTTGTTGAGAAAGAAGGTTGATCTTGCTCTTGTTGTTCCTCTGGTCGCACATCACCTATCGCCATCGTGCGTATTGCGGCCGTTGGAACATCATCTTCATCTACATCATCAAGAACAACTTGCTCTCTTGGAGAGCCATTAGTTTCATCAAATACAACGTCGCTAGAGACTTCAACCAAACCCGGTGATTTGTTGAAGACTCTATACGCCTTTGTATTTGAGTCATAACCTAGCAAAAACCCTTCTACAGCTTTGGGAGCAAATTTGGAATTTCTACCCTTCTTTACTAGAATGTAGCATTTACTCCCAAATACACGAAAGTATGAAACGTTGGGTTTGTTACCGGTTAGAAGTTCATACGAGGTCTTCTTGAGGAGGCGATGAAGGTAGACCCGGTTTATGGCGTGGCAAGCTGTATTCACAGCCTCCGACCAAAACCGCTCGGGTGTCTTGAATTCTCCAAGCATCGTCCATGCCATATTGATAAGTGTCCTGTTCTTCCTCTCTACCAATTGAGATAGAATGGTCGGATGAAATGGCTATTTTTCCCAGTCCTTTAACCTTGCCTTGGTTCCCATCTCCAAAGATGATTGGATCTTGGGAATCTTTGTTCTTGACGTAGGAGGTGAACATCTTCTTCTCCCTCGTCATGTGGTTTGTGCATCCGCTGTCGATAATCCAGCTTGAGCCCCCGGATGCATAAACCTGCAAGACAAATTAGGCTTGGGTTTTAGGTACCCAACTCTTATTGGGTCCTACAAGGTTAGTTACAATAGCCTTTGGGACCCAAATACAAGTCTTGTCTCCCTTGCATTTGGACCCCAACTTTCTAGCAACCACTTTTTCATTTTTACATGTGTCGGGGACCATAATTAGGGGTACCCTCAAGACTCCTAATCTCAGCTGGTAACCCCCATCAGCACAAAGCTGCAAAGGCCTGATGGGTGCGATTAAGTCAAGGATCGGTCCACTCAAGGGACACGATCTCGCCTCGCCCGAGCCCAGCCTCGGGCAAGGGCAGCCGACCCTAGAGGATTTACGTCTCGCCCGAGGACCCCCTCCGGCAACGGACACACCTTCGGCTCGCCCGAGGCCCAGACTTCACCAAGAAGCAACCTTGGCCAAGCCGCCACGCCGACCGATCGTATCGCAGGAGCCTTTAATGCAAAGGTGGCCTGACACCTTATCCTGACGCGCGCCCTTCAGTCGACAGAGCCGAAGTGACCGCAGTCACTTCGCCGCTCCACTGACCGGCCTGACAAGAGGACAGCACCGCCTGCACCGCTCCGACTGCTGTGCCACTCGGTAGAGTGAGGCTGACAGCAGCCAAGTCCGGCCTCAGGCGCCATAGGAAACTCCGCATCGCCCGACCCCTAGGCTCGGACTCAGGCTTAGCCCCGGAAGACGACGAACTCCGCTTTGCCCGACCCCAGGGCTCGGACTCAGGCTCAGCCCCGGAAGACGACGAACTCCGCATCGCCCGACCCCAGGGCTCAGACTCGGGCTCAGCCCTGGAAGACGACAAACTCCGCCTCGCCCGACCCTAGGGCTCGGACTCAGCCCTGGCCTCAGCCGACAGTCTCCGCCTTGCCCGACCTAGGGGCTCGGGCTCGGCCTCGGCCTCGGAAGACAGACTCGACCTCGACCTCGGAGGAGCCTCCGCCTCGCCCAACCCGGGGCTCGGACCGACCACGTCACAGGAGGCGCCATCATTACCCTACCCCAAGCTAACTCAGGCTACGGGGAACAAGACCGGCGTCCCATCTGGCTCGCCCCGATAAACAAGTAATGATGGTGCCCCGCATGTTCCATGACGACGGCGGCTCTCAGCCCCCTTACGGAAGCAAGGAGACGTCAGCAAGGACTCGACAGCCCCAACAGCTGTCCTTCCACCAGGCTACAGCACTCCTCCGACGGCCACGACACCACACGAACCGGGTGCCAAAACCTCTCCGGCTGCCACGACGGCATGTACTTAGGGCGCTAGCTCTTCTCTGCTAGACACGTTAGCACACTGCTACACCCCCCATTGTACACCTGGATCCTCTCCTTACGCCTATAAAAGGAAGGTCCAGGGCCCTCTTACAGAAGGTTGGCCGCGCGGGGAAGGACGGGACGGCGCTCGCGTAAGCCTCTCGCTCCCTCCCGTGTGGACGCTTGTAACCCCCTACTTCAAGCGCACCCGACCTGGGCGCGGGACAAACACGAAGGCCGCGGGTTTCCCCTTCTACGCCTGTCTCCCTCCGGCTTCTTCCCCCCTTCGCGCTCCGTCTCGCGCCAACCCATCTGGGCTGGGGCACGCGTCGACAATTTACTCGTCGGTCCAGGGACCCCCCCGGGGTCGAAATGCCGACAGTTGGCGTGCCAGGTAGGGGCCTGCTGCGTGTTGATGAACAGCTTCCCATCAAGCTCCAGATGGGTAGTCTCCAGCAACCTTTCCAGCCCGGGACGGTGCTCCGTTTCGGGAGTCTTGAGTTCATGTCCCTCGACGGTAGCTACGACATGATACTCCTTCCCCGCCGCGCGACAGCGACAATGGCGACCGACAATCCGCCCGCCGGCGGCGAAATTGACGACGTCTTCCCCACGTGGCGGAAGAACGACATTCGAGCTTGTCCCGTCCCCTCCCCCGCCGACGGAGGAGGAGGTGGGGCAACCAAGGCCAAGCAGGAGGCAGCACCTCATCGGCTGTCGAGCGAGTCGACGGCGCCGGCGCCCCAACGGGGGGCACGTCGGGCATCGACCTCGCGTCTGAGACGAAGACGAGCGCCGTCTCCCCGCAACACGCCAACTCCAAGCAAACGGACGAGGCTAGCACGCTCGCAAATGACTTGCTGGGCGTCACCCTCGTACCTGGGACGACGGTGCAGTCTGCCCCTGACGCGACTTCGTCACCGCCCGTCGACCAAGAGGTACCGACCGACTCCCATCTCGTGCCTTTTGGATTCAGCCTCGACCCACCAAGCGACTTCGATTCGGTGGACGCTCTCATAGAGGCGAGTCCAAACCCTCTGGGGTATTGTATGCGGTCACCCTGGGACCGGCTGACGGCCGTCTCGACCTACGGGCCCTCGGGTTCCGAGGAAGATGACGAGCCCGACTTTTGTTGGGATTTCTCCGGACTTGGTAACCCCAGTGCCATGCAGGACTTCATGACCGCATGCGACTACTGCCTTTCTGATTGTTCCGATGGTAGCCGCAGCCTCGGCGACGAGGACTGTGGCCCAAGTCGTGAATGTTTCCACGTTGATCTAGGGGGTCCCGGCGAAGGCAACCATCTTGGTACGCCGGAAAACGGTGATCCCCCTAGGCCTCCGCCTCGCGTTGACATCCTTCGGGAGCTAGCCGTGGTCCCCGTCCCGGCGGGGGGTCATGACCCACAGCTCGAGCAAATCCGCGAGATGCAGGCCAGGCTCGACGAGGGAGCAGGA
Source organism: Zea luxurians (assembly GCA_029449295.1). Taxonomy (NCBI): domain Eukaryota; kingdom Viridiplantae; phylum Streptophyta; class Magnoliopsida; order Poales; family Poaceae; genus Zea; species Zea luxurians. Next base: position 113,005,493 of record JAOPSE010000006.1, on the reverse strand, counting down.
ACACTTGAGCCGTTCCGCCGGGACATCGGGCAGGAATGGGCAGGCCAACCTCCAGCCGGAGAAGCGCGTCATCTACCCCAGGGCATCCAGCATCGCATCGCCGACGATGTCAGGGCAAGGCCGCAACTGGCTTCCAGTGGGGTCGGCCAGAACCTGGCTATAGCGGCAATACTTCTCCGCGCGATGCCGGAGCCATCTACCACCGAGGGGCGGCGTATCCAGGGAGAGCTCAAGAATCTCCTGGAGGATGTCGCGGTCCGACGGGCCGAAAGCTCCGCCTCCCGAAGGCAGGGGTACCCCTCAGAACATCGCGCCGCGACTTCCCGATTCATGCGGGAAGCCTCGGTCCACACCGGGTGCACACGCAACACAGCGCCTGCGGCCCCGGATCGCCTCGGCAACGGACACCCTCACCGCAACCGTCAAACCCACCTCGATGAGAGGGTGTGCCGAGGCTACCACCCCAGGCGTGGGGGACGCTACGACAGCGGGGAGGATCGGAGTCCCTCGCCAGAACCACCCGGTCTGCAGGCTTTCAGCCAAGCCATACGACGGGCGCCATTCCCGACCCGGTTCCGAACCCCGACTACTATCACAAACTACTCGGGGGAGACGAGACCGGAACTGTGGCTCGTGGACTATCGGCTGGCCTGTCAACTGGGTGGAACGGACGATGACAACCTCGTCATCCGCAACCTCCCCCTGTTCCTCTCCGACTCCGCTTGGGCCTGGCTGGAGCATCTGCCTCCGGGGCAGATCTCCAACTGGGACGACCTGGTCCAAGCCTTCGCCGGCAACTTCCAGGGCACGTACGTGCGCCCTGGGAACTCCGGGGATCTCCGAAGCTGCCGCCAGCAGCCGGGGGAGTCTCTCTAGGACTACATCCGACGATTCTCGAAGCAGCGCACCGAGCTGCCCAACGTCACCGACTCGGATGTCATCGGCGCGTTCCTCGCCGGCACCACCTGCCGCGACCTGGTGAGCAAGCTGGGTCGCAAGACCCCCACCAGGGCGAGCGAGCTGATGGACATCGCCACCAAGTTCGCCTCTGGCCAGGAGGCGGTTGAGGCCATCTTCCGGAAGGATAAGCAGCCCCAGGGCCGCCCACCGGAAGATGTCCCCGGGGCGTCAACTCAGCGCGGCACCAAGAAGAAAGGCAGGAAGAAGTCGCAAGCGAAACGCGACGCCGCCAACGCGGACCTTGTCGCCGCTGCCGAGTACAAGAACCCTCGGAAACCTCCCGGAGGTGCCAATCTCTTCGACAAGATGCTCAAGGAGCCGTGCCCCTATCATCAGGGGCCCGTCAAGCACACCATTGAGGAGTGCGCCATGCTTCGGCGCCACTTTCACAAGGCCGGGCCACCTGCGGAAGGTGGCAGGGCCCGCGACGACGATAAGAAGGAGGATCACAAGGCAGGAGAGTTCCACGAGGTCCGCGACTGCTTCATGATCTACGGTGGGCCAGTGGCGAACGCCTCGGCTCGACACCGCAAGCAAGAGCGTTGGGAAGTCTGCTCAGTAAAGGTGGCGGCGCCGGTCTACCTAGACTGGTCCGACAAGCCCATCACCTTCGACCAGGGTGATCACCCTGACCGCGTGCCGAGCCCGGGGAAATACCCGCTCGTTGTTGACCCCGTCATCAGCAACATCAGGCTCACCAAGGTCCTCATGGACGGAGGCAGCAGCCTCAACATCATCTATGCCGAGACCCTCGGGCTCCTGCGGATCGATTTGTCCTCGGTCCGGGCAGGCGCTGCGCCTTTTCACGGGATCATCCCCGGGAAACGCGTCCAGCCCCTCGGACAACTCGATCTACCCGTCTGCTTTGGGACACCCTCCAACTTCCGAAGGGGGACCCTCACGTTCGAGGTGGTCGGGTTTCGAGGAACCTACCACGCAGTGCTGGGGAGGCCATGCTACGCCAAGTTCATGGCCGTCCCCAACTACACCTACCTCAAGCTCAAAATGCCGAGCCCCAACGGGGTCATCACCGTCGGCCCCACGTATAGACACGCGGACGAATGCGACGTGGAGTGCGTGGAGTACACCGAGGCCCTCGCCGAATCCGAGGCCCTCATCGCCGACCTAGAGAGCCTCTCTAAGGAGGCGCCAGACGTGAAGCGCCGTGCCGGCAACTTCGAGCCGGCAGAGATGGTTAAGTCCGTCCCTCTCGACCCCAGCAATGATGCCTCCAAGCAGATCCGGATCGGCTCCGAGCTCGACCCCAAATAGGAAGCACTGCTCGTCGACTTTCTCCGCGCGAACGCCGACGTTTTCACGTGGAGTCCCTCGAACATGCCCGGCATATCGAGGGATGTCGCCGAGCACTCACTGGATATCCGAGCTAGAGTCCGACCTGTGAAGCAGCCTCTGTGCCGATTCGACGAAGAAAAGCGCAGAGCCATAGGCGAGGAGATCCACAAGCTAATGGCAGCAGGGTTCATCAAAGAGGCATTCCATCCCGAATGGCTTGCCAACCCTGTGCTTGTGAGAAAGAAAGGAGGGAAATGGCGGATGTGTGTAGACTACACTGGTCTAAACAAAGCATGTCTGAAAGTTCCCTACCCTCTGCCTCGCATCGATCAAATCGTGGATTCCACTGCTGGGTGCGAAACCCTGTCTTTCACCGATGCCTACTCAGGGTATCACCAAATCAGGATGAAAGAGTCCGACCAGCTCGCGACTTCTTTCATCACACCCATCAGCATGTACTGCAATGTTACCATGCCGTTCGGTTTGAGGAATGCGGGTGCGACATACCAAAGGGGCATGAACCATGTGTTCGGCGAACACATTGGTCGAACGGTCAAGGCCTACGTCGATGACATCGTAGTAAAGACGAGGAAAGCCTCCAACCTCCTTTCCGACCTTGAAGTGACATTCCGATGTCTCAAGGCGAAAGGCGTAAAGCTCAATCCCGAGAAGTGCGTTTTCGGGGTCCCCCGAGGCATGCTCTTGGGGTTCATCGTCTCCGAGCGGGGCATCGAGGCCAACCCGGAAAAAATCGCGGCCATCACCAACATGGGGCCCATCAAGGACTTGAAAGGCGTATAGAGGGTCACGGGATGCCTTGCGGCTCTGAGCCGTTTCATCTCACGCCTCGACAAAAGAGGCCTGCCTCTGTACCGCCTCTTAAGGAAGGCCGAGTGCTTCACTTGGACCCCTGAGGCCGAGGAAGCCCTCGGGAACCTGAAGGCGCTCCTCACGAACACGCCCATCTTGGTGCCTCCCGCCGCCGGAGAAGCCCTCTTGATCTACGTCGCCGCTACCAATCAGGTGGTTAGCGCCGTGATCGTGGTTGAGAGACAAGAAGAAGGGCATGCATTGCCCGTCTAGAGGCCAGTCTACTTCATCAGTGAGGTACTGTCCGAGACCAAGATCCGCTACCCACAAATTCAGAAGCTGCTGTACGCGGTAATCCTGACGCGGCGGAAGTTGCGACACTACTTCGAGTCTCATCCAGTGACTGTGGTGTCATCCTTCCCCCTGGGGGAGATCATCCAGTGCCGAGAGGCCTCGGGTAGAACTGCAAAGTGGGCGGTGGAAATCATGGGCGAGACGATCTCGTTCGCCCCTCGGAAGGCCATCAAGTCCCAGGTCTTAGCGGACTTTGTGGCTGAATGGGTCGACACCCAGCTCCCGACAGTTCTGATCCAACCGGAACTCTGGACCATATTTTTCGACGGGTCGCTGATGAAGACAGGGCAGGCGCGGGCCTGCTCTTCATCTCGCCCCTCGGAAAGCACCTACGCTACGTGCTATGCCTCCACTTCCCAGTGTCCAACAATGTGGCCGAGTACGAGGCTCTGGTCAACGGGTTGCGCATCGCCATCGAGCTAGGGGTCCGATGCCTCGATGCTCACGGTGACTCGCAACTCGTCATCGACCAAGTCATGAAGAACTCCCACTGCCACGACCCGAAGATGGAAGCCTACTGCGATGAGGTTCGGCGCCTGGAAGACAAGTTCTACGGGCTCGAGCACAACCACATCGCCCGACGCTACAACGAGACTGCGGACGAGCTGGCTAAGATTGCCTCGGGGCGAATAACGGTTCCCCCGGACGTCTTCTCCCGGGACCTGCACCAACCCTCCGTCAAGACCGACGACACGCCCAAGCCCGAGAAGGCCTCGGCCTAGCCCGAGGCATCCTCGGCTCGGCCCGAGGCACCCTCGGCTCTGCCCGAGACACCCTCGGTTCAGCCCGAGGCAACCTCGGCCCCCGAAGATGAGGCACTGCGCGTTGAGGAAGAGCGAGGTGGGGTCACGCCTGATCGAAACTGGCAGACCTCGTACCTGCAATATCTCCACCGAGGAGAGCTACCCCTCGACCGAGCCGAAGCTCGGCGGTTGGCGCGGCGCGCCAAGTCGTTCGTCTTGCTAGGGGACGGGAAGGAGCTCTACCACCGTAGCCCCTCAAGCATCCTCCAGCGATGCATATCCATCGCCGAAGGCCAGGATCTCTAACAAGAAATACACTCGGGGGCTTGCGGTCATCACGCAGCACCTCGAGCCCTTGTTGGAAACGCCTTCCGACAAGGCTTCTACTGGTCGACCGCGGTGGCCGACGCCACTAGAATTGTGCGCACCTGCAAAGGGTGTCAATTCTACGCAAGGCAGACCCACCTGCCCGCTCAGGCTCCACAGACCATACCCATCACCTGGTCGTTTGCTGTGTGGGGTCTGGACCTCGTCGGCCCCTTGCAGAAGGCACCCAGGGGCTACACGCACCTGCTGGTCGCCATCGACAAATTCTCCAAGTGGATCGAGGTCCGGCCCCTAAACAACATCAGGTCCGAACAGGCGATGGCGTTCTTCACCAACATCATCCATCGCTTTGGGGTCTCGAACTCCATCATCACTGACAACGACACCCAGTTCACCGGGAGAAAGTTCCTAGACTTCTGCGAGGATCACCACATCCGGGTGGACTGGGCCACCGTGGCTCACCCCATGACGAATGGGCAAGTAGAGCGTGCCAACGGCATGATCCTGCAAGGACTCAAGCCACGGATCTACAACGACCTCAACAAGTTCGGCAAGCGATGGATGAAGGAGCTTCCCTCGGTGGTCTGGAGTCTGAGGACGACGCCGAGCCGAGCCACGGGCTTCACACCGTTCTTTCTAGTCTATAGACTTAAAATACGGTTCCCCGAGGGCGAGGGCCTACGACGATCAAAGAAACCGAGCTAACCGAGAAGACTCACTGGACCAGCTGGAGGAGGCTCGGGACATGGCCTTGCTTCACTCGGCGTGGTATCAGTAGTCCCTGCGACGCTACCACACCCGAGGGGTTCGGTCCCGAGACCTCCAGGTGGGCGACCTGGTGCTTCGGCTGCGACAAGACGCCCAAGGGCGGCACAAGCTCACGCCTCCCTGGGAAGGGCCGTTCGTCATCGCCAAAGTTCTGAAGCCCGGGACGTACAAGCTGGCCAACAGTCAAGGCGAGGTCTACAACAACGCTTGGAACATCCGACAGCTATGTCGCTTCTACCCTTAAGATGCTTTCAAGTCGTTCATACACCTCGTTCACACACAAAGTCTAACCATCAAGGAAGGGTTGGCCTTGCCTCGGCAAAAAGCCCGACCCTCCCTCGGGGGCTAGAAGGGGGGAACCCCTCTGCGTCAAATTTTTTCCTCGGAAAAAGATCTTTTCTGCCAGAATATCTCTCGTGCTTTTCGACTACTTCGAAAGTGGATCCTGAAAACGACGGAGTACACGTAAGCAGCCAAGGCTGACCGAGCCGAGGGACTCCTACGCCTCCGGGATACGGATACCTCACTCATCACCTTCTGCGATAAGTGACTCACGCTCGGATAAGCGATTCCGCTGATCAAACAAGTCCCAACGCTCGAAGACCCTTCTGCCGAAACGATTTTTCGGGCCTTCTCGACTACATCGATAGCAGAATCCGGCAGACGAGTAAGAGTACACGTAAGCGGCAAGGCCGACCGAGCCGAGGGATTCCTACGCCTCTGGGATACGGATACCTCACTCATCACCTTCCGTGAAAAGCAACTCTCGCTTGGACAAACAACTCTATTACCGACAAATAAGTCCAGATACTCAAAGCAAGGGGAAAAGACACGCAGCTTTACAACACGACGACAGTATGTTTGGGCCTCGGCGGCCGCAGAAAACATACGCACACTACAAGATAACCCAATCCTGCAGGCTCGGACCTTGACAGTTGAAGGGAGCAGCAGCACCCTCGGCGTCAACTACACCTTCGGCGAGGTCCGACCTAGCCTCGGACGGCGACGCGGTCAGAGGATCTCCACTTCGAAGGACGACATCAGCACCACGCCCGGGCCATCGCCGCCAGGGTCTCTTCCAAGAGTCCAGCTCGAGCAGACGGCTCGGCCGGCCACCTCGAAGCCTCAGCCAGCTGTCCCCCAAGGACATCAGCCCGGCTCGTGGCCTCAGCAACTCAACTCTGACGCTGGTCCCGCCAGTGGACGCCCCGGCCGGGCTCCTGCCGACGAAGCCTTCTTTTCGAGTCAACTCCGCCTCTGTCTGTGCTGACACCGCTACCTCCGGCTTCGTCTCATCGAAGAGCGGCCGAGGGTTTCTTTAACTAAGCAAGAGAAACCTCGGACAGCAAGGCCGACCGAGCCGAGGGACTCCTACGCCTCCGGGATACAGATACCTCACTCGTCACCTTCGCACGAGGCAACTCACGCTTGGTGAAGCGGTTCAGATAGCCGACAGGCGAGTCTTAGTGCTCGAAATGAAGAAAAAACACGGCTCCGTGCCGAAAATACATACATGTTCAGGCCCCGATAGCCACAATGAACAGACCCCGGCACTCAAGGTGCCGTTATAAACAGAACTCCGGTTCCACCTCCACGGGTACGAACAACGCCCCACATTGGAGGGCCCGCGGGGCGATAAGGCTCCAGGTCGCCCACCGCCGCCCGCTCCAGCAGCAGCGACAACGACCTCCGCTCCGGGTGGCCGAACTGCAGCAGCGATGGCCTCAGTGCGGACGCTGCTGCAGCGATGCCCTCGCCCACGTCTACGCTCGAGGGGCGAGGACAAGTACAAAGAGCCGGAGGTCCGGGGTGTGGATGGTGGCGCTGATCCCATCGGCGACGGGGACTTCTTCAGCCGCCGCCACCTCAGCACCGACGACGGGAGCCGTCTGCCCACTGGCAGATCCCCACACGGATCCTCCCGGACGAGCGGGGCACCGACCTCCGTGCAAAGGCGTCGTACCGGGGCAAAGGCAGGACAGCCCCAGAACACGAACGCTGCCCTAGCAGCGCGCGATGTCTTGGGCGGTCCTCCGGTGCACGTGGCGCGACAACCGCTCTTGCGGCGGGAGGGGGAACCGGAAGCCGAGCCAGAGCCAGCTGAGCCAGCGAGCCCAACGCGATGAAGCTGACGACGCTCGCCGCCAACCAGCCCCACGTTGTCGAAGTTCGTCCCTCCTGTTAGGCTGGTGAGCACCCTCTCCCTTGAATGCTGAGGGAGAAGGTGACCCACGAACCCGCGCGGGAGGTAGAGCTCCGGCTCAGCCCGGCCTCCGCCCCAGCAAGGATGACGAAGATCCTTGAAGCTGAGGGCGGAACCAAGATCGCAGCCCGGCTCGCTTCTCCCCACCATCGAACTGGAGGTCACCGTCTTGGGTGACCATCGGCGAGGGGATGCGGCCGGGCCGCCTGACGAAAATCCTTGAAGCCGAACGATGGCTGAAAGGTACCAACTTCCGCGAAGTTGCGTTTCCCCAACGACAACAAGGCGGAAGAACCACGGGCGCCCCCCATCTGGGGGCTCGAAAGGTGGAAAGACACGATGCATGAGGGGAGCGTGAAGACATGGTTGCCCTTCAAGGGGGTCGCCCTCCTTTTAAAGGCAACTCTCCCCACTTGCGTCCTCAGTCGTCGTGGGCTGAGTCTTCTCCAACACGCTCCAACGTCCTCCCCCTACGACACGGGGGCTGGGTCCCACGCGTCATGCAAGCTGGCCCAGGGCAGAAGAAGCCAAACCACCACGCGCGGCGCGCGCGACTGCCCAGCGGTTACAAGCATTCCCCCACTTTCGCCCAGACCAGTGGGTGAAAGGGCGGACCACCATGCAGGCGGCATGCAACCGCACCGAAGGGGCGCACCCATTCGGCTTCTACGCGTCCAGCATGGAGCCCCAGGCCCACGCGTCATGCAACCGGCGCGCCGGTCGCAACGTGCAAGAAATCGCACCGCCACTCGCGCCACTACCGCGCCTCCTCGACTGCGGAACCAGTACCGCGACTCGAGGCAACCCTGTGCATGACCTGACAGTGCCAACCAGGCACATCGGTCACGGGCCAGTCAGCTGCAGGAGAAGGCACGACGATCGATGCGGCCAGAAATGGAGTCTTGAGGGTTACCAGCTGAGATTAGGAGTCTTGAGGGTACCCCTAATTATAGTCCCCGACAATAGCCCCCGAGCCTCGAAGGGAGTGTTAATACTCGCTTGGAGGCTTTTGTCGCACTTTTTTCAAGGGGACCGGCCTTTCTCGGTTTCATTTTGTTCAGGTGGGTGCGCGCGAGCGCACCCGCCGGGTGTAGCCCCCGAGGCCTCGGAGGAGTGGTTTGACTCCTTCGAGGTCTTAATGCGTTTCGCAATGCTTCGGTCGGTCTGGTTGTTCCCTCATGCGAGCTGGCCGTAGCCCGGGTGCACGGTCGGGTCCCAAGTTCTCGGGCTGGTATGTTGACGCTGTCAACGGTTTGGCCGGAGCCGGGTTTGTGAGAGCAGCCCCCGAGCCTCCGCACAGGGCGAGAGGACAGTCAAGGACAGACTTGACTTCTTTACATACGCCCCTGTGTCACCTTTCCGCAAGGAGGAGGGGGGAAAAGCGCCATGTTGCCCTTGGAGGGCGTCGAACATGGTGTCTCCGGTGAGCTGCTAACGGGTAATCCGAGTGGACGCTCGTGCCCCATTTGTTAGGGGTCGGCTAGAGGCCCGGAGGCGCGCTCCAAAAGTACCTGCGGGTGATCTACCGGACCTAGTCCCCTTTTGACGGGGTCCGAGGGCTCGGTGCCTCCCTCTGATGGGATTCCGTTACAAGATCGTTCCCACTGGTCTCGGAAATGTCCTAGGGTACCTCGGGAGCATAGCCCGAGCCTTGGTTATGTATCGAACGTACCCAGGGTCATCCCTCGCTCTGCGTCTGAGGCGGCTGTGAACCCTTCGAGGGCCAGCCTACGAACCCCTGATCAGTAGTGGGCGTGGAGCCTGAGTGGCCTGAGGCGGTCGTTGAACCCTTTCGAGGGGCCGGCCTTGGAACCTCTGACCAGTAGTGGGCGCGAAGCCCGAGCGCTCTGAGGCGACTGTTGAACCCCTCCGAGGGGCCAGCCTTCGAACCTCTGATCAGTAGGGGGGCTCGGGGCCCGTTTCCTTCGCGGGGAAGGATCCCTTTCGGGGTATCCCCTTTCCCGGTCCCTGTTGTAAGAGAGAGAAAGAGGAACAGGAAAAGGATACGAAATCGAATGACGTGGCGTACCTTTTTGGACGCGGTCATTATGGCGAAGGTGAAGCGTCGCCCGCTTCTCCTGCCAAAGGTGCCGCCTGTCCCGCGGCGGAGTTAATGCGGCGGGACGAGTGGTTCGCGGGGCAGCCGTTGCGCGTGCGCGAGCCGTTCGAGGAACGGGACACGGGCGCGCCGTCTTCACGCCGTAGGAGAGGGCTCTCCCGCTGTCCCAGGAGGGGACGTGAGCTTGGCTGACGACTTGACCGCTGCTTTCTGTCGCCTGCTACTGCCATTACTGCCGGCCCATTTCTGGCCGCATCGACCGTCGCGCCTTCTTCTGCAGCTGACTGGCCCATGACCGATGTGCCTAGTTGGCACTGTTGGGTCATGCGCAGGGTTGCCTTGAGTCGTGGTACTGGTTCCGCAGTCGAGGAGGCGCGGTAGTGGCGTGAGTGGCGGTGCGGTTTCTTGCACGTTGCGACCGGCGCGCCGGTTGCATGACGCGTGGGCCTGGGCCTCCATGCTGGACGCGTCGAAGCCGAAAGGGTGCGCCCCTTCGGTGCGGTTGCATGCCGCCTGCATGGCGGTCCGCCCTTTCACCCGCTGGTCTGGGCGAAAGTGGGGGAATGCTTGTAACCGTTGGGCAGTCGCGCGCGCCGCGCACGGTGGTTTGGCTTCTTCTGCCCTGGGCCAGCTTGCATGACGCGTGGGACCTAGCCCCCGTGTCGTAGGGGGAGGACCTTGGAGCGTGTTGGAGAAGACTCAGCCCACGACGGCTGAGGACGTAAGTGGGGAGAGTTGCCTTTAAAAGGAGGGCGACCCCCTTGAAGGGCAACCATGTCTTCGCGCTCCCCTCATGCATCGTGTCTTTCCACCTTTCGAGCCCCCAAATGGGGGGCGCCCGTGGTTCTTCCGCCTTGTCGTCGTTGGGGAAGTGCAACTTCGCGGAAGTTGGTACCTTTCAGCCATCGTTCAGCTTCAAGGATTTTCGTCAGGCAGCCCGGCCGCATCCCCTTGCCGGTGGTCACCCAAGACGGTGACCTCCAGTTCGATGGTGGGGAGAAGCGAGCCGGGCTGCGATCTTGGTCCCGCCCTCAGCTTCAAGGATCTTCGTCATCCTTGCTGGGGCGGTGGCCGGGCTGAGCTGGAGCTCTACCTCTGCACGGGTCGGCCGACCACCTCTTCTTCCAGCTTCTGGTGGTGGAAACCATCCCCCAGCTCTGCGGAGGAGGCGTCCTCCAGCCATGCCGAGGAGGGCGGACTATTGCTACCCAACTAGGATGCAACATTCCGTCCTCTGTCCTTGCTTTCGTGGCGAGGACAGGAGCGAGGACCTGCCGGTGCGCTTTGGGGCGGCCGGCGCTCGCCGGTGCGGTTTTGGCGGACAGGTGGATGCCGTCGTCGGTGCTGAGGCGGTGGCAGCTGGAGAGGTGGGCTTTTCTGCCGACGAGACCGTCAGCGCCACCCGTGATCCAACCTCCGGCTCTTTGGTTCTGACAGCTTGTCCTCGCCCCTCGAGTGGGGGCATGGGCGATGAGCCTGTCACAGCAGTGTCCGCCCTGAGGTCATCGTTGCTGCTGTTTGGCCACTTCGAAGTGGGCGTCGGCGAGCCACCAGGGGTTTCGTTGCCCCGCAGGCCCTCCAACGTAGGGGGTTGTTCGTACCTGCGGGGGCGGAACCAGAGTTCCGTTTGTAATGGCACCTTGAGTGCCGGAGTCTGTTCATTGTGGCTGTCGGGGCCTGAACATGTATGTGTTTTCGGCACGGAGCCGTGTTTTTTCTTCATTTCGAGCACTAAGACTCACCTGTCGGCTATCTGAACCGCTTCACCAAGCGTGAGTTGCCTCGTGCGAAGGTGACGAGTGAGGTATCTGTATCCCGGAGGCGTAGGAGTCCCTCAGCTCGGTCGGCCTCGCTGTTCGAGGTTTCTCTTGCTTAGTTAAAGAAACCCTCGCCCGCTCTTCGATGAGCCGAAGCCGGAGGTAGCGGTGTCAGCACAGACAGAGGCGGAGTTGACTCGAAAAGAAGACTTCGTCGGCCGGAGCCCGGCCGGGCCGTCCACTGGCAGGACCAGCGTCGGAGTTGAGTTGCCGAGGCCACGAGCCGGGCTGACGTCCTCGGGGGACAGCTAGCTGAGGCTTCGAGGTGGCCGGCCGAGCCATTAGCTCGAGCCGGACTCCTGGAAGAGACCCTGGCGACGATGGCCCGGGCGTGATGCTGATGTCGTCCTTCGAAGTGGAGATCCTCCGACCGTGTCGCCGTCCGAGGCTAGGTCGGACCTCGCCGAAGGTGTAGTTGACGCCGAGGGTGCTGCTGCTCCCTTCAACCGTCAAGGTCCGAGCCTGCAGGATCGGGTTATCTTGTAGTGTGCGTATGTTTTCTGCGGCCGCCGAGGCCCAAACATACTGTCGTCGTGTTGTAAAGCTGCGTGTCTTTTCCCCTTGCTTCGAGTATCTGGACCTATTTGTCGGTAACAGAGTTGTTTGTCCAAGCAAGAGTTACTTTTCACGGAAGGTGATGAGTGAGGTATCCGTATCCCGGAGGCGTAGGAATCCCTCGGCTCGGTCGGCCTTGCCGCTTACGTGTACTCTTACTCGTCCGCCGGATTCTGCTATCGATGTAGTCGAGAAGGCCCAAAAAATCGTTTCGGCAGAAGGGTCTTCGAGCGTTGGGACTTGTTCGATCAGCGGAATCGCTTATCCGAGCGTGAGATACTTATCGCAGAAGGTGATGAGTGAGGTATCCGTATCCCGGAGGCGTAGGAGTCCCTCGGCTCGGTTAGCCTTGGCTGCTTACGTGTACTCCGTCGTTTTCAAGATCCACTTTCGAAGTAGTCGAAAAGCACGAGAGATATTCTGGCAGAAAAGATCCTTTTCCGAGGAAAAATTTTGATGCAGAGGGGTTCCCCCCTTCTAGCCCCCGAGGGAGGGTCGGGCTTTTTGCCGAGGCAAGGCTGACCCTTCCTTGATGGTTAGACTTTGTGTGTGAACGAGGTGTATGAACGACTTGAAAGCATCTTAAGGGTAGAAGCGACGTAGTTGTCGGATGTTCCAAGCGTTGCTGTAGACCTCGCCTTGACTATTGGCCAGCTTGTACGTCCCGGGCATCAGAACTTTGGCGATGTCGAACGGCCCTTCTCAGGGAGGCGTGAGCTTGTGCCGCCCTCGGGCGTCTTGTCGCAGCCGAAGCACCAGGTCACCCACCTGGAGGTCTCGGGACCGAACCCCTCGGGCGTGGTAGCGTCGCAGGGACTGCTGATACCGCGCCGAGTGTAGCAAGGCCATGTCCCGAGCCTCTTCCAGCTGGTCCAGTGAGTCTTCTCGGTTAGCTCGGTTGCTTTGATCATCGTAGGCCCTCGCCCTCGGGGAACCGTATTCTAAATCTATGGGCAAGATGGCCTCTGCCCCATAGACTAGAAAGAATAGTGTGAAGCCCGTGGCTCGGCTCGGCGTCGTCCTCAGACTCCAGACCACCGAGGGGAGCTCCTTCATCCATCGCTTGCCGAACTTGTTGAGGTCGTTGTAGATCCGCGGCTTGAGTCCTTGCAGGATCATGCCGTTGGCACGCTCTACTTGCCCATTCGTCATGGGGTGAGCCACGGCGGCCCAGTCCACCCGGATGTGTTGATCCTCGTAGAAGTCCAGGAACTTTCTGCCGGTGAACTGGGTGCCGTTGTCGGTGATGATGGAGTTTGGGACCCCAAAGCGATGGATGATGTTGGTGAAGAACGCCACCGCCTGTTCGGACCTGATGCTGTTTAGGGGCCGGACCTCGATCCACTTGGAGAATTTGTCGATGGTGACCAGCAGGTGCGTGTAGCCCCCGGGTGCCTTATGTAAGGGGCCGACGAGGTCCAGACCCCACATAACAAACGACTAGGTGATGGGTATGGTCTGCAGAGCCTGAGCGGGCAGGTGGGTCTGCCTTGCGTAGAATTGACACCCTTTGCAGGTGTGCACAATTCTAGTGGCGTCGGCCACCGCGGTCGGCCAGTAGAAGCCTTGTCGGAAGGCGTTTCCAACAAGGGCTCGAGGTGCTGCGTGATGACCGCAAGCCCCCAAGTGTATTTCTTGTAAGAGCTCCTGGCCTACGGCGATGGATATGCATCGCTGGAGGATGCCTGAGGGGCGGCGGTGGTAGAGCTCCTTCCCGTCCCCCAGCAAGACGAACGACTTGGCGCGTCGCGCCAACCGCCGAGCTTCGGCTCGGTCTACGGGTAGCTCTCCTCGATGGAGATATTGCAGGTACGAGGTCTGCCAGTTTCGACTATGCATGACCCCGCTTCGCTCTTCCTCGACGCGCAGTGCCTCATCTTTGGGGGGCGAGGTTGCCCCGAGCTGAGCCGAGGGTGTCTCTGGCAGAGCCGAGGGTGCCTCAGGCCGAGCCGAGGATGCCTCGGGCTGGGCCGAGGCCTTCTCGGGCTCGGGCGTGTCATCGGTCTTGACGGAGGGTTGGTGCAGGTCTCGGGAGAAGACGTCCGGGGAAACCGTTGTTTGCCCCGAGGCTATCTTAGCCAGCTCGTCCGTAGTCTTGTTGTAGCGTCGGGCGATGTGGTTGAGCTCGAGCCCGTAGAACTTGTCTTCCAGGCGCCGAACCTCATCACAGTAGGCTTCCATCTTCGGGTCGCGGCAGTGGGAGTTCTTCATGACTTGGTCGATGATGAGCTGCGAGTCACCGCGAGCGTCGAGGCGTCGGACCCCTAGCTTGATGGCGATGCGCAACCCGTTGACTAGAGCCTCGTACTCGGCCACATTGTTGGACGCTGGGAAGTGGAGGCGTAGCACGTAGCGTAGGTGCTTTCCGAGGGGTGAGATGAAGAGCAGGCCCGCGCCTGCCCCTGTCTTCATCAACGACCCGTCAAAAAACATGGTCCAGAGTTCCGGTTGGATCGGAACTGTCGGGAGCTGGGTGTCGACCCATTCAGCCACAAAGTCCGCCAAGACCTGGGACTTGATGGCCTTCTGAGGGGCGGATGAGATCGTCTCGCCCATGATTTCCACCGCCCACTTTGCGATTCTACCCGAGGCCTCTCGGCACTAGATGATCTCCCCTAGGGGGATGGATGACACCACAGTCACCGGATGAGACTTGAAGTAGTGTCGCAACTTCCGCCGCGTCAGGATTACCACGTACAGCAGCTTCTGGATTTGTGGGTAGCGGATCTTGGTCTCGGACAGTACCTCACTGATGAAGTAGACTGGCCTCTGGACGGGCAATGCATGCCCTTCTTCTTGTCTCTCAACCACGATCACGGCGCTAACCACCTGAGTGGTAGCGGCGACGTAGATCAAGAGGGCTTCTCCGGCGGCGGGAGGCACTAAGATGGGTACGTTCGTGAGGAGCGCCTTCAGGTTACCGAGGGCTTCCTCGGCCTCAGGGGTCCAAGTGAAGCACTCGGCCTTCCTTAAGAGGCAGTACAGAGGCAGGCCTCTTTCGCCGAGGCGTGAGATGAAACGGCTCAGAGCCGCAAGGCATCCCGTGACCCTCTGTACGCCTTTCAAGTCCTTGATGGGCCCCATGTTGGTGATGGCCGTGATTTTTTCCGGGTTGGCCTCGATGCCCCGCTCGGAGACGATGAACCCCAAGAGCATGCCTCGGGGGACCCCGAAAACGTACTTCTCGGGATTGAGCTTTACGCCTTTCGCCTTGAGACATCGGAATGTCACTTCAAGGTCGGAAAGGAGGTTGGAGGCTTTCCTCGTCTTGACTACGATGTCATCGACGTAGGCCTCGACCGTTCGACCAATGTGTTCGCCGAACACGTGGTTCATGCACCTTTGGTATGTCGCACCCGCATTCCTCAAACCGAACGGCATGGTAACATAGCAGTACATGCCGAAGGGTGTGATGAAAGAAGTCGCGAGCTGGTCGGACTCTTTCATCCTGATTTGGTGATACCCTGAGTAGGCATCGAGGAAAGACAGGGTTTCGCACCCAGCAGTGGAATCCACGATTTGATCGATGCGAGGCAGAGGGTAGGGAACTTTCGGACATGCTTTGTTTAGACCAGTGTAGTCTACACACATCTGCCATTTCCCTCCTTTCTTTCTCACAAGCACAGGGTTGGCAAGCCATTCGGGATGGAATACCTCTTTGATGAACCCTGCTGCCATTAGCTTGTGGATCTCCTCGCCTATGGCTCTGCGCTTTTCTTAGTCGAATCGGCGCAGAGGCTGCTTCACGGGTCGGGCTCTAGCTCGGATATACAGCGAGTGCTCGGCGACATCCCTCGGTATGCCGGGCATGTCCGAGGGACTCCACGCGAAAACATCGGCGTTCGCGCGGAGAAAGTCGACGAGCACTCCTTCCTATTTGGGGTCGAGAGGGACGGACTTAACCGTCTGCGTGGTAGGTTCCTCGAAACCCGACCACCTCGAACGTGAGGGTCTCCCTTCGGATGTTGGAGGGTGTCCCAAAGCAGACGGGTAGATCGAGTTGTCCGAGGGGCTGGACGCGTTTCCTGGGGATGATCCCGTGAAAAGGCGCAGCGCCTGCCCGGACCGAGGACAAATCGATCTGCAGGAGCCCGAGGGTCTCGGCGTAGATGATGTTGAGGCTGCTGCCTCCGTCCATGAGGACCTTGGTGAGCCTGACGTTGCCGATGACGGGGTCGACAACGAGCGGGTATTTCCCCGGGCTCGGCACGCGGTCGGGGTGATCACCCTGGTCGAAGGTGATGGGCTTGTCGGACCAGTCTAGGTAGACCGGCGCCGCCATCTTTACTGAGCAGACCTCCCGACGCTTTTGCTTGCGGTGCCGAGCTGAGGCGTTCGCCACTGGCCCACCGTAGATCATGAAGCAGTCGCGGACCTCGGGGAACTCTCTTGCATTGTGATCCTCCTTCTTATCGTCGTCGCAGGCCCTGCCACCTTCCGCAGGTGGCCCGACCTTGTGAAAATGGCGCCGAAGCATGGCACACTCCTCAAGGGTGTGCTTGACGGGCCCCTGATGATAGGGGCACGGCTCCTTGAGCATCTTGTCGAAGAGATTGGCACCTCCGGGAGGTTTCTGAGGGTTCTTGTACTCGGCAGCGGCGACAAGGTCCGCGTCGGCGGCGTCGCGTTTCGCTTACGACTTCTTCCTGCCTTTCTTCTTAGTGCCGCGCTGAGTTGACGCCTCGGGGACATCTTCCGGTGGGCGGCCCTGGGGCTGCTTATCCTTCCGGAAGATGGCCTCGACCGCCTCCTGGCCAGAGGCAAACTTGGTGGCGATGTCCATCAGCTCGCTCGCCCTGGTGGGGGTCTTGCGACCCAGCTTGCTCACCAGGTCGCGGTAGGTGGTGCCGGCAAGGAACACGCCGATGACATCCGAGTCGGTGACGTTGGACAGCTCGTTGCGCTGCTTCGAGAATCGCCGGATGTAGTCCCGGAGAGACTCCCCTGGCTGCTAGCGGCAGCTTCGGAGATCCCAGGAGTTCCCAGGGCGCACGTACGTGCCCTGGAAGTTGCCGGCGAAGGCTTGGACTAGGTCGTCCCAGTTGGAGATCTTCCCCGGAGGCAGATGCTCCAGCCAGTCCTAAGCGGAGTCGGAGAGGAACAGGGGGAGGTTGCGGATGACGAGGTTGTCATCGTCCGTTCCACCCAGTTGGCAGGCCAGCCGATAGTCCGCGAGCCACAGTTCCGGTCTCGTCTCCCCCGAGTACTTTGTGATAGTAGTCGGGGTTCGGAACCGGGTCGGGAACGGCGCCCGTCGTATGGCTCGGCTGAAAGCCTGCGGACCGTGTGGTTCGGGCGAGGGACTCCGATCCTCCCCGCTGTCGTAGCGTCCCCCACGCCTGGGGTGGTAGCCTCGGCGCACCCTCTCGTCGAGGTGGGTTCGACGGTTGCGGTGAGGGTGTTCGTTGCCGAGGCGATCCGGGGCCGCAGGCACTGTGTTGCGCGTGCGCCCGGTGTGGACCGAGGCTTCCCGCATGAATCGGGAAGTCGTGGTGCGATGTTCCGAGGGGTACCCCTGCCTTCGGGAGGCGGAGCTTTCGGCCCGTCGGACCGCGACATCCTCTAGGAGATTCTTGAGCTCTCCCTGGATACGCCGCCCCTCGGTGGTAGATGGCTCCGGCATCGCGCGGAGAAGTATTGCCGCTGCAGCCAGGTTCTGGCCGACCCCACTGGAAGCCGGTGGTGGCCTTGCCCTGACATCGTCGGCGATGCGGTGCTGGATGCCCTAGGGTAGATGACGCGCTTCTCCGGCCGGAGGTTGGCCTGCCCATTCCTGCCCGATGTCCCAGCGGAACGGCTCAAGTGTTCCTGCTCCCTCGTCGAGCTTGGCCTGCATCTCGCGGATTTGCTCGAGCTGTGGGTCATGACCCCCCGCCGGGACGGGGACCACAGCTAGCTCCCGAAGGATGTCAACGCGAGGCGCAGGCCTAGGGGGATCACCGTTTTTTCGGCGTACCAAGATGGTTGCCTTCGCCGGGACCCCCTAGATCAACGTGGAAACATTCACGACTTGGGCCGCAGTCCTCGTCGCCGAGGCTGCGGCTACCGTCGGAACAATCGGAAAGGCAGTAGTCGCATGCGGTCATGAAGTCCCGCATGGCACTGGGGTTACCAAGTCCGGAGAAATCCCAACAAAAGTCGGGCTCGTCATCTTCCTCGGAACCCGAGGGCCCGTAGGTCGAGACGACCGTCAGCCTGTCCCAGGGTGACCGCATACAATACCCCAGAGGGTTTGGACTCGCCTCTATGAGAGCGTCCACCGAAGCGAAGTCGCTTGGTGGGTCGAGGCTAAATCCAAAAGGCACGAGATGGGAGTCGATTGGTACCTCTTGGTCGACGGGCGGTGACGAAGTCGCGTCAGGGGCAGACTGCACCGTCGTCTCAAGTACGAGGGTGACGCCCAGCAAGTCATTTGCGAGCGTGCTGGCGTCATCCGTTTGCTTGGAGTTGGCATGTTGCGGGGAGACGGCGCTCGTCTTCGTCTCAGATGCGAGGTCGATGCCCGACGTGCACCCCGTTGGGGCGCCGGTGCCGTCGACTCGCTCGACAACCGACGAGATGCCGCCTCCTGCTTGGCCTTGGTTGCCCCGCCTCCTCCTCCGTCGGTGGGGGAGGGGACGGGACAAGCTCGAATGTCGTCCTTCCGCCACGTGGGGAAGACGTCGTCGATTCCGCCGGCGGCGGGCGGATTGTCGGCCGCCATTATCGCTGTCGCGCGGCGGGGGAAGGAGTATCATGTCGTAGCTGCCGTCGAGGGACATGAACTCAAGACTCCCGAAACGGAGCACCGTTCCGGGCTGGAAAGGTTGCTGGAGACTACCCATCTGGAGCTTGACGGGAAGCTGTTCGTCAACACGCAGCAGGCCCCTACCTGGCGCGCCAACTGTCGGCGTTTCGACCCCGGGGGGTCCCTGGACCGACGAGTAAATTGTTGCCGCGTGCCCCAGCCCAGATGGGTCGGCGCGAGACGGAGCGCGAAGGGGGGAAGAAGCCGGAGGGAGACAGGCGTAAAAGGGGAAACCCGCGGCCTTCGTGTTTGTCCCGCGCCCAGGTCGGGTGCGCTTGCAGTAGGGGGTTACAAGCGTCCACGCGGGAGGGAGCGAGAGGCTTACGCGAGCGCCATCCCATCCTTCCCCGCGCGGCCAACCCTCTGTAAGAGGGCCCTGGACCTTCCTTTTATAGGCGTAAGGAGAGGATCCATGTGTACAATGGGGGGTGTAGCAGTGTGCTAACGTGTCTAGCGGAGAAGAGCTAGCGCCCTAAGTACATGCCGTCGTGGCAGCCGGAGAGGTTTTGGCACCCGGTTCATGTGGTGTCGTGGCCGTCGGAGGAGCGCTGGAGCCTGGTGGAAGGACAGCTGTTGGGGCTGTCGAGTCCTTGCTGACGTCTCCTTGCTTCCGTAAGGGGGCTGAGAGCCGCCGTCGTCATGGAGCATGCGGGGCGCCATCATTACTTGTTTATCGGGGCGAGCCAGATGGGACGCCGGTCTTGTTCCCCGTAGCCTGAGTTAGCTTGGGGTAGGGTAATGATGGCGCCTCCTGTGACGTGGTCAGTCCGAGCCCCGGGTTGGGCGAGGCGGAGGCTGTCGGCTGAGGCCAGGGCTGAGTCCGAGCCCTGGGGTCGGGCGAGGCGGAGTTCGTCGTCTTCCGGGGCTGAGCCCGAGTCCGAGCCCTGGGTCGGGCGAGGCGGAGTTCGTCGTCTTCCGGGGCCGAGCCCGAGTTCGAGCCCTGGGTCGGGCGAGGCGGAGTTCGTCGTCTTCCGGGGCTGAGCCCGAGTCCGAGCCCTGGGGTCGGGCGAAGCTGAGTTCGTCGTCTTCCGGGGCTGAGCCTGAGTCCGAGCCCTGGGGTCGGGCGATGCGGAGTTCGTCGTCTTCCGGGGCTGAGCCCGAGTCCGAGCCCTAGGGTCGGGCGATGCGAAGTTTGTCGTCTTCCGGGGCTGAGCCTGAGTCCGAGCCCTGGGGTCGGGCGAAGCGGAGTTCGTCGTCTTCCAGGGCTGAGCCCGAGTCCGAGCCCTGGGGTCGGGCGATGCGGAGTTTCCTATGGCGCCTGAGGCCGGACTTGGCTGCTGTCAGCCTCACTCTACCGAGTGGCACAGCAGTCGGAGCGGCGTAGGCGGCGCTGTCCTCTTGTCAGGCCGGTCAGTGGAGCGGCGAAGTGACTGCGGTCACTTCGGCTCTGTCGACTGAAGGGTGCGCGTTAGGATAAGGTGTCAGGCCACCTTTGCATTAAAGGCTCCTGCGATACGGTCGGTCGGCGTGGCGGCTTGGCCAAGGTTGCTTCTTGGTGAAGTCTGGGCCTCGGGCGAGCCGAAGGTGTGTCCGTTGCCGGAGGGGGTCCTCGGGCGAGACGTAAATCCTCCGGGGTCGGCTGCCCTTGCCCGAGGCTGGGCTCGGGTGAGGCGAGATCGTGTCCCTTGAGTGGACCGATCCTTGACTTAATCGCACCCATCAGGCCTTTGCAGCTTTGTGCTGATGGGGGTTACCAGCTGAGATTAGGAGTCTTGAGGGTACCCCTAATTATGGTCCCCGACAACCTTGTTACATGATTTGCACTTCTTCAATCTTTGGCACAAATTAACACTTAGAGAATATGTGTTGGGCACTTAATCACCAAAACACTTTGGAAATGGCCCAAAGGCATATTTCCCTTTCAGTAACCCTTTGGCAGGCTATCAACAACATGCACGAGCTTAACAACTTGGAGGACACCATCTCTTGGAGATGGATGGTTGATGGACAGTACAGTGCAAGTAGCGCCTATAACATTCAGTTCTCAACAAACTTCTACACAATGAAAATCTGTTCCATTTGGAAAGCAAAAACTGAACCAAAATGTCGCTTCTTCGCTTGGACTCTTTTACACAACAGAGTGTTGACAGCAGAGAACCTCCAGAAAAGGGGATGGCCTTGCAATCCTTCTTGTTGCCTCTGTAATTCGACCTTTGAAACGACGGTCCACTTATGTAAGGACTGTCCCTTCAGCAGGGAGGTGTGGGACAAAATCTTGTCTTGTTGCTATCAGTTTTCGTCTAGCTAGTAGGTCTGTTCAGTAGGTCTGTTCAGTAGTTTCTCAGTTGTCGTGTAAGTCGATTCGGTTTCCTGTAACTTCCTGTAAGTTCTTCCCTATCTAATTTATTGGAGCAGCAAGTCTTTTGCCTCTCCCTTTCAAAAAAAGATACGAATCAGGCTTTAATGGGTTCAATATGCAGAGCCAAGTAGTTCCACTTTCTCGGTCCAACAAGTGCATTGTTGAAACTGGATTGGAACGCCAAACAACAACTCTAGATTCGAGGGTTTCTGTTATAACCGAACGCGAGGGGAAAATCATTTTTAGTGATAGTCACAAGATCCTTTTATCAAGTAGTTGGGAAGACCATAAGTGGTTTTTTAGTTGCCCATGGGCACTCTAACAAAAATACTTGTATGCAAAAAAAAACTCGAGTTTCACGGGGTAAATCCATTAAAAAGGGCAAATTTTAGGGAACATTTGGTGACAAGAACTCATGGGACCAAGAAAACTGCATGATAAAATCAATCAAGACATAAAAAACTAATGTTGTATAGAATTCAAGTTTCATATCTACACACAATACAAGTGCTCTATGTTAACTTGTGCTGGCAGTGAGTATGTGTGGTTGCTCGTGTCCTGAATCGTGGTCCTTCCCTTGCTTTTATAGACCTAGATGAGAGAAGGATCCCGTTACATAAGTCAAAGGGTCGGGTGCGATTGTGTAGCTCCTTGTCCTTTAGGGTTCCTGCGAGACGAAGGACATGAATGGCTCTATTTTCATCAGGGCACTATAGCCACACGAATGCCATCTTGATGCCTGTTGTCCGCAATGGATTATCGGGTGTCCTTTGTTGACTTTTCTGCTACGAAGTGGTTAAGCGGTTGAGCTGATGTCAATCTCTACGCCGGCAGGAGCCGAAGGAGCGGGAGGACACGAGAGGAAGCGGGAGGATGGAAGAGCGCACGATCGGCAGATGGCGAGTTCTAAGAGCTAGCCAAAGATTTAATCTAGGGATAGGGAGCTGATGTCGAGCTAGATCTAATGGCGAGGCAGATGCAAGCTGATTTCACGAGGTTTTTCTTTTTATTACCGAGCGCATGTTATTACTGACCTCAACATCAAGTTATCTTGGCTTTGCCCCTGAGAGACGGGGGAGACGATGCCGAGCTAGATACATTGACGAGGCAGATGGCGAACGCAAGTTGTTTAGCAGCATGTTGGTGTTGCTCTCAGTATTGACTTTGCAAAAGCAAACAACGAGAAGAGAAGCGGTACCGGGCTGCAGCGGCCGTGGACGGTGGACACGGTGAAGGCGCAGGCAGGCGGCTAGCGCCGGCCGGCGTTGGCAGTTGCGTCATCCGATCATCGTGCGATGTCTTGCCCGCTTGTCCCTCGCTGTGTGTCCCGTGCGGGCCGTGCCTTTGGTTTGGTTCAACCGGACGGCGTCGTCGGGAGTCGGGGGACTCTGCCGCCACGCCACGCCACGCGTCGCGGTCCGCCGGCCGGCCTCGTCGCCCATTTGCTTTGCTTTGCCGTCCGGTGTTTGGGCTGCCGTTCGTCGGGGATCGGAGGGCGAACACACGATGGTTGGCTGAATGGCTGCTGCGAGCTTCCCGGCCTGTCGCTGTCTCCCGATGATTCCTTCGTTCGTTTGCGGTTTCGAAGCAGCGCAGCACGCGTTCTGCTCCGATCCCAGGCATGTATGTCGCGTTACGATTCCGACGTGTGGCGCGTCATGGCGTGAAGACTACACACTCGTGGTCGTGGCTTAGTTCGCGACCGGCGTCGGCGTGCATGCATGCGCGACGACTCTGATCGAGTCCGTCGCAGGCTAGCTAGGGCTGTAGCGCTCACGGCTGAAGAATCGGCGAGAAGCCTAGTGTTTTCCGTGTACGGTTTACCTGGCATGCATGGCATGACGCACGCGGCAACGGATTAACTTATCTTAGAGGATAATTGCAAGGTTTGAGTTTGACAGCGTTGAGAAATGCGAATCACCACGCGGAGTGGAGCGTGCGACCTCTGAAAGCAACGTACGGCGGGGGTGGGCGCTGCGTGCACCAGCGAGCAGCGAAATCCCCCCCGTACGCACCTGGAATGTGGTTTGTTCCTTGGGTGGGAGCCGTGTTTGGCCCTTTGTGGCGAAGGATCTTACGGCCGGGACCCAAATGGCGACGTGGATCAATTCCGCCCCAGAAGCGGAGGAAGCAACGGCTGCGGGTGGCGGCGATGGAAAACCGTTGGTGCACACCAGCTGAAGCCCCATGGTTTCGAATTTTCCTGCCCCTTCACCCCCCCCCCCCCCCCCCCCCCCCCGCATGCTAGTAGTACTTTAACCTAAGCATTAGTTACAACTGTTGCTTGTGGATACCAAACATTCTGTTACAGAAACAGATTTTCATCGTTTCTAGGTAAAATCACAAGGGCGGGAAAAAAATAAACGTGCTTACCATAATGTAGACTTTCACTTTCAACGACGAGGAGGGACCAGGGAACGCAATTTCGGTCCGAGGTTACTGAAATCCGGTACTCTTTTTTTCGTTCTCGGTGATTACCGAAACACAGATTTCGGTCCACGAAATTACGTTTTTCGTTTTAAAAATCTGAAAAATCTAAAAGTCAAATTTTGGTCAAATAAACGAAATCCAGAACGGTGAAAACGAAATTGTAATCCCTGCGAGGAACTCGTGTCCCTATGAACTATTTTGTTTACACAAATTACACCATACAAATATACTAGAGCATTAAGGTTGTGCATGCATGTATGTGGAGTGAAAATAATTAATGGATCTAGGCTCCTTTAGGACATAGAATTTTCAGGTTTATTTTCACCAGAAAAAGAAAAGAAAGAAAAAAACAAATCTCACATTCCAAAGGGAACCCTACCTGTCCTTAGTAAAACGATACAAAGTTCAATCAAGTTTATAAGAAACAATGATATTCAAGACACCAAACAGATATAGTATAATATAAAAATATATTCTACAAAAAAACTACCATCTACGTTCTCGAATATTTAGACACTCGTTATTTTTATTTTGAATAAAAACGCAACAAATAAAAAAAGATCGGAGTGAGTATAATATTTAATTGTATATAACATAGGTCAAATTCAAGATATTTTTATTCTTTAATTTCGCTAAGTAGAGTATTTTTTATGTCAGGTTCTTGATCATGGACATGAAGTTGATTAGCCTCAGAAGTTTGCGAGAACAAAAAACTAAATCAACCAATAAACATGACACCCACAACTAGTATTGGGTGTTATGGTGTATCGGTGACGGTGACCCCTAGCAATACCCATACTCAACCCTTCCTAATATTTCGTCGCAAGATTTTTCGCTACTGCTCAAAGCTCCAAAGGCCCCAAGACTCCTTCCTGCTCAAACCCTTTTTTATCCATCCTGTTGCGCGGAGGCTGTTGGAGCGTTGGATAGTGCGCGGTGCCGGCGAGGACACCTCACACTCGCAGTCGAAGAACGAAGGCAGCCTCTGTTTCCTTCCGACCGGCGATGAGGAACCCGCCGGGCAGGCACCTCCTCTGTCTCAGCAGCCGCGCCGTGCGCTCTTCCTCCTCCTCATCGGCGCTCGGCCCCGGACCCGGCGCTGCTACCTCCGCCGCGCCCCCACGCCCGCGCGCCATCGCGCCCGGGCGGCCCCTGCGCGCCAGTTCCCCACCCCCGCCTTACGCAGTCGCCGCCGCCGCGTACGTGGAGGACGGGGACTGGGAGGAGGTCGTCGCCGGGGGCCCTGGTACTGGGGAGATGGAGGAAGAACAGGACTACAGGGTGGTGTTCTGGTCCCCGCCGACCATAGACGAGGTTACCGGCGCAGTCACCAGCATCCAGCAGTAAGTTTTGCCTGCTCACCTCGTTATAGCATTTTTTTTTCTTTGCGTAGTGTTAGATTTGATCTAACTTCTTCTCTTGACGTTTCTTGTGTTGGTGACCCGCTTGATTGTCACGACCTAGGTTATGCTTTGCTTACATGGATTAGGTTAGAGCTGTTTTTGTATTTTTTTTGATGCGACATGGATAGCTTCTCATGGGGACATGGGAGCCTTGCATGCTTCAGTTCATTGAGGAATATCGTGTAGGTGGTTACCACTCGTTGTCGTTATCATAGATGTATGCCTGCCATCTTTGGATGGTGTTTTCTTGGTGGGGCAGGGGGTGGGGGCGAGGGATACATGCATAGACATCCGCATGGACTTGCAGAATTGCAGCTAGTCCCATCGGAACAATCCTGCCTGCGCTTCCTGTACCTTGTAATAGACATAGGCACATAGCAGCCCTTGCAGCTGCTGAAAAGCACATCCGAGAATTATATCCTACTGATGTTGTGTCCTTGAATCATAGGATTGTTCTGGCTACCTTATGGTAGCCCGTACTGTAGGGACTGTTGTAGAAACATTAAACTCACGTAACTACATCAACTTTCAATCACGATTAGTAGCAGCTATACAAATAATTACCTCCCATACATCTATGTCCTCATTTGTTGCGTGAAAACAAACATTTTTCCCCTTTAAGATGAATATATAGTAGAACTTTGCTGATTAAATCATAAGGGAGTTACTTATGCATTGATGTTCTTTGCTCCATCTAATCTAGTTGCCGTTTCATTCAGAGTATTTGAGAATCCTCTTGGACTGGATTCAGATACAACTGACAGACAGACAACGCTACTGTCTGCATCAGGACATTCATCTGGCAATTCATCAGGATCAGATGACTGGATTGAACCTGCTGCCTATGTTCTTAACTCAACTGCTCTTCTGTCAAGGGAACATAGGAATGTTGTGGATGCTTTCCGTCTGTTGCAAAAGGATCCCACCGTTCAGGTTTAAACAGAACTTATTTCTTTTATGTATTTTCAGTTTTCACCTAAACACTAGATCCTAAACAGTTGGTCACTTATTGCGTAGCCTTTTATTCGGGTTAAACAGCTGTTAAACAAGCAAAATGACTGGTTAATGGACACAATCAGTCACCATGTAGTGATTAAACAGGCTAAACTGCTGTTCAGGCGAGCAGAGGTATTTTTGCAACACTTAAATAATGGATAGTGCCCTGTCATATTTTTATCTACCATTCATAATTTCTGATCTGAGCTGTCACCTACAAGTTTCTCAACAGCTTATCTCGTCATCACTGTGTTAACCAGTGGCGGACCCAGCAAGGGGCAGCTGGGGCAAGCGCCCCCCCTACGTGCTGCTGGTCCTACGTACCACGTAACAAAATATTTAGATCCTTGATGACTATACGAATCGTTAGATGTTTAGAAGCCTTGATGATTGTATGATCATCAAACGTTCTCAAACCATGAGTAATCGTAGAATACCTACTACTCACATTACTACTCATGGCTAGCAAGTAGCAACTTAGTGGTATGTTACATAATGTTTTATTGTTACTCATGTGCTACATATATGATACCTCCTCCATTCCAAAATATTATCCGTTTTAGAGTGTTAACGGATTCATACAATATTTGATGTATGTGTATTATATATCTGCCTAGATTCATTGTCATCTACTTGAATATGCACATAAAAGTAAAAGGTTAAAACAAATTGTATATTGGGACAGAGTCCAGAAGGGAGTTTTTTTTTTGTTATACTAGCACATCCTTAATTTTAGTCATGCGTCCGCCACCGGTGTTAACCTTGTCCATTATGCAGAAAATGGTTATGTCTTTGTCATGCGATAAGGCTGTTTGGAATGCTGTCATGAATAATGAGGCAGTTCAAGATTTCAGGAGATCTTTACACGATGGTATGTTGCATGAAACTTTCATGTACATGCATGAATCATATATACAATGTTCATTTTTGTCAATTCCAAGCTGTACTCAGACGACTTGTTTGACCTTAGCTGTATAACATTTGCAAGAAAATTTCCACTGCTTTCGGTAGACTTGCTTTTCTTTCTCGTCCATATGTGTTAGCTTATTTCGACTGACAACATCGTTCAGGAAAAGAAAATGATAGAAACGAAAACACTGGTGGTCCTGCTGAAGTGCTTAAGTGGATCCTGGAAAGCGCCCAGGCAAAAATATTTGAATTGCTAGAGAATGTTCAGAAGATAATCAACATGCTGATCCACACTCCAGAGGATGATGATAATCCAGATGGATACAGCGATGCAGTTAAGGTGTCATTCATGCTCACGGTATTCGTCTTCATCGTGGTGGCCATTGCTCGTATCAAGTGAGCACAACAATCCGCCGACTTTACATATTTCTATGTTTTGTTGTCCCTTGGTTATACACAGGCCAACTCTAGTTAGTTAGTCAGATTGAGGTCATCGAAAGGTTGACTGGCCAATAAATTTGAATTGATATTGTGCCATCGTGTGGAATTATGATATGTCCTAGGGATATTACCATTATTATCCTTGCATTCAGCGTGCTTATGCCTTTTCATTTCCTGGTGGTTTTGGCTACAGTTATGAACATTGGGATTACAAAGTGTGGTGAGGCGAGATTCTGGCATTCTACAAGCCCGTCTATATATGTTTTGTAGAACACACCAAAGTTCGATAAATTAGCCTACACAAAGTTTTACTCAATGCTTTGGCTGTATCATTTCATCCTGGTAGATCATGCAAGGGAATGTTGTACTCGGTCATATTTGTGTGCTCGACCTTTGGAGCCGGATGGACCTCTGTAGCTACACTTCCTACTCCAGCAGTCCAGCGCCTGCAAAATTTCATGTTTGCAGTCCATTTTAAGGATACAGCATTAACTGTTGGAATAGCCCGTATAAATGTTACTTGACGAAATCCTTTTATATAATAAACAAAGTTACAAGCATGTCAACTTCGAAATGTCCGGTGGTTCGTACTTGCAAAACTTTTGCAGTTCCTTGTGGGTATGCGGTAGATGGTTTGGGGTTTTACTATATACCTCAACCTACTCCTGTCAAATCAAAGCAAGGTAGTTGTGTTGGTACAGTGACTGTTATGGAGGGCTCAATGACAGAGGAGTAGGTCACTAGTGAGCTGAGAAGGTTGGTTGCTACGGAGTGGGAAGGGCTTTGGAAATAATGTGTTCTCGACGGGTTTTCCTTCAATGGGTGAACTGTAGCGAATGATTGAATGGGGAACAGTTCACACTAAATTTGGTTCTCAAATGCAAGTCAAGGAAGAGGGATCAGGAGAAGAAATAAAATATGTGATGCTAAAGGTATGGTTGTAATTCACAGGATTACCTAAGGAATTGAGAGAATACCAGGTAATTTGGACGGTTGGCTCCATGCTAGCCATTTCAAAAAAGGTGGATATGGTATTTACTCGGAAGTTTGATAGGATATGGTATTTACTCGGAAGTTTGACAGGGCAATACTGCAGGTGGCAGTGCTTGACCCGAATCTAATCCCACAATATGTTGATGTTGTAATTGGAGATTATATTTATGAGCTGAAATTCAAGGTTGAATTGGCAGTCGATGGCGCCTTTGCCGATGGATATGGATGACTCTGGGGCAAACGATGATGATGAGTTTCAGGATCAAAACAAGGAAGGTAGTTTGGCGAAAAAGAGAGTAGGGGATCGGAGCTGCTGGATCAGTCAAATGGTTCTACTGGTGTTGTTGACATGGCATCATCCGCAAAGCAAAACAGCAAGGTTGGGACTAAATCTGGGAGAGATGGGGGTCCGGTTGCCACTCACTGTCTTGCTCGATTGGATTTGGCACAGCCACAGGAGACCGGGTATGCTGTTGGCATTGTCAGCGTTGAAGCTCTAGGTGGTATTCAAGAAGTGACAGGAAATGTGCATGATCTTCGTCGCAGTAAGCGTCGCGCCGATTCGATGAGCGAACACTCGCTTGATCGTGCGGAAAAACATAAGGCGGGATACAATCTAGACGATCTGCCTTCCAAAGGTAACAGTGATACTTTTATTGATTTCCCAGATAATATTATTTCTGAGTCCCTTAAATTCATTGGTATTCTAACGGGTAGCAATCCCAGTTCAGTTTCAATGTCTATTAGTCAGCTAAAACAATTAGAGACTAATAGAGGTAAAGATCAACAAAAAAGTAATTCCAAAACGCTTTAGCTGATCTGTTGGAAAAGGAAGTAGAAGAGGAGGAAGAGTTAGATAGCTTCATTTTAAATCACTTGTCCGGGGATAGTATGCAAGATGTGATGGATGGTAATGATGAGCTGATTATTTCAGCACGTACAAAACCACCTAGTCATGGTCCCCAGCTTTCAAAGAGGAGGTCGGGTTCAAATATTTATTAGTTGTTTTCCAATGAAAGGTATCTTTTGGAATAGTAATAGGTTTAAAGATGTTAAGAAACACAGATTTGTTACGGATCTTACCAAGGAGCATAATCTTTGTTTCATTGCGATTTCTAAAACAGGACGCAAAACCTTTTCAGATCATTTACTAAGGAATTTGTGTGCTGGGAAGAATTTCCTTTGGCACTGCAAAGAACCTCATGGTAGATCTGGGGATGCTTCTAGGAGTTGATCTTGATGTGTTCGATATAGGTGCCATTGAGGAAGATGATTTCTTTATAAAGTTTAAATTACTTAATAAGGAGGATGGTTTGAAATGGGCTCTTGTTTTTGTATATGGACCTGCTCAGGATTGCCTCAAACAAAGCTTCCTATCAAAGGTAGTTCGTTTGAGTAATACCGAGACATCACATATTCTCATTGTGGGAGACTTTAATATTCTAAGATCTCCATCTGAGAAAAATAATGATAGATTCGACCATCGATGGTCGTTTCTATTCAACGCCGTAATTGATGGTCTTGATTTGAGAGAGATGGATATGTCTGGCGAAGGTTCACTTGGGCTAACTCTAGGGATAATCCGACTTGTGAGAAATTGGATCGGATCCTAGTAGCCACAGAGTGGGAGGAAAAATACCTAGAGCCGCAGTGCTTGCCCTTTCTAGAAATATCTCTGACCATACCCCTTTGCTTCTCAGTACGAGAATAAGATCTGTTCAAACAATCCCTCCTTTCAAGTTTGAATTAGGATGGTTCTTTCGAGATGGATTTGTGGATATGGTTACAGATATATGGATTAATGAGGCAGGGGGATCGAATCCATTGGAGAGATGGCAAGCTAAGATAAGGAAAGTGTGTCAGTACTTAAGGGGATGGGCGCAACATACCTCTGGTATTTTAAAAAAGGAAAAGAAGGAGATTATTTCAAGGCTTGATGAAATTGATAAGAGAGCTGAATCGGTTCTGTTGAGTACATCAGAGTTAGATCTTTGCAATTTCCTTCAGAGTAGGCTAGCTCAGCTTCTCCGTGAAGAGGAAATAAAATGGTACCAAAGGGCGAAGGTCAAGGAGCTCCTTGAGGGTGACAGTAACACCAAATATTTTCATATGGTCGCCAATGGGAAACATAGAAAGAATCATATCTTCCAAATGCATAATGGTGACTTAAAGTCGCCTAGAGGGGGTGAATAGGCGAAACCTAAAATTTATAAACTTAAACACACACTAGGGCCAGAGTTAGCGTTAGAATTAAATTCGAGTGCGAAAGATTGTTTCTCTTGCTAAGAGTTGCTCAATTGATGCCGATAACGTTTGGGAGCAAACTCAAATCAATGTTAGCAAGAAAACTTTAGAGAGAGGAAAGAGGGCAAACAAATCAAGCGAAGATTAATACAAGTGAACACGGTGATTTGTTTTACCGAGGTTCGGTTCCAAAGAACCTAGTCCCCATTGAGGAGGCCACAAAGACCGGGTCTATTTCAACCTTTTCCCTCTTTCAAATGGTCACTTAGACCGGATGAGCTTTCTCCTTAATCACTTGGGTCACTAAAACCCCGCAAGGATCACCACACACTTAGTTGTCTCTTGCTAGCTTTACAAAGCACTTATGAGAATAAGAATAGAGGAGGAGAAAAGCAATCTAAGCAACAAGAGCAACAAAAGAACACAAATAATCCTCTCACAAGTCTCTAAGCGATAGAGTTGATTTTGGGAGCTTGGAGTGGATTGAATGCTTTGAATGTGTGTTGGAGTGTTTGGCTTTGCTCTTGCAATGAATATGGAGTTCAGAAAACTTGGATACCATTGAAGGAGGTGGTTCGAGGTATTTATAGCCTCCAACCACTTCCTAGCCGTTGGCTGTTTTTGCTGGCGATGGGCACACCGGACAGTCGCACTGGACATGTACTGTTCACTGTCTGGTGCGCGCCACGTCAGCGCGCCCGTTAGGGTTTGGAGCAGTCGACCATTGGAACTCTGTCTTTTAGTTGCATCGGACAGTCCGGTGCCACACCGGACATGTCCGGTGCGCACTGACTTCTATAGAGCATTGTTCCCTTTTGCAGTCGACCGTTGGCGCCAGTTAACCGTTGCTCCGTTGGCTCACCGGATAGTCCGGTGAATTATAGCGGAGCACGCCCCAGAGAAACCTGAGAGTGAGCTGTTCGAGTGCTGCTTGGCCTGGTGCACCGGACACTATCCGGTGCACACCGGACACTGTCCAGTGCGCCACTAGCAGCACACTCTCAAGTCCTTTGCTCCAATTCTATTTAAGTCCCCAACTTAATTTCTTTCTTGGTTTGTGTTGAACCTTATGCACCTGAGATAAAAGATATCTAGGCAAACTAGTTAGTCTACATGGTTTGTGATGACGTCGACCACCAAAATCGATTATAGGAAATGATTAAGCACATTTCCGTTTCAATCTCCTCCTTTTTGGTGATTGATGTCAACACAAATCAAAGCAAATATAAAGTGCAAGAATGTAACTAGTTTGCAATTTTGATTGATGTGCATAGGTTACTTAGAATTAAACCAAATGAAAAACTTTATACATATGTCTAAGAATAAATGTGATTGCTTTCTTCTATTTAACATTTTGCTCCACATTTGCACCACTCGCTTGTTTTTGCAAATATTTTGGAAAAACCTTTTCAAATTCTTTTGCAAATAGTCAAAGGTATAGGAATATGATTTCAAGAAGCATTCTCAAGATTTGAAATTCCTCCCCCTGTTTCAAATGCTTTTCCTTTGACTAAATAAAAGCTCCCCCTGAAGAAATTCTCCCTTTAGCTTTCAAGAGTGTTTTTGAAATGATTTTCCCTTTTTCAAATAGATACCAAATGAAATTTGTACCAATTGAAATTTTTATACTAACTTGAAAATTTGGAACTAAATAAGATACCAATTGAAAATTAACTCAAATACCAATTGAAATAAACATTTTTGAAATTTTGAAATGGTAAATGGTGGTGCGCTCCTTTTGCTTTGAGCTTAATACTTTCTCCCCCTTTGGCATTAAGCGCTAAAACGGAGAACTTGAGAGCCCTTAATAATTCTCCCCCTTTGGGGCCTAATAATTTCTCCCCTATTGATAAAGAAAATATGAGTGAAGGGTCATACCAATTGAGAGTTTCCTGAGTAACGGCAATGGATAAATGATACCGTCCGAGTTGGAGTGGAAGCCTTGTCTTTGCCGAATACTCCATTTCCCTTTCAATTTAAGACTAAGCATAGAACCATATTTGAAAACACATTAGTCTTAGCTTTGGCACAAGAAGAATAAGAAATATGCATATGTACCAAATGAAAGAGACATGATCAAAGATATATAAATTAGCTATGTGTGCAATGTTTCAATCAAAGTTCTGAGAATCAAGTATATTTAGCTCATTTCTAAGTTTGTTAAAGGTCTTTTCATCTATTGGCTTGGCAAAAATATCAGCTAATTGGTTGTGGGTGCTAACATAAGCAATTTCGATATCCACTTTTGTTGGTGATCTCTCAGAAATACCGGATGTCTATGTGCTTAGTACGGCTGTGTTCAACGGGATTATCCGCTATGCGGTTTGCACTCTCATTATTTCATAGGAGAGGGACTTTGCTCAACTTGTAACCATAGTCCCTAAGGGTTTGCCTCATCCAAAGTAATTATGCACAACAATGGCCTGCATCAATAAACTTGTCTTCGGCGGTATAAAGATCTATTGAGTTTTGTTTCTTTGAAGCCCAAGACACCATGAATCTTCCCATAAACTGACAAGTCCCTGATGTGCTCTTCCTGTCAATTTTACATCCAGCATAATCGGCATCGGAATACCCAATTAAATTAAAGGTAGATCCCTTGGTGTACCAAAGCCCAAACTTACGAGTGTAAACTAAATATCTCATGATTTTCTTCACGGCACTAAGGTGAACTTCCTTAGGATTTGCCTGGAACTTTGCACACA
Source organism: Zea luxurians (assembly GCA_029449295.1). Lineage (NCBI taxonomy): Eukaryota > Viridiplantae > Streptophyta > Magnoliopsida > Poales > Poaceae > Zea > Zea luxurians. The sequence continues at coordinate 112,972,397 of JAOPSE010000006.1, read as the reverse complement.
TGCATACAGAAAGCATAATGTCCGGTCTGAAGCACATAAATAGAGTAAAGAACCTACCATCGACCGATATACCTTTTGATCAACGGATTTACCTCCCGTGTCGAGGTCGAGATGCCCATTTGTTCCCATGGCTGTCTTGATGGGTTTGGCATTCTTCATTCCAAACATCTTAAGAATATCTTGAATGTACTTAGTTTGGCAGATGAAGGTGCCTTCTTGGAGTTGCTTGATTTGAAATCCAAAAAAATACTTCAACTCTCCCATCATTGACATCTCGAACTTCTTTATCATAATCCTACTGAACTCTTCACAGGTTGACTTGTTAGTAGACCCAAATATAATATCATCAACATAAATTTGGCATATAAACAAGTCTTTTCCAATTGTTTTAGTGAAAAGAGTTGGATCAGCTTTACCGACTTTGAAGCCATTAGTGATAAGAAAATCTCGCAGGCATTCACACCATGCTCTTGGGGCTTGCTTGAGCCCATAAAGCGTCTTTGAGAGCTTATAAACATGGTTAGGATACTCACTATCTTCAAAGCCGGGAGGTTGCTCAACATAGACCTCTTACTTGATAGGGCCATTGAGGAAGGCACTCTTCACATCCATTTGATACAACTTAAAGCCATGGTAAGTAGCATAGGCAAGTAATATACGAATTGACTCAAGCCTAGCTACGAGTGCATAGGTTTCATCAAAATCCAATCCTTCGACTTGTGAATAACCTTTTTGCAACAAGTCGTGCTTTGTTTCTTATCACCACACCATGCTCGTCAGTTCCCATCGGTGTCTTCGCGGGCCTTCATCCCAAACCTCTTGAGAAGATCTTGAGTGTACTTCGTTTGGGAGATGAAGGTGCCTTCCTTGAGTTGCTTCACTTGAAATCCAAGGAAGTAGTTCAACTCGCTCATCATCGACATCTCGAACTTTTGCATCATTACCCTGCTAAACTCCTCACAAGACTTTTGATTAGTAGAACCAAATATTATGTCATCGACATATATTTGGCAAACAAAAAGATCACCATCACAAGTCTTTGTGAATAGAGTGGGATCAGCTTTCCCAACCTTGAAAGCATTAGCAATTAGAAAATTTCTAAGGCATTCATACCATGCTCTTGGGGCTTGCTTAAGTTCATAGAGCGCCTTAGAGAGCTTATACACATGGTCGGGATACCTGTCATCCTCAAAGCCAGGGGTTGTTCCATGTATACTTCCTCCTTGATTATCCTTTTAGGAAGGCGCTTTTCACGTCCATTTGGAACAACTTAAAGGAATGGTGAGCGGCATAGGCTAATAAAATTCGAATTGATTCTAATCTAGCCACAGGAGCGAAAGTCTCCTCAAAATCCAAACCTGCGACTTGGGCATAACCTTTTGCCACAAGTCGAGCCTTTTTTTTTGTCACCACTCCGTGTTCGTCTTGCTTGTTGCGGAACACCCACTTGGTTCCCACAACGTTTTACGTCGGGCGTAGCACCAGGCTCCAAACTTCATTTCTTTTGAAGTTGTTGAGCTCTTCCTGCATGGCCAACACCCAGTCTGGATCCTGTAAGACTTCTTCTACCCTGAAAGGCTTAATAGAAGAAACAAACGAGTAATGCTCACAAAAATTAGCTAATCGTGAGCGAGTTGTTACTCCCTTGCTGATGTCACCCAGAATATGATCAACGGGGTGATTTCTATGGATCGTTGCCCGGACTTGAGGTGGAGGGGCCCGTGGTGCTTCTTCCTCCACAACCTGTTCTTCCTGTGCTCCCCTTGATCCTGCCCCTCTTCTTGAGGTACCTATTCATCGTCTTGAGTTGGGGGATGCACCATCGTAGAGGAGGAGGGTTGATCTTGTTCCTGTAGTTCCTGTGGTCGCACATCACCTATCGCCATGGTTCGCATTGTGACCGTCGGAGCCTCATCTTCATCTACATCATCAAGATCAACTTGCTCTCTTGGAGAGCCATTAGTGTCATCAAATACAACGTCGCTAGAGAGTTCAACTAATCCTGACGATTTGTTGAAGACCCTATACGCCTTTGTATTTGAGTCATATCCTAGTAAAAACCCTTCTACTGCTTTGGGAGCAAATTTTGAATGTCTACCTTTCTTCACCAGAATGTAGCATTTGCTCTCAAATACACGGAAATAAGAAACATTGAGTTTATTACCAGTTAGGAGTTCGTAGGAGGTCTTCTTGAGGAGACGGTGTAGATAGAGCCGGTTTATGGCATGGCAAGCTATGTTCACAGCTTCCGACCAAAACCGCTCAGGCGTCTTATACTCTCCAAGCATCGTTCTCGCCATGTCGATTAGCGTCCTGTTCTTCCTCTCTACCACACCATTTTGCTATGGTGTGTAGGGAGCGGAGAACTCGTGTTTGATGCCTTCCTCCTCAAGATATTCTTCAACCTGTAGATTCTTGAACTATGACCCATTATCGCTTCTTATCTTCTTCACCTTTAGCTCAAACTCTTTTTGAGCTCTCCTTAAGAAGCGTTTTAGGGTTCCTTGGATTTCAGATTTGTCCTGCAAAAATAATACCCAAGTGAAGCGGGAAAAATCATCAACTATAACAAGACCATACCTACTTCCCCCGATGCTGAGATAGGCAACGGGGTTGAAGAGATCCATGTGTAGGAGTTCTAGTGGTCTTGATGTCGTCATCACATTCTTGCTGTGATGAGTGCTTCCCACCTGTTTCCCTGCTTGGCACGATGTACAAGGTCTGTCTTTCTCAAAACAGACATCGGTTAGTCCTAACACATGATCTCCCTTTAGAAGTTTATGAAGGTTCTTCATTCCAACATGTGCTAGACGACGATGCCAGAGCCAGCCCATATTAGTCTTAGCGATTAAGCATGCATCTAGATCGACATTCTCCTTTGAGAAATCAACTAAATAGAGCTTGTCATCTAATACACCCTTAAAAGCTAATGAACCATCACGCCTTTTAAAGACAGATACATCAATATTTGTAAATAAACAATTGTTGCCCGTATGACACAATTGACTTATAGACAATATATTATACCCGAGCGACTCTACTAAAAACACATTTGATATTGAGTGCTCGGTCGTGATGGCTATCTTGCCCAATCCTTTAACCTTGCCATGGTTCCCATCTCTAGAGATAATAGTATCCCGGGAATCCCTGTTCTTGACATAGGAGGTGAACATTTTCTTCTCCCCTGTCATGTGGTTTGTGCATCCGCTGTCGGTAATCCAGCTTGAGCCCCGGATGCATAAACCTGCAAGGTAATTAAGCTTGGGTTTTAGGTACCCAACTCTTGTTGGGTCCTACAAGGTTAGTTACAATATTTTTTGGAACCCAAATATAAGTCTTGTCTCCCTTACATTTAGATCACAATTTTCTAGCAACTACTTTGGCATTCTTGCATAACAATACAAAAGAAGCATTACACGTTTGATATATAGCAGTTGGAACAGTGTAAACTTTCCTAGGCAAGGTTCAGCTAGGCGCTAGGCGGAATCTAGGCGGTGACCCATTGCCTAGCGCCTAGTCGGGAGTACTCGGTCTTAGGCGCTTCTAGGCGCTTTTCTAGGCGTTTTGGCAATATAGCCATAAATTATATATATATTATGTATATAACTAATTAACTACTATATATGACGATATGAGTCACAGTAAGTATAAAAAGAAGGCCAGTAGACATATATGATTCCTAGCTGAGCTTACTCTTCCATGTTCCTAGCTCCTGCAAGGCTGCAACACATTTTGACAGCTAGTAGTTAGTAAATTAGTCAATAGACAACTAGCTGTTCATAAAAAAAATAGAAAACACTAAATTGTGACTTATCTGGATGATTTCAGCAGCCTCCCATTCATGAGCAGTTGAGCACACTGCACACCATATCAGCAGGCAGCAGCTGGTAATTACAACACAAGTGGATAGGACAGTAATACAAGTGCAGAACACAATTTATAAATAAAGGACAGCACAAGCACATAGTTTTTAGTTCAGGTCTCACACAAAAGAAGACACACAGACACAAAGTGACACAGCTGCAGTTCATAAGAGACCAGGGCATCACAAAAGGCTTCACTACTAGATGGAGATGGTCCAGATCATACTTCATCTTCACTGTAGCACAAATCTTCATCTTCATACTCTTCTTCTTCAGACTCAAACTCTTCTCCTTCGTAGAGCTCTCTCACTCTTGCACTTCTACGAGGCTCAAGCTGTTCTTCTGCTCCCACTGCCTCTCCAATAACAGACCAAGGTATCCCTGTACCTTCCATCTCATCTTCCTCATCATCTCTAAAGACAACTTGTGCACAATCATCTCCACCCTCTTGGAGAAAACCTTGAGCTTCAGTTGTATCACTAGACAAGAGAACATCAGTGATTTTCTTTGACTTAATCTTTTCTCTGTTATTCATCAGCCTGTTATTGAACTGAATATAGACCAACTTGTTGAGGCGGGTTGTAGTTAGCCTATTTCTCTTCTTAGTGTGTATCTATAAATTAGAAACAAAAGCATTTTCAGTTCTGAAATTTAATCATAGTACTGCTGAAATGATTAATAGATAGGTACTAACCCCTTCAAACCCACTCCAATTTCTTTCACAACCAGAAGAGCTTGATGTCAAAGATAATATCCTTGTAGCCATCTTCTGTAAAGCTGGTGTTTCAGTTCCATATAACCGCCACCATGATGCTGAAATAAATTAGAAACACCTCTATTAGTTTAAAAAACAGCAAACAACCATGGTAGAAAACAGCAAACAACCATATAATAAGTAGTTAAGTACCTCTACCTGGATTGTAATCATAGTTTTGAAAAGTTCTTGCAAGCTTCTTGCTAAATGGTCCTTCTCTATTCTGAAATTTTTTCAATTCAAAGTTGGCAGCCTGTTCTTGTTGGTCCTCATCATGATAATAAAATTGCTCGACACATGATATGAAGGCTTCATTCATTTTGGGCTCATCAAAGATTGATGGGTTAGCATAGCTATAGTGTGGATTCAGCAAAAAAGCTGTCAAATGCAATGGAGAATCAAGTCTTCCATTCATCTTCTTCTCAATTACAGCCATAACATCTTTGAATCGAGACTCAACATTGCCAAAGGCCTCTTTGATATATCTTTTTGCCTTTAGTAGCTCTCCATAAAGGAAACCTATGGATGGCTTCACATCCCCATCAACCAAACGGAGGACTTTGACCAATGGCTCAAAAACAGCCAACATTAGCTTCACATCCTTCCAAAAGGCTGGACTCAATATAGTAGTTGTGGCCTCTTTTCCTTTCTTTGATTTCACATCCTTTAATGAGTCCCACCTGCTATGAACTACCATCTTCCTTAACTGGTCCTTCTTCTCTTGCATACTGTTCAAAGTGAGAAAGTATGAAGCAAACCTAGTCACTCCTGGCCTCACTAGCTCTTTCCCCCCTGTGAAGTATCTCAAGCACTCCAATGTTCTTGTGTGGCCATACACAAATATGGTAAATGACTTTGCTTGGTCAATCACTTTCCTGAACCGAGGCAATTTGCCAATTCCTTGGAGCATCAAGTTGATTGTGTGAGCTGCACAAGAGGTCCAAAATATTTGTGGTCTCTTCTCAAGCAATAGCTTCTTTGCTCCCATGTTGTTAGAGGCATTGTCAGTGACTACTTGCACCACATTTTCTTCACCAATGTCTTCAATTGCTTTGTCCACTAATTCAAAAATGACTTCGCTTGTGTGTGACACATCTGACATCTCTTTTGAGCTGATGAAGGAGGTTCCATCAGCACAATTAGTGCATATATTCATTATGCTTCTCCTCTTCCTATCTGATCAAGCATCGGTCATAATAGAGCACCCATTTTTCATCTTCTCGGCTTCACGTTCCTGCAGCAAACACTTGGTTCTTTCATATTCTTCTTCCAGCAAACTACCTCGAAAGGCATCTTGAGTTGGAGGTGTAAGTCCTAGTCCAAATTGTCCAATTGCTTCACACATTTGCTTGAACTCATCATTGTCACATGTATTGAAAGGTATTCCTGCCAATGATTAAAAAATGAAGTCTAATTTTAAAATGTGTTCAGTTCATGAATTTTAAAATGTGAAAACAACATCGTATACTAGCAATTTACCATGATTATAGGCCCATCTTGCAATAAACTTGTGCACCTCATGCTCTCTTTCTTTCCATAGTTCCTTGTTCAGCTGCTGTGTTTGAATGAATCAGCCTTGGTAGGATCAATAGCACGTGTCCATTTGTCAATTGGCCCTAATTTGTGAGGCTGTGAGCTTCCAACACAAGTGACTTCTTCTGACTCCTCTCCAACCCTAGATACATTCACTTCCTCTCTAAGTTCTAGCTCACGAACAGTCTTCTCCTCCCTCTTCCTTTTTGCAGCCTCTATTGCTTTCTTGCACTTCTCTTTAGCCTCTAGAGCCTGCGGTGTTGCAGACGTGCATTTCTTCACATTCTTTCCAACATGGGCAAGATGCTCCTTCAACCTATAAATCCCTCCCCTCATCTCCTTGTCACAGAACTTACACTTCACCTTGTCTTTGTTGTTAGCATCAACAAGAACACCATATTCCCATCCAACATCATCTGAATTTCTTTTTAGGAGATTCGCTCTAGCTGCTTCAGTTTCAGAAGGTGCAGCTGCAGTTTCTGATGACATCCTTAATCCTTTGATTTCTTTCACTTGTACACCGAAGGGAGGCCAAGTTAGCAAAGTTAGCAGGGGAGGAAAGCAGGGGAGGGGGATGAGCAGGGAGGGGAGCAGCCGACGGGGGAGCAGGGAGGGGAGCAGCCGGAGGGGATGAGCGCCGGAGGGAATGAGCAGCGAGGCAATTTTTGTGACCGTGTGGGAGGGAGACCGAGCGGCAGCACAGCGCGCGCTAATACTCCCACGCGCTAAAACTCCCGCGCGCGCGCGCTAAAAATTGCCGCGCGCTCGCCTGCGCGCCCGCTTAGGCGCCTGCGCGCCGCCAACTCGCCGCCTAGGCGCGGCTGAGCGCCGCCTAGTCGCTGCGGCCGCCTAGACGCCGCACAGAGCCCTAGGCTACGCAGCAGCCTATCGACTAGCGCCTAGGCGCGCCTAATCGCCGCCTAGTCGGCGCCTAGCCGAACACTGTTCCTAGGCGCACGAGAAATAGTATGATTGCGCCTAGGCCTACTCTTATCATGAACATATGTGGAACTAGAAGCAAACATAGCATGTGAATCATGATAAGCAGCATGATTATAACTTTTATCATGATAAGAAATTTTCTTGACATGAGCATAAAGATAAGCATGGTTTTTTTGATCATGTGAAGAACTACTAGCCATAGGAGCCTTTCCTTTCTCCTTGTTGAGACCAGAAGTCCTTTGGCTTGTTAAGTTCTTGGTTTCCTTTCGAAAACCAAGTCCATCCTTAATTGAGGGGTGTCTACCACTAGTGTAGGCAGCCCTAGCAGATTTAAGTTTCTCATAATTATCCATGCAAGTCTTAAGTTGAGCATTAAGACTTGCAACCTCGTTGTTTAACTTGGCAATAATAGAGGCATGTTCATTACAAGCATCAACATCAAAGTCTTTACATCTATTGCAAATAACAACATGCTCTACACATGAACTAGTTGCATTTACTTCCTCTAGCTTAGTATTCAAATCATCATTTAAATTCTTTAAGCTAGAAATAGATTCATGAAAGGTAGACAATTCGGAAGACAGTAGTTCATTCTTCTTGATTTCTATAGCAAGAGATTTTTGAACACTAACAAACTTATCATGTTCCTCATAGAGTATATCTTCTTGCTTTTCTAAAAGTCTATCTTTTTCATTAAGAGCATCAATTAGTTCATTTATCTTATCTACCTTAGATCTATCTAGTCCTTTAAATAAATCACTATAATCTATGTCATCATTGGAAGATTCCACATCGCTAGAAGAAGAATACTTAGGAGTATCTCGAATACGTACCTTCTTCTCCTTCGCCATAAGGCACGTGTGTCGTTCGTTGGGGAAGAGTGAAGACTTGTTGAAGGTCGAGGCAGCTAGTCCTTCATCTTTGGAGTCGGATAAGGAACAGTCGGAGTCCCATTCCTTCCCGATGTGTGCCTCACCCTTGGCCTTCCTGTAGTTCTTTTTTCTTTTCTCTCTTCCCATGCTTTTCTTGTGTCTGGTCACTATCATTATCGGGGCATTGAGATATAAAATGACTAGTGAAAGGGAAATAGGGTCAAACCTTTTCCTAAATAATTTTGGTGGTTGAATTGCCCAACACAAACAATTGGACTAACTAGTTTGCTCTAGACTATATGTTCTACAGGTGCCATAGGTTCAACACAAACCAATAAAAAGAACAAGTTAGGGTTCAAAAGAAAGGAGCAAAAGAAAACCGAAGTATGCCCTGGTCTGGCGCACCAGACTGTCCGGTGCACCACGAAGATCAACTCTGAACTCCTCAGCTTCAGGTTTTCTCCAGTGCACTCCGCTAAAATTCACCGGACTATCCGGTGTAACACCGGACTATCTGGTGTGCCAAGCGGAGCAACGACTACAGCGCCAATGGTCGACTGCAAAAGTAAACAGTGGCGTGAACAGTGCGTGGACATGTCGCGCAGAGTCAGAGCAGCGCCAGAAGGCGCACCGGACAGTGAATAGTACCTGTCTGGTGCGGCACCGGAATGTCCGATGCCCCAAGATGTCAGCGCTCCAACGGTCGAAACCGACAGAACCCTAACGGTTGGGTGACGTGGCTGGCGCAACGGACAGTGTCCGATGGCGCACCGGACTGTCCTGTGCGTCCATCGACAGCAGCCCTCCCCAACGGCTGTTTTGGTGGTTGGGGCTATAAATACCCCCAACCATCACCATTCTAGGCATCCAAGTTTCTAGCAATTTGCATTCAATACAAGAGCTCTAGACTTCACTCCAAGACACAAAACAAAAGATCAAATCCTCTCCAAGTCCCAAACTCATTCCAAAAACTTAGTGGCTTGTGAGAGAGACATTTGTGTTCATTTGAGTTCTTGCTCTTGGATCGTTTTTCTTCTTCCTCTATTCTTATTCTCAGGTAACTTGTAATCAAAGCAAGAGACACCAATTGTGTGGTGATCCTTGTAGGGGTCTAAGTGACCCGATTGATTAAGGAGAAAAGCTCACTCGGTCTAGGTGACCGTTTGAGAGAGGGAAAGGGTTGAAAGAGACCCGGTCTTTGTGACCACCTCAACGGGGACTAGGTTTGCGAGAACCGAACCTCAGTAAAAGAAATCACCGTGTCACTCTCTTCATTTGCTTGTGATTTGTTTTCGCCCTCTCTTTTGGACTCGATTTTAATTCTAACGCTAACCCCGGCTTGTAGTGTGTGCTTAAGTTTATAATTTTCAGATTCCGCCTATTCACCCCTTTCTAGGCGACTTTCAATTGGTATCAGAGCCTGGTACTTCATTAGAGCCTAACTGCTCGAAGTGATGTCGGGAGATCACGCTAAGAAGGAAATCGTTACCGGCGAGAAGCCTGCCACAAGCCATGGGAAGGCTCCATTGGGAGAGTCCGGCAACAAGGTGAAGGGATCCCCTTCACACGCCAAGTCGCATCGGAGCGGCGACAAGAAAAAGAAGATGAAGAAGGTGGTCTACTACGAGACCGATTCTTCGTCGTCATCCACCTCCGGCTCCGACGCGCCGTCCGTCACTTCTAAGCGCCATGAGCGCAAGAAGTTTAGTAAGATCCCCTTACGCTATCCTCGCATTTCCAAACGCACTTCTTTACTTTTCGTCCCATTAGGCAAACCACCGGTTTTTGACGGTGAAGATTATTGTATATGGAGTGATAAAATGAGGCACCATCTAACCTCACTCCATGCCAGCATTTGGGACATTGTTGAGTTTGGAGCGCAGGTACCATCCATGGGGATGAAGGCTATGACTCGGACGAAGTCGCCCAAATTCGGCACTTCAACTCCCAAGCCACTACTATACTCCTCGCCTCTCTATGTCGAGAGTAGTATAATAAGGTGTAAGGGTTGAAGAGTGCCAAGGAGATTTGGGACGTACTCAAGACCGCGCACGAGGGAGATGAGGTGACCAAGATCACCAAGCAGGAGACGATTGACGGGGAGCTTGGTCGGTTCGTCCTGAACCAAGAAGAGGAGCCACAAGCAATGTACAACCGGCTCAAGACCTTGGTCAACCAAGTGCACAACCTCGAGAGCACAAAATGGGATGACCATGAGATGGTCAAGGCTATTCTAAGATCACTCATTTTTCGTAATCTGATACAAGTACAATTAATTCGTGGTGATCCTAGATACAAGCTAATGTCTCCCGAGGAAGTTATAGGAAAGTTTGTGAGCTTCGAATTGATGATCAAAGGCTCCAAACAAATCATCAACTTGGAGCAAGGCAGCACCTCCACACCTGAGGTGCAACCCGTCGCATTTAAGGTGATGGAAGAGGAGAAGAAGGATTCTACACCAAGTAGGATCCCCATCGACGCCTCCAAGCTTGACAATGAGGAGATGACACTCATCATCAAAAGCTTCCATCAAATCCTCAAGCAAAGGAGGGGAAGGATTACAAACCCCGCTCTAAGAGGGTGTGCTACAAGTGTGGTAAGCCTGGTCATTTTATCGCTAAATGCCCTATGTCTAGTGATAGGGACAACGACAAGAAGGGAAGGAAGAAGGAGAAGAAGTATTACAAGAAGAAGGGCGGCGATGCCCACGTGTGTCGGAAATGGGACTCAGATGAGAGCTCCACCGACTCCTCCTCCGACGAGGACGCCGCCAACATCGCCGTCAACAACGGTCTTCTCCTTCCCAACGTCGGCCACAAATGCTTCATGGCAAAGGACGGCAAGAAAAAGAAGGTAAAATCTAGAACCTCCACAAAATATACAACATCTAGTGATGAGGCTAGCTCTAGTGATGATGAGGAAAACTTGCTTAGTCTTTTTGCCAACCTTAACATACAATAAAAGGAAAAATTGAATGAGTTGATAGGTGTTATTCATGAGAAGGATGAACTCTTGGATAGCCAAGAGGAATTTCTTATTAAGGAAAATAAGAAGCATGTTAAGGTGAAAAATGCTTATGCTCAGGAGATAGAAAAGTGTGAAAAATTATTTAGTGAGCTTAGCATTTGTCATGAATCAATTTCCAACCTTAGAACCGAGAATGTCAACTTAATTGCTAAGGTTGAAAAATTATATGCATGTAATAATTCAATTGTTAGTCTTAGAAATGAAAATGATGATTTAATTTTTAAGATTGACAAATTGAATGTTGAAATTTCTAGCCTTAAGATTGAGAATGATAAATTAATTGCTAAGGCTAAGGATTTAAATGTTTGCAATGATTCTATTTCCTATCTTAAAGATGAGAATGCCATGCTAAAAACTAAGATATATGAATTAAATGTTTGCAAACTCTCTACATCTAGTGTTGATCATGTTACTATTTGTACTAAATGTAGAGACATTAATGTTGATGCTATTCATGATCACATTGCTATGATTAAACAACAAAATGATCATATAGCTAAACTAGATGCTAAAATTGCCGAGCATGAACTAGAGAATGAAAAATTTAAATTTGCTCGAAGCATGCTTTATAATGGGAGACGCCCTGGCATTAAGGATGGCATTGGCTTCCAACAGGGAGACAATGTCAAGCTTAATGCCCCCAAGAAACTATCTAATTTTGTTAAGGGTAAGACTCCCATGATTCAGGATAACGAGGGTTATATTTTATATCCTGCTGGTTATCCTGAACATAAGATTAGGAGAATTCATACTAGGAAACCTCATAATATTTCACACCACGCTTTTATGTACAATAATGTGGCTTCTAGCTCTAAGCAATCAACTCATGTTAAATTGCCTAAAAGGAAATCTCCTACTGCATCAAATGATTGTAACATTTCATTTAAAACTTTTGATGCTTCTTATGTGCTTACTAACAAATTAGGCAAAATAGTTGCCAAATATGTTGGGGGCAAACACAAGGGCTCCAAGACTTGTGTTTGGGTACCCAAGGTGCTTGTTTCTAACGTCAAAGGACCCAAGACTGTTTGGGTACCTAAGAACAAGGCCTAAATTGTTTTGCAGGTTTATGCATCCGGGGGCTCAAGTTGGATCATTGATAGTGGATGCACAAACCACATGACAAGGGAGAAAAGGATGTTCTCCTCCTATGAGGAAAACCAAGATCCCCAAAGAGCTATCATATTCGGGGATGGAGATTAAGGTTTGGTCAAAGGGACTTGGTAAAATTGCTATATCACCTGACCATTCTATTTCCAATGTTTTTCTTGTAGATTCCTTAGATTATAATTTGCTTTCTGTTTCACAATTATGCAATATGGGCTACAACTGTCTATTTACTGATGTAGGTGTTACTGTCTTTAGAAGAAGTGATGATTCAGTAGCATTTAAGGGAGTGTTAGAGGGTCAGCTATACTTAGTTGATTTCAAAAGAGCTAAACTCGACACTTGCTTAATTGCTAAGACTAATATGGGTTGGCTCTGGCATCGCCGACTAGCCCATATTGGGATGAAGAATCTTCACAAGCTTCTAAAGGGAGAACACATTTTAGTACTAACAAATGTTCATTTTGAGAAAGATAGGGTTTGTAGTGCATGCCAAGCACCATCATTCACACAAGAACATCATGACGACCGACAGGTCGCTTGAGCTACTCCACATGGATTTATTCGGCCCGATAGCTTACATAAGCATCGACGGGAGTAAGTATTATCTTGTAATTGTGGATGATTATTCTCGCTTCACTTGGGTATTCTTTTTGTAGGATAAATCACAAACCCAAGAGATCTTAAAGGGATTCTTGAGACAAGCTCAAAATGAGTTTGGCTTAAGGATCAAGAAGATTAGAAGCGACAATGGGACGGAGTTCAAGAATTCACAAATTGAAGGCTTTCTTGAGTAGGAGGGCATCAAGCATGAGTTCACTTCTCCCTACACACCTCAGCAAAATGGTGTAGCGGAGAGGAAGAATAGAACTTTACTTGACATGGCGAGGACCATGCTTGATGAGTATAAGACACCGGATCGGTTTTGGGCTGAGGCGATTAACACCGCCTGCTACTCCATCAACCGGCTCTACCTTCACCGAACCCTCAAGAAGACATCATATAAACTCATCACCGGTAAAAAGCCCAATGTTTCATATTTTAGAGTCTTTGGTAGCAAATGTTTTATACTTGTTAAAAGAGGTAGAAAATCTAAATCTGCTCCTAAGGCTGTAGAAGGCTTTTTACTAGGATATGATTCAAACACAAGGGCATATAGAGTCTTTAACAAGTCCACTGGACTAGTTGGAGTTTCTTGTGACATTGTGTTTGATGAGACTAATGGCTCCTAAGTGGAGCAAGTTGATCTTGATGAGCTAGATGATGAAGAGGCTTCGTGCGTCGCGCTAAGGAACATGTCCATTGGGGATGTGTGTCCTAAGGAATCCGAAGAGCCTCCACAAGCACAAGATCAACCTTCATCTTCCAATCAAGCATCTCCACCAATCCAAGATGAGGAACAGGCTCAAGATGATGAAGAAGAAGATCAAGAAGATGAGCAACCTCAAGGAGAAGGCAATGATCAAGGGGGAGATGAAGAAAATCAAGAGAAGGAAGATGACTAACAAGGACAGGGTCAAAGACCGCCACACCCAAGAGTCCACCAAGCGATTCAAAGAGATCACCCCGTGAACACCATCCTCGACAATATTCATAAGGAGGTAACCACTCGATCTCGAGTCGCTCATTTTTGTAAACATTACTGTTTTGTGTCTTCTATTGAGCCATACAGGGTGGAAGATGCATTAAGAGATTCGGATTGGGTGTTGGCAATGCAAGAGGAGCTCAACAACTTCACGAGAATGAGGTATGACATTTGGTTCCACGTCCTAATCAAAATGTTGTAGGAACCAAGTGGGTATTCCACAACAAGCAAGATGAGGATGGTGTGGTGACAAGGAACAAAGTTTGACTTGTGGCCAAGGGATATTCACAAGTTGAAGATTTGGATTTCGGTGAAACCTATGCACCCGTGGCTAGGCTTGAGTCAATTCGCATATTACTTGCCTATGCTACTTACCATGGCTTTAAGCTCTATCAAATGGACGTAAAGAGTGCCTTCCTCAATGGACCAATCAAGAAAGAGGTCTATGTTGAGCAATCTCCCGGCTTTGAAGATAGTGAGTATCCTAACCATATGTATAAACTCTCAAAGGCACTTTATGGGCTCAAGCAAGCCCCAAGAGCATGTTATGAATGCCTTCGAGATTTTCTTATCACTAATGGCTTCAAAGTCGGTAAATCCTATCCTACTCTCTTTACTAAAACTATTGCAAAAGATTTGTTTGTATGCCAAATTTATCTTTATGATATCATATTTGGGTCTACTAACAAATCTACTTGTGAAGAGTTTAGTAGGATCATGGTACAGAAATTCGAGATGTTTATGATGGGAGAGTTGAAGTATTTTCTAGGATTTTAAGTCAAGCAACTCTAAGAGGGCACCTTCATCAGCCAAACAAAGTACATTCAAGACATACTTACCAAGTTTGGAACGAAGGATGCCAAACCCATCAAGACACCCATGGGAACAAATGGGCATCTCGATCTCAACACGGGAGGTAAATCCGTAAATCAAAAGGTATATCGGTCGATGATATGATCTCTACTCTATTTATGTGCATCTCGACCGGATATTATGCTTTCCGTATGCATGTGTGCAAGTTTCCAAGCCGATCCTAAGGAAGTTCACCTTATGGCCGTGAAAAGAATCTTGAGATATTTAGTTTATACTCCTAAGTTTGGTCTTTGGTACTCCAAGGGATCCTCTTTTGATTTATTAGGATATTCAGATGCTGATTGGGCAGGGTGTAAAATTGATAGGAAGAGCACATCAGGGACTTGTCAGTTTCTGGGGAGATCCCTAGTGTCTTGGGCTTCAAAGAAACAAAACTCAGTAGCTCTTTCTACCGCCGAAGCCGAGTATATTGTCGCAGGTCATTGTTGCGCGCAATTACTTTGGATGAGGCAAACCCTCAGGAACTATGGCTACAAATTTAGCAAAGTCCCTCTCCTATGTGATAATGAGAGTGCAATCGCATGGTGGATAATCCCATTGAACACAGCCGCACTAAGCACATAGCCATTCGGTATCACTTTTTGAGAGATCACCAACAAAGGGGGATATCGAGATTGCTTATGTTAGCACCAAAGAACAACTAGCCGATATCTTTACCAAAACATTAGATGAGAAAACATTTACCAAACTTAGGAATGAGCTAAACATTCTTGATTCTCGGAATTTTGATTGATACTTTGCACACATAGCTCATTTATATACCTTTGATCATATCTCTTTTATTACTAATGTGTTTTCAAGTGTATTCTTATGCTTAGTCATATAATTGAAAGGGAAATGTAGTATTCGGCAAAGAATTTTGGTGTTTTTTACTCAACTCCATCGGTATTTTTTACTCTTTGCCGGTATTCCGCCATCTCTCCACATTGGTATAATCTTTCACTCATATATTGTTTGTCAAAGGGAGAGGTAATTTAAAAAGGGCTCACAAAGTCTCCGTTTTAAGCGATTAATGCCAAAGGGGGAGAGAGTATTAGCCCAAAGCAAAAGGACCGCACCACCACCTAATTTTTAATTGTGTTTTGAAAATTTTTAATGGTATATTTCAAATTAGTATCTTTCAAATTGGTATTCCTCTAATGAAAGTACCTCAAATGGTATATCCCAAAACCCTCTTGAAAGCTAAGAGGAGAATTTCATTTAGGGGGAGTTTTGTTTAAGTCAAAGGAAAAGCATTTGAAATAGGGGGAGAAAATTTTGAATCTTGAAAATACTTCTTTCAATCTTATTAATTTACCTTTGACTACTTGCAAAAGGATTTTGAAAAGAATTTTCCAAAAAATTTGCAAAAACAAAACTAGTGGTGCAAGCGTGGTCCAAAATGTTAAAAATAGAAGAAAGCAATCCATCCATATCTAGTAGAAATAATATATTGGTTTAATTCCAAGCAACCTATGCACTTACATTATGCAAACTAATTCAATTCTGCACTTATATAATTGCTTTGGTTTGTGTTGGCATCAATCACCAAAAAGGGGGAGATTGAAAGGGAAATAGGGTCAAACCTTTTCCTAAATAATTTCGGTGGTTGAATTGCCCAACACAAACAATTGGACTAACTAGTTTGCTCTAGACTATATGTTCTACAGGTGCCATAGGTTCAACACAAACCAATAAAAAGAACAAGTTAGGGTTCAAAAGAAAAGAGCAAAAGAAAACCGAAGTATGCCCTAGTCTGGCGCACCGGACTGTCCGGTGTGCCACTAGACAGTGTCCGGTGCACCACCGGACAGTGTCTGGTGCACCAGGGAGATCAACTCTGAACTCCTCAGCTTCGGGTTTTCTCCAGCGCACTCCACTAAAATTCACCAGACTGTCCGGTGTAACACCGAACTGTCCGGTGTGCCAAGCGGAGCAACGGCTACAGCTCCAACGGTCGACTGCAAAAGTGAACAGTGCATGGACAGTTCGCGCAGAGTCAGAGCAGCGCTAGAAGGCGCACCGGACAGTGAACAGTACCTGTCTGGTGCGGCACCGGACTGTCTGGTGCCCCAAGATGTAAGTACTCCAACAGTCGAAATCGACAGAACCCTAACGGTTGGGTGACGTGGCTGGCGCACCGGACTGTCCGATACGCCCATCGACAGCAGCCCTCCCCAACGGCTGTTTTGGTGGTTGGGGCTATAAATACCCCCAACCACCACCATTCAAGGCATCCAAGTTTCCAGCAATTTGCATTCAATACAAGAGCTCTAGACTTCACTCTAAGACACAAAACAAAAGATCAAATCATCTCCAAGTCCCAAACTCATTCCAAAGACTTAGTGGCTTGTGAGAGAGACATTTGTGTTCATTTGAGTTCTTACTCTTGGATCGTTTTTCTTCTTCCTCTATTCTTGTTCTCAAGCAACTTGTAATCAAAGTAAGAGACACCAATTGTGTGGTGATCCTTGTAGGGGTCTAAGTGACCCGATTGATTAAGGAGAAAAGCTCACTCGGTCTAGGTGACCGTTTGAGAGAGGGAAAGGGTTGAAAGAGACCCGGTCTTTATGACCACCTCAATGGGGACTAGGTTTGCGAGAACCGAACCCCGGTAAAACAAATCACTGTGTCACTCTCTTCATTTGCTTGTGATTTGTTTTCACCCTCTCTTTCGGACTCGATTTTAATTCTAACGCTAACCCCGGCTATAGTGCAGCTCTCGTCTTCAGCATTCTTTTGCGCCCTTAGGGCGTTGCTAAGTATCAATCCCTGCAAGAAAGGTTAAAATGATTAACATAAGAAAAAATATTCCATTCCAGAATCTATAAGTTTCAAAATTCGCAACTTCGGTACCTTTAGACTATTGTACGCAAGACTGTCTGCCAGATCGTCCTTTGTCATGGCATAGAGGCCAGCTTCAAGCTTCGGAAAACCCATACTTCTGGCCATCTCCCGACAGACAGATAATTCTTTGTTGTCTCGGAGGCAGTACAGGAAATCATTTTCGTCCGTACCATTAAACACTAAGGCCCCCTTCGGATACTTCAGTTTTCGGGCATAGTGTTTAGCCTCAAAAACTTCTTCTTCAGATAATCTCTTTCCCTAAGCATGTCGAATAATATAATCAAGATCTTCGGAGAGTGCTTCAGGGACAAAGGATTCGGCCTCTTTGGCCGCACTCTTCTCAAAAGCTATATTAATATCTGGAGTTATTTCTTCGGCTTTCTGCTCGGTGGCGGCCAGCTTCGTATCAGCAGGCACCATGGGCTCTGCCTCAGCTTCAGCCTGGGTTAATGTAGTCTCGACTTCTATTTGCTCAGTATCAGACTTGGAATGTGTTGCGATAGTTTCAGCAACCTTCTCTGCGGAAGCAGGGCTTATACAATCGATCGTTTCCAAAACATCTAATACATTTACCATTCTCCTCCTCTTAGGAGTCACGACAGAACTCTTTTGTGCCTTCAGCGCTGTGGCTTCTGTCGAAGGACTTAAAATCCCTGGCATCTTTTTCACCTCTTCAGTTGTTGACCTGTCAGACTTTTCTTTGTCAACCTTTGTTTCAACTGGTTTAACTGAGGGTGCCTTCGGCATTGTAGCCGGTTCTTCAGTCTTCTGTGCTGCAGCAGATCCTCTTGATTCAGCAGCCGAAGAGGCCTCCACCCCAAACTCAGGCACCACGACCGGTTCAATGTAACGTGGCCGGTGGGTAAGTACCTTCATCTTTTTGCCCATAGCCTTCGGCGCAGGATCAGCCGGGGCGGCCTGAGCAGCAGCTTTCCTCTTCTTCCCTTGACCCCGCACCGGGTAGTGGTAGTCGGGGTAGACGAAGCCAATGGCGTCAAAAACTCTGTTTATTCTATTTTTTCCCCGACCTCCGAAGGTTGTAGACAGCGCATTATCTTCTGCCTTGGAGTATGATCCAAGTAGTTCATCACTTGTAGCTTCGATGCATTTCAACCAATCATCGTTTGGTTCATTGAATTTATCCCTATATCTGAATGTATATTTCAGCCGGACCAGTTCACCTTCGCTACATTTGGAAATAGTTTCTTTCGACATTTCCCAGCTCTCTGCAAGCGGCCATACTCTGAATGCTATATGTTCTTGAATTAAATCTCTCGTACCAATGAAGAAGCAGACAGTACCAAACGCCTTTTGACATGCTTCGGCGGCTTCATCAATTTCAACCTTCGGCCTTCGGAGGCCGAAGCGGGACCATATGGGGCGCATGATAAATCTTTAATGTCCTCCCTCACTGACAAGTCGTTCTTCACATAAAACCATTCTTCCATCTAATTTCCAGGCCATCTCTTCCGAAATGTCGGCATAGGGTGACTGGCATTGGGACGGGCGATAAACCCATAACAACCGAAGTTGTTGTGATACTGTTCTTTCCCCATGGCCTTTGTCTCATACAAAAGTTCATGCATGCTACAGAAGCACTTCGCACTTGGTCCTATCCCTTGGTTTCTTGCTGCCTAGACAAAGATTCCCATCCTCAATATAGCTTTGGGGGTCAGCTGGTGAAGGAAAACTTGATAGGTCTTCAATACTTCAACTACAAACTTAATCAACAGAAACCGAAGCCTAGCTTTGAAGAAGCTTCAGAAAATCACAACTTCGTTTCCTCAGGGGCCAGGACGTTGTTGTCTCTGTCAGCCCTCACAATAGACATATCTCAAAAGTACCTTCCCCTCATGTTTTCGAGGTGACTTTGCTTAATGGAAGATTTTCCGAAAATTGTATGGCTTGGTCTCCAGGGTCGATTCTCAGAATCTTCACCACCACTTTCTACATCATAACTGTCACTATCACCAGTATCCTCAGACAGGCCCTCCAATATCTTCTTAGTAATCTTTTCTGTATTTGTTTTTGCCATTAACTCGATAAATCCAGCAATATATGGATTCACAGCCTTCTTCTCCTCAAAAAGCTTCTCCTCTTCAGCAAGCTTCGTCTCAGCGGCAACCTTCTTGTCCTGAGACATTCCTTCCTTCAGAGATGACAAAAATGTGTCTTTCAAACTGAAGCTTAAAAAGCTTTGAAAAACTAGCAAGTGTTAGTGAGCAACAGCTATGAAATTGAGAAAATAAAGCAAATGGCACATGCAGTGTACCAAATGAGGTTGGCGCGAGCTCTTATTTATACGCTCGATGCGCTATAAACCAAGGGGCCTCGCCTGTCATTGACTGTTGCTATTCTAGCAAAGGGAAGGTGTTTTCTCGGACCTTCGGCTTAAGGCCTTCGTCCATATCGCAGTCTGAATTCGTTATCTTAAACAAATTAATACTGCGAGGGGCTACTGTTGGGGGCCTTCGTCCGCCGAAGGTCCTCAGAAACGAGATCTAACAAAAACCTTCCAAGTGTAGCATATGAACAGGTACCTTCGGACTTGGGCTAAAAGCATGATCGCGATGAAGGTTGGAATTGCTACGAAGCTACGCGCGAGGGAGCTTCGACTAAATGGCGGATAAAGGAACCGACTTAAAGGGGAAAAGGCTATCTAGTCCTCATAGAGTTGACTATTAGTTAACAATGAATGTAAAGGGCATGAATGTAATTTCTCACAGGCTGCATCCTGCGCCTATAAATAGATGAATAGTTCCCCCATACTGTTCACGCTGACTTGTATTTGCTCGTGCGTCACGCTTGGACTTTTACCTTCTATCAAGCCAAAGGTACAAATGTAATTTAATACTGTTCCTGTTTATCTATGTTAATAAAAAGAAGATATATTAATAATGTCATATGATTATTCATGTTGTCTTACATATTTTATATGCTTCTTCTTTCATCAATATACACTACGATGATGAAGGTATGTCATTCATGACCTTTGTCTGAAGATCATTATATCCTAAAGGAAATAATGGTTCGAAGGACGAAGGACATTAACATTTAACATTTTGTGTTGCCTTGTTCTTAATTCATAGCACTTGAGAACAAGTCCCCAACAAGCTCCTTAGATAATTTTTCGCATATCTCTACTTCTAGAGCATAAGCATTCTTCAACTTAACAAATTTTTTATTTTCTTTAACGAGCAAGTCCTCTTGGCATTCTAAGAGATCATCCTTCTCGTTAATGGTTTCCATTAATTCATTTAATTTTTTCTTTTGGTCCGTGGTAAGGTTGATAAAGAGAGAAATTAAATCATCATTATTATCATCACTAGAGCTACCCTCATCATCAGATGTAGTGCATTTAGGGGTATCTTTAGAATGTACCTTCTTCTTTTTGCCGTCCTTAGCCATGAGACACTTATGGCCAACGTTGGGGAAGAGGATGCCTTTGTTGATGGCGATGTTGGCGGCGTCCTCCTCAGAGGAGGAGTCAGTGGAGCTCTCGTTAGAGTCCCATTCCTGTCCCATTTGCGCCTCGTCACCTTTCTTCTTGTAGTACTTCTTCTTCTCCATCTTTTTCTTCCCCTTCTTGTCGTCGTCCCTGTCACTTGAATATGGACATTTAGCTATAAAGTGACCGGACTTACCACACATGTAGCACACCCTTTTAGAACGGGGCTTGTAGTCCTTCCCCTTTCTTTGTTTAGGGATTTGACGAAAGCTCTTAATGATAAGAGCCATCTCATCATTGTCGAGCTTAGAGGCGTCGATTGGAAGTCTACTTGGTGTAGACTCCTCCTTCTTTTCTTCCATTGCTTTAAATGCAACGAGTTGCACCTCGGGTGTAGAGGTGGTGCCTTGCTCCAAGTTGACAATGTGTTTGGAGTCTTTGATCATAAGTTCAAAGCTCACAAACTTGCCAATTACCTCCTCGGGAGACATCTGCTTATATCTAGGATCCCCATGAATTAATTGTACTTGTGTAGGATTACGAAAAACAAGGGATCTTAGAATAACCTTGACCATTTTATGGTCATCCCATTTGGTGTTCCCGAGGTTGCGCACTTGATTGACCGTAGTCTTGAGCCAGTTGTACATTGCTTGTGGCTCTTCTCCTTTATTGAGGACGAATCGACCGAGTTTTCCCTCAATCGTCTCTCGTTTGGTGATCTTTGTCACCTTGTCCCCTTCGTGTGCGGTTTTGAGGACGTCCCAAATCTCTTCGGCATTTTTCAACCCTTGCACCTTATTATACTCCTCTCGACACAAGGAGGCGAGGAGTATAGAAGTTGCTTGGGAATTAAAATGCCTAATTTGGGCGGCCTCGTCCGAGTCATAGTCCTCATCGCCCACCTATGGTGCCTGCGCTCCAAACTCAACAATATCCCAAATACTTTCGTGGAGTGAGGTTAGATGGTGCCTCATTTTATCACTCCACATGCAATAATCTTCACCATCAAAATATGGTGGTTTGTCTAGGGGTACAAAAAGTAATGGAGCGCGTTTAGGAATGTGAGGATAGCGTAGAGGCATCTTACTATACTTCTTACGCTTATGGCGCTTCCAAGTAGTAGACTCGACGCCGGATGTGGAGGGTGATGAAGAGTCGGACTCGTAGTAGACCATCTTCTTCATTTTCTTTTTCTTCTTGTCACCCCTCCTATGTGACTTGATGGAGGAAGAGGATTCCTCCTTGTATTTATCGCTGGACTCCCTTGATAGAGTCCTTTCCGAGCCTATGGCTTTATCGTCGGTGGCAATCTCCCTCTTAGCGTGATCTCCACACATTACTTCGAGTTTGTTAGACTCTTAATGAAGCATTGGCTCCGATACCAATTGAAAGTCGCCTAGAAGGGGTGAATAGACGAAACCTGAAATTTATAAACTTAAACACACACTAGGGCCGGGGTTATCGTTAGAATTAAATTCGAGTGCGGAAGATTGTTTCTCTTGCTAAGAGTTGCTCAATTGATGCAGATGACGTTTGGGAGCAAACTCAAATCAATGTTAGAAAGAAAACTTTAGAGAGAGGAAAGAGGGCAAACGAATCAAATGAAGATTAATGCAAGTGAACACGATGATTTGTTTTACCAAGGTTCGGTTCCAAAGAACCTAGTCCCTGTTGAGGAGGCCACAAAGGCCGAATCTATTTCAACCATTTCCCTCTCTCAAACGGTCACTTAGACCGGATAAGCTTTCTCCTTAATCACTTGGGTCACTAAGACCCAGCAAGGATCACCACACACTTAGGTGTCTCTTGCTAGCTTTACAAAGCACTTATGAGAATAAGAATAGAGGAGAAAGCAATCCAAGCAACAAGAGCAACAAAAGAACACAAATAATCCTCTCACAAGTTTCTATGCACTAGAGTTGATTTTGGGAGCTTGGAGTGGATTGAATGCTTTGAATGTGTCTTAGAGTGTTTGACTTTGCTCTTGCAATGAATATGGAGTTCAGAAAACTTGGATACCATTGAAGGAGGTGGTTGGGGTATTTATAGCCTCCAACCACTTCCTAGCCGTTGGTTGTTTTTGTTGGCGATGAGCACACCGGACAATCCGGTGGCGCACCGGACAGATACTGTTCACTGTCCGGTGTGTGCCACATCAGCGCGCCCGTTGGGGTTTGGAGCAATTGACCGTTGGAACCCTTTGTATTGTAGTTGCACTGGACAGTCCGGTGCCACACCGGACATGTCCGGTGCGCTCTAACTTCTCTGCTCTGACTTTTGCAGAGCATTGTTCCCTTTTGCAGTCGACCGTTGGTGTCAGTTAGCCGTTGCTTCGTTGGCTCACCGGACATGTCCGGTGCACACCGGACAGTCCGATGAATTATAGCGGAGCGCGCCCAGAGAAACCCGAGAGTGAGCTGTTCGAGTGCTGCTTGGCCTAGTGCACCGGACACTGTCCGGTGCGCCACTGGCAGCACACTCTTAAGTCCTTTTCTCCAAATCTATTTGAGTCCCCAACTTAATTTCTTTCTTGGTTTGTGTTGAACCTTATACACCTGAGATAAAAGACATTTAGGCAAACTAGTTAGTCTACGTGGTTTGTGATGGACGTCAACCACCAAAATCGATTATAGGAAATGATTAAGCTCATTTCTCTTTCATTGACCGTATGTTATATGAGGATAGGGAGTTAAAAAGTCATTTAACTAGGTATTATAAAAATCTATTTGGCCCACCAGAAAGTTTGTCTTTTACTCTAGATGAGGGTCTTAGAGATGATATAATACAAGTCACCCAGGCCGAGAATGAAGAGCTCATAAAGACTTTTTCAGAGGAAGAAGTCAAGGCAGCGGTGTTCAGTATGGAACATAACAAGGCACTTTGGCCTGATGGATTCCCAGTGGAATTTTATCAAGTCCGTTAGGATGTTATAAAAAATGATCTTATGGCTTTGTTTCGTCAGTTCCATGTTAGAAACCTTCCCTTGTACAGTCTTAACTTTAGGACTATTGTCTTACTTCCTAAGAGTAATGGGGTGATTACTGTTCAACAATATCGACCGATATGTCTCCTAAATGTTATCTTCAAAATTTTCACAAAAGTGGCGACTAAGAGGATCACGGAGGTTGCGCAAAATGTAATCAGCCCATCGCAGACGACTTTTCTTCCAGGAAGAAATATCATGGAAGGTGTGGTGATCCTGCATGATGTTAGAAATATGCCCTAGAGATAATCACAGAGATGAGCATATTTCTTTGTATCCATGATATATATATTGCTTAATTGAATATCCATGGAAGGCACCTTGTATTGATTAGCAATTATGTGAATTGTTTGTGAGATTCTTTACTTATATGGTTATTCTAAATGATGTCCCTAGTCAGAGTCGATGACTAGCATATGTATTAGTTGATGACTACATTTCACAAGTCATGAACATGGAGATGTTAAACTAATAATGTGGGCGCATGTATGACATGAGGCTGGACCGACCCAACGTGAGATATTGTAATATAGTTCTCTTCTTGCAACATGAATACTGTATCCTTAGACCTGAGATTGTCGCATGTTCTCAAGATGTGAATTGACTTACTTAGGGACTATCAAACGCTATCCCGTAACTGGGTAGTTATAAAGGTAGTTTTGGGTTTGTCAGGAAGCATGCTTTGAGGCATGGTCAGTCAAGATGGAATTTGTCCCTCTCTTTGTGAGAGAGATATCTCTGGGCCCCTCGAGTGATTGGATCAAGAAATGCATGGCCGTGCTAGGGTTAAGAGTTAACCATTGAAAGGATTCCATTTCACAGTATCGAGAAAGAGAGGTAAGCTTAGAGCCAGACCAAATATCGTGAGACAAAGGGAACAGCATGTACGTAATGTCGCAATGGTTCGTCTGATATGATCTTTACGTACACATAGGAGTTGACATGTCTTGCTAGAGGCCGCTGTCAATTATTGGACCAAGTAAGAGTACTCGGGCTATGTCTATTTGTACGTGAACCTATAGGGTCACACACTTAAGGGGAAGGAAGCCTAATTTGGATTGGATCCGAAATTAGACTGGGCTTTAGGGTTAATGATGGGCCTCGGCGTCAGAAGCCCACCATAACGCCTATATAATGAGGGGCGGGGGCGCGGTTAAGAGATAACCTAATTCGCCACCTGCAAACCAGCAGCCGCCTCTCGCCCTCGCCCTCGCCAAGCCACCGTCGCGAACCTAGCAGTTCGGTACGTGGCGCTTCCTCCCTGTACGTGTGGATACCTCGGAGGTGCTGCATCTGGAGCACTTGGACGAACCGTGCGAGGACGTGAAGAACGCCGGCGACTGCACAGCACTGCTCGACACGTTCGTCTACATCGAGACGTCTTCCGCTGCTCTGCGCGTCTAGTGGTAATTCCATGACCTATAACCGCAGTAGTTCTTGGTATTATGGGGTTGAAAATTTTGTTTTGCGCTAGTGTAGCATCCCCGTAATCCTACACATGAAACTTTACATGAGCTTCACACCAAGAAAAGAGATGGGGTCATTTTCAAAATTGACTTTGAGAAAGCGTACGATAAGGTGAAGTGGAGCTTCGTCCAGCAAGTCCTTCGTATGAATGGATTCTCAGATATGAGGTGTAGTTGGATTAAGACTTTTATGGAAGGGGGTCATGTGGCGGTTAAAGTTAATGATCAAATGGGTCCGTTTTTTCAGACTCAAAGATGGGTGAGACAGGGTGATCCGCTGTCACCTATAATCTTTAATTTGGTAGCAGATATGCTTGCCACTTTGATTAATAGAGCAAAGGTGAACGGGCAAGTAAAGGGTTTGGTACCGCACTTGATAGATGGAGGGGCTTTCCATTCTATAATACGCAGATGATACAATATTGTTTATGGAGCACAACTTGGACAAGACAACGAATATGAAACTCATATTATGTGCCTTTGAGCAGCTGTCGGGTCTTAAAATAAATTTCTACAAGAGTGAGGTCTTTTGCTATGGGAAGGCCAAAGAGGAGGAAGGGAGGTGCACAAGGTTGTTTAGCTGTAAAAGTGGAGGCATGCCTTTTAGATATCTTGGAATCCCTATGCACCACCGCAGGCTGGCTAATGGTGATTGGAAAACAGTGAAAACCAAATTCGAGAGAAAGCTAAGTAGTTGGAAAGGAAAGCTTATGTCCGTGCGAGAGCGGTTAGTGTTAATTAATTCTGTTCTAACCAGTCTTGCGATTTTTATGATGTCTTTCTTTGAAGTACTAAAAGGGGTGTTAGAGAAGATAGATTATTTCAGATCATGTTTTTTTTGCAAGGTGATGGCCATAAGAAAAAATATAGGTTGGCAAGATGGGATGTAATTTGTCAACCTAAAGAGTTATGCGGGTTAAGCATTTTGAATTTAGAGATTCAAAATAAATATCTCTTAAGTAAATGGTTGTATAAACTTCTCAATGAAGAAGAAATGTGGCAATTGTTGCTGACACAGAAATATTATGTGAATTGTTTGTGAGATTCTTTACTTATATGGTTATTCTAAATGATGTCCCTAGTCAGAGTCGATGACTAGCATATGTATTAGTTGATGACTACATTTCACAAGTCATGAACATGGAGATGTTAAACTAATAATGTGGGCGCATGTATGACATGAGGCTGGACCGACCCAACGTGAGATATTGTAATATAGTTCTCTTCTTGCAACATGAATACTGTATCCTTAGACCTGAGATTGTCGCATGTTCTCAAGATGTGAATTGACTTACTTAGGGACTATCAAACGCTATCCCGTAACTGGGTAGTTATAAAGGTAGTTTTGGGTTTGTCAGGAAGCATGCTTTGAGGCATGGTCAGTCAAGATGGAATTTGTCCCTCTCTTTGTGAGAGAGATATCTCTGGGCCCCTCGAGTGATTGGATCAATAAATGCATGGCCGTGCTAGGGTTAAGAGTTAACCATTGAAAGGATTCCAATTCACAGTATCGAGAAAGAGAGGTAAGCTTAGAGCCAGACCAAATATCGTGAGACAAAGGGAACAGCATGTACGTAATGTCGCAATGGTTCGTCTGATATGATCTTTACGTACACATAGGAGTTGACATGTCTTGCTAGAGGCCACTGTCAATTATTGGACCAAGTAAGAGTACTCGGGCTATGTCTATTTGTACGTGAACCTATAGGGTCACACACTTAAGGGGAAGGAAGCCTAATTCGGATTAGATCCGAAATTAGACTGGGCTTTAGGGTTAATGATGGGCCTCGGCGTCAGAAGCCCACCATAACGCTTATATAATGAGGGGCGGGGGCGCGGTTAAGAGATAACCTAATTCGCCACCTGCAAACCAGCAGCCGCCGCTCGCCTCTCGCCCTCGCCCTCGCCAAGCCGCCATCGCGAACCTAGCAGTTCGGTACGCGGCGCTTCCTCCCTGTACGTGTGGATACCTCGGAGGTGCTGCATCTGGAGCACTTGGACGAACCGTGCGAGGACGTGAAGAACGCCGGCGACTGCACGGCACTGCTCGACGCGTTCGTCTACATCGAGACGTCTTCCGCTGCTCTGCGCGTCTAGTGGTAATTCTATGACCTATAACCGCAGTAGTTCTTGGTATTATGGGGTTGAAAATTTTGTTTTGCGCTAGTGTAGCATCCCCGTAATCCTACAGTGGTATCGGAGCAGGTTCTGCGTAGTTTTAGGTCTGGATCTAGGTTCATGAGATGGATCTACTTGATGCACAGTTTGATTAGATCAATTGGTTATAAAGGGTTGAAGTAGATTACATCGGATATGACTGGAGAGATCAGTTCGTCCTTCTCTGTTATGTGCGTGACTTGCCCCTACCGGCTGGAATCACCATCGGGGCTAACTGCGTACACAACTAGCAGATTGATGTAACAGATCAACGTCATGAGTGTAATCTTCTTCGGGTCGAAAGTCTCGGATTTGGGTTGATTTGATCAACCGCATGAGATTTCTAGTGGAATTTCCATACATACCGTCGTGGCTATCTGCTGAAGTGGCGAACGTATAGAAACGTGTTTGTCTAACCTATTTTTGCAGGACATCTTGTGATCGGTATGGCTATTGTGTATATGATGCATGTTAATAAATTATTCATGACCTGCGTGTCGTGACCAGGGCAATACGGCTGGAGCCACATGTATTGTCCAAATTTAATGTAATGACCTGCGTGTCAACATGTGATGATCCAAAGCGTATATGTAATTTGTTTACCAGCATACGTTAGATAGGTCTTGAAGGACTCATCACCTGGAGGATGGCATACCTATATCATGGAGATGGAGATCATCGTGAT
Organism: Zea luxurians; assembly: GCA_029449295.1. Classification (NCBI taxonomy): domain Eukaryota; kingdom Viridiplantae; phylum Streptophyta; class Magnoliopsida; order Poales; family Poaceae; genus Zea; species Zea luxurians. The sequence goes on along the minus strand of JAOPSE010000006.1, from coordinate 112,944,276 downwards.
GGACAGATTATTGGAGATGGGGATCACCATGTGACAGCAAGCCATACCGAATCACAACTATTGTGTGAATGCCATTCTTATTGTTCTACTTGTTTATATTGCATATATGTCCTTGCGTGCGATGTTATAAGTAGGACGATCCCTCATAAATGTTTAAGCTTTAATGCCTCTCCAAACCTTGCACTATCATAAGTCTTGTACAATTGGTGGTGGGTCTATGAAATTAGGGTGCCACCGGTTTTCCTTGACTAGATAGATTTGTATCGGATACGAACTGCAGAAAGGGTTGGTTAACTTAAACAAAGTCAGCTTAATGGTTAAGGACTTTGAGGCATAAGGTTGGGAGCCGAGACATGGAGATGTCACCCAACAACAGGAGTCATATATATGATATGATTAGCAAGGAGTTGCTTACCGATCTACCTTGTCTTCTAGCGGTGATGCTAAAGCTCACTAGTAGACTTGTTAGTTGTGGGTTCTGAATCACTAAGTATCAATCGAGGGATATTGATTTTAGTGGGAGTAGACTATTAAATGTTTAATATGATTTACTCTGTCATGGATATTTTTGTCTTAGTATTTTGCATTATTTTGTTGTAGATAAATGACACCTAGCACACCAACATTTACTTTGCGATCAATTCTTGAAAAGGATAAGTTAAATGGAACAAACTATACGGATTGGATCCGTAACCTGAGAATTGTTCTCAGGGCTAAAAAAAGGAAGACGTTCTAGACACCCCACTACCAGAGGATCCTGGTGAAAATGCAACTGCTGCAGCTAAAACCGCTTATAAGAAAGCAATGGATACTAATCTTGAAGTGAGTTGCCTAATGCTTGCTTGCATGGAGCCTGAGCTGCAGATGCAGTTTGAGACAAACCATGAGGTGCACGATATGATCGTGGCGCTCAAGGATATGTTCCAGACTCAGGCTAGGACAGAAAGGTTCAATGTGTCCAAAGCCTTTCTGGAATGCAAGCTAGCAGAAGGCGCAGCAGTTGGGCCACACGTAATCAAAATGGTTGGTTACAGTCAGAGGTTGGAGAAGCTAGGCTTCCCAATAAGCCAAGAGTTGGCCACTGACTTCATTTTGGCATCTCTTCCGCCCAGCTATGGAAACTTCATCACGAACTACCATATGCATGGGGCGGAGAGGGGCCTCAATGAACTATGTGGCATGCTGAAAACAGCAGAGGGGGACATAAAGAAAAGCGCTGGCAGCAGCGGCCATGTGATGGCGGTCCAAAACAAACCCAACTTTAAGAAGAAGGGTAAATCTCAAAAGAAGAAGGGCAAGGCAAAGGATACAGTATCCAAGCCAAATCAAAAGCCCAAGGCTGGACCAGCTGCAGATGCAGAGTGCTTTTATTGCAAAGAACTTGGTCACTGGAAAAGGAATTGCAAGCAGTACTTGGCCTCTATTAAGGATCGCGGCGGTAAGGGTACAGCCGCAGCAGGTACACTTGCTATTCACATTACAGAAATTTTTCTTGCTGATTCTTATATTAATTCTTGGGTATTTGATACCGGATCGGTTGCCCATATTTGCAATTCGATGCAGGGAATGATAAGAAGTAGAAGCGTGAAAAGAGGAGAAGTTGATTTCCGGGTAGGCAATAATGCAAGAGTTGCTGCGTTGACCGTCGGGACGATGCAACTCCACCTCCCATCAGGATTTATTTTGGAGTTAAATAATTGTTATCTAGTTCCTAGTATGAGTCGAAACATTATGTCTCCTTCATGTTTGATGAAGGATGGTTATTCATTTGCGAGTGAAAACAATGGTTGTGTGATCTCTAAGAATGGCATGTTTGTGGCTTTTGCATCCATTATGAATGGGTTATTCATTTTAAATCTTGATGATGCACCTATCTGTAATATTAGTGCTAAAAGGCCTCGGCCTAATGATTTAAATCCTACCTACATGTGGCACTGTCGTTTGGGTCATATAAGTGAGAATCGCATGAAGAAGCTTCATTCTGATGGGCTTTTAACTTCGTTTGATTTTGAATCATACGAGACATGTGAAGCTTGCTTACTTGGTAAGATGACCAAGGCGCCCTTCACGGGTTTACCGGAGAGGACGTTAGATTTATTGGAACTCATACATACTGATGTGTGCGGACCAATGAGTACGACAGCTAGGGGAGGATTCCAATACTTCATAACCTTCACTGATGATTTTAGTAGATATGGGTATGTCTACTTAATGAAACACAAGTCTGAATCCTTAGAAAAGTTCAAAGAGTTTCAGAATGAAGTAGAAAATCAGCGTGGCAAGAAAATTAAAGCACTGCGATCAGATCGTGGTGGTGAATATTTGAGTCATGAGTTTAGCAATCATCTAAAGAGTTGTGGAATTGTTCCACAGCTTACGCCGCCTGGAACGCCTCAGAGGAATGGCGTGTCTGAGCGACGTAATCGGACTTTATTGGATATGGTTCGATCAATGATGAGCCAGTCGGACCTACCTTTGTCGTTTTGGGGATACGCTCTAGAAACAGCAGCTTTCACACTAAATAAGGTACCGTCTAAGTCCGTAGTTAAGACACCATATGAGATGTGGACTGGGAAGACTCCCAGCTTGTCTTTTCTGAAGATTTGGGGTTGTGAGGTTTACGTCAAGCGACTACAGTCGGATAAACTCACTCCAAAATCGGACAAGTGCATGTTCGTGGGATATCCAAAGGAAACTTTAGGATATTACTTTTACCACCGGTCAGAGGGCAAAGTGTTTGTCGCCCGGAACGGTGTGTTCTTAGAGAAAGAGTTTCTCAAAAGAGAGAAAAGTAAACAAAAGGTGTATCTTGAAGAAGTTCAGGATGAGCCAGTGGGACAAGATTCAACAAGTGATGCTAATGTAGCAGAACAAGTTGAGACGTCTATGGCAAGAGAATCACCACCACAACCACGAAGGTCAGCAAGGCTTCGCGAGGCACGAGGAGAAGTGCTATTGTTGGGCAATGGGGAAGTGTTGTTGTTAGACAACGACGAACCTGCAACATATTCAGAAGCGATGATGGACCCAGATTCCGAGAAATGGCATGTCACCATGAGATCCGAGATAGATTACATGGGAGAAAATCAAGTTTGGAACTTGGTTGACCCGCCTGATGGTGTTAGACCTATAGAATGCAAATGGATCTATAAGAAGAAGAAAGACATGGATGGAAATGTTCACATCTATAAGGCTCGACTTGTTGCAAAGGGTTTTCGACAAGTTTAAGGAGTTGACTATGACGAGACATTCTCGCCAGTAGCGATGCTTAAATCTATTCGGATCATTCTAGCTATTGTCGCATATTTCGATTATGAGATTTGGCAGATGGATGTTAAAACAGCTTTCCTTAATGGAAACCTAGATGAGGACGTGTATATGATACAGCCCGAGGATTTTGTCGATCCGATCAATGCTGGAAAGATATGCAAACTTCAGAAATCCATTTATGGGTTGAAGCAAGCATCTCGGAGTTGGAACATTCGTTTTGATGAAGTGATCAAAGGGCTTGGTTTTCATCAGAATGAAGAAGAAGCTTGTGTTTACAAGAAGGAAAGTGGGAGCGTTGTTGTATTTCTGATCTTGTATGTGGATGACATATTATTGATTGGGAATGACATTCCTATGCTGGAGTCCGTCAAGGCTTCACTGAAAAAGAGTTTTTCTATGAAGGACTTAGGGGAAGCAGCATATATTTTGGGCATAAGGATCTATAGAGATAGGTCGAAGAGGCTTATAGGATTAAGTCAAGATACGTACATTGACAAGGTTTTGAAACGGTTCAACATGGAACAGTCCAAGAAAGGGTTCATACCTATGTCACATGGTAAACACCTTAGCCAGATGCAATGTCCTGCAACGGCTAATGAGCGGGAGCGCATGAGTAAGGTACCATACGCCTCAGCAATTGGTTCAATCATGTATGCCATGATAAGTACACGCCCAGATGTTTCATACGCTATAAGTGCTACGAGTAGATATCAGGCTGATCCAGGTGAGGATCACTGGACAGCGGTAAAAGGCATTCTTAAGTACTTAAGAAGGACTAAAGATATGTTCCTGGTATATGGGGGTAAGGAGGAGCTCGTTATAACTGGTTACACCGATGCTAGCTTCCAAACTGACCCAGACGAGTTAAAATCGCAATCAGGTTTTGTGTTCACAATAAATGGTGGTGCTATTAGTTGGAAGAGTTCCAAACAGGAGACTGTGACTGATTCTACAACAGAAGCCGAGTACATTGCAGCTTCTGAATCTGCGAAGGAAGGTGTTTGGATAAGAAAGTTCCTCATCGAGCATGGTGTGTTTCCTAATGCATCTAGCCCATTGAACCTCTACTGTGACATCTGACAACAATGGGGCTATTGCGCAAGCTAAGGAGCCAAGGAACCACCAGAAAAACAAACACGTACTGCGGAAGTTTCACCTCATACGGGAATTCATTAGGCGGGGTGAGATAAAGATATGCAAAATACATACGGATTTGAATGTTGCTGATCCTTTGACAAAACCTCTTCCACAACCTAAGCATGAGGCACACGTGAGATTTATGGGTATTAGATATCTTCTAGATTAACTCTAGTGCAAGTGGGAGACTGTTAGAAATATGTCCTAGAGATAATCATAGAGATGAGCATATTTCTTTGTATCCATGATATATATATTGCTTAATTGAATATCCATGGAAGGCACCTTGTATTGATTAGCAATTATGTGAATTGTTTGTGAGATTCTTTACTTATATGGTTATTCTAAATGATGTCCCTAGTCAGAGTCGATGACTAGCATATGTATTAGTTGATGACTACATTTCACAAGTCATGAACATGGAGATGTTAAACTAATAATGTGGGCGCATGTATGACATGAGGCTGGACCGACCCAACGTGAGATATTGTAATATAGTTCTCTTCTTGCAACATGAATACTGTATCCTTAGACCTGAGATTGTCGCATGTTCTCAAGATGTGAATTGACTTACTTAGGGACTATCAAACGCTATCCCGTAACTGGGTAGTTATAAAGGTAGTTTTGGGTTTGTCAGGAAGCATGCTTTGAGGCATGGTCAGTCAAGATGGAATTTGTCCCTCTCTTTGTGAGAGAGATATCTCTGGGCCCCTCGAGTGATTGGATCAAGAAATGCATGGTCGTGCTAGGGTTAAGAGTAAACCATTGAAAGGATTCCAATTCATAGTATCGAGAAAGAGAGGTAAGCTTAGAGCCAGACCAAATATCGTGAGACAAAGGGAACAGCATGTACGTAATGTCGCAATGGTTCGTCTGATATGATCTTTACGTACACATAGGAGTTGACATGTCTTGCTAGAGGCCGCTGTCAATTATTGGACCAAGTAAGAGTACTCGGGCTATGTCTATTTGTACGTGAACCTATAGGGTCACACACTTAAGGGGAAGGAAGCCTAATTCGGATTAGATCCGAAATTAGACTGGGCTTTAGGGTTAATGATGGGCCTCGGCGTCAGAAGCCCACCATAACGCCTATATAATGAGGGGCGGGGGCGCGGTTAAGAGATAACCTAATTCGCCACCTGCAAACCAGCAGTCGTCGCTCGCCTCTCGCCCTCGCCCTCGCCAAGCCGCCGTCGTGAACCTAGCAGTTCGGTACGCGGCGCTTCCTTCCTGTACGTGTGGATACCTCGGAGGTGCTGCATCTGGAGCACTTGGACGAACCGTGCGAGGACGTGAAGAACGTCGGCGACTGCACGGCACTGCTCGACACGTTCGTCTACATCGAGACGTCTTCCGCTGCTCTGCGCGTCTAGTGGTAATTCCATGACCTATAACCGCAGTAGTTCTTGGTATTATGGGGTTGAAAATTTTGTTTTGCGCTAGTGTAGCATCCCCGTAATCCTACACATGAAACTTTACATGAGCTTCACACTAAGAAAAGAGATGGGGTCATTTTCAAAATTGACTTTGAGAAAGCGTACGATAAGGTGAAGTGGAGCTTCGTTCAGCAAGTCCTTCGTATGAATGGATTCTCAGATATGAGGTGTAGTTGGATTAAGACTTTTATGGAAGGGGGTCATGTGGCGGTTAAAGTTAATGATCAAATGGGTCCGTTTTTCCAGACTCAAAGATGGGTGAGACAGGGTGATCCGCTGTCACCTATAATCTTTAATTTGGTAGCAGATATGCTTGCCACTTTGATTAATAGAGCAAAGGTGAACGGGCAAGTAAAGGGTTTGGTACCACACTTGATAGATGGAGGGGCTTTCCATTCTATAATACGCAGATGATACAATATTGTTTATGGAGCACAACTTGGACAAGACAACGAATATGAAACTCATATTATGTGCCTTTGAGCAGCTGTCGGGTCTTAAAATAAATTTCTACAAGAGTGAGGTCTTTTGCTATGGGAAGGCCAAAGAGGAGGAAGGGAGGTGCACAAGGTTGTTTAGCTGTAAAAGTGGAGGCATGCCTTTTAGATATCTTGGAATCCCTATGCACCACCGCAGGCTGGCTAATGGTGATTGGAAAACAGTGAAAACCAAATTCGAGAGAAATCTAAGTAGTTGGAAAGGAAAGCTTATGTCCGTGCGAGAGCGGTTAGTGTTAATTAATTCTGTTCTAACCAGTCTTGCGATTTTTATGATGTCTTTCTTTGAAGTACTAAAAGGGGTGTTAGAGAAGATAGATTATTTCAGATCATGTTTTTTTTTGCAAGGTGATGGCCATAAGAAAAAATATAGGTTGGCAAGATGGGATGTAATTTGTCAACCTAAAGAGTTATGCGGGTTAAGCATTTTGAATTTAGAGATTCAAAATAAATATCTCTTAAGTAAATGGTTGTATAAACTTCTCAATGAAGAAGAAATGTGGCAATTGTTGCTGACACAGAAATATTTGGCCAATCCAACTTCTCAATTGAGATTTGATTCGTTCCATGGACGATATGAATCTCAGATATTAGCGGAAAGACACTTCGATTTGGTTCAGTTCACAAGCTCACATTTCGTTCGCGACAAAACAGACCGTTGGGTGCGTGTGCAGAATAATTTACGTCGGAGACATCCATTGGATTTTTTGCATTTTAATTAAAGCCCGTTCGACAAAAAGTGAAAGGTCGAGACTGTTGAGAAACCCTAATGAAGGGTTATGTGGGCAAATACCGAATATAGCCCTGAGGGCTATCGCGTCTCTATATATAGAACATGTACCCCTCATATGGAATAGAGAAGAGAAAGAGGCCAGAGGCCCAACCCTATATCCAGTGTCTCGTGTGTTACGCTGTCGTGCTTATGGGAAGGGAGACGGGTCTTCTACAGCTTCTTGCGCCTCTACTGCTGACGGGAGGGAAGGGAGTGGATCTGGTGATCCGTGGTGACGTAGTTCTCAATACGTTATCAGCATGCTCTACCTCGACGTTGCTGCGGCGAGATCAGATCTGCATCAACTCTCCGTCAAGCCAGCAGGTCTCCGGCCTAGCCGAACTCTCCTACGCGAGAGACTTCGATTTTTCCTCTACGGAATAGATCGGTATGTTTAATGTTCTTGATATGGACTGTGATCCATGCGCGATAAACTACCATCGTCGATGTGCTTCTACGCACGTGCCAGCTAGCCCACGTCGGACGATGTGCCTGCGTCGTGGTCGTTCGTGCCCACGCGCCAGAAGTCGCGCACGTCTGCGAGAGGAACCCGTTCTGCCTGGCCGATGCGTTTCCCACCATCGCGTACCAGATCTGCTTCGCGCTCCGTACTGGTCCTTGCAGCTTGATCCGTTGCAATAGTGAGAGAGGAGAGTGAAAGGGAATTAGGCTTACACCTAGTTCCTAAATAATTTTGGTGGTTGAATTGCCCAACACAAATATTGGACTAACTAGTTTGCTCTAGTGTGTAAGTTATACAGGTGCAAAAGGTTCACACATAGACAATAAAAAGACCAAGTATTGGGTTCAAATAAAGGAGCAAGAGTCAACCGAAGGTACCTCTGGTCTGGCACACCGGACTGTCTGGTGTGCCACCGGACATGTCCGGTGCACCAGTGGACTCCGACTTCAAACTCTTCACTCTCGGGAATTTCCAAAGGCCACTCCGCTATAATTCACCGGACTGTCCGGTGTACACCAGACATGTCCGGTGCTCCAAGGAAGAGCGGCCTCAGGAACTCGCCAGCCTCGGGTTTTCACTTCGGCTGCTCCGCTAAAATTCACCGGACTGTCCGGTGTAACAGCGGGGCAACGGCTATATCGGCGCCAACGGCTACCTGCAGCGCATTTATTGCGCGCCAGCGCGCGCAGAGGTCAGGCACGCCCATGCTGGCGCACCGGACATTCTACAGTACCTGTCCGGTGCGTCACCGGACATCCAGGCGGGCCCAGAAGACAGAGCTCCAACGGTCGACCCAACGGCTTTTTGGTGACGTGGCTGTCGCACCGGACATGTCCGGTGTGCACCGGACTGTCCGGTGCGCCATCGAACAGACAGCTCCACCAAACGGCTAGTTTGGTGGTTGGGGCCATAAATACCCCCAACCACCCACCATTCATGACATCCAAGTTTTCCACTTCTCAACTACTTACAAGAGCTCTAGCATTCAATTCTAGACACACCCAAGAGATCAAATCCTCTCCAAATTCCACACAACGCCCTAGTGATTAGAGAGAGTGATTTGCTTGTGTTCTTTCGAGCTCTTGCGCTTGGATTGCTTTCTTCTTTCTTGATTCTTTCTTGTGATCAAACACTCACTTGTAATTGAGGCAAGAGACACCAATCATGTGGTGGTCCTTGCGGGAACTTTGTGTTCCAAGTGATTGAGAAGAGAAAGCTCACTCGGTCCGAGGGACCGTTTGAGAGAGGGTAAGGGTTGAAAGAGACCCGGCCTTTGTGGCCTCCTCAACGCGGAGTAGGTTTGAGAGAACCGAACCTCGGTAAAACAAATCCGCGTGTCTCACTTCATTATTTGCTTGCGATTTGTTTTGCACCCTCTCTCGCGGACTCTATTATATTTCTAACGCTAACCCGGCTTGTAGTTGTGATTATTTTTGAGAATTTCAGTTTCGCCCTATTCACCCCCCTCTAGGCGACTTTCAATTGGTATCGGAGCCTGGTGCTTCATTAGAGCCTAACCGCTCGAAGTGATGTCGGGAGATCACACCAAGAGGGAGATGGAGACCGGCGACAAGCCCACTACGAGCCAAGGGAGCACTTCATCGGAAGAGTCCCGCACCAAGAGGAAGGAGAAGAAGAAGGACTCCTCCAAACGGAAGGAGAAAAGATCTTCTTCCTCACACCACAAGGAGAAGAAGGAAAAATCTTCTTCCCACAAGTCGCATCGGAAAGGCGACAAGCACAAGAGGATGAGGAAGGTGGTCTACTACGAGACCGACACTTCATCAACATCTACCTCCGACTCCGATGCACCGTCCGTAACTTCTAAGCGCCAAGAGTGCAAGAAGTTTAGTAAGATCCCCTTACACTATCCCCGTACATCTAGACATACTCCATTACTTTCCGTTCCATTAGGCAAACCGCCAACTTTTGATGGCGAAGATTATGCTAGGTGGAGTGATTTAATGAAATTTCATCTAACCTCACTCCACAAAAGTATATGGAATGTTGTTGAGTTTGGAGCACAGGTACCATCCATAGGGGATGAGGATTATGATACGGACGAAGTGGCCCAAATCGAGCACTTCAACTCCCAAGCCACAACCATTCTCCTCGCCTCTCTAAGCAACGAGGAATACAACAAAGTGCAAGGGTTGAAGAATGCAAAGGAGATTTGGGACCTACTCAAGACCGCGCACGAGGGTGATGAACTCACTAAGATCACTAAGCGGGAAACGATCGAGGGGGAGCTCGGTCGCTTCCGTCTTCGCCAAGGGGAGGAGCCACAAGATATGTACAACCGGCTCAAAACCTTGGTGAACCAAGTGCGCAACCTCGGGAGCAAAAAGTGGGACGACCACGAGGTGGTTAAGGTTATTCTAAGATCTCTCATTTTCCTTAACCCCACTCAAGTTCAATTAATTCGTGGTAATCCTAGATACCCACTAATGACCCCCGAGGAAGTGATCGGGAATTTTGTAAGCTTTGAATGTATGATTAAGGGCTCAAAGAAGATCAATGAGCTTGACGAACCCTCCACGTTCGAGGCGCAACCGGTGGCGTTTAAGGCGACGGAGGAGAAGGAGGAGGAGTCTACACCAAGTAGACAACCAATTGACGCCTCCAAGCTCGACAATGAGGAGATGGCCTTAATCATCAAAAGCTTTCGGCAAATCCTCAAGCAACGGAAGGGGAAGGATTACAAATCCCGTTCCAAGAAGGTTTGCTACAAGTGTGGTAAGCCCGGTCACTTTATTGCTAAATGTCCATTATCAAGTGACAGTGACAGGGATAACGACAAGAAGGGCAAGAGGAGAGAAAAGAAGAGGTACCACAAGAAGAAGGGCGGCGATGCCCACGTGTGCCGCGAGTGGAACTCCGACGAGAGCTCCACCGACTCCTCCTCCGACGACGAGGACGCTGCCAACATCGCCGTCACCAAGGGACTTCTCTTCCCCAACGTCGGCCACAAGTGCCTCATGGCAAAGGACGGCAAAAGGAAGAAGGTTAAATCTAAATCCTCCACTAAATATGAATCCTCTAGTGATGATAATGCTAGTAATGAGGAGAATAATTTGCGTACCCTTTTTGCCGATCTTAACATGCAACAAAAGGAAAAATTAAATGAATTGATTAGTGCTATTCATGAGAAGGATGATCTCTTGGACTCACAAGAGGACTTCCTTATTAAGGAAAACAAAAAGCATGTTAAGGTTAAAAATGCTTATGCTCTAGAGGTAGAAAAATGTGAAAAATTGTCTAATGAGCTAAGCACTTGCCATGAGACCATTAACAACCTTAGGAATGAAAATGCTAAATTAATTGCTAAGGTTGATTCTCATGTTTGTATTGATTCAACTTCCAATCCTAGAAATGATAATGTTGATTTACTTGCTAGGATTAATGAGTTGAATGTTTCTATTGCTAGCCTTAGAAATGAGAATGAGAAATTAATTGCTAAGGTTAAAGAATTAGATGTTTGCAATGTTACAATTTCCGACCTTAGAACTAAGAATGATATGTTGCATGCTAAGGTTGTAGAATTAAAATCTTGCAAACCCTCTACATCTACCGTTGAGCACACTTCTATTTGCACTAGATGTAGAGATGTTGATATCAATGCTATTCATGATCACATGGCTTTAATTAAACAACAAAATGATCATATAGCATTATTAGACGCTAAAATTGCCGAGCATAACTTAGAAAATGAAAAGTTTAAATTTGCTAGAAGTATGCTCTATAATGGGAGACGCCCTGGCATCAAGGATGGCATTGGCTTCCAAAGGGGAGACAATATCAAACTTAATGCCCCTCCTAAGAACTTGTCTAACTTTGTTAAGGGCAAGGCTCCCATGCCTCAGGATAACGAGGGTTACATTTTGTACCCTGCCGATTATCCCGAGAGCAAAATTAGGAGAACTCATTCTAGGAAGTCTCACTCTGGCCCCAATCATGCTTTTATGTATAAGGGTGAGACATCTAGTTCTAGGCAACCAACCCGTGCTAAGTTGCCTAAAAGGAAAACTCCAAATGCATCAAATGATCATGCTATTTCATTCAAAACTTTTGATGCATCATATGTGCTTACTAACAAATCCGGCAAGGTAGTTGCCAAGTTTGTTGGGGGCAAACACAAGGGCTCCAAGACTTGTGTTTGGGTACCCAAAGTTCTTGTTTCTAATGCCAAAAGACCCAAAACCATTTGGGTACCTAAAGTCAAGAACTAAAATTGTTTTGCATGTTTATGCATCCGGGGGCTCAAGTTGGATACTCGACAGCGGGTGCACAAACCATATGATAGGGGAGAAGAAAATGTTCTCCTCATATGAGAAAAACTAAGATCCCCAACGAGCTATCACATTCGGGGATGGAAATCAAGGTTTGGTCAAAGGATTGGGTAAAATTGCTATATCACCTGACCATACTATTTCCAATTTTTTTCTTGTAGATTCTTTAGATTACAATTTGCTTTCCGTATCCCAATTATGTCAAATGGGCTACAACTGTCTATTTACTGATGTAGGTGTTACTGTCTTTAGAAGAAGTGATGATTCAATAGCATTTAAGGGAGTGTTAGAGGGTCAGCTATACTTGGTAGATTTTGATAGAGCTGAACTCGACACTTGCTTGGTTGCTAAGACTAACTTGGGTTGGCTTTGGCACCGCCGACTAGCCCATGTTGGAATGAAGAATCTTCATAAGCTTCTAAAGGGGGAACACATTTTAGGACTAACCAATGTTCATTTTGAGAAAGACAGGATTTGTAGCGCATGCCAAGCCGGGAAGCAAGTTGGCACTCATCATCCACACAAGAACATCATGACTAGTGACAGGCCACTGGAGCTCCTACACATGGATTTATTCGGCCCGATTGCTTACATAAGCATCGGCGGGAGTAAGTACTGTCTAGTTATTGTGGATGATTATTCTCGCTTCACTTGGGTGTTCTTTTTGCAGAAAAAATCTCATACCCAAGAGACCTTAAAGGGATTCTTGAGACGGGCTCAAAATGAGTTCGGCTTAAGGATCAAGAAAATTAGAAGCGACAACGGGACGGAGTTCAAAAACTCACAAATAGAAGGCTTCCTTGAGGAGGAGGGCATCAAGAATGAGTTCTCTTCTCCCTACACTCCACAACAAAATGGTGTAGTGGAGAGGAAGAATCGAACTCTATTGGACATGGCAAGAACCATGCTTGATGAGTACAAGACACCGGATCGGTTTTGGGCTGAGGCGGTCAACACCGCCTGCTACGCCATCAACCGGTTATATCTACACCGAATCCTCAAGAAGACATCCTATGAACTCCTAACCGATAAAAAGCCAAATATTTCTTATTTTAGAGTTTTTGGTAGCAAATGTTTTATTCTTGTCAAAAGAGGTAGAAAATCTAAATTTGCTCCTAAAACTGTAGAAGGCTTTTTACTAGGATATGACTCAAACACAAGGGCATATAGAGTCTTTAACAAGTCCTCAGGACTCGTTGAAGTTTCTTGTGACGTTGTGTTTGATGAGACTAACGGCTCTCAAGTAGAGCAAGTTGATCTTGATGAGATAGGTGAAGAACAGGCTCCATGCATAGCGCTAAGGAACATGTCCATTGGGGATGTGTGTCCTAAGGAATCCAAAGAGCCTCCACATGCACAAGATCAACCATCCTCCTCCACGCAAGCATCTCCACCAACCCAAAATGAGGACGAGGCTCAAGTTGATAAAGATGAAGAACACAATGATGAGCTACCTCAAGACGACGGCAATGATCAAGGGGGAGACGCAAATGATGAAGACAAGGAGGATGAACAACCAAGGCCGCCACACCCAAGAGTCCACCAAGCAATACAACGAGATCACCCCGTCGACACCATCCTCGGCGACATTCATAAGGGGGTAACCACTCGATCTCGTGTTGCACATTTTTGTGAGCATTACTCTTTTGTTTCCTCTATTGAGCCACACAGAGTAGAGGAAGCACTCTAAGATGCAGATTGGGTGATGGCGATGCAAGAGGAGCTCAACAACTTCACGAGGAACGAGGTATGGCATTTAGTTCCACGTCCTAACCAAAATGTTGTAGGAACCAAGTGGGTCTTCCGCAACAAACAAGATGAGCATGGTGTGGTGACAAGGAACAAAGCTCGACTTGTGGCCAAGGGATACTCCCAATTCGAAGGTTTGGATTTCGGTGAAACCTATGCACCCGTAGCTAGGCTTGAGTCCATTCGTATATTATTGGCCTATGCTACTTACCATTGCTTCAAGCTTTACCAAATGGACATGAAGAGTGCCTTCCTCAACGGACCAATCAAGGAAGAAGTCTATGTTGAGCAACCTCCCGGCTTTGAAGACAGTGAGTACCCTAACCATGTTTATAGGCTCTCTAAGGCGCTTTATGGGCTCAAGCAAGCCCCAAGAGCATGGTATGAATGCCTTAGAGATTTCCTTATTGCTAATGGCTTCAAAGTCGGCAAAGCCGATCCTACTCTATTCACTAAAACTCTTGACAACGATTTGTTTGTATGCCAAATTTATGTTGATGATATCATATTTGGGTCTACTAACGAATCTACATGTGAAGAATTTAGTAGGATCATGACACAGAAATTCGAGATGTCGATGATGGGGGAGTTGAAGTATTTTCTAGGATTCCAAGTTAAGCAACTCCAAGAGGGCACCTTCATTAGCCAAACAAAGTACACTCAAGACATCCTAACCAAGTTTGGAATGAAGGATGCCAAGCCCATCAAGACACCCATGGGAACAAATGGGCATCTCGACCTCGACACGGGAGGTAAGTCCGTGGATCAAAAGGTATACCAGTCGATGATTGGTTCATTGCTTTATTTATGTGCATCTCGACCGGACATTATGCTTTCCGTTTGCATGTGTGCAAGATTCCAAGCCGACCCTAAGGAATCACACCTTACGGCCGTAAAACGAATCTTGAGATACTTGGCTTATACTCCTAAGTTTGGGATTTGGTACCCTCGGGGATCCACATTTGATTTGTTTGGTTATTCGGATGCCGATTGGGCGGGGTGTAAGATTAATAGGAAGAGCACATCGGGGACTTGCCAGTTCTTGGGAAGATCCTTGGTGTCTTGGGCTTCAAAGAAGCAAAATTCGGTCGCTCTTTCTACCGCCGAAGTCGAGTATATTGCCGCAGGCCATTGTTGCGCGCAATTGCTTTGGATGAGGCAAACCCTGCGGGACTATGGTTACAAACTAACCAAAGTTCCTCTTCTATGTGATAATGAGAGTGCAATCCGCATGGCGGATAATCCCGTTGAGCATAGCCGCACTAAACACATAGCCATTCGGTATCATTTTCTTAGGGATCACCAACAAAAGGGGGATATCGAGATTTCATACATTAACACTAAAGATCAATTAGCCGATATCTTTACCAAGCCTCTTGATGAACAATCTTTTACCAAACTTAGACATGAGCTAAATATTCTTGATTCTAGGAATTTCTTTTGCTAATTTGCACACATAGCACACAAATATACCTTTGATCATATCTCTTTTATATATGCTATGACTAATGTGTTTTCAAGTGTATTTCAAACCAAGTCATAGGTATATTGAAAGGGAATTGGAGTCTTCGGCGAAGACAAAGGCTTCCACTCCACTCTACTACTCATCCTTCGCCGTCACTCCGAGCATCTCTCCAACTTTGGTATAATCTTCACTCGTTTATTTTATGACCAAAGGAGGAGAAAGTACTTCGTTGGGCTCTAATGATTCCGTTTTTGGCGATTCATGCCAAAGGGGGAGAAAATATGAGTCCAAAGCAAAAGGACCGCACCACCACCTAATTTTTAAAAAAATTTGGAGATTCTCAATTGGTCAATTTCAAATTGGTATCTTATTATGTTCTAAAGGGGGAGGAAGTAGTATTTCAAAAATGATAAATCAAAACCCTTTTGAACACTAAGAGGAGGATCTCATTTAGGGGAAGTTTTGTTTAGTCAAAGGAAAAAGCATTTGGATTAAAGGGAGAAAATTTCAAAATTTGAAAAAGCTTCACAAAACATGTGGTGCAAATGTGGTCCAATATGTTAAAAATAAAGAAACAATCCATGCACATCATGTAAGTATTTATATTGGCTCAATTCCAAGCAACCTTTGCACTTACATTATGCAAACTAGTTCAAATTATGCACTTTTACATTTGCTTTGGTTGTGTTGGCATCAATCACCAAAAAGGGGGAGATTGAAAGGGAATTAGGCTTACACCTAGTTCCTAAATAATTTTGGTGATTGAATTGCCCAACACAAATATTGGACTAACTAGTTTGCTCTAGTGTGTAAGTTATACAGGTGCAAAAGGTTCACACATAGCCAATAAAAAGACCAAGTATTGGGTTCAAATAAAGGAGCAAGGGTCAACCGAAGGTACCTCTGGTCTGGCACACCGGACTGTCCGGTGTGCCACCGGACATGTCCGGTGCACCAGTGGACTCCGACTTCAAACTCTTCACTCTCGGGAATTTCCAAAGGCCACTCCGCTATAATTCACCGGACTGTCCGGTGTACACCGGACATGTCCGGTGCTCCAAGGAAGAGCGGCCTCAGGAACTCGCCAGCCTCAGGTTTTCACTTCGGCTGCTCCGCTAAAATTCACCGGACTGTCCGGTGTACACCGGACTGTCCGGTGTAACAGCGGGGCAACGGCTATATCGGCGCCAACGGCTACCTGCAGCGCATTTATTGCGCGCCAGCGCGCGCAGAGGTCAGGCACGCCCATGCTGGCGCACCGGACATTCTACAGTACCTGTCCGGTGCGTCACCGGACATCCAGGCGGGCCCAGAAGACAGAGCTCCAACGGTCGACCCAACGGCTTTTTGGTGACGTGGCTGTCGCACCGGACATGTCCGGTGTGCACCGGACTGTCCGGTGCGCCATCGAACAGACAGCTCCACCAAACGGCTAGTTTGGTGGTTGGGGCTATAAATACCCCCAACCACCCACCATTCATGACATCCAAGTTTTCCACTTCTCAACTACTTACAAGAGCTCTAGCATTCAATTCTAGACACACCCAAGAGATCAAATCCTCTCCAAATTCCACACAACGCCCTAGTGATTAGAGAGAGTGATTTGCTTGTGTTCTTTCGAGCTCTTGCGCTTGGATTGCTTTCTTCTTTCTTGATTCTTTCTTGTGATCAAACACTCACTTGTAATTGAGGCAAGAGACACCAATCATGTGGTGGTCCTTGCGGGAACTTTGTGTTCCAAGTGATTGAGAAGAGAAAGCTCACTCGGTCCGAGGGACCGTTTGAGAGAGGGTAAGGGTTGAAAGAGACCCGGCCTTTGTTGCCTCCTCAACGGGGAGTAGGTTTGAGAGAACCGAACCTCGGTAAAACAAATCCGCGTGTCTCACTTCATTATTTGCTTGCGATTTGTTTTGCACCCTCTCTCGCGGACTCTATTATATTTCTAACGCTACCCCGGCTTGTAGTTGTGATTATTTTTTAGAATTTCAGTTTCGCCCAATTCACCCCCCCCCCCTCTAGGCGACTTTCAGAGAGGCTATTGAGCTTCTGGTCAAAGCGGCACATAAAAAGAGGAGAGAGCCGTGCGTGGCTTTGCCGAGTCAAACAAAAAAAAAGAAAAAAAAAGAAAGGGTCGTGCGGGCATGCTTGCATGCTTGCATGCGTTCAGAAGCGTTTTGCAATTGGATGGCCTATGTGATTGCATGCGTTCAGCAAACGCGTTTTGGTGTATTTTTCTAAGCACACACGACTAAGCTACCTGAAAATGAACGGAAAGAATAAAACATTTTATGTTTCAGATTCCACTTTAATTAATTATTTCCAGCATTAAATAATTAGTAGAAAAGTACATGTTTAAATATGGAAATGCTTTTTACACCTGACGTATTATGCTCATGCAATAATTTTGGTGTTTATTTTTCTGCTTTTATTTCTCGTAGCAAATATTTAGTAGATAATTATTAAAATGCATGTGAAGGCCATGCTACGTTTTTTTTCATATCGCTCTAAATATTTGTTATGTGTTGAGCCTTCGGACTCACATGGAACGGTTAAATTGTATAGTGGGTACTCAGACACACTGATCAAACTATGTTATTATCGGCTGAGTTATGGCATTAGCTGAATATTGACTGCGCCTTGGCAACACGACGCAATATTTGTGCCGTTCGAACTTGGCTACGTCATGTGATTGCTATGTCGCGCTCTCGCTTAATCGGATCGCTCCCGTTGAGTCGGACCGCCATCCCCGAGTCACATTTTACGTGGGCCCCGAAGGCATTGCATGTGTGTCGCAACAATTCAGTCACAATTGCGCTTGTTGCGCCTGTTGTGCCCGTTGCGTGTACTTATCGTGTACCCCGATTACCGAGCCACAATTGTGCATGTTGCGCTTATTACTATAGCTTGCTATGCTGCATAGCCCTGGTGGTCGCACACGCGTTGACGCCACATACGCTAGAGCTTGTATTCGCGTAGATTGTGGTGGGTTGTTCAACCCCCTAAAGTCACATTATGTGCAACCTTCTTAAACAATTTTATTTGGCTCTATATTCTTTTTTTTATTGTGTTGTGTGGCATCATATATTGATATATATATCGCCAAGTGGCCATAACAACTGTATCAAGCTCTATAGTGCTTGGAAATCTGGGAAATTAAATTGAAATACAATGAAACATAGATAAATTAATTCTCTGCTCTCACCTCATGCATAAAGTTTTACCCGAAGTAACACGAAGATATATAATGCATGAAAGCCTTTTTGGCATATAAGACATCACAAATTGGGATTCTATTAGTAAGCAAAAAGACCTTACCAAATAATTTAAGACCTTGTTAGATGAATAAATGCTAGAATCTCAGTCATACATTGCTCAACCAGATGTTGGCACATTGCTCTTTGTCGCTGAACGGCATGAAGCGAACTTTGAGATAAATGGCTAGTACCTTAGCAACACGAAGTTGCGAGTACATCGAAAGATAATTCTGAGAATTTTTTTTCACAACGTTGGTGTGAAAAAACATTATGTGTTCTCGTCGAACCACTTTACTCGTCCTTTCTAGGACCTCTATGCTTGTGTTGCATACATCACTCAGAATTGTAAATACTTATAGTCGTTGAATTGACTTGGGATAGTCCTTTGACTGGTATGGTATACAGTAAGCCAAATGGTAAAGGTCAATACTGAATGGAAATAAAATTGGGGTTTATGTAGCAGAACTACATTGGATTTCACCCCTTGACATGCTTACCATAATCGATATATGATCTACCAGAAGTAAGAAAAGTAGAAAAATAGTCATGAAATCCCACATCAACACAGAGCTTGAAGCTAAATTAGGCATTAATATGTCCTTGGTCCTTGGCACCAGAAGAGCCATAAGTCTTGACCACGAGATTGTAAGTGGTGATAATTTGTGATAAAATATAAAGATCTTATGGAGACCTATTGCATTCTCCCTAGTCATGATGACTCCTTCATATGAGAGTAGTATTATCTGTTGTTGAAGACGGATCCTAGGCGGACACGAGTCCTATTTCATTCTTGCCAAGCAGTTATCATCATTTGCTTCATCAAAAGCTAGTTATATGGTGATTTTCCCAGATAAAATGAATTCTTGGCCTTGTCTGTTCTATTCCAAAGCTTCTCTTTTTGCCGAACAACTAAGAGATTGAAATAATGCTTTATAGAGCAGTTTGGTATATAATATGAGGAGAAATGTTTGCCCTGCTGGCAACACCACAAATTAATAACTATTGTTATAAATTCTCTCTCAAAATTATAATACCTAAAAATGTTTCATAAATCGATACCCAATTTCAGAACGGTATGAGTAATTGGGTAAACCATGGGCAATAATAAAATGAGCTGGACTATACATCTCTGCATATAAAAATCTCTGCTTGGCAGCATTGGCCTGATGCCGTGCACTTTACCACCATTATACACACACACATTTTTCCTATGTGCCTCAAAGCACAATACAACCAGTGAATGTCCTTGTGAGCGCTAGACCCTGATGGTCATTTTACTTGTTGATCTGAAGTCAACTAATGGCTCCAAACGACGTATGGTATTCATGAGCCCCTGAAGGACCCTTATGGATAAAATAGTGTTGTGCATGTTAGTCTAAATCTTAATGATTGACTATGCATTTGGTAGTAATAACAATAAGTTTGCATAATTGTAACCATGAAGCAACTTGTTGTTGCATGTCTCGCTGGATGTTGAGACTAATCCTTCACGATGAAGGACAAATATGTAGTATTCATGCCACTACATTAATCTAAGTCCAAAGCTCACTGCATAAAAACCCCTATCTGTAATGTGCGTAAGATTTCCCAAATAAATCACCACAATAGCATACATTGGCCACAACTGGATGATTGTGGTTGGGGATTTTATATGTATGCTTTTAAAACAACTCGGCATTAGGGGGAGGAATGCCCATATAGTGTAATGCCTCAATATTCTATAAAACGCACAAAAGCCAAACTGAACCTGTCGTTCGGAGTGTACTCCTGTGTATATGGAGTTTGCCAGAAATCGTTGAGGAGTAACCATATTGGTTTGAATGCTTCTACATGATGTAGATGTGGATATACCCGGGATTAATATCATATCCACATTTGACTTATTGGCATTTGATCTATTCTCGGGGACGCCTGCGAATATGATCCATTGGCCTTAGTCAAAGCATATGTTCTGATTGCAGATTCACGTGGTCTGTAATAACTCTCCTCCGATGAAATCGCCCTGCTGGTGATTTGCCTCACGAAGAGGTTCATCTTGATGATGAAGTTCCTAGCAATGCGCGCAATATCATTGTGCTGGGAATATAGAACAATGAATCTTTCGTTTTGGGAAATGACGGAGATCATTATTAAATGTGGGAGACAAATGTGTCGACACTTATCTTGCCTCTATAGATTGCAAAGGGATCCAAAACAAAGTCCTAGGCATGAGTGCATGAAGCTCTCTTATCGGGTCATTGATTAATGCAATCGAGGCTGAACCAATAATCGCAAAATGAAAGTCGCGAGCTTGAAGTTCGGACATTTATGGGCACTGCTAAAATAATGTGTGGTGAATATGATGGTTCAAGTGGTCTTGTGAGAGACCTATCCCACATATATGTTGAATAAACACTGTTCCGCTATATAATATATCTGGCAAATGGCATGAATTAAATTATGCAGTTAATAGGATTCTGAAGATCCGTCATGAGATCCTAGGAGGATCCATACCTTTGAATTATAAATATGCAACATATAAATCTCATACCGAATAATACATTCCTGACGAATGAACACTCTTCTATGTAGAGAGAATATCTCCTAGATGAGATTATAGTTCCTTGATGGAACCTTTCCAGAAGAAATAAAGTCTGTGTTGAACACCAAAGTTTGATAATCCCTATAAAGGGATAAAGACCCATACAGACCCGAAAAGGAATAAGATGAGGTACCAAAGGACTTGAAGTTCACCAAATAAGCACATGTGCATTCCACGAGTTTTACTCATTGTATTTTCCACTTGATGTGGAATTACGGCATCCTCTAAAGCCCCGATGGCAGAAACCTATAAGGTTTAGGTGTTACTGGCAAAAATATCCCCATTGTGCCAGAATGACAGACTATAACGATGTATCTGATCGATGAAAAATCCCTGATGGATTACGATCTTTGATGGACTTTTGTTACACCATCATAGAAGTTGCGATGGATGAACGCTTGGAGCGATGTGTCATATTTAGAATATGTACTATTGCAACTATATTATCCCCTAAGTCCTATTGAAGGACATGTTATTTGCTTTGCACAACTATGTATAAATTGTGGTGTAAGATAGAAAATGATAGCACCCAACCTCATCCATTCTCGTTATTCCAGATGAACAATGAGACATATATCTTGAAGAATATGCTTGAGTTATGAGGGATAACGATTTTGACGGATGTCATTGTCAGGGGGAGCGAATGCTTATATTGATCACAATCGTGAGACAATAAATGTCATATTCTATGCCTGAAGGCGTCAGCTTGATGATCAATATATGAACCTTTATGGAAGTTTCTATCGAATATGTAGATCTAGTCGATCGAACACCACTAGTCGAAGTGGCTTATTTATGTTGATACGTGCACTTACCTCGTGTATCCTAGAAGTGAGTTGAGGTGAAGTTCCTGAAATAATCTTTGTAAGGATATGCAATCTGTTTGCTAAATCTATATGTGCATATACTTCCAGAAGAAAATATTTTGCCATATTGATACAGTTTTGCAAGAATCAGGGGGGGCACATTTCTAAAGTTAGTCTTGGTAGAAGATTCAATAGAATCTAGATCCCAGAGGATCAAAATCTGTCCCGATGACAGCCGCTGTACTCTTTTTCCCTTGGTGAGTTTTCTTGAAGTTTCTCACATGAGGTTTTTAACGAGGCAACAAGGTGCAAATGCAATTTGTATCACCATGCACTCTTTCTCCATATTTTTTCCATTGGGTTTTTTGGAGTTTTAATGAGGCATGTGTTGGTCGCGGTATTCGTCCAAGGGGGGGTGTTGAGAAACCCTAATGAAGGGTTATGTGGGCAAATACCGAATATAGCCCTGAGGGCTATCGCGTCTCTATATATAGAACATGTACCCCTCATATGGAATAGAGAAGAGAAAGAGGCCAGAGGCCCAACCCTATATCCAGTGTCTCGTGTGTTACGCTGTCGTGCTTATGGGAAGGGAGACGGGTCTTCTACAGCTTCTTGCGCCTCTACTGCTGACGGGAGGGAAGGGAGTGGATCTGGTGATCCGTGGTGACGTAGTTCTCAATAGAGACTACCACAACAGAAGAAAATCTGTGTTGCCTGACGGGCCTGATTGGTGTCTCAAGCACAGCGTGGAGCCGAACAAAATACTCGTTTGGGCTGAACCGACATGCGAAACCGTCAGGGACAGGACTATTCTAGCACTTGGGCTTCAGGGTCTTGTGAGTGGCTGGGCCAAAGGGCTGAAGGCCTGGAGCTTCGGCCTAGGAACGCTGAGGCACGACACTAACGACTGGTCGTCTGTTCTAGCTCGGCTCTCCACATCCCGGTTCTTCGTTCTCACCCGTTGTCCTTCTTCTTCAAATCTTCTAGAAACTCTCTTCTGAGTGTATGGAGGTCTGAGTCACCAATCTAGCCTACCTTGCTATGTTAAAATGGCAGTGAGTATAGCCCGGCCCATAATAAAATAAAATAGCTTAGGCCTTGTCGCGTCAGACATTTTGGACATCAGCCACGGGGAGAGACCAGTATCGTCGTAGCCTAGTTTTTTTTCCCGGTTCGCTAGATAGTGAGATTAGAGTAAAATGCTCGGTGTTCGTGGTGGCCTACAAACTTCCAGCTAAGTTCCTTATACAGTACTCCCTAGACCCTCTAAAAAACAATTCTAGATCTAGAACAGACTAAATTTTATTCAAGTTGGATTAAGTTTATAGAAAATACCAATATTTCTATCTCTGAATAGTTTTACTATAGAAACATAATTAACCTTTTTTTATACATTTTCGTCGAATGTAGACCTGTTTGGTTGCTCGAAAAAGATAAGAATTGTATTTTTTTTTTCTTCACCCGGGGGTATTTGTGGCTTATCGCCGGCTGAAAAAATATCTCAGCCGTGTAGTATTGGGGGGGCTGTCGGCATACTGTACTACGCTACCATGTCCATGTGCATCGAGAGTAATCATGGGGGATCTTTGGACGGGCCCGTTTGTAATTCCTGACCCTTTTTTACAGGCTCCATTCATTTACGGGCAGCAGCAGCAGCAGCACATAGTAGTAAGCTCATTGATGGTTTGTCTTTGTTGTTCCTCTGTGGAGACAGGTTGGTAAAGACTGCAGCTCCTTTTTTTTTGCCTCTGCCATGCTGCTAGTAGTACACGCGCTCGAGAGTCATGTCATTCAGTGATGCTGCCTGGTATTGGTTGCAGACTGGAGCCGCCTGGATATGATCTGCATGCATCTGAGCGTCTCTCACTGGGACGATGGAGCGTGCATGCATGACATCCATTCATTCATGGTGAACTTGGGCGTCTATCGCTTCGCCGCCGTGGTGCTGGGGTGCGGTTGGTCTCGACTCGATCGACGGCCAGATGGGCCAGCCATGGCATGAAAGGCGCAGGCATCGCAAATTCGCCATGCCCCATTGGAAATGAATGAATGAATGCACGGACGTTCCGTTTTCTTTTTTGACCCTCTAACAGTAGTTTGCTGCCCACACGGTGTGCGGCTGTCTGCCCGTTCATTCATTCAGTTCAGGCTCGTGTACGTGCCACATGTTTTGCTGGTAATTAACGTGCGCTAACTGAGAATTGGGCTGCAAAAATTCCTATTTCGCTTGGATCTCCGGTTCGTGTTCCACGTTGGTCAAATCGTCCAAAAAAACACTTTCCCACGGAAATAACCCTCCATCCAGAATCGTCTTGGAGCACTGTGCGGGAGCGAGGTTGGGTTGACTCGCTGGTCGGTAGTAGTAGTAGTACGTGGTCCTCCTCCTCCTCCTCCAGCTACAGTATTGATTGCCGCGCGCACTGAGGCACCCAGTCCTGTTTCCCTCCGGCGTACTCCGGACCAGCACGCGTCCAGCTAGCCATGCTCCACAGGCATTTAAAGGCCGTCCCCTACTCTCCCTTTCCCCGTTCATCCCTCGAACTCGTCTCGTAGCAGCAGCAGCGCCGCGAGCCGGCGAACAGTCGCCGGCGGACCCGCTCCCGCTCCTACCAACCGCGTGGGGTGCATGGTGGGCCTATCGAGTCTAAGACGGCAAGCACTGGCGCGGCTGGCCGGGCTAGCTACGCCACGCTACGCCGGACGGTCACGATCGGCCGCAGCGGTCGTCCAGCCGAGCGGTAGCCGCATGCATGAATCATATCATCGTAACTAGGGGCGCCGCGTTCGAGTTCAATTCGTTCGTTCCTGATCGCAATTATGCGTGCGCCACGACGCTAGCGCCCCCTTGCCTGTTGCTATATTGGCTACTGGATGGAGCCGAGCGCGCAGTCCACTCACACAGACACGGGCCTCTTCTTCCGCTGGTAGGTGCAGTGAGACTGTCGTGGCAAACCCGTTGCACTTACCCCGGCAGCTAGCGGCCGGCCACACCCCCACACCACACGCGCGCACTTCACCTCTTTTTTTTCCCTCTCCCCTCTCTCTCATGTAGCAGACTGAGATGGGTGAGCGAGACTGAGGCCATGAGAGCGCCCCTGCGTGTCGTGGAGGAGAAAATCAATCATGTGGGCGGGGCGCCGGGCCAGCAGAGCCACAGCGATCGAATGGGGGTGCACGAACTCCGGGTTTCTGACCGTGACAGCTAACCAGCCGCCCGCCCGGCCTCCCAGTCCCAGTCTCCCACGGATCCGGTCCAATCCAAATGTACATCTCTACTCCGGGTTGCTTGCACGCGTAGCAGTACCTGTACAAGCAAGCCTACATGGTCATTCCTTCCGTGCACTGTGACCGTGAGTACAGTACAGGGGACCAGAGGTCTAGAGCCCAGCACAGCCCAGATGCTTTGGCCACAGGCGGGCACTCTGGGAATTGTTCCCGGATGCCTAGTACAAAAGCAACTATGCAAGGCGTAGGACGGTAGGAGTAGCAATAACATTCACCCACTGTTTTGCACCGTACTGAAGTTGACCCCCTACACAATCGTACAGGGGGGCCGGGGTCCTCTATTCCTCTCCCGGGTTAAAAAAAAAAGCCATGGAACAAAACTGTACGTACTGCACTGGTGCGCACACTCGTGGCTGGCTTTGCCGGAGCCGGGGCCCAGCCCTGCCTTCCTGCTGAACCGAACGCCACCACGAGAGCGCGAATCGAATTGGATTCCTGTTCTGTTCCCCTGCCCACTCACCGCGACGCACGTACCGTGTAGGATTCCCCGCTAATCATACTACTACCCTCTACCGCGATACGGCAGGGAGCTGCGGTTGCCAGTTGCCACGCCTGGGCCACCGGAGTGCACGCCACGACGCCGCAGGTTTTGCTCGGGGTCGGGGCCTTTTGCTGTTGGCCCACAACGGTGGTGGGTGACTGCCCGACCCGCCATGCTCGTCGTGCAAAAACACGAGGACAATAACATCTGTGCCTAGCGTTAGGCGTGTTTGGTTTTATAGGTAGTCACTCTATTCTATTTTATTTTAGTTTCTAAATTACTCTTTTTTTTAGTTTCGGTATTTATCATTTTATGCGATAAATTTAAATAAAACGAAGAGACTAAAATTAATCTCTAGAAACCAAACATCAACTTATTTAACTTATTTAGAGCGCTACATCTATAAAACACCATATTTTCTTAGATATAGCTTGACAACTATACTTTTCAGAAAGACACTTATTTTTTTCCAAGAGAAATTAAACTATATGTTTTTCTCGGTAAAATTAAGATCTCTTGAAAAAAAAGGTTGTCAAAATAACCCTTATGTTTTTATAGCGTTATTTCTCCCTTTTTTTTTTATTCGTCCTTCCGTCTCTCCTTTCGATCGGAGGATGCTTTTGGGCACGGCGGAACCTTGGTACTCCGACGTAGCTGCAGATTCGCGCGTTGCTTTTTACCGGGTTTTTGTTGTTGTTGCATTTGTGTGCTTTTTCTCTGATTCTCTCGCGTCGCGCGTTCAGGCTCCAGCTTCTCCATCTAGAACAGAGGACCATTTTCTTTGGACTGTAGTAGGGGACCTGTGCACTCCTTTTCCTTTTTCCATTTTTTCCTGTTCATGCCTTTTGCTTGCTGCGGTTATGTTAGCAAGCAAGGGCGCGATCGACAGCTCCTACTCGACGAAAAAACGAATCTGTGACCAGCGTGTAGCGTACTATCAGCGTAGCTTTATTACCAGTTACCATAGCACCCGCCACCCGGCATCGTCCTTCTCCTTTTGTGCCTACGGATTTTTTTTTGTCTCTCGCTCCATGCTCATGATGATCTTGAACACAGGGGTGCGAGAGAAGAGGGTACGGTATATGGGCAAGTGTAGTGTAGGCCATATCGACCATCGTGGCTAGATTTTCCTGCCCGCCGCTTCTTATTACTACTGCATACCACACCATCAACAACCTTTAAGTGCCTGCATGCATGCATGCAATGTCGCAAAGTGGTGAGAGGTAGAGTGACAGGGTCCAAGTGCATGCGCACGTGTGGATTGGATTTCCTACGGTCCTACGTACCGCGCACTCGACCGGTCGATGCCACGACGTCGCGCGCTGCCGCCCTTTTATCGCAGCAGGAAGCTTCAGGCTCCCTTTAATTTCGTTCATGGTGAGCCGGCCCCCCCGCGCGCGCGCACCGCACCGGCAGTAGTACAGTAGCTAGCCATGCCATGCCGTCGTCGACGATCGCCCGCACAATCATGAGGAATCTAATCTCTTTGCATTGTGAACGCCTTTGATCCACGTCATTATGCACCATACTTTATTCACCCTGTCTCTACGTGTGCATATAGCAGTGTGTCTCCCTCCCCATCCAAACCGAGCTTTAATGGTGGTGGGTAGGCAATGCTTTTCGCACGGTGCGTCAACACCCGGCCCCGGCCCCGGCCCCGGCACCTTGCAACGCCACACCAACGCGTGCAGTGCAGTGCAGCAGTGTGGAGGAGCATTGCAGAGGCCTCTCTCCATGGATGGTAATGTACCTGTAACAGTCTAGCCCCGAGCTCTCTTGTACAAGTTTTTTTTTTACCTCTAACAATCTAAGAGACTAATTCCCTTACCTACACCTGCAGGTACATTTTCCCACAACAACGAAGCGATCGATTCATACAAAATATGGTGGCTGTAACTTCTCAGTACCATGCACCTCCAACGCCTGAATTTAACTCCTGTGAAGGCGAATCTTAGAACTGGTTAAACAACCTCCATTGTTATTAGCAATCCTAAAATAGTGGCAGAACGTGTGGACCTATGGTAACGGCAGCCTGTTTGTTTCGGCTTCTGGCAGCTTCTGGCCACCAAAAGTTGCTGCAGACTGTCAAACGCTCAGCTTTTAAGCCAGCTTCTATAAAATTCGTTGGATAAAAAACCATCCAAAATCAACATAAACACATAATCGGTTGAGTCGTTGTAATAGTAGGAATCCGTCGTTTTCTAGATCCTGAGTCCTATGAACAACTTTGTCTTTCTCCACACGTAATCATAATGATACTCAGATTCTCCCCATAGCCAGATTCTCCCCACAACCAGATTTTCAGAAAAGCTGGTCATAAAAAAGCTGAACCAAAAAGACCCCTAGTCTATTTCATATGTCAACATACTTCTTAAATGCTGCATATAAATAACCAATAGAATTTATTCAATTATATGAAGATGAAACAAAACACTTTCAGTGAAGGTTTCACACAGTTTCCAATACCTTGGAAACCAGTTAACATGGTTTTATCCCCATGAAACTCTATGAAACTCTTCTTCCTTAAATAATATTACATGTCATCAAAATAGCTGATGTGGCAGACTAATTAATATATGAAACACTTTATGAAACCTCCATTGTGATTAGCCTTATAGCACATGGAGAGCGGTTCTACACGAGTAAGCAAAAAGTTAGGACGTGATATGGACTGAATCGAGACGTGCCTTGCATGTGTCTTTCTTTCGTCACCTCACCAGTGGGCATGGACATGAGCATCACGTCTGTCGTATCACTGGTTATGCATGGCACAAGGCAGCCTGGCGCGCGTGACCTTTGTACTATCGCGCGCGTGAGTTTCGTGCCACGAAAGAATAATCGACGGCGGCAACCATCTGCGCGCGCGTGGATCGATCGATCCCGTGGGTCGCCCTCGTGCCGCCGTACGACGACGACGACGCCGACCGGCCGGGCCGTATCGTACATGCGTATCGTTTTTATGGGTGGTTTGGCGATGGGCATCATGGCGTACTGCGAGAGCACTGGACTGGGCTGGGCCGGGCGGGCGGTCTACGTGGGGAGACAAAGGCGTCACTCAGGTGATAGCGAGCGCGACGCGGACGTTCCAGCCACCACACCACCGTAGGCTACTGGCCGTACCCTCCTCGGCGACGTACGTCCCTCCGCTTGCTATACTTGGCCACAGCAAGAATAGAGACAATGCAGGAGTAGTAGTATTCTACGTGGGCATGACGTGCTGGCACGAGCGCTACTGTGTTGCATGCATGGGAGAATCCTGTCCGGTCCAGATTCGCATGGCCGCAGGCGAGACAGCCAAACCAAGAGCAACCAACCACTGCCTGCTCCCCGGGGGGCCGCTCTATCTCGGCCCCCGACTCTATACGACCGTGGCAGCGGCGGCAAGAGATTTTCGTTTGCCCTTTCACAGGCCACAGCGTCCCTTCCCCCCGCCGTTTTGTCGTGGCCGTCCGTCGTCGCTCCGCCGTGCGCGCGTACCGCGTTGCAGCCTTCCGCACATGCACGCGGCAGCTGCACAGCACCTGCCGGTCCTTGCTGGCCGCCTGGACACCTGGTCTGCTGATCGAGTGGCCGCGGCATCGACCGCCTTTTCCACATAGCCACCGGCAGGCAGGCAGGCAGGAGGAGTCAGGACCAATTTGACCGTGGCCGTGGCGCGGCAGGTCGCAGATCGAAACGCGCACCACCCAGCCGTACGGTGGGCGCAGGCGAAGCAGCAGTGCAGCACGCACAGCCGGCCAACGCTGGCGCCGCTATTGAAGTTGAAGCATGCCCACCTACTCCAGCGCATCATAATGGCAGACGCTACGGGCGCTGGCCGTACGACGCGAGCCTGGGGCCATTCGTTTGGCCATTTCCGGGTGTGCCTTTGCACGAGGCCGGCCTCGCCCTTGGCCTCTAGTGCCAGTGCTGGTACTACCCCACTCGTATTATTGTTCTGTCCTGGCGCATTAGTCCACATGAATGATAAAGCATAGAAACGACCTGTATCTGCGCGTGTAGGATTCCTCCTCATTTTCCCACCCCCAAGAACCCTCCGTCCGGCATTAGAACCACTAACCACTGACCAGCAGCGAAGCGACACGACACACGGCAGCATGGCCCCATGGCCGAAGAGAGGACTACCGGACTAGGGCTAAAAACGGATACTGTGCGGGCTTTGGCTTCGCTTGTGTGTGTGTGTGTGGTGGGCGTAAGCTTCGCGTAGGTCGCTACCTCAATGGGCCGCCAGTAGGAGGGAGGCCCACCCGCACGACGGTAGGCGCAAGGGTGTACGTAGGCCGTGCGTCATGTTTCTTGGACGCGCAGGATATACTGCATCCCGAAATCTCAGATCCCAGTGTGTTGCTTGCTCCTAGCGTTGTCTACCACTGTAGCTAGCTACCAAGCTTAGGGGGTGTTTGGGAACAAAGTTTTTCTGCAGTTTTGGAAGAATACTGCAGTATTCTCAAATACTGCAGTATTATATACATAATGGTGTTTGGCAAGCTTGGTAAAATCTCTGTTTTCAAAACTGAAGTATTGCAAATACTATAGTTGTTTTAAGGCATTCTAAACTTAGCTCTGGACCTCAGTTTTCAAAACTGCGGTATTATAAACTACGGTATTGTCATAACTAAAGTATAGTATAGTATTTCAAAAACTGTGGTTTTCAAAAACTTTGTTCCCAAACAGGGCCTTAGTACCAGTAGATCTTTTGGCATGAGACGAGAATCGGCCACGATACGGACGAAAGAAGATCTGTTCTCGATCGTTTCTTCTCGATCTACAATAAATCAATAGAGTAATCGGTGCTGCTGCCTCCCTTTGATTACATAATTAAAATAAAAAAAAATTGGCATCGCATAGGCACGGAATATTGTCGTACATGCATGCATGCATGCATGCATGCATGCAGCCTGGTGGTGAGTGGTGGGTTGTCCTCAAGCTCGAGGCTTTGATTACTAATAATCGCAAAATCTTAATACCGCCCGTACAAGGAATTAAAAGACTTGCCAAGTGGTTCTAACAAGTACTTAGATTCGTATCGAAATATTATGATACGGGCACCGGCGCCACCGATCGGTATATATATATGCCCTAATCATAGTACTAGTAGCGCGGTACTATTTGAAGCATCATCATGCGCGAACATTAGTATGTTTTGGGATTTATCACACGGTACTCGAGATGACGCCAATGCAGTTGTACTTGCAAATGGTACTCGTGGTAGTTAAAAGTAATGCACCAATTACTGAGATTTTACTGCATCCAGTTAAATAACATTGTTCGGCAAGACAAATTAAAGCGTAACCAAATAGCACCACACAGCATTGCTGCATGCCGCTCCTGGACAAGTGTACATCGTCCATCCACACAGCGTGAACTGATGAACTGGTCTCACGCCTCCGTTGCTGTCGCTTGTGCACGACGAATGTATAATACACGCACGACCTAGCTAGCTAGAGCCCGAATTATATCGCAGGAAATGCACTGAACACGGATCCCGGCCGTTTCCCGGGGATGGTACGTGAAACACTTACTTGATTCGATTAAAATGTATATATAAGAGATGAAATGAGAGCAGCAAGAAGCACCCACTGTACGTGCGGCATATCAAAGATCTCGTGCACGGAAAACATGGACGACTCGCCAACAGTGTACAGAGCCGCCCCGTACAGCACGACCCCGGCCTGACGTACGCTGCCAGCCACCCGTGCTCACCTCGCTCCGTGGCGGTGTACAGCCACACCACGATCGCAAACAAGCCTGCCGCTGTGTCGTCGTGCATGGTTGCCGTGCGTGCCAGCACCAACTGTCCTCCGCGCGCGCAAAGGTCCAAAGGAGCAGGATGGTATGGTGGTCACTTGGTCAGGTCAGCAGCACTCAGGCATTAACTCGTCACCCAAGGTGGATAAAGCGAGCGAGCTGCTGCTGAGGGCGACGACGACGACGAACAGGACGGACGGACGGGAGGCACGCCCTCGAGATCTCGCCTTATCCTCGCGGTACGATCGACGACGCCCGTCCCCCCGGCCCGGCCAGGAAACCGTGCCATTTATGCGGGCGCAACCACCGCGCTGTCCTCTCCACTCCACGCCCCGGCCCCGCTGGCGCCGTGTGTGCGTCTATGTATGGCCCGCCGCTAGCGTCGAGGAAAACGTCCAAGGCGCCACCGCCGATCGAGCGGTGCCGCGCGCGCGTAGGCACCGGTCGTGTGCGTGCATGAACGCCATAGTGCAAACGACGGCACGCGCGCGCGATCGATGGACCCGGCCGGCCAGGACGTGCAGCGCCACCGCCCACCGCTCTCCTTCGCGTCTTACGTACAGCCCGGCCGGGCGATCTGCCGGGATTCATGCATGCACGCCGCTTTCCGCGCCGTGTCGCCGCCGCTCTCGACCGCGCGCGCCTTGCTCCGGCCGGTCGCCATCCCACCCACACGGCTTTTGGTTTAGGGTACAGGTTGCATTGCATTGCATGGGGCCGTCGTTGTTGCGTGAAAAGGCCTGCTCGGGTGAATTTCTTCGCTTCTTTCGCTGACGATGGGTGCGCGCGCTTTTTATTTCGTGCTGGGCTGGAGATGATCGGTGGACGAATCCGGCCGTAATTTAAAAGGTGCATCATCTTTCGCTAAAGAGTCTCGTGTGGCATTAGTCCAAATCGGACTAGAACGCCTTTAAATATATAGCACACTAGTGCCTGCTACTACTACCAAAAAAGATTCAGTATAACCCCTTTGAGCAACGGAGAATGAAAGGAGCTAGATGCGCGGCTAGTCTTGCCGCTGCACCATATTCTTGTCCCACAATCCAAGCAAAGACAGACGACCAGACTGGAGGGAGCGAAAGGAACGTGCCGGCCGGGGTCGACGAATGATTTTTCTTTTATACATGTGGTTTGCTTTCTAAATCTGTAGGAGCAGACGCAAAGGAGAAATGGCTCTAATTTGGTTCCATTCCAGCTGGTCCAACTCCAACGCTGCTGCATGGTTTACATCGATTGCGCTCTGGTCCACCGCCGCAATTACAGCCCATAGCTAGGCCGTAGATGGCCACACACCAAGCAGCAGCAGCTCGAAGCCGCGCTTGATTCTCGTCGACTGAGCAAAACAGTCCATTTCACTGCACTCAGTACTCCCACAGCAGCGGCTCCTCCAGGCGGAACAACGCGCCGGCGCCGGCGCCGGAGAAGCACGCGTCGTCGTACCACGACGGCGCGCACGAGAGCTGGCACGACGAGGCCCCGTGTCTGAGGTCGAGGAGGAGGTCGGGGAGGTCGAACAGAGCGTCGTCAGGGTTGTCCAGCTGCGGCGTCGGCGGCGAGGCGGACACGGAGTCGGCGCCGGCGTCCGGCCCGTCGTCGGGGTCCCTGGCGGCGGCTGCATTGGCGGGCGCCTGGAAGTCCGCGGCCGCGGCGAGCGCGGCGGCGGCCTGGACGTCCTTGGGCGCGGCGGTGGCCGGGCGGGGCAGATCGTTCGCGAGCTCCGGGAAGTTGAGGTGCGCGGCGCGGCCCTTGATCGCCAGCGCGGCTACGTCGTGGGCGCGCGCCGCCATCTCGGCGGTGGCGAAGGTGCCGAGCCAGATGCGCGACTTCTTGCGCGGCTCCCGGATCTCCGACACCCACTTGCCCCAGGCCCGCATGCGCACGCCGCGGTACGTCGGGTGGTGCCCGTCCTTGCTGCGCCGCCGCTTCTTGCTGCCCGCGGCGGAGGAGTCGGAGGACGACGCGGTTGGGGACGCAGGAGCCTCAGCAGAGGACGAGGACGTGGGCTCGGAGCCGGAGGAGGAAGAGTCCATGGCCATGGCTCGTCCCTTTTTTTCTCCTGCTGTTGTGGGGGTGTTGGTGGAGTTGGTTGGCAGCGGAGAGCCGCTGCCGGGGGAGGACTGTGACTGTGCGAGGACGAGGCGAGTGTGGCGTGGTGTGGTGAGGTGGGAGCTGAGAGTGCGGGAGCGAGGGGATTTTATTATGATGAGGCAATGAGGTGTAGGGAGACGTGGAAAGAGGAAAGCAGCTGCTCCGTCGCTCTTCCCTGCGGGCAAGGGCAAGGGAACAGAAGCAATGCAGCGGGAAGAATGCCGATTGACGATGGGACACTGCGACACAACATCACTGGTTTTGGGGGGCCTGAGTTTTGTTTCTAACTCTCTGTCGTTTAATCTCCCAAATTAAAATTTATTTTAACATTAAAACTTGGGAGTGTTTAGATGCAGTTGACCTAATAGTTAGTTACTAAAATTAGTTGGGACATCCAAACATCATATCTAATAGTTCAGCTATTAGCTATTTTTGTTAAATTACTTAATAGTTAGATAGTTATTTGTTAGCTAGCTAATTTTATTAACAATTTTTATCAACTAATTATTAATTCTAGTGCATTTAAATGTTGAATTATTAGACATTTTCAGATTAAATTTCGAATATAAATCATGACCGTCAAATCATAAGATGCATACTGACCAGACATACTGGTACACGACACGGGGCGGAAGCAGCAGGGTCGATGAAGTCGAATCAGCAGGGTCGACGACAAGATCATAATCAGTCACGTGAGAACGCTTCCCAAAAACCTTATTCGCCCTCTCCCGATGCAGGATCTCGAAGGCGAAGGGTTCCGGAAACCTGCTCTCCCGAACGCGGATGCACGTCGGCGGTCGGGATGAAAAGAGCTACGATAGCGACGCAGTTGTGAGCAGGGGCAAAAACCTAACTTATGTTGGGGATGGGTTTGACGCTGGCTGCCTGGCGCCTTATAAGCCGAGTCCGCGAACCGATAATGATTCGTGATCCGATCAGCACGTTATCCACGAACCGATAGACTCGCGTTCCGTTCAGATCCTTATCGCGATCGGTCGCGATCGGTAAGGGATCTAAACTTAACAACCAAGCAACCAAAAAATAAAACGGCAAAAGAAAGCCGGCAGGGGCCGGATTTCGGCGGACTATTCACGCGCATGTCGTGTGCCCTTCGCCCTGGCCCGGCCAGGCGAGCGCGCGCGCACGTGTGGTTCTCCGTACTATCTCCTCTCGTCCATGATTTGGTGAGTGTGGCCTCCATATTTAAACTAGTTTCACTCCACTTGGACTAGCAATATGTTCCACCATTTTCTAACCATACCTATACATGAGCTTTTGAGATTTTTTTCAGGATTTAATTGAATTTCTCAATTAGGCCTAGCCCATAAATCCAACATCAAATACCCCCTTATTATATGTGTTATATATATTCATAATCATCTATTTAATTATAGATATAAAAATGGAAGCTAGAACAACTAGAAATATGGGAGAGAGGGGGTATTATTTATCGCTATAGAAAATGTACTAGTTATTTTTTAAATTATAAAATACGAAGAACATTTATGTTTCTAAATTATCAAAATAGATTCAATTATATATCTAACAGTACTAACTATATATTATAGATGTTAATATTTTATTTATATTTAGATAAACTTGTTAGGTATATTTGACTTCTTGGAAAATAAGAACGATAAATAAAAAGCGATGGAGGGAGTACATGAAACTGTAACATGATCCGATTACCTTAGAAACATTTCAGATATAAATTCTCTGTCGAAAATGTTTCTCAGTGGAAATAGAATCACTCAACAAAAAAAACTCCTATTTGGGTGATTCTCATTTAAAAGCAATAAACGTCTATGGTTGTTTCATTCTGGTCATTCACTTTAAAAAATTAGAGACGTTTCTGTCATCCAAAAACATCCTTAAACACTTAACTCTTAACACCAAGTATATTCCAAAGTCCCATGTACAGACACATTTTAGTTCTTTTTTCACGTCAGTATTGTGGCCTTGTGGGCACCCTTTTGCTGTCACGTCCTGCCAAATGCGTTGTCAAATCGCAGAGATGTTTTGTAATAATATTCTCTGAAAACCACCGTTCTGATTCCCGTACAGCATACTGATGGGAACCTGTAATACCCGTAGCATACGTTGTAGTAGTAATACACATAACAATCCGGAAGTGGAATGGAACGTGTGTACGTAGTACGTACGCGTTGCTGGGCATTGACGTATTGTAGAGAACTACTGGTGTTCACTACTGGAACAATGACCGTGATTTCAGTCGAACCACGTGCGATTTTTAAACTGTAGTTCAATAGTTGTCCAAACAGCCGGATCCGCTGGGCCGGTATGGGCCCGATAAAAAAACACGGCCCAGGTTCTATGCAGCACTACATATCTTATGCCCCCTGTCTGGTCCGAGCACCATCGTATTTGTGCTCGAGCCTATACATCAGTCCATAGTAGACAATGGATACGTACGCTTTAGATAGTGATTATCCATATTCGTACTCATGAGATAAAGTTAAATCGTGAAAAAATCTGTATCCACTCGCGAATATAAAATTATACTCGTACCCACACACCCGCATGGGTAAAAGGCCCGTGGAGTAACCCATACCCGATTAGATACCCACTAAACACATATTAAATAGCAAAAATCTAATAAATATATAGCATATTTAAAATTATAAATAATCAAATATGAGTAAATAAAAGAAATAATGTAGAAACATGCAAGTTGATCATATTTTTAGCTACTATATATATTTATATGTACTTAATTGAGAAGATTATATCTATGGCTGGGACGGGTATAAAATACATGTGGGTACATGGGTGTAGGTAGTACATACCTATACCCATACCCATTGGGTACAATATCGTGCCCATTAACGTACACACAAGTAAAATCCGTCAAGTATACGGGTTTCGGGTATCCATTGTCATCTCTACTCCATAGTGTCATCATCACCGACACATTCCATTCTAAGGTTGTCTTCAATGAATCATGTAAAATAGAGAATTTGCACTGTATAGATGACATTGTTTGTGGAGTGAAGTTTGAAATAATAGATGAGATAGGTAATGGGATGGGAGAGCTGCTAGGGATAGCCTAAGGTTGTCTCCAGCTTCTTTCTGTTGCATCTCATTATCTTATCTTATATTTTAAAATTTACTCTATAAACAATACATACACTTTACAATACAAAACAATGTTTCGAACGACTATGTACGGTTTGCTGGAGATATCCTAACAACAAACACAAGAGCGGCGTGACTCTTAGGCTCTGTTTGGAAGCTTAGTAATTTTGCAATTTGAAGCAATACTATGGTATTTGATGATACCGTAGTATTGGAAGCCAAAAGTTGTTTAGTTGGTACAGTCAAACCATAGTTTTAAATAACATGATCTAGCCAAAACTATGGTGTTTTTGGACCTCCACTCAGGACCTCAATTTTCTTTTGTTCTCTCAACGCATACTTTGATTTTCCAATGGAACCAAAAAGATATTGGTTTTAAGCAATAGTGTGATTTTACTATGGTAAAGTGATACTGTAGTATTTGTGTCATGTATAATTGTAAACTATGTATTGGTCACTTGTTTTCGATTGCTGTATGATATAAAAACAAGGCAACACAAAATAGAGAGTTTGAAGGTCTCTAAGTTAACACTTCTCTGGAATGTTATCTTGAAGAAGAAGGTTCCAAGAGAAGATAAAAATGAAACCATTTTAAATAGAAACATAAATGAACCATTGAACATAAAATTAAAAGCCATCTCATGTTTTTCAGTATTTTATTCCATCTCCCCTTTCCTTGTTTAAACAAGTTTACAAATGTACCTTCGACCATTTGATATAAAGCAGCACAAAGACACTTCAAAGACCAGATGTAACAAAGTTGAGATCTCGCATCCAAAAAGGGATCGAATTGTGTGGAGCATTGTTCATCTATTTATAGGTGTGAAATACATCTTCGGTAGTATTACGATTGTGCCCTGAAGCTTAAACATTTAGACTATAAACATGATACGGGTAACAATGTCCTTTCTCTCTATCATCTCGTCTCCAGAATCTGTGGACACCTTCTTCTGGCTTCTTCTAGCTTCCCTCTTCATCCTTTTATGTTATTATCTGAAGCTTATACCTTCGCCTTTGCTTGATTCATTCCTAAGGTGGTTTTTGCTAAAGCATTTGTAGTACTTTAGAGATGTATCAGGAAGCAATGGTTAATTAGTGTTTTGAGGACCTTCGAAAGATGAATGCCCCCAACACTATGATATTTTAAAACTATAGTATTTCAAAGTTGCATTACCAAATAGGTTCTTAGTTTTTGACACTCTTTTTTCTCCTAAACCACAAGATCTTCCATTAGAGGAGGGATATATAAATCACCTTGCCACAACCGTTCATGTGCGTTAAAAACCCTAGCTCAAATGTTTCATTCACTCTCTATCTTCTCTCTCACACAGAATCTGCCTCTCCATCTCCTCTATCTTGCCATGGAAATCCCAGCCTCTCTCCTCGCACTCAGTTAATGCCTTGTCGAGATCAAGGCAATTCGAGCCGCTCTAGCTTCTTCTGAAGACATGTTGAACCATCTCATCGAGAAATTGCAATAAATTTTCAATCTCTAGCCCAAACTAGTCGAAAAAACAACACAACATGCTTAAGTCCTGCTTGAACATGGCCAAGCTTTTTGAGTAGGCATCCAAGCCATCATATAATTACAGTTTAAGTCTAGTCGGACTCCCTCCTCAACTCAAGAATACCACTTCAATCTACCACCAAGCGGTCATAAGACTTATCACATCCACTCTTGAGAGATAAGAAGAAGTCGTACTGATTGGTGCCCAACAAAGCCTAGTCCTTAATGCCACATCAGACAGAAAGATTATACACTAGCCAGTAGTCTGGCTACTAGAGAATACATATGCTTCTTCCCACGTAGCTGTCTTGATGGAACAATTGCCATACCAAATCATAGTCACCATCTTAGCTATCTTGATTATCAAGCCCTACACTCCCAATAACATGGACAACTATGATCATTGGGAGAAGATCTTTCTTTCGGAAAGATAGATGAACCTCAAGGATGATGATGAAGAAGAGACTGACATCTCCGGTTATCAACAAATTATAGTTGGAGAGATAGAACCTAAGAAGGTTATTCACACACACGAGAAATTGTTAGGATCTAGATGGCTAGACAGGGTAAACGACCTATAAAAATATTCAATAAAAACACAATTATTACTAAAGTAAAGGTGATTGGTATAAAAGATGATGCCGAAGTATATATTTGCTCTTTCTCTAGTTCATTCCATGTAAGCCCCTAAACAAGACTAGTGGCTTGGTTTGTAGTATATATTTAACGAAGCAAGAGACTTGCGCATATATCAAATAATTATTATAACTATATATGTACAATCAACACAATACCTCATGAGTGAGTATTGAATAATATGTAGATAAATGTAATTACAATGGTAAGTAAGGCTATCTCCAGCAGCTTACGTATCTTTGTAGCTATTTTTCAAACTCCACACTACGAACAGTGCAGTCCAGAGTGTAAAACAATGTTTTGAGTGACAGACGGTCTAATGAGCATAGATCATATGAGTTAAGAAATGATATAAGATATATCTTCAAGATTTTGATTGCTTGCCAGCCATCTACGTCCTCGTCGTAACGAGTAAGTTATTCGACATCTAGTCATACTATATTTGTCAAATAAGGGGTTCCTCCAATTTCACTAAAGATGTACTTTGCACGTATATTTTGCATGCTATATATTCCTTTCCCTAGATAGTCACTATTTAAATAATTGAGTCTGACCGTGAAAATCCGTTTGTTTGACAATCCATGAAATCATAGCCAATTTCAGCTGCAAACTTTCTGTCTTTTTCGACAAAATTTCAAACAGTTCGCGGGGACTTGCTTGAATTGTTCCGACTTTTCTTATACTACAAAAATAAAAAAAACCAGGAAGACGAATCATGGTGTTGACACCCTTTTGGAGGCGCCAATTACTCAAAAGAACCAGCGGCGGTGCTCTCTGGCCAGGCGCGGACGGTCCGCGACACAGGGCCGGACGGTCCGCGACCTAGCGTGAGGCGGAGGTGCTCTCTGGTCAGGCGCGGACGGTCCGCGGCACAGGGCCGGACGGTCCGCGACCTGGTACAGGAGCCCGGGTTCCCTGCCTGACGGCCGGACGGTCCGCGCCCTGGGGCCAGACGGTCCGCGCGTGCGCAGGGGCGGCGGAGGATCGCCGGCGGCGCCTGGATCTCGCTCCCGGGAGGGATCCCGTCGGGGAGGAGAGATCTTAGGAGTTGTCTAGGCTCGGGCAGGCCAACCTAGACTCCTCTAATCGACGTAGAGTCGAGGAGAGGCGGAGAATTTGGGGATCGAGAGGCTAAACTAGGGCTAAACTAGAACTAGACCAGAACTACTCCTAATGCATAAGGTAGAAAACGAATAATAGACTGGATTTGATCGATTGTTGGGGGGGTTCAATCGGCCGTAGCCCTTCATCTATATAAAGGGGGAGGTCTGGATCCGTTTCCAACTGTTTCCCGAGTTAATCCCGCGGTTTTTGGTAACAAATCCCGCGAGAAACTAGGAACCCTAACTGACTCTGCGCGCGCGCGGACCGTCCGCGCCACCACCACGGACAGTCCGGACCGCGGACCGTCCGGCCTCAGGGCCGGACCGTCCGCCAGGCTCTTTTTAGCCTTCAACATATGCCCCCTGCCTTTTGGTGCAGTTTGACGAACCAAAAGCATATGAACTAAACCTGATGTAAGTCATCGACTTTTCAAAATAGAGATCATTCAATAAAGCACCAATGTATAAATGCCGTTTTAGATTGTATCTTTCTCGGCCATGACCATTTGATCAATGGATCAAAATGAATAGAATGGAGGTGCCCCCCAGCCTGGATAGACAAAGGGACTATACATGTGTTGAGCACACTTTTGAGCTGGCGGACGGTCCGACCCTTAGACCGGACGGTCCGCGGTCCGGACAGTCCGCGCCTGTGAGCCGGACGGTCCGCGCATGCGCAGAGTAGTTTAGGGTTCCGAGTTTTGTGCTACGGTTGTTAGCTATATTCGCGGGATTAGCTCGGAATCAGTTGCGTAAAGGGTCCAGCCCCCCTCCTCTATAAATAGAGAGGTCTACGGCCGATTTGTAATCAACAACAATCGAATCAATACAACTTCTATTTCGCATTTTATCCTAGGAGTAGTTCTAGTCTAGTTTAGGTTTAGCCTCTCGATCTCCAAATTCTCGCTTCTCTTCGACTCTACGCCGATTAGAAGAGTCTAGGTCGGCCTGCCGAGCCTAGACATCACCTAGGATCTCTCCTCCCCGACGGGGTCCCTCCCGGGAGCGAGATTTAGGCTGCCGCCGGCGACTTCCGCCGCCCCTGCGCACGCGCGGATCGTCCGGCCCTAGGGCGCGGACCGTCCGGCCCTGTGCCGCGGACCGTCCGCGCCTGACCAGAGAGCACCGCCGCCTCGCACCAGGCCGCGGACCATCCGGCCCCTACGCGCGGACCGTCCGCCCCTGTGCAGAGGGCACCGCCACGGTTCTTGTTGAGTGTTTGGCGCTCCAAAAAGGCGTCAACATACTTTTTGGCGACTCCGCTGGGGAAGACAAATATAGACGCATCAAATCGGCCCTCAATGGCCGGTTCAAGGGATAGCTCTGATATTTCCCCAAGCAACATCATAGAGCCGACTTGGAAAACCTTGCCGGCTGACGAACAGCTCCAGTTTGAGGAGCACAAGGAGCGTATGATCCAGGAGGCAAAAGCAAAATTCTTGGCCAACTTCAAAGTGGACAGAAACAACAAGGTCGTCCGACATCGGGCGACGGATCCGGCTTCGCTCCAACCCACACCAGATATCCCCAATGTAAGTAATACCAACGAGCTACAATCTCTTAGAAATTATGTAGAAGAGCAACGTGAGCAAATGCAGAACATCATAGGGGGTATGCAAAGTGATTTTAAGAGACTAGTATGCGCATTTGATAAATCTAATATCGCAAATTTTCCTTCGCACGAGGTTGAGTTAGGGGGTAACACGCGTAATACATCGGCTACAGGTTGTCACGACCAGTCA
The DNA here is from genome assembly GCA_029449295.1 of Zea luxurians. NCBI lineage: Eukaryota > Viridiplantae > Streptophyta > Magnoliopsida > Poales > Poaceae > Zea > Zea luxurians. The sequence continues at coordinate 112,902,865 of JAOPSE010000006.1, read as the reverse complement.
CAACCCCTTTATGGGATGCCAATGGACACATACCCTGAGCAACCACAAATCGGCAGCAAATCAGCCGATCTGCACATGCCCGGACCGTTCGCACGTGAGCGCGGACCGTCCGGGCCAGCAACAGTCGGGCCTATTTTTAATGAGTTACCTAGATATGCGCCCGAGGCACCACACACGATACAAAATCTAAACTACCCAATCGGACCGTCCGCATACAACGATGGACGGTCCGCATATAATCACGGACGGTCCGGACCAATGTCCGGACAGTCTGCGCATGACCTTTTTGAGGAGGATTGTTACTTGAATCCTCACCCGTCCCAGCAACACATCCCATCGCGCTATGCAATGCATCAACCCATTAATTCAAGATCTAGAGCCCAGGAAAACTTTTCGGCCCCACCTAGAAGGCCAGAAAGGAACGATCAAACATATGAACCATATAAGACAAGTGACAATGCACCACGTAGCTCAAACCAATGGGGGGAAAGACAACATGCTAATATTCAGCCAACCCCACCTATGTTTGACCAGAGAGCCGGTGGTCTCGCACCGGCTGCCATTGATATAGTAAGGGAAGAAATAGCCGGGGCGTTCCGAGATAAGCTCGGAGTAAGCATGGTCCCTGGGGGGCAATCATATTGGAAACCTTATGACAGCCGATTTGATCACCACCCATACCCACAGGGAACCAGGATACCCGAATTCACAAAATTTTCAGGTGATCAAGGAAAGAACACACGTGAACACATAGGCCAATTTTTAGCACAATTAGGAGAGTTGGCCGACACAGAGGCATTTCGCGTACGTTTATTTTCATTATCTTTAACAGGAACCGCGTTTGCATGGTACTCCACTTTACCTCCTAATTCCATTTCATCATGGGGGGATCTAGAACAAAAATTTCATGATCATTTTTTCTCCGGTGACTATGAGTTGGATTTAGTAGATTTAGTGTCATTACGACAAGCAAAAGATGAATCGGTTAATGATTACATCCGGAGATTCCGAGATACAAGAAACCGATGCTTCCAAATTTATTTAGCAGAAAAACAGCTAGCAGGATTAGCCTTTAATGGTCTATGATATTATTTAAAAGAAAGATTAGAAGACATACAATTTTTTACACTAGCACAGTTACACCAGAGAGCTTCGGCTTGTGAAAACCGAAGCAAAGAAACTGCTAAAACAATTCGTCACAACGTACATATAGTAGAATGCAACCAAAGTAGCTCAGATGACGAATCAGCAGAAGTGTATGCTGCTGAAATGGTTTGGCCAAAACATGCCAAATCTTCAGCTTGTTCCTCCTTACAGCCGATTCAAAAGAAACGGCAAGAGGAGGTTAAGTTTACGTTTAATGTTGGTAAGTGTGATAAAATATTTGATGAATTACTCAAAAATGGCAACATTAAAATAAATCACACTGTTCCATCCGCCGATGAGTTAAAACGTCGGGCATACTGCAAGTGGCATAACTCATTTTCTCATGCCACTAATGATTGTAATGTATTCCGTCGACAGATTCAATCGGCCATTAATGAGGGACGATTGAAATTTCAGGAAATGCAGGTAGATACAGAGCCCTTTCCGATGAACATGATCGACTTCGAGGGCAAAAAAGTCCTGGTTCGGCCAAACACAGCCGATAAAGGCAAAGGCAAAGAGACAATCATCGACAATACTAAAGAGGCCGATGAGGGTGAAAGTTCCCTTTGGCCAGGGAACAGGATCTAGATGTCGCCTAGAGGGGGGGGGTGAATAGGCGAATAAAAATTATCACTTTAAAACTCAAATCTTACTCTACTCGAAGACAGGATCGCAGTGGAGTGAAGAATCCTTCGAGTAGGTTGCAGTGGAATTGAAGTTCCTGTCTTACGAATATCCTGCACTTCAAGGAAAGCTAGTACCACAAGTAAGTAGTGAAGTGCAGATATATAAGTGAGTAAGACAGAGAGTCAGAGTACAATACAGAACAGAGCACACAGACGCAAGGATTTATCCCGAGGTTCGGCCAAGCCTGAAATGCTTGCCTAGTCCTCGTTGGAGTTAGCCACACCTGGGCTTGGAGTCTATTTCAACTCCTTCCTCCGTTTGCTCAGATCTGTCAGTATGACAGATAGAGCCTTTCACTATTGAGTGGGGTTACAACAGAACCGCGGCTGCTTACAAACTTCTTGGCAGCACCCCGGTAGAGTAACGATACGCTCAAGACCTTGCTCTAGCTCTAAGCAGCACTTCTCCTCTCTCTAAAGGCTTATAGCTGTGCCTTCTACACAAACTATAGAGTTACACACAAGAGGGAGAGCGAGAATTGATTCCAATGAAGTCTACACTTGTTGGCTGCACTTCTATTCTGCTTGAGGCGCCTAGGGGTCCCTTTTATAGGCACAAGGGGCCTAGGAGCCGTTGGAAGCAATCCAGGAAGGCAAATCTTGCCTTCTGTCGGGAGGCGCACCGGACAGTCCGGTGCACACCGGACACTGTCCGGTGCCCGATTTCTTTCCTTAACTGGCACTTCCGACCGTTGCAGACCGTTGGAGATCTGAGAGCCGTTGGCGCACCGGACATGTCCGGTGCACACCGGACAGTCCGGTGCCGTCTTCCGACCGTTGGCTCCGCCACGTGTCCCGCGCAGATTGCGCGGCCGACCGTTGGCCCGGCCGACCGTTGGCTCACCGGACAGTCCGGTGCACACCGGACAGTCCGGTGAATTTTAGCCGTACGCCGTCGGCCAATTTCCCGAGAGCGGCCACTTCGCGCGGAGTCAGCCTGGCACACCGGACACTGTCCGGTGCACACCGGACAGTCCGGTGCTCCAGCCAGAGCTGAGTCTTGGCTGTTCACAGCCAAGTCTTTTTCTCCTCTTTTCTTTTCTTCTTCTTTCTGATTCTAACACTTAGACAAGTATATTAGTACACAAAACCAATGTACTAAGGCCTAGAAACATACCTTCTCTTAATCATTAGATCTATAGCATTTCGCATGCTTGAGCTTTGATGTTGGACTCATAAATCATCAAGTCGGCTTGACTTGATCTAGATTGACATTTCTTAGTTCCAACATCCTGCAAAGGCCACATAGAACATCTCCAAACATAGGAACAACCCAAACTAAAGATTAAGGTGAACTTAGCTCTTTTGGGCTGCTTCCAGTTCTGGTTTTGGCACTTGTTCTCCTTCTAGTGACCTTGATCTCTTTCTTAGAGCTTGGTCTTGAGCCTTATGACTTACACCACATAACTGTACCTGTTACCTCATTGGTTGTAAGTCACGTCCTTATGTAGTGATCCTTGATGTGCTATAGCTCTTCTCAACTCGATCACCCTTGACTTTGCAAGCCTTCTTCTTCACCCTTGGCTTTGGGTTCCTCAGCCTCCTTGACCTTCTCCCGTGCACTTGGTACCTCGAAGCTTCTCTTGCCTCCGTCCTTGGCTTGATCAGTTGTCTCCGAGCTTCGCACCCGAGTCTCACTTTATGCAATGTCCATCTTACTTGTGATGTCCATTATGTATCCATAATCCAGTTCTTGGACAATCACATTTGTTCACTTGTGTTGAACCCTGTAAGCTTTACCTTAAGCACCTGTTCAACACTTAGTACACTTGTTAGTCCTTTAATTGAGTTGTCATCCAAACACCAAAACTCACAAGAGAGCTTTCAATCTCCCCCTTTTTGGTGATTGATGGCAACACAATTAAAGCTTACATGAGAATAAGATTTGAAGCACAAATTTTGAATTCTAATTTTATAGAATGCTCCCCCTAAATATGTGCTTACTTCAAAAACATAATTTTAGCCTCAGACGCCAATTTGCACATACTTAGGCAATTCGAAACATTTCTATATCTTAGCAATTTTGGAATGCATTGTATCTAGAATCAAACCATGATGCTATAACACACAAATGCACATAATCAGAGTTAAACACCATTCAAATTAGTGGATATATCACAGGAATATCAACCTACCACTATTCACCATTAAGATGCCAATTCAAACTAATACCAATTTAAACTAAGACACTAAATTTAAGACAATCTTAAAGCACCATGACAATCTTAAAGCACCATTAACCACATGACTATCTATTACACTCTAGAGGCCAAATAATTCATAGCAACGGAAGCACTAGTCCATATGATGCAACACATATAATACTGCAGGAAGTATATGAATGACACACTAGCAAAGCTTAAACTAACACACCCCTTAGGATAAGCTTTCCTCTCAAGTTGAGATAAGCTTTAATGCACAAATTCTCCCCCTTTGACATCAAACACCAAAAACCATACTCGAGCAAGAACATAGGATGATGTCAAGGGACAGCAGGGTGTCAAGGGGAAAAACGACTATCTAAAACTCCCCCTTACTTTCCTTGTTGCTAAGACACCAAACTTAGAGCAAGTTATAGTATTGGGCACAAGAAGAAACTTCTATTCTAATGATTATCAAGAGATGTCAAATGAAGCAAACTATCACAGCTACCAATTGAAAGATACCAATTGCAAGTTCACCATGGCTCCATGATATTTAAAAAAAACATCTATTATCACCAGATATTATAGAGCATGAGCAATCTAAAGATATGCACTTACTCACAACTTGAGATACCAATTTCTTGACTTACAGAGGTACCCAAGTCCAGATTGCTCCATTTCTTGCTTATCTTCTCTTTTCCACCTAGAGACTATACAAGATCGCTCAAGAAACAGTTAGTCTCAAAGGACACAAGTTATGTGTGCTCCCCCTCAAGTTGTGCATCAAGTATTTGAATGACTTGCACTTTGCACATTCTAGCTTCCTTAGAACTAGAGGGGATCACAACATACCTTGGTCAAGGCATACTCTATCACTTTCATCACACAAGGATGCCAATTTGAATATCAATTGTAAAACCACTTAACACCAATTTAAGGCTAAATGAAAGGTTGACTAAATTCAACAATGCATGCCTCAGTGGCACCTAAGCCAATTCAATACTCAAGGAAGTCTAACATTTACTCAACCTGTACATGCTTCATATTTAACTATCATTGCATATACCAATTGAAGATCAACACAATCATGTATATAAAGCGAAATATCTAAGCATGTCATGATTAAGAAGGTTTCTTAGGTGCACAAAAGAAACAACATTTTAAAGGCATAAATTACCTACACCAAGATATTACCAATTGAAAGACACGAACATAGCTATGATCACAATGAATGGAAATTCAAGAATATTTAATGAAATTGTATAGCTCCATTTTCTATACCTTTGCCTTTATGAGAGCACTTGTTATCACCAATTCAGGGCTCCTTTTGCTCACGCACCTCATAGCTCATGGATTTGAAATTCACACAATACTAAACTAGGGTAATCATGTGAACATGGACTAAACAAAATGTCATAATTGCACATAGCATGATTTGCAAAAAAAAGTTACAGGTTTATCCATATACACCAAGAGAGTTAATCGTTGTGGATATAACAAATGAAATAGCTACCCATGAATGATTCAAAAGATATATCCTATATAGCACCAGTCATGATTAAGCAATCATCATTATGATTCATTTACACAGGCAATCATAAAGCATAACTACTCCAAAGCCAGGTAGCACAACAAGCCAACTTAAGAGCAATACTAAATTGCAATTATGTACTTAAAATACACGGGTACCATCCTTTGGAGAGCAAGGTGTAAATTCTCATCAAAGTCCTTTACTTGATACACCAATAATGATTTAGGACCTATACACCTTATTTCACTTGAGATGAACATGGGATTAGTGTTTCACAATAATTCAACCTTGGGTCAATAAACACCAAAACAATTAACAGCTTAAGCATAGAGTTTTAGATAACCGTCTTAAGCTCTCCCATGGTCTCCAGTCCATCTCAAGGCACCTGCATGGTCTAGTTAGCACAGTTTGGTACCCATCTCGGGTTGGGTCCATAATGATCATCTAAATGTGTCTTTGGTACCCAAATTGCCTTTGTGCTAGTTCTAGGTGATCTCGTTATAGATCTAGCACAAGTGTATGATTTGGGTCTCCTATGCAAATAAGATTGACACAAATTCACTATCTTAGGAATCTTACCTTTATAACATACCTTGGATAGATGACCCTGCTCACCACACATGTAGCAGAAGCGTTGCTCAAACTGACATGACGCTTGCTGTGTGTCATTTTCCTTGGTGAGGGTCACCTTGGAGGATGCACACCCTTGATTCTTCATGACCGGACATGAAGTGATCGTGTGGTCCTTATTGTTACATTCAAAACAACTCCTTGTCCCTTCATTTTTGTCTTTGTACGGACAAGACGCGATGAGGTGGCCTAACTTCTTGCACTTGAAACACCTCCTTTTTCCTTTTCCCTTTTTGTACTTGAATGACATGGAGAGAAAGTCAGTGCAAACAATATGATTAATTGAATCTTTACCTTTTTCCAAGCTCATGTTGATTTCTTCATCTTTAGGAACATTTTTCTTATTGAGCTTGACACTTGCTGCAGTTTTTCCTTTCTCAAGCTTCTTCACCTCGCGCCCGTGGATATCTTGAGAGAGTTGAGCAATGTGTCTTCTCCTCAGTTGTCTTTGCTTCTTGTTCCCACACAATTTCTTTTGAGACCCTGCAGCTTGATGCTTATTCAAACATTGGCTTTCTTTTGAACAACAGGGGTTAGCACATGGTGATGAATTATCTAAATGTGTACTTGTGCAAGAATGAAGTTCACATGAATTTAAGTTCGTAATTACGACCTCATGAGCAACTTCAAGCATGATATGTCTATCCAAGAGATTATCATGATAACAAGACAATAAGTCATATTTTTCAGTAAGAGCGAGGTTATCATGACTTAACAATTCTACTTGATTCCTAAGCATAGAATCTTCAATTTTAAGTTGAGCAGCATTAGATAATACATCATGATTATTTCTTTGCTCAATTAAAATCGATTCATACCGTTGGACCAAATTCCCATGAGAGTGCTTTAGCTCCTCATGTTCTTTGGTTATCTTCTCCAGGCTGTCGTTGGTTTTGATGAGAGTCTCCTCTAGCCTGAGAAGCGTCTTGCCTTGTTCCTTGTTTCTTCTCAACAACTTAACCAAGAGAGATTTGTCCGCTTTGTTGAGATGGTTGTAGAAACGGTGAATCTCCTCTTCTTCCACATCTTCGGTCTCATTTTCCCTGTCATTAATGTCAGTAGAAGCAATATAGGAAAATGTACCTTGTGATGATGAAGACTCATCCTCGCTGTCATCCTTATATTCTTCCTCATCATGGCTTTTGTCTCCACCATCATTGTTAGCAATAAAACATTTATCACTAGTGGAGAACAAACCTGTCGACGAGGTGGATTCATCGTTTGGGTGCCATTTTTCTTGTTCTTCTCCCTTTGAATGGTTAGTATCACAAGTAATATAGAGAGTAGGAGTATCATAGTTTGCCACAAAATATTTTTCTTTAATCCTATTCCATAAATCATGAGCATCAACGAATAGATCACTATCACTACTCATGATGGCAAAATAGGCACCTCTAGATAGGGAATCAACTAAGATGTTGCATGCATGGTGATTTAGAGTTAGACATCTTAGTTCTTCATTGGAAGGATTTTTACTAATAATAGAGGGAAAATACTACTATTAAAGACCTGTCTCAAATCAGGATCAACACTCATGAAAGCACTATAAATAGAGACAGACCAAGACTTGTAATTAGAGCCATCGCCTAAAAGAAGTTCTACAGTTACCTCTTGTGGCGACATCGTCATCTCCGGACGGCTAAGCCCACACTGGAGAGGCCTAGCTCTGATACCAATTGAAAGTTCCCTTTGGCCAGGGAACAGGATCTAGATGTCGCCTAGAGGGGGGGGGGTGAATAGGCGAATAAAAATTATCACTTTAAAACTCAAATCTTACTCTACTCGAAGACAGGATCGCAGTGGAGTGAAGAATCCTTCGAGTAGGTTGCAGTGGAATTGAAGTTCCTGTCTTACGAATATCCTGCACTTCAAGGAAAGCTAGTACCACAAGTAAGTAGTGAAGTGCAGATATATAAGTGAGTAAGACAGAGAGTCAGAGTACAATACAGAACAGAGCACACAGACGCAAGGATTTATCCCGAGGTTCGGCCAAGCCTGAAATGCTTGCCTAGTCCTCGTTGGAGTTAGCCACACCTGGGCTTGGAGTCTATTTCAACTCCTTCCTCCGTTTGCTCAGATCTGTCAGTATGACAGATAGAGCCTTTCACTATTGAGTGGGGTTACAACAGAACCGCGGCTGCTTACAAACTTCTTGGCAGCACCCCGGTAGAGTAACGATACGCTCAAGACCTTGCTCTAGCTCTAAGCAGCACTTCTCCTCTCTCTAAAGGCTTATAGCTGTGCCTTCTACACAAACTATAGAGTTACACACAAGAGGGAGAGCGAGAATTGATTCCAATGAAGTCTACACTTGTTGGCTGCACTTCTATTCTGCTTGAGGCGCCTAGGGGTCCCTTTTATAGGCACAAGGGGCCTAGGAGCCGTTGGAAGCAATCCAGGAAGGCAAATCTTGCCTTCTGTCGGGAGGCGCACCGGACAGTCCGGTGCACACCGGACACTGTCCGGTGCCCGATTTCTTTCCTTAACTGGCACTTCCGACCGTTGCAGACCGTTGGAGATCTGAGAGCCGTTGGCGCACCGGACATGTCCGGTGCACACCGGACAGTCCGGTGCCGTCTTCCGACCGTTGGCTCCGCCACGTGTCCCGCGCAGATTGCGCGGCCGACCGTTGGCCCGGCCGACCGTTGGCTCACCGGACAGTCCGGTGCACACCGGACAGTCCGGTGAATTTTAGCCGTACGCCGTCGGCCAATTTCCCGAGAGCGGCCACTTCGCGCGGAGTCAGCCTGGCACACCGGACACTGTCCGGTGCACACCGGACAGTCCGGTGCTCCAGCCAGAGCTGAGTCTTGGCTGTTCACAGCCAAGTCTTTTTCTCCTCTTTTCTTTTCTTCTTCTTTCTGATTCTAACACTTAGACAAGTATATTAGTACACAAAACCAATGTACTAAGGCCTAGAAACATACCTTCTCTTAATCATTAGATCTATAGCATTTCGCATGCTTGAGCTTTGATGTTGGACTCATAAATCATCAAGTCGGCTTGACTTGATCTAGATTGACATTTCTTAGTTCCAACATCCTGCAAAGGCCACATAGAACATCTCCAAACATAGGAACAACCCAAACTAAAGATTAAGGTGAACTTAGCTCTTTTGGGCTGCTTCCAGTTCTGGTTTTGGCACTTGTTCTCCTTCTAGTGACCTTGATCTCTTTCTTAGAGCTTGGTCTTGAGCCTTATGACTTACACCACATAACTGTACCTGTTACCTCATTGGTTGTAAGTCACGTCCTTATGTAGTGATCCTTGATGTGCTATAGCTCTTCTCAACTCGATCACCCTTGACTTTGCAAGCCTTCTTCTTCACCCTTGGCTTTGGGTTCCTCAGCCTCCTTGACCTTCTCCCGTGCACTTGGTACCTCGAAGCTTCTCTTGCCTCCGTCCTTGGCTTGATCAGTTGTCTCCGAGCTTCGCACCCGAGTCTCACTTTATGCAATGTCCATCTTACTTGTGATGTCCATTATGTATCCATAATCCAGTTCTTAGACAATCACATTTGTTCACTTGTGTTGAACCCTGTAAGCTTTACCTTAAGCACCTGTTCAACACTTAGTACACTTGTTAGTCCTTTAATTGAGTTGTCATCCAAACACCAAAACTCACAAGAGAGCTTTCAGAGGGTCGTAAAGTTTCTTGCAGGAAAGTGGTGGCCGAGAAGACTCCCGATGGAGGGGAGACCCTGAAGGTGACCATCACAGCCTCTAGCACTAGGGGGCAAGCACAGACAGGGAGACAGATGCAGGAACCCGTGCTACGCATCCCGGACGGTCCGGCACATAGGCGCGGACGGTCCGGTACCCCACCGGACGGTCCGAAGAACTCCAGCGGACGGTCCGGCCGTGCTCAAGACCCACAACGGCCACGTACTTTCAAACCACGACGACCAGAGATAGGTACGTGGAAAACAAATACATTCAAGGTAGCTGGTCGGTTGGTTAAAGCCGGCCCAACTTTTGATCAATTATTGTCTAAATACGTAAAAAAGAAGGCCGGCCCCAGTGACCGGCCAGCAAAGCGACCCCGCTCACCCATTCATGAGCAGCGTCAGGTAAGGCCGATTGGACCACCTCACCAATCGGAAGAAATGAAAGGTCATACTGTGCAACTGAGACCTAACATACCTGCATGGACACCTCCACCTTATCTGCCTATGCCATATCCATATCCATATTTACCTCCACCATATGTCCCAAATCAAATGTGGGGCATGCCACCATATCCATTTGGGACGCCACAGTACCCCGCCTGGGGGGCACCCCAAACATCTGTTTTTGACAGGTTGACGCCACCAGTACAAGACCGATTAAGCAACGCTCAATCCGGTCACCAGGCACAGACCCAACAGGATTGCCGGACTACTCGGCCTCCAAGGCCGACCAATCCGGCAGGGGGGCATGTACCTACAGCAACCGAAAGGACAACAAAGAAGGACGTCATCAAAATAGGTACTGCAGACATTATCATACAGGAAGATAATAAAGGGCCGATGATTATTGGTGAGTCGGCCAACACAACCAAAAAAGAAGATACGGCTACCATCAAAACAGCCGATCCAAAATACTCCATGCCTCGATGGTGCCCAGCGGGATTGACACGGTCCCAAAAGCGGAAATTACAGCGCCTAAGAGCGAAGGAGAGCTAGGAAAAGGAGGCGAAAAAGATATTCAATGACACACATCCACAGTACCCACCACCGCAAAAGAAATGGAGACAAAAGGCTGTTGAGGAAAAACAAACGGCCACAAAAATAGAAAATGAAACAATACTTGTACAACACCCTGCAGGTATGGCGGGTAGCCTGGCCAGCAAGACTGGGCAATCTGCACCAGGCGCGGACCGTCCGCCCCCGAAGTCTGGACCGTCCGCACCACACCAGGAAGCCTCCAACGACACGCCAACATCAATGGAAGAAGACGACCTGCTGGGAGAGGACTTGGTTGACTACGAGGTTTCTCCAGAACGCCCAGGTATGGATGTAAATGTTATTACATTTTCTGTCGATTGTACTATTATCGGCGACGATGAACCTGTTGTTGCCCAGTTTGAGTTTGGTCCTAAAGAAGCCGCCTTTACTAAACCAAAGGAATCGGTAAATCATTTAAAGCTGCTCTTCGTGCGCGGTCACATTGATGGAATACCGATTGCTAAGATGTTGGTAGATGGAGGGGCGGCTGTAAATCTAATGCCTTATTCATTATACAGAAAATTAGGTAAGCAAGATGACGAACTTGTCAAAACCAACATGACCCTCAGCGGTGTTGGGGATAGTTCGATTAAAGCCAGGGGAGTCACGTCCGTTGAATTAACCATCAGGACTAACACCCTTGCTGCTGCATTCTTCGTCGCTGATGTAGAAGGAAATTACAGCCTAATACTAGGTAGAGATTGGATTCATGCCAATCAATGTATACCTTCTACATTACATCAAATGTTAATACAATGGGTAGGCGATGATGTAGAACAAGTACATGCTGATGTATCGGTCTGCATCGCTGTGGCCGATGCCCCTGTACTCTGGACTTATGAGACTGCTACATGTCTCACAGGAGTAGATTTTTCTGATTATCAGTTCATAAGTATAGATAAGAAAGGTTTCATTCCGGTAATGCTAGAGCCGATGGAGAATCGGCTAAATCCTAAATAAAGTTTAAATGATGAATACACACAAAGTTCATGAGTCTTTGATCACGGACAGTTCGGCTCTCAAAGCCGGATGGTCTGGTCTGTCACAAAACAGTTCGGACTTTAAGACTGAACATCTACCGCAGCAAAAAGACAGTATTACGGATGATCTGGTCCCCGAGACCGGAAAGTCCGCCATCACACAAAGATCATCTGATTCCTCTGTGGGGGACATGATAGAGGAATTCAGAGACCTTGATAAACTAGGACAGGGGTTTACATCGGCCGATCCTTTGGAGGAGATTGACATAGGAGATGGTAAAACTCCAAGGCCGACTTTTGTAAACAAGACCCTGGAGACCGATCCTAGAGATGAGATGATCGGTCTATTAAAAGAATATTCAGATTGCTTTGCTTGGAATTACACTGAGATGCCTGGATTAAGCCGAGAGATCGTAGAGCATCGGCTGCCTATTAAATCTGGTTTCAGACCTTTCAAGCAGAGAGCTAGAACATTTCGTCCAGATCTGCTCCCACATATTACGAAATCCACCAGCTGCTAGAAGCTGATTTTATCAGACCGTGTAGATACGCAGAGTGGGTCTCCAATATTGTGCCGGTGGAGAAGAAGGAGTCAGGTAAGCTTAGAGTATGCATTGATTTTCGCAATTTAAATAGAGCAACTCTTAAAGACGAATATCCCATGCCCATAGCCGACACATTAATCAATAATGCATCAGGAAATAGAAATATTAGCTTCCTTGATGGTAATGCCGGATATAATCAGATTTTCATGGCCGAAGAAGATGCGTCTAAAATGGCCTTTATATGTCCAGGCTTCATTGGTTTATTTGAGTGGGTTGTCATGACATTTGGTCTAAAAAATGCTGGTGCTACTTATCAGAGGGCTATGAATTTGATCTTCCATGAATTGTTAGGAAACACTGTGGAAGTTTACATTGATGATATTGTAGTCAAATCAGCTGAGTTTAGTTCTCATATAGCTGATTTGCGCAAAGCCTTTGATAAAATGCGTCGGTATGGTTTGAAAATGAACCCACGTAAATGTGCTTTTGGAGTGTCGGCTGGTAAGTTTTTGGGATTTGTTATACATGAACATGGTATAGAGATAGACCTTGACCGAATCAAGTCTATTCGGAATGTGGGACCTACGACCTGTAAGGTCGAGGTACAGAAGTTTCTCGGCAAGGTGAATTATTTACGAAGGTTTATTTCTAACCTAGCCGAGAAGATTGATGCGTTCACCCCTATTCTTTGGCTTAAGAATGATGCCGAATTCGCTCGGGGGGCAGAACAGCAAGAAGCATTTGATCTCATCAAAAAATATTTATCTTCGGCTCCCATATTAAAAGCACCACGAGCAGGAGTACCATTCCGATTATACATTGCAACTGAAGATAAAGTCATTGGGGCTGTTCTGACACAAGAAACTGAGGGGAAGGAGCATGTAGTGACATATCTAAGCCGAAGGTTGGTGGATGCTGAAACAAGGTACACTTTTATTGAGAAGTTATGCTTATGCTTGTTTTATGCATGCACCAAATGTAGATGTTATTTACTGTCTAGTCATTGCACTGTTTCCGGTCAAGCCGATGTGATCAAATACATGTTGCATAACCCAATTATGAGTGGTAGAATTGGTAAGTGGGCTTATGCACTCATAGAATATGACTTGGCCTATGAACCATTGAAATCTATGAAAGGCCAAGTCGTAGCGGATTTCATTGTAGAACATCGGATTAATGATATTCATAAACTAGACATGCCATACCTCACTATTACTCCTTGGACTTTATATTTTGATGGATCGGTTTGCAATGAAGGGCAAGGAATTGGCATCGTACTTGTTTCACCAAGTAATGTCTCCTTCGACTTCTCTAGCCGATTGAAAGCTTATTGCACTAATAATCAAGCCGAATATGAGTCCCTCCTATTCGGCTTAGAACTTTTAAATGGTATGGGAGTAAAACATGTGAAGGTATTTGGTGATTCTCAGCTGGTTGTCCAACAAGTGTTAGAAGAATATCAATGTTTTGATGGTACTCTAAATAGTTACCTTGAAAAATGTTGGGGTATAATTCATTCTTTTGACGAATTCAGTATTCGGCATATCTCTAGAGTTGAGAATCATAGAGCTAACAATTTGGCACAAGACGCATCAGGTTATCGGATAAAGCGAGGGAGATTTCACAACGCTGAGAATCTGATAACCAGTGCAGGGCCAATTCCCCAGGTCGCGGACCGTCCGCGTCGAGACGCCGGACCGTCCGGGGTTACCAGAAATGTTCTCTTAATTGATTCGGCTGATAATGAAGCCGATGCAAGTGATTGGAGGACACCTATACTTAATTATTTAAGAAACCCCAATATCAGGACAGATAAGAACATTCGACGAACAGCTTTCAAGTATGTCTTGATGAGTGATGAACTCTACCGCCGAACAGTCAACGACGTCCTGCTTAAGTGCTTGGGCCCAGATGATGCTATATTGGCCATGGCCGAAGTACATGAAGGAATTTGTGGTACCCACCAATCGGCTCCAAAGATGAAATGGCTGTTGCGAAGGTCTGGTTTTTATTGGCCTAACATGATAGCTGATTGTTTCAAGTACTACATGGGTTGCCAGGTGTGTCAAAAATTCGGCGACCTACAGTTGGTCCCTGCAGCTGAATTACATCCTATCATCAAGCCTTGGCCTTTCAGAGGATGGGGATTAGACTTTATTGGAGAAATTCATCCTTCATCATCAAAGGGACATCGGTTCGTGTTAGTTGCCACTGACTATTTCACCAAATGGACTGAAGCCGTTGCTCTGAAGAACATGACGCACAAGGAGGTAATTGAGTTCATAACTGAGCATATTATTCATAGATTCGGCATTCCCTAGACCTTGACTATAGATCAAGGTACTTCTTTTATGTCAAAGGAGGTACGTGAATTTGCCGAATCATACAGGATTAAGCTACTTAATTCATCTCCATATTATGCTCAGGCCAATGGACAGGCCGAGTCTAGTAATAGGACATTGATTAATTTGATAAAAAAGAAGATATCTGATAATCCTAAACATTGGCATAAGATTTTGTCTGAAGCTTTATGGGCTCATAGAATATCTAAACATAGGGCTACTAAAGTATCTCCTTTTGAGCTTGTCTATTGGCAGGAAGCAGTGTTGCCTGTGGAAATAAGTTTGAATGCTGTCAGGTTTGCCAGACAAAATGATCTAACTGTTACTGATTATTATAATTCAATGATGGATAATATTGATGAGGTGACCGACAAGAGGATGATAGCTTTGGGAGCAATAGAAAAGGACAAGATCATGGTAGCCAGGGCCTACAACAAGAAGGTCAAAACAAAATCATTTCAAGTAGGGGACCTAGTGTGGAAGACCATTCTGCCTCTAAGGAATAAAGACCGGAAGTTTGGGAAATGGTCACCAAGCTGGGAGGGTCCTAATAAAGTAAAACAGGTGATGTCTGGCAACGCCTATTTGCTACAAACATTACAAGGCAAGGATTTGCCTAACGCTTTGAATGGGCGTTTCCTCAAACAGTACCATCCTAGTATGTGGCAAGATGCCTAAGAGAACCGATGTAATCACATCGAGTTAGTTGCTTTTGGTTTACTCAACTCCACCAAAAGGCAGGGGGGCATATGTTGAGCACACTTTTGAGCTGGCGAATGGTCCGGACAGTCCGCGCCTGTGAGCCGGACGGTCCGCGCATGCGCAGAGCAGTTTAGGGTTCCGAGTTTTGTGCTACGGTTGTTAGCTATATTCGCGGGATTAGCTCGGAATCAGTTGCGTAAAGGGTCCAGCCCCCCTCCTCTATAAATAGAGAGGTCTACGGCCGATTTGTAATCAACAACAATCGAATCAATACAACTTCTATTTCGCATTTTATCCTAGGAGTAGTTCTAGTCTAGTTTAGGTTTAGCCTCTCGATCTCCAAATTCTCGCTTCTCTTCGACTCTACGCCGATTAGAAGAGTCTAGGTCGGCCTGCCGAGCCTAGACATCACCTAGGATCTCTCCTCCCCGACAGGGTCCCTCCCGGGAGCGAGATCCAGGCCGCCGCCGGTGACTTCCGCCGCCCCTGCGCACGCGCGGACCGTCCGGCCCTAGGGCGCGGACCGTCCGGCCGTCAGGCAGGGAACCCGAGCTCCTGCACCAGGTCGTGGACCGTCGGCCCTGTGCCGCGGACCGTCCGCGCCTGACCAGAGAGCACCACCGCCTCGCACCAGGCCGTGGACCGTCCGGCCCCTGCGCGCGGACCGTCCGCCCCTATGCAGAGGGCACCTCCACGGTTCTTGTTGAGTGTTTGGCACTCCGAAAAGGCGTCAACAACATGTACCATGGATTCATCGTCATGCTATTCCACATTTGGGTAGGACAATATACCGACGATGAATAAACGGGTAGAAAGTACCCTGGTCTCATAGGATGAACAGACGATGCTTGTCGCGTCGCCTTTTGGGCCGTTTCGTTTTAGTAGGTGACCGGGGTTTCTTTGTTGACCGATGATGTGGAACGGTCTTTTTGCTAGCATTTTTGGAGAGCAACTGATCAAAAGTAGGGTCGGCTTTGATCAGCCGATTATATGTGCTTTGACCTTGCGTCTTTTTCCTTGCTTCGTGTAGAGGTTGACGCCTTTGGTCATAGGTGGACTGTCTGGCTGAGTTAGCCGGACCGTTTGTCTGAGCACCGGATTGTCCACACTGTGCCTGCCCCCCGGCGTCTTTGGACTTTTTAGCCTTCTCGTCCGAAGCCTTTTGAGCAATCTCCTTTTGTGATATATCTGTCATGCGAGGATCGCCAATGACGATGCCCTTGCCTTTGCCTTTATCGGCCATTTCGGGCCGAACCAAGACCTTTTTGCATGTGAGTTCTATTGTATTAACAGGAAAGGGTTGTGTGTCTACTTGCATCTCCTGAAAAGCCAATCGACCCTCATTTATGGCCGATTGTATCTGTTGACGAAAAATATTACAATCATTGGTGGCATGAGAAAAGGAATTATGCCACTTACAATAAGCACGCCTCTTTAATTCATCAGGAGGAGGAATAGTATGAGTTAATTTAATGTTGCCGTTTTTCAGTAACTCGTCAAATATTTTATCGCATTTGGCAACATTAAACGTAAACTTAACTTCTTCTTGTCGATTCTTTCGAATCGACTGTAAAGCAGAACACGGTGAAGGTTTAGCCTGCCCTGGCCAAACCAGTTCGGCGGTGTATACATCCGTGGATTCATCGTCCGAGTTATCGTATCCCACTAGATGCATCTTATGGCTAGCCAATTTTGATGTTTCCTTACTTCGGCTTTCACAGGTCATAGCCCACTGGTGCAAGTGCACTAGCGAAAAGAATTGGGTGCCATCTAATTTTTCTTTTAAGTAGGGTCGCAACCCATTGAAAGCCAACCCTGTTAGTTGTTTTTCTGCGACATGGATTTGAAAGCATCAGTTTCTAGTGTCTCGGAACCTCCGGATATAGTCATTAACCGATTCTTCAGGCCCCTGTCGGACTGAGGCTAAGTCAGCCAATTCTAATTCTTGTTCTCCTGAGAAGAAGTGTTCATGAAATTTCTGCTCTAATTCTTCCCAAGAGTTAATAGAGTTTGGTGGCAAGGCTGCGTACCATGCGAATGGAGTATCAGTAAGGGACAACGAGAATAAACGAACGCGATAGGCTTCCCCATCAGCCAATTCTCCCAAGTGTGCTATGAATTGGCTTATATGTTCGTGTGTGCTTTTCCCACCTTCACCAAAAAACTTAGAGAAGTCTGGTATTCTAGTTCCCTGTGGGTATGGCACGGTGTCGAATCGGTGGCTATAAGGCTTCCGATACGATTGCCCTGTACCTGACACACTAACACCGAGTTTGTCCCTGAACATCCCGACTACCTCGTCTCTGACCCTCTCCGCCATGTCTGGCGACCAACCATTGAGTTTGTGGGTGGAGATTTCAGGTTGCCTGACATTACTCTGTCGGCTTTCCTCCCAGGGATGTTTGAGGTGTGTGTTAGGTGTCCTATTAATGTCACCAGCTCCTGCCCTATACCCCTCAGGCTCTCTTGTGGCCGAATAGTATTCAGCCCTATGTCTATGAGGTGGTATGGCATGATTATAATGTGTTGCTGGTGGGGCACCATAATGTTGCTGCGATGAATGTGGGAACTGTGCGTATTGCGCAGCTCTCGGCTCTGCGTATGCATATCCGGACGGTCCGGCGTAAGAGGCCGAATGGTCCGCGACCTGGCCAAATGGTCCGAAGGTATATCCGGATTGTCCAGCCGTATATGGTGCTATGTGGGTAGTCTCGTACCCAGACCGTCTGTCGTAAAGAACTGGACGGTCCGCGATCGGGCCGAATGGTCCAGGGCTGTACCCGGACGGATCGGCCATATATGGCGCGACTTGGGCAGTCTGTGCATGGACTCGTGTAGAGTCGGATGGTCCAGCGTAATACGTCGGCCGGTTCATGCCATATCCGGACGGTCCGGCGTAAGATGGCGGACGGTCCGCAACATATCCGGACGGTCCGGCATGATGCACCGGACGGTCCGTGATGGGGCCGAAGTGTCCAGGGTTGTACCCTGATGGTCCGGCCATGTACGGTGCGACCTGAGTGTTTTGTGCGCGGGCCTGCATCTGTTCGGACGGTCCGGCAAAATACGCCGGACGGTCCGCGGTATAACCGGACTGTCTGAGATGATGTTCGGACGGTCCGATCGCGTCCAGTACCTGTCGCGTGCCTAGTGGTTGCGGCTGTGATGGTGACACGAAAGCGTGCATCGGCATACCATATGATGGCTGGGTCAAGGGCGACCCGTTTATAGCCGATGTGTTTGACTTGGGTGGCACTGTATTAGACTCTCGCGATGGAAAGTTAGGAGCAGCTGATTTCTCATATGCACGTAAATGCATTTTAATAGATTCATCTACATATTGCTTTAACTGATCTCCTCGTTGATCCATGAAAGTCGTAAGAGATAGGTCTGGAGTACTTACAGCGGAACCCTGAAGTGGAGGTAGGAGAGATTCCATATCGATCTCCCCTTGACGGACGATCTTCTGGTGGCGATCTATCGTGAAGTGTGACAAGTACTTGTCTGCCGCCTCCTTGCGCCGTTCGGAGAGTTTATGCAGCAGTTCCGCCTCTTCCTTGTCGCGTTGTTCATTCCATTGCCGCATCACCTCCTTCTCATCGCGCATTACAAGGTCTTCAAAGGGCCTTTGGTCATCAGCCGGGAGCGCATCCATGGCCGGCTTGATGATGTTGGTAGTGGAGATCTTGGTGTGATCCTTAGAATCGGCCATTTATGGGCCGATTTTTAGCAGATCTAGACACCTAATTCCCAGCGGAGTCGCCAAAAAGTATGTTGACACCCTTTTGGAGGCGCCAATTACTCAAAAGAACCAGCGGCGGTGCTCTCTGGCCAGGCGCGGACGGTCCGCGACCTGGCGTGAGGCGGAGGTGCTCTCTGGTCAGGCGCGGACGGTCCGCGGCATAGGGCCGGACGGTCCGCGACCTGGTACAGGAGCCCGGGTTCCCTGCCTGACGGCCGGACGGTCCGCGCCCTGGGGCCGGACGGTCCACGCGTGCGCAGGGGCGGCGGAGGATCGCCGGCGGCGCCTGGATCTCGCTCCCGGGAGGGACCCCGTCGGGGAGGAGAGACCCTAGGAGTTGTCTAGGCTCAGGCAGGCCGACCTAGACTCCTCTAATCGACGTAGAGTCGAGGAGAGGCAGAGAATTTGGGGATCGAGAGGCTAAACTAGGGCTAAACTAGAACGAGACTAGAACTAGTCCTAATGCATAAGGTAGAAAACGAATAATAGACTGGATTTGACCGATTGTTGGGGGGTTCAATCGGCCGTAGCCCTTCATCTATATAAAGGGGAGGTCTGGATCCGTTTCCAACTGTTTCCCGAGTTAGGGCCCGTTTGGCAAAGCTCCAGCTCCTGCTTCTTTAGCTCTAGATCCTGATCCTCGTGAGGAGCTGATCCTCCTGATTCTCCTAGAAAATCAGAATCATTTTTAAAACCGTTTGGCAAGTAAACTGATTCTTGTCTTCTAAGAGTTGGTGGTCCGTGGCGATTGTCTGTTTTTGAAAGTCGCCTAGAGGGGGGTGAATAGGCGAAACCTGAAAATTAAAACTTTATCCCCCAACTAGATCCCTTGATTAGTGGTTAGAACAAGATGTACAAATATAGGAGTATACAAACTAAGTTCTTGCTTGAAAAAAATATTGCTAAATAATGCGGGAGTGATGAATCAAATAAGTTATAGAATAGCAAAGCAAGAAGCCTTAGATGAGAAGAGCACTAGGACAAGTTCTTTCTTGCAACGTGTTGCTTCACTAAATGGAAATTTAACTTGAAGCAACACCAAATGATATTGGCAAAGAATGAAGCAAGAAAACTTAGAATACGAGAAAACAAACGAATCACAAGCAATAAACACAATGGACACGGGTGATTTGTTTTACCGAGGTTCGGCCCTTGAAGGCCTAGTCCCCGTTGAGGAGTCCACTTAAGGACGGGTCTTTTTCAACCCTTTCCCTCTCTCCCCCGATCACACAAGGATCGGCGAGCTCTTCTTCTTCTCAAGGATCACTCTCGATCCCGCAAGGACCACCACACACTTTGGTGTCTCTTGCTAGCTTTTACAAGCCTCCAAAACTTTGGAGGAAGTTCAATGGGTGTCAAAACTCCACGCGCAAATGAACACAAAGATGAGTTACACACTATCTCTCGATGAATCTCACAAGGCACTAGTGCTAAACTCAAATGAGTAGCTATCTTTTGCTTGCTCTCTCTTTTGTGGCACATGTGTTGGTTGTAGTGGTCTAAATCTTGTGTATAGGATGGATCAATGAATATATGTGGTTGGGAGGGCTTGAGTATGTCAACTATATGACTTGGAATGTTGCTTGGGCTCGCACGCCTTGAAGTGGCCGGTTGGGGTGGTATTTATAGCCACCAACCAAAATCTAGCCGTTGGTGAAGGCTGTTTGTCGCATGGTGCACCGGACAGTCCGGTGCACACCGGACATGTCCGGTGCCACAGCCACGTCACCAGACCGTTAGGGTTCTGACCGTTGGAGCTCTGACTTCTGGGCCCGCCTGAATGTCCGGTGGCGCACCGGACATGTACTGTAGAGTGTCCGGTGCGCCATGCCACGCGTGCCTGACTTCTGCGCACTCTGGCACGCATTAAATGCGCTGGCAGGTGACCGTTGGAGCCGAAGTAGCCGTTGCCCCGCAGTTACACCGGACAGTCCGGTGTACACCGGACATGTCCGGTGAATTATAGCGAAGCCGCCGACATGAATTCCCGAGGCTGGCGAGTTCCTGAGGTCGCTCTTTGTTGGAGCACCGGACACTGTCCGGTGTACACTGGACAGTCCGGTGAATTATAGCGGAGTTGGAGTCCTCTGGTGCACCGGACATGTCCGGTGCGCCAGACCGGAGGTGCCTTCGGTTGACCCTTGCTCCTTTATTTGAACCCAATACTTGGTCTTTTTATTGGCTAAGTGTGAACCTTTGGCACCTGTATAACTTATACACTAGAGCAAACTAGTTAGTCCAATTATTTGTGTTGGGCAATTCAACCACCAAAATTATTTAGGAACTAGGTGTAAGCCTAATTCCCTTTCAATCTCCCCCTTTTTGGTGATTGATGCCAACACAAACCAAAGCAAATATAGAAGTGCATAATTGAACTAGTTTGCATAATGTAAGTGCAAAGGTTGCTTGAAATTGAGCCAATATAAATACTTACAAGATATGCATGGATTGTTTCTTTATAATTAACATTTTGGACCACGCTTGCACCACATGTTTTGTTTTTGCAAATTATTTTTGTAAATCCTTTTCAAAGTTCTTTTGCAAACAGTCAAAGGTAAATGAATAAGATTTTTGCGAAGCATTTTCAAGATATGAAATTTTCTCCCCCTGTTTCCAATGCTTTTCCTTTGACTAAACAAAACTCCCCCTCAAATAAATTCTCCTCTTAGTGTTCAAGAGGGTTTTAAGATATCAATTTTGAAAATACTACTTGCTCCCCCTTTAGAACACAAAGAGATACCAATTTGAAATTTTCCAATTGAAAACCATTAATTTTAAAATTAGGGTGGTGGTGCGGTCCTTTTGCTTTGGGCTCATACTTTCTCCCCCTTTGGCATGAATCCCCAAAAACGGATACTTTGAGTGAGATATAAGCCCTATCCTAACTATTTTCTCCCCTTTGGCAAATAGAACATGTGAGTGAAGATTATACCAAAGACGGAGAGTGATGCGGAGCGACGACGAAGGATGAGTAGTGGAGTGGAAGCCTTTGTCTTCGCCGAAGACTCCAATTCCCTTTCAATATACCTATGACTTGGTTTGAAATACACTTGAAAACACATTAGTCATAGCATATATCAAAGAGACATGATCAAGAGGATATATCAAATTAAGCATGATCATAGTTCTATATAACATAGATTGCTCCCCCTAAGTATGTGCATGGAGAGGAACACATATTTTGGCCTTAAATGCCAATTGCACATAATTAGGTTAATGAGAACATATCTATATCATACAGAATGTGAAGTGCATTGTGTCATAGTATAAGTGTGATGCTCATGACAGTTTATGCACTTATGAAAGCATGTTGTAAACATTTCAAGCATTTTCCCTTAATGATTTCAAAGAGGCTTAAGGATCATCCACCTTTGGAATAAAGGCAGCTTATCCTCGTTACAAGGTTAAGCTTTAAGCTCTTTGACAATTAAATCACTTCATCTAGTTTCAACAAAGATGCATTAAAGCATGAATGAATTTTTGAGAAGTTAAACTAGATATGAAGCAGGGATATGCATGGACATGCTTTCTCTTCCTTTTAAACAAGATATGTAAAGAGAGTATAGAAAAGGAGGATTTAGGTACAAGTTTAAATGAAAGGAGATAGTTTTACCTTTTTGTACCTTTACATAGGGACGCTCTCTTCATTGTGCTTTGTCCTTAGTCTTAGATGCTTAAGACCTATTCTTAATGACAATATATGAAAATATTTTGCACAAGAGAGAGTTCTACAACTAGTGATCTTTTCAAGACATGATTAGCATATATCAAGTGGATCACAAATTGCATAGATGAATCATGAATTCTCCTTTTAACTTAGTGCATATCAAAAGAGATATTGATTGAGAGAATATGCGGCACTAAGAAGTATGATTGTTAATAGAAGTCATTCAAAGATCAAACAAATAACATATGTGATCAAGAGACCAATATACACAATAAATTATCAATTAAGCTTAGGGTAGGAGAATCCAGCAAATATGCTACTTTATAGTGAAAGACAAGAATTTAAAAATAGTAGCATACTTCATGAGAAACTAATTCTCATTCAAGAGACTATATGAAATTACTAAGATAAAGTAATAGTCTCAACATAATCAAGATATAGAAAGAGGCTCCCCCTAAAGATATGCATCAAGTATTTGAGTGAATTGAATGAATGAATTTACTCTAAGGACAAATAGGGAGAGGCATTATACATCTTGATCAAGGCTCATAAATTTTGCAATAAACAACTTAAGCCTAGTATTCTCATAATGAAAGTATTTAGAATACTCACAACCACACCATTGATTGTTTCGTAGAAGTAGGTGGTGTTGTTCTTGATGTTTTCCTCTTTCATTTGAGATCCTCCCTTTGTAGTTGTTTCCTTTTTCCTTTCAAACTTATTGAAAATACTCAAGAAAGATGTTAATAGCACAAGGGAGTATATAATGAAGGATGATTTCTTTTAGATAAGAAATAAGCACAATTCATCATCCATAGATCACACAGACATGAAGTAAAATCCTTAACATTAGTGCATTTCATTTGAGAAATATGAGTGAGCACCTTTTAAGCATTTTAATAATCATTGGAGATTTTACTTTATCATATTAAATTTAGTTAATCAATACTTGGAAGCAAATCAATATGATAACAAATATAGCAAAGGCATGAAATGGATTCTAATGGATAAATGCATTGATGAGAATGAGATTGAATGCACATCTTAGCCAATTTAAATTTGATAAAGAATCTATTTCTTCACAGAGATATAATTAGAGTAAATAATCGTTGATGGGAACTATATTTGATTAAGAAGATGAGTTCCCATACCTTTGTTTTTACCTTTCTTCTTTTGGGTGAAGAACAACCCATGAGGCTTGTGTACTTTCTCTTTTGTAGATATTCATAAGTAAGCTCAAGAGATACGTTGTTAGTAACACAAGCACTAGTTTCCATTTTTGTAACCATTTTTGATAAGGAATGAAAGGCTAGATTACTAAAACATGGAAACTTCATAGCATGAACTAGATTATCCATAGATGATGTTATGCTCAATTTTAACTCATAAAACAAGCATAAATAATCCTTTGAGATTATAGGAATAAATCTAATTCATGATTTGGAAAGCGATAAATGTGAAAGAATCAAATCTAATTTTGAGCAATTAGAAATACATCATAAAACATTGGATTGATTTTTCTTTTCATGTTAGATTACACGCTTCCAAAGAGAAACTTATTCTCTACAAGTGAGACTACTTTGGGTTACTTAAATAAAATCAATAGTCTCACTAATCTAGTTATAGAGAGAGTTTTCCTTTTATAAGTGTCCTAAGGATTTGAATTCCTTACATAACACCTTGTTCTTTTAGGAACTTGAAAAATCTCTCTATATCTAGAAACATGGCAATAATAGAATAACTTAGCGAAAAACATGCCATGTGGTACTTCCAACAATTTAAAGCATGTAGATTGCCATAGGATGGAAATGATGAGTATGCAATCTACCATATGAGAGGAAATTCTTCAAAGAATGGTAATATAAATTTAAAGATATTTGAAGTGCTTCAATTTTTCTATGTGACTACATAAGACACATAAGAAATGATATTCTAAAATACTTGCACTTAAAGGATAAGTGTTACCATCCTTTGGCTTTCCTCCATGTTGTAGGCCTTGATTTTTCGCATATGATATCTCTTCACTTACTACAACATATAATATCTTCCTCGAGATGATATGAGTTTAAGATATAATAAATTGAAGTAACCTTGGGTCAATCTTGAATATGTAGATCATTTGAAGATTGATAGCTTGAGTTGATAAGAATTGAATTAGCTTTCTCAAGCACCCCAAGGCTTCATATCATCTCCTTTTCCTGCAAAGCTTGTCAAGCATATTTTGGTACCCATCGCTTGATGGGTCCATCACGGTTAGTCAACAAAGATCTAGGAACCCAAAAGTCCTTTGTGTTAGTACTAGGTAAACTCATTACCTTTCTAGCATAAGTTGCAATTTTGGGTTTCCTAGTTACATGAGAATTAATTGACAAGCTAGGAGTGGAATTGTTACCAGTGGGACAATCCTTGCATTGATGTCCCTTCTTTCGGCATGTGTAGCATAGACGTTTTTCTTGTTTGTTGCTTGCTACATGGTTAGTAAAAACTTTATTTTCTAACCCTATGCCTTTTTGTTTTAAATGGGGACAAGATCTAAGCAAGTGTCCCTTCTTGGAGCATTTAAAACAAAGTCTATCATCCTTGTTAATAATCAAGCCATTTTTAATGTAGGGACATGACCTAATCAAGTGCCCCTCTTCAAAGCATTCACTACACCTCTTAATGTGAAGTGTGGCTTGATCATTACCTTGGATGTTACCTTTTGTAGAGGCGTGGTTGAGGCTTTTGGAGGAGGTGTTGAATTTCATCTTTTGTTTCTTCCTCTTGGCAATCCTCAAATCCTTGACATTTTCTTCAAGGGATGTAGTGCATGCCACGGTTGTTCCCGTCTCAAGCTTCTTCACCATGTGATCACGGTTATCTTGAGAAGGTTGGGCAATGCATTTCCCTTTTAGTTGTGTCAAGCTCTTCTTTAGCCTCTTATTTTCTTCTTTGAGCTTTTGATATGAATCATCATTTGTTCCTGCAAATTCTAGCTCAAAGGAAGATTTGCTTGTCGACAAACAACAAGCATTAGCACATGGTAATATAGTATCAATTTGAATACATGTGCACGAATGAGGTTGTTGGGATTTTAAGTTTTCTATCACAACCTCATGAGCAATGTTTAATATGATATGATCATCCATAAGATTTTCATGAGAACATAGAAGCATATCATATTTTTCTCGAAAAGCTAGATTTTCAACTTTTAGCTTTTCTACTTGGTCCTTAAGCAAGGTATTCTTATTTACTAATTGAGCGATACAATGTAAAGCGTTATCATGCTCAATTGAAACAGTTTCATACCTTTGGACCAAATCAACATGAGAGCACTTTAGCTCCTCATGTTCTTTAGTCAACTCGTCAAAGTGTAACATTTTCATGGAGAGAACATCTTCTAGCCTTTGACGAGCTTCGCTTTGCTCTCTTGCTCTTTCTAGAAGTTTGAGCATGACCGCCTTATCTTCTTGGCTTAGGCGAGCGTAGAGTTGCACAAAGCTTCTTTCTTCCTCCTCATCCTCATTTGTGCTTCCGCTATCATTTGCATTAGCCACACAACACATGTGGGAATCGAAATGGGAAGACAAATCTTTTGGAGAGGTGGATTCATCGTTTGGTCTCCACCGTTCATTTTCTTCTTCTTCCTTGCAAGGGTTAGTATCACAAATACCAAAGGAAGTAGAAGCACAAAATGAACTATCATGTTTGGACTTATTAAATTTGCTTTTAATTCTAGTCCAAATATCATGCATATCACAAATGGGTTTGTCATATTTTATTATGAAGGCATGATAATCTTCTTTACTAAGGGATTTACTTAAGATGTCATAAGCTAGATAGTTTAAGCGTATACATCTTAAATCTTCTTCGGAGGCATTTTCCCTAGCATAGTTAGGAGGAATAATACTCTTGACTAAAATTTGTTCTAATTGTGGGTCTACCGCTCTAAAAGCATTTATCACTCTAGTAGACCATGAATCATACTTAGAACAATCGGAAAGCAATATCTCAAGAGTTACCTCCTTGTTCTCCTGGGTCTTCTTGTTCTTTTGGGATCTTCTACGAGCCATCACTTCGAGTTGTTAGACTCAAGATGAAGTGCCTAGTTCTGATACCAATTGAAAGTCGCCTAGAGGGGGGGGGGGGTGAATAGGCGAAACCTGAAAATTAAAACTTTATCCCCCAACTAGATCCCTTGATTAGTGGTTAGAACAAGATGTACAAATATAGGAGTATACAAACTAAGTTCTTGCTTGAAAAGAATATTGCTAAATAATGCGGGAGTGATGAATCAAATAAGTTATAGAATAGCAAAGCAAGAAGCCTTAGATGAGAAGAGCACTAGGACAAATTCTTTCTTGCAACGTGTTGCTTCACTAAATGGAAATTTAACTTGAAGCAACACCAAATGATATTGGCAAAGAATGAAGCAAGAAAAACTTAGAATACGAGAAAACAAACGAATCACAAGCAATAAACACAATGGACACGGGTGATTTGTTTTACCGAGGTTCGGCCCTCGAAGGCCTAGTCCCCGTTGAGGAGTCCACTTAAGGACGGGTCTTTTTCAACCCTTTTCCTCTCTCCCCCGATCACACAAGGATCGGCGAGCTCTTCTTCTTCTCAAGGATCACTCTCGATCCCGCAAGGACCACCACACACTTTGGTGTCTCTTGCTAGCTTTTACAAGCCTCCAAAACTTTGGAGGAAGTTCAATGGGAGTCAAAACTCCACGCGCAAATGAACACAAAGATGAGGTACACACTATCTCTCGATGAATCTCACAAGGCACTAGTGCTAAACTCAAATGAGTAGCTCTCTTTTGCTTGCTCTCTCTTTTGTGGCACTTGTGTTGGTTGTAGTGGTCTAAATCTTGTGTATAGGATGGATCAATGAATATATGTGGTTGGGAGGGCTTGAGTATGTCAACTATATGACTTGGAATGTTGCTTGGGCTCCCACGCCTTGAAGTGGCCGGTTGGGGTGGTATTTATAGCCACCAACCAAAATCTAGCCGTTGGTGAAGGCTGTCTGTCGCATGGTGCACCGGACAGTCCGGTGCACACCGGACATGTCCGGTGCCACAGCCACGTCACCAGACCGTTAGGGTTCTGACCGTTGTAGCTCTGACTTCTGGGCCCGCCTGAATGTCCGGTGGCGCACCGGACATGTACTGTAGAGTGTCCGGTGCACCATGCCACGCGTGCCTGACTTCTGCGCACTCTGGCGCGCATTAAATGCGCTGGCAGGTGACCGTTGGAGCCGAAGTAGCCGTTGCCCCGCAGTTACACCGGACAGTCCGGTGTACACCGGACATGTCCGGTGAATTATAGCGAAGCCGCCGACATGAATTCCCGAGGCTGGCGAGTTCCTGAGGTCGCTCTTCGTTGGAGCACCGGACACTGTCCGGTGTACACCGGACAGTCCGGTGAATTGTAGCGGAGTTGGAGTCCTCTGGTGCACCGGACATGTCCGGTGGCATACCGGACAGTCCGGTGCGCCAGACCGGAGGTGCCTTCGGTTGACCCTTGCTCCTTTATTTGAACCCAATACTTGGTATTTTTATTGGCTAAGTGTGAACCTTTGGCACCTGTATAACTTATACACTAGAGCAAACTAGTTAGTCCAATTATTTGTGTTGGGCAATTCAACCACCAAAATTATTTAGGAACTAGGTGTAAGCCTAATTCCCTTTCGGTTTTACTCTTTGCAGTTCAACTTTATTACAAACCAATAAGTAGGATGCATATATAGGAAAAAATATGAAACAATAACATATAAAATATTCCCATCATAGTAGTGCATAAAATGGTCTCAAATGTTTAATCCATAAATTGGCTCGTTATGTTTTTGTCCAATGGCAATTGCGGGTAATTTCGATCAAACTTTAAGGGGAGGTCCATATTTGGTTGGTTGAGGAGCTGTTTTAAGGGAGGGTGGAGCAAGTTTTTTTAGATCCCACCTTTCTTCACAAAAACGACTCCCGATCTTTCGGCTCCACACGAGAATCAGTTTAAAAAATACCCGTTTGGCATGGCTCCTCCAGATCCTCGCTTAGAATCAGGAGCTGGAGCTGTGCCAAACGGGCCCTTAATCCCGCGGTTTTAGGTAACAAATCCCGTGAGAAACTAGGAACCCTAACTGACTCTGCGCGCGCGCGGACCGTCCGCGCCACCACCGCAGACAGTCCGGACCGCGGACCGTCCGGCCTCAGGGCCGGACCGTCCGCCAGTCTCTTTTTAGCCTTCAACACATGGGTTCCATTTCTACTGGTGAAGCCTTCTGGTATTTTTTTTTACCCAAACTTAGCCAGAACCTTGCCTTTTGGTTTCACATTTTTCGAACAATTTCGAACCTGTCTTTACTGGATCCTTCTATACAGTGCAGGAAAGAATAGAGTATTTGTGTAAGATGAACGTGTTAGTGGGAGAGGTTGATAACCCAGTCACCAATGGCAGGATGATGGGTTCGCAGCAATTTGTAGTGGAAATTTTTGTGGACATATCCCGCTTTCAGTGGCGAATTCACAATAGCCGTTCGGTCCAACATAATCATCCGGGTGATCGTGTTTCTGACGGAGGAGGCAATCGTCCACGGGCATCATCATGAGTTCTGCCCTCAGCCGACCGTCCTTAATTTGGCCGTGTAGCGCCTGATGCTCTGAACTCTGATCGCCAACATAATCATCCGAACGGTCCGAATCGATGCAGCAAAATTTACTGACGTGAATGAAATCTATCCACCAATTAATAATGCACGCATGCAAACCAGTCCAACACGGGCCAGCAGGTAGATATATCGATCTTCGGCAGTTTAAGCACGCCCATCACTGAATATCACCGTGGACCTTGACAGTATCAGGTAAACAATAATAAAAAAAATACCTTTGCCTCTAAACTTGGACGAAGTGGACTGCTAAAAATTCTTGCACCGTACGTACAGATATATATTCAGGCTGTGTTCGCTGCGGCTTGCTGCGGCTTTAATCCGGCTGCGGCTGCGGCTTCTACAGTATTTTGTCTCTACTGATTGCAGCTGCAGCAGTACAAACAGCCGTAACAGTACGGCTTTAAGCCGCAGCGAACACAGCCTCAGTCTAGCTAGCGCGCGGTGCCAAAACTCTGCAGGCACAAAACGCCAACGAACGAGGAGGAGGAGGTGTAGCGTTACTAGAGAGTAGAGACTCACAATTTGGGTCATAGCAGTCACTATCAGTGAGTGGTTCACTGTCAACAGCCTGCAGCGAGCTTTCGGAAGCTCCCAGCCGTCAGCACGCATTTGAGAGACCGATGCGAGATGTGGCCGCCGTAACCGCCGCCACCCCCAGTAATCATAATCATGCATGCGTTCAACGTTCCATTAGCCTGGCCCGGCGCTGCATGATTGCCTATTTCTTTTCTTTCTTTTTTGTATTGTCAGGTACTGCTACTAGCACAGGGCATACAAGTAGGTAGGGCATCTCATCTACGGTGACAACTCAAGATCAGCAACCCATGCCGGCCGGCCAGTTGCATGCGCCGCTAGAACCAGATCGATAGTCGTTAAGGGGGGGGGGGGGGGGGGGGGGGGGGGGGTCGATGCAGGGCGTTGTTTAACGAATAGCAAGGCCGCCAAGGCGTACGTTATCATCGAATCGGTTTCCGAATCAGAGAAAACATCCGCCTTTGCCGTGGCTTTACTGGTCGCACATGATTTCGTCGCGCAGGCACGAATCTGTCTCGATAGCATTTCTTATCAAATTAAAGCCTGATCTCTGTGTCTGATCCATGAGCTAGCTTATTATGTGTTGGTTCTGTCTCTCGACAGCAAGGAGATCCAACACGGGTGAATGGTGATGGCAACAGGGCACTCGCGCGTGATGGCAAAAGCTCTGTTAATCTGGCCTCTCACTGGCACTGTGCGGGGGTATTTATAGGTATCCGAGTGCACGGCGCCTTGCGTTAAGGACGCATGTGCCCTCAGGTACCTAGTTTATCCCCAGAATATTCCCATAAAGCGGGGTTACAAGCTGTAATTACAAGTACGCCTTTACAAATTAGGCCCGTAACACAAACGCGGCCACGCAGGGCCCGTTACAATGGGCCTGATCTCATGTGGGCCTCGGAGCTGACCGAGGCCGCGCCGTGGGGAGGCGTTGCCGCAGGCCTTCGTCTGGTGCCGAATCGAGCGAAGGGTCTCCATGTTGTCTCTGGTGCCGATGAAGCGAAGGGTGTCCCTACCTGCTTTGTCTGTCAGGGCAGGGGCTAAGCGGTGGAGACTTCGGGCGAAGGGTGGCGTTTCTGCCTTCGCTCCAACATTTGCCCTCCGAGGGACCAGTTCGACAAAGTCACCTGGTGCCGAAGACGTCGCTAGATGGCGGAGACGCTGCCCTCGCTCGAAGTGGTTCCGCGGGGGGTTTTGATGTGACCGTTGATGGACATCGTACTGTTGGACTGCGGGTTTTCCGAAGCGTCGCGCCCTGTGGGATTGCGGGTTTCCCGAGGAGCCGCGCCCTGCCTATAAAGGGGGGCGGGGGACGGCGCTGTTTGCACTTTGCCTTCCGCGCTCCGTGAAAACCCTAGCCGCCCGCCGTCTTTCTGCTCCTCTTCTTCTACTGCTCCCTTTGCTCGTCGGAGATCTGGCTCGAGTGAAGCAAACCGCCCGCCGCCGCCGACGGTACGTAGCAATGCCATCCTCTTCTTCTTCCGCCGACGCCACGCCGCCGGCCGCCGCCTCGTCTGAGGAGACGTTGAGTAGCGTGATGGTGGAGGAGCTGCGCGCCGGCGACTCTGTTGATTTTGGTGTGTCACGGATGACGTCGGCCCGCGTCGAAGAGATGCAGCGCTTG
The DNA here is from genome assembly GCA_029449295.1 of Zea luxurians. Lineage (NCBI taxonomy): Eukaryota > Viridiplantae > Streptophyta > Magnoliopsida > Poales > Poaceae > Zea > Zea luxurians. The sequence goes on along the minus strand of JAOPSE010000006.1, from coordinate 112,871,233 downwards.
GGCTACTTTGGCGGCGGAGTCGCTCGTGCTCCGGGGACGGAGGAAGTCCCCGAGCCGGAGGGTGAGTTGGTTGTTTTCGAGGCGTTCTTCGTCGCCGGTCTCCGCTTGCCTGCGCATCGGTTTGTTGGCGAAGTCCTGCGTAGATTCAACGTTCAAATTCATCAGCTGACACCGAACGCCGTGGTGGCGCTGGCGAAGTATGTCTGGGCGACGACTTCGTACGGCGGACAGCCGTCGGTTGAAGTTTTTGCGAAGAATTACTGCTTGCATTGGCAGAAGAGGGTGATTGAGGACGGAGTTGCCCAGTTTGGGTCGTGTACATTCACGCCGAAGACCGGCAAGACCACAATGCCAGTAGTGGAGTTGGTTCCGTGCGCCCGCAACAAGTGGGGCAATTGGAATGAATTTTGGTTTTACGTTGCTGAGGCTACTGTCGAAGGCCATGAAGGACTCCCCGTGTCTGAGATGTGCTCTCACTATTACTCTGCGTATCCGCCTTTTGAAGTGGCAGAAGAGGATGCAGACGAAGGGGCCCTTCGGTGCACCGCCGGCCAGAGCAGTGGTCGTGATTTAGTTGAAGAGTTTGTGGCGTACGGGGTCTGGCCCTTGGCGCACGACTGGGCGCTGGGCGAAGTGTGCCCTCGCCAGATGCCTTTTCACGGAGGAAGGGTGGTGCGAAGTCCTGCCTTTGCACTGAATTTGCGAAACCGTGACCCGGCCGCCTTTGTGCGTGATGCGGAGGACTTGGCGGTGCGGCTCGTGGGGCGGTACGTGGCGAGGACGGAAGGCCAGCGCAGCTTTGATATTCGCGGGTCAAATGAACGTTTGAACAGGGTCTTCGAATTAAATCAATTGCCGTACGACGGCTACCCTGGTCAAGACGAAGCGGACCGCCGTGGGAAGAAGCCGGCGGTGGAGACTGGAGGCGACCCTGCGCTGACGGCCGCCCCCCTCCTCAAAAAAGAGAAAATTAGGTACTGCGATGGGAGGAATCGGGGTGTCTGATAGTTTTGCTAGGGAGTTAATGAGGACGTGTGCGGCCCCGGGGGAGAGGATGTCTTCGCCCGAGCTCCGGGAGTCTTCGGCTCGGATGCTGAGGGTTACCGGGGGCTGCTGGCCTAGAAATGTTCCTGTCCCCTGCGCGGCTGAGGAAGACTGTTTTACATCTCGTATGGTTCGTCAGTGGAGGGTTTTTCCTTACGGGCGAAATATCGGTGCTGTTGTGTGGGCAGTGATGGACAAGGATCGCCAAGGGGCGGCGCAAAAACGCCAGGCGACCGTCAGGATTCACGAGGCCCGGCCGAAAAGGCAGCGGGGAACGGCGAAGGCTGCGGCCTCCAGCGGAGGCAAGCCGCCGCTGGCGGCGAAGGCGGGCGCCGCTGCACCCAGCAAGGCGCCGGAGACAACGGCGGGTGCCGGAGTCTCCAAGCTGACGAAGGTGGTGCCGCCGGCCAGCGGGGTGGCGGAGGCTTCGAAGGCGGCCCGAACATTGCCGCCGCCGGGCAAACGCGTTGCCGACTTCGGCACCGACATTAGTGTGGACGATTATCTTGGGGGTAAGTCACCCGGCCGCCCTTTTTTTTTGATCGTTGATGCGCTGCAGGGTCGGACGAGGGCCGGCTTGCTATAGCTGTGCCTGCCGGGGCAATCGCGACGGCTACGCTGTCGTCGAAGGCGAGGGGCGGGACCCTTGGCGCCGGAGGCGAGGTGTCGGCCCTCGCGTTGGTCAGAGACGAGGCTGGCGCGGCGACCCGCCGGCTGAAAGGAGTGACGGAGGCGCTGAGTCAGGCGACGGAGGCGCTGAGTCAGGTCCGCCGAGCTTTTTTTTTTACGGCCAAGGCCTTACGTGTGCTCTGCAGGTGGCTGACTTCACCAGCCGTACTGCGTCGGGGGCACTTACGGCAGCCTTATCTGCCGAAGTCGAGAGACTTCGGACGCAACATGCTGACGCTGTCCGTGAGAAGTCTGCCTCCGACAGCAAGTGTCGTAAACTGGCGGACAAGGTGGCCGCCCTGGAGGAGGAAAAGGCTGACCTCCGGCGCCAGCTGGCGGGGGAGAGGAGGGAGACCAACGAGGCCATCGCCAAGGAGCAGGCCGCGCAGGCGGAGGCTAGGCTGGCACGGGCGGAAGCCAATCTTGCCAAGGATCTCGCCGAAGACCTGCGGGGGCGGCTCACCGCTCTGGAGAGCCGCGCGAAGGGGGCCGAAGCCGCGGTGCGAACGGAGGCCGAACGGACGCGCACACAGCTTATGGCCACATATCGCGAGCTGGGTGCGCGGACCGGTGACTTCGTGGTGCCGGAGCGAGAGGCCGGGCTTCGCTGTTTGGAGTGGGTGCAAGAGGAGCTGCAGGAGCTCCCCACCGTCCTGGGGGGATTAATGTCGTTCGCCTCCCTGGTCACCTGCGAGGGGGCGATGAACGCACTCTCTCGCGAAGGGTGCCGGCACTATGAGGCCTTCGACCAGGCAGATGAAGATTTTGAGCGAGACATCTATAAGGTCGAAGACCCCGTGGTGAAGGAGTCCGCCGGCGCCCTCTATGACCGGATGTGGGGTCTGTATGGTGGTGAAGTGGTCAGGGAGCGGGCCGAGGCTGCGAGGGCTCAGGTAACGTTGTCGTTTGTTCTGCGTTTGCTGAATGTGGTCTGTGCGTGTGTTTGCTGACTTTTTGTATGTTTTGTTTTAGGCGGAGCGAGGCGAGCGGGTGGACGACTTCGGAGCACTGAACGACGCCCTGCCTGACCCGGAGCCGACCCCGGAGACCACGGAAGACGCGCCAGGCGCCCCCACATCTGCTGCGACAGTTGAAGACCTGCCCCTGAAGGTGGCCGAAGGCGCTCCCGATGCCCTCGCAGCAGCTGCGCCGACCGTCGAAGATCCGGCGGCGGAGACGGTGGAAACAATGGCGGAAGTGGCAGCGGAGCCAGCGGCGGAGGCCCCCGCAGCGTCAGGGCCCTCGCAGGTGGCGTAGTGGTTGTTTAGGGTTGGGGAATTTTGGATGTTGTACTGAATTTTGGTTGCTGCGCAGGTTCAAGATTTTGGGCCTGCGCACGCAACCGCTGCTACTGAGTTTTTGGCGGCTTCGACCGCGGAAGGTGGTAATGAATATAGTGGGTCTGCATCTGAGTTTTTTGATTTTGCCGACTCCGGGAGCTCGGTTGAGTGGACTGAGGAGTCGTCGGAGGAGAATTTGGATTATTTTGCGGCTTTGGACGTGGCTGCGGCGGAGGCTTCGCCACACGCCGCGGACGCGTCGGACGTGCCAGGCCCTAGCACTGGGCGCCGTCGACGAAGGGCGGTTGCAAAACGTAGGGTTAGCGCGGAGGAGCGGGCTCTGCTTCGTGTGAGTGGGGCTGGTCGGCAGGAACTGTTGTCCCTGCCGATCGCCGAGGGTGTAGGTGAAGGGGAACTGCGAAGGCTTTTTGCGGGTGAGGAGCTCAGGATAATGCTATTTAATTATAGGGAGATGGGAATTATTCCTAAGGTTGAGCCGATGTAGAGTGTGGTGCCCTCGCTTGTGTACGTCGAGGCTTGTATGGTGGAATTGTGTGCCCTCGCGTGCATGTGTGTGTGCGAAGGCGTTTTGTACTTACTGATTTGTTTTGCTGCGCTGTGTTGGCTTGATTATAGTTGGTCTTGGTGTGGATGGTTTGATGTTGTTGTTTCGGCCGTTGTTGTGCTAGTCCAGGTGTACCCTTAGGCGTCTTCTGCATAGATAGTCTTCGGTTTTTTTCGCACTTGTTGTGCTGATCCGGCTGCGCTTTTAAGCGACTTCTGCACGGATAGCCTTCGCGATAGACTCAGATTTTTTCCGCACTTGTTGTGCTAATCCGGCTGCACCCTTAGGCGACTTTTGCGCGGATAGTCTTCGCGATAGACTTAGATTTTTTTCGCACTTGTTGTGCTAATCCGGCTGCACCCTTAGGCGACTTTTGCGCGGATAGTCTTCGCGATAGACTTAGATTTTTTCGCACTTGTTGTGCTAATCCGGCTGCACCCTTAGGCGACTTTTGCGCGGATAGTCTTCGCGATAGACTTAGATTTTTTTTTCGCACTTGGTGTGCTAATCCGGCTGCACCCTTAGGCGACTTTTGCGCGGATAGTCTTCGCGATAGACTTAGATTTTTTTCGCACTTGTGCTAATCCGGCTGCACCCTTAGGCGACTTTTGCGCGGATAGTCTTCGCGATAGACTTAGATTTTTTTCGCACTTGTTGTGCTAATCCGGCTGCACCCTTAGGCGACTTTTGCGCGGATAGTCTTCGCGATAGACTTAGATTTTTTTTTCCGCACTTGGCGTGCTAATCCGGCTGCACCCTTAGGCGACTTTTGCGCGGATAGTCTTCGCGATAGACTTAGATTTTTTTTTTCCGCACTTGGTGTGCTAATCCGGCTGCACCCTTAGGCGACTTTTGCGCGGATTTGTCGCACGCGAGGGTAGCTAGCGCTTAGCCTCGCGGTGACCTCGTGGTGGTCGAATGTCGAAGACCGTCATCGCGGTCTTTTTCGACGCATGTCTTTTGCGGGGGATTTTTTACGCATATATTACATGGCTCCGCCTCGTTAAAAACCTCACCCCCCGGGAGGAAAAGAGTGCGGGCCGGTGCAAGATTGTTTTTGCGAATTACAAGGGCAAAGACAGCCCTGAGGAATCAAACAAAAAATTTGCGGAGGTTGTCAATGTTCCAGGAGTGCTCCAGGTCCTCGCCGGTTGGCGTTGTGAGCCTGTAAGCGCTGGGGGAAGCTTTTGTCTTGACGATGAAAGGGCCCTCCCACCTGGGCTCCAGCTTGCCCTTGGACTCCGTTCGAGCTGTCCGAATGAGTACGAGGTCCCCCTCGCTGAACTCCCTCGGGGTGACTGAATGGTCGCGCCATGCTTTGGTCTGGGCTTGATACTTGTTCAGGGCCTGTAGGGCGAAGACACGGTCTCCGTCGATGAGATCCTTTGAAGTTGGTTCGTCCACATCTGGGACGGCCGACGGGACTGTTCGCGGGGACCCGTGCTTTATTTCTTGCGGGGTCATGGCCTCCGATCCGTATAAAAGACGGAAGGGAGTGAATCCGGTCGCCCTGCACTCAGTCGTGTTTAGTGCCCAGACTGCCTCGGGTAAAAAATCGCTCCATCTGCCCTTTTTTTCATCGAGGAGCATTTTTTTGATAGCTGTGAAGATTTTTCCGTTGGCGCGCTCCACGACCCCGTTGGACTGCGGATGATAGACTGAGGCGAAGGCAAGCTTGGTGCCAATGGAGAAACAAAAATCCTTGAAGCCTTGGTTATCAAACTGCTTGCCGTTGTCGACTGTTAATTCGGACGGTACTCCGAAGCAGCAAACGATGTTCTGCCAGAAGAATTTTTGGGCAGTCTTTGATGTTATTGTGGAGACAGCCCGTGCCTCGATCCATTTGGTGAAGTACTCGACCGCGACGAAGGCGAACTTAAGGTTCTCCTGAGCGGTGGGCAAGGGTCCAACAATGTCGAGACCCCAGCGCTGGAGAGGCCATGTGTGGGCGATCAGCTTTGTATACTGCGAAGGGCCACCTGACCGAGGAGAGAACTTCTGGCAGGCTTCGCAGGACCGAGTGACCCGATTCGCAGCGCAAATCATTGCGGACCAGTAAAAACCCTGGCGGATCACCTTAGCAGCTAGGGCCCTCGGCCCCGCGTGCGAGCCGCACGTGCCACTGTGGACTTCACGTAGAATCTGCATGCCTTCGGCCTCGGTGACGCACTTAAGCATTGGTTGACTGACCCCTTTTTTGTAAAGTTGGCCTTCAATCAGAGCGAAGTCTCGGCTTCGATGTCTGAGGCGCTTGGCCTCACTGATGTCGGCTGGGTGATAATACCCCTGCAGGAACAGGGTTATGGGTGCGCGCCAGTCTTCGGTCATGATGAGGTTGACTGTACGGTGACCCTCGCTGTCATTGGTTATTTGGAGCCCTTCGGGGCTCCGGACTGCTGGTGTGCCGATGACGTGGAAGAATACGTCGGAGGGCAGAGTTTCGCCCCTGGCCGCGGCCTTGGCCAATGCGTCGGCCTCCTCGTTCTTGGCCCGGTCCACATGCTGCACGGTGAACCCCTTGAACTGCCTCTCGAGACTTCGGATGGCCGCGAGGTACTGCATGAGTGCGGGGTCCTTGGCTGCATAGTCTTTTTCGACCTGGCCGGCAACTACCTTGGAGTCTGTTTTGATGATGCAAGTGGTGACTCCGAGGGCCCTTAGCTTGCGGAGGCCGAGGATGACTGCTTCGTACTCTGCTATATTATTTGTGCATCTGTCGGAGTCCAGATTGAAGCTGAGTCGTGCTGCATATCTGTGCTTGACCCCGACTGGTGAGGTTATGATTGCAGCGACGCCTGCCCCCGCATGGCACCATGCGCCGTCGCAATGGATCGTCCAGACCTTCTCTGTGGTCGGGTCCGGCTGTGCTACTGGCCCGGTCCAGTCGACGACGAAGTCTGCCAGGACTTGCGATTTGATGGCTGTCCTGGGCTCGAAGCTGATGTGGTAGCCGGAGAGTTCGGCTGCCCACTTGGCGATCCTCACCGATGCCTCCGGGTTTCTAAACAGTTCGCCGAGCCCCCTGTCTGAGGTGACGCGGACCTTGAATGCTTCAAAATAATGGCGCAGCTTGCGCGAGGACATAACGACTGCGTAGGCGATCTTCTCCAGCTCTGTCATGTTGCATTTGGACGGTGTCAGGACCTCGGAGACGTAATAAACAGGGCACTGTCTGACAGCGCCTTGGATTGTCTGCTCCTGCACTAGTGCCGCGCTGACCGCGTGCGGCGAAGCCGCGACATAGAGCAATAAGGGGAGCGAGGAGTCGGGGCTCGTGAGGGTGGCCAGCTCCGTTAAGTACTGTTTTAGTGAGACGAAGGCCGCTGCTTGCTCCGGCCCCCAGGTGAAGTCTTTTGTGCCGCGGAGAGTTTTGAGGAAAGGAAGACTTCGCTCGGCCGACCTGGAGATGAATCTGTTGAGAGCGGCCAATCTGCCTGTCAGACGCTGGACGTCCCTGGTGGACTGCGGAGGCGACATGTCGATGATGGCCTGGATCTTGCTTGGGTTGGCCTCGATGCCGCGGTGTGACACCAGGTAGCCCAATATCTTGCCCTGGCTAACACCGAAAACGCACTTTTCCGGGTTTAGGCGGAGTCGTGCATCTCGCATGTTTGCGAATGTCTCGACCAGGTCGGCGAGATGGTCCTCCTTATTTTTGCTGGCGACGACGATGTCGTCCACATATGTAAATATATTTCTGCCGACCTGCCCTTCGAGTACGGTTTTGGTGAGTCTGGAGAAGGTGGACCCGGCATTCTTGAGACCCTCCGGCATTCTGATGAAGCAATAAGTGCCGAAGGGTGTTATAAAGCTGGTGCTGGCCTTGTCTTCCTCCTTCATGTATATCTGGTGATAGCCGGAGAAGCAGTCGAGGAGAGACATGACCTCGCATCCGGCCGCGCTATCGACTATTTTGTCGATCCGTGGCAACGGGAAATTGTCTTTTGGGCAGGCCTTATTGAGACTGGTGAAGTCTATGCACATCCGCCATTTCCCGCTTTTTTTCTGCACCATTACAACATTGGAGAGCCATGTGGGGTAAGCCACTGGCTCAATGAATTTAGCCTCTAGGAGGCGGTGCACCTCCGCCTTGGCGGCCTCTGTCTTTTCGTCGGACATTTTGCGGAGCCTTTGCTTTCTTGGCCGCACCGAGGGGTCAATTCCCAAACTGTGCTCGATTATAGATCGGCTGACTCCGACCAGGTCGAGGGCGGACCAGGCGAAGACATCTTTATTCTTGGCCAGGCAGCAGAGGAGCTTCTCTTCTTCATGCGAAGTAAGGTCTTCGCTGATAGTGACTGTCTGCTTGGGCGTGGCCGGATCGAGGGGGACAGTCCTGGTCCCATCCTGACTCTGCAACTGAGCCTTGTCGTGCTGCTTGTCAGTTGGGCTGGGGGGCGCAGAGACCTCGCACTGTGTCGTGAGACAGTGCACGTTCCTCTGACCCGGCATGAAGTCTCGCTCTATGTTGCGCGCTGTCTGCTGGTTACCGAAGACTGTAATTACGCCTAGCGGGCCTGGTATCTTCATGCACAAATACAGTCCGTGGATGACAGCTTCAAACTTATTGATGGAGCGCCGGCCCATGATGGCGTTGTATGGATATACCATGTCCACAATGTCAAAAGTCACCTGCTCACTTCGGGCATTGGGTGCTACACCGAAGGAGAGGGGCAATTCTATTTTGCCGACGGGGAAGGTGCCCTTGCCGCCGAAGCCATACAACGGGTTGTCCGAAGGCTTAAGCAGGCTGTGGCTGATGCCCATGCGATCGAAGGCGTGGAGGAAGATGATGTCTGCCTGGCTGCCGTTGTCAACGAGGACCTTGTGTAGGTCCCAGCCTGCCACGCTGCAATTGATGACCATGGCATCGCAGTGGGGGGCGCTGCGCAAATCGACGTCCCGTGCGTCGAAGGTGAGCGGTACGTGGGACCACTTTGTCTGTACAACTGGGCCCATGACGGCGACATGGTTTATGCTGCGGTAGTGGTCCCGCTTCTGCCGCTTGGTGTCGAAGTCGGTGCTGGACCCCCCAGTTATCATATGAATGACTCCGCGATAAGGTTGATCGGCGAAGTCCTCCTGCTTTGGGGCGTGGGGGATGTTTTGCTGTTGCTGGTGTGGTGGTGGAGGCGGAGGATGTACGATTTGTACTTCCTGATGATGTTGGTAAGCGTGGTGCGGTGGATGCGGGGCGGGAGCGTGGATATATGGTGGAGGGGGTGGCTGGTAGTTATGCGCGACAATTCTGGGGTTGTCGGCTGGCTGCGCCCTCGCCATTCTGTCTCTGGTGGCCTTCACTTCGGGGCAGTCTTTGGTTGGGTGGGCGCAGTCTTCGCCATGGAAAAGGCAGTAGTAAAATCGGCGCGGTGGAGGGGGTGGCTGCGCACGCCCTCGGCCCCTGCCGCGAGTTCCACTTCCGCGGCCCTGGGGGGATATTCCTGGCGGCGAGGGGGGTCAGCGGCCGGCTGCTGGTTGGCAATGTTGTGCACTTGCGGCTGACCGCGGCCATCTCGACCGGAGTCTGGTTGCGGAGTTCTTGTCCACGTGCGGCTGGACTGTGGAGCGTCTTTTGGCTTCCGCTGGGACTCAATCTTGCGCTGGTGGAGCTCCTCGGATCTGGCATACTTTTCAAACAGCTGGTACAATTCTTGGAGGTTCTTCGGCAGATCTCTGATGCAGTGGCTGTAAAGGACGCCAGCGCGAAGACCACTGATAGCATAGTGGATGGCAATCTGGTCATCGACTGAGGGTAGCTGTGACTTGAGTGTGAGGAATTTGCGGTAATATTCCCTCAGGGTCTCCCTCTCTAGCTGCTTGCAGAGCGAGAGCTCGGCCAGGGCGTCGGTGTCCGGGCGGTACCCTTGGAAGTTGAGGAGGAACTTGTCCCGGAGACTTCTCCAGGAATCGATGGACAGCGGAGGCAACCTGGTGAACCAGGTGAGTGCGGGGCCCTCGAGGGCGATGATGAAGGACTTCGCCATTGTGGCGTCGTCCCCCCCGGACGACGCGACGGCGACCTGGTAACTCATTATGTATTGAGCCGGGTCGGTGCTGCCGTTGTACTTGGGGTAGGTCCCAGCCCGGAAGTTAGCTGGCCACGGCGTCACTTGCAGGTGAGGCGCCAGGGGACTTCGCTCATCGAGATAATTGACCCCTTGGAATGGCGCGGCGTGCGGGAAAGTGAAGTCGCGCTGGGGTAAACGCGGGTCCTCCGGTTGCGCGCGGTGTTGCAGGGGTGGCTCATGCTGCAGGCCGGGGTGGCCTTCGCGCGTGTCTTCGTTTTGTGCGCGCTGCTGGAGGGATGACTCGTGCTGCGGGTCGAGGTGGCCTTCGCGCTGCATCAGCGCGATCTCCCGCTCGAGTTCCTGGGCCTTGTGCTCTTCGTCGCGTATCATCTGCCGCACTTTGGCGAGTGCGGACACACGCTGGCGCTTGGCCTCCAGTATCTCCTTCTGCCTCTGGAGGTTGCGGTTCTTGAGGCGCAGAGCGCGCAGCTGTAGCTGTTCTTCTGCGGAGATGCCGAGGACCTCACCGTCCTCGGCGAGGTCCGCGCCCTCCGGTGGTGCGAAGCCTGAGGGAGGTGCGAAGCCTGAGGGAGGTGCGAAGCCTGAGGGAGGTGCGAAGCCTGAGGGTTGTCCCTCAGGGTCGCAGGTGCGGAGGGTGTCGTCTTCAGTGGCCTCTTGGTGGGTGGATTGGGTGAGGGCGAGGGCCTTGCCCTTTCTTGCGGCGAGCAGTGCTGCCTTCGCAGCCTCGTCAGCCTTCGGGTTAGCTCTCTTGGGTGCCATCGCGGGTGGTTGTCTCGTAGCACGAACGGTGGGCGCCAAATGTTGGTTCTGTCTCTCGACAGCAAGGAGATCCAACACGGGTGAATGGTGATGGCAACAGGGCACTCGCGCGTGATGGCAAAAGCTCTGTTAATCTGGCCTCTCACGGGCACTGTGCGGGGGTATTTATAGGTATCCGAGTGCACGGCGCCTTGCGTTAAGGACGCATGTGCCCTCAGGTACCTAGTTTATCCCCAGAATATTCCCATAAAGCGGGGTTACAAGTTGTAATTACAAGTACGCCTTTGCAAATTAGGCCCGTAACACAAACGCGGCCACGCAGGGCCCGTTACAATGGGCCTGATCTCATGTGGGCCTCGGAGCTGACCGAGGCCGCGCCGTGGGGAGGCGTTGCCGCAGGCCTTCGTCTGGTGCCGAATCGAGCGAAGGGTCTCCATGTTGTCTCTGGTGCCGATGAAGCGAAGGGTGTCCCTACCTGCTTTGTCTGTCAGGGCAGGGGCTAAGCGGTGGAGACTTCGGGCGAAGGGTGGCGTTTCTGCCTTCGCTCCAACATTATGCAATAAATATACGGGTCAGCAAGTCAAGCCATGCTCACCCTTTCCCTTATTTCTTGCAGGAATCCTATTCTCTGCCCGTCGAGCCTTGCATATGCTTTGGACAAGCTAAGATGATTCCGACTCGGGGGAGAAAAGATATATCTGTTATTAGGTAACGTAAAGTGGAATAGGGTCATGAGGGCTTAATCATATAGTTGGGGCGACCAGGAAAGGGCACTGGAGTCTGGACATGCAGGAGATAGTGATTACTGGTGACACCACCCTGGGTTGCTTTGTTTATCCATGCGCTGCTACGAGAACTTTGGATGGCCGGCCGGCTGGCTTTGGTGATCTGTCTGTCTTGGTGTTCTTGGCGGGTAGGGACAATTTGCTGCCATTATTATATTGAATAGCCCCCGCCCACCGGCGCAAGCGATCTATACCAATCTTTCTCTACAAAATTGCGCGGGGATTTTTTGTCGCCGATCGACCACTCTCTGAATTAACAAATGTCCACGTGGAGCTCGTTAAGTTTCAGCACCACGGTAGTATATACGTGTATTATATTTATGAAGAACATACTCCTCCCATATGTGTGCTGTTGTGCTTGCGCTTTGCGCAAGTCTTTCTCTTTCCCTTTTTCTTTTTCTGCAAATTAATTATGTAGAGAATTCTACGGTATTTTTTTATATATATACTAGTATAATATCAACCAACTATATGCACTGTGCATGATTAGACCACTCGGCAGTATTCTATGCGGCACTAATATCTTGCATGCACGCGACTCAAGATCGGTGATGCCAACCCTCTGGTGGTTTGTACCTGAGACTACTGATCGATCTGCGCCATCGATATCTCGGATTGAATCTCGGATCGCTTACTATATATTTTTTTCGTTTCCCCGTTGCGTCCTGTGGTTACAGACAGGATTTGCTTTTCGCATCAATTATTATTCGCTTTTAGCACCAATTAGACCCCCAGAAAAGAAAGCTACCCGGCACTTATTGCTGCTGGCTGACGATTCCTGCTAGTAGCATGAGGAGGCACTAAAAAACAGCTCCCCGGCCGCAGCCGTTCCCAAGAACACGCATGATTAAAGCCAATGCAAATGGGAGTAGGAACTAAACTAAAGTATTGTTACAACGTCCAAACAAACAAATAAATGTATTTAATAAAGTCGCATGACACGGTAGCTACTAGCTAGCAAGAGCGCATCTGCATATATATGCATATATGGTCTCCGAACGGAAAGTAAGCATATGCATATGCTAGTCTCTCCAAACAGCATATTAGACAAGGAAGATACGAATATGAGTATATGTGCATCATCATCACTAAACAACAGTGTCAAATTAACTGTACCGTGAGTTAATGCCACAGCGAGCCCTGCACATGCATAGCATATATAAAAAAGCTTTGTTAGTTAATCAGAGCAAAGCCACCACACACACGATCGTCCTGTTGGGCGCGCTATTGCGTAACTGTGACATGAGCCCGGCCACTGGTGCCACTGCCAGTGCCAGCTATACACACTCCTCTCCTTTTCTTCTTCTTTTGCTGCGAAATTGAAACCCATACCTTAATGCAGCACAAGATCAGAGTCCCGGCCAGCCCATTGTTGTCTCTCCAATATAGCAGTATAATAAGCTATATGTATGCAGTCGTCTGCCCTCCTTATATTAGATCTATCTGATCGGTTTCCTGCGCTGTCGATCCTAGCCGATCGTGCTAGAATTGACATTCGAGATCGGTCTTTCATTCCACTATATATTTTGTAAAAAAAAAGAGAGAGAGAAAAGAATACTGGCTCGTGAGACAAATGCTAGCACCCAAATCGATTCCTGAAATTTCATTATCCGGTAAACCCTCTGGAACCTGGATAGTGCTTTGTTTCGTTCGTCAACCGCGAGCTGCGAGCGAGGCCACAACCGTCGTGGCCTCTGGCCTGTATGCACGTACGGTCGCCGTCCGTTCGCCGGAGTTGGCACTCCACATGGACTCGCCGCCCCCTAACTCCACCACACCTTATCTCACCGATAAACAAAAGGAAAATCAGTGGAAGCTGTTTTTGCTACTAATCTGGATCTCTTCATTATTGACTCCTGCATGGGCAGTTAGGATCGAGCACACAATCTCTGCCTTTTGGCAATGGCCATTAGGATATGGTTTTGCGGAAACAATATGATGCTGCTGCGTGCGTCATATTCGGCCACGAGCTTTTGGCCTACAAAAGGAAGGAACTAAAGACAGACAAAACAATGTAGAGTGGTGGTTAGCTCCTCTCTCCCTCTCTCTCCATAGAGAACAGGGACGTCTCGATCGTTTCTCGAATGTAATGTAGTTTATGCTCTCTAGCATACATAGTTGGTACGTGCTATTTAGTGTTCAAGTCTAATGAGTGATTATCAAGGAAATGATCGACTTTGGTTTAGTGTTTACTAACCACAGGGGGTGAGTGTAGTGTCAACATGTCGTGCAACATGCATGTCTCTTAGTTTATGGTGTATAGGTGTGGAGCACAGAAACGAAAGTCGATCCGAAGGTGAAGATCATGTGGATTCGTGTCGATAGACTAGAAGCGATGGAAGATGAATGTCCGTACTTAGAGGTGGATCTAGGGGGGGCTCCAGCCCCCTACATCCATAAAACTCCATTGGAGAAAGAGGTGGGGGTAGATAAGTGAGGAGAAGGAAAAAGAAGAGAGAAAAATAATCCCCTGCTAGCTTCTACTACCTCCACAATAGAAAATCTCCCTCTTTAGCCTATTTCTGGGTTTGCCACTGTCCGTATTGGACTGAGGGGTAGGGGAAGCTAAAGCTATTTAGACGGACCCTTGACATTGGCTAGGCCGACTTTCCTATGTTCTTTGCCTTTGGGAGGTGTTTTTGAGTTTTGGGTGTTTGTTTGTTTATCCGTCTATTCCGAGTGTACTCGTGAGTTTGTCGCACTTGTGAGTAGCTAGTGTAGATGGTATATTGTGTCTGTCATCAATAACGAGTGCGGATTTAATATTTATCTTATGGTTACTAGTTTATAAACTATGTGCTGGTGGGTTTTGCCATCTCTAAACTTATTGGGTCCTTTTCTATCTTATCTTATTGTTGGCGTGTGGGCAGTGTCCTATACACTTTGCCATGAAGAAGAGAAGCAAGGGTAATAGTAATGTACGTAGTTTCTGAATGCAAGCCTCCTACTGCCCTACATGAATTTCATTTGGATGGCTCAGATGTGACAACGGCGACAGAGAATAAGCTGCAAAGTTGGATATGAAAACGAGCAACTAACGCAACGCTCACATCCACCTGAATCATGCGAAGATTAGACTACACATGGTAATTGCCTTGAGCATTGCATCTAGACCCTCACGGTATCATATTCCAGGACCAGCCTAACCCTGCATCATGTCATCATCATCACATTCTCAGATAGTCCGCACACCACGCTAGGACCTCCTATGCTAGCTTTAGCTTAGTCATGAGAGCGGTGACCCATGCCCTTGTAAGTACCAACCCTATTTTGTAGACATGACAGTGACACCAACCTAAAAAAAAACAGCCTTGTGATCCTAGCATGCGTCCTGTTCCTCTTCTATGCAGAACCAAGCGTGCTAGCTATGTTTTCTTGTTTTTTTTCCCTCAAGGACACAACATATATATATTGAAGCATCAATTATGGAGAAGTTTTCTGTAGCAGAAGTGTCCCAATCGGCCGCATTTTTTAATCTCTGTATTAACAGAGCAATGAGCAACCTAGCTAATATCAACTGGCCCAATGAACCCTGCAGAGGCCAGTACTGCGAAAAGATCCCAGCCTATATTATTGGGCATACACAAATTAGCAAGGTGGCATTCCCCACACAAAAAAATCCAATTCCTGTTATTACCATATAGAATAGCATCTACTATCTTAGTATATCCAGTCAACAAAAGATGCCTCAAAGTTAATTGTCAAGGCTTAAAAATTACCGTGTAAATTAGAGAGAGAGAGAGAGAAATAAATCCCACACATGATGACAAACTACAAACTATCCAACACTAACATTTATGCAAAATTAACCAAAGAAATACCTTTCTACCTATTTATCTATTACATTGCACGTAATTACTAAATCAAATATTACTAAAACAAATATATAATCCTCTAAATCATAAATTTAGTTAAGAGACAATGCAAGAGAATCGTGTATAAATAAGCTCTCCGCAACGAGATCATCTCTTATATTTTTTTATTAAGTCCTCTAAAAACCACAAGAGACGTTATACTGAATAGAGTTTATATGCCGTATAGAGCGCAGGGCTCTAAGAGCAGTCATCTGGTTATGGTAAGCCCCGACGTCAGTCTCTCTCGAGCCGGGATTCTTGAACGTGTCTACGGTATTCGGGGGTATATATATCTCGGGCTCTCGGCGCTTATAATACTAGCCACATAATTTGAGCGGATTATCTACCAGTTCATGTGACTTTATCATTTGGAAAAAAAGATGTCCAGAGTCCTGGAATCTTGATCACAAGCTGGAAAATTTACAGCTGAGGAAGTTTATTGGGATGTTACAAATCTGTGAATCGATTAACTATGAATTTGCTACCATGTTGCACTCAGACATCTGTAAGTTAGCATCACGATTGACGCAGGACCAGAACGATTCAATGCTGATTAGTAAAAGTATGCGGATCATCAGCACCTATCTAACTTCACAATGGCATGCATGTAGCGTCCCCATCCCCTCTTGTTCGTCAGTGCTCCCAGAGCAGCAACGGCTCATCCCAGGACAAATCGTAGGCACTAGACGTCAACGGCGGCGGCAGCGCGAAGCCAAACTCGAGTAGAACGTCCGGCAGCTCGAAGAGCGCGAGATCAAGGACGTGCCCGTCGGCCAGCATCGAATGCTCCGACGGCGTAGCCTGCTGCTCTTCGCTCTGGGCATTGTCGGCGTCGTTGCCGGATGAGCTCGATGCGGCCGGCTCTTCGTTCTCGTCATTTCGGGCGCTGTTGCTAGAATCGCCAGACGGCGTGGGCGGCGCCACGCTCTCCATCTCCATCGCGGCCGCGAGCGCCGCCGCGGCGCGCACGTCCTCGGGCGCCGCCGATGCAGCGCGGGGCAGCTCGTGGGACATCCCCGGGAAGTTGAGGTGCGCGGCGCGGCCCTTGATGGCGAGCGCAGCGACGTCGTGCGCGCGCGCCGCCATCTCGGGGGTGTCGAAGGTGCCCAGCCAGATGCGCGACTTCTTGCGGGGCTCACGGATCTCGGACACCCACTTGCCCCACGCACGCATGCGCACGCCGCGGTACGTCGGGTGCTTCAGCTCCCGGCGCGGCCGCTTCCGGCTGCTCGAGCTGCCGGCGCCGCCGCAGGTGTCGTCCAAAGACTGCGACGAAGTGATAGGGGAGTTGGGGCCGGTACCGCCGGAGCTGCTGCAGGTGGTGCAGGCATCGGACACCGGGGACAGTGCTCGCTCTTCTTCCATGAGGGATGAACACTGTGCAAAGCTGGCAGTCACAAGCAATGTCATGTGATGAGTGATGACTTTGTTACGAGGTGCGAGTGTGAGTGAGTGAGCTATATACTGGCAGGAAGGAATTAACTACTTCGCTTCGTCAAAGTGGTGAGCATCATGGGTATAGTTTTTTCTGCTTTCCCAAAAGAAATGTGATAGTCATGCGAGGTAGCACTATAATGATTAGAGAAGGGCTAGACAGCGTATTAACACGCCCTTTGGTCCAAGGACATGTATTACTGCGGCAGTGAGTTGCAGCTTGGTCAACCTGATGAACCTTCACGTATTGGGTGGCAGTCCCTGCACCAATAAACGTGATTAGCTTGAAAAGATGCCATTTCCAGCTAGCTCTGTTAGTAGAAAGAACATGCAGAGCTACTGTTTCTACAGTGAAATAATATGAGCGGGAGCTACAATCACAGCTGCTGTAGGCACTATCGGACTGGACTTCTTTGCCGAGTGTACCAAACACTCGGCAAAGACCTTTTTTATTTGGCAAAGTCTTTGCTGTGTGTTACATTCGATAAATAACACTTGGCAAATATTTTATTGGCAAATGATGATTTTTTGCCGACTAATTTTTTCGGTGCAAAGAAACTCTTCGTCGAGTGTAAAAAATAAAACACTCGACAAATAAACTCTTCGCCGAGTATTTTTTTACAGAGTGTTTTTTGTTTGGCACTCCACAAATAACTTCTTTGTCAAGTGCCAAAAAAAACATTTGCCAAATCATTTGGCACTAGACAAAGAGCCGAACTCCGATAGCGAAGGCTCTAATTAGAAATGCAGTTCCTATGACAATTGTCTACAACTCAGTGCTTTACCTTGCAAACCTTCGGAGCCAAGGTAGCACGACGTCTAGAGATTGTTCTATAATTCCTCGCATTTTTAAGAGTCAAAGCATTTAAGTTTGATCAAAATTATAGAGGGAATTATAAAATTTTATGACATCAAAATACTATGATTTTATAATATAAATCTGGTTATGTTTGAGAAGTTTTTACTCTAAAAAAGTTAAAATAACTTATACTTTAGGACTTGGGGAGTATGCATTATCCTCACAGATCAAATATGAGTTTTTGTCTTCTTCAAAATTTTCTCTCATAAAACTTATTTAGCTCCAATGCCTTCTTTAGAGTAAAAGCGCATTGGTAGGTTCTAGTATTTTTTAGGGCATGTATATATAACCACATTCAATATGGATCTCTTGAGGGGTCTCTAGGGCTTATTTGAAAAAAATATACAAGAGATGAGTTTTTTGTGAAGAGTCCGTATCTACACGACTCTCTCTATTTTGTCCCTTAACTTTATTTATGATCCAATCCTCACGCACAACAAGAATACTGACAATCCCCGTCAGCTATTATAATCCCCGTCGGTTTTGTCCCAAGCCGACGTCAATTAAGCAATCCCCGTCAGTCGTTCCCTAGCCGACGGGAATTAATAATCCCCGTCGGCCGCTTGACCAGGCCGACGGGAGTTAATAATCCCCGTCGGTCTTTGGACCAAGCCGACGGGAGTTACTAATGTTAGGACGCACCCGAGAGTTCAAACTTCATTTCTTCTATCTTTCTACCGCCGTCGCCGCCCATCTTCTACCTTGCAGCCGCCGCCGCCCGTCTTGCCAACCGCCGCCGCCGCCGGTGATCTCCCCCACCGTAGCTGTCGCCCGCACCCGCCCCGGCCCCAGCCGCGGCCACACCTTCTCCTAGCCGCCGCCGCTTGTCTTGTCTCCTGCCGCCGTCGCCGGTGTTCTCCCCGGCCACAGCCGCCGCCCGTACCCACCTCGCCCGCCCACCTTCTCCTAGCTGCCCGCCCACGCCCCACCTTCTCCTAGCCGCGGCTCCGACGTACTCGCGCTGCCACCGATGCTGCACCAACTCCGACCGACGTTGTCCATCATCGTCGTGCGCGTCCAGGTGTTTGCTCTATCACAGTTAACTAATTTTTTTATGATTAGCAGTATAAACAAATGGTTCATGATTAGAAGTATGATTATGGTGGTTTTTATTTTCGTCGGTTTTTATGGCCGACGGGAGTTAACAGCAGTGCGATTACAATTTGTTTAATATTGTTATTTGTTAGTATGATTTAACCTAATATGATTTGATGTATGATATTTGTTATTTCTAACTTGATTTTGTAAATATGATACGATATATTTGATATTATTATTTAATGAATTTGATGTTATGCAAGTATTAATCAATTTGATATATTTGATGTTATAGGTAATGAATTTGATGTTCTGCAATTGTAATTTAATTTGATGGATATATTGGATGTTGCAAATATTGTTAATTGATGAATATCATGTTAATGTGATAAAGGTGATGTTATGTATATATATAGTTTTACTACTTACCTATAGACATATGTGTGACGTGTAGAAACATGAATGTCTCACACGCACTCCTTACTCGTACACAACCGCAGTATAGGTTAATCCCCGTCGGCCCAGTAACTCCCGTCGGCCCTACACAGCCGCAGTATAGGTTAATTCCTGAAGCGCCCCAATCCTCTGGGACTCAAATGTGATACAATTACTAGTCCCAGGAGGCTAGTAAACACATTTATACAACAGATGATCTCAGATCTGCTTAAACGAGACAAACCTATAAAGGTGGCGATCAACTTTAAGAGTTGGTCCACAACTCGGGACATATCATCAGAGTGGGGCTGAAGCAGCCCGATATACGCAGCGAAGCAAATCAGCGGTCCAACAGCCACAGACAAGGTTGGGAACAGTCGTAACTCTTACCCGATCTCCTTTTTCTGAAAAAAAATAAATAAGCAAGGGTGAGTACAAACGTACTCAGCAGCCCACCTTCACCCGCAGAATGGGGAAATCAGATATAATGCATGGAATATGTGGAGCTCAGAATATTTTGCAGAAACAACAATATTTTATGCAGGGTTGTTTTGAAAAACATTTTGTACTTTCGCAAAGCGCATCCTTTCCAAAAGGAGCAGGAAGTTTTTCAATATTAGAACAAAAATCCCCTGGACTAAACCATCCAGGTATCTCAGCAGTTTCCCACTGGTTTTACTTTTCAAAAACAGCTACTGGACTTCCCGTCCACCATAGCTCACGGCTAAACCGCCGAACCTTTTAAAAACCATTTTTCTCAAACGCACCCTTTTTTGAAAACAAAACATTAATTGCCATACCATACCAGACTCGTCCATTCCTGTGGACACAGACTATTCGAATAGGTTTTCAATCTCTGCGCAGAGGTGTACACTTTACCCACTAGTCCGGCTCTGCGATCTCATGATCAGTGAGATCCGAATCCGAATCTCTTTCTTTCCCCGCACGTCCTAACCTTAACGGTTATCCGGAAGGAGTCAGGCCACCACCATGTCCAAACCGGACAAAACTTTCCCCCTCCTTATCCTCCCGGTGCTCCCCAGCCTTCATAACCCTGGGGTTGGACCGTACGAGTTCACATTGAGTGACTGCCCACACAGTCTCGAGTGGTTGTACTTGTCATGAGTATAGGTAGTGAAAGATGACAAACCGGTCCTTATACGAGGGGACAATCCTTCTGCTCACGCCTAAACCAGCTGAGCCATCACCTTAGGCCCTCCCCTAAACCAGGGAGTCCCTGATTATCCCACTCACAAGGTGATAAGGGTGAAAACCCTTCATCATACACATTTTGAAAAGCATTTTCTTTTTAAAAACTCACACCTTTCCTCAAATCATTTGTAACAATTATATCAGGGATTGATTGCGGCAAGCGGCTGGGTGGCCATAATAACTTGTCTCAAAATCATATCATGCATAAAATAACAGGCTGATGGTTGTGGTTGAAAAATCATAGGTAATTTATGCATCAAAGGGATCCAGTGAGCTTGTCGTGCTTATCCGGCGAAGGGGGAAGGGGAGCTCGCGGAACTGGCTTCTAGCTCCACTGCCTGGCGTAGACTTGCAGATCTGGCCTCCACGAGACGGCACGAACGCTTCGATAACTATGCAACATGAACAAGCAAACATACAAACAAGCAAGTATACCAACAAATATTTAGTATAGTGGTCAGAATAGAAATATATGGATGGGTAGAGTCTTGAGTAGAATATGTGCCATGTGGTGTTGAGATACTGCTGGTGGTGGAGCGAAGGTGCTTACCAGGAGGGTGGACTGGAGACGAAGTGACACTATGCGTGTAGCTGGCAGAGCGGAGTAACTGAGTGAGTGGGGTGTTTGCCTTGGCTGAGGGTGTTGCGTGTGTGTGGAGAGGGAGAGGGTAGCTGGGTGTATTTATAGCTGAGTGTATGTGGTGTAGCACAGTGAAGTTCACTGTTGGTGAGAATAGTGACGAATGAATCATCTGAATTAGTATGAACAGGAGAGTTATAGACAGAATATGGGACAAGAGTATTTTGGGAGTTTTCTGGAATATGAACCATGCTTAAGGGATGACATGATTGGATAGGGAATAATTTAATAAGAATTTAGAAAAAGAATTATTGGAATCTGAGTTTGGAAGCCTGGTTCGAAGGAATCTCAAAGTTAAGCATGCTCAACTTGGAGAAACCTGAGTTAGGTGGCCAGATGGGAAGTTCCTACTGGAAGGAAAATCACAGTCACCGGAGTTCGTATGACTGGAACATGGGTCTGGCTGGTCTTAGGTGGACTGGACAGCATGATGGATGAGTAGTTGAAATTTGGGATGACTGGATGACCGATGATTAGTAACGATGAATAGTGGCGACAGAAAAGGAATTATACATATCATCGATGAATAGTAACGATGATGAATAGTAATGGTAAATAGTAACGATGATGAATAGCGTATGTGAATAGTAACGATGAATAGTAACGGTGAATAGTGATAGTGAATAGTCGTATGAACGAACGATGAACGATGAATAGGAACTATGAACGAACGGACGAACGATCGAATGATCGGACGAACGAACGATCGGAATTTCGGCAGCATAACGGCAGGAAAAGATTACTTGGACGAACGAACGGACGAACGATCGAATGATCGGACGAACGAACGATCGGAATTTCGGCAGCATAACTGTAGGACAAAGATTATCTGGAAGAACGATGAATAGGGACTATGAACGAACGATGAACGATGAATAGGGACTATGAACGAACGATGAATAGGGAACTATGAACGAACGGACGAACGATCGAATGATCGAACGAACGAACGATCGGAATTTCGACAGCATAACGGCAGGACAAAGATTATCTGGAAGAACGATGAATAGGGACTATGAACGAACGATGAACGATGAATAGGGACTATGAACGAACGATGAACGATCGAATGATCGAACAAACGAACGATCGGAATTTCAGCAGCATAACAGCAGGAAAAAGATTATTTGGACGAACGAACGGACGAACGATCGAACGATCGGACGAACGGACGAACGAACCATGAACGATCGGACGAACGATCGAACGATCGGACGAACGAACGAACAAACTAAGAACAGGGGGACGAACGATCGAAGAACGATCGAACGATCCTTGTGCTAGTGTGTGCTTGTGTGGAACATGGAGTGGGTGTGTGTGGGGGGGAAGAGAGTTGCCATGAAATGGCTTGGGGTGGGATGAGAGGAGGCCCTTGCCCCTCTATTTATAGCCATGGTGGGGGATTAGGGGGAGGGATGAGAGGATTAGTGGGAGGATGAGAGGATTAGTGGGAGATTAGCATGTATTTGTCTTGTATAAGTGAGATTAGCTTGTATAGCTCACCGTATGACACTGGAGGCATACGTATACGTATGAGCATGAAGAAAGTTATGAAGAAAATATTTATAGGGACTTGAAAAATGATTCTGAAGGTATTTCTCAAGAGGAAAATACTTGGAGATATATCGGTGGAATATCTGGGCAATATTTCTGGAAAGAACTTGAGGGGGATTACTGGGGAAATATCTGGGCAGTATTTCTGGAACAAATTTGAGGGGGGTCACTGAGGAAATATTTGTTGGATATTTTGAGGAGGATTTTGGAGAGAATATAGACCACTATAATTTATTTGTTGATATCAACTCGCAAACAAACATTTTGAAATGAAACTTGAAATTCATTTTGAATTTAGGGCGAGTTTGAGAAAATTTCAGGATTTGAATTTTTGGGATGCTACAATTCCTGTCGGCCAGCCGCAGCCGACGGAGATAAGCTAATTCCCGTCGGCTTGTATGCAGCCGACGGGAATTACTAATTCCTATCGGGCGCTGACAGGAATTAGCTTATCCGCGACATCTAATTCCCGTCGGCCAATGACCGACAGGAATCAAGCATATACTGATGGGAATAAGTAATCCCCGTTGGTTTGGTGCTTATTCCCGTCGATTCTAAGCTGACGGGAATTAATTGGATTCCTGTAGTGACGGTTGTAACATGTAGTCTCTTATATGTCTCTTGTATATAAGAAACTGATCCAGGTTCTCTAGTTAGTCCTTACCTTGAGAGAGAGAGAGTTAGTTCAGTCAGTGGCCTTATATTTATTAGTGTTCAAGAATAGTTTAAGGCTTGGTGTCTCTCTAGTGATGTCAATGACCTTCCAAGCTTGGTGTGGCGCAATGATGACTTGGTGTGTAGGAGACAATAAGGACGTGTTTGGCAACAAAGTTTTTCATACTACAGTTTTGAAATACTATGGTTTACATTTGTTCATGACAAAAATACTACAATTTTAAAACCACGCCAAATCATGGTTTTTTAAAATACCGAGATCTATTTGGGAGTGAAGGAAATACACCATGGCTGCTTGGTACTATATAGTAGATAGAACTATGACGTCAGTCGGGACTGGGCGGAAGGCATGCATGAAAAAACAGAAGAAAATAGAGGTTTGAGTGGAGTTTCCGAAACTCCAAAAATACTACAGTTTCAAGTAGACCATGGTATTTGAAACTGTGTTTTATTAGTAGCACACAAAAACGTTTTGGCTTTCAATACTACGGTATCATCAATTACTACAGTATTGCTTCGAAACTGTAACAAAACTGAGGTCCCAAATAGGCCCTAAGAGTCTTTACTTGGTGGACAAACTTCATATATAGTGGACGACACCTTGGTGACCAAAAGAGTTGGATGACAAGTGGTGATCCTTAGTAGCTAGCGACACTTGCCTTGGTTGATGGGAGCCTTTATGTTAAGCCCAACACCATGATCATGGGGGAGGCTTGGTGACTATGAGAATACCTTAATAGAGCTCCAACATGGATTAAGGGCTGTGTTTGGCAATTCAAACCATAGGGTGACTGGAAGAATACTTTAATAGAGCTCTAACATGCACTCTAGAAGGTCATTTTCGTTGTCTATCTTTGGCTAGCGAGAAATTTGGAATAAAAATATAGCTATATTTGAATACCGAATTAAAGAAGTTGTTGGAGGGCAATTTTTTCAACAAAATCTTTATCTCCAACTGTCGGTACCCTGAAACAGGGGTACCTCTTACTACAGCATGAAGGCACGGTGCCCACGCGACTATCTCTAGTCACGTGGTGAACAACACCCGACTCTACCACGTGGATGGCTCCAGGGTCGCCATATGGCAAGAAAAAACGATACACTCCAAGATGCCAACAGTGGGTCCGAACCCCCATGGGAAAGTGTCGGACCCCTGTACATGTAGACCGGACCTCCAGAGCAAGGTCCAGGACCCTCACGAGTGCAACCCGGACCTCCGGTCGGGTCTCGGACACCTCTGCATGTGGTTTGGACTACCCACAGCTAGGTCCCGGACTCTGGGGCAGAGAATACCCAGGCCTTGCTCAGGCAGGGCTTCGGTGTCGACATGTGTCTAGGCCCAGCCTGGTGCAGACCTGTCCGCATAACGCTACTGCTCCCTGCCCAGGCGGAGACCCGATGCTGCCACGTGACCTACCGCGTGTGACGTAAGCCAGCGGGCGGAGCCTGACGTAAGGCCTCTGGGCCGCGCTGTCTCTGCATTTATTACGGAGAAGATGTGCCGCCTGACTATCCAGCTGACAGGCGATGTGCCCCTTCGGCATTTAATGTGTCCTGTCCACTCAGCTGGCAGGCGGCATCCAGGCCATCCTGCAGGCGGCGTGCCTGTCCAATCCATTGCCAAACAGTACGCCCGTGCTGCGAAGTGCACTATGCCCATCCATCATCACTCGTATGTTGCTAGGAAGCTTCCCCTGCACGCCAATACTACACAGATCACGGATATCAGGGCACAAGGAGATTGCTCCAACGATGAGCATTAGTTGCTCCAAGTATTACATCTGTTATGTTCCTGGGCCCACATGTTGGGGCTCAGCACCCTTGTATGTGCCCCCCATGAGCTATAAAAGGGGAGGCATGCAACAACACACGGGGGGAAATCCAGACACACTTAGACCCAGCTCAGGCTCATAAGTTCATACAAGCTCTCAAGCTCAATACATCACACAGTGGAGTAGGGTATTACGCTCTGACGGCCCAAACCACTCTAAATCTTTGTGTGTTCTTGTGTTCGTTCATCGCTTAGCAGGCAGGCAAAACGCTTAGGCCCCTCCTCATCTTAGGACTTAGGGCAGGTGCATTCCGCCACCCGGCCAGAGATTTCCTCTCCGACATTTGGCGCGCCAGGTAGGGGCTTGGCATTAGGTTTTTGCTTGCTTTCCCGCTCGGCATCATGGTCCACATCATCGAGCACCACGGCTTCGTCCCCAAGGATTTCCCCATGGAGGAGGCTGCCTCTTCCATGCCACGAGCCTCTAGCCGCCCTACGCCCGGTGCAGCTGTTGATGTACGCTCTACGCGGCAGCACACTCCTGCGCAGTCGACCAGGGCGTCAAGGGCCGCCCCCGATGCGCTATCCGCAGCCAGAGAGTTGTTGCGCCACCCTCCTAGATCCACGGCCTCCCTAGGGGCCATGAAGCAGTGGTGTGACGACGTCGACCGGTTGCTCGGCATGGCGCACTCTGGCTCAACCAGGCCCAGGCCCCGTTCGTCTCGACGTCAGCATGAGGCGTCAGCATCGGTGCGCTCGCCCTCTGTGAGGGCTGCGCTGACCGAGGACTTGCAGGCGGAGCTCAATCACCGGTGGGTGGGAGAGGACGCCACAACCTCTCTGGAGGAGCCAGACGATCTGCGGGCAGAACTCAACCGCAGGCATGAGGGCGAGGATGCCCGTGTCTCTCTAGAGAGGGAGCGTGGGCGCCGACAAAACATTGAGGGTCGCAACCTCGATTACGACTTCGCTGCGGTAGCACCACAGACCCTGACGGGCGCCTGGATCCTGACGGGTGTCCCATTGGCTGGCGTGGGCTGCGCCGCGCTCACGGATCATCTCCGCGCAGTGACGTGGCCATCCAAGTTCCAGCCACACCTGCCGAAGAAATACGACGGTACATCCAATCCGTCGGAATTCTTGTAGGTTTACGTCACCGCCATCACGGCGGCAGGTGGAGACACCACCGTGATGGCGACATACTTCCATGTTGCCTTGTCTGGGTCGGCCCGAACTTGGCTCATGAACCTTGCCCCAGGATCGATCTACTCCTGGGAAGAGCTCCATGCGCGGTTCACCATGAACTTCGCCAGTGCTTACCAATATCATGGCGTGGAGGCCCACCTCCACACAGTGAGGCAGGAGCCCGGGGAAGCTCTCCGGATGTTCATCTCCCGCTTCACCAAGGTACGAGGCACCATACCTCGTGTTTCAGATGCTTCTATCATCACTGCTTTCCGACAAGGAGTACGTGACAAAAAATGTTGGAGAAGTTAGCCATGCACGACGTGGAGACTGTCACCACACTCTTTGCTCTGGCTGACAAGTGCGCCAGAGCCGCTGAGGGCCGTGCGTGGCACTCGGCGCCACAGACCGGGGCTGCCCAAACGGGTGGCTCGGGTGCCGTGGCTCAGGATGGTAAAAAGAAGAAGAAAAATCGCGGCCTCGAGAAGCCACATTCTGCCGCTCTGGTCGTTGCAGCTGCGACTGGGGGCCAGAACGAGCGCAACAAGCGCCCACGGCCGCAGAGGGGTAACAGCGGCTCATGCCCTGTACACCCCAATAGTCGCCACAGCGCTGCAGGACGTCACGAGATCATCGAGCTCGCGAAGCGCGTCAGCGAGCGGCGCGAGCAGTCTTCCAGGGACGGCTCCCCACCTCGCCGCCGACCTGGCAAGGAAAGGGTCAACGACGGTGAGGTGGCCGCGGCTGAACGGGACCTCGGGTATTAGTCACCCGAGGGGGTCCTGAAGGATGTTTTCACCACAGACCCCGACTCTGGTGACGACAACTAGACGGGCCACCGGGGGGACCCCGTACTCCCTGGTCTACGGGGCCAAAGCCTGCCCTCCCCTAGAAACCCTTCTGGACTCCCCATGGGTCCAGTCTTTTGATAAGTCTATGCAGGAACGGCTGTGAAAGAGAAATACGGTCAAACCTTTTCCTAAATGATTTTAGTGGTTGAATTGCCCAACATAAATAATTGGACTAACTAGTTTGCTCTAGATTATATGTTCTACAGGTGCCATAGGTTCAACACAAACCAATAAAAAGTCCAATATAGGGTTCAAAAAGAAAGGAGCAAAATCAACCAAAGGATGCCCTGGTCTGGCGCACCGGACTGTCCGGTGCACCACCGGACAGTGTCCGGTGCACCAGGGAGATCAACTCTGAACTGCTCAGCTTTGGGTTTTTTAGAGAGCCACTCCGCTATAATTCACCGGACTGTTCGGTGTGCCACCAGACTGTCCGGTGAGCCATGCGGAGTAACGGCTACAGCGCCAACGGTCGTCTGCAAAAGTGAACAGTGAATGCTATATTGCACGGACAGTTCGCGTAGAGTCAGAGCAGGCGCCAGAAGGCGCACCAGACAGTGAACAGTGACTGTCCGGTGGCCTAGGCTGTCAGAGCTCCAACGGTCGAACCCTAACGGTTGGGTGACGTGGCTGGCGCACCGGACTGTCTGGTGCGCCTATCGACAGACAGCCTCCCCAACAGCCATTTTGGTGGGTGGGGCTATAAATACCCCCCAACCACCACACTTCAAGGCATCCAAGTTTTCAGTATTGCATTCAATACAAGAGCTCTAAACTTCACTCCAAGACACAAACAAGAGATCAAATCCTCTCCCAAGTCCGGAATCACTCCAAACATTTAGTGACTAGTGAGAGAGAGAGATATTTGTGTTCATTTGAGTTCTTGTCGCTTGGATCGCTTTTCTTCTTCCCCATTCTTGTTCTCAACACCTTTGTAATTAAGCAAGAGACACCAAGTTGTGGTGGTCCTTGTAAGGGGTCTAAGTAACCCGTTGATTAAGGAGAAAAGCTCACTCGGTCTAGGTGACCGTTTGAGAGAGGGAAAGGGTTGAAAGAGACCTGGTCTTTGTGACCACCTCAACGGGGAGTAGGTTTGCAAAAACTGAACCTCGATAAAACAATCACCGTGTCATCCGCTTCTTTTGCCTTTGATTTGTTTTTCCCCTTCTCTTTCGGACTCGATTTTAATTCTAATGCTAACCCCGGCTTGTAGTGTGTGCTTAAGTTTATAATTTTTAGATTCCACCTATTCACCCCCACCTCTAGGCGACTTTCAATTGGTATCAAAGCCTGGTAGTTCATTAGAGCCTAACCGCTCGAAATGATGTCGGGAGATCACGCCAAGAAGGAGGTTGTGACCGGCGAGAAGCCCGCCACAAGCCACAGGAAGGCTCCATCAAGGGAGTCCGGCTCCAAAGGAAAGGGGGAATCTCCTCCCCGCGTCAAGTCGCATCGGAGTGGCGACAAGAAGAAGAAAATGAAGAAGGTGGTCTACTACGAGACCGATTCTTCGTCGCCCTCCACCTCCAGCTCCGACACGTCGTCCGTCACTTCTAAGCGCCATGAGCGCAAGAAGTTTAGTAAGATTCCCCTACGCTATCCTCGCATTTCCAAACGCACTCCTTTACTTTCCGTCCCATTAGGCAAACCACCCATTTTTTATGGTGAAGATTATTGTATGTGGAGTGATAAAATGAGGCACCACCTAACCTCACTCCACACTAGCATTTGGGATGTTGTTGAGTTTGGAGCACAGGTACCATCCGTAGGGGATGAAGATTATGATTCGAACGAGGTTGCCCAAATCCGGCACTTCAACTCCCAAGCCACTACTATACTCCTCGCCTCTCTAAGTCGAGAGGAGTATAATAAGGTGCAAGGGTTGAAGAGTGCCAAAGAGATTTGGGACGTACTCAAAACCACGCACGAAGGAGATGAGGTGACAAAGATCACCAAGTGGGAGACGATCGAGGGGGAGCTCGGTCGATTCATGCTCAACCAAGGAGAGGAACCACAAGCCATGTACAACCGACTCAAGACCTTGGTGAATCAAGTGCGCAACCTCGGAAGCACAAAATGGGATGACCATGAAATGGTCAAGGTTATTCTAAGATCACTTGTTTTTCTTAATCACACACAAGTTCAATTAATTCGTGGTGATCCTAGATACAAGCTAATGTCTCCCAAGGAGGTTATAGGAAAGTTTGTGAGCTTTGAATTGATGATCAAAGGCTCCAAACAAATCATAGAGCGAGGCGCCACCTCAACACCCGAGGTGCAACCCGTTGCCTTCAAAGCAACGGAGGAGAAGAAAGAAGAGTCTACATCAAGTAGGCTTCCCATCGACGCCTCCAAGCTCGACAACGAGGAAATGGCGCTCATCATCCAGAGCTTCCGCCAAATCCTCAAGCAAAGGAGGGGGAAGGATTACAAGCCCCGCTCCAAGAAAGTTTGCTATAAGTGTGGTAAGCCCGGTCATTTTATCGCTAAATGCCCTATGTCTAGTGATAGTGACAGGGACAACGACAAGAAGGGAAAGAGGAAGGAAAAGAATAGATACTACAAGAAGAAGGGCAGCGATGCCCATGTATGCCAGGAGTGGGACTCCGATGAGAGCTCCACCGACTCCTCCTCCGACGAGGATGCCGCCAACATCGCCATCAACAAGGGCCTCCTCTTCCCCAATGTCGGCCACAAGTGCCTCATGGCAAAGGACGGCAAAAAAAAGAAGGTAAAATCTAGAGCCTCTACAAAATATACAACTTCTAGTGATGTTCTAGTGATGAAGCTAGTTCTAGTGATGATGAAGATAACTTGCTTGCTCTTTTTGCCAACTTAAACATGCAACAAAAAGAAAAATTGAATGAATTGATAGGAGCCATTCATGAGAAGGATGAACTCTTGGATAGCCAAGAGGAATTCCTAATTAAGGAAAACAAAAAGCATGTTAAAGTTAAAAATGTTTATGCTTAGGAGATAGAAAAATGTGAAAAATTGACTTGTGAGCTTAGCACTTGCCATGAAACTATCTCCAACCTTAGAATTGAGAATGCTAATTTGATTGCTAAGGTTGAAAAATCAAATATATGTGATGATTCAATTGCCAATCTTAGAAATTATAATGCTAGTTTAATTGCCAAGATTGATAAATTGAATGCCTCACTTTCTAGCCTTAAGATTGAGAATGAAAAATTAATTGCTAAGGCTAAGGATTTAAATGTTTGCAATGATGTTATTTCCAATCTTAGAAATGAAATGCCATGTTACATGCTAAGATTGATGAATTAAATGTTTGCAAACCCTCTACATCTATTGTTGATCATGTTTCTATTTGTACTAGATATAGAGACATTAATGTTGATGCTATCCATGATCACCTAGCTTTAATTAAACAACAAAATGATCACATAGCTCAACTAAGTGCTAAAATTAATGAGCATGACTTAGAAAATAAAAAATTTAAATTTGCTAGAAGCATGCTCTATAGTGGGAGACGCCCTGGCATTAAGGATGGCATCGGCTTCCAACAGGGAGACAATGTTAAACTTAATGCCCCTAAGAAATTGTCTAACTTTGTTAAGGGCAAAGCTCCCATGGTTCAGGATAACGAGGGCTATATTTTATAACCTGCTGGTTATCCCGAACATAAAATTAGGAGAATTTATTCTAGGAAGTCTCACTCTGGCTCTCATCATGCTTTTATGTATAAGAGTGAGGCATCTAGTTCTAGGCAATCCACTCATGCTAAATTGCCTAAGAAGAAAACTCCTATTGCATCAAATGAGCAAATTATTTCATTTAAGACTTTTGATGCATCTTATGTTTTAACTAACAAATCAGGCAAAATAGTTGCCAAATATGTTAGGGCCAAGCACAAGGGCTCAAAGACTTGTGTTTGGGTACCCAAGGTGCTTGTTTCTAATGTCAAAGGACCCAAGACAGTTTGGGTACCTAAGAACAAGGCCTAAACTTGTTTTGTGGGTTTATGCATCCGGGGGCTCAAGTTGGATCATTGATAGCGGGTGCACAAACCGCATGACAGGGGAGAAAAGGATGTTCTCCTCCTATGAGAAAAACCAAGATCCCCAAAGAGCTATCACATTCGGGGATGGAAATCAAGGTTTGGTCAAAGGACTTGGTAAAATTGCTATATCACCTGACCATTCTATTTCCAATGTTTTTCTTGTAGATTCATTAGATTACAATTTGCTTTCAGTTTCTTAATTATACAAAATAAGTTACAACTGTCTTTTTACAGATTTAGGTGTTACTGTCTTTAGAAGAAGTGATGATTCAGTAGCATTTAAGGGAGTGTTAGAGGGTCAACTATACTTAGCTGATTTCAATAGAGCTGAACTCGACACTTGCTTAATTGCTAAGACTAATATGGGATGGCTCTGGCATCGCCGACTAGCCCATGTTGGGATGAAGAATCTTCACAAGCTTCTAAAGGGTGAACACATTTTGGGACTGACAAATGTTCATTTTGAGAAAGACAGAATTTGTAGCGCATGTCAAGCAGGAAAGCAAGTTGGTGTCTACCATCCACACAAGAACATCATGATGACCGACAGGCCGCTTGAGTTACTCCACATGGATTTATTCGGTCCGATAGCTTGCATAAGCATTGGCAGGAGTAAGTATTGTCTTGTAATTGTGGATGACTATTCTCGCTTCACTTAGGTATTCTTTTTGTAGGAAAAATCTCAAACTCAAGAAACATTAAAGGGATTCTTGAGACGGGCTCAAAATGAGTTCGGATTGAGGATCAAGAAAATAAGAAGCGACAATGGGACGGAGTTCAAGAACTCTCAAATTGAAGGCTTCCTTGAGGAGGAGGGCATCAAGCATGAGTTCTCTTCTCCCTACACGCCACAACAAAATGGTGTAGTGGAGAGGAAGAATAGAACTCTACTAGACATGGCGAGGACCATGCTTGATGAGTACAAGACTTCGGATCAGTTTTGGGCGGAAGCAATCAACACCGCTTGCTACGCCATCAACCGGTTATATCTACACCGAATCCTCAAGAAGACATCATATGAACTCCTCACCGGTAAAAAGTCCAATGTTTCATATTTTAGAGTCTTTGGTAGCAAATGTTTTATTCTTGTTAAAAGAGGTAGAAAATCTAAATTTGCTCCTAAGGCTGTTGAAGGCTTTTTACTTGGCTATGACTCAAACACAAGGGCATATAGAGTCTTTAACAAGTCCACTGGACTAGTTGAAGTTTCTTGTGACATTGTGTTTGATGAGACTAATGGCTCTCAAGTAGAGCAAGTTGATCTTGATGAGCTAGATGATGAAGAGGCTTCGTGCGTCGCGCTAAGGAACATGTCCATTGGGGATGTGTGTCCTAAGGAATCCGAAGAGCCTCCACAAGCACAAGATCAACCTTCATCTTCCATACAAGCATCTCCACCAACTCAAGATGAGGATCGAGCTCAAGATGATGAAAATGAAGATCAAGAGGATGAGCCACCTCAAGAGGAGGACAGTGATCAAGGGGGAGATGCCAATGAACAAGACAAGGAAGATGAAAAAGATCCAAGACTGCCACACCCAAGAGTCCACCGGCGATTCAAAGATATCACCCTGTGAACACCATCCTCGGCGATATTCATAAGGGGGTAACCACTCGATCTCGAGTCGCTCATTTTTGTGGACATTACTCTTTTGTTTCCTCTATTGAGCCACACAGGGTAGAGGATGCACTAAGAGATTCGGATTGGGTGCTAGCGATGCAAGAGGAGCTCAACAACTTCATGAGGAATCAAGTATGGCATTTAGTTCCACGTCCTAATCAAAATGTTGTAGGAACCAAGTGGGTATTCCGCAATAAGCAAGATGAGCATGGTGTGGTGGCAAGGAACAAAGCCCGACTTGTGGCCAAGGGTTATTCACAAGTTGAAGGTTTGGATTTTGGTGAAACCTATGCACCCGTAGCTAGGCTTGAGTCAATTCGTATATTACTTGTCTATGCTACTTACCATAGCTTTAAGCTTTATCAAATGGACGTGAAAAGTGCCTTCCTCAATGGATCAATCAAGGAAGAGGTCTATGTTGACCAACCTCCTGGCTTTGAAGATAGTGAGTACCCTAACCATGTTTACAAACTCTCAAAGGCGCTTTGCGGGCTCAAGCAAGCCCCAAGAGCATGGTATGAATGCCTTCGAGATTTTCTTATCACTAATGGCTTCAAAGTCGGTAAAGTCGATCCTACTCTCTTTACTAAAACTATTGCAAAAGATTTGTTTGTATGCCAAATTTATGTTGATGATATCATATTTGGGTCTACTAACAAAACTACTTGTGAAGAGTTTAGTAGGATCATGGTACAAAAATTCGAGATGTCTATGATGGGGGAGTTGAAGTATTTCCTAGGATTTCAAGTCAAGCAACTCCAAGAGGGCACCTTCATCAGCCAAACAAAGTACATTCAAGACATACTCACCAAGTTTGGAATGAAGGATGCCAAACCCATCAAGACACCCATAGGAACTAATGGGCATCTCGACCTCGACATGGGAGGTAAATCCGTAGATCAAAAGGTATATCGGTCGATGATAGGATCTCTACTCTATTTATGTACATCTCGACCGGATATTATGCTTTCCGTATGCATGTGTGCAAGGTTCCAAGCCGATCCTAAGGAAGTTTACCTTAGGGCCGTGAAAAGAATCTTGAGATATTTAGTTTATACTCCTAAGTTTGGCCTTTAGTACCCAAAGAGATCCTCTTTTGATTTATTAGGATATTCAGATGCTGATTGGGCAGGGTGTAAAATTGATAGGAAGAGCACATCAGGGACTTGTCAGTTTCTGGGGAGATCCCTGGTGTCTTGGGCTTCAAAGAAACAAAACTCAGTAGCTCTTTCTACCGCCAAAGCCGAGTATATTGCCGTAGGCCATTGTTGCGCGCAATTGCTTTGGATTAGGCAAACCCTCAGGGATTATGGCTACAAATTTAGCAAAGTCCCTCTCCTATGTGATAATGAGAGTGCAATCCGCATGGCGGATAATCCCGTTGAACACAGCCGCGCTAAGACATAGCCGTTCGGTATCACTTTTTGAGAGATCACCAATAAAGGGGGATATCGAGATAGCCTATATTAACACCAAAGAACAACTAGCCGATATCTTTACTAAACCACTAGATGAGAAAACCTTTACCAAACTTAGGAATGAGCTAAACATTCTTGAATCTCGAAACTTTGATTGATACTTTGCACACATAGCTCATTTATATACCTTTGATCATATCTCTTTTATGTCTATGACTAATGTGTTTTCGAGTGTATTCTTATGCTTAGTCATAGAATTGAAAGGGAAATGGAGTATTCGGCAAAGACGATGCTTCCACTCAACTCCATCGGTATTATTTACTCTTTGTCGGTATTCCGCCATCTCTCCACATTGGTATAATCTTTCACTCATATATTGTTTGCCAAAGGGGGAGAAAATTTTACTAAGGGCTCTAAAGACTCCGTTTTTGGCGATTAATATCAAAGGGGGAGAGAACGTTAGCCCAAAGCAAAAGGACCGCACCACCACGCCAATTTCAAAATTTTTCGAAACAAGTTTAAGTTTTTAAATGTTTTTCAATTGGTATCTTTGAAATTAGCATTCCTCTAAGAAATTCTATCTCAATTGGTAAAACCCTCTTGAACATTAAGAGGAGAATTTTATTATGGGGGGGTTTTATTTAGTCAAAGTAAAAGCATTTGAAATAAGGGGAGAAAATTTCAAAATCTTGAAAATGCTTCTCGAAATCTTACTTATATACCTTTGACTATTTGCAAAAGACTTTGAAAAGAATTTCCAAAAGAATTTGCAAAAACAAAACAAGTGGTGCAAATGTGGTCCAAAATGTTAAAAGAAAGAAAGCAATCCATGCATATCTTATGAGAGTTTAAATTGGTTTAATTCCAAGCAACCTTTGCACTCACCAAAAAGGGGGAGATTAAAAGGGAAATAGGGTCAAACCTTTTCCTAAATGATTTTGGTGGTTGAATTGCCCAACACAAATAATTGGACTAACTAGTTTGCTCTAGATTATATGTTCTACAGGTGCCATAGGTTCAACACAAACCAATAAAAAGTCCAAGATAGGGTTCAAAAAGAAAGGAGCAAAACCAACCGAAGGATGCCCTGGTCTGGCGCACCGGACTGTCCGGTGCACCACCGGACATTCTCCGGTGCACCAGGGAGATCAACTCTGAACTGCTCAGCTTCGGATTTTTGGAGAGCCACTCCGCTATAATTCACCGGACTGTCTGGTGTGCCACCGGACTGTCCGGTGTGCCATGCGGAGTAACGGCTACAACGCCAACGATCGTCTGCAAAAGTGAACAGTGAACGCTACAGTGCATGGACAGTTCGCGCAGAGTCAGAGCAGGCGCCAAAAGGCGCACCGGACAGTGAACAGTGACTGTCCGGTGGCCTAGGCTGTCAGAGCTCCAACTGTCGAACCCTAACGGTTGGGTGATGTGGCTGGCGCACCGGACAGTGTCCGGTGGCGCACCGGACTGTCCGGTGCGCCCATCGACAGACAACCTCCCCAAAGGCCATTTTGGTGGGTGGGGCTATAAATACCCCCCAACCACCACACTTCAAGACATCCAAGTTTTCAGCCATTGCATTCAATACAAGAGCTCTAGACTTCACTCTAGGACACAAACAAGAGATCAAATCCTCTCCCAAGTCCGGAATCACTCCAAACATTTAGTGACTAGTGAGAGAGAGATATTTGTGTTTATTTGAGTTCTTGTCGCTTGGATCGCTTTTCTTCTTCCCCATTCTTGTTCTCAACACCTTTGTAATCAAGCAAGAGACACCAAGTTGTGGTGGTCCTTGTAAGGGGTCTAAGTAACCTGTTGATTAAGGAGAAAAGCTCACTCGGTCTAGGTGACCGTTTGAGAGAGGGAAAGGGTTGAAAGAGACCCGGTCTTTGTGACCACCTCAACGGGGAGTAGGTTTGCAAGAACCGAACCTCGGTAAAACAATCACCGTGTCATCCGCTTCTTTTGCCTTTGATTTGTTTTTCCCCTTCTCTTTCAAACTCGATTTTAATTCCAACGCTAACCCCGGCTTGTAGTGTGTGCTTAAGTTTATAATTTTTAGATTCCCCCTATTCACCCCCTCTAGGCGACTTTCAGGCTGCGGCGCAAGGACATGGACTCCATCCACGAACGCAGATAGCAGGCGGTGATCCGAAGTGCACGTTGCAACCAGGCGCCCAGGCGCTACCGCCAATGGTTCGTGCATAAGTAGGGAGCTCGGGGTCCGGGACCTGGTCCTAAGGCGAATCCTAAACCAAGAAGGGCTCCTCGAACTTTCCCCCAGCCGAGAAGGACCCTTCAAGGTGACGGAAGTATGTCGACCCGGGTGTATCCTTCTTGCCGCACCAGAAGGGGGACCTCTTCCCAATCCCTGGAATATAGAGTATTCCTGTAAGTCCTACCCACAGAAGCAAGTCCGAGGGGTTATGATTTCTTCTGTTAACTAGGTTGTGCATACGTGTACGCCAGCCCGGTGAGGTCCGCCCTTATAAGCCCGGCTTGTTGGTCTGCACTAAATACATGTCAAGTTATAAGGAAAGAATTTACCCCCTCAGATGCGCTCCTGTGATGGTTTTATTCTGCTACAGATTATAGATGTTATTATTTTTTACCTAACCCACCCATACGGTCTCCCACCCTTGCTAATATGATGACATCCGAATTGAATAGCCAGGCTTGCAGTTTAGGACCCCTCTGCGAAAGCAGGAGGGTACGATAGTCTGGGGGCGGCTCTGGAGAACGGGAGCTCGTTCCATGGAGAGGTCTAGAGCTGTGTAGCCGCTTAGCCCGGTTCCGTACCCTAGGCCTACACACTCCACCACTCTATGACGGGTACCCTAGTATTTGGAGCTATAGTCCTATGGGTCCGGTAACCTAGGGTCCGATTCTAGAGAATGGATGCTTGTCTCCTAGGGTGGTCCGGAGCCGTGTAGCCGCTTAGCCTCATCCCGTACCATAAGCCTGCACACTCCACTACTCTGCGACGGGTGTCCTAGTACCTAGAACCACAGTCCAGGGGGTCCGAACACACAACTTGGCTTCCCAGATTAAATCCTGCAGGTCCCGTGCATGTATCAAAGGATGGCTAATATCAGACGATGGGTCCTATGGGTGTACTGCTAACTCTCCCTAGCCAAAGCTGTGTGCAGGTCCAGGTCCCAGTCGAGGCTACCTCCTGGGGGCCATTGCCAACTCATTCTTAGGTATGCTGGTATCCAGTCTCAACACGTCGAGCCTATATCCCAGGGGCCAGGTACCAGGGAGGAGTCGGTAACCACACACGACAGGGACAAGTGGTACACAGATAAGTGCTAATACTGCTTGATAAATAGTACTCAAAAGTACCTTACAAAAGCAAAAGTTATTACATCCACAGTGGGGCCCTAGCCTTATGTCTACAGGTATGACCTACTCGACATCAGTAGGGTCGCGCTGGAAGCGCGCGGCCGCCATCTCCACGGCATACGACGTCTTGTACGACCTCCTGGGTGGCGTCTTTAGCGGCCAGGCCAGCGGTCACCATTGGAGGCGGCACCAAAGCCATCAAAGCCAAAGAGATGGAGCCGCAGCACGACTCGCTTCTTACCCCATGGAGTTGAAGCTCACGCGGGGGATAGAGCCGCAACTCAGCCCGCCTTCCACCTTCACAAGGCTGGTGAACATCCTTCCCTCCGAATGTTGGAGGAAGAAGCGGGAAGAAGCGTTGCCCCCACGGGCGGCTTGCCAGCAGCGGTGACCACCTCAACGTGTGTGCCATAGCGAAGAGGCCCTCGCCCCCATCTTCCTACGGGGGTGACGACGAGGCCATTGCGGCGTCGCTGGGGCATGACCAGTCCATGGAGGCGGGCCATCAGTTCATGCGGGAGATGGAGCCACAGCTCAGCTTGCTCTCCACCCCCGCAAGGGTGATGAACATCCTTGAAGCCAGGCACCGACGGAAGAGCACAAACTCCCCGACAGCAAGATCACCGAGGGGGATGCCATCAATACAAATCCTTCCAACAAACACCGGCGCACTCCATCCAAGCAGGCAGCACACCATGTCGAGCATCCACTCAGTCTGGACACGCTCGGGATGAACTCACAAGGCCATGGCGACTACGGCGACGCAAAGCAGAGACCTTGAAGGCAAAGGGGCGCAGAGAGCTCGAAGGCGAAAGGGCACAGCGAGTGGGAGGGATGCGAAGGCATGGTTGCTACTCGAGGGATGAACCCCTTTTTAAAGGCAGACTCCCCGCTCGTGCCCCGAAACGCCACGGGAAGTCTCCCTCGATGCACACCGGTGTACCCAACCTATGACGTGGGGGCTCGGCCCCACAAGTCATACAGCTGGTGTGCTGGTCTCCGGGTGCGGAGAAGGCGAACCGCCACGCAAGGAGCGTGCTACCGACTCGCGGTAGTGTGCCTCTTCATCTTCACCGCAAACAACGTCTCCGACCTCTGGCATGGGGGCCTAGGCCCACATGTCATGCACCTGGCGTGTCGGTTCCTAGGTGCGGAGAAGGCGAATCGCCACGCGAGGAGCGAATCGCCGCGCCTCTTCATCACCGCCGAAAGCAGCAGTCCAACCCCTGACACGGGGGCCCGGGCCCACGAGTCATTCTCCTTGGGCGTCGGTCTCCGTGTGCGAAGAAGGCGAACCGCCGCGTGAAGAGCGAACCGCTGCGCCTCTTCGTCCCCGCCGAAACCAACAGCCCAGTCTCTGACACGGGGGCCCGGGCCCACGAGTCATCCTCCTTGGGTGCCGGCCCCTGGGTGCAGAGAAGTCAAATCGCCGCTCGCGCCAGTACTGCGCCCCCTCAGGGCCGCCGCAAAGGATGAATTTTTAAACCAACGCATCGATATAGAGGCGCCTTGCGCGTGGGCTGACGAAACCATCAAGTATGGGGGCCGTGGGTCAAGTCGGCAGTGACGACAGAAACAACAGTTGATGTGACCGGTGGCAGATTGACAGCGCGAGCGCGCCGAGTTAATGCGGCGCGCGCAGAGGTGGCGCCCCAGTCACCGGTCATGCCAAGCTGACGCAAGGTACAAGTTTTGGCCCAACCTGCAGGCTCGCATCCTCCCCCGAGGTAGGCCCGGGGGCCACTGTCGGTACCCTGAAATAGGGTTACCCCTTACTACAGCATGAAGGCGCGGTGCCCACGCGACTATCTCTAGTCACGTGGTGAATAGCACCCGACTCCACCACGTGGATGGCTCCAGGGTCGCCACGTGGCCAGAGAAAACGATACACTTCAAGATGTCAACAGTGAGTCCGGACCCCATGGGAAAGTGTCGGACCCCTGTACATGTAGACCGGACCTCCGGAGCAAGGTCCAGGACCCCCACGAGTGCAACCCGGACCTCCGGGTCAGGTCCCGGACCCCTCTGCGTGTGGTCCAGACTACCCACAGCTGAGTC
This sequence comes from Zea luxurians, assembly GCA_029449295.1. Lineage (NCBI taxonomy): Eukaryota > Viridiplantae > Streptophyta > Magnoliopsida > Poales > Poaceae > Zea > Zea luxurians. The sequence goes on along the minus strand of JAOPSE010000006.1, from coordinate 112,832,131 downwards.
CCGGGACTCTGTGGCAGAGAATACCCAAGCCTTGCTCAAGTAGGGGTCCGGTGCCAACATGTGTCCAGGCCTAGCCTAGTGTGGACATGTTCGCATAACGCTACTACTCCCCGCCCAGGCGGAGACCCGATGCTGCCACATGACCTACCGCGCGTGACGTAAGCCAGCGGGCGGAGCCTGACGTAAGGCCTCTGGGCCACGCTGTCTCTATATTTATTACGGAGAAGACGTGCCGCCTGACTATCCCGCTGACAGGCGATGTGCCCCTTCGGCATTTAATGTGTCCTATCCACTCAGCTGGCAGGCAGCGTCCAGGCCATCCTGCAGGCGGCGTGCCTGTCCATTCCATTGCCAAACAGTACGTCCGTGCTGCGAAGTGCACTGTGCCCATCCATCATCACTCGTACGTTACCAGGGAAGCTTCCCCTGCACGCCAATACTACACAGATTGCAGATATCAGGGCGCAAGGAGATTGCTCTAACGATGAGCATTAATTGCTTCAAGTATTACATCCGTTATGTTCCTGGGCCCACATGTCGGGGCTCAGCACCCTTGTACGTGCCCCCCATGAGCTATAAAAGGGGAGGCATGCAACGACACATGGGGGGAAATCCAGACACACTTAGACCCAGCTCAGGCTCACAAGTTTATACAAGCTCTCAAGCTCAATACATCACACAGTGGAGTAGGGTATTACGCTCCGGCGGCCCGAACCACTCTAAATCCTTGTGTGTTCTTGTGTTCGTTCATCGTTTAGCAGGCAGGCAAAACGCTTAGGCCCCTCCTCATCTTATAACTTAGGGCAGGTGCATTCCGCCACTGGGCGGAGATTTCCTCTCCGACACCAACCATTATAAAGAATATAGAGAATCTCTTTGAGTTGCTCTTAGGTGGTTGAGGAGTGGTGTTTTAGTATACATGTATTCATTTTTTAATATTCTTTCTCGATTATTAGTGTTGTGTAGATTCTTATTGAACATTTACATATGATATGTTAGATATGCCTTAACAAATCTGTTCCATAGTCATACAATTTTATGGTGGTTTTGTCACAACTGTGTTTCAAGGGCAGTATGTTATCCAAAATTTTACCCTTTTGTGACTAGGAGTAAAATGGTCAAAGTAGAGGCTAGAAAGTCAACAACAGTGTCGCAAACTATATAGCATACCAATAATGAAAAACAAGGTGCTCGTTTGCTATTATTCCAAATAAATAAAGATAAGATTATAATTTCTATGAATTGCAGATAAAAAGATCTTCGCCAAATTTAAAAGCGGACATACATACAAATTTAAAAAATAAATGGATAAAATAAAGAATTTTCAAAAAAAGTTATGTAGTTACACTAAGTCTATCTAGAAGTTACACCAAAATAATCATTGTAACTTTAATGTAAGTGTGGTGTAAACGGAACAGAATTTTATAGTAGCTACAAATTAGGTGTAAGAAAGAAAAGGTTACATATAGCAAAGGGCGGGATGGATGATTAAAATAAAGTCAACCACATGCGCCACTAGCACACCATAAGCATGCAATGTCAGCATACCGGCACAAAATGACGTAAGAGTATAGATCTAGCATTTGACTAGATCTCTACTAAATTTATGACAGCTAGACACGTACGTATAGCACGGCATGGTGTTTTAGCATAGGCTGAAATCATTCGAGTGCTAGGTACCAAACTAAACACCCTAGCGCTATTTAGCATTTTAATTTTCCCGTTTATTTAAAGGTTAGCTAGCTAGCTCGTGAACGGAGGAAAAAACTTAAAATCTCCGGAATTTGGTTCAAGTGTCAAGTCCCATAGATTCAGAGCATGCCCATGGATTGGCTCATCGGCGCCTGTGTAGGTGTGTGATGCTATGTGGACGCCGCCGGTTGGAAGTTGCAGAGGCTTGCAACAGCTAGCTAGCTAACAAGCTTAATGAAGTAGTACTGCCAGGACCGACTTCTGTTCGCTAGTACGACGACCTACTAGAGGAGAGAGCACTAAATTAGGCTCGTGCAGCGATTAAAAATGCCCCGAATCTTCCACCCAGAGATCCTGAAGATTTGGATCTTGCTCGCTACATATATACGGCCAGCAGCAGGCTTGCTACAATAATGCAAACCGCATATACGTACGTACGACACCGATGTGATGGAAAAGCACATCGCAGGCCGCTAAGTACACGTGTTGTTGTTGTTAGGTTGCTCTGCATCACTGTGTACGCAGAAGCTCGGCGCATGTGATTACTGGTGGTAAAAGTCGACTGGACCATGAATAATCAGCTCCCATTGCTCTCGCTCTCATCGATGAAGCCTGTGCGCCCTTAGTCTACATTATGCTTATTAGGAGTCAAGAACAACCGGAAGAGCACGTACTAGTACTGTAGCTGCACTGCGCGCCGCGCGGGATTCCCTGACCAGATCCCGTATTTTGAGACGCCCGTAGTATATCGCCGTCAACGACCGCTTCCGCGAGTATATGTATATATATACTCAGTACTGCTACTACATATAGAAAAGAGGAGCCACTGCACAGGCGGTCGACATGAATACGTGTATCCCAGCTCACCGATCGGCGACCTGCCGGAGGAAAAAGAAGCCGGCCCAGCTTGTTTAATGGTTCTCTCGCGCGCGCGCCCCGGCCTCGCGATTTGCATATATTTGTACAAATAAATAAACAAACCGCCACCAATGCAATTACTTTATTGTTTATATATTAATAATCTCGCGCATCGCCAGTGCTCGAACGCCTTTTCCAAAGCTAGCTGGTGCGCTGGCTCGCGCCCAGTCGCCCGGCCCTAGCTAGCTAGCTAGCTAAGCCTCACATGAACACTGACTGATAAGCAAGTAAACCCCTAAACAAACCGCCCTCATGTGCCTCGCGCGCACCACTAACCTCGCCGATCGAACTTAAACTAAGACCAGCAGTTGGCACGCACGCATGCGCGCGATAGGCAGAAGATTCGAGGAAGCGTCCGCGAGGGGTAGCAGTCAAGCTCGATCGATCGGCTTGACACCAGGTAGCACGGCTTGATGGGCAGCGTACAGCATGGCACTGTCGTCCGATGCGGACGCCACGTACGGTACGGTTTCTCTGCAGCAGCCAGCAGGCCAGCCAGTGCGGAACGACCGCGCCACAGGCCGGCCGGGCTCCAGAGACACAGACACCTCATCGATCTCTGCACGCTACTGTTCATGTACTACATACAGTTTATGCAGACGTCTATATATGGCAGGTGAGACCGCTGTACATACAGTTTGTGCACTGTGTGCTACTGCACGTTTGGGGTCTGCTCGACGGTACGCAGCAGTGTTACTGTATATATATGTACCGATCAGAGGGTCGTAGTCCACGTTTCTCATGCATGCATGCGCGCGGGGTACGGTGGGTGGGTGCGCGCGCGGTTGTTGCATTGCAAGAGGCATGTGGTCGTCGACCGATGGATCACCCTTTTCTTTAGGCACCCATACAGCATGTAGGTCGATCGGCTAGCTACGTGGCGTGGATAATTACGTGTCGTCCTTTCTTTAACGTGCACACTTTGTTCCCAGACAAAAACAATTACGTGAATATAAACGCTCCCACTTTACATCCTGTGGCTAGCTAGCTAGCTAGCTAGCTAGTGCTTTTCCATACGGATTTGTCGTAGCTAAAGTAGTGAAAAGAGGATTGAGTTGAGAGACGCCGATCCTTGCATGCATGGGCCGCCAGATAATCTTATAAATTTTGGCAGGGACCGACCGTTCGATCGATGTTGTCATATCATACTTCAATCATCATTATTGAGCGAGTTCACAGAATAAACATTAGGATGGATCGTCCGCCCAAATCTCATAAGCTACATGGGCTCCTTAATTAGGTCTGATGTACGTATAAGTCTGCAACGACCTAGTACAGTGTAGAGAGCAGAGACATGCATGTACAGAGCCAGATCACACACTGGTAGCGGAAAGTTTTTATAACCCAATTACCAATAAATACAAATAGTTTCTCTAAAATAAAATATCAATGGATCTCACTAATGAAAGACTAAGGGTACGTTTGGTTTAGCTTTATGAGCCAAATTCACTATTACAAACTAGAATCCCAACCAATAGAGTGCATGAGTTGAATAGATTCTTGAAAATCTACGTATTTCTCTAATTCAATCCAGAATCTCCTTCCCTATATTTTTCATATTCTCGCCGTATAGATTTTCCAAAATATTACCCAATTGTCATTGCTTATAAGATTATATATCATTTTATTTTCTATTTAGAGGCCCCACCCGACGACACCTCCCAGCGACGGCTAAAGTTACCACTGCCTCCATACGCCTAACTTTAGAGGTCGGTGACGTGGCTTAGCCATCTCTAAACCGTCACACCTCTTCCCTGTTAGGAGTAAGTATCATCGATTCGAGAGTGGACATGGTGTTACAGATGATTAGTGATTGTGAGGCTCCATCCCAATGAAAGACGACGATACAACACCTATTGTTTTAGCTGCTACAAATACATGCTAATCATGTAGGCATCATGCACGCACTGGACTAGCAGACGTGACTACAACGACGATGCTTGGGCCTAGCATTGCGGGGATAAGGCCCCACGACATATCGTATTGTCCTCTTATTGGTGATGGCGTGTCGTCGAATCAGCTCATTCAAGATGTCAGGGTGGCATGATCTCTCTAACATATCATGGCCTTACATAATCTATAGTTAATAGTTGTTTTAACCAAACAACTTTCAGCTTTTTCACCTCCATCAACTCGTATTTGAACCAAATATGCCCTAATATAAGTGTAAAAACCAAAGGTAGAGATTAGATAGATGGCTGGTTTGGTACAACCCTCTTATTTATAAAGGACTTTTTTACATCTCCAACTTACTACTAGATATTTATAGATGCCAAACCCACGAAACCATCGCTAGTTGGTTTTGAGGCTCATTTGTCAACCCATCGTAGGTAGCATAGTCCATACGTGTTCCCCACGTCCTAGATACGTGTCTCACTTGTCCTCGACCATGCCAGCAACACATTATGCTCCATCATGTCCTCGCGATAGTTCGTGTCACCATATGTTAGCCACCACATCTAGTCATCTAGCTTCTCTAGCCCATCGTCAAGTTCCAGCGCTCGTCCTTCACTACTCCCGATTAATCAGCACGAACCCGCATGACATTCACCTTTATCGTTGGCCACGCCTATATATGGACTCTAACCTTTGTAGAACAAGCCAAGAGACATGTTGCCCAAACTCATGCCCCGATTAATCCACATGACTCAACCTAAGATGATACTCCGTTAACAATCACTTATCACTAACCAGAACTATAATGACACATATTAACCTTGTTTTCGCTTGAATTCCACTCCAATCACTAATAGTTTTGCTGACGTTGACGTCATGCAACGATTGATGAGGTATAAATTAAATATGATTTTTTTTCATCTAAGCCAACAACGATTGGAATACTGGATTGCATATTAGATTTTAAAAAAACATTTGTCCTTTTTACTTCTCCCTTTTAGTCATGTCATGTAGAAGGTATGCATCTGGAAGTGAGAAAAGGAAAAGGAAGAAAAGAACATAAGAGTCCGTAGAGTCACAGAGAAAAGCAATGGATAGGTTTTTGACCATCATCAATGGTTTAACATTTAAGCATGTTAGAAGAAATTTTAAGGCAATGATGTGGCATGTATCTTTTTATTTACTTGTTGCTTGATATAAATATTTTTAGATGTATCTTGAGTGTTTATATTGATAAAATTTGTATATAATAATCATTTAGGGGGTGTTTAAATATACTAGAACTAATAGTTAGTTGGCTAAAAAAATTTGTTAGTGGAAGTAGCTAACTAACAAATAGCTTGCTAAGCTAATAGTTGAACTATTATCTAAACCGTTTGGATGCCTTCAACTAATTTTAGCAACTAACATTTCTGGTGCATTCAAACATTAAGTGTCTCTGTTTTAAATCATGTCCTATATGCCCCTAAATCTCAGAGGCGCTGCTGCCTAGCTTAGGACAAATCGAATCTCCACACATAACGACCCAGGCAAGTTCAACCGAGAAAAACCACTTTTTAGTTTTACTCACACTAATTCTTTGTCAAAGCGTGAAGTTTCACAGGTAAAACTGTTTGAAAATACTCGCTTAGCACAAAACACCTTCAAATAGTCTATACAGGCTGTTTGTTTGACTTGAATCCATATTTGTTTGACTTGAATCCATATGAGCTTCTACTGATTTTATAATATTTTTATCTTTATAGATTATAACTGTAGCCTTACAAATAGATGGCTCTAATCTGAAGCGTATATGAAACTACGGGGCCAAGTCTGCATGCAAAGGTAGTGCATGCAGTGGCCAATTTGGTGACGCAGTAGTGGACGATGGTCCTAAAGGCCAACAATTTGTAGCTAATACCTAGCTCTATTTTATTTCTATGTTAATGACGCGCGATTGAGCGGTTGAACGCCGGCGAATGACACGCTACGTCTCACCTACCGTGAATACCACCCGGCCAGCTGATTTTTGTGGGCGCCTAAATCAGACAGAGACAGCCGCCCAGGGGCCCGGACGTGGGCACTGGGCACAAACAAAACGACAACGCTAATACGCCATGGTGGATATTCCCACCGCTGCGGCTTTGGAATCTTAGAATACTTACAACAATATTCTCTATGTATTATTACTCTATATCTCTTCTTTATACTTCACTAAAATTTTCCTCCTCTAAATTCTTTATGAGTTTATTTGGTTTAGTTTTTTTCTGATCAGCTTTTCTGAGGATCTAGCTATAGGGAGAATTTAGTTGCGGAGAGAATCTGAGTATGATGTGATTACATATGAAGAAAGATGAAGGTGTCTATTTGATTTAGGACCTAGAAAATGACAGATTCTTACTATTACAACAACTCGTCCGATTATGTATTTATGTTGATTTTGGATGTTTTTTACTAAATTGGTTCTTATAGAAGCTGACTGGAAAGTTAAGCGTTTGACAGTCCGCGGCAGCTTTTAGTGGCCAGAAGCTGGAAAAAAACTGAAACAAACAGGGCCTATATCTCTTTAATAGCATTCTCTATATCTTATTATCTATACATTAACTATCTATATTAGAGACATATTTTACTCTAGACTTTTGTAGCTACGTATTTATTATACTCTCTCTCTCATATATATATATATATATATATATATATATATATATATATATATATATATATATATATATATATATATAGGGAAAATATCCTATGCAATCACTTATCCTGGTGCAAGCATGCAATCAAGCGATCTGGTGCATCCGATCTAGATCTAATGGTAACTATTATTTTACATTTAACCTCTTCCACCTGAAACCTAGTGTCTATTTTACATTTAACCACTTCCATATGAAACCGTTGGATCTAGATTGGATGCTCTGGATAGTTTGATTGCACGCTTGCACCAAAATGAGTGATTGCACAGGATATGTCCTCATATATATATATATATATATATATATATATATATATATATATATATATATATATATATATATATATATATATATATTATTAGGAGCCCTGGGCTTCCATCAATGCAGGGAGCCCCTGCCAGTCTAGACGTGCCGGGCGCGGGTCAACGTGACAGGCGTTCCGAGTACCGCGCACATGCACCGAGTGAAGGTGGTCGTACGTGCGCACCCTCTATTACCATTTATGCATCCGTTTCACTCAACTTACGTATGCATAAACACGTAACTGCCACGGTGAGTGCGTATCTTCCGCGCGGGTTTTCCGGAGTCGTGGTCACGACCCGCGTTGAGTTGACCGTGTTTATACTTGCATATTATGACTCCAACGGTTTCATAAATTGACACCTCATGCGGCTTTGTCGGTGTGGTGTAGTATTTGGTATTTATGATTGTATAATTCGATGTTAACAACTACATATCATTTAGGATTTATTATATTACGTACTTTGGCGTTGGTCTTGATTAATTATTTTTTTGTAAACTGTTTACGATACTTTGCACAGCTATTTATGCTTATTATGATCACGCAGTAAACAAACCTTCACACTGACTCTGCGCTGACTAGTGGACCCACAGTCCCTCGCCGCTCCCCCGCGGGCCGACCGAGCTAAATTAATTCAGCTCGGGTCCACCCAAACCCTAAAATAATCAGTTCCTCCCCGTCGCCGTCATTCGCTCCTGCGATCGCCATCGACGACCGCCCCCACCTCTTCCACCGCCGTAATCTCCGCGGTTCATCGATTCACCGCCGTCGTTCTCCTTCCCTGGTTCGTTTCCCTCTCATTCTTTCGAGTTCCCCCCATTCTTTTACATAGTTCAGTCGCTAATGTCCCTTAGGTTCGCCCCGCCCCTTCTACATCCCTTCAATTGATTCGAAATTAATTGAATCGCCTCATTATATGTAGTATCCGATAATGCCTTCCATTTTTTTCAATTGCATATTTGTTACATTCTGTTCATTTTTATATAGGTACTGAGTGTTGTTTATAAACATAATATTTTTTTTTACAATAGCAATCAATAGATTAGTGGTGTTATTGTACTGTGTTATTATTGTTGTTTCTGATAGTTATACTACATATACTTTTATGAATTACATTGCATAATTTATTTATGCACACTACGTACTGTTTTATTTAAATGTCAGTTTTCACATATCTGTTGTTATGCATTCCTTCTTCTCATGTACGTTGTCTACATCTGTTGTTATGCACAATACACACACTATACATACCCGAACAGTTTCATAATGTTATATTTATTCAATTATTATGTATGGTATAGTATTATTTCCTGATGTTCTTTTTCATTTACTTAGTTTGTTCTACCCCAAAAAATGAAGTCAGTTGATCGTCCTCCGGCTAATCCCAAACGCATAACCATTGAGTCAAGCCAAGAATTCTTTAGTGTTGAGATACCACAGCCGGCCTCTATTGGAGTTCGTCCAAACACAAAGCATTCTGATCAGGGTACTGCACCTGTCGAGAAACCATCTGTTATTTATGAAGCCAATGAACAAACTGGATCTGGCAATGATGACGATGACTTCATGACACCTACAAAGAAGCGTAATGCTGCTGGAAGTCATATGAATATCTTACGGAAGACATGCACAAAGAGGCCGAAAGTAGTAGAAACTCCACGGCAGGTTATATGTTATACTTATGTTTTCATATATATTAAATACTAATTAGTATTCAATAATCATGACCTGATACAACATATTAGATATTATTTAGCAGTATACAGTAAGGATGAATCTAGTCGAATTTTTCACGTTAGGTTCCAAGTTCTGAAATGCATTTACAATATCATATTTATTTTACAACCCTTGGACACTTTTTTATTGTATACAGATAATGCAGTTTAGTTTATTTAAATAGGTATTATGTTATTTTAGTTGCATCCCTTACATTATGAGTGCTAATTTTATGGCTCATGCCACATTTATTTCATTGTTTTCATAACATTTAACATACATTATTTCAGAAACTCAATGTTAGATGCAACCCTCAGGATGTGATTATAACTATTAAGATATTGAATGAGAGGCAACGACAAGCCGTTGCTAGAAAAGGATTTTCCAATATTCTTGACATGACACTTGATGCACTGGGTAGCCGTTCTCATCTTCGTTGGTTGATGGATAAGTTGGACCACAAGGATATGACTATTCGCCCTGGAGTTGGCAAGGAACTAAAGATTACGAAAGAAACTGTCCACCTTATACTAGGCCTTCCGAATTCTGGCGGTGGTAAGCCACTTGGAATCGATGAAGCAGTGGCGGGCAATAATTTGAGGGCTGAACTTGGATTGTCCAAGGATGAGTTCGTTGTTGCATCTCTTCAGGACCGATTGAGAAAAGGAAATGATGATGACCTCTCTATCAGATGCTTCTTTTTGATATTGTTCAATAGATTGTTGTTCCCCACTTCCAGCTGGGGCATATCTAACCATGAAGTGTTATTGACGGAAGAAATGGACCGTTTCCATGAAATAGACTGGTGCCACTTAATTTTTAACGACCTATGTGAAGCTGCACAAAAGTGGCATACAAGAAGCACTTCTAATGTGTCCACGACGATATATGGATGCTCAGTTGTCCTACTAGTAAGTAAATAACATTGGACTGTTCTTTTTTTCATATCGAATGGAATCTATTTTCCATGATAGTATAAATTAGTTATTGTTTTTTTGTAGTTGTACTATTTGGACCACTTGCATGATGCTGCAGCCCCCCTAATAAACGTGGCACACCCCGCATAAAATTCTTTGATAAAAACATTATCCAAGCTCTGACAAAAGCTGATAAGAGGAAGCCACGCCAAAGCGGTGAACCTTTTGGCCATTGTGAGGTATGTCATTTGTACATAAAACAATAGGAATGCATTACCCTGCATAAATATGCATTTGCTGTTATTAGGTGAATGTTTATGCATGTAGTATCTCTATTAGTTTTCGTACCATTCTGAATAAACTCGTAATAGACACCATATACTTCATTTCTCAGTGGGTAACACAATTTATTTATGGTTATCTTTCATGTATTTAATTATATTACAAATGTTTTTTTCAGTTCCGAAGCTTTTCCGAAACTTGCTATTCTGCTGTGCCTAGTGTGCAGTTTCAATCAGAGGTCAGTCTATGGCAAAACATACATCCCATATGTGTCCATAAATACCATATGTACATTACAGATGTTTTATGTAATATTATATCCTTATGTTTCTAAGAATTAATTATGATGCATTATCATTCATTACATCACAGCATAGGGACAGGACAAACATTTTTGATGTCCCTCGTCCCGATCCTTGTGGTCATCATACTATTCATATCCAGCTCCCATTGATCAAGGATATGCTTTCAAGTAAGATAAAGCAGCTCCAACCACGTGACCGACCAAAATTCATTGAAAAGTTTGTTGAGTATGATTCTGAAGTTGGCAAAGCGTGTTCCACCATAAAAAGTACTCTTACCAAGATGGTTGTGAAGCAGTATGAACTAGCGGACACATTTGCTGAGTTAATTGATAATGTCCTTCGCGCGGAGTCTGACGACCCAGACAATGTTGCGGAAGCGCCTCAAACAGATAAACCTCCAGATATATCTCAGCATATGTCGTCAGGTTACCTTCACTCATTGTCATTTATTCAATTCATGTACTTAACTCTATGCATTTATCAGTTCTTGCTGTTTGAGTACTACAACTTTTTAATTACAGAGGAACAGATCCATGAGGGTACTCAGAATACCCAGGACCTGTCTATGCCATATTCACAACCGAATACGGAGTTGACAGGTACCCAGTTTGAAGAAATACACGAAAAGCAACAACAAATGCGTCGTGCATTTGAGGGCTGCCCTGACGATTTGGAGACGAACATAACCCCAAATGCGGAAAACCAGGTATTTTATGCAGTCTGATTATGGTTACATTACATGTTAATTTCCAATTTTCATCCAAAATATTAGACAAAACCATAATAATGTATACAGGATTTCTGTTTTAATGTTGGCAATAATATGCCGAGCGACATAAACATGTCTCATCGACATGTACCAGACTGCAATCCTATGAGCTCATATCCGTCTTCCCACTTGCCGATGTTTGACGCCACACCGCAAAAAGATGTATATGTTTCAGCTTTGTTTTCTCCATTGTAATCTCAATTATGGATTAAATTTAATTGACACATGATCGAGGTTTAAAACATAGTATCATTGTTTCTTTGGGTCAGGGAGGAGACATTGGTGCATCTCATGACACTCCAACTTACACGGGCCCCCTTTTTGATCAGACACCTAGTGCTCATGTAAGTAATCCAGTTATACTTTTATTGCATGCTTGCATCTCAGGTATAATGTGATATTCAGTTCAAACTTCGTCTGTTTACTCATATTTCTATCAGTGATTTACTCACTAGTTATTGTTATTCTCTGATTTCTTCACAAATCTATTATTTACCAGTATGTGTCACGAATTCTTATGTCTAATACGAATTACGCTGTTTTGTTAGTTCACTTACGCAAATTTGTACCCAGTTTACAATAATTTTAATTACAGACGAAATACGCTGTTTTGTTAGCTCAATTACGCAAATCTGTACAGCCTTATTCTTTTGTCAATAACTACTGGTATCAGATTTGTCTTCTCATTACTCATTCATAATTTACTATACTCTCTACCTGCATTGTGTTTCAGGTTGCAGATGGTGAGGAAACACATAGCTTGCACACTACACATGACCACTCTGTGCCACGTTTAACAGAATTGGACTGTGCTCGGTCGCTTCGTGTTTTTTTGTGCTCCTCAAAAACTGACCCAAACAGGTTTTTCTTTAACTATTAAGTCAAAATAACATGTAGGTTGTTGCTTTCATATATAATGAATAACATATCCTTTTTCATTATTATATAGGAAGATCATAGAATTCGATGAATGTATTGGAAATTGTCTCGATATACAACAATCATTTGCAGATGGGATGTGTCTGGATACTGTTTTCATGCAGTGTTTCGTCATGGGTTTTCGCCATGACAAAAACAATAATTGCTCGTCCATCAACAAAGACAGACTTGTACTGGATGTCAATGTTGGTGTATGTACAATTCACTAATACCTATTTATTTTTGCAATTGTTTACATACAGTTTTATATGACACAGTAATTATGATTATGCAGATTCTCCTCAACTTTGAGGAGCATGAACGGTACAGTAAGTCTCCTCAGATTTTTGATCAAACTGTCCTTGATGCTTATCTGGACAAGACCCTGCCCCAACTGGACAATTTTGGTGACTACAAAACGGTATACTTATTTATCTTTGTATCAACGCTCTCCTGTTATGCAATTATATTCATAGCTCAGCTACTCACTAATGTTATCATTCTGTTTATATAACTCCTGATATTTGACAGATTATGGTCCCTATTCTTCATATGGGACATTGGACATTGTATGTCATAAATATCCAGTTACGATGTATTCACATTTTAGATTCAAATCCATATGGTCCGGAGTTGGGTGGTACTTCATGGAAGATGTATCATTACTCCCAAAAGGACTTAGGGACCAGGAAACTACCATGGGCTAGGGTTATAATGAACAGATTGAACAAATCTTTGCAACAAGTCCGGCCCAATTCACGCATCCCAAAATTTGGAAATTTCCCAATTGACATGCCACCTATGTGTCCCACCATGATAGCTGGATCTAATGACTGTGGCTTTTTTGTCATGAGATATATCCAGTACTATGACCATACGGATGGTTCTATCAAGCAATTTATAAACCGAGTGAGTCATTTTATGATTATGCTGTTTGTAGTTATACATTCAACATTTCAGATATAACTTATTCACCTCGGGATAATGTGTATTATGCAGGAAAACTCTGGTGACCTACGATCTCTGGCTCTACATTACCTGACCTTCCATAGCAAGAACAAGTGCCTCCCGTTGCCTCCAGAAATTCAAAAATTCAAGTTTGGACGCTAGCTGTGTCGCTGGATCAACATTTTGTGAATCGGCAACTGTTTGATATGGAACAAACATTTTGTGGCTTCCTTGTTATGGAACAAGATGTTGTGAAGCCAAACCTCCTTGTTGCATGTCTATGTAACCGTATTGAAACTTTCTATGTTTTTCACCCAACCTATCAAGACACTCATGTCTAATGCAGTTTTTAGATAAAAATTTGGCCTATGTGTGTTAAACAAGTTATGAAACATCTTCAGTTCAAACTTCGACTGTTTGGTCATATTTATATCAGTGATGTACTCACTAGTTATTGTTATTCTCTGATTTCTTCACAAATCTATTATTTACCAGTACGTGTCACAAATTCTTATGCCTAATAAGAATTACGCTGTTTTGTTAGTTCATTTACGCAAATGTGTACCCAGTTTACAGTAATTTTAATTACATACGAATTACGCTGTTTTGTTAGCTCAATTATGCAAATCTGTACAGCCTTATTATTTTGTCAATAACTACTGATATCATTTGTCTACTCGCACACATGTGTAATAAAAATTATGTTACTACATTAAATCACAATTTATTGTGTCGTTTGTTTTCTTCATAAAGACATTTTTGCCAGTTTTTGCCACCAAAATTTGTATAGCGTCGAATTACGCTGTTTTCATAACACATTTACGCATATTTAGTACACAGTTTACACTACATTTCAATACATGCAGTAAATCATTATTACTTATACTTTGTGAATATCGACTGGATCCAGCATTTATAAATTCACCCATAGTTGCAATAACAAGTATGGCACTACATTACATTTGTCATAAAATACGAAATGATCTACTATACTACCCACTAGATGAATCATTGTCTGTGACACCTCCTTGATGTTTTTTTGAAGTGCATGCCTCATTCCAGTTTGGAGCGCTAGATGAACCCTTGTTCCTAGAACCTATGGGCCGCCCTCTCTTTCGACCAGTAAGGCTGGCCAACCAAAGCCTATTCTCCTCCACAGATAGACAAGTGCGACTATTGTGACCATCCGCAATTCCACACCTTTGACACTTTCTGTTCTTTTTTTTGTCTCCTTTTGCCCCCAACTTAATAACTCTTTTTTCGGTATCACTGATTGTTCTGCCCTTTGGCTTCGCGTTATCCGGTCTTCTCAAGCTTACTCCACTCACATTAAAATCTAGCTTCTACAATTAAGAAAAAAATATGATATTTTTAAATATTAGTACTTAAATCCAATTATTTGTATGTAATTTTAAATAATATACATGCACATGCGTTTTTAATAGCACCATTACCTTTTTAATCGTCAAATCTGTACCATTCACATCAATTAGTGTTGTGCTAGTGGTCAATTGTCCATAATCGTGCTGCACACATATACCATTATTAATCATTCATAATCAGCAACAAGGTCCAATCGTTACTATTTTGTATTACAACAATTTTTTCCTCTTTTATAATCATGTATTACCTGTTCCAATATTTGTTGTGGCATAACACATTGGGTATCGCTCACACCACCTTCTTGTAAAGTAGGCTCCAATTGAATTACCTGTCAAATAATACGATTGACAATAAATAGGTTTGTTTATGACAAACAGTACACACCATTATGCATAGTAAACATCATATAACATATTACACATACACCAGTCTGCGCCATTCTTGTCGTTATATTATCTCCCATCATGTCTCTTACATCATTCCTGTCGCCCTGTATCAGGCAAGTTTCTCATACTTTCCATTCACCAAAACTTATAACTCAGTATATCAATTAAAATACACGGCTATTTCAATTAATATATTAAATACCTGTATTCCTTCGCCATCACTAGTACTATCATCACCTTCAATATCTGGCTCCAATCGTGAAAGTAGCAAAAGCAGTTCATCCATCATCTCCAGGGCTCTATCATATCCAGCTTTTGAAAGACTTGCATGATGTACTACTTTCATTGACTTTTTAAGCAACATCTTCTGCCTATATGATTTAGTCTCACCGTCTTTACCCTTCAAATTCTTATCATCCCTTGAAAAAGTCACATCTTGTATAGCAGAGTAGGTGTATCTCTGAAGGATGTATTCCGAAGGTATTCGATCAATTTGAAGATGCATAAATGTTCGTAAAAGATGCACACAAAGCAGACCTACAACAAAGCATGTAAAAAATGTCTTCGTTTATGTTCACTCATTATAATTAAACATTTAGATTCAACAATTACGCAATATGACATACCTGTATGCTCCCAATGCTTGCATTCACATTCATACTTTCCAGCATCTACATCAGCCATTACTTTGAATTGGTGTTGCCCCCACACAATCTTATTTGACCTTGAAGTATGCTGAACCACCCATTCATTCACACCACCATCTGGATCATGTGATATCTTGTATGCAGTAGCATATTTTAAAGACTCGTGAAACTTATTCATTACAGCCCTTGTGTATGTCCTCGCTACACGTATCTCAAACATATACAATGTATTTGTTTCCTTTTGGCCCTATAGTAGACAAAATTATACGTTATAATACGGTACGTTAAATATTATGATATAATAATATTCTATGTACTCACCATGCATCCTAGTGCCTCTTTTGCCTCTTTCATCTTCCTACTGTGTAGAAGCTTCAACATTTGCTTGGCGAATTGATGTAGTGGCGTGTTTGCATCGACATGAGCACTTTTGACGAGTTTGTTCATGCTCTCGCTACGCTGTGTAGAGACCATCAACCCACAATAATCATGTTTAAAAAAAGCTGGTATCCAATCTTTACGAATTTCATACATTCTGGAAAGACTGATGTTATCATGTAGATGGAAATCATCAATCAGCATTGCCCAGGCAGCCTCAAACTCAGTTACAGTTAAAGGATGATGTATTATAGATTGAAACCTTGTTTTGAAATCCTCTTCCTCAAATCTAGCGTACAACTCGTTCAAATACGGCATATACCTGTTCTGAACATGCCACAAACACAAACGATGGATTGTGTTTGGAAATACTCTGCCTAGTGCAACTGGCATTGCTGGATCTTGATCTGAAATCATATATTTTCACAACATTATGCAACTCATTACCAACTATAATTACATTCAATACAATCATAGTAGAACGTAATAATTGTTTAGCTTATTAATCATACCTGTAAGCATTACTCGTGGTCCTTCAGCTCCCATGCATGTTTTGAATGCATTGAAAACCCACTCGAATGTGTCTACAGTTTCGTCACCCAACAATGTGAAACCAAATATGGTGCACTCTAGATGGTGGTTACAACCAACAAACATTCCCAGGGGTTTGTCATATAGATTTGTCTTATGAGTTGTATCAAAGGTAACTGCATCTCCAAAGTCAATGTAATCTGCTTGCTGGCTAGCATGGGACCAAAAAATGCTCAAAATCTTTCCTTCTTGGTCTAGTTGGAAGTCAGAGAAAAACTGTGGGTTATCTTTTTTACACATTGCAAAAAAAGATAGGAGCTTAGACACATCATTGGCATTTCTTTCTCTTTGTCGCGCTTTCTTCCTGTGAACATTAATCAATATGCCATAGTCAATACGTACACAACATCATTATGTCATTATATCAGTGTAAATAACAAAATGACTTACAAGTTGATCATGTCTTGTGTAGTTAACGGTACATTCTCTGGTCCACCATGCATTTCTGAAACAAAATCCATAATACAGTGTTGCGGAATACTGCTTTCTTGCATCGCACTAAGGAACTCCATGTATTCTGGATCATGTGTCTTGTTGCACTGTAACTGATTCTTTTCTGTATCCTTTCTGAAGAACTCATGATTATGTTCCAAATGAATAAGATCAATCCGCACTGAAATGATATTCTCTTTGGCATCGTCATAGATTTTTTTAAGTTTCATTCCAGCCCTGCATTGTGTTCGCTTGGAAATTGTATTTCGCACTTTTGGAGTACCATTTCCTCTTTCGGCACGCTTGCCTTCCATTGAACAATTCAACCACTTGCAATTTTTTCTCTCCCTATATCTCTTCAATGGAAATCCAACTTCATATGCATATCGGCTATAAAATTTGTACGCCTCGTCCACATTACTAAATGTCATACCCACCTTCGGTACCAATCGTTGATCTATACTATCATCCTATTCAATTAATGGAGTCGTCATGCAGTGCACATATATAAAAAATAAGCTTCTAGCATGGCGAATTTCTAGTACTTCATAAATTGCACGGACTGTATAATTAATACATGTGTCTAGCATGGCGAATTTCTATGACTTCATAAATTGCACGGACTGTATAACTAATACATGTGTCTAGCATGGCGAATTTCTATGACTTCATAAATTGCACGGACTGTATAACTAATACATGTGTATTCGGCGAAATCATAACTTGCACGGAAATTGTATAACAAAATACATGGGTATTCCTTTGAACTTACATGGCTTTGGAGAATGTGTGGTGTGTCCTGCTCATGTTCACCAATTGTCCGCATGGGTATCCGCTGACTTGTTCCCACCAAACTTGAATGAACTGTGTTGCCTTCTTCAACAATTCCTGGCGCCGGTAACGCAGCCGGTGGAGTTACAGCATTCCGGCCATCGGTCGTACAGGGTGTCGTCATCGCCGTATCTTCTCCACACTGTTCGTATCCCCTGGCCGTCTCCTTTGTGTATGCCCTAACCCTTCGAGAGCTATGAACAAAAGCTGCGGCGGCTGTGTGTAGGCCGTTTTTTTTTCACCTCCTATACTCGCCTAAACCGTCCTGGCCTATATTCATGGCATGATCCAATCTCCTGCGCGATTTGCTGCGCAGTTTGCATGTCGCGAGATTTACGTGAGCTATCCGTTACCATCACACGACCATTGTGTTACATTTCCATAAACATGAATCACCCCATCGTGCGACCGCCCCACGTTCCCGAACCACGCGCGCATCACCCCACTACCCGATCTGACCACTCTCGTCCCGTCAGACGCGAATTTACGCAGCCAATAACGGCAAAATACGCAAGCATAACGCGCGTCCCACGTCACCCCACTACCCGATCTGACCACTCTCGTCCCGTCAGACGCGAATTTACGCAGCCAATAACGGCAAAATACGCAAGCATAACGCGCGTCCCACGTCTACACACCCGACCCCCGGCCCCTCGTTACCATTTATGCATCCTTTTCATTCAAATTCCGTATGCATAAACGCCCACCTTGAATCGATGCATGCGTGGGTAGTCCCACCACCTGCCACGTCGACCCGCGCCGCATTTACGCAGCCAATAACGGCAAAATATGCAAGCATAACGCGCGACTCACGTCTCCCCACCCGAGCCCCGGCCCCACGTTACCATTTATGCAGCTTTTTCATTCAAAATCCGTATGCATAAACGCCCCACCTTGAATCGGTACCTGCGCGCGGTAGTCCCACCACCTGCCACGTCGACCCGCGCCCCGCACACCTAGCCAGGCCGGGGGCCGGGGCTCTCTCTAGTAATGGGCTTCCATTACCTCGTCCCTATATATATATATATATATATATATATATATATATATATATATATATATATATATATATATATATATATATATATAGCATTGAGGAGAGTTTTCTATATTTAGAGAACACTTTATAGATCATGGTTGAAACGTATAGAGAAAAAATATTTTTTAAAATATAAGGTAGGAAGCGGTTTATAGGACTCTTTTGGGTCGACCTTAAGCCACTGATAGCTAACGCATCTTTTTCTCACGATTAAAATGCGATGTGTATGTTGTGCAGAATTACAAGTTGTTGCTGTCTGTCCTTTCGCTTTGCTACCATTTCTCTTCCTTTTTTCAGGAATATATATATGCGCTACGCGCATGGCTGAGTTTAATTTCGAGTGCTACGTTGTGTTATAAATTAGTGTGGACGCTAGAGCTCGTGTCCATTTTTCTGACTGAAGAATATGAATATATGATTATCAAATCCACCCCACAATTATTGTGTATATTAAAATTTGATGAAAAAACACTCTCTATACCAAAATACTAGTCGTTTAGCTCTTATTTTTATGTCTATATTCAAATGAACGAGAATTAATATAAACACATATATAAAACACATACATTAAGTATTGTACAAATCTATTAATTAACTAAAATAAATTTTAATTTTGGATAGAGTGAGTAACTTTTATCATCAGTACCGAATTTTAATCGTACTATAACGCTTGTCATTTAATCTTCTTCTCTAATCTGAACTAGAAATTTCATTTTCTAACATAATAGTTTCTTCTTGATGAACTTTATCATTACTTTTTAATAATTATATAAGGATATCTGGTGTTTTTACGTAAGCTTGGGAATCACTAGACCTTGACTAACTATATTGATTGCTTAAGACCGTAGGAACCTAAGTGTAACTTACGTATCCGGTGGTAGTGTGGAATATATAGCCAAGCTAGCTAGTGGACAAAAACTAGCAAGTATTAAATTTTCATCCAAAACTAGAATGCGCCAACCTAACTAGCTTTACATCATGATTTTGTCCGATACTCATTCATCATGTATATATATTACACCAACCATACAAAATAACTCCAAACAATATTTCCACTAACTAATAAACTCATGTGAATGTTATGGAAAGCCGGAAAGGTGTCAAGGGACATAAGGATGCTCATTTATAAACGCCCCACATATGTGTACACATACTCACGTCTACTCCTATACATGACTTCTATGAGAGACTAGGACATACCATAAATATTGAGATTGGTAAAATCACTGTATAATTAATTTTACAACACTTATTGCTAAAATGAATAATTAGGTTAACATACGAGAACTAGAGAAGTCAAGGTTGATATGTACCTTTGACTAAAGAGTGATGACCCATTACCAAGATCATTTGAGGTTTTTCTTGTGCTCTTGAATCATATATACACTTGATTATGTTAATGGCTAACTAGAAGTTTACTCCAAAATAGAATTCCACTAAGTAATAAACTGATGTGAATGTTATATGAAAGGTGTCAAGGTACATCAGGATGCTCATTTACAAATACCCCACATATATGTATGCATACTCATGTACCTACTATATATGATGCTTATGAAAGACTAGGACGATAAATATTGAGATTGAAGAAGTCATCATATACTTAGTTTCACAACACTTATTGCTAAAATAATAATTAGTTGAAAATATGACAACTAAATAAGTCAAGGTTGATATGTGCCATTGACTAAAGAAAGATAATCCGTTATCAAGATGATTTGAGGTTCCTAGTGACCTTAACTAATATATACTTGATTATACTAATGTCTAACTAGAGGTTTATTGTTACATTGTGTTTTATAAAAAAATGTGCCATGTTGAGTTGCTTATCTTATGAAGTGCAAGCGATGGATATGGCATGCTAGTTGGATGAAAAGGGTGAATGTCAAGTACGGTTCACGCCGATGAATCAAAGTAGTGAAGGGCAAGTGAGGTGGCTTAGGACGAGTGAACTGAATATGATTGATGAGCCCACTTAGATGTAGAGAAAACGTACATGGAGTGAAGAGGATAATGAAGATGGTGCTATCCAAGTCAAGGACGAGGACAATATTGTCATGGCACTCTACAAAGACTAGGCACAAGTCTACATTCTGGATGATAAAGATGGTGTCAATCAAGCCAAGGAGGAAGACGAGGGTGTTGAACATTAGTTGAGTTGAATAGACATTGTATATGTGAGACATGCTTTTTATGGGGGTGTGCAAGAGGGTTTGTTGCTTTGGTTCTCAAAACTAAGCATGGAGTGTTTGATGGTTTAAGCCCCAAAACCACTAGTGATAGGTTGTGGGTTTAACTAGTTTGGGCTTAAGACCTAGGAAGCAAGTCACGCGATATGTTAGGTCATTGCAAAGCTTGCATGGAGACAAAGTGAAGTCACAAAGACATTGGGTCCAGTCGATGCGTCAACAAAACTCGAGATAATTTTACCCCTATAGGTATTAGGTTGGGCACTTCATGTAAGGATATGTGGGGAAATAACTAAGGTTGCCTTGGATGGGTCTTGTAAAATAGGGGACGCGACAATGTAGATAACAATGTTTGACACTGTTTGTGGAGTGGGGTTTGAAAAGAGGATGAGATAGGGGAGCTGTTGGAGACTGCATAAGTGCCTATATGTGTGGAAGATGGTTGTTGTGTGAAGCATAACTTAGAGATTGGGCTCTCATTTTAAGTGGTTGAGAGTTTTTCTTTATAGTTAGCAAGTTCTTAAATCTCCGGCCATAGATGTTTAAGGATGATATAGCTATGTTTTTTTTGTGTATAATTTAGTTGTTAGCATGCTATAGCCGGCTATTTGCTGTTTGTAGATGTAGGCATGTAGCTCGTTAAATGACTTATTAACCGGTGATTAAAAACACTAGGTTAGAAAGAGAGGAAGAGAAATAAAAGGCCCTTTGTTTTTTCTTAACTTTTTTTTTGTCATTCAAAATTCTGGTCCGTTAGGACCAGCTTGTATCCCATGCAGGATCTAAAGCTAATCCAATATTTCGTTTCCTGCTCAACTCTTCAAACAAAATACTCTTTTATATGATCATTATTACACTTAACATGAAACGCTGAAGATGTAGTTAATTAACTCAACAAGATCAATGCATATAATTCATTTTCCGCATTACAATATACATTCAGTACGTACTGACAATAGCAGCCAGGTACTCAACCATATACAACTGTAATTTGGCCAAAGTCATTAGAAACCAATATATATAAGTGTGTGGTCATACAGGCAAGTAGGCAAGCCACTGTTTCACCGCATCCTACAACGACTTGCCATCCGGAGACCACACAGGGCACAGGAAACCATGCTTTTCTATCTCTCTAGTCTGCACAACGCACACACGAAGCAAAAAGCACGTGGCATCGGTCGTCCGTTTCAGGCAACTACCGGCAGTTGACGGCTGGTGCGTCCGAACGGAACGGCTAGTCCGGCTGCACCGGCGCGGCGGCGTCCAGCCAGCAGTGTTCGTGGGCCCACAGAAGCGGCTCGCTCAGGCTGTCGCCGCCGTCGTACTCTTCGACCGCCGCCGGAGCTGCCGCCCAGATGGGTGACCAGAGGCCGTCGCTCAGGTCCATCAGAAGGTCGGGCAAGTCGAACAGCACGCTCATCTCCTCCGCGTTGCTGGCCGCGGCGACCTCCTCCGAACTGGCGGCTGACGACGATGGCGTCTCGAACGCATGGGAGGACTCGCATTGCTCTACCTCTACGTCGGCATCGGCGGCGGCGGCAGCAGCCTTGGCTGCCGCGGCCTGGATGTCGGCGGGCGAGGTGGACGCCGGGCGAGGGAGGTCGTGGGCGAGGTGCGGGAAGTTGAGGTGCGCGGCGCGGCCCTTGATGGCAAGCGCGGCCACGTCGTGGGCGCGCGCGGCCATCTCGGCGGTCGGGAACGTGCCGAGCCAGATGCGCGACTTCTTGCGCGGCTCCCTGATCTCGGACACCCACTTGCCCCAGACGCGCATGCGCACGCCGCGGAACGTCGGGTGCCTGGTGCCGGCGCTCCCCCTCTTGCGCCGCCGGCCGCCGCAGTCGTCGTCCGCTATGGCGGCCTCGGGCGGCGCCGGCGCCACGCCGCCACCGGGAGCAGCGGACGGGGACGCGGTTCTCTTCCGTTTCACGTTCTTGTGCGGCTTGCCGGTCTCGGACGGTAGCTCCTGCGCGCCATTGACGACGCACGAGCCGCCGCCGGAGTCGGAGGAGGAGGAGGAAGAAGAGGAAGTCATGGGCGCATGGAGTAGTGCGTCAGCTCCCATGGCTCTTTCTTAGAGCTACGAGACAAGGCAGGGGGGCACACTGCACTGCACCCGGGGGCCGTGGAAGCGGTGCTGTGCGGAGGAGAGCGCTTCCGGTTACCGGGCATAAATAGCTCGAGCGCTCAACTCAAGCTTGTGTGCTGCTAAACGCCACCTCCACCACTACAGTAATACTACAGCTACGGTGTACACCCACCAGGCACCACACCAGCACCGCCGGGTAGCGACAAAGTTGGTGAGTCTGTCATCGTATAGGCTGCAGGGTTAGTTAGCAGGTCCTTAACTGAATAGGAAAAAAAACTGACAAATTCCATTTCTGAAGCTCTGTGTTACATTACTTGCAAGTGGTATGCAACCGTCAGGACCGTCAGAGTATAATGAAATGCGCTATGGGCCACTGGGCAGACGATTTTGTGGCAGTGTGATGCTTCTGAAATTGACCAATTGTATAAACATCTGTCCAGACGATTTTATTCTGTTTGTTTAGTGCGGCACGAAGGGGTTTTAGACAGGCGATCGCACATAGAAAAGTCGCGTCTCAACCACTAGACGTTACGTGCGTGCGTGCAAGCTAGGCCGAGACTCGTATCGACTGGAGTCTAGAGAGGTGGCGGTGCAGCTGCAGCTAAAAAAGGGACACGCAAACGGCAAGGGGGCACAGCGTGCACGTGCTGCCCGAGAAAATTCACAAAGTGAAACGCGTAGCAATAGAAATACTAGCGCGTAAGGTCAGGTCAGGTCAGTCCCACGTGAGGAACCCGCCTGGATTGCGTTTTTCGAGCAAGCTGCATCAAGTCTTGCACCAATCGTCGAGACGAATCAACAGTCCACCGCCCCGTCGTGATCCGCAAACATCACATCTCGAGCAGCAAGATTCCCCCCTTCCCCCACCCGAAAAAAAGCAGCCGAAAAAGATCGCAGCTGTTCTTGCAGCCACCTGGCAGATCAGGCGGGGTCGATAACAGTAGCACGATATCACGATAGGGCAACCAAAATGGCGGGGGGCACATGTCAAAATAGCCAAACTATCATCAAACAGAAGAACACGGACTCCAAAACAGCCAAACCATCATCATCATCAATCATCAAACGAAGTGCACAGACGCCGTCCGGTTCCAGACGAATCCCAGATTAAACTCCCCCACCCTGCAGTTTACGCTTCCAAAAGACAGCGGCAGGCAGAAACGACCTTTTGAGCCAGCACCCCAGGATGCATCACAAATCATCACTACCAACAAGCTCAATGTTTCTTACACATCAAAAATAGTAGCGCACCATGAGCAGGATACCTTTTTCACGGGTACAACAAAATAACACGGAGCAGAGCTTAACTAACACCAATCACGCATTGCAGTTCAAACAAGGAACATGCCATTCTGGGCTCTCATTTTTTTACCCTGACACTAGGAAGGAACTAACAGTTTAAAGTTCATAAACGATTATATTTTTGCCAAAAAGAATCGAGATGATCATATGGATAAAAAATCCTGCTGAAACCTTTGGAGAACAGTTCCAACGAACACAGATTTTACTGCTGGGCACATTGCACCCTTGGTTGAGCCTCCTCCTCGTCTTCATCGTAGGCTTCCTGCTGCTTCTGCTGCTGCCTGCGCCTCATCTCCTCTTCTATGTTGTTGACATCGTGAAGGGTGGTCTCCTCGCACTGGTCCAGCTCCATGTCCGACAGTTGGCTCCCTGGTTTCGGCGGAAGGATCTTCTCCAACGATCGGCACTGGGCAGGGGAGAGCGCACCAGGCTCGGGAAACTCGACGTTGAATTCAACAAACAGACGGCCCTTCATGAAAGGACGGCCATGCTGAGGCATACCTTCATCGTTAATGGCCTTGTGTTGACCTATTCCAACAAAACATGATATCAGTGCATGCAGAACTGAGATTTTATTGGATAGGATAGTTGAGCTCAAAGGGATATAGCAAGCAAAAAAAAAGAGAATAAATATATCCTACCTGGTTTAATAACCTCCCCGGGGTCAGATTTGATCAGAAGCTGTCGCCCATCAAGATGAGTAAGTACAAACTGGAAGCCACACAATGCTTCGGTGAGAGAGATTGTGTGCTCAACATATAAGTCATCGTACATCCTCTTAAATTTTGGATGGTCTTTAAGTTGCAAGACAAAAACAATGTCTCCTGTAACCGTATCAGGCTGAAAAGAGCGAAAATCCAAACATTAGATAGATACTGACAGCATGCAGATATGTGCATGCATGTGTAAACTGTAACAGAGACTCACAGCTTCATCAGCTTGACCCTGGAATACAATCTTTTGGTTATGTTGCATTCCTTTCTCCACATGAACCTCTAACACCTTCTTCTCCTGGACTACCTTGTTTCCTTTACAGCTTGGGCATTTGTCCTTGTCACTTATGATCTCACCTAAACATTGAACAGCCTCAAGAATTAACTCAGTGGAACAATATTCTCAAATGAAAGATAAACCAGCAGCATACCTGATCCTTTGCATTCAGGGCAAACAGTGTTCATCTGTTGGATCATGCCAAGGCCTATCTGTCTTGTGATTGTTCTCATTCCAGCACCACGACAACCATGGCATGTTCCTGATGCCCCACTCTTGGATCCTTTCCTGAAGGTACAACAAAAAGGGAACGGTGAGATCCATACAGATGAATTCATAGCACAGGCAATAGGACATATTTGGTCACAGTGAAGTAACTACAACTAAAGTACTAAACCAGACAGACTTGGGAGTTTCATTTGAGGCGGGGTCACCATACAATGCAATTGTGAAATTACTTATGGTTTGGGCACCAAAAAAACTTAATCATAAGTTATAAGAGGGGGGATATTGCTTCTTGTGTTACTCTACTGATGGAGAAAATTACAAGTTAAGTCTACTACACATTAGAATTGAACAGAAACTTCTGAAAAATGGCAAAAGAAAATATATAAGGGGTAAAAGGACAAATGTCAATATCAGCAACCAAAGATTTTTTTTCTCATCTAGCACATGGTCACACAATGAGTATTAGATGTTTTAGAGATAAAAAAATATTCCAAAGACTACATCAATCTTTTCAGAAATTTTCCTTGCCAACTTAGGCCTAAATACAAAGCTGAATGCATCTTTCTATAGCTTATTGCACTTAATATTTTAATTAATTGTGACATTGTGTTGAAGTGTATAAGTGGATTGTCTACCTTCTCGTAACAGCTTAAGCTTTTGGGTTTGAACTGGTTAGTGTGTGTGTGTCCACTCTAACATGGTACCAAAGCCAGAAATCTTGAGTTCAAATCCTGGTAGAGGTTTTATTTGTGCCTCCACCCCTTTATTTCCATGTTTGCACCTTTCTCTCTAATTGCACGTGAGTGGGGTGTTGAAGTTATAAGTGAATTGTCTACCTTCTCGTAACAGCTTAAGCTTTTGGGTTTGACTGGTTAGTGCGTCCACTCTAACACATTGGAACCCTGCATGAGTTGCAGCAGGAATCCAACTGTGCATTTTTGTGCCAAGACAGAATGTTAAGCAGAAATCAAGGTGCGTGCGCGTGTCTATATATATATATATATCCAGGTGAGTGAAAAAAGTGAAATGGCAACATGAGTATTTATTTAACAGAATATCACAAAAATGTGTTTATGGTCCTTGGTGGTTTTCATGAGACAGGATTTCAGGGGGCGGCATTGACAATATCAAATCAATAATAATCTACCAAAATTCAATTCCAGCCACAACAATAACTCTTTTGTAACTTCAAATAATCATATGTGGTAGACAAAGAAAAATTAAGGTTACCATGGGAAGTAAAGTTAAATGTAGAAGCTTACAGACATATCATATAACAGATAAGCAACTTGGCAGACTAAAAGTTCAAAAAAAAAAGATTATTGCATAGACCCAAAAGAACTATGCTGCCAGTCATATTTCTACTACAGTGTTGCTTTATCTGTAGATCAGAAAACACTACTTTCAGCAACCAAAGCTGGAGGAGCAAATTCAACACAACAAACTAGAGTGCATGGAAAATTGCAAATATAAGCCTCTTGTGAAATAAAGCTATGCTATACCTACCACCCTCCCATGAAATACTCAATGTGCGTGTGGTAATGTTCATGTCTGGTTTTTGAACACACATAAAAATCCACTAAGCCAATGATGCATCATTTGAAAGTTGAGACATTAGTATATTTGCAGCATTGGCTACATATCAAAACAGCAAAACTGTTCACCAGAAGACAATTTACCTATTGAGAACGAAGAAAAACTTACCCCTTGCACTTGGAGCACAAAGCACTCCGCGATAAAGATAGTTTCTTGGTTGTCCCATTGTACAGATCGTCTAAGGAAACCTTCATAGTATGCACCACATCTTCACCACGCTTTTGTCTGCGTCCTCTTGAGCTACCACCTATTAACCATAAACCCATAAATAACCAGTGTAGTATTTTAATCCAAAGGGAAGCATGAAGCAACGATATATATAAACAACACCACAAGATATTTTGATTACCCCCAAAGGTGCTAGAACCCGGAAAAAGTTGCTCAAAAATGTCGAAAGGGCTATGGAAATCACTGCTGCTGCCTCCTCCCATTCCTTCCTTAAGGGCATCTTCTCCATACTGGTCATAGATCTCCCTCTTCTCCGGGTCACTAAGAACATCATAAGCTTGAGACAGCTCTTTAAACTGCCAAGTTCATCATCAAGGAAAACCTGGCGATGAGAACACCTACAATTGCACATACTAAGCTAATATTTCAGAACAAATGTGGACAGGACAAACCTTCTCAGGGTCTCCACCCTTATCAGGATGGTTTTTTATGGCAGCTTTTCTGTATGCTTTCTTAAGCTCATCCTGACTTGCGGTCTTAGACACACCAAGAACCTCGTAATACTTGGTATTGTTACTACTCTTCCTTGGCATGCGTCCAAACATGGTTGATAATAGGTACTTGCTATGAACGGAAAACTCAAATCAAATCAAGCGATTAATACCAATAATAAATGATAAAAAAGTGCCAGTACTTTTCAAAAGAGAAGGTACTCTGTAGCAGTGAACTTACAATAATAATATTGCCTTACCAGACTTACAAAAAACAAGGAACTAAAGGTGTGTTTGTTTCCCTCCTAAAATATATAAGTTGGATTATAGTGGAAGGGCAAAATATCACTTTAGAACCACAAATAAGCTAGTATTGGGTAGCATTTAAGCTTATTTGTGATCCCAAAGTGTTTTTTACTCTCCTACCCTTCCACCATAATCCAACTTATATAATCTAAGAGGATAACAAACAGGCCCTAGACCACGAGCGGACCAATCCAAACTAGCGGGTAGCGGCACAGGAGTTCAATTGAACACACTCAAATTAAAGGAAGTTTTTTACTACGCTGCAGCCCAAAACACGAACCACAACACACGGTACGGATCGACGGTATCACACCAGGTCGAAGGATTTGACAACTCACAGCAAACAAAGGATCATTCCACAGAACGAACCAAAAGATGCATGCAGATGAGCTAGGGTTTCCTTACTAGCTAAGGAAGGAGTCAGTTCAAGCACGGATGGATCTCCGCCACACGCCGGCCTGCGGAGATCAGGGCGGCGACGATGACGCCGGGAGGACGAGAGGCGGCGCTGCAGCAGAAGAGCGCCTGGATCTGTAGAGGCGTGTACGGCGCGTAGACCGGTAGACGCCTATAAAAGAGTTGCGGTTGAGGAAGGTCGGCAAGCCACCAAGGCACCAAGGGATGAGTCGTAGTACGTGGGCTGGATTGTTTTTTTAGAAGAACGTGGGCTGGATTGGTGGGGAATACAGTCCGTTACCTCGGTTGCGTCATTCCGACAATTTTAGCCAAAGCCCATGTAAACAAACATACAATACAAAGTAGTACAAGTTTATTGAGTTGCAGCATAGTACAGGCTGAAAGTTCGTAATCTTATCACTCCATTTTTTGCTCTGTTGTGCGTGCGCCGGGTGCCCGCATTCACCTCGTTTCTATGCACCATAAAATTTAGTGTATGTGGATTTTGTATTCAATTGAGTTGTAAAAACATGGGCAGTCGTGGAGGACAACCAAAAAATAAAGTATGACAGTGGTGTGGACTGTTGTCTGAACGGGGAGGGACGGACGACCGCATGGGCGTATGGCGACATCGGCACGAGCGTAAGGCGCACCGCAACAGATAGCCTAAAATAGAATATTTAGGTTGATTATACTGTTTGTAAACTAAAATTTGAAATAGAAGATAGAATAGGATAGTTGATAGAGACAGTCTAAGAAGGACCATGGCCCACGGTCGTGCAGCGCACATCGCACGGGAACGCTGAACAGGATGGAACGCTGGAGCGGACGAGCCGCAAGCGAAAAAGCGAGCTACGAAAATAGCTAGAGAGAGGAGCTCAAAGAGCAATAGCGATGAAGTGGGTTACGCGGTACAGGCTACTCCACAAATCTGCAAGCGACAAAGAAAACCAAACAGGACACAAACGCAAGCAAGCAGTGAGAGTCGACCGCCCTGGGACACCAATTTTCAAGGGCACGATTTCCTCAGTAAATGTAGGAACCCTCATTCTTATGTCTCAGACTAGCGACTAGCTTTGTAGGACACAACCAACACGCAATAGAATGCAAATAATCTGATCTTAGAGTTAAGAATATTGCAAATGATACTGCTAGATAGATCAACGTTTGCTAGGGAGTTTTTTTAATTGTGAGAAATAGATTGCTATCTCAATATATGTATTTCTTATCGAATATTATTTATAATACCAAAAGCCCTGACATCAACTGAAAAAGCTTCTCAAAGCTAAAATTATTAAAGAACTATTTAAGGTCTACAATATCTCAAGAAATGTTAAATAGGCTATCAACTTTATGTGTTGAGAAAAAACTGTTAGATGCTATTAGTATTGAAGTCATCATTGATGATTTCACATCTAGAAATGTTAGAAGTCATTTTTAAGGTGTTCCTTACAATATATTTGAGTTAATAATCTTATTTCTATTTTTTTTACCACTCAAGTTTTTCCTATAATACATCGAATGTTTTAATTAGTTGATGTATATCATAGTAAAAATAGTTTTTATGGTATTGGGGCCTCCATTTATAATCTCATCCTGGGCCTCGTAAAATTCAAGAACGACCCTGAACGCAAGGGAAGGGAATTGTGATATGCTCTTGTCGGAGAGGAAATCTCTGGCCGGGTGGCGGAGTGCACCCGCCCTAAATCCTAAGATGAGGAGGAGCCTAAGCGTTCTGATTGTTGTGAGATTTGGGGATGAACACAAGAACATGCAAGAGTTTACAGTGGTTTGGGCCGTCGGAGCGTAATACCCTACTCCACTGTGTGTTGTATTGCTCGTGAGCTTGAGTTGTGTCTTGGATGACTTGGGTCTGTATTGTAACGTTGCATGCCTCCCCTTTTATAGCTCAAGGGGGCACGTACAAGAGTACTGAGCCCCGACACGTGGGCCCAGGGACATAACAGATGTAGTACTTGGAGCCATTAATCCAGTGCAATCTCCTCGTGCCCTGATATCTGCGATCTCCGTAGTATTGGCTTGCAGCAGAAGTTTCTCTGGCAACGTTCAAGTCATGATGACCATGGGGCGCGCGTGGTGGTATGGGCATACGCCTGCTGTCTGATTGGACAGGCATGCCGCCTGTAGGGTGGCCTGGTCATCGCCTGCTAGAGGAGCAGAGAAAGGATGCATCAAATGCCGAGCCGTCACCTCGCCTGCCAGCGGAGTGGACAGGGCACATTAAATGCTGAGATGGCACATCGCCTGTCAGGTGGCGGGCATCCTCCGCATTAAATACTAAGATAGCGTAGCATGCGATACGCGGCGCGGCCCGCGGCACGTAGTCCTTACGTCAGGCTCCGCCCGCTGGCTTACGTCACGGGCAGAGGGCCACGTGGCAGCATCGGGGTCTCCGCCTGGGCGAGGAGCTGAGCCATACATGATGGGATCCTGACACGTGCCAGCGTTAGACCCCTGCCTGGCCTTTGGCCAGGGCTTAATCATTTTCCGTCCTGGTGCACTGGGACCTCGCTGTGAGCAGTCCGGACCCCTTGCGAAGGGGTCTGGTTCCCACCTTAGGAGGCCTAGTATGCATACGTGGAGGTCTCGGACCTCCCCTGGGAGTCCTATCTGCAAACTTAGGCGCACTCCCATGGGGGTCCGGGCTTACTGCAGATGCCCAGGAGTATTCCACCATGATGAACACGTGGCGGTCTCGGACCCACCTAGGTGGTGAGGCCGGGCGCCGCTGTGGGCCCTGAGCAATCGTCCTTGGTTGGGCTGAGGCACGCCTTAGTCGCAGACACAGCCCTACTACCATGTGGCTAAGAGGTAGCCGCACGGGAACTACGCCTTGATACAGTAGTAGGGGGTACCCTTGATCCAGGGTACCGACAGTGGCCCCCGGGCCCGCCTCAGGGGAGGATACGAGCCTGTAGGTGGGGCCAAAGCTTGTATCTTGCGTCAACTTGGCATGACCAGTGATTGGGGCGCCTCCTCTGCGCGCGCCGCATTAACTCGGCGTGCTTGCGCTACCAGCCTACCATTGGTCATATCAACCGGCGCGCCTGTTCCTGCGGCTGATTGGCCCGTGATCTTCGCGCTCGATGGCTTTTACTGGGCCATGCGCGGGGCGCCTCGATACCGCTGCATATGGTTGTGAAAATCCACCTTCTCTGTCTTCCGTGGTGGCCCTGAGAAGGCACAGTACTGGTGCGAGTGGCGGTTCGACTTCTCTTTACCCAGGAATCGGCGCCCACGGAGGGTGACCCGTGGGCCCGGGCCCTCGCGACAGAGCTTGGGCTATTGGTTTCGACGGAGATGAAGGGGCACACTACCACAGCTGGTGGCGTGCTCCTCACGTGGCTGTTCTCCTTCTCCTCACATGTTGGCCGACGTCCGAGGAGTATGACTCTTGGACCTGGGCCCCCGTGCCAGAAGCTGGACCGCTGCCCTTGGCGGAGATGAAGAGGCACGACGAATCGTTCCCCGCATGACGGTTCGCCTTCTGCGCACCAGGAGGTCGTTGCGCCAACCATATGACTTGTGGTGTTGGGCCCCCATATCATAGGCTGGGTGCTCCGGTGTGCGTCGTGGGGGGACTTCTCGTGGCCTTTCGGGGCGCGACCAGAGGAATATGCCTTTAAAAAGGGGTTCACCCCTCAGGTAACAGCCATGCCTTGTTTCTCTTCCTCTCGCTGCGCCCCTTCGCCTTCGAGGTTTTGCTCTGCGCCACCACAGTTGCCATGGCCTTGTTGGTTCCCCCCCGAGCGCTTTTAGACCGAGTGGGCGCTTGTCCTAGTGCGCCGCTTGTCTGGATGGGGCGCGCCGATGTTTGGTGGAAGGATTCGCGCCAGCGTCTTTCCCCTCGACGATTTCGCCACTGGGGATCCCGCGGTCCTCGTTTCCTGCGCGATGGCGCTGCCAATCTCGCCTTCTTCTTGCTATTGCTGGAGGAGCACGATCTCATGGAGGTTGGCGCCCTTCTGCCATCGCTCAGCTTCAAGGATTTTCATCATGTAGTCGGGCTGCAGTCTCCCACCAGTGGTCATCTACAAGGATGACCACCAGCCTTGTGGTGGAGAGAAGCGAGCTGGGCTGCGGCCTCCCCCTGCCCTCAGCTTCAAGGATGTTCATCAGCCTTGCTGGGGTGGAGGGCGAGCCGAGTTGGGGTCCTGCCTTCCGCATGGGCTGGCGGCTCGCTTCTTCCTCCAGCATTTGGAGGAAAAGGAGGCGAACCTTGGCTACGCGGTGCCGGCCGGCCCGCAAGTGCCATCAGCCACTGAGCTTCCAGCCCCTTGGCTTGGATGGTCTTGTCCTCACTCCCGTAGGAGGGCGGGAGCGAGGGCCTCTTCGCCATGGCACGCACGTTGAGGTGGTCGCCACCGCTGGCAAGCCACTGGCGAGCCGCTGGTGCAGAGGTGGTCGCCGCCGTTGGCCAGACCACCAGCGCCGCCAGTTGCCATGCACCCAACTCTTTGGCTTTAATGGCCTTGTTGTCACCCCCCGTAGGAAGACAGGGGCGAGGGCCTCTCTGATATGGCGCACATGTTGAGGTGGCCACCGTTGTTGGCAAGTCGCTCGGGAGAATTCCGCGAGGACAGCATCCGCGAGCTTCTAGCGTGATTCTACCGGCGCCGAGTAGTTTACACCTGTAGAGATGGAGCTAGGACTCCGCTTGAAGGCAGATGTAATGATTTTTACTTTCGTAATGTACTTTTTGAGTACTATTTATCAAGTAGTATTAGCACTTATCTGTGTACCACCTGTTCCTGTTGTGTGTGATGTTGTCGACTCTTCCCTGGCACCTGGCCCCCTTGGGATGCAGGCTTCGATGTGTCAAGGCTGGATACCATCATTCCTGAAAGAGTTGGCAACATCCCCCAAGAGGCAGCCTCGACCGGGATTTGGACCTGTACATAGCTTCGACTAGGGGGCGTTAGTAGCACACCCATAGGGTCCCACTTCTAACATTAGCCATCCTTTAATACATGCTCGGGACCTGCAGTATTTAGTCTGGGAGGCCAAGTTGTGTGTCCGGACCCCCTAGATCGCGGCTCTAGATACTAGGGCCCTCGCCGCAGAGTGGTGGAGCGTGCAGGCTTACGGTACGGGACCAGGCTAAGCGGCTACTCGGCTCTAGACCACCCCAGGAGACGAGTGTCCATTCTATGGAGACGGACCCCTGGTTGTCGGACCCACAGAACTATAGCTCCAAATACTAAGGTACTCGTCACGGAGTGGTGGACTGTGCAGGCTTACGGTACGGGACCAGGCTAAGCGGCTACACTGATCTGGACGACCCCATGGAACGAGCCTCCGTTCTCTAGAATCGGCCCCCAGGCTATCGGACCTCCCAGCTTTCGTAAGGGGGTCCTAATCTGCAAGCCTGGCTGCTCAATCTGGGTGTCATCATGTCAGGACGGACGAGAACCATACGGGTGGGTTAGGTAAAAAATAATACCCAGAAACTGTAGGATAAGATTATGGAGTAGGAAGATAAAGTTATCATAGAAGCACATATGAGGGGGTAAATCTCCTTTTTATAATTCGACATGCACGGGTGTAAACCAACAGGCCGAGTTTATGAGGGCAGACCTTACCGGGCTGGCGTACGCATATGCGAGGCCTGACTATGAGAGAAGAAAAACTTAACCCCTCGGACTTGCTTCTATGGGCAGAACTTACATAGATGCTCCAGAGGTTATGAAGAGATACTCCTTTAGTTATAGCAAGGCGGGCACCCCTCGGGCTGGCATATTTCTGTCACCTTGAAGGGTTCCTCCCAGCTGGGGGAGAGATTGCGGACCCCTTCTTGGTTTGGTACTCGCCGTAGGACTAGGTCCTGACCCTGGGCTCCCTACTATGCACGAACCGTTGGCCGTAGTGTACGGGTGCCGGGCTACAAAGTGCATTTCGGGTTGCCGCTTGACACTTGAGCTTGCCGACGGAGTCCTCGTCCTTGAGCTGTAATTGCCCCTGCATAGGCTCATCAAAAAGTTGGACCCATGAGGAGTTCAGAAGGGTTTCCGGGGGAAGGCAGGCTTCAGCCCCGTGGGCCAGGGAGTACGGGACCCCCTGGTGGCCCATCTAGCTATCATCACCAGAGTTGGAGCCTCCAGCGAAAACATCCTTCAGGACCCCTTCAGGTGACTGATACCCGAGGTCCGGTTCAGCCACGACCACCTCATCGTCGACGACCCTTTCCTTACCAGGTCGGCGACGAGGTGGGGAGCCATCGCCGGAAGACTGCTCGCACCGCGTGCTGACACGTTTCGCGAGGTCGATGATCTTGCGACACTCCGCGGCGCTGTGGCAATCGTTTGGGTGCATAGGGCATGAGCCGCTGTTACCCTTCTGCGGCCGTGGGCGTTTGTTGCGGTCGCCCCGGCCCCCAGTCGTAGCTGCAACGACCAGAGCAGCGGAATGCAGCTTCTCATGGCCGCGGTTCTTTTTCTTCTTCTTTTTGCCGTCTTGAGCAACAACACCCGAGCCACCCGTCTGGGCGGCCCCGGTCTATGGCGCCGAGTGCCACGCACGGCCCTCAGCGACCCTGGCGCACTTGTCGGCCAAAGCGAAGAGGGTGGAGACAGTTTCGACGTCGTGCGTGGCCAACTTCTCCAACATCTTTTCATCACGCACTCCCTGACGGAAGGCCGTGATGATAGAAGAATCAAAGATGCGAGGTATAGTACCCCGCACCTTGGTGAAGCGGGAGATAAATGTCTGGAGGGTTTCCTCGGCCTCATGCCTCACTACGTGGAGGTGGGCCTCCACGCTGTGTTGTTGGTAGGTGTTGGGGGCCTTCGTCCTCCGAAGGTCCTCAAAAACATGATTTGACAATGTTTTCCGAGTGGATTATATGAACAGGTATCTTCGGACTCAGAATTATGAACATGGAGTACGGTCAGGACGAAGCCTAAGCCAGACGAAGGGGGATTGAGATGAAGGACGGGCTGATTACCAAGCTGTACGAAGGATGGTACACAGCCGAAGCTGTGCGCAGGAAAGCTTCGTCGCGATAGCAGAAAGGGGAACCGACTTAAAGATGAAAAGACTACTTAGGCCTTGACAGATTCCCATAAGTCATTAACAAATGTAATGGGCATGAATGTAATTTTACATGGGCCGCGTCCCACGTCTATAAATAGATGAACAGTACTCCCGTACTGTTCACGCTGACTTGGCATTTGCTTTTGCGTCATCCTTGTACTTTTGTCTTCCTGCAAGCCGAAGGTACACTTGTAATCTAAAATCATTTCTATTGTTATGCAATAATAAAATAGAAATGATATTATGAGATTTAAATGTTTATATTACTTTTGATGCCGCGCGTAAATCTTTCGTCATAGCTTATTGTGCTTACGAAGATATATTATTTGTAACCTTTGTCCGGAGCACATTATATCCCGAAGGGAAATAATGTTTCAAAGGACGAAGGACCCTATCATTTAACACTTTTTATGTTGCCTTGTTCTTAATCCGAAGCATTTGAGAACAAGTCACCAACATTGGCGCCCACCTCCGGTGAACTCACTTCCACTTTTGAGTTTTTTGAACACCTTCGGAAGTCAAAGACCCTCGCTATGGCGCCGAAGAAAGCTTCAGCGACTGGGGCTGCAGCCTTGCAACCGCTGGACCCCAACCAGGAGACTGTCTCTCTTCGGGAGGCCTGAAGCCAGAAGAGGAAGGCCGTCAGCCTGACGCTTCAGGAGGATGAGCTAGACCAAGAGATCAGGGATATGGAGATGCTTCATCAACAGGTGCAGAGGAAGAAGGAAAAGATGGCTAGGCTAGCTGAGTTGCAAAGGCAGATAGACGAAGCTTCTGAAGAAGTTCGCCATCTTACTCACGATGAGCAGAACAGAAGGCCTCAACAAAAAGACCTTCATCAGGAGGGCTTCTTCAACGAAGATGACTGGTATGACAATTTCTATCATGGAAATTTTGTTTTCGATGATGCTTCTCCCCTGTCCGCTGAGCTGCAGGCTACACCTTGGCCTCCGTCCTACAAGCCGCCCCAGCTTCCCATGTTCGATGGCCATTCAGACCCGAAGCAGTTTTTGATGAGCTACGAAGCAACAGTATCTTCGTATGGTGGCAATGCTGCAGTCATGGCAAAGTCTTTTGTTATGGCTGTCAGGAGTGTTGCTCAGACCTGGTATTCCTCCCTTCGACCAGGAACGATCACTTCATGGCAGAAGCTGAAGGACATGTTGTTAACCAGCTTTCAAGGGTTTCAGACGAAGCCGGTCACTGCTCAAGCCTTGTTCCAGTGCACTCAGGATCATGAAGAATACCTTCAGGCGTATGTCAGAAGGTTCTTGCGTTTGAGGGCGCAGGCACCAACGGTGCCCAATGAAATTGTCATCGAAGCCATGATCAAGGGGCTTCGTCCTGGACCTTCAGCTCAATACTTTGCTAGGAAGCCTCCTCAGACTTTGGAGAAACTGCTCCAGAAGATGGACGAGTACATTCGTGCTGACAATGATTTTCGCCAAAGAAGGGAGGAGGCTTTCAGATTTTCTGAAATGACCAGGGGCTTCAGAGGAAGATTCTATCCGAGGCATGTCAGGTCCATCCACAACTCTACTCAAAATGATGATAAGGGGAGTCAGCAGAAC
Source organism: Zea luxurians (assembly GCA_029449295.1). Taxonomy (NCBI): domain Eukaryota; kingdom Viridiplantae; phylum Streptophyta; class Magnoliopsida; order Poales; family Poaceae; genus Zea; species Zea luxurians. Next base: position 112,794,728 of record JAOPSE010000006.1, on the reverse strand, counting down.
AGGCCGCAGTGCTCCTCACAGGCTTCGGGGCAACAGCAAAACTTCTTCCGGCCACCAGCTCCAAGAGGCAGAGGCGCCAGGGGCTTCGGCGGAAGATTTGGAGATCAACCAAGGAGAGTATTTTGCTTATTCTGTGGTGAAAACAAGGGCCATACCACCAGGATGTGCCATGTTACCATCCAGAAGCAAAAGGAGATAGCCGAAGCTGCAGCGCAACAAGTTCAGCCGAAGCAGGTCATGCATACTGCTTCGTACCAACAGCCTTACATCCCAGAATACGTGGGCAACCACCCTGCAGTTTCTGTAGCTTCGGCGAGTCAACCTCAAGCTTCATGGCAGCAGCCCCCGCCTCCACCACCGCTGCAACAAGGCCAACAGCCGGAAGGGAGCCAATATGTTCCACACCAAAGGGATCTCAGAGAACAATCTGAAGCTCGCACAGTCAATAGCACTGTGCCAGAGTCGAAGCACATTTATTGACAAATATCCTACCTTGATAGCAGTCTTTTCCATTTAGTTCTATTTTCTGTGTAATAAAGAACATTTCAGTTTTCATGTAATAGTTTCATTGTTGGTCACAAGGAAAACTTATTTTCTCCACAGGCTTAAGTTGCTGAAGCTTAAAAATTTGCGATAACAAGGAGGACCTTCGAATTATTAAAAATCCTCCGAAGCAACAAAAAGTCGTTCTAAGGAACGCAGAGTAAGTTGCTGAAGTCACAAAAAAGCCGTTCCAAAGGGAGCGCAGTGTAAGTTTTCTGCTCCAAAGTCGTTCCTAAGGGAATGCAGAGCATACAGCGAAAAGTCAACGCTGATACCGCCTAAGTAAAAGGCGAAGAAGCTCCAAAGACGTTCCTAAGGGAATGCAGAGCTTACAGCGAAAAGTCAACGCTGATGCCGCCTAAGTAAAAGGCGAAGAAGCTCCAAAGACGTTCCTAAGGGAATGCAGAGCTTATAGCGAAAAGTCAGCGCTGATACAGAGATATTTTGTGTTTTACGGGGATATGTGTGTATCTTCGGAACAAATGTCATCTACATAACATAGCATCATCACATCATTTTGCATAGCATAAGCATCATACATCATGTTGCACATAGCAAAAGAAGGGGACGCAGTATCAACCTTCGAAAGGACGCTTTGAAAAAGTGAAAATCGTGCAAAGTCACGAGGGAATACAATGCTGATCTTCGGAATACAGCTTCGGAGAATATTTTCACGAAGCGTGGACGTGCTTCATCAGAGTAATATTGAAATTGTACACCTTCGGAGAATATTTTCACGAAGCGTGGAAGTGCTTCATCAGAATAGTATTAAAGGAGAAGGTTTTCTTTACGAAGCATGAAAAGAAGGGAAGGTGTTTTTTCGCCGAAGGCTCAAAAACGGTACGTATGTAAAGTTTCATGCATCGTAAAGAGTTGAATAATGAAAAGAAACTTGTATATTACATTCAAATGTACAAAATATTACATAGATCACATTTCAAATGTTTTTTCTAATAACATCTAGTCTTCTCTTAGTACTACTTCGGCAGCCTCATTTAGAAGTTGTTCAATAACTTTATCCATGATAGCTTCGGCCATTTGTTTAATTTCGTCATCCCCTTTCGTGTGAGGGTCTGCAGACGATCCAGCAGGTTCTGAGGGAAGAGAATATATCTACATTACTATCACAGACCGCGAACAAAGTTTGAAATTAAAAATTACAACACAATAAGAGCGACTAATTAAATACCTATTTGCCCTTCGGGCTCTATACTTTTTTCGGCAACTTCTGTCACTTTCCTAGCATCATGGATGCCTTTTTCACTCTTTTGAATAATTTCTTGCGCCATCTCTCGGCCGCCGTTGTCCCAGATATCAGTAAAGAATTTTCCGCCAACCATGCTTGCTTCAGCCGAGGGGTCTTTGATGTCTTCAGAGGACAAGGCAGCTTCGGACTGAGCTAAGGATTTTACATGCTCGCAACCTTTCCTCTCCAAAACGGTAGCAACTCCTCTGGCGCCCGAGAAAGCACAGATGTCACCGCGGCTACTCAGGATTTCCTCGAAGGCCTCTGCTTCGTGGCTGATCCATTCCATTGGACCTTCGGGATTGCCTCTTGAGAAATTCTCTTCACTAGAAAATGCGCCAACGCTGGCGAAGCTGGATTTTATCTTTTTGACGCATTCTATAGATTTAACATAGCATTTCCTCTGGGATGCACGAAGCTCCTTAACACTTAACTCTAAATGATTGACCAACTGATCACTAAGCTCTCGTTTTGTTTCTTCAAGCACACGTTCCTCTTTAGCTCTAGCTAGCTGTTTCTGAAGATTTTTAATCTCACGTTTTTGGGCTTCGGCCTGGACCTTTGAGGCAGCTTCGTCCTTTTTTACCTTGTCTACCAATGTAAGCAGAATTTTATCCTTTTCCAGAGCTTCGTTTCTCAGTTTAATAACTTCTGACCGTAGGTTGTTGAACGCAATTTCATAGCTCTCATCTTCGGCACTCTTTTGTGCTCTTAATGCATTGCTTAGGATTAAACCCTATATGTAAAAAAGTTGGTATAAGAATAAAAGAATGAGTTACGAATTAAAAAATTTTCAAGCGCCTAATTCCCATACCTTTAGGCTATTGTACGCAAGACTGTCCGCGAGATCCTCCTTCGTCATAGCACATAATCCAGCTTCGAGCTTCGGGAACCCCATACTTCTAGCCATCTCCCGGCAGACAGATAATTCTTTGTTGTCAGGAAGGCAGTATAGGAAGTCATCTTCATTTGTCCCATTGAACACTACTGCCCCCTTCGGATATTTTAACTCTCTGGCATAGTGATTGGCTTCATAAGTCTCTTCTTCAGATAATTTCTTCCCCGAAGCATGTCGCACGATGTAATCGCGTATGTTGGAAGGAGCTTCGGGGGCGGCAGTGTCAATTTCTTCAACCAAAACTGGTTCTGATATTTTTATTTTTTCGGTTTCCAAAGATTGTTCCTTGGTGGGTTCTGAAGGCCCAGCTTCAGCTTCAAGATGTTGCTTTGAAGCTTCAGTAGACGCTTCAGCAAGTTCAACAGTCTTCTTTGGAGTTGTGCTTGAAGACTTAATTGTCTCTAAGACATCTAGCACGTTCACCATTCTTTTTCTTTTTGGGGTCACCGATGGGCCCTTTTGATTTTTTATTGTTTCAACATTTGCTGAAGGACTTAAGATTTCCAATATTTTTTGTCCTTCAATCATCGGTTTTTCTGCCTTCTCTGCTGAAGGCGCTTCAGTTCTTTCTTCTATCTTCGGCGCTGGAGCTGGTTCTGTAGTTTCAGAGGTCAGAGAGACTTCACCAATAAATTCAGGCACTGTGGCCGGCTCAATAAAACGCGCCCGGTGGGTGAGCACCTTCATCTTTTTTCTTTGCGGCGCTGGCTCGCTAGAGGCACTTATGGCAACTTCTGTTGTAGGAGAAGTATTTTTTCTTTTACGGCCCAACACCGGATAATGATAGTCAGGGTAGACAAACCCGATTGCATCAAATACCCGGTTGAGCCTCTTCTTCTTTCGGCCTCCGAAGGTTGCCGATAATGTAGTATTCTCGGCCTTCGAGTATGCCCCAAGCAGTTCGTCACTTAATGTTTCAATGCTTTTTAACCAGTCGTCATCAGGTTCAACAAATTTATCCCCGTATTTGAATGAGTATTTTAGTCTGACTAGTCCACCTTCGTCAGACTCTTTGATGGTCTCCTTCGGCATTTCCCACTTTCCTGCAAGTGGCCATACCCTGAAGGCAATATGCTCTTGGACCAGATCCCTTGTCCCAATAAAAGAGCAGACTACGCCGAAGGCTCTTTGGCATTCTTCGGCTGCTTCATCCATTTCAACCTTCGACTTTCGTAGTCCGAAGCGTTGCCAAATGGGGCGCATAATGATACTCTTAACATCTTCCTGCGCTGTCAAGTCATTCTTTACATAGAACCATTCTGTCATCCAGGTGCCGGGCCACCTCTTCCGAAAGGTTGGCGCAGGGCAGCTTGACCCGGCGCGGGCACCGAAGCTGTAACAACCGAAGTTGTTGTGATATTGTTCTTTCCCCCAGGGCTTCGTCTCATATAACAACTCGTGAATGTTGCAAAAGCTTTTAGCATTTGGTTCTAAACCTTGGCTTCTTACAGCCCAGACAAAGATCCCCATTCTAATGATAGCTTCGGGAGTAATTTGATGAAGGTAGATTTGAAATGTCTTCAGGACTTCGACAACAAAGCTGCTTAGGGGGAATCGAAGCCCAGCCTTGAGAAAGCTTCGGAAGATTACGACTTCATCTTCTTCGGGGGTGGGGGAAGTTTTTTCTCCAGCATCAGCCCTCACAATAGATATATCTCGAAAATATCTCCCCCTCATATTGTCAATATGACTCTGCTTAACAGTGGTTTTCCCGAAAACCGAGTGACTTGGCCGCCATGGTCGATCTTCGGACTCTCCCCCACAGCTTTCTGCATCATAACTGCCGCTGTCACCAGTATCTTCAGACAAACCTTCCAGAATCTCCTTGGTGATTTTTTCCGTATTGGTCTCCGCCATCGCTATAAGGAACCCCAAGTTCTTCTCTTCGTCGAGACTCAGCTTCATCTCAGCAGTGACCTTCTTATCTTCAGACATCTTCGAAAACACTAAAAAACTGTTTTCAAGGCCGAAGCTTCAAAACCAAAAGAACAGCAAATCTTAGTGCGCAAGAGCTAAAAATTTAGCAAGCGGAAGCAGATGGCAAGAAAGCGTACCAAACAAATTGTGGCGGGCCTCTATTTATACACTCGATATAACGGAAACTGTGTGGTCCCGCGTGTCAGTGACTTTTGCTATTCTAGCAAAGGGAAGGTGTTTTTTTCGGACCTTCAGCTTAAGGCCTTCGTCCATATCGCAATCTGAATTTATCATTAACAAATTAATATTGCGAGGGGCTACTGTTGGGGGCCTTCGTCCTCCGAAGGTCCTCAAAAACATGATTTGACAATGTTTTCCGAGTGGATTATATGAACAGGTATCTTCGGACTCAGAATTATGAACATGGAGTACGGTCAGGACGAAGCCTAAGCCAGACGAAGGGGGATTGAGATGAAGGACGGGCTGATTACCAAGCTGTACGAAGGATGGTGCACAGCCGAAGCTGTGCGCAGGAAAGCTTCGTCGCGATAGCAGAAAGGGGAACCGACTTAAAGATGAAAAGACTACTTAGGCCTTGACAGATTCCCATAAGTCATTAATAAATGTAATGGGCATGAATGTAATTTTACATGGGTTGCGTCCCACGTCTATAAATAGATGAACAGTACTCCCGTACTGTTCACGCTGACTTGGCATTTGCTTTTGCGTCATCCTTGTACTTTTGTCTTCCTGCAATCCGAAGGTACACTTGTAATCTAAAATCATTTCTATTGTTATGCAATAATAAAATAGAAATGATATTATGAGATTTAAATGTTTATATTACTTTTGATGCCGCGCGTAAATCTTTCGTCATAACTTATTGTGCTTACGAAGATATATTATTTGTAACCTTCGTCCGGAGCACATTATATCCCGAAGGGAAATAATGTTTCAAAGGACGAAGGACCTTATCATTTAACACTTTTTATGTTGCCTTGTTCTTAATCCGAAGCATTTGAGAACAAGTCACCAACAGTAGGCGCTGACAAAGTTCGCTGTGAACCGTGCGCAGACCTCTTCCTAGGAGTAGACTGATCCTGGGGCAAGGTTCATGAGCCAGGTCTGGGCAGGCCTAGACAAGGCGACATGAAAATATGTCGCCATCACAGCGGTGTTTCCACCTGCTGCTGTGATAGCCGTGACGTACACCTGCAGGAATTCCGACGGGTTTGACGTACCGTCGTACTTTTCCGGCAAGTGCGGCCGGAACTTGGATGGCTAGGACGCCGCTCGGAGATGATCTGCGAGAGCAGCGCAGCCCACGCCAGCCAATGGGACACCCGCCTGGGACCGGGCGCCCACTGGGGTTTGCGGTGCTACCGCAGCGAAGTCTTTATCGAGGTTATGGCTCTCGATGTTGTGCCGGCGCTCTCACGTCCTCTCGAGTGAGACGCGAGCATCTTCGCCGCTCGCCTGCGGTTGAGTTCTGCCCGTAGGTCATTAGATCTCTCCCGAGAGACTGGAGCATCTTCCACCGCCACCGGCGGTTGAGCTCTGCCCTCAGGTCTTCAGTCGGTGCTGCCCTCACCGAGGGTGAGCGCACGGATGCCGACGCCTCAGGTTGGCGTCGGGATGACCGCGGCCTCGACCTGGTCGAGCCAGAGTGCGCCATGCCAAGTAGCCGGTCGACGTCTTCACGCCACTGCCTCATGGCCCCCGGTGAGGCCATGGAGCTCGGGGGGTGGCGCAGCAACTCCCTGGCTGCCAACAACGCCCCCGGAGCTCTCCTGGTTAGAGTCCGGGATGTCTGCGCAGCTGTATGCTGCTGCGCAACGTGTACAGCAGCAGTGCCTGGCACTGGGTGGTTGGCAACCAGTGGCATGGAAGAAGCAACTTCTTCCTCCACCAGGAAGTCCACTGAAGTCTCGGCGTGGTGCTCAATGATTCGCACCATCATGCTGAGGAAGTAAACAAGCAAAAACCTAAAGCTTGGCCCCTACCTGGCGCGCCAAATGTCAGAGAGGAAATCTCCGGCCGGGTGGCGGAGTGCACCCACCCTGAATCCTAAGATGAGGAGGGGCCTAAGCATTCTGCTTGTTGTGAGATTTGGGGATGAACATAAGAACACGCAAGAGTTTAGAGTGGTTTGGGCCGCCGGAGCGTAATACCCTACTCCACTGTGTGTTGTATTGCTCGTGAGCTTGAGTTGTGTCTTGGATGACTTGGGTCTGTATTGTAACGTTGCATGCCTCCCCTTTTATAGCTCAAGGGGGCACGTACAAGAGTACTGAGCCCCGACACGTGGGCCCAGGGACATAACGGATGTAGTACTTGGAGCCATTAATCCAGTTCAATCTCCTCGCGCCCTGATATCTGCGATCTCCGTAGTATTGGCTTGCAGCAGAAGTTTCCCTGGCAACGTTCAAGTCATGATGACCATGGCGCGCGCGTGGTGGTATGGGCGTACGCCCGCTGTCTGATTGGACAGGCATGCCGCCTATAGGGTGGCCTGGTCGTCGCCTGCTAGAGGAGCAGAGAGAGGATGCATTAAATGCCGAGCCATCACCTTGCCTGCCAGCGGAGTGGACGGGGCACATTAAATGCTGAGATGGCACATCGCCTGCCAGGCGGCAGGCATCCTCCGCATTAAATACTGAGATAGCGTAGCATGCGATGCGTGGCGTGGCCCGCGACACGTAGTCCTTACGTCAGGCTCTGCCCACTGGCTTACGTTACTGGCAGAGGGCCACGTGGCAGCATCGGGTCTTCGCCTGGGCGGGAAGCTGAGCCGTACATGATGGGGTCCTGACACGTGCCAGCGCCGAACCCCTGCCTGGCCTTTGGCCAAGGCTTAATCATTTTCCGTCCTGGTGCACCAAGACCACGCCGTTAGTAGTCCGGACCCCTTGCGAAGGGGTCTGGTTCCCACCTTAGAAGGCCCAGTATGCATACGTGGAGGTCTCGGACCTCCCATGGGAGTCCTATCCGCAAACTTAGGCGCACTCCCATGGGGGTCCGGGCTTACTGCAGATGCCCAGGAGTATTCCACCATGATGAACACGTGGCGGTCCCGGACCCACCCAGGTGGTGAGGCCGGGCGCCGCTGTGGGCCCTGAGCAACCGTCCTTGGTTGGGCTGAGGCACGCCTTAGTCGTAGACACAGCCCTACTACCATGTGGCTAAGAGGTAGCCGCACGGGAACTGCGCCTTGATACAGTAGTAGGGGGTACCCTTGATCTAGGGTACCGACAGCTCTCTAATAGGTCAGACCAAGATATAGTGTGGATTATGTTAGGCCATAACATGCGCTCCGCCTCTGACATGGACATGCTCGCCCGCCCAACCGCCATTAGCAAGGACTGTTGCCTCACATCATATATTTCTATGCACCATAAAAACTAGTGCATGTAGATTTATGTTTTGTTGGATTGAGAAAACACATAAACCTAGTATATAGAAACAACTTTTGCATGCTAAGTCAAGGCAAACCTATTCTAATGTTTCAATACAAGGTTGATTTTCAAAGAAACACCACTACTTTTTACACAAATATGATCATCCAAAATGTACTCCATCCCATAGAAATGTCTTTATGCATTTATTTAGTGGTCTACCTTTCCTAGATATCATCACTTCTAGATTATTTTTGTACCACATTCCATTCAAATTTATGCTTTGACATTTGTTTATTTCAAGATAGGTGTTGATTGGGTTGGGCTCACACGTTATATGGTTTGACCCTAGCAATTTTATGCGCACAAAACCGCTAATTCTAACATATATAAAACATAATTTAGAAACAATACGTGTATCTATCAAATGACGAGGAACAAATAAAAGTCAATAATTGTAAAACATTAAATAGTGTTGCTCTCTAATGCATGATTCACCATTCATAGAAAGCAATTTGACAACGCTGCAAACATGACTCAACTATCATACAACTTAAAAGATCATTGGGTCAACCCTAATCCTCTAGTTGGGGACGTTATTGGTAATGTTGTCATCTTCAACGTTACCGCTCTCTTTGAGCTAGTCTTCAACTTGGCTGCTAGGTTTTCCATAGCTTTGGATAGTCCATGGAATGCGAACGCATACTAGGTCATTGTTTCTTCCACCGACTTGTTGGCGATGCCCATGTCGAGATCACTTACCAAATTGTTAATTTTGTGGAAGGCAGGACTCTAACGACCCATTTATTTTGACTTAAGATTCCTGGTCTCCTCTCTCCTAGCCTTCTGGATGGCATCACTAACCTCCACTAGATTTTGCTTGCCATAGAGCACGACATCACCACACACCTCGCATGCCTCGAAGAATGGATTCCCTCGGAGCTCATGGAGGTTGCTAATGGGGGTGACAAATGTCCATAGTTTCTGAAAGGGAAATAGGGTCAAACCTTTTCCTAATTGATTTTGGTGGTTGAATTGCCCAACACAAATAATTGGACTAACTAGTTTGCTCTAGAGTATATGTTCTACAGATGCCAAAGGTTCAACTCAAAACCATTACAAAGATTAAAAAGGGTTCAAGAAGAAAGGAGCAAAGGAAACCGAAGTGCTCCCTGGTCTGGCGCACCGGACTGTCCGGTGCACCAGGGAAGATCGTCTTCAAACTCTTCACCTTCGGGTTTCCCAGGCGCAGCTCCACTATAATTCACCGGACTGTCCGGTGTACCACCGGACTGTCCGGTGCGTCAGCGGAGCAACGGTCATCTGCGCGCAACGGTCGACTCTGACAGTGAATAGTGCAGAACAGTACACGCGACAGAAGTCAGAGCAGTTGGTCAGAGGGGCACCGGACTGTCCGGTGCCACATGAGGACAAAGCCTCCAACGGTCGACCAGCTCCAAGCCCTAACGGGAGGATGATGTGGCGGCACACCGGACACTGTCCGGTGGCGCACCGGACACTATCCGGTGGCGCACCGGACTGTCCGGTGTGCCCATCGCCAGCAGCCTTCTCCAACGGCTACAATTTGGTTGGTGGCTATAAATACCACCCCAACCGGCCACTTCAAGGTGTGGGAGCCCAAGCAACATTCCAAGTCATATAGTTGACATACTCAAGCCCTCCCAACCACCTCTATTCATTGATCCATCCTATACTCAAGATTTAGATCATTACAACCAACACAAGTGCCACAAAAGAGAGAGCAAGCAAAAGAAAGCCTCTCGTGTGAGATTAGCTCTAGTGCCTTGTGAGATTCATTGAGAGAAAGAGTGTGCTACATCTTGCGTTCATTTGCGCGTGGAGTTTTGACTCCCATTGAACTTCCTCCAAAGTTTTGGAGGCTTGTAAAGCTAGCAAGAGACACCAAAGAGTGTGGTGGTCCTTGCGGGGTCTTAAGTGATCCTTGAGAAGAAGAAGAGCTCGTCGGTCTTGTGTGATCGGTGGAGAGAGGGAAAGGGTTGAAAGAGACCCGTCCTTAGTGGACTCCTCAACGGGGACTAGGCCTTCGAGGGTCGAACCTCGGTAAAACAAATCACCCGTGTCTCGTGTGCTTATTGCTTGTGATTTGTTTGTTCGTTCCCTTTCTAAGTCTTTCTTGCACTATTCTTTGCTAATACAATTTGGTGTTGTTTTAAGTTAAATTCTCATATAGTGAAGCAACACATTGCAAGAAAGAACTTGTGTTATTGCTCTTCTTATCTAAGCCCTCTTGCTTTATTCTCATAAACTTGTTAGTAGTGTTGATTTATCAATTCCGCATTATTTAGCAATACTCTTTACAAGCAACGGACTTAGTTTTTATACTCTGATAATTGTACATCTTGTTCTAACCACTAATCAAGGGATCTAGTTGGGGATAAAGTTTTAATTTTCAGGTTTCACCTATTCACCCCCCCTAGGCGACTTTCAATTGGTATCAGAGCCAGACACTTCATCGTGAGTCTAACAACTCGAAGTGATGGCTCGTAAAAGATCCCAAAAGAACAAGAAGACATCTTCCAAGGAAAACAATGAGGTAACTCTTGAGATATTACTTTCCGATTGTTCTAATTATGATTCATGGTCTACTAGGGTGGTAAATGCTTTTAGAACCGTAGATCCACAATTAGAACAAATTATAGATAAGAATATCTTCCCTTTTAGTTACAATAGAAAAAATATTTCCGAGGAAGATCAAAGATGTTTTCGCTTAAACTACCTAGCTTATGACATCTTAAGTAATTCTCTTAGCAATGAAAATTATCGTGCTTTCATATCAAATTATGATGAATCCATTCATGATGCGCATGATATTTGGACTAGAATTAAAATCAAATTTGATGAGTCCAAACATGATAGTTCATTTTGTGCTTCTATTTCCTTTGGTCCTTGTGATACTAACCCTTGCAAGGAAGAAGAAGAAAATGACCGATGGAGACCAAACGATGAATCCACCTGTCCAAGAGGTTTGTCTTCACATTTCGATTCCCACATATGTTGTGTGGCTAATGAAAATGATAGCGGAAGCACAAACGAGGATGAGGAGGAAGAAAGAAGCTTCATGCAACTCTACGCTCGCCTAAGCCAAGAAGATAAGGCGGTCATGCTCAAACTTTTAGAAAGAGCGAGAGAGCAAAGCGAAGCTCGTCTAAGGCTAGAAAATGTTCTCTCCATGAAAATGCTACACTTTGACGAGTTGACTAAAGAACATGAGGAGCTAAAGTGCTCTCATGTTGATATTTTCCAAAGGTATGAAACTACTTCAATTGAGCAAGATAACGCTTTACATTGTATCGCTCAATTAGTAAATGGGAATGCCTTGCTTAAGGACCAAGTAGAAAAGCTAAAAGATGAAAATCTAGCTTTTCAAGAAAAATATGATATGCTCCTATGTTCCCATGAAAATCTTATGGACGATCATATCATATTAAATATTGCTCATGAGGTTGTGATAGAAAACTTAAAATCCCAACAACCTCACTCATGCACATGTATTCAAATTGAAACTACATTACCATGTGCTAATGCTTGTTGTCCGTCGACAAGCAAATCTTCCTTTGAGCTAGAATTTGCAGGAACAAACGATGATACATATCAAAAGCTCAAAGAAGAAAATGAGAGGCTAAAATTGAGCTTATCACAACTAAAAGGGAAGTGCATTGCTCAACCTTCTCAAGATAACCGTGATCACATGGTGAAGAAGCTTGAGACGGGAACAACCGTGGCATGCACTAAATCCCTTGAAGAATATGTCAAGGACTTGAGGATTGTCAAGAAGAAGGAACAAAAGAAGAAAATCAATACCTCTTCCAAAAGCCTCAACCACGCCTCCATAAAAGGTAACATCCAAGGTAATAATCAAGTCACACTTCACACTAAGAGAAGTAAGAAGTGTAGTGAATGCTTTCAAAAAGGGCACTCTATTAGGTCATGTCCCTATATTAAAAATGACTTGATTATTAACAAGGATGTTAAACTTTGTTTTAAATGCTCCAAGAAGGGACACTTGTTTAGGTCTTGTCCCCATTTAAAACAAAAAGGCATAGTGTTAGAAAAGAAAATATTCACTAACCATGTAGCAAGAAAGAAACAAGGAAAGAAGAAATCTTCAAGACTTGAGGATCGCCTATGCTACATATGCCGAAAGAAGGGACATCAATGCAAGGATTGTCCCATTGGTAACAATCCCACTCCTAGCTTGTTAATTAATTCTCATGTAATTAGGCAACCCAAAATTGCAACTTGTGCTAGAAAGGTAATGAGCTTACCTAGTGCTAACACAAAGGACGTTTGGGTTCCTAGATCTTTGTTGACTAACCTTGATGGACCCATCAAGAGATGGGTACCAAAATATGCTTGACAAGCTTTGCAGGAGAAGGAGATGATATGAAGCTTTGGGGTGCTTGAGAGAGTCAATTCAATTCTTGTTAACTCAAGCTATCAATCTTCAATGATCTATATCCATGATTGACCCAAAGTTATTTTTCAAATTACTATGTCTTAAACTCATATCATCTCGGGGAAAGATATTGATGTTGTAGAAAATAAAGAATTACCCTGTGCCGAAAAATCAAGGCCTACAATATGGAGGAAATCCAAAGGATGGTAACACTTATATTTTTGAGTGCAAGTACCTTAAATTACTACTTCTCATGTGTCTTGAGTAGTCACATAGAAAAAGAAGCACTTCAAATATCTTTAAAATTTTGTCACCATTCTTTGAAGAAATTCCTCTCACATGGTAGACTGCACATTCACCATTTCTACTATGGCAATCTACATGCTTTAAATTGTTGCAAATCCCTCATGGCATACTTTTCACTAATTGTCTTATTATTGCCATGATTCTAGATATAGAGAGATATTCCAAGTTCTTAAAAGAATGAGGTGTCAAGTAAGGAATTCAAATCCTTAGGACACCTATAAAAAGGAAAATTCTCTCTATAACTAGAAGAGTGAGGCTAATGCTTTTATCTAAGTAACCCAAGTAGTCTCACTTGTAGAGAATAAGTTTCTCTTTGGAAAATGCGTGATCTAACATAAAAGGAAAAATCAATCCAATGACTTATGTTGTTATGCTTCTTGTTTAAAATTGGATATGATTCTTTTACATTTATCGCTCTCCATGTTATGAACTAGGGTGCTGTTTGGTTCAAGAAATGTAACATAAAGGGTAATGGTAATGGTTTACATTCGATTACTATCGGTAACAAGTTTGAATAGTCCGGTATCAATTTTTAGTATGGTATCTGATTACGGTGGGACTAAAACAAACATGATTTAACGTTATCACTTACCCATTACGTTACAAATATCTGAACCAAACGGTACCTAGAATGGTTCCTTGATCTTAAGAAATTATTTATGCTTGTTTTATGAGTTAAAATTGAGCATAACATCATCTATAGGATAATCTAGTTCATGCTATGAAGTTTCCATGTTTTAGTAATCTATGTTTTCATTCCTTATCAAAATGATTACAAAAAGGGAAACTAGTGCTTGTGTTACTAATGACATATCTCTTGAGCTTACTTATGGAAATCTACAAGAGAGTAAGTGCATGTTTAAATACACAAGCCTCAAGGGTTACTCTTCACCCAAAGGAAGAAAGGTAAAAGCAAAGGTATGTGAACTCTGTTTCTCATCATTTACTCTAATTTTTCATATTCTATCTATGTGAAGAATAGATTCTGTATTGGACTTAATTCTTGCTAGGTTCTCATAAATACACTAGTCCATTAGAATCTATTTCATGCCTTTGCTATAACCATTCTCATATTGATATGCTTTTAAGTTATGATAATAAATTCAATATGAAGAAGTAAAATTCCTATGATTGATCAAAATGTTTAAAAGGTGCATATTCCTCCTTTCTAATGATGTGCACTAAGGATAAGGATTTTACTTCATGTGACTTATGGATGATGAATTATTCATATTTCTTATCTAAAGAAGTCATCCTTCATCATATGCTCCCTTGTGCTATTAACATCTTTCTTGAGTATTTTCAATAAGTTTGAAAGGAAAAAGAAACAACTACAAAGGGAGGACACTCATATGAAAGAGAAGGACGTCAAGAACAACAACACTCACTTGGATAATAAGATCCTCAAAACAATCAATGATGTGGTTGTAAGCATTCTAAACCTTTTTCATTGTGAGAATACCAGGCTTAAGTCGTTTATTGCAAATTTTATGAGCCTTGATCAAGATGTATAATTCTTCTCCCTATTAGTCTTTAGAGAAAATTCATCCATTCAATTCATTCAAATACTTGATGCATATCTTTAGGGGGAGCCTCTTTCTATATCTTGATTATGTTGAGACTATCGCTTTATCTTAGTAATCTCATATAGTCTCTTGCATGAGAATAAGTTTCTCATGAAGTATGCTACTACTTTTCAATTCTTCTTGGTAAAGTAATGTCATCTTTATCAAGAATTGTATCTTTCATTGCTAAAGTAGCATATTTTCTGGATTCTCCCATTTCAAGCTTATCTAATGCATATGTTGTTCTTTTGATCACATCTGTTATTTGTTTGATCATTGAATAAATACTTATGTTTCTTAGTGCCGCATATACTGTCAATCGATATCTCTTAATATGCACTAAGTTAAAAGGAGAATTCATGATACATCTATGCAATTTGTGATCTATTTGATATATGCTGACAATGACTTAGAAAAGGATCACTAGTTGTAGAACTCTTTCTTGTGCAAAATATTTCCATATATTGTCTTGAGTATAGGTCTTAAGCATCTAAGACTAAGGACAAAGCACAATGAAGAGAGCGTCTCTATGTGAAGGTACAAAAGGGTAAAACCACTTCCATTCATTGACACATGTACCTAAATCTTCCTTTCTCTACTTTCTTTGCATATTTTGTATAAAAGGAAGAGAAAGCATGTCCATGTATTATCCCTGCTTCATATCTAGTTTTACCTCTCAAAATCTCACTCCTAAATTTATGCATCTTTGTTAAAGCTGGGTGAAGTGATTTTATTGTCAAAGAGCTTAAAGCTTAACCTTGTAACGAGGATAAGCTACATTTGTTCCAAAGGTGGATGGTCCTTAAGCCTCTTTGAAATCCTTAAGGGAAAATGCTTAAGTTGTATATAACATGCTTTCATAAGTGCATAAACTGTCATGAGCATCACACTTATACTACGACACAATGCACTTCACATTCTGTATGATATAGATATGTTCTCATTAACCTAATTATGTGCAATTGGCATTTAAGGCCAAAATATGTGTTCCTCTCCATGCACATATTTAGGGGGAGCAATCTATGTTAAATAGAACTATGATCATGCTTAATTTGATATATCCTTTGATCATATCTCTTTTATGTCTATGACTAATGTGTTTTCAAGTGTATTCTCATGCTTAGTCATAGAATTGAAAGGGAAATGGAGTATTCGGCAAAGATGACGCTTCCACTCAACTCCTTCGGTATTATCCACTCTTTGTCGGTATTCCGCATGATTCTTCACTTTGGTATAATCTTCACTCATATTTATTTGTTTGCCATTGGGGAGAAAGTCATCGGGCTTATATTTAACTCACAAGTATCCGTTTTTGGCGATTCATGCCAAAGGGGGAGAAAGTATTAGCCCAAAGCAAAAGAACCGCACCACCACAGATTTTAAAAATGAAGTTTTTCAAATTGATATCTTATTATGTTCAAAAAGGGGAGTATCTTCAAAAATTTATAAAACCCTCTTGAACACTAAGAGGAGAATTTCATTGAGGGGGAGTTTTGTTCAAGTCAAAGGAAAAACATTTGAAATAGGGGGAGAAAATTTCAAAATCTTGAAAATGCTTCTTTCAATCTTATTCATGTACCTTTGACTTCTTGCAAAATGTTTTTGAAAAGAATTTTACAAATAATTTGCAAAAACAAAACTCGTGGTGCAAGCGTAGTCCAAAATATTAAAATTAAAGAAAGCAATCCATGCATATCTAGTAGAAATAATAATATTGGTTTCAATTCCAAGCAATCTTTGCACCTACCTTATGCAAACGAGTTCAAATTCTACACTTTAATATTTGCTTTGGTTTGTGTTGGCATCAATCACCAAAAAGGGGGAGATTGAAAGGGAAATAGGGTAAACCTTTTCCTAATTGATTTTGGTGGTTGAATTGCTCAACACAAATAATTGGACTAACTAGTTTGCTCTAGAGTATATGTTCTACAGGTGCCAAAGGTTCAACTCAAAACCAATACAAAGATTAAAAAGGGTTCAAGAAGAAAGGAGCAAAGGAAACCGAAGTGCTCCCTGGTCTGGTGCACCGAACTGTCCGGTGTGCCACCGGACAGTGTTCGGTGCACCAGGGAAGATCGTCTTCAAACTCTTCACCTTCGGGTTTCCCAGGCGCAGCTCCGCTATAATTCACCGGACTGTCCAGTGTACCACCGGACTGTCCGGTGCGTCAGCGGAGCAACGGTCATCTACGCGCAATGGTCGACTCTGATAGTGAACAGTGCAGAATATTACACGCGGCAGAAGTCAGAGCAGTTGGTCAGAGGGGCACCGGACTGTCCGGTGCCGCACCGGACTGTCCGGTGCCACATGAGGACAAAGCCTCCAACGGTCAACCAGCTCCAAGCCCTAACGGGAGGATGACGTGGCGGCACACCGGACACTATCCGGTGGCGCACTGGACACTATCCGGTGGCGCACCGGACTGTCCGGTGTGCCCATCGCCAGCAGCCTTCTCCAACGGCTACAATTTGGTTGGTGGCTATAAATACCACCCCAACCAGCCACTTCAAGGTGTGGGAGCCCAAGAAACATTCCAAGTCATATAGTTGACATACTCAAGCCCTCCCAACCACCTCTATTCATTGATCCATCCTATACTCAAGATTTAGATCATTACAACCAACACAAGTGCCACAAAAGAGAGAGCAAGCAAAAGAAAGCCTCTCGTGTGAGATTAGCTCTAGTGCCTTGTGAGATTAATTGAGAGAAAGAGTGTGCTACATCTTGCGTTCATTTGCGCGTGGAGTTTTGACTCCCATTGAACTTCCTCTAAAGTTTTGGAGGCTTGTAAAGCTAGCAAGAGACACCAAAGAGTGTGGTGGTCCTTGTGGGGTCTTAAGTGATCCTTGAGAAGAATAAGAGCTCGTCGGTCTTGTGTGATCGGTGGAGAGAGGGAAAGGGTTGAAAGAGACCCGTCCTTAGTGGACTCCTCAACGGGGACTAGGCCTTCGAGGGCCGAACCTCGGTAAAACAAATCACCCATGTATCATGTGCTTATTGCTTGTGATTTGTTTGTTCGTTCCCTTTCTAAGTCTTTCTTGCACTATTCTTTGCTAATACAATTTGGTGTTGTTTTAAGTTAAATTCTCATATAGTGAAGCAACACATTGCAAGAAAGAACTTGTGTTATTGCTCTTCTTATCTAAGCCCTCTTGCTTTATTCTCATAGACTTGTTAGTAGTGTTGATTTATCAATTCCGCATTATTTAGCAATACTCTTTACAAGCAAAGGACTTAGTTTTTATACTCCGATAATTGTACATCTTGTTCTAACCACTAATCAAGGGATCTAGTTGGGGGATAAAGTTTTAATTTTCAGGTTTCGCCTATTCACCCCCCTCTAGGCGACTTTCAGTTTCAATGTTCTGTGTAGACATTAGTTTGGAGAAAGCAATTGTTCTAGATGTTTGAACATAATGGATGAAAGCTTCATGTGTGGTTTTGGTAATTGAGAAAGCTAGTAGACTAATGTTAGGGCCTTTGTCTTCCAAAGGTCCTCCAAAACATATTTAACCATTGGATGTCGACATATTGTCAAGTATTGCAGGAGCTTCGACAGCAGAACATCTTCGGTGCAGAACAATGGAGGGGCGACGAAACTAGCTTCGTCATAACAACACAGGAAGATGATGAAATAAGAAGGTGTTATCCTAAATGCTGAAAGCAAAAGACGATGTTACCCTTGTATTATTTGTAAATCCTGTGTGTAATCTTTGTGGGTGTAAATGTAATTTTGTATGAAGTTGTACGATTCCCTATAAATAGATGAACAGTGCCCTGCATAAAGTACCTTTTTGAAAGGCTGGATAATTGTTGTGTAATCTTTTTCTATAAATCACCTTCGCTCTAATTTACTCTGTAAAGCCGAAGGTATGATTGTAAATTCATTATAGGAAAGAGGAGAAACGTGATATTGATATGTCTAAGATGAGTTATCATGTTTAAACTTCTGTACATTCTTTATATATTTATTTATGCAACTAAGTCATAATTTACTCGGTTAAGTCCTAACCTTCGTCTTCGAAGGAGTTAGCCCGAATGGATAACTACTTGAAGATGAAGGTCGATTATCTTTTTTAACATTGTGTTGCCTTGTTTTTGATTGTGTGTAGCAATTGAGAACAAGTGACCAACAACTAACATTTACTCTAATGTTATTTATGAGATAGGTTAAGTCAACATACAAGGTTAAGTAAGATTAGTAACCATGAAAAGGATGGTGAAGACCATAAAGGATGATCAAGTGTTCAACATGTAAAGGACAAAGAAGAAAAGCAAAATATAAGAGTTCAAGGTAAAGGTATAAGAAGGTAGGACATTTTATTTGTTGATCGAGATGCAATAGTGTTTCGGATCAGATTTATAATAGATAGTCGTACTGTTAGGCAATTCACTCATCTAGTGTCACTAGGTGATGGAATCACATACATTGTATATAGGCCTAAGTGACACACATGAAAGCAAATGAAACTATTTATTGAAAACACTAACTATGCTCTAATATGTTTAGCAAAATATTTTAGAGCTAGCATAATACAAAAGAGATGAGAAAGTGCTCTAGGTGCAGATTTACATAAGGCATCGGGCATATGCAATGGATACGAAGTCAGCTCATACACTTTGCATAGTTTTCAAGTGAACATAGTGGAGTTCGGTGTGCACTGGATATGTCTCACCAACCATGTCTAGTGTCACACCAGATGGCCCACAAGTTAGTGCTCTAAGAGAGCATGTGAAACATGCACTTCAGCTCTGTAATGCATTGGACGTGTCCGATGTGATACCGAATACCACAATGGACAAGGCACTTAGGGAGCATGTAAAATGTACATTTCGACTCCACATGCACTAGACATGTACGATGTCATGTCTATTGAAATCATTGAATACTTAACATGTGCAACACCTAGTTTATAGCCATTGAGATTATAACCATTAGGAAGGCACCAAACATGTTTAGTGCTCTCAATTTCTATCCATCAAGAGGTAAATGTTGGATTTCAAGTTGAGGTTATAAATATACCCCATGGCTTTCCTTAGCTCGTATCCCTTCACTCTATACACTTGACAACACCTCTTGAGGCTAGAGAAACATACTTCACTCACTTGTATCATGTAGATCATCATTTGGGTGAGATTAGATAGATCCTAATGCATTACATATAGTTGTTGCATCCTGTGGCACTAGTTGAACAGGTTGGTCTAGTTCAACTCTTGTTTGTCACACCCGGTTTTAGAAGGCAAACCGAATGCGAACCATGTACGTGCCAGGATCAGCAATTCATGTACACAGCAGTTACATAACTGGACATCATCACATAGTGCTCAAATAATAACATAAAAGAAGGTATAATAGTCGATTACATCATGATGTCCGAGACATCCACATAGTCTTTAACAGTTATCAAAGTGCGGAAAAGAAACGTAGATAAACACGACCTTCACAGGCAGCCGACTGGGGGTTTGCCGCTAACCCACGCCTAGAACTCATCGTACTCTTGGAACTCCTAGAAGTCTTCCTCTACGACTTCATCTTCTCCTGAGAGTGGTTGCAACGTGGACAACCTGGGGGGTTTGGTGTGTAAAGCAAGGGTGAGTACACATCAACATACTCAGCAATTGTCCCGTTTGGCTGTAGTGGACTAGCTTTATGTGGGGTTAAGTCAAGCAGTTGCTTTTAGTTGGTCAAGTTATTATTACTAGTAGAAAGCCAGGTTTTAGCATTAACCCAAGTTGTTAACCCAAAGTACCCCTTTCCAAACAGAAAGAATACCACTTACCATTACCATAAGCATAATCATAACCATCATCCTCGTCACCACCTGTAAACCAACCATCTCTGATCAAAGTATCTCTAATCAATGGAGCTCCCTTGGCCGCTCATAACTGCGAGCACGGCTGATATATCAGTTTCATAACACTCTGTAGAGGTTGCGCACTTTACCCACAAGCCATGATTCCTTTTTGTCTCGGGCTGATCAAACCCTTAAACACTACCAAGGTGAACAGGCAGGGTTTCACTATGTAGCCTTTACAAAGATTCCCTGAGGATGTAGTCGCCCGTTAGGTTTTCTAAATGTACCGCACTCCTCCCCAAGGGGTAAACCAACCTTGGCAGAGCGAGCCGCATACACCGAGCCCCATTGACGGCATGGCGGCGAAGCGAACTATACCCCAGTTCCTCTAATTATTCAGCTAAGGGCGTCCCATTCCACCCTCATGGTTGCACTATTTTCCCAGACGGTCATCCAACGAACCAGTCCTTACGGAGAGGCACTCGAGAAATAGCTCGAGTCCCCTTAAATGCCACAAGTATATCATCATAATCAAAAGGGGAAAACATGTATCATAGATAATCTCATCATGTTCATTGATTAATGTGAAGCACTAGCATGAAGTTAAATCAAAATAACCCAACCAAAATAGGTAAACAAGGACAAGATAAACCAAAAGCTAGTCAATCCTTAGGTATAAATTATGTAAATGCGGGGAGTGAACTATAAAATGAGTAGGACATAGATGGGTCAAGGGACACTTGCCTTCACCAACCAGCTGCTGCTCAGGGTCTTCACCTGCAACTCCTTCGGACTCCACCAACTGACCATTATCTATACGAGTTCAAACATACGTTCTATAAATTTAATACAAAAGAACAGTACACCATACAATAGAATGTAATAAATAAGCAGACGTTGGGCGCAGGGCTCACACCTACTACCAAGCGAGAAAGAGGGAATAACGGTCGAGGCTACGGTCGAAGAGCGATTACGTTACGCTATTATAAATTAAAATACCCGTCTAAACAGAATGATATTAATTTAGCAATTGAGCTATGCATAGGATAGAGTCATATTCCGTGTTTAATTCATTATAAACAGACCAAAGTAAATTTAAAAGGATTGTCGCGCGGCGAAACGTGCGACGCAACACCTAGACTAAAATAAGAATAAAACAACTCGTCGCGCGGCGGGGCGTGCCACGAGACATTTGAATTAATTGTCAAAATAACGTCAAGCGTTGTGCGACGAAGTGCACGACGACATACGTCATCCAAAATGAATTTAAAATGAAATGGCGCGCGACTGGACGCGCAACGCCACACATTAAATAATCCTGGAATTAAGATGAATCGTCACGCGACAAAGCGTGCGACGCAGCACGCCAATAAATGAGAATTTAACATAAATTATCACGCGACGAAGCGCACGACGGAACCTATTAGATAATCTGAAAATAGAATGAAACGTCGCGCGATGAGACGCGCGACGCAGCATGCTAAATAAATCCAAAATTAAACCGAATCGTCACGAGACAAACAAAAGAACAGTACACCATACAATAGAATGTAATAAATAAGCAGACGTTCGGCACAGGCTCACACCTACTACTAAGCGAGAAAGATGGAATAACAGTCGAGGCTACGGTCGAAGAGTGATTACGTTATGCGATTATAAATTAAAATACCTGTCTAAACAGAACGGTATTAATTTGGCAATTGAGCTATGCATAGGATAGAGTCATATTCCATGTTTAATTCATTACTAGTTATGTGCCCGTGCGTTGCAACGGTATAAAAAATATTCGATAATATTAGTGACCTTATGTTTATTTGTCTTTATGTTCAATGGTATATCCAAAGAAGTATAAAAAGAAGAGGCTGAATCATGATCCAACAGACTAAGATACTCGTTTTCACATTTACGTATAAGGCCTGATTGCACATTTGTTGTGGCCTGTTTGTATCTTATTGTATCTTACCTGTTTGTATCTTATTGTATCTTATGCAAATATACAAATGTTATATTCATCAACAATTGTTTGTACCAGATACTGCATCACAAAAATTCGCAGATCATATGAAACCCAAAGTGAACTACCTTATAAATAAAATTTATATTACTAATGGCTGAACAATTTTAACTAAAAATTCTAAACGACAAATCGGGGTAATCAAGAAAAAGAAAAGAACTAATGGCCCAACATAGAATCGTACAAGTGCAGAACTCTACAAGAATCACAGGAAGGAAGAACAGAACAAAGGAAGAGAAGAAAATTATGTGGTGAAGGGGAACAAAATGAATACAACGGGATCAATTTCCTCTCATAATACAGATTGCTGCTTGATGCTTGAACCCTACATCACCAGGTGTCCTACGAGTAATTACATCTGGCTCTCCCCTTCTTAGGGCTGGCTCAAACTGCAGAATCACATCACCAGAACCCATAAGATGACATGCCACAGTAGTGGGACCTGTTATCTGATAAATGTAACAACAATAACACAAAAAGACAAGTATAAAAATAAAAATTGAAATGCATGTATATTCTACCTATACGTAATATTGTAAGGAAAAAAGAGAAGTTGAAAAAAACACAACACTATAAGAAACTGAAGCTTTCTTTATCTGCAAACCATTATTGTATCTAACGGTATAATGATCAACATCAACTCCTGGAGGGGTGAAGTCTGCCCTTGTCAAAAGGTTTCCTGCATCATGGACCTTGAAAACTGCAATACAATGCCACAGTTAAACCAAATAGATCATAGCAGGACAAGATAAATTAGTTATATGAAAAGATTCAATCTAACCGTCGTTAAAGTGTGCACAATGTATTTTGTAAGAAAAGCTCAAGCAATGACTTTGCCATGAAGTGGTATAATAAATATGTAAAGGGAGTACATACAAATATCCTTTTACCAAAATTCAGAACACAAAGTAGCCATACTTGCGCTAAATTGGGACACTTGAGGACCGATGCCCCCTTCACGTTCCATTTGAACAACTGTGCATGCAATTCTAACCTCATTGATAAAAGAAATAGAGCCAGGACAAGTCAGATAAGGAAATAAAAAGTGG
The DNA here is from genome assembly GCA_029449295.1 of Zea luxurians. Lineage (NCBI taxonomy): Eukaryota > Viridiplantae > Streptophyta > Magnoliopsida > Poales > Poaceae > Zea > Zea luxurians. The sequence goes on along the minus strand of JAOPSE010000006.1, from coordinate 112,771,562 downwards.
TAAAAATGAAAAAATGTATATAATTGTTGCCAGAAAATCATGTTGCAACGCCAAGAATTGTTGTCAGAAAAGGCCATTAGGTTGCTAGAAAAGGTTTGTATGAAAAAAGTGGTTCTCCACAGAATTGTTGCCAGAAAAGGCCATCAGGTTGCAACTCCAACCTACACTGCAAGGAAAAGGTAACAACTAACCAGCTATTGATAGTTAAGGTATTCTTTATGTAAATATCTAACCATTATAGAGACCTTGCATAGTAATGTAAAATGGTTCAGGTTAAGAAATGTATCTATATCATTGCTCTAGGTAGATCATGTCCAATGAAGTCCAAGACATATTATTACCAAATCATGTGAGATTCAAAACCCACGAACCACATTAATGAGTAAATGTTGCAAGAACTGCATGTGTGTTTATGATTATTGTGTTCTAAATTTTGCTAATGGTTTGACTAACTGGATTGTTATGGTGATCCTGAATTTCTTGGTATGGCTAATGCATTTATCTATTTCAATAACTTGAACTCAAAATCTTTGTCATACGTATTGTTTCCTCTTAGCTATTGTGATTTGATCGAGGTTAATTTCTAATATAGATCGGAGTTGGCATTGAAGAACTTAATTTCATTAAAAACAAGTGTGTTTTTTTTCTATTAAGGACTTAATTCCATTAAATAAATAACAAACAACAAATACAAGAGTTGCGAGGATCCAAGAATATATACAAATCTAAAAGAGAGTGATTCTAAGATCCAAGCATGTATAGAAATAGAGAGGAGTTAATCAAAAAGAGAATGAGTAGTGCTATAAAAGTAGGGTTCTATTCACCTTGGATCTGTCGATTCCTAACTGAAAGAGATTGATCCCGTAGGTATTTTCTAACATATGAAATATCAGTATGTCATATAATTAATTTGTTACGTACGATGGGAAGGGGTCCAGCTCAAGTAGGTGCAACAATAGCAATAATAGATGGTCTTATAAGGTCGTTACCAACTGCACGAATAGATATTGTTCCTAAATGACCATCTCCAACAACTATGAGTTCATCTTCTATTCATGGGATAGACAATACATCAATCACTAATCAAATGATGAAGTTAATGTCAAATGATAAGTATAAAAATATTAACTCAACGGGAACCTGATTCAAACTTGCTTACGAGCACCGAAATGATTTCCAAATTTAGTGCAATCTTAGACAGTTACTGCCATCATATCTGAAATAATCCACTCTTGTTGAGATGAAATAGAAACCTTAGCTTCCATATCAATCATAGGACTACACAGGGATGAAGATAAGTACCATGCATTTGATTTATAAATAACAAAAAATTGTTGTTCCGACATGTGATCAAATGATGAAGTTAAAGGCAAAGAATAAGTATAAAATTATTAGCTCAATGGGAATCTGATTCAAAATTGCTTACAGCTACTAAAAAATGGCCATCATATTAGTATAAACCAATTAGCAATTCGTAAGATTAAGATTTCTAGGACTTTACGGAGAGGACATAAAAAAGTGAGTCATAGGATTTCCAAAGAAAGTTCAGTAAAAAAGATAGTGCACTACGATGGAATAGAATGGATGCACAAACAATGGGATTCGATAGTTTTAATGGGCTTATTATACTACAGAGAAAATGAATACTACATGTAGGCCATTATTTTTGTTAGCACAACAGAAGTTGCTCAGACCAAACACATACTACCAATATTTTTGTTAGCAAGTAAACCATTGATCATGGTATAAACAGGTAGCATGCAAGGCAGAATGATACTGACCTTTTGGTAAAGATTTTGGAGAACAACTACACTTTTGGCTGAAAGCCTTGCATCATCTGGCACTTGAAACTATGAAACATAAACTCTATTAGTGATGTTCTTCAAATAGAAAAGTGAACACCTCAAAGAAACAAAAGAAATCATAACAAGCACCTGATATTAGATTTTGTGAATTCCTTAATGCCAAACCAAATTCCGCTAGAGTTTAGATGGGAATAAGCCGATACGCTTTTTCTTCAAGCAGCAGGATTGTTCAGTTTATGGCCTTTAGTAAACTTTTGAATTTGGCTATTTTTATGACCCTAAAATCAAAATAAAAAGTAAAACTGCAACATCAAAAAAATTGAACATAGTGTTTGTAGCAGAGTGTAGATACCAAAAGCAAAAGATTACCGTGCCTCTGAATGCATGCCTTCGGAGTTTTTGACTACATGTCACTTAGAGTAATTACAAAGTTTTTTTAATATGAAATGACCCAATTCATAGATGGAAAATGCTTTATTTGAGCCAGCTTCTTATCCAATCCCTAGAAGACATGTACTCAACATTAGTTACATTAAAGTAGACTGAACCTAAAGGGGAGAAGTTGAACAGTTTTGGTACCTGTAAAATACTAAGGGTTGTAGAGGTAACATAAAAGTGGTCCATTACCTGAACTGGTCTCTCCATTATATTAAGATTTAGGAAGGTTAAGTTCCTATAGAGATCATTGCTGGCACGACCGATCGGTTACCTGAAAAAATATATTAAGATGGATTTGCCTAAGAACAGAATCATGAGGCATGTGAGTTAATAAAACAGAAAGCTTTGTACAATAATAAATATGTTTGTTTTAGTTTATTTTGGGGATTTTTACAAGAACTCGTGAGGTCGGCACATGTCGACACGAGGACCGGGCAAGGCTAATGTGTTCGCCTTTGGTGCGAGGAAACAAGCTGGACTTTTAATAAAAGAGAACAATAGTTAAGCATGTATGTCTCAAAACATGGGCTAGCTGATTCAAGTAATATGGTTGTTGTGGCCGAACAGAAGTGATTATCACGATTATCAGCACCTTCTTCACGGGAATGTCGCATTCTCTAATAGCAAGTGACGATTCAGCAAAATCCACCTCATCATCCAACAATGCAGGAACTGGAGGGCTCTCTTGAATCTGAGGCTCATCGATCACTTCGACCTCTTTCTCTACTAAAACTGCCTCCGACTCCTTCACTCTGGTACCCACCGTTTCAGTCTCAATCACACCCTCATGGAACAGAAGCATCTTGTTTTTAGATACTATTTTCTTGTAAACATTCAGACAGTAAATGTATGAACCCAATGAAAATGCCTACCATGGAAAAGAACGACAGATTGCAACTCTCCTGCAGCTCAACCCCTTTGATTTTAATCTCTCCTGCAATCAGCTAATCAAAAAAATATGATTTGAATAGCTGAATAAAAAATAAGATTTGAATAGTTGAATAAAAAACAGAACATATTATTCTGCACTGTACCACCACATCTTATTCAGAGCATTAGAAAAGATATACAACAATGTGCTACATATTCATATTTGTGTATGAGGCCAAAAAATATCAGAGTTGTACTCATGGGGCTGCAACTGCTTTGCTCGTGCCTTATCAACTAAATCCTTCCATTTCCTTGATAATGAATAAATGTCAAGACGCATAAACCAACAAGTAACCACTCATTTTAAAAAATCATAAAAAATCAACATTCATTGTGCATGGTAAAGTGTTTGACCTTACCAGCATCTTGAAGAACCGATGTAATCAACCCACCATCTATGGCCATTGCTATAGCAATGTTGATACTACTGTTGTATGTGAAGCTCTTTCCATCCCTGCAGCTGCAAGTTCACCATAGGATGCTGAAGCAGAGCCATTGCTATCGCCTTAGCCAACAACGCTATCATTGTGACCCCTTTTGACTTAATCTGCAAAAGGAAAAGATTGTTCCTTTATCCAATCACCAAATTCATAAAATATTAGAAGGCCGAGACAGCAAGGCTCTCCATGTTCTTGCTGACAGCACCCTGCATTATCGTGAATTACTATTGACCCCAATGGCACATCCGGCACTCCCGGACCCATGCCCGAACCAGGGCCTCCCACGTTGCCACCACTGTTGTTGTTCATCATCCTGGACCTTGAGTCCTGCTGCCTCACTGCCCCCACCCCACAAGCAGCTGGTAAGATCAAAAAGATTAGATGGTTAAGAATCACGAACATCTATAATAAGAAAATGACGAGCGGTGCTCACTGTGGGAGCATGTCTGGTGGAGCAGGATTTAGAGAAAGGGAACGAGATTCACAACAAACCTACACCTGTATTGTTCCCTCCCTCCACCACGACACCAACCTCGTGCACAGATCCATGCAAACCACCGTCTCATTCTGTTGAATCGGCTTTGGTACCCTTGGTTCCTGCGCCTACTCCGCCCTCACCTAGGATGGGAATACAACAACGAGAGCAGGCTCAAGACAATAGCCTAGCTAGGACACAACCGCATAGTGACACACCTAGTCCTATACAACGGAGGCACGGAATCCATCGTACCTATGAGCAGCTCGCTACCTTTGTGCTCCCCGAAGACCTCTGCCGCCACTGCGGCAGATGCCGGCTTGCCACAACGCTTTAGGTGCGCCTTCCGCCTTCCTCGGATCGCAAGGTGATGAACGGGAGTGGCTGACATGGGGGCGCATCGCGAGTGGGCCATGGATCTCGCCTACCATGGAAGGTCGCCCCTGAGCCGGACCGTGGCCTCCGAGTTTGGAAGGAGATCCGCGACCTGTAGGTGAGTTTCGCTTCCCCATGGGCATGGCACGGCTTGGGCCTCGAGGCGTGGATCCATTGTCGCACGATGGGAGGATGGGACGGAGAGGACGACGTGGGGAGGGGCGGGTAGCGCGCTAGACGCAGGGGGATGGGATGGAGAAGAGGCAGGCGGGGGCAGGCGGGGGCGTGAGCGAGAGGGCATCGTGAAGCGCGCGACACGCATCACGGCGAGACAGACGGGGGCGAGGGGGCGCATCACGGTGAGACAGACGGGCATCGCGAGGCGCGCCGCGTGCCTTGCGGCGAGATGGACGGGGGCAAGGGGGCATCGGGCGGGGGCATGGTGTAACCTGTGGACGCCCTCCTTACACCCTTATAGAGTAGTAGTAGATAAATAGACCAAAGTAAATTTTAAAGGATTGTCGCGCGGCGAAACGCGCGACGGAACGCATAGAGTAAAACAAGAATAAAACAACTCATCGCGCGGCGGGGCGCGCCACGAGACATTTGAATTAATTGTCAAAATGACGTCAAGCGTCGTGCGATGAAGCGCACGACGACATACGTCATCTAAAATAAATTTAAAATGAAACGACGCGCGACTGGACGCGCGACGCCACACATTAAATAATCCTGGAATTAAGATGAATCGTCACGCGACGAAGCACGCGACACAACACACTTTAACATAAATTGTCGCGCGACGAAGCACATGACGCAGCCTATTAGATAATCTAAAAATAGAATGAAATGTCGCGCGACGAGGCACGCGACGCAGCACGCTAAATAAATCCAAAATTAAACTGAATCGACGCAGCGACGAAGCACGCGACGCAACACATTGGATTAAATTAAATTAAAATTAACCAAACAGAATTTCAAGCGTCACACACGCGGGAAAGGGTTGCGCGGGTGCCAGGGGCGCGCAGCCGGGGATGGCGCTGCCAGGGTCGGACGCGGCCAGGAGGCGCGCGGGGGCACGACCCGGGACGACGCACGGGGGCACGGTCAGGGGCGAGCGCGGGGTGCGACCAAGGGAGGGCGCACGACCAGGGGAGGCGGTGCGTGTAAGGAAAATGGACCCCAGGCCATTTGGCTTAATAGATTTTGGTGTTTGAGATTAACACAACATGTGAACTAATGTATTTTCCAAGTGTTTGTGTGTTGTAGTTCACAGGATGCGAAGTGGATTGGACTGAGGCTCTGAGGATGCAACGCCTTAAAGAAGACATTATAATACCCATATAAGACATTACAAAGTCATATTGAAGATACTTTATACATGCCAAGGTTATTAAAACGACGAAACGTTGAAACACTCATAGGTGGAGTTTTGACTTTTAAACGTTTTAAACAAAGTTTAAATGTAGTTCTAAACAATACAGAAAAAATTCAATATATCACAGTTTTAGTAGAGCACAGAGTAGAGTAGCAGTCAGTAGGAGCTGGTGTGGACAGCTGGATGCAGAGAAACAACAGACGTCGGCTGCAGATCATGACGGCTGGACACAGAGAAGCAGCAGCACTGCAGCAGACGTCGACTGGACATATAGAAGCGGCAGCACTGCAGCAGACCACGTCGGCGGCCGGTGGCGCTGATCCGCTCGAATAGCACAGGCGCAAGGCGCACAGCGTCTGGCCAAGCGAGGTGGACGGGTGGACACTGGACAGCACAGGACGGGAGTGGCAGACTGTCGGCGGATGGGAGTGGCAAACTGCTGGCAAACGGACGGCCTGGCAGAGGCTGTACGGGCGGACCGACTGGACGTGGACGGGCGGCCTGGCAACGCCTGGAGTGCCCACAGCCGCACGGTAAGGCTTGAGTGCGAGGAGGCTGCAACCTGGGCCAAACGCTTGATAGGATCAAACTGGACCGGGCCAAGTTTCACAGTTGGGACACTAGACCTAAAACACGAGAAATGTGACGTTTTACTGCATTTAGCGTTTAACATCGAAACATGATGTTTATACGCCCTAAAATGACGTTTTACGCTAGATCCTGAAACGTTACAGCGTTTCATCACCCAAATAGCATTTTATAGTTTAAACATCGTTTTAACATCGTTTTAATAACCATGATACATGCTAAGAGTCCAACACATCAAGAAGTAGAAGTGAGATACAAAGATGCAAAACAAAAGTGAACATGACAAAGTTGAGAGGAAGGGCTGACTGAATTGGAAGTGTTTCACAAAACCAAATCTACTCAAACTAACATCGCTTCAACTCTGAGATGTAGATAATTTTATAAGCTTTCCAAAAAGTCCAAGATCATCAAAATCGGAGTCCGGAGCTAAAAGTTATGCCCACAATACGAAGTCGGAATTGCTGAAAAAACAAGAGCAGCATATGGGATGTCCGGTGCACACTGAACTGTCTGTTGTGCCAAAATTGCTCAAGCTGATATGGCTTCAACTCTGGGATGTAGAGAATTTCATAAGCTTTCCAAAAAGTACAAGATCATCGAAATCGAAGTTCGGAGCTAAAAGTTATGGCCAAAATATGACAAGAGGGCATGGGCTGTCCGGTGCACACCGGACCGTCCGGTGCACCATGTCCGGTGCGCCATCTTTGGAAGCTCCAACGGCTACTTTTAACGGCTAGTACACGCGGCATATCCGGTGCACCACCGGACAATCCGGTGCACCTGTCCGGTGCGCCGTAGAAAGCTACAGAACTGCTTTCCAAAGGCTATATTTGAGTTGGGGCCTATATATACTTCACCCAACCAGCCATTTCCATGTGTGGGAGCCCAAGAGACATACCAAGGCATATAGTAAACATTCCCAAGTGCTCTTACACCCAAGTGCTTAATAGAATCACTCGATAATTAGCGTAAGTGCTTTGCGAAGTGCTTAGGTTAGTTAGACAGCTTTAGCGCTAGCTCTAGGTGAACCCTAGTTAGTTGAGTGAGTTTTGTAAAACCACACAACCCCCGGCTCTTACATGAGCCATTGTAATTGTACCGAGTGGAGCGAGAGTCTTGCGAGACCGTGACAACCGTGTTTGTGTCACGGCCGCCACCGTGTACCGGAGGGAACGAGGCCCGCGGCGTTTCGGCCGGAAGCTCGATAGTGGAGACGGCGGGGAGCGTCCGAGAGGAGCCGGAAGCGGAGCACCACTTGCGCGTGGAGAAGACCCGCGGCTCTCTACGGAGTTACTCGACCGAGGTGCTTGGCCCTCGCATGGGCTTCCCTTTGCGTAGGGGCACCAACAAGGATTAGTCGGGACCTTGCGCGGTTCCGGATACCTCGGTAAAAATACCAGCGTCATCCACGAGAGTTTGCATCTCTACCTTGATCTTTACCTTCCGCATTTATATTAAGCATTTAAGTTTCAATCTTGTATTCATACTTATTTAATGTAGATTGAAACTTAGCCATTATGGTAGAGATAGCAACACTTAGACAAAACCTAGTTTGCTCATTCTAGTTTGATTATTTGCATACGTTTTGCTCTAGGGATTTAACTGTGGCCTAGTTTAGTAAAAGTTTTAGAAGTCCTAATTCACCCCCTCTTAGGCGTCACCCGTTTCCTACAAGTGGTATCAGAGCCTGGTTTGGCTCATTTGAAACGTTTGAGCTTCACCACTAAAAGAGCCGACGCTTTTTAGAGGAAGGGATGGATACCCATAGGCCACCACACTTCGACAGCACTAACTTCCCATATTATAGTGCTAGAATGGCTTGTTACCTAGAGGCTGTTGATCTAGGCGTTTAGAGAGTCACTCGTGACGGGATGAAACCCCCTAAGAATCCCGAGAAACCCACCACGAGTGAGGAAAAAGAAATCCATTTAAATGCTAGAGGCAAAAATTGCTTGTATGAATCTCTTATCATGGATATTTTTAATCAAGTATTTACCCTGAAAACTGCTAATGAGATTTGGCTAAAATTGCATGAGCTCCATGACGGCATTGACTAGTCTTAAATGAGTTTAATTCTTTTGCTATGAAAGATGATGAGCTTGTTAGAGACATGTATTCTCGTTTGAATCTAATTATCAATGAGCTCAACTCTATTGGCATTAATAAGCTAGGTGATGCGGACATTGTGAGGAAGATTATCTCCCTGCTACCACAACAAAGATATGGGAGCATCATCACCATCCTTCACAACATGGAGGACTTGACACTAGTAGAGATCTTATCATCGATGACGTTCGTATTGCATCATGGAATATGCAGGTATCATCACAGATAAAGATTTGTGACAAATTTGTGACGATTCCGATTTGGTCATAGGGGTCACGTCACATTTGTTGTGTTGTGACGGACTGCCCATTTTCGTCATCGATGTGTATCCATTCTGTGACGAAATACGCATTGTCATGGAAGTGAATTCATTCTATGATGATCAGGTTTGGTCATGGATGAAGGCACTTTTCCGTCATAATCCGTCGTCTGCCCGAGCAAGCTGACGGCGTCATTAATGTCGTTTGCTTTCTATGACGGTACGGTATCGTCATAGATAGAGCCGTGTTTTGGTCATTAACAGCCGTTTGGAAGGGTCCCGATGGTGTATGACGTCAGCGCTGACATGGCTAGTGACGTGGCAACTGACATCAGCGCTGACGTGGCATATGTTTTATTATATGCCACTAGTTTGGTCATAGATGTGCAGAGAATAATTTTATTGGAAATTGCAAAAGATACTAGAACAGAGGAATGAGCACACAATTCCATATTCCATAGATGAATAAAACTAGTATTCCAGTGAGCATACAAACTAAGTGGACAACACTGAACTCAGTTCACAGCATCACCACTTGACTTCACATTTCAGTTGAGTTTGCACAAACATAACAGCATATAATAAAAAGTTGACACCCACGAGCAACTTGAGTTTTTGGGTATCCTCATGTCAAAGAATAGGCTAAACACAGCAGCTCTGACCAGTGGCCCTCATGTCAAAGAAGAAGCGTTACCATGCAAGGACAAGAGCTTCTTGATGAGCACATTGGTCTCCTCCATCTCCTTGCTGTTCTTCTCTGTTATTTTCTTGTACTCCTCCAACTCCCTTTGTGTCCTCGCCTGCTGTTCCTCAGCTTCTTCACATTTCTTCCTAAGCTAGTCGAGTTCACCTTGAACAGCAGTCGTCGCTTCAGCTGCAAGTTATTCCTGAAGCTCACTTTGATTTGATGATGATGACTTGGAGGATGCCGATCTTTTGATGCCAATGCTCTTCAGGAATTGGTGTGAGCTGCTCTAGGACAGCACCTTGGACACAAGCTGCACACTGGATGCTGGCATCTCACCTTCAACAACAGGTTCAACCCTCATAGCCTCCATATGAGACTGAAATATCATGGATAGATAATAGTTACATGTTAATGCTAATGAGCAACAACAAGATGCCAATTGTTAGTTATTGCAATAATTTGAGGAAGACATATGACACAAGGTGTTTATAATGAAATAATAACCAATGCTACACTGACAGAAACTGATTGCAGTTGGCATTTGCTTTGAAGAGGTAAAAATGCAGAGATTTAGGCACAATCGCGGCTTTTGAGATGTCGTGAAAAATGTGTTGGGGAGAGGAGCCAACTTCCTCAAGGCCATATGCTTTTGCATGTGATGAAAGGAAGGGCAAAAAGAAGGCTCCCACTCCAAGTTCCTCAAGTGAAGAAGAGGAGGAAGAAGAAAGCGATGATGATGAAGATAATCAACCATGCACATCATCCTCCGAGGACGAAGAAACAATCCGACGCATCGGAAAGGTAATGTGGATGATCCGCAAGATTAATCTAATGGGTGTGCCCCTGCAGGTCGAAGATATTCTATTTAACATTGACAGGAAAAGCAAAGGAAGAGAGGATGCTTCGCATGTGGGGAGAAGGGCCACTTCAGGGATAACTGTCCAAATATGGCCGAACCCAAAAAGGGGAGGAGCAAAGGCAAGGCGCTAACAAGTGTTAGAACTTGGGATGATTCTTCAAGTGAAGATGAACCTCCAAGGACGCGTAGCCACCGGTCCTCATCATGCTCATCACGGTCATCACACAAATGCCTTATGGCAAGAGGTAAAATGAGCATTCCATCCTCTAGTGATGATAGTAGTAGTGATGATGAAGGTGAGGGGAAGCCCTCCAGTAGATGAACTTGCGAAAGTCGTTAAATTTTTTCAGGATATTTGCACTAAGCAAAAAGCTCAACTTAAAACATTGAAAAATAAGTTGATTAGCTCTCAAAATGATTATAAAGGTTTGCTAGAAAAATTTGAAACTTTTGCAAACTTAAATAGTGAGCTATCAACTAAAATTGAGCTATTAGAGTCTAGTGTTCCATCCACTGCTACCGATGATGGCCTTATTAAAAAGAATGAAAGACTTAAGGCTAAGTTAGCTAGCTCCCAAGAAGCTATTGAAAATTTGCTAGAGAAAATGGAAATTCTTAGAATACACAATAATGAGGTAACTACTAAGCTAGAAAACATTGGTAGCACCCAAGCAGCATCTTTAGTTGAAATACCTGAAATTATTAAGAAAGATGCTTCTACTTCTTGCTTTGATTTAATTGATGATTCTAACCCCTGCAACCAAGTTTTTGTTGAGAATATTGTTTTAGAAACATGTTCGGATGAGGTTGCAAAGGAAAATGAACAATTAAAGCAAGAAGTAGCTCGCCTTGGTAAGGCTTTGTATGGCAAGAAAGGCAAAACCAAACAAATCCAACCTCCACAGGATAACACCACTGCGGGAGTGAACAAGCCTATGGAGGGAGAAAATGTGATTTGTAGGCTATGCCACATGGAAGGCCATAAGTCTTTCCAATGCAAGGCGATGACCGGGGATAAGCAAAGGCATAAACACAAGCAAAAGCCATCAAGCAAAATCTCCAACACCTACATCAAAAAGGTGGACAAAAAGGCTGCTACACCATATTTGATCAAGAAGAAAAAGAATGGAAAAGTGATAGCAATCAATGCCAACAAGCAAGCCAACAAAGGAAAGGGGGCCAAACACATCTGGGTGCCAAAGGAAATAATTTCAACCATGAAAAGCACCAAGAAGGTTTGGATCTCGAAAGGGAAGTGAGTGGACCGAAGGTAATAGGAATTTGTAGACTTGACAAAGTTGAGATGTATATCATGGGATACATCATATTGGATCAAGTTTATTGCCGAGTAGGTTAGTGAATATTTTGGACCCAAATTTCCCACCCATGACTAAGGTAACCAGATTTATTGTATTCCTTATTTTTAGATATGCGTATATATATTCTTGTATCTAGTTTTACCTTTCATGCCTAGTATTACATTTGGTATTTACTTTTGTTTAAATGTATGCATAATAGGTAAATCACATGGTAGGATTGCTTGCTTTCAATTCATATACTTAAGCAAACCTACATGGCTTAAAACGTTTATTTAAGCACGTCACATAGCTTCTATACCACTCCATAGTAAATGATACATCAATTGATATTCTCAAATGCTACAAGTGTAAAACGCTTATATTCTACAATTTGTATCATTTAACTTATATGTGCCTGTAAGTGCAATCAACCCCTAGTGAGGGTTTTGGTGATTTAATGACAAAACAAATAAGGGTACTAACAGTTTTTGTTCCTAGTGTATGATTAGAAAGAAACAGAAACTTAAGGAAGCATCAAGGACCTCATGCAACGGACGTATAAAATTTTATGTAAATCTTGAGTTGCATGATGTAATTCTTCCTTATTCTTTTTCGCACAGGTAATGGTGTTTGCTATAGCTCAAGTCCCCAAATTCAAAAGCTATTTTTGAAAACCAAAATCACTTTAACATCCTATGGTTGACCGTGGTTAGGTTTGAGAAACCTAGAGTGTTCCTGCTGAAAAGCAGCTGAACTTGTTCAACTGCAACTGAGCTTTCCAGCTGAACTTGACTTCAGCTGAGTTGAGCTTCTTCAGCTGCAGCTGAGCTTTTCAACTAAGCTGGACTTTAGCTGAGTTGAGCTTCTTCAGCTGCTGCTGAGCTTTTCAGCTGAGATGGACTTCAGCTGAGTTGAGCTTTCTAAACTCTAGCTGAACTTCAACTTTAGCTATGGACCTCTTTGACCATACACCAGCTGAACTTGTCTCCGGGCAGTTGAGCTGGGGTTTTCTCTCCTAAACTCTCTGGTCTAGACCAGCTGAACTGGTCCTGAGGGGTAGTTCAACTGGTCTCTGACCTCTCTGACTTCTGACCTGTAGTCTGCCAGTCAGACTGGCAGTCAGGTCACCAGAGTTGTCAGGGGGCGGTTCAACTGGTCTTGTCAGCATGACCAGTCTGCAGGTCAGTCTGCTAGTCAGTCTGGCAGTCAGACTGGCAGATAGTCTGCTGACCTGCCAGGGGGCGGTTCAACCGGTCTTCAGCCGGGTTCCAGGTCAAACGACTAGTTTTTGAGCCGTGGCTATAAATACAACCTTCCACCCCCCTTCTTCAATGCTACTGCACACTTACACATTTATTGCTCACCTAACTTGAGACAAAAGCACTCCTCCCCCCTTCTCTCTCACACTTAAATCTTCCTCAAGATTCAACCTTGTTGGAGGAGCTCTTGGGTGTGAGGTTTGTGCTTGTGCTCACGATTTGGTTTTTCCTCTCCCATCTCTTTTAAAATCTTGAGCTTCTGCAAACTCCTCTTGTGTGTTCTTGGTGTTCTTGAAACCCTAGGTTTCAAGACCGTTTGAGGTTGCTTGGGAGTCTCCAAATTTGTGGACGACCCCAAGAAGTTTGTATCACCCTCTCTTTAAGCTAAGATAAGAAGAGATTGCCTTGACCTTTGTGGTCGGCTTTTAGAGGATTAAGGTTGAAAAAGACCCGGCCCTTTGTGGGCTCCTCAACAGGGAGTAGGACACCTTTGTGGTGTGGCCGAACCTCGGGTTAAATCTTGTGTCTTATGTTCTTGCTTGTCTTCAACTTAAGATATTTTTACTCGCAAGATTGACATATAGATTTTTCCGTAGAGTAGATCTAGAAGTGAAATAGCCTTTATATATTCATCTTCACATTCTAACTTAGTTATACTTCGCTTCTTAAAAGGACTCGCAAAATACTTTTTGAGTAGATTATAGTCTAAAGTTTATAAAATAGTTGGATTGGTTCAGAGTGGTTCAACTTGCGCACGTAGCTGTTGAACCGGCCTGCACTAGTTGAACTGTGTATTTAACAATCTTTCGAAGTTTGTTGTGAAAATTTTCAGATTAGCCTATTCACCCTCCTTTAGGCTACTTTCAATTGGTATCAAAGCTTCATACCTCGTTTTACGCTTAACCGCGTGAGGAAACAATCATGTCTACTCAAAGGGACCATGTGGATCCTCTCCTCGAGGAAATTCCCGTCACATCTTCTGGTGAGGAAGTGGACCCCAAGGTTCTCGGCCTCGCCATGAAGATTGCCGAGAAGATGTTCCTCAAAGTGAAAGAGGAAGATGCTAAGAAAAGGGCCAAAGAAGAAGAATCAAGAAGAAAGGTCGAAGAAGACAAAGGAAAGGGAAAATTTGAATACAATGATGATTTGGTAGAACTTTTGGTGTCAAGGCTGATGAGCAAGGTAAGTATCACCACCGAAGGATCATCCACCAAAAGTAAAGGTAACGAGTTCAATAAAGTTCAATTTGATTATTCTAGAAATTTTATTCCCAACTTCTCTTCCACCCCACTTGGAAAGTTACCAACTCTTAGTGAGTTGAACTATGACGAGTGGGCCGATAAGATGAAGTCACATTTAATCGGTGTACATCCTAGTCTTTGGGAGATTGTCAATATAGGTATGCATAAGCCCATCCAAGGAGAAGAGATGACTCCGGATAATGCAAGAAGTGCACCGCAATGCTCAAGCGGTGAGCATAATAAAAGGAAGCCTTTGTCCGGAAGAGTACCAGAAAGTCCAAGGAAGAGAGGATGCTCGTGACATTTGGAACATTCTTAAAATGTCACATGAAGGAGACCCCAAAGCTAAGAGGCATAGAATTGAAGCTTTGGAGAGTGAGCTTGCACGATATGATTGGACTAAGGGTGAGTCACTTCAATCACTCTTTGACCGGCTAATGGTGTTGGTCAACAAAATAAGAGTGCTTGGAAGTGAAGATTGGAGTGACTCCAAGGTCACTAGACTATTTATGAGAGCGTACAAAGAAAAGGATAAAAGTCTAGCAAGAATGATAAGGGACCGTGATGACTATGAGGAAATGCCACCTCACCAACTATTTGCTAAGATTCAATAACATGAGTCCGAAGAAGCCCCAATCAAGACAAGAGACACTCATGCCTTGATCTCAAATGAACAAGATTCCTCCAAGAAGAACAAAGATCACAAGACAAAGAAAGTGGTCGAAACATCAAGTGATGAAGACACAGCTATGTTCATCAAAACCTTCAAGAAGTTTGTGAGGAAAAATGATAAGTATCAATGAAAAGGAAAGAAGAGGGCATGTTATGAATGTGGCCAAACCGGTCATTTCATAGCGGATTGTCCAAACAAAAAGGAACAAGAAGCCAAGAAGGAGTACAAAAAGGATAAGTTCAAGAAGGGGAGCAAGAACAAGGGATATTTCAAGAAGAAGAAATATGGCTGTCGGGGACCATAATTAGGGGTACCCTCAAGGCTCCTAAATCTCAGCTGGTAACCCCCATCAGCACAAAGCTACAAAGGCCTGATGGGTGCGATTAAGTCAAGGATCGGTCCATTCGAGGGACGCGATCACGCCTCGCCCGAGCCCAGCCTCGGGCAAGGGCAGCCGACCCCGGAGGATCTACATCTCGCCCGAGGACCCCCTCCAGCATCGGACACACCTTCGGCTCGCCCGAGGCCTAGTCTTCACCAAGAAGCAACCTTGGCCATATTGCCACACCAACCGACCAAATCGCAGGGGCATTTAATGCAAAGGTGGCCTGACACCTTTGTCCTGACGCACGCCCTCCAGTCGATAGAGCCGAAGTGACCGCAGTCACTCCGCCGCTCCACTGACCGGTCTGACAAGAGGATAGCACCGCCTGTGCCGCTCCGACTGCTGAGCCACTCGACAGAGTGAGGCTGACAACAGCCAAGTCCGGCCTCAGGCGTCATAGGAAACTCCGCTTCGCCCGACCCCAGGGCTCGGACTCGGGCACAGCCCCGGAAGACGGCGAACTCCGCTCCGCCCGACCCTAGGGCTCGGACTCGGGCATAGCCCCCAGAAGACGGCGAACTCCGCTCCGCCCGACCCCAGGGCTCAGACTCGGGCACAGCCCCGGAAGACGACGAACTCTGCCTCGCCCGACCCTAGGGCTCAGACTCGGGCACAGCCCCCGGAAGACGGCGAACTCCGCTCCGCCCGACCCCAGGGCTCGGACTCGGGCACAGCCCCCGGAAGACGGCGAACTCCGCTCCGCCCGACCCCAGGGCTCGGACTCGGGCATAGCCCCGGAAGACGACGAACTCCACCTCGCCCGACCCCAGGGTTCGGACTCGGGCTCAGCCCCGAAAGACGACGAACTCCGCCTCGCCCGACCCCAGGGCTCGGACTCGGGCTCAGCCCCGAAAGACGACGAACTCCGCCTCGCCCGACCCCAGGGCTCGGACTCAGCCCTGGCCTCAGCCGACGGTCTCCGCCTCGTTCGACCCAAGGGCTCGGATTCGACCTCGACCTTGGAAGACAGACTCGACCTCGACCTCGGAGGAGCCTCCACCTCACCCAGCCTAGGGCACGGACCGACCACGTCAACAGGGAGAGCCATCATTACCCTACCCCGAGCTGACTCAGGCTACGGGGAACAAGACCGGCGTCCCATCTGGCTCGCTCCACTATACGAGTAATGATGGCGCCCCACATGCCCTGTGACGGCGGCGGCTCTCAGCCCCCTTACGGAAGCAAGAGGACGTCAGCAAGGACTCGACAGCCCCGACAGCTGTCCTTCCGCCAGGCTCCAGCGCTCCTCCGACGGCCACGACACCACGCGAGCTGGGTGCCAAGACCTCTCCGGCTGCCACGATGGCATGTACTTAGGGCGCTAGCTCTCCCCCGCTAGACACGTTAGCACATTGCTACACTCCCCATTGTACACCTGGATCCTCTCCTTACGCCTATAAAAGGGAGGACCAGGGCCCTCTTACAGAGGGTTGGCCGCGCGGGGAAGGACGGGACGGCGCTCGCGCAAGGCCGCTCGCTCCCTCCCGCGTGGACGCTTGTAACCCCCTACTGCAAGCGCACCCGACCTGGGTGCGGGGTTAACACGAAGGCCGCGGGTTCCACCTCCCACGCCTGTCTCCCTCCGGCTGCTCTCTCTCCCCCCTTCGCGTTCCGCCTCGCGCCGACCCATCTGGGCTGGGGCACGCGGCGACGATTTACTCGTCGGTCCTGGGACCCCCCGGGTGTAACACCCTCGGTGTTCGTATTCCGCTCGACAACGAGTATGGAATTAAACACGGAATATCAGTGGATGAAACAGAGGCTAAATTTATTTTATCTTCATCTATCGCGATTTTAATATCACATCTGTTTCGTCTGTCGTGAATGCGACGTCGTTGTTATTTTTATCTATTCGGACCCTTCCGAAATTTTCGTGTTATTCGGAACATAGTCGTTCCGAAAATCGGTGCGTCCGGTGAATATTTAAAATTCATCGCTCTCGTGAATCCGAATTCGGAAGCCCAAACCCCTCAGATGATCTTTAGCTCGGGCAAATTAAGAAGAACTCGACGACTAAGTTTTCGGTGTAAAATAATTTAGTGCCCTTTTTGGCATCCATGACATCGCGTCTAAGGATTTTAATTGAATTGTTCTCTAGTCGAATGTTCGGATAGCGGGCAAAATTCGTCTAAATATAATCGAAACATCATCTAATTATTTCGCTCTTGTTCAAGCGGTCTCTACGAATTCGGTAGACACTAACATAGGCAGGCTGTTTAAACTAAATGAAACCATAATAACGGTTGGCCAAATCAGTTTCCTATTCCAGAATCTAAGAAAAATAATATCGTATCCTAACAACATTCTGATTCCAAAACTTCAGATATAAATAACTGATAAAAATTTACCTGATTCTGGGATTATCTACCGAGTCAAATATTGCTTAAATATTGTTATCGATCTCGTTTTGGTCTGATCTATATATACGTCTTCTAAACCCTAACCCAGAATTATCCATATGCCTTAAAATAAAAAAAAGGGAAACAAAGTTTCTATTTTTCATCTTCAATCGCTCCCATTCTCACTTATCATCTTCACACTATTTTTTTTTCTCTGGAAGACGCACTCAACTCCTAGAAGCTCCTTCACATCGTCCTCCTTCAGTCCATCACGTATCCTCCATAATTTAAATCAGTCCATGTGCATGAGCACCCTGGCGTACGTGTCTCTCCTTCGTTAGCTAGTGCACACGTCTCCGGTACACGCGTCTTCTTGCTGGAGCTTTTCTTCTTCGTGCTATCTCCCTCAGCCGCAAGTGTCGCGTCTCCTGCTCGAGTCCTCGTAGTTTGTTTGGCCTCTAGCTCCTGCTCGCGTCCTTGGACGCTACACCTCCCTGCCCCTCGTCAGGGTTCTGGCAACAGCGCCGTTCCTTGGTCTTCTTCCTCGTAGACGCCCAAGCCACGGCTCCCCGGTGTTCGGCCCTGGTCGCTCTCGCTTGTCCTCTGCCGTGCCGAGCACACCCCCAGCCCTTTGCTCCTCCCCAGCTTCTTCCCCGCGCG
Source organism: Zea luxurians (assembly GCA_029449295.1). NCBI lineage: Eukaryota > Viridiplantae > Streptophyta > Magnoliopsida > Poales > Poaceae > Zea > Zea luxurians. The sequence continues at coordinate 112,753,366 of JAOPSE010000006.1, read as the reverse complement.
CAGCAGTGCCCTCTGCTCGGATTTCGCTTGGTCGCCCGCTGTTCTCCGCGCGCGCTCATCTCCCAGCTGTTGCGTTGACCCGAGTTTCCTGCTCGCCAACACGTCCTCTCGGCTCGCTCGACCTTAATCCCCATTACGTCATCGACCTTGCCGGTTGTCGTCGTTCGACGCCGCGCCGTGTGCAACGACTTCGTCGATCCGTCATTTTGCCAGGGTACTCGCGCTGCTCTCCTATGTATCTGATGATTGGATTAACTTGAATTATTAGTTGTAATAATCCTTGTATTTAGCGCAGGCACATTGTAGTAGTATTAAAAATAAGTGAAGTACGATGGGTTTAGTAATACGAAAGGTAGATTAATTTATGTGATATCTGGGCGAGGTGACGACGTAAAGGATAGATTTAGTATTTTATATAACTATCTGATGAATTTTGTCGTTGTCAATCGCATTAAATAAGTAGCCTAAAGAATTAGTTTAAAAAGTTAACTCGTATTCCCGTCAACTAAGCCTATAAATAGATTAAATAGAATTGTTGGTCACAATAAATATTATTAATTTAGCATGCGTATATTAGGATGATCGATTTTGGTAAATCGATAAATCAAGTAATTAAGTTACACAGTTTAGAGAGTTAATAAAAAGCTAGGAATAAAAATAGATGTTCTAGTGTTAATATGTCACTTTGGTTAATGGATGTAGTCGATGCTCTGTTATAATTTCCATGGTGCTTAATGCTTGATTTTAAGTGTTTCATCCTTTTTAGAGTAGATTATCTATAATATACTCGTTATACTTGTGCTCATACATATGCATCATGCATCTCATGAGGTACGATAAATAATCGCGCGATGCAGAAGACGATTCAAGTCGACCCCAAGCGCGGGCTAATCCGCAGGATGAAGCTGGTGAACCAACTTGAAGATGGTTAAATCAATCAAGTGCTCGGTCGAGGGATACTCGTCAAGTGGACGTCATCTAACAACACTAACCTAGTGTTACTCAGGCAAGCCCCGGTGCATTTGCCACCTCCTTGTGTTTTAAAAACCTTTTTCACTTGCTTGATGCATTAGGTGATAGGAGTTGATTGCTAAAACAATCCCTGCATTACCTTCCTTGAACTTGATTACCTTCCTTGATCACCCGTTTTACAAAAGATTTTTGATGCTTAGCCTTGCTTTAGAAAAACAAAATGTTTTGTTTTTACAAAAGTTGATGTGGCAAAAGTGGGTGGGATGTTTTCGAAAATAAAACTTGATGGTGGATCCATCAGGGCCTTGATGGATTCAACATCGGAAAAGATGTACCTCTGCCAGGCTACCAAACTTTGGGTTGAAATGATTAAGCTGAGACCGGGCGGGTGACTTGCACGAGAAGAGAGAGTCTCGGTGTAGTGTCTCCGTCTGAGTCGATTAAGGACCTTGTCGATGTAGGCCTGCTGACCGAGGACCCTTTAACTGGTCACATGCCTCGTCATGGGTAAGCTTTGCCTTGGGCGAACTAAGACCAGAATAAGATAACACGAAATGGGCGTGGAGCGGTGGCGAGAGTAGCGTGTACCCTCCGTGGCAAGAGGCTGGACGGTGGTGTATCTGTGCTCTCGGTTTGCGTGAACCTGATCTGGTCTTAAGAAACCCGGTGGCGGGTTGACATATGCAAGGGTTAAGTGCTACATATGTCGTGTGATCGGAGATCCTCAGCTGAGTATAATCGATTCGGATCGCCGTACCTCCGCGGTTATGGAGACTTGGCCACTGACTTACACGTAGCAATCCACTAAAGATGAAGGGATTGATGAGAAACTGGCTAGTGCAGGACAAGTGTTTGAACTAGGGTAGAAAGAACTCTAGATGCAGGTAACTTTACCTAACCTGACAATAAAATTTGATTTTAAGGATCCACTCATAGTAAGCTTTTCTGCAAAACAGAGTCTTTGATTCTTGATAAGCCACTCCTTGACTCCCTTATGACCAGCATACCCTTGAGAGTCTTTTCTTTAGTCGGGTAAGTCTTGCTGAGTAATTCCATACTCAGGGTTTTATTCCCTGTTGTTTTTCAGGTTCTAACCTTGTGCTGTTGTGATGGTGTTAAGTGCCGGTGGGCTCGGCCTTCTTATAAGTCTAAGTAACCCTTCTATACTTCTTATTGAGGATGGTCATTTGAGCTAGCATATATTTCAAACTAAACTTTTATAATCACTCCGATAAAATAATATAAAATTTTTGTAACTTGTAAAATTTGGTAATAGTATTTCCGCTGCAAAAAAATGTTGTGTGTGTGATTTGTGTTACTTAATCCCGCGGTTCTGGTTGAAAGTGGTTTATCCGATGTCCTTGGGGCAATCGGACAGATCCTGTTGAGTTATCTGGTGCACATGCATGGCTGTCTGAGGTCTTTGGAACAAGGACAGGTGCATGTGGGCCCAATAACTTGGAGGTTCTGCCACAGGCTGGTATCGGAGCTGGATTAAGTATATACGGTCACATACATATTTTCAAAACAAAAATTTTGGTTTTGAAAAACCTATTTTCAACTAAACACATTGTTTGGTTTTGAAAAACAGTTTTGAAAAAAAAAACTATAATGCTAGCGACATCCTCTGTTAAGCCCTAAATTAAGGACTATTAGGTGGCTTATTTAAAAACCAATAACCCACAACCGGGGGTATTGCATACATGTGTATTGTTATTTTTAAGGCCATTCAGTTTTGAATGGATCAACGCTTAAGGTAAGGTGAGATGTGAGAGCATGACCGAACAACTGTCGGTCTAGGGAAGTGCTTAATTGTGGCGCTTGATTGTATACATGTTTTACATATGTATATATGAAGGCTGAACTGTGGAGTATTTACTTCTCCGGGATTCAGTACCCCATGGATGTGCATGGGTATACAGACATGGGAATACTGAGAAATGTATTGTACATGTAACGACGCACCTACGCTTAGGTTAGAAGGTGAGTTACCATAATGAGTTGCCCTATGGTTAAAGTGTGGCAACGGCGCTTATGCGTGGCTCGGCGCTTAATGATGAGCTGGCCTCCATATAGCAATATATGGAGTATAAACTGTGATAAACTGTCATGTGTGACTTGCATCATTGGGAATTGGGCTGTGATGGATTTTCTACAGGTACACTAACCTCGAAAACGTATGTGTAGCTGACGACTAGCAAATTACCAAGAGAGTCATAAGAATGCCACCGATATAGAACGTTATTGCCACATTTGGTTGGCAAAATCAGTGAGGACGTGTAGGACGAGCATGCATCCTGATTGCTGCATCATGTTTGTCACCTATACACCCAAAATGCTTCTCTTATCTTTATTCTAGTAACCATTGATTGTAGATAATGTGGTGTAATGCTATAGTATGGACTTCGATGGAAATAGCTATCCTCCGTTCTTTAGGTAACCTGTTAGGGTGCCTTATGTGCTTGCTCTTGTGCTTGATGTGCCGATAGAGAGTTGGTAATTGGTTGCCTAAACCCAAAACTAGGCCATATTCTTATTTAGTGAACCATGACCCAAAACTTAAATTTTTTCGTTATCACTCTAGAACAAAACACATAAAAATAAATGCCTAGATAATTTCTATGTTGGACCTAAAGTGTACCCAGCTTAAAACAAGAATTTTGAGTCATGTCTCCATCCTAAACCATGTCCTTGTTCGGTTGGTGCAAGCTGATGTACCTTATCCAGTTTGCTTGTTTTTAAGGACCGCCATGTTACTTTATCAACCTAACCTAGGAAAGACATGTCCGACCAATTTCTTGAAATTGATGCCTTTGGTTTCCCCATACCTATCGAAGGCATACCAACTTAATCCTTGACCTTGTGATCTCTGCGATGGGCATAGAAATATGCTTGGGGCTAAATTAACAGTCTCCCATCATACTTCTTTCATCCAAGTTAGGTTATGGCCATGTCTTATTCATTCATCGGGCCATGATCTATTTGTCTCTCTACTTGTAACCATTCTTACAAGTGGAGTATCTCTTTGTATAATGTCACCCTTGCCTAATCCATTGATGTCGCGCGAGATTTCTTATTGGTTATGTCTGGTAATGGTGCTATGACTAAAACTGATGGTGCCGTGACGAAACCGAGGGCCTCATGTGAATGTACACACATGGTTGTGCTGCTCAGCACGCGCTGGTATCATGGTTAGTAATTGTAATCCATTATGAGACTACATCAATGTGTTATCTTGGCACAATCTGTTTTGCTACGTGAGATTCTTTATTGGTGCTAGTCCGGTAATGGTGTCATGGTTAATGACTTATGGTGCCGCAGCGAAACTGAGAGCCCCTTGCGAATGTACACGCAAGGTTATGCTGCTTGGCGCATGCTGGTATCGAGGTCTCTAGTCATGATCCATTGTGGAACTACACTAATATATTATCTTCCGTAGATCTCTTCCTTGAAACAATTTCGGTGTTGTTTGTCGAAGCGATCAGACAACATTTATCATCTCCGTTGGATAAAAAGGGCATACCATTTTCTTGTGTAGTCTCTTTTTCCTTGACTTTGGTGGTGACTTCACACATACAAGTCCCCTTTATGTCCTTTGTGTAAAGGTGAAGCCTTGGAGCTTTTTAGTGTTGAGAGACAGCTAATCAACTCTCAAAATAGAGATTGACTTTCCCTGCTGCCGAGATGCAGGAGTTTGTTCATTCGCTCTCTTATTTAATCCATGTATTCCCTAACCAAGTCAGTTCATCTCGCGTGAAGAAACAGGATGAATAACCTGACCAAATGGATTTCTACCCAAGTGCATGACCTTTTTGCTAGCAAATGTGAATTCTCGACCCTTGGCTTACCGATGGTGCCGAGAGGACTTGCTCAATGTCAAAAGTAGTTCAACAAGTTGGTTTTGACTAACTTGTAACGACATTTTGAACAAAGGTTGAGTTTAGAGATCGTTTTATCGATTTGCCTGAACTCACTTTGGTTCAGCCCCTCCTAAGGAAGTACTTACAAAAATCAAGATTAAGTCGGCCAATAACCACCTAATTATCGCTCTAGTCACGCCTTGACCGCCTCACGCGTGCTTTTCCAGCGTGTGTGATCATGTCGAGCCATGCCTAGTGCTTAATAAAATGGATTGGTCGCAAAGTCAACATCAACGGATCTCTTCGTTGATATTTTTCGAGTCTTTATCGTTTTTCTTGGACTTGGATTCTCTGGCTAGCCACGGGTCAACTGTGGTGTTGTTCGACATCCGCACTTGTCACATGTGCTATGAGCTTACCGTAACCACTTGTTGGTAAACCTCTTTCTATGTGTTTTACCCAAGATGGTGCATCTGATTCTGTTTGGGTAAAATGGAGTATTTTCCACTCGCTCAACAGACTCAGATAGTGCAGTGTCATCAGAAAAAGCAAACTGCACACATGGAACCTTATGTGTTCCTCTTGCAGACATCATCTCTATTGGTGGACATTGCTAAATTAGCCTAAGGCGATACATGTTATGTCCACTAGTGAAACCACATTCTGAGACATTCGTCTTTGCTTGGACTGCCTTGTGATTACCGCTGATATGGACTGGGTTACATGCTTCTCTACTCTTAGAAGTCTTTCGTTCTGAATCTCGGGACGAGATTCTTTTAAGGGGGAGGGTTGTAACACCCTCGGTGTTCGTATTCCGCTCGACAACGAGTATGGAATTAAACACGGAATATCAGTGGATGAAACAGAGGCTAAATTTATTTTATCTTCATCTATCGCGATTTTAATATCACATCTGTTTCGTCTGTCGCGAATGCGACGTCGTTGTTATTTTTATCTATTCGGACCCTTCCGAAATTTTCGTGTTATTCGGAACATAGTCGTTCCGAAAATCGGTGCGTCCGGTGAATATTTAAAATTCATCGCTCTCGTGAATCCGAATTCGGAAGCCCAAACCCCTCAGATGATCTTTAGCTCGGGCAAATTAAGAAGAACTCGACGACTAAGTTTTCGGTGTAAAATAATTTAGTGCCCTTTTTGGCATCCATGACATCGCGTCTAAGGATTTTAATTGAATTGTTCTCTAGTCGAATGTTCGGATAGCGGGCAAAATTCGTCTAAATATAATCGAAACATCATCTAATTATTTCGCTCTTGTTCAAGCGGTCTCTACGAATTCGGTAGACACTAACATAGGCAGGCTGTTTAAACTAAATGAAACCATAATAACGGTTGGCCAAATCAGTTTCCTATTCCAGAATCTAAGAAAAATAATATCGTATCCTAACAACATTCTGATTCCAAAACTTCAGATATAAATAACTGATAAAAATTTACCTGATTCTGGGATTATCTACCGAGTCAAATATTGCTTAAATATTGTTATCGATCTCGTTTTGGTCTGATCTATATATACGTCTTCTAAACCCTAACCCAGAATTATCCATATGCCTTAAAATAAAAAAAAGGGAAACAAAGTTTCTATTTTTCATCTTCAATCGCTCCCATTCTCACTTATCATCTTCACACTATTTTTTTTTTCTCTGGAAGACGCACTCAACTCCTAGAAGCTCCTTCACATCGTCCTCCTTCAGTCCATCACGTATCCTCCATAATTTAAATCAGTCCATGTGCATGAGCACCCTGGCGTACGTGTCTCTCCTTCGTTAGCTAGTGCACACGTCTCCGGTACACGCGTCTTCTTGCTGGAGCTTTTCTTCTTCGTGCTATCTCCCTCAGCCGCAAGTGTCGCGTCTCCTGCTCGAGTCCTCGTAGTTTGTTTGGCCTCTAGCTCCTGCTCGCGTCCTTGGACGCTACACCTCCCTGCCCCTCGTCAGGGTTCTCTGGCAACAGCGCCGTTCCTTGGTCTTCTTCCTCGTAGACGCCCAAGCCACGGCTCCCCGGTGTTCGGCCCTGGTCGCTCTCGCTTGTCCTCTGCCGTGCCGAGCACACCCCCAGCCCTTTGCTCCTCCCCAGCTTCTTCCCCGCGCGCAGCAGTGCCCTCTACTCGGATTTCGCTTGGTCGCCCGCTGTTCTCCGCGCGCGCTCATCTCCCAGCTGTTGCGTTGACCCGAGTTTCCTGCTCGCCAACACGTCCTCTCGGCTCGCTCGACCTTAATCCCCATTGCGTCATCGACCTTGCCGGTTGTCGTCGTTCGACGCCGCGCCGTGTGCAACGACTTCGTCGATCCGTCATTTTGCCAGGGTACTCGCGCTGCTCTCCTATGTATCTGATGATTGGATTAACTTGAATTATTAGTTGTAATAATCCTTGTATTTAGCGCAGGCACATTGTAGTAGTATTAAAAATAAGTGAAGTACGATGGGTTTAGTAATACGAAAGGTAGATTAATTTAGGTGATATCTAGGCGAGGTGACGACGTAAAGGATAGATTTAGTATTTTATATAACTATCTGATGAATTTTGTCGTTGTCAATCGCATTAAATAAGTAGCCTAAAGAATTAGTTTAAAAAGTTAACTCGTATTCCCGTCAACTAAGCCTATAAATAGATTAAATAGAATTGTTGGTCACAATAAATATTATTAATTTAGCATGCGTATATTAGGATGATCGATTTTGGTAAATCGATAAATCAAGTAATTAAGTTACACAGTTTAGAGAGTTAATAAAAAGCTAGGAATAAAAATAGATGTTCTAGTGTTAATATGTCACTTTGGTTAATGGATGTAGTCGATGCTCTGCTATAATTTCCATGGTGCTTAATGCTTGATTTTAAGTGTTTCATCCTTTTTAGAGTAGATTATCTATAATATACTCGTTATACTTGTGCTCATACATATGCATCATGCATCTCATGAGGTACGATAAATAATCGCGCGATGCAGAAGACGATTCAAGACGACCCCAAGCGCGGGCTAATCCGCAGGATGAAGCTGGTGAACCAACTTGAAGATGGTTAAATCAATCAAGTGCTCGGTCGAGGGATACTCGTCAAGTGGACGTCATCTAACAACACTAACCTAGTGTTACTCAGGCAAGCCCCGGTGCATTTGCCACCTCCTTGTGTTTTAAAAACCTTTTTCACTTGCTTGATGCATTAGGTGATAGGAGTTGATTGCTAAAACAATCCCTGCATTACCTTCCTTGAACTTGATTACCTTCCTTGATCACCCGTTTTACAAAAGATTTTTGATGCTTAGCCTTGCTTTAGAAAAACAAAATGTTTTGTTTTTACAAAAGTTGATGTGGCAAAAGTGGGTGGGATGTTTTCGAAAATAAAACTTGATGGTGGATCCATCAGGGCCTTGATGGATTCAACATCGGAAAAGATGTACCTCTGCCAGGTACCAAACTTTGGGTTGAAATGATTAAGCTGAGACCGGGCGGGTGACTTGCACGAGAAGAGAGAGTCTCGGTGTAGTGTCTCCGTCTGAGTCGATTAAGGACCTTGTCGATGTAGGCCTGCTGACCGAGGACCCTTTAACTGGTCACATGCCTCGTCATGGGTAAGCTTTGCCTCGGGCGGACTAAGACCAGAATAAGATAACACGAAATGGGCGTGGAGCGGTGGCGAGAGTAGCGTGTACCCTCCGTGGCAAGAGGCTGGACGGTGGTGTATCTGTGCTCTCGGTTTGCGTGAACCTGATCTGGTCTTAAGAAACCCGGTGGCGGGTTGACATATGCAAGGGTTAAGTGCTACATATGTCGTGTGATCGGAGATCCTCAGCTGAGTATAATCGATTCGGATCGCCGTACCTCCGCGGTTATGGAGACTTGGCCACTGACTTACACGTAGCAATCCACTAAAGATGAAGGGATTGATGAGAAACTGGCTAGTGCAGGACAAGTGTTTGAACTAGGGTAGAAAGAACTCTAGATGCAGGTAACTTTACCTAACCTGACAATAAAATTTGATTTTAAGGATCCACTCATAGTAAGCTTTTCTGCAAAACAGAGTCTTTGATTCTTGATAAGCCACTCCTTGACTCCCTTATGACCAGCATACCCTTGAGAGTCTTTTCTTTAGTCGGGTAAGTCTTGCTGAGTAATTGTGACACTATAAAAATAATTAAATAAAAATAATACAATTAGTTAATAATGATATTTATGGTAATTAATTTTCTCTTAAGTGTTCGTTATTTATTTGCCTTTGGAATGATTTTTGAATGCTTATGATTGATTTTGAATATTGAATATCATTTCTTCTTAAATGATAATTCACATAAATAATATAATAACTATTAATCCAAAAATAAATATTTTATTTATAGTTTTATTGTGATCATTATGAAATTTAGAGTTACTTAAAAATATAACTCGAATTTACAAAAGAAAAAAAAAGAAAAAGAAAAAAAAAACTAAACCCTGGTCGAATCGGCCCACTAAGGGCCCAACCGCGCCCCTGACCTAGCTCCCTCAGGCCGCCGCCGCCCCCTTGCCTCCCTTCCCAGCCGCCGCTCCCACCTCTCCCTGTGCCAGCCGCCAGGCTTCTTCCTTCCCTCTCCCCTGCTCTCTCTGCTGCTCGCCCTCCTCTCCCCTGCTCTCTCTGCTGCTCGCCCTCCATCCAGGCCGCCCGCGCGAGGACCCGCCTGGCATCCGGCCAGCGCCCCGACCCCACGCCAGGAGACGACGCGAAGCCCCGACGAGCCCTGCATCGCGCCAAGACCGAAGACCCCGACCGCACCAGGTAGCACCAACCCCGACGCCGCACGCCCGACAGCCTCGGCCATCCTCGACCCCGAGCCCCTGCGCCGTGACACCCGCCCTGCGCAACCGTGCCTCGACGCCGCTGCTAGGCGTGACTCCGAGCTACGACACCGACCACCAGGCGCCTTCCCCACACGACGCTCTACTGCGCCCAGCGACCAGGCATCCGGACCCGAGCACGCGCGCGCTCAAACCGAAGCGCGACGCGACCCCGACCGCGCGCTCAAGACCTGACTGCCTCGACCCGACTGCACGCACACCGAAGTCGCGAAGCCCAGGCGACCCGAGCCGTGCAACCCGACCGACGCCGTGCACCGCGACCTCGCTGCCGAGCCGCAACATCGACGCCAACCTGCACCACGCCTGACCGAGCCCCACGGCCGACTCCGAGCCCGCGCCGTCCGTTCGCCGTCCCGGTGTCAATGGTGTTTTATTGGAGCCGTTACTCCTCTCCCATTATTCTCTCTGTTGATGAATGCAATTAATGGTGTTTGATGACGCCGGCTGACTCTCCCTCTCCTCTCCCTCTATAAATTGGAGACGGATCTCTTCTCCCTCCCACAGCAGAACTCTCCTCCTCCCCGAGCTCCCTCTCTCTCTCGCTCTCCCCATTCCTGAGCTCGTCGTTGAACCTCTGCTGCTCGCACAGCGACGCCGGTCCCTGCTGTTTCCCCGCCGTCCAAACGCATCACCGTCGCAGTTCGCCGTCGTGAAGTTTGTCACCGGACCGTCCGCGCGCCCGTTTGTCGTTCAACGGAGCTCCGCCCGTGCCCACGCCGTTCACCGTCGTCCACCCAAGGTTGAAGACAACCCACTGATTTATTTGCTAAATCATGTTTTGAATTTATTGTGAATTATTGTTGTAATATTGAGATTATGCGATTTGGCGATTCACGTGTATAACTTTAGAGATTCGATGTATACGTGTAACCAAAATTTAACACCGCGACAACGCTTTGAATATGCGTATGATTTTATAAAAATGAGCACGGTCACTATTCACTAACTCGGTGATTTTCATACTAGAATTGTTTACGGATTTGTTTTTGCTTTAGTGTGTGAAGCGACAATCGGTTAGTAATGATATAAGTATAATTTTAGTGATATAAGAAATTGAAATAGGAACTAAGCCATGTATTTTCGGACGAATGAAAAATGTATAGATTTTACTATTCATAATGAATGTATTCATAAGTATAGCACTTAATTACGTAGAATAGTAAAATACTCCTTTATGTCATAATAACCATGAATAGGTTATTTTAAGTCCCATATAGTTATTTTACAATTAATTCTTAGTATATTAAGGTTAGAAGAATTTAATAAACATTTTTTTGTTATATGTATAAATTCTATTTAGAAAAGAAAGGAGAAAACTGAAATAGTAGAATTTTTAATAGTGTTAAAATGACTTAACTAGGCACTTATATTTTTTAATAAAGAAATTAATAGTATGTTGATAGGTTTCTTACTGATGAAGAAGATAATTTGTTCATAATATAAAAATGATATTTTTAATAGAAATCATATTTAACAGGCTTCGTATAGATGTTTATGTGTAGCCGTACTAAATAGTAATATGTCATATAACTTTTCTAATAATGATATAATTGCTTAATTTAGTGCTCACACTGTCATAACTAAAATGATAGTTAATAAATATAGTATTTATTTTAATTATCTGGATCATTTATCCCTACAATAGAATTAAAGGTAATTATAGACTAATTACCCTTTATCATAATCAAACCGATAGTCAATTTGTTCTTAACTAGATTTATGGCAGGATTAATGATTTCATAGAATTTAATCCACATTATATACGAATCACTTAGTTTTTTTTCTTAAAGGATAAAATAAACTAATAAGAGTTTAAGTTCTTTTATAACTTAAAAATGTTACTTTATATATATTGACTTCAAATATAATATTATAGGCCATATGCTTTTTAATGACATTAAATGATGGTTATGCGTTCATTATCTTTTGCATGAAAATCCACTTAAGATCCATAACCTAACTCGTCTTAAATAAGTGATTAATAATATATGGTCTTTTCACATAAAACCTGTTTAGACTTATATTTTAATTTGTCATAAGTGAATGATTAATAATATGCTCCATAATGCTTCTACAATTAATAACGTGATTAGTAGCCCATTAACGTTAGATATAACATATATCTTTTCTAAAATGTTAAAAAGGTTTAATATTGTTATAACGTGTTATAAACCCTTTATCTTAGATATATCGCGTATGTCGTTTTATAAAAGATTAATTTGGTGAACCTAATATTTGTATATTTAATTAAGATATTTATAAGCTTATGTCTTGTTTTATAAAGTATAGATCACACATTTTTGAAAAGAATACCCGCTTATTATAACCATTACTTGCGACGTTTTTGAAAAACGAACGCTCTTTTCGTTAGGCTTTCTTTTAGCTTTACGCATGGTGAATGTGGTATGTTATTGAGTGGTGTTTGTTCTTCTTGTTTGTTTGTGTGATATTCAGTGGTTGATCTAGTAGTTAAGGATCAAGATCTATTCCTACCCGTGGAAGAACCTCAAGTTTTCAATTAGCAAGGCAAGTGGACTTCTCCCTCTGCATACTCTGTTTGATCCCAAACAATACATTTAACAAAGTTTATTCTTCGATGAATATATGCATAATTTGACGGGTTACCTATTTAGATAACCTTTTCAACCTTACTCCTTGTTTAACCTGGGATTATGATCTAATCAAGTAGCTATGCTATTGCTACAACTTAACTTTATGCAGTCACTCCCGCTTATGATATTAATGTTCCAAATGGTAAGTTTACATTATTGTTGTTAACCCGATGGTTAAACAAGATTATTGCATATTAATTGGAACATGGAGTGACCACCCGGGAAAACAGTGCTACCATGAGAACTATCATGGCTCTGGTCTTGGCTAAATAACTAGGGAAGTCTTATGTTGGGTGCTGGTCGTGGTCGACAGGAACGGGGGCATCTGGCAAGCTCTTATAGTTCCGGCTCAGGCAGATTGGATACGGGCATAGTTCCCAAAGCTTTACCCTGTAGTCTGGACTATAAGTTGGTTACGGTAGGTGTGCCTTATGCAGTTTGACCATTTCTAGCATTTGCGTAATGAGGACTCTAGGGAGAAGCCTCGTAGTGAGACCCTGGCCATTCACCTCGGAAGTGAATACGGGTCTAGCTAACCCGGGCAAGAAGGGAATCGCGACTCATGGGTAAAGATGCGCCACCTCTGCAGAGTGTAAAACTGATATATCAGCCGTGCTCACGGTTATGAGCAGCCTGGACTCCTCACATGATAATTGAACTTGAAGATGGAAATAAATCGAGATCCGATGATCTGCCAATGGTTTTGCTTAAGTGGTTTCGCTTAAGTGTTTTTGAAATACTCTTGTACCTTTGTTTAATGGGAATACTTGGGATTCACACTTATTAGTAAGACAGGTGTTGTTAATAAAATGTTGACCAACTAAAATGCTTACTGCTCAACCTCAGCCTCACCTTGTTGGACTTGCATTAGTTTTTCCCTCACTTGCTGAGCCCCGACCATAAGTGAGCTCACCCTTGCTTAATTTTGATCAGAAGTTTGCAGATGAAGATATGATGCTGAACTCCATGGATGCTAGTCTAGTGATACCCCCGGTCATCTTCCTGTGGATGGATGTCCATGTCTCGCTGTATAAAGGTTAAGACATTATGTCTGTTCGAAGTGTAATATGTTAATATAATCGTTATTTACGCTTTTATGCATTGTTCCTTTGATATATTACACTTGTGACGTCAACATATGTGTGGAAATAGATCCTGGCACACATATGCTATGCACCCGGCTCTGCCCCTTTGGAAACGGGTGTGACAGAAGTGGTATCAAAGCAATGTGACCGTAGGTCGCTAGATTAGTTAGAAATGGAAAGCCTAGTCAGTCGTTCAAAACTTGACTTATTTGTCTTAATAAAACTTACTTTATATCAAAACTCGTCTCTTTTATTTTCAACTCTTCTAGTCTGATTTTGGTCTATCAGAAGACTCTACCCAGAAGCACTACAAGATGATCAAGTTAGGATTGTGGAACTTGAAGTGAAGTCTACCTGAAGGAACCCTTTAGAAGCTATTGAAGATGCCCATTCTCTGTCTTATCCCCGCCCCGCAAGAAGTTTTTGTTATAGATCTCTTGGATCTATTACCATTCTTCTTGGTTAGGTTGATAGGATTGTTCTTTAGTATTAAGATTTTCGACTAGATCGGTAATGGCGATATTATATTATATTATAAGTGGTTTTCTAATCCCTAAATATTGCTATATAACCCTTGCCTTCTTATACTTTTATTGTATTGCCCCCTTTGTGCAATATCTACCTTGATATATATTAAACCTTTGCCTCTCTACTTTTCCCCTTGATAATGCTTTCTCCCTAACTCACTTTATATCCTTGGTTGTATCATTTATCCTCACTTTAATAGTTCATGGTTATCTTATTTCACTCTTGGTCACCAACAAATATGTCTTGTCTAACTCCTTGATAATTCTTACCCAACTCCTTGACTTTATAATATCTTTCTTATTCCAAACCTTGTCTCACCTTTTGTTTTGGTTGAATGAGTAGAATTGGATTATGTTGTGTTGGTATGCTTGAGTTTATTGTCCTTTGTGTTCATGTTTGGTTTGCTTCTTTGAAATGATTGTTGGTGTATTGTGTGACTTTTGTCCACAAAGACATCATTTAGCTAGGTAAAACCTTAGATAGATGGGTTTTCTCTGCTCTCTATAATCTATCTTTACTCAACCCTTTCGTCCCTTCCATTTTCCCATACCCATACAGATGTCAGACCCTGGAATGTCAACTGCAAGTGATGTCATTAAGTGCAAAGAATGCGGTGTGTTGGCAAGTCAAAACAGCACTATAAATGAAACAGCTGATGAACAAACCTTCAAGACACAAAAGGATGAACAACCAAACCAAAAGACAAGTGACCTTGGAACATGTTGTTGTTGTGAGTACTATGGAATTCCTTGTCGCCAGATCAGTACAAACGAAAGTGAAACTACAAAACAGAAGAACCGGATTTTGTTTTCTGGTATAAAAAGACAATGGTCTCCCCAAGAACAACTAATAGCAGATGCACTATCAGACGATGAAATGTCAGGTATTCCAAAAAGGAAACATCACAAGGATGCCCAGCCCCAAGAAGAAATACATGAGTGTTACATTGATGGATGGACTATTACTTGCACACAGTTTCAGCCTCGTCGTCGCATCAGTTCCAAGAAACGAAAAGGGAACCATGGAAAAAGTCAAGAAATAACTTCAAGAAAAGCTTGCTATCAATGTGGACGCGAAGGTCATTACTTCCGTAATTGTCCTGAGAAGAGTTCACTACAAATCACCTCCGAGATGAAGCTATCTCAATCTTTAGACATGGAATATGAACAAAAATGCACAGAAACTTCTACCAACAACAGTAAAGACAACTCCACCATGTAACTTATCAAGTCGTGCTTGTTTTGGCTGTGGTGATACCGGCCATCTTGTTAATGGTTGTCCTAAGAAGGATGTGGAGATCAATAAGGTCCAAAAGAAAAGACAACACCCTCAAACTCATGCATCAACAAAGAATAAACAACGAAAAGAGACCACAGGAAGGATAAGTTATGCAGGGACAGAAACCATTCCATATGATGATGCAGTAATTTTTGGAACACTAGTCATTCACACAACCATCGCCACCGTGTTGTATGATCCTCGTACAACACATTCTCTTATCAGTGCCCAGTTTGCAACAAAGTATGGTATCTTTAAGTGTCCCTTGAGATCAAGGAAGACCATCAGTACACCTGAAGGAAAAATGTTAGTAAACTACATATGTCCAAAAGTAAGTGTTAAAATCAATGGTATAGATTTTCCAGCTGATCTCCTAGTGATAGAATCAATGGGAAAGGATGTGATTCTTGGAAAGAATTGGTTACAAAGAACTAAGGCAGTAATCCAACATACTGAGAAAACCATGTGCTTGGAAACTCCATCTGGAGAAACAATAATAGTTGAAGACAATCGACCTCCAGCTCAGATTGGTACATCTATCAAGGAAGAATAATATATCATTTAGCTAGAAGGAGTATGTCTCACGAAGAAGAAAAAAATGTGTCAAAGTGTTGCCCCTTTCAAGATTTGTAATAGTGCTAAGTGATATATGAAATAAATTTGGAGAATCTTTCGCACCTATTGTGTTTTGCCTCTTTATAAAGAAAATAAAGTATGGTGTCATCTGTTATATGCAAACAGTATGATACTCTAGTTGCCCTAAAGTCCCGCTCAAGTCTTTCTCTCAAATTGTGCTCAAAGAAAAAAAAATGTTGGATCAGAAAGATGATTTGGATATCAAGCTCTGAAATCTATAAGGTTCAAAAGGATCTATGTTAAGGATTATGACACTTGTACGCTCTTGTAGTATGATGAAGCTAGTAGAAATCTGAAACCACCCTTGTTCCTTAACTAATCTTATATTGGAAATTAAAAAGTTGTGTTCGCTCTTTATCTTAATGTCATACAAGCCTCTTATGCAGTCTGTCTCACTAACTCTTTTACCCTCTGACTAGATGATGAACCCCAATGGAAATGAAGTAAATGATGTCAACGACAATATTCCTACCTTAACACCTATGAACGAGAAAAATGATTCACTGAGATATTCGATGAAAGGAATGAAGAACAACAAAAGGAATAGAAAAATGTTTGGATACATGATTAGTTCACCTCAACCACAAGCAAAAGCCACGAAACTCACGGATACCCAAACAGAAGAATCAAGTCAGACTCAGCTACATGAGATACAGACACCCAATCAACCCTCACCCCCTGTTGGTCAAGCAAAGTTGACTCGCAAAGAACTCAAAGCAAGAGGTGCTTGCTATTACTGTAAAAACGAAGGACATCTTATTCGCGAATGCCCCAAGAAGCGTCTAGATCGACAAGAGAAGAAAGCTGCCAAGCATGACCTAAGCAATAATTCAGAAGACCCACCATTTTATAAGTATGATGATGAAGGTCGCCTGATTAGCATACATTGCGGAGCAAAGAAGTAAGGAAGTTCCTTAAGTTTGGAGGAGTTCAATGAGAACTAAGAATCTACAAATAAACCATGTATCTCCCTTGCTTTCGTGCTAGCCTTTCTTAATCTCGAGGACGAGATTCTTTTTAAGAGGGGTAGATTTGTGACACTATAAAAATAATTAAATAAAAATAATACAATTAGTTAATAATGATATTTATGGTAATTAATTTTCTCTTAAGTGTTCGTTATTTATTTGCCTTTGGAATGATTTTTGAATGCTTATGATTGATTTTGAATATTGAATATCATTTCTTCTTAAATGATAATTCACATAAATAATATAATAACTATTAATCCAAAAATAAATATTTTATTTATAGTTTTATTGTGATCATTATGAAATTTAGAGTTACTTAAAAATATAACTCGAATTTACAAAAGAAAAAAAAAGAAAAAGAAAAAAAAACTAAACCCTGGTCGAATCGGCCCACTAAGGGCCCAACCGCGCCCCTGACCTAGCTCCCTCAGGCCGCCGCCGCCCCCTTGCCTCCCTTCCCAGCCGCCGCTCCCACCTCTCCCTGTGCCAGCCGCCAGGCTTCTTCCTTCCCTCTCCCCTGCTCTCTCTGCTGCTCGCCCTCCTCTCCCCTGCTCTCTCTGCTGCTCGCCCTCCATCCAGGCCGCCCGCGCGAGGACCCGCCTGGCATCCGGCCAGCGCCCCGACCCCACGCCAGGAGACGACGCGAAGCCCCGACGAGCCCTGCATCGCGCCAAGACCGAAGACCCTGACCGCACCAGGTAGCACCAACCCCGACGCCGCACGCCCGACAGCCTCGGCCATCCTCGACCCCGAGCCCCTGCGCCGTGACACCCGCCCTGCGCAACCGTGCCTCGACGCCGCTGCTAGGCGCGACTCCGAGCTACGACACCGACCACCAGGCGCCTTCCCCACACGACGCTCTACTGCGCCCAGCGACCAGGCATCCGGACCCGAGCACGCGCGCGCTCAAACCGAAGCGCGACGCGACCCCGACCGCGCGCTCAAGACCCGACTGCCTCGACCCGACTGCACGCACACCGAAGTCGCGAAGCCCAGGCGACCCGAGCCGTGCAACCCGACCGACGCCGTGCACCGCGACCTCGCTGCCGAGCCGCAACATCGACGCCAACCTGCACCACGCCTGACCGAGCCCCACGGCCGACTCCGAGCCCGCGCCGTCCGTTCGCCGTCCCGGTGTCAATGGTGTTTTATTGGAGCCGTTACTCCTCTCCCATTATTCTCTCTGTTGATGAATGCAATTAATGGTGTTTGATGACGCCGGCTGACTCTCCCTCTCCTCTCCCTCTATAAATTGGAGACGGATCTCTTCTCCCTCCCACAGCAGAACTCTCCTCCTCCCCGAGCTCCCTCTCTCTCTCGCTCTCCCCATTCCTGAGCTCGTCGTTGAACCTCTGCTGCTCGCACAGCGACGCCGGTCCCTGCTGTTTCCCCGCCGTCCAAACGCATCACCGTCGCAGTTCGCCGTCGTGAAGTTTGTCACCGGACCGTCCGCGCGCCCGTTTGTCAGTTCAACGGAGCTCCGCCCGTGCCCACGCCGTTCACCGTCGTCCACCCAAGGTTGAAGACAACCCACTGATTTATTTGCTAAATCATGTTTTGAATTTATTGTGAATTATTGTTGTAATATTGAGATTATGCGATTTGGCGATTCACGTGTATAACTTTAGAGATTCGATGTATACGTGTAACCAAAATTTAACACCGCGACAACGCTTTGAATATGCGTATGATTTTATAAAAATGAGCACGGTCACTATTCACTAACTCGGTGATTTTCATACTAGAATTGTTTACGGATTTGTTTTTGCTTTAGTGTGTGAAGCGACAATCGGTTAGTAATGATATAAGTATAATTTTAGTGATATAAGAAATTGAAATAGGAACTAAGCCATGTATTTTCGGACGAATGAAAAATGTATAGATTTTACTATTCATAATGAATGTATTCATAAGTATAGCACTTAATTACGTAGAATAGTAAAATACTCCTTTATGTCATAATAACCATGAATAGGTTATTTTAAGTCCCATATAGTTATTTTACAATTAATTCTTAGTATATTAAGGTTAGAAGAATTTAATAAACATTTTTTTGTTATATGTATAAATTCTATTTAGAAAAGAAAGGAGAAAACTGAAATAGTAGAATTTTTAATAGTGTTAAAATGACTTAACTAGGCACTTATATTTTTTAATAAAGAAATTAATAGTATGTTGATAGGTTTCTTACTGATGAAGAAGATAATTTGTTCATAATATAAAAATGATATTTTTAATAGAAATCATATTTAACAGGCTTCGTATAGATGTTTATGTGTAGCCGTACTAAATAGTAATATGTCATATAACTTTTCTAATAATGATATAATTGCTTAATTTAGTGCTCACACTGTCATAACTAAAATGATAGTTAATAAATATAGTATTTATTTTAATTATCTGGATCATTTATCCCTACAATAGAATTAAAGGTAATTATAGACTAATTACCCTTTATCATAATCAAACCGATAGTCAATTTGTTCTTAACTAGATTTATGGCAGGATTAATGATTTCATAGAATTTAATCCACATTATATACGAATCACTTAGTTTTTTTTTCTTAAAGGATAAAATAAACTAATAAGAGTTTAAGTTCTTTTATAACTTAAAAATGTTACTTTATATATATTGACTTCAAATATAATATTATAGGCCATATGCTTTTTAATGACATTAAATGATGGTTATGCGTTCATTATCTTTTGCATGAAAATCCACTTAAGATCCATAACCTAACTCGTCTTAAATAAGTGATTAATAATATATGGTCTTTTCACATAAAACCTGTTTAGACTTATATTTTAATTTGTCATAAGTGAATGATTAATAATATGCTCCATAATGCTTCTACAATTAATAACGTGATTAGTAGCCCATTAACGTTTGATATAACATATATCTTTTCTAAAATGTTAAAAAGGTTTAATATTGTTATAACGTGTTATAAACCCTTTATCTTAGATATATCGCGTATGTCGTTTTATAAAAGATTAATTTGGTGAACCTAATATTTGTATATTTTAATTAAGATATTTATAAGCTTATGTCTTGTTTTATAAAGTATAGATCACACATTTTTGAAAAGAATACCCGCTTATTATAACCATTACTTGCGACGTTTTTGAAAAACGAACGCTCTTTTCGTTAGGCTTTCTTTTAGCTTTACGCATGGTGAATGTGGTATGTTATTGAGTGGTGTTTGTTCTTCTTGTTTGTTTGTGTGATATTCAGTGGTTGATCTAGTAGTTAAGGATCAAGATCTATTCCTACCCGTGGAAGAACCTCAAGTTTTCAATTAGCAAGGCAAGTGGACTTCTCCCTCTGCATACTCTGTTTGATCCCAAACAATACATTTAACAAAGTTTATTCTTCGATGAATATATGCATAATTTGACGGGTTACCTATTTAGATAACCTTTTCAACCTTACTCCTTGTTTAACCTGGGATTATGATCTAATCAAGTAGCTATGCTATTGCTACAACTTAACTTTATGCAGTCACTCCCGCTTATGATATTAATGTTCCAAATGGTAAGTTTACATTATTGTTGTTAACCCGATGGTTAAACAAGATTATTGCATATTAATTGGAACATGGAGTGACCACCCGGGAAAACAGTGCTACCATGAGAACTATCATGGCTCTGGTCTTGGCTAAATAACTAGGGAAGTCTTATGTTGGGTGCTGGTCGTGGTCGACAGGAACGGGGGCATCTGGCAAGCTCTTATAGTTCCGGCTCAGGCAGATTGGATACGGGCATAGTTCCCAAAGCTTTACCCTGTAGTCTGGACTATAAGTTGGTTACGGTAGGTGTGCCTTATGCAGTTTGACCATTTCTAGCATTTGCGTAATGAGGACTCTAGGGAGAAGCCTCGTAGTGAGACCCTGGCCATTCACCTCGGAAGTGAATACGGGTCTAGCTAACCCGGGCAAGAAGGGAATCGCGACTCATGGGTAAAGATGCGCCACCTCTGCAGAGTGTAAAACTGATATATCAGCCGTGCTCACGGTTATGAGCAGCCTGGACTCCTCACATGATAATTGAACTTGAAGATGGAAATAAATCGAGATCCGATGATCTGCCAATGGTTTTGCTTAAGTGGTTTCGCTTAAGTGTTTTTGAAATACTCTTGTACCTTTGTTTAATGGGAATACTTGGGATTCACACTTATTAGTAAGACAGGTGTTGTTAATAAAATGTTGACCAACTAAAATGCTTACTGCTCAACCTCAGCCTCACCTTGTTGGACTTGCATTAGTTTTTCCCCCACTTGCTGAGCCCCGACCATAAGTGAGCTCACCCTTGCTTAATTTTGATCAGAAGTTTGCAGATGAAGATATGATGCTGAACTCCATGGATGCTAGTCTAGTGATACCCCCGGTCATCTTCCTGTGGATGGATGTCCATGTCTCGCTGTATAAAGGTTAAGACATTATGTCTGTTCGAAGTGTAATATGTTAATATAATCGTTATTTACGCTTTTATGCATTGTTCCTTTGATATATTACACTTGTGACGTCAACATATGTGTGGAAATAGATCCTGGCACACATATGCTATGCACCCGGCTCTGCCCCTTTGGAAACGGGTGTGACAGTAATTCCATACTCAGGGTTTTATTCCCTGTTGTTTTTCAGGTTCTAACCTTGTGCTGTTGTGATGGTGTTAAGTGCCGGTGGGCTCGGCCTTCTTATAAGTCTAAGTAACCCTTCTATACTTCTTATTGAGGATGGTCATTTGAGCTAGCATATATTTCAAACTAAACTTTTATAATCACTCCGATAAAATAATATAAAATTTTTGTAACTTGTAAAATTTGGTAATAGTATTTCCGCTGCAAAAAAAATGTTGTGTGTGTGATTTGTGTTACTTAATCCCGCGGTTCTGGTTGAAAGTGGTTTATCCGATGTCCTTGGGGCAATCGGACAGATCCTGTTGAGTTATCTGGTGCACATGCATGGCTGTCTGAGGTCTTTGGAACAAGGACAGGTGCATGTGGGCCCAATAACTTGGAGGTTCTGCCACACCGGGTTTCGAAACACCGACAGTTGGCGCTGCCAGGTAGGGGCCTGCTGCGTGTTGACGAACAGCTTCCCGTTAAGCTCCAGATGGGCAGTCTCCAGCAACCTCTCCAACCCGGGACGATGCTCCGTTTCGGGAGTCTTGAGTTCATGTCCCTCGACGGTGGCTACGACATGATACTCCTTCCCTCGCCGCGCGACAGCGACAATGGCGGTCGACAGCCCGCCCGCCGGCGGGGAAATCGACGACGCCTTCCCCACGTGGTGGAAGGGCGACATTCGGGCTTGTCCCGTCCCCTCCCCCGCCGACGGAGGAGGAGGCAGGGCAACCAAGGCAAAGCAGGAGGCGGCACCTCATTGGCTGTCGAGCGAGTCGACGGCACCGGCGCCCCAACGGGGAGCGCGTCGGACATCGACCTCGCGTCTGAGACGAAGACGAGCGCCATCTCCCCGCAACACGCCAACCTCAAGCAAACGGACGACGCCAGCACGCTCGCGAAGGACTTGCTGGGCGTCACCCTCGTACCTGAGACGACGGTGCAGTCAGTCCCGGACGTGACTTCGTCACCGCCCATCGACCAAAAGGTACCGACCGATTCCCATCTCGTGTCTTTTGGATTCAGCCTCGACCTGCCAAGCAACTCTGCTTCGGTGGACACTCTCATAGAGGCGAGTCCAAACCCTCTGGGGTATCATGTGCGGTCACCCTGGGACCGGCTGACGGCCGTCTCGACCTACAGGCCCTCGGGGTCCGAGGAAGATGGCGAGCCCGACCTCTGTTGGGATTTCTCTGGACTTGGTAACCCCAGTGCCATGCGGGACTTCATGACCGCATGCGACTACTGCCTTTCTGACTGTTCCGACGGTAGGCGTAGCCTCGATGACGAGGACTGCGGCCCAAGTCGCGAATGTTTCCACGTCGATCTAGGGGGTCTCGGCGAAGGCAACCATCTTGGTATGCCGGACAACGGTGATCCCCCTAAGCCCATACCTCGCGTTGACATCCTTCGGGAGCTAGCTGTGGTCCCCGTCCCGGCGGGGGGTCCTGACCCACAGCTCGAGAAAATCCGCGAGAGGCATGCCAGGCTCGACAAGGGAGCAGGAATGCTTGTGCCGATCCGCCGGGACATCGGGCAGGAATGGGCGGGCCAACCTCCGGCCGGAGAAGCACGTCATCTCCCCTAGGGCATCCAGCACCGCATCACCGACGACATCAGGGTAAGGCCGCCACCGGATTCCAGTGGAGTCGGCCAGAACCTGGCTGCAGCGGCAATACTTCTCCACACGATGCCGGAGCCATCAACCACCGAGGGGCGGCGTATCCAGGGAGAGCTCAAGAATCTCCTGGAGGACTGCCGCGGTCCGACGGGCCGAAAGCTCCGCCTCCCGAAGGCAGGGATACCCCTCGTAACATTGCGCCGCGACTTCCCGATTCGTGCGGGAAGCCTCGGTCCACACCGGGCCCACGCGCAACACAGCGCCTGCGGCCCCGGGTCGCCTCGGCAACGAGCACCATCACCACAGCCGTCGGGCCCACCTCGACGAGAGGGTACGCCGAGGCTACCACCCCAGGCGTGGGGGATGCTATGACAGCGGGGAGGATCGGAGCCCTTCGCCCGAACCACCCAGGTCCGTAGGCTTTCAGCCGCGCCATACGACGGGCGTCGTTCCCGACCCAGTTCTGAACCCCGACTACTATCACAAAGTACTCGGGGGAGACGAGACCGGAACTGTGGCTCGTGGACTATCGGCTGGCCTGCCAACTGGGCGGAACGGACGATGATAATCTCATCATCCGCAACCTCCCCCTGTTTCTCTCCGACACCGCTCGAGCCTGGCTGGAGCACCTGCCTCCGGGGCAGATCTCCAACTGGGACGACCTGGTCCAAGCCTTCGCCGGCAATTTCCAAGGCACGTACGTGCGCCCTGGGAACTCCTGGGATCTCCGAAGCTGCCACCAGTAGCCGGGAGAGTCTCTCTGGGACTACATCCGGCGATTCTCGAAGCAGCACACCGAGCTGCCCAACGTCACCGATTCGGATGTCATCGGCGCGTTCCTCACCGGCACCACCTGCCGCGACCTGGTGAGCAAGCTGGGTCGCAAGACCCCCACCAGGGCGAGCGAGCTGATGGACATCGCCACCAAGTTCGCCTCTGGCCAGGAGGCGGTTGAGGCCATCTTCCAGAAGGACAAGCAGCCCTAGGGCCGCCCACCGGAAGATGTTCCCGAGGCGTCAGCTCAGCGCGGTACCAAGAAGAAAGGCAAGAAGAAGTCGCAAGCGAAACGCGACGCCGCCGACGCGGACCTTGTCGCCGCCGCTGAGTACAAGAACCCTCGGAAAACTCCCGGAGGTGCCAACCTCTTCGACAAGATGCTCAAGGAGCTGTGCCCTTATCATCAGGGGCCCGTCAAGCACACCCTCGAGGAGTGTGCCATGCTTCGACGCCACTTTCACAAGGCCGGGCCACCCGCGGAGGGTGGCAAGGCCCTCGACGATGCTAAGAAGGAAGATCACAAGGCAGGAGAGTTCCCCGAGGTCCGCGACTGCTTCATGATCTACGGCGGGCAAGTGGCGAACGCCTCGGCTCGGCACCGCAAGCAAGAGCGTCGGGAGGTCTGCTCGGTAAAGGTGGCGGCACCAGTCTACCTAGACTGGTCCGACAAGCCCATCACCTTCGACCAGGCCGACCATCCCGACCATGTGCCGAGCCCGGGGAGATACCCGCTCGTTGTCGACCCCATCATCGGCAACGTTAGGCTCACCAAGGTCCTCATGGACGGAGGCAGCAACCTCAACATCATCTACGCCGAGACCCTCAGGCTCCTGCGGATCGATCTGTCCTCGGTCCGGGCGGGCGCCACGCCTTTCCACGGGATCATCCCTGGGAAGCGCGTTCGACCCCTCGGACAACTTGATCTACCCGTCTGCTTTGGGACGCCCTCCAACTTTCTAAGGGAGACCCTCACGTTCGAAGTGGTCGGGTTTCGAGGAACCTACCATGCAGTGTTGGGGAGGCCATGCTACGCCAAGTTCATGGCCGTCCCCAACTACACCTACCTCAAGCTCAAGATGGCGGGCCCCAACGGGGTCATCACCGCCAGGCCCACGTATCGACACACGTACGAATGCGACGTGGAGTGCGTGGAGTACGCCGAGGCCCTCGCCGAGTCCGAGGCCCTCATCGCCGACCTGGAGAACCTCTCTAGGTTGGCGCCAGACGTGAAGCGCCATGCCGGCAACTTCGAGCCAGCGGAGATGGTTAAGTCCGTTCCTCTCGACCCCTGCAACGACGCCTCCAAGCAGATCTGGATCGGCTCCAAGCTCGACCCCAAATAGGAAGCAGTGCTCGTCGACTTTCTCCGCGCAAACGACGACGTTTTCGCGTGGAGTCCCTCGGACATGCCCGACATATCGAGGGAAGTCGCCGAGCACTCGCTGGATATCCGAGCTGGAGCCCGACCCATGAAGCAGCCTCTACGCCGATTCGACGAAGAAAAGCGCAGAGCCATAGGCGAGGAGATCCACAAGCTAAAGGCGGCAGGGTTCATCAAAGAGGTATTCCATCCCGAATGGCTTGCCAACCCTGTGCTTGTGAGAAAGAAAGGGGGGAAATGGCGGATGTGTGTAGACTACACTGGTCTAAACAAAGCATGTCCGAAAGTTCCCTACCCTCTGCCTCGCATCGATCAAATCGTGGATTCCACTGCTGCGTGCGAAACCCTGTCTTTCCTCGATGCCTACTCAGGGTATCACCAGATCAGGATGAAAGAGTCCGACCAGCTCGCGACTTCTTTCATCACACCCTTCGGCATGTACTGCTATGTTACCATGCCGTTTGGTTTGAGGAATGCGGGTGCAACGTACCAGCGATGCATGAACCATGTGTTCGGCGAACACATCGGCCGAACGGTCGAGGCCTACGTCGATGACATCGTAGTCAAGACGAGGAAAGCCTTCGACCTCCTTTCTGACCTTGAAGTGACATTCCGATGTCTCAAGGCGAAAGGCGTGAAGCTCAATCCCGAAAAGTGTGTCTTCGGGGTCCCCTGAGGCATGCTCTTGGGGTTCATCGTCTCCGAGCGGGGCATCGAGGCCAACCCGGAGAAGATCGCAGCCATCACCAGCATGGGGCCCATCAAGGACTTGAAAGGCGTACAGAGGGTCATGGGATGCCTCGCGGCTCTGAGCCGTTTCATCTCGCGCCTCGGCGAAAGAGGCCTGCCTCTGTACCGCCTCTTAAGGAAGGCCGAGTGCTTCGCTTGGACCCCTGAAGCTGAGGAAGCCCTCGGGAACCTGAAGGCGCTCCTCACGAACGCGCCCATCTTGGTGCCCCCCGCTGCCGGAGAAGCCCTCTTGATCTACGTCGCCGCGACCACTCAGGTGGTTAGCACCGCGATTATGGTCGAGAGACGAGAAGAGGGGCATGCATTGCCCGTCCAGAGGCCAGTCTACTTCATCAGTGAGGTACTATCCGAAACCAAGATCCGCTACCCACAAATTCAGAAGTTGCTGTACGCGGTGATCCTGACGCGGCGGAAGTTGCGACACTACTTCGAGTCTCATCCGGTGACTGTGGTGTCATCCTTCCCCCCTGGGGGAGATCATCCAGTCCTGAGAGGCCTCAGGTAGAATTGCAAAGTGGGCGGTGGAGATCATGGGCGAGACGATCTCGTTCGCCCCTCGGAAGGCTATCAAGTCCCAGGTCTTGGCGGACTTCGTGGCTGAATGGGTCAACACCCAGCTCCCAACAGCTCCGATCCAACAGGAGCTCTGGACCATGTTTTTCGACGGGTCGCTGATGAAGACGGGGGCCGGCGCGGGCCTGCTCTTCGTCTCGCCCCTCGGGAAGCACCTACGCTATGTGCTACACCTCCACTTCCCGGTGTCCAACAACGTGGCTGAGTACGAGGCTCTGGTAAACGGGTTGCGAATCGCCATCGAGCTAGGGGTCCGACGCCTTGACGCCCGCGGTGACTCGCAGCTCGTCATCGACCAAGTCATTAAGAACTCCCACTGCCGCGACCCGAAGATGGAAGCCTACTGCGATGAGGTTCGGCGCCTGGAAGACAAGTTCTACGGGCTCGAGCTCAACCACATCGCCGACGCTACAACGAGACTGTGGACGAGCTGGCTAAAATAGCCTCGGGGCGAACAACGGTTCCCCCAGGACGTATTCTCCCGAGACCTGCATCAACCCTCCATCAAGACCGACGACACGCCCGAGCCCGAGGCACCCTCGGCTCAGTCCGAGGTACCCTCGGCTCGGCCCGAGGTACCCTCGGCCCTCGAGGGTGAGACACTGCGCATCGAGGGGGAGCGGAGCGAGGTCACTCCTGATCAAAACTGGTAGACCCCGTACCTGCAATATCTCAACCGAGGAGAGCTACCCCTCGACCAAGCCGAAGCTCGGCGAGTGGTGCGGCGCGCCAAGTCGTTCGTCTTGCTGGGAGATGGGAAGGAGCTCTACCACCGCAACCCCTTTGGCATCCTCCAGCGATGCATTTCCATCGCCGAAGGTCAGGAGCTCTTACAAGAGCTACACTCGGGGGCTTGCGGCCATCACGCAGCACCCCGAACCCTTGTTGGAAACGCCTTCTGACAAGGTTTCTACTGGCCGACAGCGGTGGCCGACGCCACTAGAATCGTCCGCACCTGCGAAGGGTGTCAGTTCTACACAAGGCAGACCCACATGCCCGCTCAGGCTCTGCAGACCATACCCATCACCTGGCCATTTGCTGTGTGGGGTCTGGACCTAGTCGGCCCCTTGCAGAAGGCACCCAGGGGCTACACGCACCTGCTGGTCGCCATCGACAAATTCTCCAAGTGGATCGAGGTCCGACCCCTAAACAGCATCAGGTTCGAACAGGCGGTGGTGTTCTTCACCAACATCATCCATCGCTTTGGGGTCCCGAACTCCATCATCACCGACAACGGCACCCAGTTCACCGGTAGAAAGTTCCTGGACTTCTGCGAAGATCATCACATCCGGGTGGACTGGGCCGCCGTGGCTCACCCCATGACGAATGGGCAGGTAGAACATGCCAACGGCATGATTCTGCAAGGACTCAAGCCTCAGATCTACAACGACCTCAACAAGTTCGGCAAGTGATGGATGAAGGAGCTCCCCTCGGTGGTTTGGAGTCTGAGGACAACGCCGAGCCGAGCCACGGGCTTCACACTGTTCTTTCTAGTCTATGGGGCCGAGGCCATCTTGCCCACATACTTAGAATACGGTTCCCCGAGGACGAGGGCCTACGCCGACCAAAGCAATCAAGCTAATCGAGAAGACTCACTGGACCAGCTGGAAGAGGCTCAGGACGTGGCCTTACTACACTCGGCGCGGTACCAGCAGTCCCTGCGACGCTACCACGCCCGAGGGGTTCGGTCCCGAGACCTCCAGGTGGGCGACCTGGTGCTTCGGCTGCGACAAGACGCCCGAGGGCGGCACAAACTCACGCCTCCCTGGGAAGGGCCGTTCGTCGTCACCAAGGTTCTGAAGCCCGGAACATACAAGCTGGCCAACAGCCAAGGCGAGGTCTACAGCAACGCTTGGAACATCCAACAGCTACGTCGCTTCTACCCTTAAGATGCTTCCAAGTTATTCGTACACCCGGTTCACACACAAAGTCTGGTCGTCAAGGAAGGGTCAGCCTTGCCTCGGCAAAGCCCGACCCTCCCTCAGGGGCTAGAAGGGGGTAACCCCCTCTGCGTCGAAATTTTCCTCGAAAAAAAAGAAAAAAATCTTTTCTGCCAGAATGCCTTTCGTGCTTTTCGACTACTTCGAAAGTGGATCCTGAAAACGATGGAGTACACGTAAGCAGCCAAGGCTGACCGAGCCGAGGGACTCCTACGCCTCCGGGATACGGATACCTCACTCATCACCTTCTGTGATAAGTAACTCATGCTCGGATAAGTGATTCCGTGGACCAAACAAGTCTTCACGCTCGAAAGCTCCTCTGCCAGAACGATTTTTCGAGCCTTCTCGACTGTGTCGGTGACAGAACCCTATGGACGAGCAAGAGTGCGCGTAAGCGGTAAGGCCGACCAAGCCGAGGGATTCCTACGCCTCCGGGATACGGATACCTCACTCATCACCTTCCGTGAAAAGCAGCTCTCGCCCGCACAAACTAATTCTGTTACCGACAAATAAGTCCGGATACTCGAAACAAGAGGAAAAGGGACACAGCTTTACAACACGACAACAGTGTGTTTGGGCCTCGGCGGCCGAAGAAAACATACACACGCTACAAGACAACCCGGTCCTGCAGGCTCGGACGTCGACAGTTGAAAGGGACGGCAGCACCCTCGGCGTCAACTACACCTTCGGTGGGGTCTGACCTAGCCTCGGACGGCGACGCGGTCGGAGGATCCCCACTCTGAAGGACGACATCAGCACCACACCCGGGCCATCGCCGCCAGGGTCTTCTCCAAGAATCCGGCTCGAGCAGACGGCTCGGCCGGCCACCCCGAGGCCTCGGCCAGCTGTCCCCCGAAGACACCAGCCCGGCTTGAGGCCTCGGCGGCTCAACTCCAGGCGTCGGTCCCGCCAGTGGACGACCCGGCCAGGCTCCGGCCGACCACATCTTCTTTTCGAGCCAACCCTGCCTCTGTCCGTGCTGACACCGCTACCTCCGGCTTTGGCTCATCAAAGAGCGGCCGAGGGTTCCTTTAACTAAGCAAGAGAAGCCTCGGACAGCAAGGCCGACCGAGCCGAGGGACTCCTACGCCTCCGGGATACGGATACCTCACTCGTCACCTTTGCACGAGGCGACTCACGCTCGGTGAAGCGGTTCAGATAGCCAACAGGCGAGTCTTAGTGCTCGAAATGAAGAAAAAACACGGCTCCGCGCCGAAAATACATACATGTTCAGGCCCCGACAGCCACAATGAACAAGACACCGGCACTCAAAGTGCCATTACAAATGGAACTCCGGTTCCACCTCCGCAGGTACGAACAACCCCACACGATTGGGGGGCCTGCGGAGCAACAGAAGACCGACGAACGACTCGTCATCGCCCGTCCCAGCAGCGGCGACGACGACGAGTTCTGCTCCAGAGGGCCGAACAGCAGCAGCGATGACCTCAGGGCGGATGCTGCTGCCATGAGGCCCTCGCCCATGCCCCCAACTCGAGAGGCAAGGACGGGCAGAAGGCCATAGAGTTGGAGGTCAGTCCACGGGCGGCACCGGCTAGCTCGTCGGCGGAGAAACCTCTTCCGGCTGCCGTGGCGGAAGGCGGCGCCGGGAGTGGCTCCGAAGCCACCCGGCTCGGAGAGCCAGGCACGCGGCAGCTGCCAACGCCACGAACGGCGAACG
The DNA here is from genome assembly GCA_029449295.1 of Zea luxurians. Lineage (NCBI taxonomy): Eukaryota > Viridiplantae > Streptophyta > Magnoliopsida > Poales > Poaceae > Zea > Zea luxurians. The sequence goes on along the minus strand of JAOPSE010000006.1, from coordinate 112,723,232 downwards.
CCCTTCCCCCCGATCACTGAGGGAAGGAGCGGGCCGCCGCCCACGCAGGGACCGACCCCAACTCGGCACACTCCCCTCCCCAGCACTGATGATGAACATCCTTGAAGCTGAAGGAGGGGTAGAGGCCACAGCCCGGTTCGCTTCTCCCCGCCATCAAGCTGGAGGTCACCATCTTGGGTGACCACCGGCGAGGGGATGCAGCCGGGCTGCATGATGAAAATCCTTGAAGTCGAACGATGGCTGAAAGGTACCAACTTCCACGAAGTTGCGTTCCTCCGATGACAAGACGGAAGGATTGCGGGCGTCCCCCCATCCGGGGGCTCGGAAGATGGAAAGACACGATGCATGGGGGAGCACGAAGACATGGTTGCCCTCCAAGGGGGTCACCCTCCTTTTAAAGGCAACTCTCCCCACTTGCATCCTCAGCCGTTGCGGGCTGAGTCTTCTCCAACACGCTCCAAGGTCCTCCCCCTACGGCACGGGGGCTGGGCCCCATGCGTCATGCAAGCTGGTCCAGGGCAGAAGGAGCCAAACCGCCGCGCGTAGGGCATGCAACTGCCCAGTGGTTACAAGCGTTCCTCCACTTTCGCCTAGACCAGCGGGTGAAAGGGTGGACAGCCATGCAGTCGGCATGCAACCGTGCCAAGTGGGCGCGCCCCTTCGACTCCAACGCTGCCCAGCATGGAGGCCCAGGCCCACACGTCATGCAACCGGCGCGCCGGTTGCTACGTGCGAGCAACTGCACCGCCACTCGCGCCACTACCGCGCCTCCTCAACTGCGGAGCCAATACCGCGACTTGAGGCAACCCTGCGTGTGACCCAGTAGTGCCAGCCAGGCGCGACGGTCAAATACGGTCAAAAATGGGCTGGCAGTGATGGCGGTGGCAGGCGGGCAGGAGCAGCGGTCACGTCATCAGCCAAGCTTACGTCCCATCTAGGGGCAGCGAGGGAACCCTCTCTCATGACATGAAGATGGCACGCCCGTGATTCGTTCCTCGAACGGCTCGCACACGCGCAACAACCGCCTCGCGAACCACTCGCCCCGTCGCATTAACTCCGCGGCGGGACAGGCGACGCCTCAGGCGGGAGAAGCAAGCGACGCTTCGCCTTCGCCATAAGGATCGCATCGAAAAAGGTACGCCACGTCATTCGACTTCGTATCCTTTTCCTTTTCCTCTTTCTCTCTCTTACAACAGGGACCGGGAAAGGGGGATACCCCGAAAAGGATCCTTCTCCGTGAAGGAAATAGGCCCCGAGCCTCCCTACTGATCAGAGGTTCAAAGGCTGGCCCCTCGGAGGGGTTCAACGGCCGCCTCAGAGCGCTTGGGTTCTACGCCCACTACTGGTCAGAGGTTCGATGGCCGGCCCCTCGGAAGGGTTCAACGGCCACCTCAGGGCACTCAGGCTCCGCGCCCACTACTGATCAGGGGTTCGTAGGCTGGCCCTCTAAGGGTTCACAGTCACCTCAGACACAGAGCGAGGGATGACCCTGGGTACGTTCGATACATAACCAAGGCTCGGGTTACGCTCCCGAGGTACCCTAGGACATTTCCGAGACCAGCGGGAGCGATCTTGTAACGGAATCCCATCAGAGGGAGGCATCGAGCCCTCGGACCCCGTCAAAGTGGACCGTGTCCGGCAGATCACCCGCAGGTACTTTTGGAGCGCGCCTCCAGGCCTCTAGCCGACCCCTAACAAATGGGGCACGGGCGTCCACTCGGATTACCCGCCAGCAGCTCACCGGAGACACCATGTTCGGCGCCCTCTGAGGGCAACATGGCGCTTTCCCCCTCTCCTCCTTGCGGAAAGGCGACGCAGGGGCGTATGTAAAAAAGTCGAGTCTATCCTTGACCGTCCTCTCGCCCTGTGCAGAGGCTCGGGGGCTGCTCTCGCGAACCTGGCTCCGGCCAACCCGTTGACAGCGTCAACATACCAGCCCGAGAACTTGGGACCCGACCGTGCACCCGGGCTACGACCGGCTCGCATGAGGGAAACAACCAGACCAGCCGAAGTGTTGCCAAACGCACTAAGACCTCGAAGGAGTCAAACTACTCCTCCGAGGCCTCGGGGGCTACACCCGGCGGGTGCGCTCGCGCGCACCCACCGGAACAAAATGCAACCAAAAAAGGCTGGTCCCCTTGCAAAAAAGTGCGGCAAAAGCCTCCAAGCGAGTATTAACACTCCCTTCGAGGCTCGGGGGCTACTGTCGGGGACCATAATTAGGGGTACCCTCAAGGCTCCTAAATCTCAACTGGTAACCCCCATCAGCACAAAGCTGCAAAGGCCTGATGGGTGCGATTAAGTCAAGGATCGGTCCATTCGAGGGACGCGATCACGCCTCGCCCGAGCCCAGCCTCGGGCAAGGGTAACTGACCACGGAGGATCTACGTCTCGCCCAAGGACCCCCTCCAGCATCGGACACACCTTCGGCTCGCCCGAGGCCCAGTCTTCACCAAGAAGCAACCTTGGCCATATCACCACACCAACCGACCAAATCGCAGGGGCATTTAATGCAAAGGTGGCCTGACACCTTTGTCCTGACGCACGCCCTCCAGTCGACAGAGCCGAAGTGACCGCAGTCACTCCGCCGCTCCACTGACCGGTCTGACAAGAGGACAGCGCCGCCTGCGCCGCTCTGACTGCTGAGCCACTCGACAGAGTGAGGCTTACAGCAGCCAAGTCTGGCCTCAGGCGTCATAGGAAACTCCGCTTCGCCCGACCCCAGGGCTCAGACTCGGGCACAGCCCCGGAAGACGGCGAACTCCGCTCCGCCCGACCCCAGGGCTCAGACTCGGGCACAGCCCCCAGAAGACGGTGAACTCCGCTCCGCCCGACCCCAGGGCTCGGACTCGGGCATAGCCCCGGAAGACGACGAACTCCGCCTCGCCCGACACCAGGGCTCAGACTCGGGCACAGCCCCCGGAAGACGGCGAACTCCGCTCCGCCCGACCCCAGGGCTGGGACTCGGGCATAGCCCCCGGAAGACGGCGAACTCCGCTCCGCTCGACCCCAGGGCTCGGACTCGGGCACAGCCCCGGAAGACGACGAACTCCGTCTCGCCCGACCCCAGGGTTCGGACTCGGGCTCAGCCCCGGAAGACGACGAACTCCGCCTCGCCCGACCCCAGGGCTCGGACTTGGGCTCAGCCCCGGAAGACGATGAACTCTGCCTCGCCCGACCCTAGGGCTCGGACTCAGCCCTGGCCTCAGCCGACGGTCTCCGCCTCGTCCGACCCACGGGCTCGGACTCGACCTCGACCTTGGAAGACAGACTCGACCTCGACCTCGGAGGAGCCTCTACCTCGCCCAGCCTAGGGCATGGACCGACCACGTCAACAGGGAGCGCCATCATTACCCTACCCCGAGCTGACTCAGGCTACGGGGAACAAGACCGGTGTCCCATCTGGCTCGCTCCACTATACGAGTAATGATGGCGCCCCGCATGCCCTGTGACGACGGCGGCTCTCAGCCCCCTTACGGAAGCAAGAGGACGTCAGCAAGGACTCGACAGCCCCGACAGCTGTCCTTCCGCCAGGCTCCAGCGCTCCTCCGACGGCCACGACACCACGCGAGCTGGGTGCCAAGACCTCTCCGGCTGCCAGATGGCATGTACTTAGGGCGCTAGCTCTCCCCCGCTAGACACGTTAGCACATTGCTACACTCCCCATTGTACACCTGGATCCTCTCCTTACGCCTATAAAAGGGAGGACCAGGGCCCTCTTACAGAGGGTTGGCCGTGCGGGGAAGGACGGGACGGCGCTCGCGCAGCCGCTCGCTCCCTCCCGCGTGGACGCTTGTAACCCCCTACTGCAAGCGCACCCGACCTGGGCGCGGGGTTAACACGAAGGCCGCGGGTTCCACCTCCCACGCCTGTCTCCCTCCGGCTGCTCTCTGTCCCCCCTTCGCGTTCCGCCTCGCGCCGACCCATCTGGGCTGGGGCACGCGGCGACGATTTACTCGTCGGTCCAGGGACCCCCGGGTTTCGAAACACCGACAATGGCCAAGCCCACATTGGTGAAGAATGGAACTCCGATGAAGAAAGTTCCAGCTCCGAAAAAGAGGAAGAGGTGGCAAACATTGCCATCCAATCTACTTCAAGCTCACAACTCTTCACCAGCCTCCATGATGACTCCTATACTCCAACTTGCCTCATGGCAAAGGGAGACAAGATACATTTGTTTAATGATGACTTTATTAATGATGATGAAGAACAACTTGCTATGAAAAATAAGATGATTAAAGAATTTGGTTTAAAAGGATACCATGTAATTACTAAACTAATGGAGAAGCTAGATAAAAGAAAAGCAACTCTTGATGCTCAAGAAGACTTGCTCATCCTTGAAAAGGAGAGAAACCTAGAGCTTCAAGAATTGCTTTCCAATAAAGATGAGATGCTTGATGTTTTGACTAAGGAAATATCTTTAGCCAAAATAACTATAGAGGATAAAGAAAAAGAAATGACTAATGTAAAAACCTCTATAGTTAGTCTTGCAAATGAAAGGGATGCACTTGAATCAAGCTTGTCATGCTTAACAGTTCAAAATCAAGAACTTCAAGTGCAACTTGAAAACTGCAAGAACTTTAACACTTCATCTTTAATAGAAAAGTCTAAGGCTAGCTCCTCAAATAATGATATTTGTAAACATTGTACAAAATATCATGCTTCTTGTTGTTTGACTAACCATGCAAGAAAGAAAAGCCCACAGGTTAAGGTCAAAGAAATATTGAAGAAGTGCTCTAGCAATGATGGGTTAAAGAAAGTTGAACCCAAGTACAAGTCCTTGAAGCCCAACAATGGGAGAAAGGGGCTTAGATACAACTCACATAAGGTAAACCCTAGCATAGAGCATAAGGGGTGGAGATCCCCCAAGTTCATAGAGGGAACCACCCTATATGATGCCTTGGGGAGGATTCACTCCTCAAATGACAAGTCAACTCAAGCAAAGGTAAACTTGAGTTACACAAAGGACAAGATGAAGGATGCGGTCTCCACAAGTGGAGAAAAGTTTAGAGCTCCCATTTCGCATTCTTACCTTTGTGATTATATGTTGACTTGGGATTCGGAAAAATTGGTTGTAAAATATGTGGGTGCCTACACTAAGAGGAAGGTTATGAAAAGGAGTGTGTGGGTATCCAAAGCAATAACTAACACTATAGGACCCAATTCAATTTGGGTACCTAAAAGCATAGCTTAAACTTGTTTTGCAGGTCTACTCCTCCGGTGGGTCAAGCTGGGTGCTTGACAGTGGATGTACAAATCACATGACCGGGGAGAAAGACATGTTTCACTCCCTGCAACTAACTCAAGAAGCACAAGAAATTGTGTTTGGAGATAGTGGCAAGAGTGAAGTGATTGGTGTTGGTAACATTCCTATCTCTGACCACCAATCACTTTCAAATGTTTTGTTAGTTGATTCATTAAGCTATAACTTGATGTCCATTTCACAACTTTGTGGAATGGGATATAATTGCCTATTTACTGATGTTGATGTGAAGATTCTTAGAAGGGAGGATTCCTCTGTTGCTTTTACAGGTCGCTTGAAGGGCAAACTCTATCTTGTTGATTTCACAACTAGTAGAGTGACGCCTGAGACTTGTTTAGTGGCAAAATCCGATAAGGGTTGGCTTTGGCATCGCCGGCTAGCTCATGTTGGCATGAGGAACTTGGCCAAACTTCAAAAGGATAACCACATTATTGGACTAACAAATGTTATGTTTGAGAAAAACAAGGTATGCAGCGCATGTCAAGCAGGGAAGCAACATGGCGTTCCACATCAATCAAAGAACGTGGTCACAACCAAGAGGCCCTTGGAGCTTCTTCATATGGACCTTTTTGGACCTATGGCCTACATTAGTATTGGTGGCAGTAAGTATGGTTTAGTTATTGTTGATGATTTTTCTCGCTTTACCTGGGTTTTCTTTTTGAGTGACAAAGGTGAAACACAAGAGACTTTGAAGAAATTTATGAGAAGAGCTCAAAATGAGTTTGAGTTAAAAATCAAAAAGGTGAGAAGTGATAATGGGACAGAGTTCAAGAATACAGGTGTTAAAGAATTCTTAGGCGAAGAAGGAATCAAACATGAGTTCTCGATCCCCTACACTCCACAACAAAATGGTGTTGTGGAAAGGAAGAACTGAACACTAATCGAAGCCACTAGAACCATGTTGGATGAATACAAGACACCTGACAATTTTTGGGCAGAGGCGGTCAACACCGCCTGTCATGCAATCAACCGCCTTTATCTTCACAAGATTTACAAGAAGACTGCCTACGAGCTTCTCACCAGTAACAAACCTAAGGTTGATTACTTTAGAGTTTTTGGGTGTAAATGCTACATTCTTAACAAGAAAGTCAAGAGCTCGAAGTTTGCTCCTAGAGTGGACGAGGGTTTCTTGCTTGGTTATGCATCAAATGCGCATGGATATCGTGTTTTCAACAATACCACCGGTCTTGTTGAAATAGCGATAGACGTGACATTTGATGAATCTAATGGCTCGCAAGGGCATGTTTCTAAAGATATTGCAGGAAATGAAATCCCACCTAATGAAGCCATCAAGAAGCTTGCAATAGGTGAGGTGAAGCCACAAGAAAAGGACGATGATGAAGGGAGAATTTGGATGACAAATAGGGTTGTTGACGGGAGTGCTAGAGTGGTTGTTGAAAACCCTTCCATCCAAGCAAACCCATCAACCTCAAGTCATCCAATCCTTGAAGAAGAGCTTCTACCGCAAGATATGCCAACCATTGTGGAAAATGAGCAAGAAGAAGTTGCTAGTGAAGAAGCCATTGAACAAGATGATCAAATTCAGAGACATTCTCTGGTGCCTCACCCTCGAGTGCACCAGGGCATTCAGAGAGATCATCCTGTGGACAACATCCTGGGTAGCATCAGGAGTGGGGTAACAACTCGATCTCATTTAGCAAATTTTTGTGAATTTTACTCGTTTGTCTCCTCTCTTGAACCTTTTAAGGTAGAAGAAGCACTAAGTGATCCAGACTGGATCATTGCTATGCAAGAAGAGCTTAACAACTTCACAAGAAATGAAGTCTGGTCCTTAGTAGCAAGACCCAAGCAAAAAGTCATTGGAACTAAATGGGTTTTTTGCAACAAGCAAGATGAAAACGGCGTGGTTACAAGGAACAAGATGCGGCTGGTTGCTCAAGGTTTCACTCAAGTAGAAGGACTTGACTTTGGAGAAACCTATGCACCAGTAGCAAGGTTAGAGTCCATAAGAATATTAATTGCCTATGCTACTAACCATGATTTCAAATTGTATCAAATGGATGTCAAAAGTGCATTCCTAAACGGACCACTGCAAGAGTTGGTCTATGTGGAGCAACCACCGGGCTTTGAAGATCCTAAGAAGCCAAACCATGTCTACCTTCTTCACAAAGCGCTCTATGGGCTTAAACAAGCTCCTAGAGCATGGTATGAATGTATTAAAGATTTCTTGCTTAAAAATGGTTTTGAAATAGGAAAAGTAGACTCTACTTTATTTACTCGCAAAGCTGACAATCAATTATTTGTATGTCAAATATATGTCGATGACATTATATTTGGCAGTACTGATGAAACATTTTGTGAGGAATTTAGTAGGGTTATGACAAATAGGTTTGAGATGTCCATGATGGGCGAGCTCAAGCACTTCCTGGGATTTCAAGTTAAACAACTCAAGGAAGGAACCTTTCTGTGCCAAACCAAGTCACACAAGACATGCTCAAGAAGTTTGGCATGGAAAAGGCAAAGCATGCCAAGACACCAATGGCTTCAAATGGTCATCTCGACTTAAATGAAGAAGGTAAAACTGTAGATCAAAAGCTTTATAGATCAATGATTGTATCTCTATTATATTTATGTGCATCTAGACCAGATGTCATGCTTAGTTTGTGCATGTGTGCCCGTTTTCAAGCTAACCCGAAAGAGTGTCACCTAGTGGATGCTAAGATAATTTTGAGATATCTAGTTCACACCCAAAATCTAGGTCTCTGGTATCCCAAGGGCTCCTTTTTTGATTTATTTGGCTACTCTGACTCAGACTATGCCGGTTGCAAAGTAGATCGAAAAAGCACATCGGGGACTTGACAATTCCTTGGGCGGTCCCTGGTGTCTTGGAGCTCTAAGAAGCAAAACTGTGTTGCACTTTCCACTACCGAGGCCGAATACATAGCTGCTGGTGCTTGTTGTGCTCAGTTGTTATGGATGAAGCAAACTTTGAGGGATTTTGGCTGTGAATTTAAAAGAATTCCCCTTCTTTGTGACAATGAGAGCGCCATTAAACTAGCCAATAATCCTGTGCAACACTCTAGAACCAAACACATAGACATAAGACACCATTTTCTGAGGGACCACGAAGCAAAAGGAGATATCGAATTATGTCATGTAAACACAGAAAATCAACTAGCCGATATCTTCACAAAACCCCTCAATGAGACTAGATTTTGCTTTCTTAGGAGTGAATTAAATATCTAGGATTCTCGTAACTTTAACTTGAAAATGGACACAAAGATTGCTTGATTCACTGTTCTTTATTTGAAAGGTTTAAATGTTAGTGATGTTCATTCAAACTTTGCGAAAATGTTAAAATTAAAATGAGATTTAGTGTTAAAATTATTTTAAAATTTCACTCGAAGCTCAACTGGTTTGACTAGCTAAACTTTCTAGTTCAGCTGGAAAGACCAGCTGAACTTCTGAGTTGAACTTCAGCTCGGCTGGTTTTAACCAGGAAACTCCCTGGCTGAAATCGGTTGAACCGGTGTCTAGGACCGGTTGAACCGGTCTGACCGGTCAGTCTGACCAATTTTCAGTCTGCGCTGACCGCTTTTGCAGACTGCGTCAGCCTTTTTTTTGGACGCTTTTCCAGACTGCGGCAGCATCTTTTCAGACGTCAGATCACTTTTTCAGCTTTTGTTTTTTTTACAGAATCTGCAGCTTTAATTTATGTCGTGTCAGTCACTTTTTCGCGCCTTTTTAGACTGCGTCAGGTACTGTACACTTTTCAGACGCGTCAGCTGTCACTTTTTGCAGATGTGTCAGATTTTTTTGCTTTATTCCCTTGACCGAATCTACTCCCTAGACTACACTGCACAAAACCGGTTGAACCGGTCGGGGGGGGGAGGCGGTTGAACCGGTCCCTGGGTGACCAGTTCAGCTGTCTATTTATAGGCTTCCCCCCTCTCCTTCCCTCTCTCACAAACATTCAAGCCTTCGCATTTCAGCCTCTTGAGCCTCCTCACACACTCACACTTCAACCGGTCATCTCCCCAAAGCCTCTCCAAAATGGTGCGTCGCCGCAACCCATCAGTGGTAGAGTTCAGTAGCGACTCTGACGAGATTCAGGAGGAATCATCGGTTCCCTCTCCTCCGCCTCGTCGTTCCCTCTCTAAGAGAGGACGCGGCTCTGGCCAGATGGAAGGAGAGGGATCCTCGATGCCCTCGTAGCCTTCTCGCGGGAGGCGCCAAAAGGTTGGCGCCACTCATCCTCATCGCAGCACCTCATCCTCAGGATACGCTCCTTCCCAGGAGGAGGATGGAGCGTTCGACGACGTCGTCGATCTTCCACCGCCTGACGCTCTCTACATCACTGGCCTGCACATGCATCCGGCGAATGTTTCCCGGGGACCTAATGAACCTTCGTTCGACTTCTCTCTGAAGGGGGTGGACGCCCTTCAACGTCTAAGGTTCACTAACCCCACCCTCACACCTCGTCATCCTGGTGTCTAGGACCCTAGGTTCTGGAATCTTTTCTAGGCTGATTTCTATAATTCAGTCATCTTGACCAAGAAACACCCAGTCGTTAGGCATCGGTTTATTGACTGGAAGGTTGTGAGAATATGGGAGATGCTGACATGACGTCAGCTCTCCGTAACCTGGAGAGAAAGGGGTTAAAAATATTATGACAATGGAATACCCCTGGAACGACGAGGTGGTAGCTCAGTTCTATGCCACCCTCTGGGTCAAGAAAGTAGATGAAGAAGCTGATGGGTATGATTACCCAGTCATGTATTTCTTTATCTAGGGGAACTGGCACAAAGTCAACTACCGTCGTTTTGCCCATATTTTGGGCTTCTCTGATACTGATATTTAGGGCAGCAACATGCAAGTTCATGACATTAGGCTGCCCATGCGGGAAGAGACTGAATTTATTCATGTCTCTATGGATCAGGAGTTCTGGACCACCGCCAACATGCATAGGTACTACAGGTACCTTAACTCTTTGTCCAGGATGACCGTTCTTCCGAAGGGCGGGAATCAAATGAACGTCTTTGGGGAGAGTCGGGTGTTCCTTCTCCTCCTTGCTCCCAACAGTCTCGCTCGCATCAATGTGTTTGACATGATCTGGGAAGAGATCCTTCATGCTTCCTAGTCTCCTCTCAAGGGGTGTCTTAATGCACCCTTTATTATGAAGATGATCGAAGTGGTCACCCAGACTCACTTTGAAAAACCTGTCAAACACTCCCACTACGTACCCTACTGGGTTGATTCCACCAACCCAGCTGCTCGTACAAAGCGGGCTCCCTCAGGGTCTAGAGGCCATGCTTCTTCTGATGAGCCACCTCCTCAGCCTCCACATCACCCATCCTCCTCTCGCGCCGCCGCTGCCTCATGTCCAATGGACCGCAGCAGGAGAGGAAGTGGTCCGGGCCAGGGACGACGTCGAGGCTGGGGACTTTTCATTCGTCTGGCCAAGGGCCTTCTTGGCGTCTTCGCCATGTGCCGCACTCGGGCGATCGAGGAGTCTGTGCGCCATCGCAGGACTGACTGGTTGCATGAGGATTTTCTTTGTTATGCGGCCGAGACAGGTCATCCTCTCCCTCCCTGGTCCCCTCCACCTCCAACCCCTACCTTCCCCGTGGACCTTAATGAGTGGCACCAACAGGAGTTTGGTGTGCCATTCATTACCCCGGAGGATGAGGTCGAGGACTTTGATGACCCCTACTATACCTCAGCTCCTCCTTATCCTCCTCCTCCCTATTCGGGTCAGGGATCCACTCCCGGGGACCCCAGGCCATCTGGCTCTAGTCACTATCCTCCTCCTCCCTACCCGGGTTAGGGACCCATTCCTGGTGACCTGCGGCCTTCCGGCTCTGGTTACCATCACCACCCTCCTCCTCCACCTCCTCCTCCTCATCGTACGTCTTCTGCATCCGGTTTTTCTGTGGGTGATGAGCCTCCTAGGGACTCCTCACTCGAGGAAGACATGATGCGAACCTTCTTTCCCGACTACACCTCCTATCCTCCGTCCTATCCTCCTCCTGGAGGATATTGATTCATGGGTCTTCTTCTCCCTCTCTCCTTGTTTTTGGTACTTGCTGCCAAAAAGGGGGAGAAAATCCAAATTTCTAGTCATTCTGTTTCTGTTTTTTGTTCTTTATTTCTCTTTTGATTATTGTTTTGTTTTGGCCACTGTTGTGGCTTGTACCCTCTTATTAATGTTGAAATAAAACTGCTGGCATATTATTCAATGTAATATGATGGTCTTCTGGCCATCATCCTTTGTCCCATCAGTTTGTAATGATTACTTTGCTATGAAGTACAAATGATGTGTGTTTAGAGATAGTCATATGCATCACAACTCCTTTTATGACACTCTTGCACCCCTCGGATGATTGTATTTAGTATGGACTTGGTCACTATCTCTAAATGTGTTGCTCATATGACATATTATGTCAACTCACTTGATTCACATTCATGCACACATTTAGGGGGAGCCATCTACATACAATCATTCAAAAGAACTTTACTATTTCAAATGTTCATCTTTTTGACCTTAATTGTTTTGGCATCAATCACCAAAAAGGGGAGATTATAAGTGCAATCAACCCCTAGTGAGGGTTTTGGTGATTTAATGACAAAACAAATAAGGGTACTAACAGTTTTTGTTCCCAGTGTATGATTAGAAAGAAACATGAACTTAAGGAAGCATCAAGGACCTCATGCAACGGACGTATAAAATTTTATGTAAATCTTGAGTTGCATGATGTAATTCTTCCTTATTCTTTTTTGCACAGGTAATGGTGTTTGCTATAGCTCAAGTCCCCAAATTCAAAAGCTATTTTTGAAAACTAAAAATCACTTTAACATCCTATGGTTGATCGTGATTAGGTTTGAGAAACCTAGAGTGTTCCTGCTGAAAAGCAGCTGAACTTGTTCAACCGCAACTGAGTTTTCCAGCTGAACTTGACTTCAGCTGAGTTGAGCTTCTTCAGCTGCAGCTGAGATTTTCAGGTGAGCTGGACCTCAGCTGAGTTGAGCTTCTTCAGCTGCAGCTGAGCTTTTCAGCTGAGCTGGACTTCAGCTGAGTTGAGCTTTCTCAACTCCAGCTGAAATTCAACTTCAGCTGTGGACCTCTTTGACCATACACCAGCTGAACTTGTCTCTGGGCAGTTGAGCTGGGGTTTTCTCTCCTAAACTCTCTGGTCTAGACCAGCTGAACTGGTCCTGAGGGGCAGTTCAACTGGTCTCTGACCTCTCTGACTTCTGACCTACAGTCTGCCAGTCAGACTGGCAGTCAGGTCACCAGAGTTGTTAGGGGGCGGTTCAACCAGTCTTGTCAGCCTGACCTGTCTACAGGTCAGTCTGCCAGTCAATCTGGCAGTCAGACTGGCAGACAGTCTGCTGACCTGCCAGGGGGCGGTTCAACCGCCCTAGGGGGTGGTTCAACTGGTCTTCACCCGGGTTCCAGATCAAATGGCTAGTTTTTGAGTCGTAGCTATAAATACAACCTTCCACCCCCTTTTTCAATGCTGCTGCACACTTACACATTTATTACTCACCTAACTTGAGACAAAAGCACTCCTCTCCTGTTGGGGACTTGTTCTCAAATACTATAAGTTAAGAACAAGGCAACACAGAAAATGTTAAACGTTATAGTCCTTCGTCCTTCGAAGCATTATTTCCCTTGGGATATAATGATCTTTGAACAAAGGTTGTGAAGGGCATACCTTCATCGATGCAACATATAATGGTGAAGAAAGAATCGTATAAAACATGAAAGATAATGTAAACAGTCATATGTTATTATCAGCTCATTTCTATTTTATCACTATGGGAAAATAGAAATGATAATAAATTACAAGTGTACCTTCGGCTTGATAGAAGGTAAAGATACAAGCGTAGCGCGAAAGCAAATACCTAGTCCACGTGAACAGTACGGGAGCACTGTTCATCTATTTATAGGCATGGGACGCAGCCCATGTAAAATTACACTCATGTCCTTTACATTTGCTAATAACTCTATATTAACCCGTCGAGGTCTAAATGGCCTTTTCATCTTTAAGTCGGTTTCCTTTTCTGTTATCATGCCGAAGCTCTTCTGCGCACAGCTTCGGCTCTATGCCATCCTTCGTATTCCTTTTGTGCTTCTTCATACTGTGGCTTTAACTCAAGTCCGAAGATACCTGTTCATGCATTATACTTCCAGAAACATTGTTAAATCATGTTTTTGAGGACCTTCGGAAGCCGAAGGCCCCCAACAGTAGCCCCTCGCAATATTAATTTGTTAGAATGATAAATTTAGATTGCGATATGGATGAAGGCCCTAAGCCAAAGGTCCAAAAAAACACCTTCCCTTTGCTAGAATAGCAACAGTCACTAACAAGCGGGTCCTTCCAATTTTCAACACATTAGGTGTATAAATAAGAGCGCACCGCGAGCTCATCTGGCATGCTTTCTTGCCATCTGCTCTTGCTTACTCAATTTCTAGCTCTTGCGCACCAACATTTGCTTGGCTTTTAAAAATTTTTAAGCTTCAGCTTTGAGAGTACTTTTTTAGCATTTCCGAAGATGTCTCAAGATAAAAAAGCTGTTGCTGAAACGAAGCTGAGCCTTTCTGAGGAGAAGAATCTTGGCTTTCTTGAATCAATAGCGAAGACAAATACAGAGAAGATTACAAGGGAAATTTTGGAAGGTTTATCTGAAGACACTGGTGATAGTGACAGTTATGATGTGGAAAGTGGTGGCGAAGACTCCGAAGATCGACCCTGGTGACCAAGTCATACAGTTTTCGGAAAATCAACTATTAAACAGAATCATCTCGACAATATGAGGGGAAGGTATTTCCAAGATGTGTCTATTGTGAGGGCTGACAACGGAGACAAGACTTCTCCTACTCCCGAAGAGAACGAAGTCGTGATCTTTCGAAGCTTCTTCAAGGCTAGACTTCGGTTTCCCTTAAGCAGTTTTGTGGTAGAAGTTCTGAAGATATACCAGGTTTACCTTCATCAAATTACGCCCGAAGCAATCATAAGAATGGGGATCTTCGTATGGGCTGTGAGGAGTCAGGGCTTGGAGCCAAATGCAAAAAGTTTCTGCAGTATGCACGAACTGTTATATGAGACAAAACCCTGGGGTAAAGAGCAGTATCATAACAATTTTGGATGCTACAACTTCGTTGCTCGCTCTGGGTCAAGCTGCCCCGTGCCAACCTTTCGGAAAAGATGGTCCGGAGACTGGATGAAAGAATGGTTCTATGTGAAAAATGATTTAAAGGCACGAGAGGATATTAAAGGAATCATCATGCGCCCTATCTGGCAACGCTTCGGCCTCCGGAAGCCGAAGGTAGAAATTGACGAAGCGGCCGAAGAATGTCGCAAGGCCTTTGGCTTAGTCTGCTCTTTCATCGGGACAAGAGACTTAGTTCAAGAGCACGTGGCCTACAGGATATGGCCATTGGTAGCCAACTGGGAGATGCCAAAAGAAGCCATCAGCAATCCTCACGAAGGTGGTTTGGTTCGACTAAAATATACCTTCAGGTTTGGAGACCAGTTTATCGAGCTAGACGACGACTGGCTGAAAAACGTCGAAGCTACGAGTGATGATCTGCTTGGGCCGTACTCCAAGGCGGAGGACAATGCGTTATCTACGGCCTTCGGAGGCTGGAAAAAGAAGAGACTAAATAGAGTTTTTGATGCTATTGGGTTCATGTACCCTGACTACCGCTACCCGACGCGGGGGCAAAAAAGGAAGAATGCAACTTCCAAGAAAGACGATGCTTCAGCTGCTCCAAGCGAGCCCGCGCCGAAGAGCAAAAAGGTGAAAGTCCTTACTCACCGACCGCGCTTCATCGAACCGGCCATAGTGCCCGAATTTGGCGATGAAACATCTTCGGCGACCGAAGCCAAAGAACCTGTGATTACATAGAAAACTGAAGAGCCGACTGCAATGCCGAAGGCATCATCAGCCAAATCAGATGAGTCAAAGGCCACTAATATTGAAGAGATAGCGGTCGAGAAAACAAAGGCATTAGAAGTTGTAAGCCCTTCGGCGGAGGTGACAATGCCGAAGGCACAAAAGGATCTTACAACGACTCCCAAGAGAAGGAGGATGGTGAACATACTAGATGTGCTAGAATCGATAAAAACCTCAAGCTCTACTCCAAAGAAGACTATCGAAGCTTCGAAAACACAAATTGAGGCAAAACTATCCGAAGCCGAAGCTGTCAAGAGCCAAGCCAAAACCGAAGCTGGGCCCTCAGAGCCCGCCAAGGAGAAATCCTTGGAAATTAGAGAAGAAACGGAAAAAGAGGCTGCAGAAGAAATTCTGTCTGAAAAAACTGCCATTCCTATTCCCAAAGCATCTTCAGAAGCTCTCGATTATATTGTACGACATGCTTCAGGAAAGAGGTTATCTGCAGAAGAGAAGCGAGAAGCCCAATGTTATGCCCAGAGACTGAAATATCCGAAAGGGGCGTTAATATTCAACGGCAACGGAGAAGAAGACTTCTTGTATTGTCTCCCGGACAACAAAGAGATTTCTGTCTGCTGGGAGATGAGCAGGAGCTTCAGGATTCCCGACTCTAGAGGAGGGGCTCTCGTTGCTATCAAAAGATGAACTGGCCGACAGCTTAGCATACAATAGCTTAAAGGTGAGAGAATTAGATTCTTGTACTTAAAAACAAATTTTTTTCATTTGCTTATATTTAATACCGCACTCCTTTTGCAGGGCCTTATTCTTAGCAACGCCCTCAGGGCGCAAAAAAGTGCCGAAGACGAAGGATGTGCTATAGCTTTGAGCAACCTTCGTTCCGAAGTAATTGAACTAAGGAACGAAGGTCTTGAAAAAGATAAAATATTAAACTCATTAGTGAATAAGATAAAAGAAGATGAAGCTACTTCCAAAGCCCAATCTGAAGCCTAGAAATGCGAAATTGAAGATCTTCAGAAACAGCTGGCTGAAGCAAATTTGAAATGCGCTATCGCCGAAGCTGACAGAGACGCCAGTAACTATTGGAAAAATTATTAGGAGAAGACAGTTATAGAACTTCGCTCTTCGAAAGAGAAATGTTATGAAAAATCTATAGAATGTGTAGATAAAATAAAAACTAGCTTCGCCAAAGTTGGCGCATACTCTAGCGAGGATAACTTCGTAAGAGGCGATCCTGAGGGCCCAATTGACTGGATCAGCAGCGAGGCCGAAGCTTTTGAGGAAATTTTGAGCGGTCATGGGGATGTCTGCGCCTTCTCAGGTGCCAGAGGGACTGTGGCTATTTTGGAGAAGTCCAGTTGCGAGCATGTGAAAGCTTTGGCCCAAGCCGAAGCTACTTTATCCATTGAAGATACAAAAGACCCCTCGGCCGAAGCAAGTTTAGTTGGTGGAAAATTCTTCACTGACATCTGGGAGAATGGGGGCCGAGGGGTGGCCCACGAGATAATAAAAAAGAGCGAGAAAGATTCTCACGATGCAAAAGAAGCAACAAAGGTAGCTGAGAAAGCTGCAGAACTCGAGAGGCGGATAGATATTTCTTAATAACTTTTAACTTTATTTTCTAATTTTGTGACTTCGAACTTATTTACGTTTTCTACCATAGCTGAACTATCTCCTTCCCCGGAGCTCTTCGAGCCAACGGTCGACCCAGAAGCAAAGAAAGAAGATGAGATCATTAAAATGGCCGAAGTTATTTTGGATGAAGCTGTTGCCCAACTGTTAAACGAAACTGCAGAAGCAGTTTTAAAAGAAGAATAGCTGCTATTGTAAAAACATTTAGAATGTAATATTTGCTGAACAAAGTGTGTAACATCTTGTAGTCTTGAATGTAATATATAAGCTATTTGTGACTCAATTCTTTACGATGCATGAAACTTTACGTACATACCATTTTTGAGTCTTCGGCGAAAAAACACCTTCCCTTCTTTTCATGCCTCATGAAGAAAATCCATATTCCATAAAAACATTAAGCTTCGTGAGCAATAGATTTCTTTCCACATTAAAATTGATGAAGCTGCACTTCTTCAAAACATTTTGTGCCTTGGTACAACTTCTTCGAAGCAATTTCCAAAGATTATAGTATATCCCCTTCTTATGCCATTGATGCGATATGATGTATGATGTTATGCTATGCGAATGATGTGATGATGTTATGCTATGCGAATGATGTTTTTGCCGAAGATACACACACATTCCCTTAGTGGTATACACAATCACTTTGCCGTTTATTTTTCGGCTTCACCGCTTATTTTTCGATGTATCAGCGTTGACTTTTCGCTGTAAGTTCTGCATCCCCTTAGGAACGTCTTTTGAACTTCTTCGCCTTCTATTTCGGTGGTATTCGCGTTGACTTTTCGCACTTCGCCTTATATTTCGGCGGAATCAGCGTTTATTTTTCGCTGTAAGCTCTGCATTCCCTTTGGAACGATTTTTTAGCAGAAAACTTACGCTGCGCTCCCTTAGGAACGACTTTTTGTAGCTTCGACAACCTTACGCTGCGTTCTGTAGAACGACTTTTTGTAGCTTCGAAGATATTTTTTGTAGCCACAAGTTCTCTTAGGAATGAATTTTCATGCTTCGGCAACCTTCGGACTCCGTAAGTCTGTGAAGAAGGTATATTATATCATGACAATAACGAAGCTATTACAAGAATCAAAAAACAACAAAAGGAACTGTGCTTTCAATGATTGCCCCTTATTAAAAAGAAAATGATGGCGAATGCAAAAAACTGTTGCAGAGGTAGGATATCTTTTAGTAGATGTGCTTCGATTCTGGTACAGTGCTGTTGACTATGCGAGCTTCAGACTCCTCTCTGAAGTCTCGTTGCTGGTGAGTGTGCTAGCTCCCTTCTGGCTACTGGCCTCGTTGCATCGGTGGTGGAGGTGGAGGCTGTTGCCAAGATGCCTGAGGTTGACTTGCCGAAGCAACAGAAACTGCAGGATGGTTACCCACATACTCTGGGATATACGGTGAATGATACGAAGCAGTATGCATAACTTGCTTCGGCTGGTTCTGTTGAGCTGTAGCTTCTGCTATCTCCTTCTGTTTCTAGATGGTGACATGGCACATCCTTGTAGTATGGCCCTTGTCCTCACCGCAGAATAGACAATAAATTTTCCTGGGCTGGTCCCCAAACCTTCCACCGAAGCCCTTGGCGCCTTTGCCCCTTGGAGTTGAAGGCCGAGGATAGCTTTGTTGCTGTCCCGAAGCTTAGGAAGAAAATTGCGGCCTCTGTTGCTGACTTCCTCTATCGTCATTTTGAGCAGAGTGGATCGACCTGACGTGTCTTGGGTGGATCCTCCCTCCGAAGCCCCTGGTCATTTCAGAGAACCTGTAAGCTTCGTCCCTTCTCTGACGAAAGTCATTATCAGCGCGAATGTATTCATCCATCTTTTGGAGCAGCTTCTCCAGAGTCTGAGGGGGTTTCCTGGCGAAGTATTGGGCCGTAGGTCCTGGCTGAAGCCCCTTGATCATGGCCTCAATGACAATTTCATTGGGCACCGTTGGCGCCTGTGCCCTCAGACGCAAGAACCTTCGAACATACGCCTGAAGGTATTCTTCGTGATCTTGGGTGCACTGGA
This sequence comes from Zea luxurians, assembly GCA_029449295.1. Lineage (NCBI taxonomy): Eukaryota > Viridiplantae > Streptophyta > Magnoliopsida > Poales > Poaceae > Zea > Zea luxurians. Next base: position 112,704,449 of record JAOPSE010000006.1, on the reverse strand, counting down.
ACAAAGCTTGAGCGGTGACCGGCTTCGCCTAAAACCCTTGGAAACTGGTGATCAGCATGTCCTTCAGCTTCTGCCATGATGTGATTGTTCCTGGCCGAAGAGAGGAGTACCAGGTTTGTGCAACATTCTTGACTGCCATGATGAAAGACTTCGCCATGACTGCAGTATTGCCACCATACGAAGATATGGTCGCTTCGTAGCTCATCAGAAACTGCTTCGGATCTGAGTGTCCGTCATACATGGGGAGCTGGGGTGGCCTGTAAGACGGGGGCCAAGGTGTAGTCTATAGTTCTGCTGACAGAGGAGAAGCATCATCAAAAGCAAAATTTCCATGATGGAAACCTCATACCAGTCATCCTCGTTGAAGAAGCCCTCTTGATGAAGCTCTCTGTGCTGGGGCCTTCGGTTTTGCTCATCTTGAGCAAGATGACGAACTTCTTCAGTGGCTTCGTCTATCTGCCTTTGTAGGTCAGCTAGCCGAGCCATCTTTTCCTTCTTCCTATGTACTTGCTGATGGAGCATCTCTATATTCCTGATCTCTTGGTCCAAGTCGTCCTCCTGGGGCGTTGGACTGGTGACCTTCCTCTTCTAGCTTCGGGCCTCTCAAAGAGAAAGGGTGTCCTGGTTCGGGTCCAGCGGCTGTAGAGCGGCAGCCCCTGTCGCTGAAGCTTTTTTTGGCGGCATGACGAAGGTCGATGCTTGCCGAAGGTGGTCGAAAAGGGTTCACCGGAGGTGGGCGCCAATGTTGGGGACTTGTTCTCAAATACTATAAGTTAAGAACATGGCAACACAGGAAATGTTAAACGTTATAGTCCTTCGTCCTTCGAAGCATTATTTCCCTTGGGACATAATGATCTTCAAACGAAGGTTGTGAAGAGCATACCTTCATCGATGCAACATATAATGGTGAAGAAAGAATCGTATAAAACATGAAAGATAATGTAAACAGTCATATGTTATTATCAGCTCATTTCTATTTTATCACTATGGGAAAATAGAAATGATAATAAATTACAAGTGTACCTTCGGCTTGAAAGAAGGTAAAGATACAAGCGTAGCGCGAAAGCAAATACCCAGTCCGCGTGAACAGTACGGGAGCACTGTTCATCTATTTATAGGCACGGGACGCAGCCCATGTAAAATTACACTCATGTCCTTTACATTTACTAATAACTCTATATTAACCCGTCGAGGTCTAAATGGCCTTTTCATCTTTAAGTCGGTTTCCTTTTCTGTTATCATGCCGAAGCTCTTCTGTGCACAACTTCAGCTCTGTGCCATCCTTCGTATTCCTTTTGTGCTTCTTCATACTGTGGCTTTAACTCAAGTCCGAAGATACCTGTTCATGCATTATACTTCCAGAAACATTGTTAAATCATGTTTTTGAGGACCTTCGGAAGCCGAAGGCCCCCAACATCTCCCCTTCTCTCTCACACTTAAATCTTCCTCAAGATTCAACCTTGTTGGGGGAGCTCTTGGGTGTGAGGTTTGTGCTAGTGCTCACGATTTGGTTTTTCCGCTCCCATGTCTTTTAAAATCTTGAGCTTGTGCAAACTCCTCTTGTGTGTTCTTGGTGTTCTTGAAACCCTAGGTTTCAAGACCGTTTGAGGTTGCTTGGGAGTCTCCAAATTTGTGGACGACCCCAAGAAGTTTGTATCACCCGCTCTTTGAGCTAAGATAAGAAGAGATTGCCTTGACCTTTGTGGTCAGCTTTTGGAGGATTAGGGTTGAAAAAGAACCAGCCCTTTGTGGGCTCCTCAACGGGGAGTAGGACACCTTTGTGGTGTGGCCGAACCTCGGGTTAAATCTTGTGTCTTGTGTTCTTGCTTGTCTTCAACTTAAGATATTTTTACTCGCAAGATTGACATATAGATTTTTCCGTAGAGTGGATCTAGAAGTGAAATAGCCTTTATATATTCATCTTCACATTCTAACTTAGTTATACTTCACTTCTTAAAAGGACTCGCAAAATACTTTTTGAGTAGATTATAGTCTAAAGTTTATAAAACAGTTGGATTGGTTCAGAGTGGTTCAACTTGCGCACGTAGCTGTTGAACCGACCTGCACTAGTTGAACTGTGTATTTAACAATCTTTCGAAGTTTGTTGTGAAAATTTTCAGATTAGCCTATTCACCCCCCTCTAGGCTACTTTCACTGCCAAAGTTCGGATTATAGATATTTGCCCCTCTTGATATCAAATCAAAGTGCATGTCTCCTACAAGTATTCAAAACTTGTATGCACACCTTCAGGGGGAGGTTACTCTATAATCTAATACTTTGAGACTAACACCTTTTCAAGTCTATTTCATGTAGTAATCTCATTGTAAGGAAAATGAAGTCCCCGGAGAAAGACAACAAGCTTCCACTGCAAATCTTCAAGAATTCTTATGTCTCCAAGCCTGCCATTTGTCTTCAATTGGTCCGCAATTGACTTTCAATTGGTATCTTTGAGACTACATTAAGTATCATTTACATGTCTTCTCCAATATTTGATTAGACTATTGTTGGGAACTTGCTCTCAAATGCTATTGAGAGCACCTAGAGGGGGGGTGAATAGGTGATCCTGTAAAAACTTGAAACTTAAAGCCACAAAACATGATTAAGAGTTAGTAGACTAAATAGCGAGCTCTTGTGAACACAAGTATCACAGAAAAGCAATCACAAAAGACACGCGAGTTATCCTGTGGTTCGACAAGTACAACACTTGTCTACCTCCACGTTGTGGCGTCCCAATGGACGAGGGTTGCACTCAACCCCTTTCAAGCGGTCCAAAGACCCACTTGAATACCACAGTGTTTCTCTTTGTTTCACTATATCCCGTTCGCGAGGAATCTCCACAACTTGGAGCCTCTCGCCCTTACAATTTGATGATCACAAAGAAGCACGGAAGTAAGGGTGGGAAAAGCAACACACACAAGACTCAAAGCAAGAGCACAAACACGCACACTAGCCAACAACTTGAGCTCAAAGTTCACACACGGAGTTCTCGACTCAGAAGGAGCTCAAATTGCTATCACAACGAATCAAATGCGCTAGAATGGAGTCTTGGTGCTTAGGGATGACCAAAGAATGCTTGGTGTACTCCTCCATGTGCCTAGGGGTCCCTTTTATAGCCCTAAGGCAGCTAGGAGCCGTTGGAAACAATCCAGGAAGGCAATTCTTGCCTTCTGTCGGGTGGCGCACCGGACAGTCCGGTGCACCACCGGATAGGCACTGTTCAGTGTCCGGTGCAGATTGCTTTCCTAAATTGGCGTAGCCGACCGTTGAAGATTAGGAGCCGTTGGCGCACCGAACACTGTCCGGTGCCCCCATCCAACCGTTGGCTCGGCCACGCGTCACGCGCGGATTGCGCGGCCGATCATTGACGCAGTCGACCGTTGGCTCACCGGACAGTCCGGTGCACCATCGGACTGTCCGGTGAATTTTAGTCGTACGTTGTTGACTGTTTCCCGAGAGCGGCGACTTCGCCGCAGACGACTCACCGGATAGTCCTGGTGCACCACCGGACAGTCCGGTGATTTTTAGCCGTACGCCACCGTCGAGACCCGAGAGTAGGCTGTTCATCTGGACTGGTTCTGGCACACCAGACACTGTCCGGTGCACCACCGGACAGTCCGGTGCACCCAGACCGAGCAGCCTTTTGGCTGAACACAGCCAACTTATCCCCAAAGTGATTTCTCCTGTTTCCTTAATCTTGTTTTGCACTTCTTGAGTCTTTGGCACAAATATTACTCAAAGCATTTTTGTGTGGAGCACTTAATCACCAAAATCTTATAGAAATGGCCTAAGGGCACATTTCTCTTTCAATCTCCCCCTTTTTGGTGATTTATGCCAACACAACAAAAAGCAACTAAAGAAGTGCAACATCAATGCAAATGAGAACAAAAATTTGTTTTTGATTCAAATTTGGCATATTTGGATCATTCTTTGCCACCACTTGGTTTGTTTTTGCAAATCAAACTCAAATTCCTATCTCTAAGTCAAATTCACTTGTTGAGGCATATAGAGAGGTATTCCAAGAGAAATTGATCAAAGATTCAAAAACTCCCCCTTTTCCCATAATCAAACATTCTCCCCACAAGAGACCAACTTTTGACAATAAGAGACAATAAGAGTATTTTGACAAAACAAAAGCTCTAACTCTACTATTTTCAAAATTCTCAAGTGGTAGCTGATCCATTTCTTGCTTTGGCCTTAATTTCTCCCCCTTTAGCATTAAGCACCAAAATGGGATCATTATTGGCCCTTAAACCCCATTGCCTCACCAAAATCTTCAATTAAGAGTAAAAAGGCAATAAGAGCACAGAGATGAACTTGGAGTAAATTACCCTCTCATCGGAGTGCAGTGGAAGTCTTTCATGGTCCAAGTCCATCTTCCCATTTCAATCTACCTTTGAGACTCAATCAAGCAAACTCAAGCACACGATTAGTCTTAAAGGGTCAAGTTGTAGCATGCCTCCCCCTAAATAAGTGCATCACTTGCATATGGACTTGTGAGGTCCGGGGATCATGAGTACAACTTGAGCACCACAAATAAGCAATAAAATGCATAAAGGAACATGATCAAAGGCATAAAACACATGTATGCTCTATATCAATCCAAGTTACTCGAATCTAAGACATTTAGCTCACTACGCAGCCTGCAAAAGGTCTTCTCATCTAGAGGCTTGGTAAAGATATCGGCTAGCTGGTTCTCGATGCTAACATAAAACACTTCGATATCTCCCTTTTGCTGGTGGTCTCTCAAAAAGTGATGCCGGATGTCTATGTGCTTTGTGCGCTGTGTTCAACAGGATTGTCTGCCATGCGGATTGCACTCTCATTATCACATAGGAGTGGGACTTTGCTCAGATTGTAGCCAAAGTCCCGGAGGGTTTGCCTCATCCAAAGTAGTTGCGCGCAACACTGTCCTGCGGCAACGTACTTGGCCTCAGCGGTGGATAGGGTAACAGAAGTTTGTTTCTTAGAACTCCACGACACCAGGGACCTTCCTAGGAATTGGCACGTCCCTGATGTACTCTTCCTATCGACCTTACATCCAGCATAGTCGGAGTCTGAGTATCCAATCAAGTCAAAGGTAGACCCCTTTGGATACCAGATCCCGAAGCAAGGCGTAGCAACTAAATATCTAAGAATTCGCTTAACGGCCACAAGGTGACACTCCATTGGGTTGGATTGAAATCTAGCACACATGCATACGCTAAGCATAATATCCGGTCTACTAGCACACAAATAAAGTAAAGACCCTATCATAGACTGGTATGCCTTTTGATCAACGGACTTACCTCCTTTGTTGAGGTCGACATGTCCGTCGGTTCCCATTGGAGTCTTTGCGGGCTTGGCGTCCTTCATCCCAAACCGCTTGAGCAAGTCTTGCGTGTACTTCGTTTGAGAGATGAAGGTGTCGTCCTTGAGTTGCTTCACTTGAAACCCAAGGAAGTAGTTCAACTCGCCCATCATCGACATCTCAAATTTCTGAGTCATCACCCTGCTAAACTCTTCACAAGACTTTTGGTTAGTGGAACCAAATATTATGTCATCGACATAAATTTGGCACACAAATAGATCGCCATCACAAGTCTTAGTAAAAAGAGTTGGATCGGCTTTCCCAACCTTGAAAGCATTAGCAATTAGAAAGTCTCTAAGGCATTCATACCATGCTCTTGGGGCTTGCTTAAGTCCATAGCGCGCCTTAGAGAGCTTACACATGTGGTCGGGGTACCGTTCATTCTCAAAGCCAGGGGGTTGCTCCACGTACACCTCCTCCTTGATTGGCCCGTTGAGGAAAGTGCTTTTCACGTCCATTTGGAACAACCTGAAAGAATGGTGAGCGGCATAGGCTAGCAAAATACGAATCGACTCTAGCCTAGCCACAGGAGCAAAAGTCTCCTCAAAGTCCAAACCTGCTACTTGGGCATAACCTTTTGCCACAAGTCGAGCCTTGTTCCTTGTCACCACCCCGTGCTTGTTCTGTTTGTTGCGGAACACCCATTTGGTTCCCACAATGTTTTGCTTGGGACGCGGCACCAGTGTCCAAACTTCATTTCGCTTGAAGTTGTTGAGCTCTTCCTGCATGGCCAACACCCACTTCGGATCTAGCAAGGCCTCTTCTACCCTAAAAGGCTCAATAGAAGAGACAAAAGAGTAATGCTCACAAAAATTAGCTAATCTAGAGCGAGTGGTTACTCCCTTGCTAATGTCACCCAAAATTTGGTCGACGGGATGATTCCTTTGAATCATCGCTCGAACTTGAGTTGGAGGAGCCTATGGTACTTCTTCCTCCTCATCTTCGATATCCTGTGCTCCACCTTGATCACACGCCTCTTCTTGAGGGACCTGTTTATCATCTTGAGTTGGGGGGTGCACCATTGTTGAGGAAGAGGGTTGATCTTGCACTTGGTGTTCCTGTGGTCACACATCTCCAATCGCCATGGTGCGAATTGCGTCCGTTGGAACATCATCCTCATCTACATCATCAAGATCAACTTGCTCTCTTGGAGAGCCATTAGTTTCATCAAATACAACGTCGCTAGAGACTTCAACCAAACCCGATGATTTGTTGAAGACTCCATACGCCTTTGTATTTGAGTCATAACCAACAAAAACCCTTCTACAGCTTTGGGAGCAAATTTTAATTCCTACCTTTCTTCACTAGAATGTAGCATTTACTCCTAAAAACTCGAAAATACGAAACGTTGGGTTTGTTACCGGTTAGAAGCTCGTATGACGTCTTCTTGAGGAGGCGATGAAGGTAGACCCGGTTTACGGCGTGGCAAGCTGTGTTAACAGCTTCCGACCAAAACCGCTCGGGCGTCTTGATTTCTCCAAGCATCGTCCTCGCCATGTCTATAAGCGTCCTGTTCTTCCTCTCTACCACACCGTTTTGCTGTGGTGTGTAGGGAGCGGAGAACTCGTGCTTGATTCCTTCCTCCTCAAGAAACTCCTCCACTTGAAGGTTCTTGAACTCGGACCCGTTGTCGCTTCTAATCTTTTTCACCTTGAGCTCAAATTTGTTTTGAGCTCGCCTTAGAAAGCGCTTGAGGGTCCCTTGGGTTTCTGATTTATCCTGCAAAAAGAATACCCAAGTGAAGCGGGAAAAATCATCAACAACAACAAGACCATACTTACTTCCCCCGATGCTAAGGTAGGCGACGGGTCCGAAGAGGTCCATATGCAGTAGCTCCAGAGGTCTTGATGTAGTCATCACATTCTTGTTGTGATGAGCGCTTCCCACCTGTTTACATGCTTGACAAGCTGCACAAGGTCTATCTTTTTCGAAAGTTACATTTGTTAGACCTAACACATGCTCTCCCTTTAGAAGCTTGTGAAGGTTCTTCATCCTCACATGTGCTAGACGGCGATGCCACAGCCAGCCCATGCTAGTCTTAGCGATTAAGCATGCATCTAGATCGGCCTCCTCCTTCGAAAAATCAACTAAATAGAGTTTGTCGTCTAGTACACCCTTAAAAGCTAATGAACCATCACTCCTTCTAAAGACAGACACATCTACGTTTGTAAATAAGCAATTGCAACCCATATTACATAATTGACTTACGGACAACAAGTTATATCCGAGCGATTCTACTAAAAACACATTAGATATTGAATGCTCGGATGAAATAGCTATCTTTCCTAGTCCTTTAACCTTGCCTTGATTCCCATCACCGAATATGATTGAATCTTGGGAATCTTTGTTCTTGACGTAGGAGGTGAACATCTTCTTCTCCCCTGTCATGTGGTTTGTGCATCCGCTGTCGATAATCCAGCTTGAGCCCCCGGATGCATAAACCTGCAAGGCAAATTAGGCTTGGGTTTTAGGTACCCAACTCTTGTTGGGTCCTACAAGGTTAGTTACAATAGCCTTAGGGACTCAAATGCAAGTCTTGTCTCCCTTGCATTTGGCTCCCACCTTTTTAGCAATCACCTTTTTATTTTTACATGAAAGAACAAATTTAGCATTGCAAGCATGAAAGATAGTGGTAGATCCATTATACACTTTCCTAGGAGCATGAGACACAAAATTCCTCTTAGATCTACCATTAAGGTTTGAACTTGAAGCAATCATGGCATGTGAGTCAAAAGCATTACAACTCCTACTATAATGAAAATTCCTAGCATATTTTCTATCATGATACATGAAAGCATGATTCTTTTGACTCCTACTAGCCATAGGGGCCTTCCCTTTCTCCTTGTTGGGAATGGGAGCCTTTTGATTTGTTAAGTTCTTGGCTTCCCTTCGAAAGCCAAGCCCATCCTTAATTGAGGGATGTCTACATACCGTGTAGGCATCCCTTGCAAATTTTAGTTTATCAAAATCATTTTTGCTAGTCTTAAGTTGGGCATTAAGACTAGCTACTTCATCATTTAATTTAGAAATAGAAGTTAAATGTTCACTACAAGCATCAACATTAAAATCTTTACACCTAGTGCAAATCACAACATGCTCAACACAAGAACTAGATTTATTTGCTACTTCTAGCTTAGCATTTAAATCATCATTAATACTTCTTAAGCTAGCCAAAGTCTCATGACAAGTAGATAATTCACACGAAAGCATTTCATTCCTTTTAACTTTTAAAGCAAGAGACTTTTGCACACTTACAAATTTATCATGCTCTTCATATAAAAGATCCTCTTGCTTTTCTAAAAGTCTATCCTTTTCATTTAGAGCATCAATCAATTCATTGATCTTTTCTACTTTTTCTCTATCTAATCCTTTAAACAAGCTAGTGTAATCAATTTCATCATCACTAGAGTCCTCATCACTAGAAGTAGAGTACTTAGGAGTTTCTCTAGTGATTACCTTCTTTTCCTTTGCCATTAGACAAGTATGGCGCTCGTTGGGGAAGAGCGACGACTTGTTGAAGGCAGAGGCGGCGAGTCCTTCGTCGTCGGAGTCGGACGATGAACAATCCGAGTCCCACTCTTTGCCGAGGTATGCCTCGCCCTTCGCCTTCTTGTAGGCCTTCTTCTTTTCCCTCTTCCTGCCTTTCTCTTGTTCCTGGTCATTAGTATTGTCGGGACAATTTGCTATAAAATAACCATACTTACCACATTTAAAGCAAGAGTGTTTTCCCTTTGCTTTGCTCTTGTTTGGATGCTCTTTTCTTCCTTTAAGCGCCGTCTTGAAACGCTTGATGATGAGGGCCATTTCTTCTTCGTTAAGCCCGACCGCCTCAACTTGTGCCACCTTGCTAGGTAGCGCCTCCCTGCTACTTGTTGCTTTGAGAGCAACGGTTTGAGGCTCGTGGATTGACATTGGGCCATTTAGTGCCTCATCAACATATCTCGCCTCCTTGATCATCATTCGCCCGCTTACAAACTTCCCAAGTATTTCCTCGGGCGTCATCTTGGTATACCTAGGATTTTCATGAATAGAGTTTACAAGATGAGGATCAAGGACAGTGAAGGACCTTAGCATAAGCCAGACGACGTCGTGGTCCGTCCATCTCGTGCTTCCATAGCTCCTTATTTTGTTGACCAGGGTCTTGAGCCTGTTGTACGTTTGGGTTGGCTCCTCCCCCCTGATCATTGCGAACCTTCCCAGTTCGCCCTCCACCAACTCCATCTTGGTGAGCATGGTGACATCATTTCCCTCGTGCGAGATCCTGAGGGTGTCCCAAATCTGCTTGGCGTTATCGAAGCCGCTCACCTTATGGTACTCTTCCCTGCACAAGGATGCTAATAGAACAGTGGTAGCTTGTGCATTTTTATGAATTTGTTCATTGATAAACATGGGATTATCCGAACTATCAAAATGCATTCCATTCTCTACTATCTCCCATATACTTGGATGAAGAGAGAACAAGTGACTACGCATTTTGTGACTCCAAAATTCGTAGTCCTCTCCATCAAAGTGTGGAGGTTTACAAAGAGGAATGGAAAGCAAATGAGCATTCGAATTATGCGGAATACGAGAATAATCAAAAGAAAAGTTTGAGTTGACCGTTTTCTTTTTCTCGTCGTAGTCGTCGTCGTCTCTTTGGGAAGAAGAAGACTCGTCGCTGTCGTAGTAGACTATCTTCTTGATGCGCCTCTTCTTCTTCCCGTCTTTCTTTTTGTGACTCGAGCCAGAGTCGGTGGGCTTATCGTCTCTTGGCTCGTTGAAGGTGGACTCCTTCTCCTTATCGTTGACCACCATCCCCTTTCCCTTAGGATCCATCTCTTCGGGCGATTAGTCTCTTTCGTGAAGAGAGCGGCTCCGATACCAATTGAGAGCACCTAGAGGGGGGGTGAATAGGTGATCCTGTAAAAACTTGAAACTTAAAGCCACAAAACTTGATTAAGAGTTAGTAGACTAAATAGCGAGCTCTTGTGAACACAAGTATCACAGAAAAGCAATCACAAAAGACACACGAGTTATCCCGTGGTTTGACAAGTACAACACTTGTCTACCTCCACGTTGTGGCGTCCCAATGGACGAGGGTTGCACTCAATCCCTTTCAAGCGGTCCAAAGACCCACTTGAATACCACGATGTTTCTCTTTGTTTCACTATATCCCGTTCGCGAGGAATCTCCACAACTTGGAGCCTCTCGCCCTTACAATTTGATGATCACAAAGAAGCACGGAAGTAAGGGTGGGAAAAGCAACACACACAAGACTCAAAGCAAGAGCACAAACACGCACACTAGCCAACAACTTGAGCTCAAAGTTCACACACGAAGTTCTCGACTCAGAAGGAGCTCAAATTGCTATCACAATGAATCAAATGCGCTAGAATGGAGTCTTGGTGCTTAGGGATGATCAAAGAATGCTTGATGTACTCCTCCATGCGCCTAGGGGTCCATTTTATAGCCCCAAGGTAGATAGGAGCCGTTGGAAATAATCCAGGAAGGCAATTCTTGCCTTCTGTCGGGTGGCGCACCGGACAGTCCGGTGCACCATCGGACAGGAACTATTCAGTGTCCGGTGCAGATTGCTTTCCTAAATTGGTGCAGCCGACCGTTGAAGATTAGGAACCGTTGGCGCATCGGACACTGTCCGGTGCACACTAGACAGTCCGGTGCCCCCATCCGACCGTTGGCTCGGCCACGCGTCACGCGCGGATTGCGCAGCCGACCGTTGGCGCAGTCGACCGTTGGCTCACCGGACAGTCTGGTGCACCACCGGATAGTCCGATGAATTCTAGCCGTACGCTGTTGACTGTTTCCTGAGAGCGGCAACTTCGCCGCAGACGACTCATCGGACAGTCCGGTGCACCACCGGACAGTCCGGCGCACCACCGGACAGTCCGGTGATTTTTAGCTGTACGCCGTCGTCGAGACCCGAGAGTAGGCTGTTCATCTGGACTGGTCCTGGCACACCGGACACTGTCCGGTGCACCACCAGACAGTCCGGTGCACCCAGACCGAGCAGCCTTTTGGCTGAACACAGCCAACTTATCTCCAAAGTGATTTCTCCTGTTTCCTTAATCTTGTTTTGCACTTCTTGAGTCTTTGGCACAAATATTACTCAAAGCATTTTTGTGTGGAGCACTTAATCACCAAAATCTTATAGAAATGGCCCAAGGGCACATTTCTCTTTCAGCTATGAATTAAGAACAAGGCAACACAGAGAACGTTAAACATTAAAGTCCTTTGTCCTTCGGAACATTATTTCCCTGGGGATATAATGATTCTCGGACGAAGGTTATGAAGGACATACCTTCGTAAGTCACAATATATAATACTGAAGAAAGACTCACATAAAAAACAAAAGATAATATGAACAGTCATATCTTATTATTAAATCATTTCTATTTTATTACTATGGCAAAATAGAAATGATATTAAGTTACAAATGTACATTCGGCTTGAATGAAGGTAAAGATACAAGCGTGACGCAAAAGCAAATGCCAAGTCAGCGTGAACAGTACGGGAGCACTGTTCATCTATTTATAGGCACGGGACACAGCCCATGTAAAATTACACCCATGCCCTTTGCATTTGCTAATAACTCTAGTAATCCGTCGAGGTCTAAATAGCCTTTTCATCTTTAAGTCAGTTTCCTTTTCTGCTATTATGCCGAAGCTCTTCTGCGCACAGCTTCGGCTCCGCGCCATCCTTCGTATTCCTTTTCTGCTTCTTCACACTGTGGTTTTAACTCAAGTCCGAAGATACCTGTTCATGCATCATACTCCAGAAACTTTGTTAAATCATGTTTTTGAGGACCTTTGGAAGCCGAAGGCCCCCAACAGTAGCCCCTCGCAATATTAATTTGTTAGAATGATAAATTCAGATTGCGATATGGACGAAGGCCCTAAGCCAAAGGTCTGAAAAAACACCTTCCCTTTGCTAGAATAGCAACAGTCACTAACAAGCGGGCCCTTTCAGTTTTCAACGCACTAGGCGTATAAATAAGAGCGCACCACGAGCTCATTTGGCATGCTTTCTTGCCATCTGCTCTTTCTTACTCAATTTTTAGCTCTTGCGCACCAACATTTGCTTGGCTTTTTAAATTTTTAAGCTTCGGCTTTGAGAGCACTTTTTCAGCATTTCCGAAGATGTCTCAAGACAAAAAGGTTGTTGCTGAAACGAAGCTGAGCCTTTCTGAGGAGAAGAATCTTGGCTTTCTTGAATCAATAGCAAAGACAAATACAGAGAAGATTACAAGGGAGATTTTAGAGGGTTTATCAGAAGACACTGGCGATAGTGACAGTTATGATGTGGAAAGTGGCGGGGAAGACTCTGAAGATCGACCCTGGCGACCAAGCCATACAGTTTTCGGAAAATCAACTATTAAACAGAGTCATCTCGACAATATGCGGGGAAGATACTTTCGAGATGTGTCTATTGTGAGGGCTGACAATGGAGACAAGACTTCTCCTGCACCTGAAGAGAACAAAGTCGTGATCTTCCGAAGCTTCTTCAAGGCTGGGCCTCGGTTCCCCCTGAGCAGTTTTGTGGTAGAAGTTCTGAAGATATACCAGGTTTACCTTCATCAAATTACGCCCGAAGCAATCATAAGAATGGGGATCTTCATATGGGCTGTGAGGAGTCAGGGCTTGGAGCCAAATGCAAAAAGTTTCTTCAGTATGCACGAACTGTTATATGAGACAAAACCCTAGGGTAAAGAGCAGTATCATAACAATTTTGGATGTTATAGCTTCGTTGCTCGCTCTGGGTCAAGCTGCCCCGTGCCAACCTTTCGGAAAAGATGGCCCGGAGACTGGATGAAAGAATGGTTCTATGTGAAAAATGATTTAAAGGCACGAGAGGACATTAAAGGGATCATCATGCGGCCTATCTAGCAACGCTTCGGCCTCCAGAAATCGAAGGTAGAAATTGACGAAGCAGCCGAAGAATGTCGCAAGGCCTTCGGCTTAGTCTGCTCTTTTATCGGGACAAGAGACTTAGTTTAAGAGCACGTGGCCTACAGGATATGGCCCTTGGTAGCCAACTGGGAGATGCCAAAAGAAACCATCAGCAATCCCCACGAAGGTGGTTTGGTTCGACTAAAATATACCTTCAGGTTTAGAGACCAGTTTATCGAGCCAGACGACGACTGGTTGAAAAGCGTCGAAGCTACAAGTGATGAGCTGCTTGGGCTATATTCCAAAGCGGAAGACAATGCGCTATCTATGGCCTTCGGAGGCCGGAAAAAGAAGAGATTAAATAGAGTTTTTGATGCCATCGGATTCATGTATCCTGACTACCGCTACCCATCACGGGGGCAAAAAAAGAAAGAGTGCAAGTTCTGGGAAAGATGATGCTTCAGCTGCTCCAAGCGAGCCTGCGCCGAAGGGAATAAAGGTGAAGGTCCTTACTCACCGACCGCGCTTCATAGAACCGGCCATAGTGCCCGAATTTGGCGGTGAGACCTCTTCAGCTACTGAAGCCGAAGAGCCTGCGATTACACAGAAAACTGAAGAGCCGGCTGTAATGCCGAAGGCGTCATCAGCCAAATCAGATGAGCCAAAGGCCACTAATATTGGAGAGATAGAGGTCAAGAAAACAAAGATATTAGAAGTTATAAGCCCTTCGGTAGAGGTGACAAGCCGAAGGCACAAAAGGATCTTACAACGACTCCCAAGAGGAAGAGGATGGTGAATGTACTAGATGTGCTGGAAACAAAAAAACTTCAAGCTCTACTCCAAAGAAGACTGTCGAAGCTTCGAAAACACAAATTGAGGCAAAACTATCCGAAGCCGAAGCTACCAAGAGCCAAGCCAAGACCGAAGCTGGACCCTCAGAGCCCGCCAAGGAGAAATCCTTGGAAATTAGAGAAGAAGAAATGGAAAAATAGGCTGCAGAAGAAATTCTGTCTGAAAAAACAGCCATTCCTATTCCCGAAGCATCTTCCGAAGCTCTCGATTATATTGTACGACATGCTTCGGGAAAGAGGTTATCTGCAGAAGAGAAGCGAGAAGCCCAATGTTATGCCTAGAGACTGAAATATCCGAAAGGGGCGTTAATATTCAATGGCAGCGGAGAAGAAGACTTCTTGTATTGTCTCCCGGACAACAAAGAGATTTCTGTCTGCCAGGAGATGAGCAGGAGCTTCGGATTCTCGACACTAGAAGAGGGGCTTTCGGTGCTGTCAAAAGATGAATTGGCCGACAGTTAGCATACAATAGTTTAAAGGTGAGAGGATGAGATTTTTGTACTTGAAAACAAAACTTTTTATTTGCTTATACTTAATACCACACTCTTTTTGCAGGGCCTAATTCTTAGCAACGCCCTCAGGGCGCAAAAAAGTGCTAAAGATGAAGGATGCACCATAGCTTTGAACAACCTTCGTTCCGAAGTAATTGAACTAAGGAACGAAGGTCTTGAAAAAGACAAAATATTAAACTCATTGTTGAACAAAATGAAAGAAGACGAGGCTAATTCCAAAGCCCAAGCTGAAACGCAGAAATGTGAAATTGAAAACCTTCAGAAACAGCTGACAGAAGCGAAATTGAAATGTGCTATTGCTGAAGCTGATCGAGACGCTAGTAACTATTGGAAAAATCATTGGGAGAAGACAGTTGTGGAACTTCGCTCTTCAAAAGAGGAATGTTATGAAAAATCCGTAAAATGTGTAGAAAAAATTAAAACTAAGCTTCGCCAATGTTGGCGCATTCTCCAGCAAGGACAACTCCGTAAGAGGCGATCCTGAGGGCCCAATTGATAGGATTAGCAACGAAGCTGAAGCTTTTGAGGAAATTTTGAGTGGTCACGGGGATGTGTGCGCTTTCTCAGGTGCCAGGGGAATCGCGGCTATTTTGGAGAAGTCAGGCTGCGATCATGTTAAAGCTTTAGCCCGAGTCGAAGCTACTTTATCTGTTGAGGATATAAAAGACCCCTCGGCCGAAGCAAGCTTGGTTGGTGGAAAATTCTTTACTGACATCTGGGAGAATGGCGGCCGAGGGATGGCCCACGAGATAATAAAAAAAGCGAAAAAGATTCTCACGATGCAAGAGAAGCAACAGAAGAAGCTGAAAAAGCTGCGGAACTCGAAAGGCGGATAGGTATTGCTTGATAGTTTTAACTTTGTTTTTTAATTTTGTGACTTCGAACTTATTTACGTTTTCTTCCGCAGCAGAGCTATCTCCTCCCCCAGAGCCCATCGAGTCATTGGCCGACCCCGAAGCAAATAAAGAAGATGAAATTACTAAAGTGGCCAAGGCTATTATGGATGAAGCTGTTACTCAACTACTAAACGAAGCTGCGGAAGCAGTTTTAAAAGAAGAATAGCTGTTATTGTGAAAACATTTGGAATGTAATATTAGCTGAACAAAGTGTGTAATATTTTATAATTTGAATGTAATATATAAGCTTTTTGTAATTCAATTCTTTATGATGCATGAAACTTTATGTACATACCGTTTTTAAGCCTTCGGCGAAAAAACACCTTCCCTTCTTTTCATACTTCATGAAGAATATCCATATTTCGTAAAAACATTAAGCTTTGTGAAGAATATCCATATTCCGTAAAAACATTAATCTTCGTGAGCAATAGATCTCGTTCCACATTAGAGCTGATGAAGTTGTACTTCTTCAAATCATTTTGTGCCTTGGCACAACTTCTTCGAAGCAATTTCCGAAGATCTATATTGTATCCCCTTCTTGTGCCATTGATGCAATATGATGTATGATGTTATGCTATGCGAATGATGTGATGATGTTATGCTATGCAAAATGATATTCATGCCGAAGATACACACATATTCCCTCAGTGGACTACACAATCACTTGGCCGTTTATTTTTCGGCTTCACCACTTATTTTTCGGTGTATCAGTGTTGACTTTTCGCTGTAAGTTCTGCATCCCCTTAGGAACATCTTTTGAACTTCTTCGCCTTCTATTTCGGCGGTATTCGCGTTGACTTTTCGCGCTTCGCCTTATATTTCGGCGGAATCAGCGTTTATTTTTCGCTGTAAGCTCTACATTCCCTTTGGAACGACTTTTGAGCAGAAAACTTACGCTGCGCTCCCTTAGGAACGACTTTTTGTAGCTTCGGCAAGCTTACGCTGCGTTCCGTAGAACGAATTTTTGTAGCTTCGGAGATATTTTTTGTAGCCACAAGTTCTCTTAGGAACGAATTTTCATGCTTCGGCAACTTTTGGACTCCATAAGTCTGTGGAGAAGATATATTTTCACTATGACAAAAACGAAGCTATTACAAGAAATTGAAAATGACAAGAACAACTCAGGCTTTCAATGATTGTTCCTTATTAAAAAGAAAATGATGGGGAATGCAAAAACTGTTGCAGAGGTAGGATATCTTCTAGTAGATGTGCTTCGATTCTGGCACAGTGCTGTTGACTGTGCGAGCTTCGGACTCCTCTCTGAAGTCTCGTTGCTGGCTCCCTTCTGGTTGCTGGCTTCGTTGCATTGGTGGTGGAGGTGGAGGCTATTGCCAAGATGCCTGAGGTTGACTTGCCGAAGCAACAGAAGCTGTAGGATGGTTACCCACATACTCTGGGATGTACGGTGAATGATACGAAGCAGTATGCATAACTTACTTTGGCTAGTTCTGTTGGGCTACAGCTTCTGCTATCTCCTTCTATTTCTGGATGGTGACATGGCACATCTGAAAGGGAATTAGGCTTACACCTATTTCCTATAACTAATTTTGGTGGTTGAATTGCCCAACACAAATAATTGGACTAACTAGTTTGCCCAAGTTTATAAGTTCTACAGGTACCAAAGGTTCACCATAAGCCAATAAAAAGATCAAGAGAAAGGGTTCAAACAAAGGAGCAAGGGCCAACCGAAGGCACCCTGGACTGGTGCACCGGACTGTCCGGTGCACCACCGGACAGTGTCCGGTGCACCAGGGAAGGTCGACTTCAAACTCTTTACCTTCGGGAATTCTCGGAGCCGGCGCGCTATAATTCACCGGACTGTCCGGTGCTCCAAGAGGACGCGGCTCCAAACTCGCCAGTCTCGGGAATTCGCTTCGGCTGCTCCGCTATAATTCACCGGACATGTCCGGTGTATACCGGACTGTCCGGTGTAACTGCGGAGCAACGGCTACTTCTGGCGCCAACGGCTACCTGCAGCGCATTTAATGCGCGCCAGCGCGCGCAGAGGGCAGGCACGCCCATGCTGGCGCACCGGACACCCTACAGTTCATGTCCGGTGCGCCACCGGTCATCCAGGCGGGCCTAGCGTCAGAGCTCCAACGGTCGGAACCCTAACGTTCGGGTGACGTGGCTGGCGCACCGGATATGTCTGGTGTGCACCGGACTGTCCGGTGCACCATACGACAGACAGCCTCCACCCAAATGGCTAGTTTGGTGGTTGGGGCTATAAATACCCCCAACCACCCCACATTCAAGTCATCCAAGTTTTCACACTTCAACTACTTACAAGAGCTCTAGCATTCAATTCTAGACACACCAAAGTGATCAAATCCTCTCCAAACTCCACACAACGCCCTAGTGATTAGTGAGAGAGATTTGCTTGTGTTCTTTCGAGCTCTTGCGCTTGGATTGCTTTCTTCCTTCTTTGATTCTTCATTGCGATCAAACTCACTTGTAATTGAGGCAAGAGACACCAATCTTGTGGTGGTCCTTGTGGGAACTTTGTGTTCCAAACATTTGAGAAGAGAAAGCTCACTCGGTCCGAGGGACCGTCTGAGAGAGGGTAAGGGTTGAAAGAGACCCGGCCTTTGTGGCCTCCTCAACGGGGAGTAGGTTTGCGAGAACCGAACCTCGGTAAAACAAATCCACGTGTCACCCTCTTCATTCGCTTGCGATTTGTTTTGCACCCTCTCTCTCGGACTCATTATTATTTGTGATTAATTTTGTAAATTTCAGTTTCGCCCTATTCACCCCCCCTCTAGGCGACTTTCAATTGGTATTAGAGCCTGGTGCTTCATTAGAGCCTAACCGCTCGAAGTGATGTCGGGAGATCACACCAAGAGGGAGATGGAGACCGGCGACAAGCCCACTACGAGTCACGGGAGCACTTCATCGGAAGAGTCCCACACCAAGAGGAAGGAGAAGAAGGACTCCTCCAAATGGAAGGAGAAAAGATCTTCTTCTTCACACCACAAGGAAAAGAAGGAAAAATCCTCTTCCCACAAGCCGCATCGGAGTGGGGACAAGAAAAAGAGGATGAGGAAGGTGGTCTACTACGAGACCGATTCTTCATCGACATCCACCTCCGGCTCCGACGCAGTATCCGTCACTTCTAAGCGCCAAGAGCGTAAGAAGTATAGTAAGATTCCCTTACGCTACCCTCGCGTTTCTAAACATACACCTTTGCTTTCCGTCCCATTAGGCAAACCGCCAACGTTTGATGGTGAAGACTATGCTAGGTGGAGTGATTTAATACGATTTCATCTAACCTCACTCCACAAAAGTATATGAGATGTTGTCGAGTTTGTTGCACAGGTACCATCTGTAGGGGATGACAACTATGATGTGGATGAAGTGGCCCAAATCGAGCACTTCAATTCCCAAGCCACAACCATTCTCCTCGCCTCTCTAAGTAGAGAGGAATATAACAAGGTGCAAGGATTGAAGAATGCGAAGGAGATTTGGGACTTACTCAAGACCGCGCACGAAGGTGATGAACTCACCAAGATCACCAAGCGGGAAACGATCGAGGGGGAGCTCGGTCGCTTCCGTCTTCGCCAAGGGGAGGAGCCACAAGATATGTACAACCGGCTCAAAACCTTGGTGAACCAAGTGTGCAACCTCGGGAGCAAGAAATGGGATGACCACGAGGTGGTTAATGTGACGGAACCTCCCAAGTAATTAGGCCCACCTACAGTTGTCCTTGTCTAACGGACTTCAGACAACCCTGTAGGTGCCCCTGAATTACTCGACAAGTTCGGTATCTTTCCTTACCTTACCAGGAACGATTCACCCATCTTGCAGGCATTACAGAACATCGGAGGTAAAGAATTGCGGAAGCGATTACATAATTCACATTTATTTAAAAGCAAGCACAAGTTGTTTTATTACAGACCAGAACTAAGAGCGAGTGCTGAGTAGTAATATTATACAAACCAAGGGAGGCAAAAACTCCTCCCGAGAAGATTTAAGTAAAAGATCTATATGGAGGACCAAGTCCTCCCGCACTTCAGTCTTGTGTTTCTTCTTTGGGAACCACCTTGGCACAGAAGCAGCAGAAATCTGCTACTTCCTCACCTAAAAACAACGAAGGGATAAACCCTGAGTATGGAATTACTCAGCAAGACTTACCCGACTAAAGAAAAGACTCTCAAGGGTATGCTGGCTTTTAGGGAGTCAAGGTAAGGCTTCTCAATACTCAAAGACTCTGTTTTGCATAAATGCTTACTAAAGTGGATCCTTAAAAATCCAATTTTATTTGTCCAGTTAAATTCAATTACCTGCAACTAGAGTTCTTTCTACCCTAGTTCAATCGCTGGTCCTGCACTAGCCAATTTCTTAACAAATACCCATCATCTTTGGTGGAATGCTATGTGTAGGGTAGTGACCAAGTATTCATAACCGCGAAGGTACGGCGATCCGAATCGATTATACTCAGCTGAGGATCTCCAATCACACAACATATGTAGCACTTAACCCTTGCATATGTCAACCCGCCACCGAGGTTCTTAAGACCGGATCAGGTTCACGCAAACCGAGAGCACAGATACACCACCGTCCAGCCTCTTGCCACGGAGGGTACACGCTACTCTCGCCACCGCTCCACGCCCATTTCGTGTTATCTTATTCCGGCCTTAGTCTGCCCGAGGCAAGGCTTACCCATGACGAGGCATGTGACCAGTTAAAGGGTCCTCGATCAACAAGCCTACATCGACAAGGTCCTTAATCGACTCAGACGGAGACACTACACCGAGACTCCTTTCTTGTGCAAGTCACCCGCCCGGTCTCATCTTAATTATTTCAAACCCAAAGTTTGGTACCTGGCAGAGGTACATCTTTTCCAGATGTTGAATCCATCAAGGCCCTGATGGATCCACCATCAAATTTTATTTTCAAAAACACCCTACCCACTTTTGCCACATCATCTTTTGTAAAAACAAAACATTTTGTTTTTCTAAAGCAAGGCTAAGCATCAAAATCTTTTGTAAAAAGGGTGATCAAGGAAGGTAATCAAATTCAAGGAAGGTAATGCAGGAATTGTTTTATCAATCAACTCCTATCACCTAATGCATCAAGCAAGTGAGAAAGATTTAAAATAACAAGGAGGGTGGCAAATGCACCGGGGCTTGCCTTTGTTAACAGGTGAGTCCTGCTCGGATCCACAAATATCGAAATAAAAGCAGTTGCCTGCTTGAGGATCTGAGGTTGGTGGAGTCCCCTCTTCAGTGACTTCTTCTTCTTCTTCGTGTTCTAACATAACCATATATATGCATAAGAATGGATGCCATGGGATGCTCATGAGGATGCGAAGATAATATAAACTTATTATCTAAGTCTTGAGTACAACTTTCCTTCACGATACTCCGAGAACCTAGGGTTTTCGGAGTCAGTAAAGGAGTTCATAGAGCAGGGGGGTGGTTTGGGGTTTGGTGATCAAACAAGGTCCAAATCAATTCAAACCCTACCCAAGGCTTCTAAATATTGTTTTAAGTTCCCATAAAAAGTTTGGGCATTTTTGGACTTACCAATTATTTTCTAAAAATCCATAACTAATACTTTTAACCATTTTAAATACCCCAAAATTTCTTATTTCCTCTAAAAATCACAAACTTATTTTTATTAAATTCTAGGGAAAATAACCAGCTTGGGAAAATTGGTTTCACAATTTTACCATTTTTCTACAATTTTTAACAAGTTTCTAAAGCTCTATTGTAAAAGAAAAAAGGAAAAGGTTCAACAGTGCTGGGCCAATTCTAGCCCAAGCGGCCCAACACCAGAGGGAAAGTGCGCCCGCGTCCGCGTGCTGGCTGTTTTGCGCAAAAGTCCTCGGGGTTTTCACTAACTGGGATCCGGTCTTCCACTGTTTAATACAGTCGCTGACATTTTGTATAAAAGTCCTCCCACTTCTATCTCTTCACACCGACTGATCCTCGACGGCGAACCGTGCGGGAGCCATTCTCCGACGAGCTAGACTGGGCGGAGCACGCAAAGATTGGTGCTCACCGACAACTGACTCCAGATTCCGACCTAACCCGAGGTTTCCCCTCACTCAATTTTTGAATTGGAGCTCTGAAACAACTGGTTCATGGTGACAGGCGGATGGTTATAGGAACGAACGCGTTCCGGCCAAACGACGGCGGGGACGACCAAATTGAGGCTGAGGAAGGATTCACGGGTTCACCAGGAGTTATGCACACTCTATGGTTTGGGCAGAATACGAGCCGAAGAGCAGGTCGACGGTGAGGGTGGGTTACGGCGGCGTTTTACAGAGCAACCGCACGTTCCGGTGAAAGGTTTCGGCTTAAGTTCGATTGGTTGGTACTGGGAACAATAGGGGGCTAATAGCAAGCAAGAACATGAAACAATTGGGTAAATACTCACTCGAGGAAAGCTGGCCACGGAGATGTTCTTCACGGCGGAGTTAAGAACAAGGGAGCGAGGGATTTGGGGCTACGTGGGTTTTCTGGTGATCTTGAATCGGGCGCTTAGTTGCTGAGATGTGGAATACAGTGAAGAAGCAACGCTCGCCCTCAATTTATAGTCTACCGGCCGGAATCGGATGAGCTTCACCGGCGGTAATCGTGCTGGCGAGCTCACCCGCACGGCAGAGCCACAGCACAAGTCCGGTGGCCGCCGTTTAACCGGGTTGCGCCACCTCAGTAACTTTTGGCCACGTCGCCAGGAACCCTTTACCACACACGCCGGCGACCCTTCCCACGCCGCGGTGGCGTCCTTATCGCCGGCGAGGGGCTGATCTTTATCCACCGCGCGATATTTTCTGAAGACGGTGAACAGTGCACTGGGTTTAGTAAAAAGCTCGACTGACTGACCAAGTTGGAGCCCAGTTTTCTCAAATTTTCATGTGAAACCTAAGCCAACTTTCTGCAGCAAAGTCATAGAGCTATAATCCATCTATCATTTTGCTACAATGTGCTCCCACAAAAAGTCACTGGATCCCCTTCAAAATCGAGCTCAAAGTTTATCTCACAACACTGTTAATCTGTATTTCAGATTTTAGGCAGTCTGACAGTCCATCTTTGCTTGGGTTTTTCTCCAAATTTCTCATAGGATCATGGCTTGAACCCTTAAACAAAGTTGTTCTTCTATGTTTAGTCTTCAACTTTGATGTGGTGACCTAGGGAAAATTCTCAATAATTTGGAAGATCCAATGCCCCAAAGTTGAGCTTACTATTCCGAAATTCAGACTTAGGCTAAAAAGAGGCAAGTGTGGCTCTTTTGCACTTAAGCCCAAAACTTAGGGTTTAACATTGCAAATCCACATATTTGTGACCCAAATGACTTAATATGTTTAAACATAGTAGTTTTTACACTTTGGTCCAAATGTGCACAGTTTTTGCACATAGGCCCCTAGGGTTTGGTTTTAGGGTTTTCCAGGGTTCTATTTGAGATTTTTGGTATCCAGGGGTATAAATGTGACTCAACTTTGTTTTTGGGGACATTTATAACTCTTTCCCCTAAAGCCTTTAGGTTTTCTCATCTTGGGTTAATTTTTACCCCTTTAATCCCTATTTAGGGTTAGGTTTCCTATCCAGGGTGCTATTTGCAAAAACACTTAAACATTACAACTAGTTTGAAATTTTTGCCTAGTGAATGCACTCTAAGTGTATCAAACATATGCAATGCCAATGCTATGATGTCATGCTCAAGTTTTAGTTACAGTAACACCAGGGGTGTTACAGTTAAGGTTATTCTAAGATCATTTATTTTTCTTAACCCTACTCAAGTACAATTAATTCGTGGTAACCCAAGATATACACTAATGACTCCCGAGGAAGTAATCGGGAATTTTGTGAGCTTTGAATGTATGATTAAAGGCTCAAAGAAGATCAACGAGCTTGATGAACCCTCCACGTCCGAAGCACAACCGGTGGCATTTAAGGCGACGGAGGAGAAGAAGGAGGAGTCTACATCGAGTAGACAACCAATTGACACCTCCAAGCTCGACAATGAGGAGATGGCTTTAATTATCAAAAGCTTTCGCCAAATCCTCAAGCAACGGAAGGGGAAGGATTACAAATCCTGTTCTAAGAAGGTTTGCTACAAGTGTGGTAAGCCCGGTCACTTTATTGCTAAATGTCCATTATCAAGTGATAATGACAGGGATAACGACAAGAAGGGCAAGAGAAGAGAAAAGAAGAGGTACCACAAGAAGAAGGGCGGCGATGCCCACGTGTGCCGCGAGTGGAACTCCGACGAGAGCTTCACCGACTCCTCCTCCTCCGACGAGGACGCCGCCAACATCGCCGTCACCAAGGGACTTCTCTTCCCCAACGTCGGCCACAAGTGCCTCATGGCAAAAGACGGCAAAAAGAAGAAGGTTAAATCAAAATCCTCCACTAAATATGAGTCTTCTAGTGATGAAAATGCTAGTGATGAGGAGGATAACTTGCGTACCCTTTTTGCCAACCTTAACATGGAACAAAAGGAAAAATTAAATGAATTAATTAGTGCTATTCATTAAAAGGATGACCTTTTGGATTCCCAAGAGGACTTCCTAATTAAGGAAAACAAGAAACATGTTAAGGTTAAAAATGCTTATGCTCTAGAAATAGAAAAATGTCAAAAACTATCTAGTGAGCTAAGCGCTTGCCATGACACTATTGACAACCTTAGAAATGAAAATGCTAGATTAATTGCTAAGGTTGATTCACATGTTTGTGATGCTTCAATTCCCAATCTTAGAAATGATAATGATGATTTGCTTGCTAAGATTAAGGAATTGAATGATTCTCTTGCTAGTCTTAGGATTGAAAATGAAAAATTAATTGCTAAGGCTAAAGATTTTGATGTTTGCAATATTACTATTTCTAACCTTAGAAGTGAGAATGATATATTACATGCTAAGGTTGTAGAATTAAAATCTTGCAAACCCTCTACATCTACTATTGAGCATGTTTCTATTTGTACTAGATGTAGAGATATTGATATTGATGCTATTCATGATCATATGGCTTTAATTAAACAACAAAATGATCATATAGCAATTTTAGATGCTAAAATTGTCGAGCATAACTCAGAAAATGAAAAGTTTAAATTTGCTAGAAGTATGCTCTATAATGGGAGACGCCCTGGCATCAAGGATGGCATTGGCTACCAAAGGGGAGACAATGTCAAACTTAGTGCCCCTCCTAAAAGATTGTCTAATTTTGTTAAGGGCAAGGCTCCCATGCCTCAGGATAACGAGGGTTACATTTTGTACCCTGCCGGTTATCCCGAGAGCAAAATTAGGAGAACTCATTCTAGGAAGTCTCACTCTGGCCCTAATCATGCTTTTATATATAAGGGTGAGACATCTAGCTCTAGGCAACCAACCCGTGCCAAGTTGCCTAAAAGGAAAACTCCTAATGCATCAAATGAACATAGCATTTCATTTAAAACTTTTGATGCATCTTATGTGTTGACTAACAAATCCGGCAAGGTAGTTGCCAAGTTTGTTGGGGGCAAACACAAGGGCTCCAAGACTTGTGTTTGGGTACCCAAAGTTCTTGTTTCTAATGCCAAAGGACCCAAAACCGTTTGGGTACCTAAAGTCAAGAACTAAACTTGTTTTGTAGGTTTATGCATCCGGGGGCTCAAGTTGGATCATTGATAGCGGATGCACAAACCACATGACGGGGGAGAAGAAGATGTTCTCCTCCTACGAGAAAAACCAAGATCCCCAACGAGCTATTACATTCGGGGATGGAAACCAAGGTTTGGTCAAAGGTTTGGGTAAAATAGCTATATCTCCTGACCACTCCATTTCCAATGTTTTTCTTGTATATTCTTTGGATTACAATTTGCTTTTCGTTTCGCAATTATGTCAAATGGGCTACAACTGTCTATTTACTGATGTAGGTGTCACTGTCTTTAGAAGAAGTGATGATTCAATAGCTTTTAAGGGAGTGTTAGAGGGTCAGCTATACTTGGTAGATTTTGATAGAGTTGAACTCAACACTTGCTTAATTGCTAAGACTAACATGGGTTGGCTCTGGCACCGCCGACTAGCCCATGTTGGAATGAAGAATCTTCATAAGCTTCTAAAGGGAGAGCACATTTTAGGACTAACAAATGTTCATTTTGAGAAAGACAGGATTTGTAGCGCATGCCAAGCCGGGAAGCAAGTTGGCACTCATCATCCACACAAGAACATCATGACAAGTGACAGGCCACTGGAGCTCCTACACATGGATTTATTCGGCCCGATCACTTACATAAGCATCGGCGGGAGTAAGTACTGTCTAGTTATTGTGGATGATTATTCTCGCTTCACTTGGGTGTTCTTTTTGCAGGAAAAATCCCATACCCAAGAGACCTTAAAGGGATTCTTGAGACGGGCTCAAAATGAGTTCGGCTTAAGGATCAAGAAAATTAGAAGCGACAACGGGACGGAGTTCAAGAACTCTCAAATTGAAAGCTTCCTTGAGGAGGAGGGCATCAAGCATGAGTTTTCTTCTCCCTACACCCCACAACAAAATGGTGTAGTGGAGAGGAAGAATCGAACTCTATTGGATATGGCAAGAACCATGCTTGATGAGTACAAGACACCGGATCGGTTTTGGGCCGAGGCGGTCAACACCGCCTGCTACGCCATCAACCGGTTATATCTACACCGAATCCTCAAGAAGACATCCTATGAACTCCTAACCGGTAAAAAGCCCAATATTTCATATTTTAGAGTCTTTGGTAGCAAATGCTTTATTCTTGTTAAAAGAGGTAGAAAATCTAAATTTGCTCCTAAAACTGTAGAAGGCTTTTTACTAGGATATGATTCAAACACAAGGGCATATAGAGTCTTTAACAAGTCCTTAGGACTAGTTGAAGTTTCTTATGACGTTGTGTTTGATGAGACTAACGGCTCTCAAGTAGAGCAAGTTGATCTTGATGAGATAGGTGAAGAACAGGCTCCGTGCATCGCGCTAAGGAACATGTCCATTGGGGATGTGTGTCCTAAGGAATCCGAAGAGCCTCCACATGCACAAGATCAACCTTCCTCCTCCACGCAAGCATCTCCACCAACTCAAAATGAGGACGAGGCTCAAGTTGATTAAGGAGAAGATCAAAGAGATGAGCCACCTCAAGATGACGGCAATGATCAAGGGGGAGATGCAAATGATCAAGATAAGGAGGATGAAGAACCAAGGCCGCCACACCCAAGAGTCCACCAAGCAATCCAACGAGATCACCCCGTCGACACCATCCTCGGCGACATTCATAAGGGGGTAACCACTCGATCTTGTGTTGCACATTTTTGTGAGCATTACTCTTTTGTTTCCTCTATTGAGCCACACAGGATAGAGGAAGCACTCCAAGATTCGGATTGGGTGATGGCGATGCAAGAGGAGCTCAACAACTTCACTAGGAACGAGGTATGGCATTTAGTTCCACGTCCTAACCAAAATGTTGTAGGAACCAAGTGGGTCTTCCGCAACAAGCAAGACGAGCATGGTGTGGTGACAAGGAACAAAGCTCGACTCATGGCCAAGGGGTATTCACAAGTCGAAGGTTTGGATTTTGGTGAAACCTATGCACCCGTAGCTAGGCTTGAGTCCATTCGCATATTATTGGTCTATGCTACTTACCATGGCTTCAAGCTTTATCAAATGGACGTGAAGAGTGCCTTCCTCAATGGACCAATCAAGGAGGAGGTCTATGTTGAGCAACCTCCCGGCTTTGAAGACAGTGAGTACCCTAACCATGTCTATAGGCTCTCTAAGGCGCCTTATGGGCTCAAGCAAGCCCCAAGAGCATGGTATGAATGCCTAAGAGATTTCCTTATAGCTAATGGCTTCAAAGTCGGCAAGGCCGATCCTACTTTATTCACTAAAACTCTAGACAATGATTTGTTTGTATGCCAAATTTATGTTGATGATATCATATTTGGGTCTACTAACAAATCTACATGTGAAGAATTTAGTAGGATCATGACACAGAAATTCGAGATGTCTATGATGGGGGAGTTGAAGTATTTTCTAGGATTCCAAGTCAAGCAACTCCAAGAGGGCACATTCATTAGCCAAATGAAGTATACTCAAGACATTCTAAGCAAGTTTGGAATGAAGGATGCCAAGCCCATCAAGACACCCATG
Source organism: Zea luxurians (assembly GCA_029449295.1). Taxonomy (NCBI): domain Eukaryota; kingdom Viridiplantae; phylum Streptophyta; class Magnoliopsida; order Poales; family Poaceae; genus Zea; species Zea luxurians. The sequence goes on along the minus strand of JAOPSE010000006.1, from coordinate 112,676,868 downwards.
GGAACAAATGGGCATCTCGACCTCGACACGGGAGGTAAGTCCATGGATCAAAAGGTATACCGGTCGATGATTGGTTCATTGCTTTATTTATGTGCATCTCGACCAGACATTATGCTTTCCGTATGCATGTGTGCAAGATTCCAAGCCGACCCTAAGGAATCACACCTTACGGCCGTAAAACGAATCTTGAGATATTTGGCTTATACTCCTAAGTTTGGGCTTTGGTACCCTCAGGGATCCACATTTGATTTGATTGGTTATTCGGATGCTGATTGGGCGGGGTGTAAGATTAATAGGAAGAGCACATCGGGGACTTGCCAGTTCTTGGGGAGATCCTTGGTGTCTTGGGCTTCAAAGAAGCAAAATTCGGTCGCTCTTTCTACCGCCGAAGCCGAGTACATTGCCGCAGGCCATTGTTGCGCGCAGTTGCTTTGGATGAGGCAAACCCTGCGGGACTATGGTTACAAATTAACCAAAGTTCCCCTTCTATGTGATAATGAGAGTGCAATCCGCATGGCGAATAATCCTGTTGAGCATAGCCGCACTAAACACATAGCCATTCAGTATCATTTTCTTAGGGATCACCAACAAAAGGGGGATATCGAGATTTCATACATTAACACTAAAGATCAATTAGCCGATATCTTTACCAAGCCACTTGATGAACAAACTTTTACCAAACTTAGGCATGAGCTCAATATTCTTGATTCTAGGAATTTCTTTTGCTAATTTGCACACATAGCTCATAAATATACCTTTGATCATGTCTCTTTTATATGCTATGACTAATGTGTTTTCAAGTGTATTTCAAACCAAGTCATAGGTATATAGAAAGGGAATTGGAGTCTTCGGCGAAGACAAAGGCTTCCACTCCACTCTACTACTCATCCTTCGCTGTCGCTCCACATCATTCTCCGTCTTTGGTATACTCTTCACTCATATATTTTATTTGCCAAAGGGGAGAAAATAGTTAGAAAAAGGGCCTATATTTCATTCCAAGTATCCGTTTTTGGCGATTCATGCCAAAGGGGGAGAATGTATTGGCCCAAAGCAAAAGGACCGCACCACCACCCTAATTTTAAAAATTGATGATTTTCAATTGGAAAATTTCAAATTAGTATCTCTTTGTGTTCTAAAGGGGGAGAAAGTAGCATTTTCAAAATTGATATCTTAAAACCCTCTTGAACACTAAGAGGAGAATTTATTTGAGGGGGAGTTTTTGTTTTAGTCAAGGAAAAGCATTTGACTATCTTGCAAAAGGTTTTTGAAAAGAATTTACAAAAGAATTTGCAAAAACAAAACTTGTGGTGCAAGCGTGGTCCAAAATGTTAAAAATGAAGAAACAATCCATGCATATCTAGTAAGTAATATTTATTGGCTCAAATTCTAAGTAACCTTTGCACTTACATTTTGCAAACTAGTTCAATTCTGCACTTCTATATTTACTTTGGTTTGTGTTGGCATCAATCACCAAAAAGGGGGAGATTGAAAGGGAATTAGGCTTACACCTATTTCCTATAACTAATTTTGGTGGTTGAATTGCCCAACACAAATAATTGGACTAACTAGTTTGCCCAAGTTTATAAGTTCTACAGGTACCAAAGGTTCACCATAAGCCAATAAAAAGATCAAGAGAAAGGGTTCAAACAAAGGAGCAAGGGCCAACCGAAGGCACCCTGGACTGGTGCACTGGACTGTCCGGTGCACCACCGGACAGTGTCCGGTGCACCAGGGAAGGTCGACTTCAAACTCTTCACCTTCGGGAATTCTCGGAGCCGGCGCGCTATAATTCACCGGACTGTCCGGTGTACACCGGACAGTGTCCGGTGCTCCAAGAGGACGCGGCTCCAAACTCGCCAGTCTCGGGAATTCGCTTCGGCTGCTCCGCTATAATTCACCGGACATGTCCGGTGTACACCGGACTGTCCGGTGTAACTGCGGAGCAACGGCTACTTCTGGCACCAACGGCTACCTGCAGCGCATTTAATGCGCGCCAGCGCGCGCAGAGGGCAGGCACGCCCATGCTGGCGCACCGGACACCCTACAGTTCATGTCCGGTGCGCCACCGGTCATCCAGGCGGGCCCAGCGTCAGAGCTCCAACGGTCGGAACCCTAACGTTTGGGTGACGTGGCTGGCGCACCGGACATGTCCGGTGTGCACCGGACTGTCCGGTGCACCATACGACAGTGTAACACCCTGAATTTGGGGGTATAAAATTTCTTTGCTCATATTCACAAATTCAGGTGTTACTTCCCTTTTCTCATCCTTCCCCAATCTTTTCTTTCTCATTTCTATAGGAGAAAAGTGGTTATTTTATTTATAATTATAGTCTATTGGCTCAAACTCCAAGGGAGTATGAATTGTTGCATCATGTTGAACCCTAGATTTCACTTTTGTTTGGTGCATAATTCTTAGAAAGTCTAATTTGAATTTGTGGCTTATTTGAATTTGAATCAAATGGAGAAAATAAAAAGAAAAGAGAAAGCAAATTCCAGAATAAAAAGAAAAAGGAAAGCAGCCCAAACCCCCGCCCCCCTCAGCCTTTCGGCCCACCAGGCCCATCCCGCGCGCGCGCCCTCCCCCCCTTCTCTCTCTGTGCCCTGGCGGGCCCCGCCTGTCGGCGCGGCCGCCGTCTCCGCGCCCGCCTTCCTCTCTCTCTGCGCCGCGGGCCCCGCCCGTCAGCGCAACCGCGCCCGCTTCCTCCGCTCTCTCTGCTCGCCCGGCCCCACCTGTCGGCGCTGCCGCTTCCCCGCGCGTGCGCCCGCCTCCCTCTCTCTCTGCGCCGCGGGCCCGGCTTGTCAGCCCCGTCGTCTCCGCGTAACCGCCGCCGCGCGTGCCGCGGTCTCCGCGCCCACGTCGCGCGTAAAGCTCGCCACCACCTCGCCCTTGGCCACTTGAGCCCCGAACCTCGCTCGCCATCTCCCCCTCCCTCATTTGCGCACCAACAGACCCCTCTTCCACCTCTCCCTCGCTGTGCGCACGCCAGAGCGCCATCGCCGCGAACCGCCGCCGTCCCGAGCTCGTTTCCCGGCCGCCGTTGGAGCTCCGCCGTGTCCATTGCCACGGTATGCTCCGCCCCGACGTCCGCAACCCGGAACGCGCTTCAATTTCCCCTTCCCCTCCCTATTTCTCTCTGCCCGCGCTCACCCGCCGTCCTCCGTGCAGCCGCCACCGTCGCCCCGGGCCGCCGTCGCGTCATCGCCGCCACCGAGGAGTCCCCGGAGCCCGCCTTGAGGTAAAGAACCTCTCCCGGCCCTATTGACCCTTGTTTTGCTCTCTGCTGCGCTTAATTCCTCGCCGGAGTCCCTTAGCGCCGCCGCCGAGCCGCTTCGCCGTGAACCGCCCCCCTCCGGTGCCCCTGCCCCGACCCAGACCCCACCAAAGGATTCCCTGTGCCCTCCCCAACCTCCCCGGCCATTCAGATCGCCCCAAGGACCCGCAGGGCCCCCGCGCCCCTCGTCTCCGGCGAGTCCTCCGCCGCGGGGACGGGCGCCGCCACCTCAGCTGGCTGGGGAAGGAGACAGAGGCCAGCCGCCCCATCCCCGCCGTCCATCTTAGATCGGACGGTCCTGTTTCAAATAGGCTGAGTCCAATCCTAACCGTCCGCCCAAGATCCGACGGCCCAGAGCCGTTTCCCCCGCGCCCCGCCTCCCTGCCAACTGGGCCCCGCCTGTCAGCCCGCCTGCGCCCCGCGCTGCCCGCCCGGTCCCGCCTAGTCAGCCGTCCGCCCCGCGCTGCCCGCCCGGCCCCGCCTGTCAGCCGCTCAGGCCGCCGCGCGCCCGCGCGCCCGCCCGCGATCTAATCCTGGCCGTCGATCCGAGATCCAACGGCCGTAGGAGCCCGATACCCCTTCGCCCGCGCGTTTTCTTAAAGAGCCCCCCGGTTTTCTGGAAATTGAACCCGCCGTCCCTGGTTTCTCGCAGTTAGGTCCTCGGACCTTTTTATTTAATTCAAAATAGGTCCTTAGGGTATATTTTTAACCCCTAAACTTGTAAAATTCATAACTTTGCCATATGAACTCCAAATTAGGTGCTTCAAATTGCAAAATGTTCATAATATTATTATCTATCTGTTTATGCAATGTTTCCCTGCTGTTTCCATGTCCCAATTAATGGTTAATCATTAGGATAGGATTAAGGTTATTGGAACCTTATTTGAAATAATTAGAAGTTGGTAGACTTTAATAAAAATTGGAGCACTTAAGTTTAAGGACTTAAACACCTAAGTTTAGGAACTTAAAACCAGATAATGATTTAATCCCACCACTGACTTAAACCTGAGTAGTGGATAATGAATCCTTTTGTATAGTCCTCTACCCTAGACCTAGGGAATACCAGAGTGCCTATCCCTTTTCTATTATGAACTTGTGATTTCTCTGCTGCATATGTTTGGTATATTGTTTTTGTTTGTTATTTCCCCAAGTGCATAGTGTGAATGATTACTTTACGTAGACAACGAGCAGTCTGTGTTTCCCGAGGGAGTTGCAGAGGAAGTTTCTGATCAGCAGTTTGGTGAAGGCAAGTGTCCTCTGACCCATTATGTCCTATTCACTTATAACTTACTATCCCGCATTACTTACTTGAAACCTAAGGATTGACTAGCTTTACACTTTACTTTATCCTTGATGACCTTATGGGCTATTATGGTTAGCATTCTGCTACTGCCTTAACTTAATCAATGAACATGATGTGAATATTTATGATACTGTTATCCTGATGATGTTGATGATCTTGTGATACTCTAGGGGGCTCAGGCTGTTTCCTGAGTACCTCTCCGTAAGGACCTGTTCGTTGAGAGACCACCCGGGATAACAGTGCAACCATGAGGGTGAAATGGGGTGCCCTTAGCTAATTAATTAGAGGAACTAGAGGTGTAGTTGCTTCGCCGTCGTGCCGTCAATGGGGTCCAGGCACAGTGCTTGCTCTGCCGAGGCTGAGTGCCGAGGTTCTTTCGTTTTGCTTTTTGTTAGTCACTCTCCTGCGGGGAGGGGTACTGTGTTTATCAAACTGGAGAAACCTAACGGGCAGCTATGATCTCTAGGGAATCTTTGTAAAAGCTACGTAGTGATACCCTGCCGGACCACCTAGGTAGTGGTCAATGGGGATTAGCTCTCCCCGGGCAGAAAGGGAATCATGACTCATGGGTAAAGTGTGCGACCTCTGCAGAGGGTAGTGAAACTGATATATCAGCCGTGCTCACGGTTAAGAGCAGCCTTGGGATCCTCTTTGATTAGAGATACAGATGGTTCGAGATACAGGGATTATGTTATGGTTTTGGTTCGAATATGATGATGTTGTTCCTCGATGAGGAAATGGTTTATGGGTTGGTTAATGATAAAATCTGGCTTCTACTAATGATAAATACTTGACCAACTAAAAGCAACTGCTTGAGCCTAACCCCACATAAAGCTAGTCCACTTCAGCCAAACGGGACATTTGCTGAGTACGTTGATGTGTACTCATCCTTGCTTTACCACCAAACACCAGGTTGTCCGCATTGTAACCACTGCTCAGGAGAAGGCGAAGTCGTGGAAGGAGACTTCTAGGAGTTCCAAGACTACGACGAATTCTAGGTGTGGGTTGGCGGCAACCCCTAGTCAGCTGCCTGTGAAGGCCTTATCTTTACTGCGTTTCGCTAGCACTTTGATTTAACTGTTAAGTTGATGACTATGTGGATGTCAATGACTCTGTGATGTAATAAGTTAATACCCTTTTATGTTATTATTCGAGCACTGTGCGATGATGTTCATTTATGTAATCGCTGTGTACGTGAGTTCTGATCCTGGCACGTACATAGTTCGCATTCGGTTTGCCTTCCAAAACCGGGTGTGACATAAGTGGTATCAAAGCCGTGCTGACTGTAGGACCGCTGACCTAGAGTAGCACTGGTCGTACTAAGGACTATTGACCTTCCTCCCTCACCTTGACCTCTGATGTTACTTCAAAAGTCGGTCACCTCGACCAACCCTATGTTTTACTACATATATATATACTATATTATACCTTGTTAAAATTTTTATCTTATTCTGTCTATGGTTTATTCACTTGTCATATTAGTTCTGCTCTTGCTCTTATGCTTACGGTGTCTTTTGTAGATGGCTCGTCTTAGACACACTGCACGTAAGTCGGTGATTCCTTTCCTGCCGCCTCGACTTGCGGAGCGTCCTCTGCACCGCACCGTAGCCGGTCAGTCGAGTCACCTGGAGAGACTGCACCACCGCCTGCGTGAGGAGCAGGAACGTCGGCGGCAGCACAGAGAGCAGCAGGGCTCTTCCTCCTCATCCCAGCAAGAGGTGGAGTCCGTGAGGCCCCGTTCCTCTGTTGCCCAGCTGGAGGCGCCCCCTGCACCACCGTGGGACGCCCCGGCTGTTGGAGGAGCTATCGGAGGAGGTCTTGGAGGAGACCCCGACGACGACGACTCAGACCATAGCCCGGAGTCTTCTGAGCCGCAGGAGGCGGAAGGATGGGTCGCCCGACCCATCACCCGTGACGCCGCCCGCGGTTGTCACTTCCACGACGCACTCGACACCTTGTTGCGCCAGGCTTTTGACCGGCACACCTGGTCGATCGAGTATCGTTGTGTAGTCTACCAGCACAGTCGCGGGAGGTACCCGGACCGCTGGGAGGCTACCTGCCTAGTTCGCCGTCCGGAGGATGACCTCCGGGGTGCGGAGGCCGTTTCGGAGCACTATTCCATCTCCGAGAGGGACACTGCAGAGGTGGCTATGCAGGATGCAGCACGACGTGCACTCTCTCAGTACTGTTCTTTGTTCGGTGGCGTGGCCGACGGTCTTAACCTTCGGTACTACCCCCGCCGCCCCACTGGCAGCACAGAGAGTGTGGTTGTCTCACCTGTTGGTGAGGCTAACCCTAGGTTGAGCAGCGCAGTCAACCTAGTCGCAGTGCTTAACACTGAGCTGGACCACTCTCTGGACGAGCTGAGCAGGGCTCGAACGGAGATTGCGGAGTTGCGTGCTGAGCTGGCAGAGCGCCATCACCAGGAGGGTGGTTCTCCCGCTCCTGTTGGGACTCAGCACCCATACCGCTCGCCGCCACGTGGTCACCACACTTATGGTTCCCCTGCCTGTAAGACCAGGATAGATCTGGATCCTTAGATCGTTAGCGTCGAAGTTTGTAATAATTCTTAAGTCAGATGTCTCAGTCTTAAATAGTTAGTTTAGTTTGCTTATCAGTTGCTTCCATTTAGTTTAGTTTGCTTATCAGTTGCTTGCATGCTTGTTATGATGAACTTGTGCTGGATTTGAATCTTTGTAATGACTGTTGCCAACCTGTGGGTTTCTCCTGCAGTTTGGCCTAGCTATAATGTTAGTAAAGTCAGTTATTTAGTTGGGAAGCCATTTACTTCTACTTTCCTTTCTATCTGAGAAGCTGTGTTGAACCGTAATGAAGATCAGTGAAGCTCTTTGTTCACTCAGTGTCATGAAGAATTCTGTATTCTCTTTTCTTATGCTGGAGGATTGTAAGATCAACGCTGATGTATGAATGTCTTCCACAGATGTCTGACAACAGGCGCCGATGCAACAGGCGTGCTCAGCAAGAGCAGCATGACCAGTAGGAGGAACAACAGAGGCAGCCTCCCCCACCACCCCCGATGACAGTGGAGCAGATGTTCTTGATGCAGACTCAGGCAGTGCAGGCCATTGGGCAGACTCTGGCAGCCATGCAGCAGGCTCAACAGCAACCCCAACCCCAGTTGCAAGTGCAGATGCCCCAGATGCCACGGGATAAGCGTGGTGAGTTCATGAGAGGGCACCCTCCTACCTTCGCCCATTCTGCCGACCCCATGGATGTAGAAGACTGGCTGCGCGCAGTGGAAAGAGAACTGCGCACCGCCCAATGTGACGATAGGGAGAAGGTTCTGTATGGTCCCCGTCAGCTAAGGGGAGCAGCCCAGTCCTGGTGGGAGTCCTACCTCGCCACACATGCTGACCCCGAAGCCATCACCTGGGAAGAATTCAGCGAGAGTTTCCGCAGGTACCATGTGCCGGAGGGACTGATGATCGTGAAGAAGGAGGAGTTTCTGGCTCTGAAGCAGGGACCCCTGTCTGTTAGTGAATACAGAGACAAGTTTCTGCAGCTATCTCGTTATGCACCTGAGGATGTCAACACTGATGCTAAAAGGCAGTACAGGTTCATGAGGGGTTTGGTGGATCCCCTGCATTACCAGTTGATGAACCACACCTTCCCCACCATCCAGCACCTGATCGATAGGGCAGTTATGACTGAGAAGAAGCGTAAGGATATGGAAGATCGGAAGCGCAAGATGAGTGGACCCCAGACCGGAAGGCATCAGCCGTCCACGTTTCTCAGGCAGTTCATCTCAGCAAGGCAGGCCTGGTCACCCACAAGGATATCAGAATCAGAACCAGCGTCCGCATCAGCAGCAGTTTCAGAGGCAGTATCAGCAGCAGCAGCAGTATCGTCAGAACAGCCAGCAGGGAGGTAATCAGTATCAGAAGCAGAACAACCAGGCACCTCGCCTTCCTGCCCCAGCAGCAAACCAGAGCAACCAAGCAGCCCCAGCACAAGGAGGAGGCAGAGGATGTTTCCACTGTGGAGAACAAGGCCACTGGGCGATGCAATGCCCGAAGAAGGCGGCGTAGCAGCAGACCAACCCCAATGCTCCAACAAGGCAAGGTGTACTGCAGCCGACAGCAGGCAATCGTAACCAAGCGTACAACCGTGGAAAGGTGAACCACTTGGAGGCCGAAGCGATCCAGGATGCACCAGATGTGGCAGTAGGTATGTTCTCAGTCGAATCTCATCCCACGAAAGTGCTATTTGATACTGGTGCAACTCATTCATTTGTCACTGCAACCTGGGTAGAATTGCATAACATCTCAGTAGAGGCAATGATGCCGCCTATGAGGATTAATTCAGTTGGTGGCAAGGTGCAAACAGATAAAATATGCTCAAATATAAGGGTGGAAATAAGGGGGATAGGATTCCCCAGTGACTTAATAGTAATAGACACCCCTGGGATAGATGTCATTCTAGGGATGAATTGGTTAATGAAGTATGAAGCGAATGTTAGCTGTGACAAGAGGACCGTAACATTGAAGTCCCCGTCAGGAGAAGAGGTAGTGGCCGAGCTAAGGATGCCTAAATCAGCGGAGGGTGTCTGTCACCAGATTTCAGTTGATAGTAAGGAGCCCAACCCGCTCGAGGCTATCAAGGTTGTGTCGGACTTTCCGGACGTATTTCCCGAGGAGCTAACGGGCATGCCACCCGAGAGAAAAGTCGAATTTGCCATAGAGCTTATCCCTGGTACCGCCCCCATTTCCAAAAGAGCCTACCGAGTGTCTGGACCAGAATTGGTGGAACTCAAGAAGCAGATAGATGAGATGTTAGAGAAGGGTTACATCAGACCAAGTACCTCGCCTTGGGCCGCTCCGGTGTTGTTTGTAGAGAAGAAAGATGGTACCAAAAGGATGTGCATAGACTATAGAGCCTTGAATGAAGTCACTGTCAAGAACAAGTACCCCCTGCCAAGGATAGAAGATTTGTTCGACCAGCTCAGAGGTGCCAGCGTATTCTCGAAGATAGATCTGAGATCAGGTTACCATCAACTCAGAATCCGACCCTCGGACATACCGAAGACGGCATTCATCACCAAGTATGGGTTATATGAATTCACAGTTATGTCCTTTGGTTTGACAAATGCGCCAGCCTTCTTTATGTACCTGATGTACAGTGTGTTCATGGATTATCTGGACAAGTTTGTGGTAGTGTTTATCGATGATATTCTCATATACTCTCGAAGTGAGGAAGATCATGTAGAGCATTTGAAGATGGTATTGCAAAGACTTCGAGAGCATCAGTTGTATGCCAAGCTGAGCAAATGCGAGTTCTGGATTCATGAAGTCCTGTTTCTGGGTCACATCATAAACCAAGATGGATTGGCAGTGGATCCAAAGAAAGTAGCAGATATCCTGAACTGGAAAGCACCAAAGGATGTTCGTGGGATCAAGAGCTTCATTGGAATGGCTGGGTATTACAGGTGTTTCATCGAAGGCTTCTCAAAGATTGCAAGACCAATGACAGCGTTACTAGCGAAGAAAGTTGAGTTTAAGTGGACCCAAAAGTGTCAGGAAGCATTTGAAGAACTGAAAAATAGGTTGACCACAGCTCCGGTGTTAGTCCTGCCTGATGTTCACAAGCCATTCTCAGTATATTGCGATGCTTCTTACACCGGATTGGGATGTGTGCTAATGCAAGAAGGAAGAGTTGTAGCATACTCATCTCGACAGCTGAAGATCCATGAGAAGAATTACCCCACACACGACCTGGAGTTGGCAGCGGTGGTTCATGCGTTAAAAACGTGGAGACATTACCTATATGGACAGAAGTGCGACATTTACACAGATCATAAAAGTCTGAAGTACATATTCACCCAGTCAGAGTTAAACATGAGGCAGCGAAGATGGTTGGAATTGATCAAAGACTATGAGTTGGAGATACATTACCATCCAGGCAAAGCCAATGTTGTTGCAGATGCTCTGAGCAGGAAGAGTCAAGTCAATATGATGGCTACGTACCCAATGCCATATGAGTTAGCTAAGGAGTTCGACAGACTGAGTCTCGGTTTCCTGAACAGTACGCAAGGAGTAACAGTGGAATTAGAGCCCACTCTAGAGCGGGAGATCAAAGAAGGGCAGAAGGATGATGAAAACATCAACAAGATCCGGCAGCTAATCTTAGAAGGAAGAGGCAAAGACTTTCGAGAGGATGAAGAGGGAGTAATATGGTTCAAGGACCGATTGTGTGTCCCCGACCTCAAACCTATTCGGGAGCTGATCCTAAAGGAAGCTCATGAGACAGCCTACTCCATACACCCGGGAAGTGAAAAGATGTACCAGGATTTAAAGAGGAGGTTTTGGTGGTATGGCATGAAAAGAGAAATCGCAGAATATGTCGCCATCTGTGATAGCTGTCAAAGAACCAAAGCAGAGCATCAAAGGCCCGCCGGATTGTTGCAGCCATTGCGGATTCCTCAGTGGAAGTGGGATGAGATCGGGATGGATTTTGTAGTTGGCCTACCTCGTACCCGGGCCGGCTATGATTCCATCTGGGTGGTTGTGGACCGATTAACAAAGGTGGCCCATTTCATACCTGTGAAGACAACATACACCGGAGCAACGTTAGCTGAGTTATACATGTCACGGATAGTTTGCCTTCATGGTGTGCCGAAGAAGATAGTGTCAGATCGAGGAACGCAGTTCACCTCTCATTTTTGGCAGCAGCTACAAGAAGCTTTGGGCACCCATTTGAACTTCAGCTCGGCTTATCACCCGCAGACAGACGGTCAGACTGAAAGAACTAACCAGATCCTAGAAGATATGCTGAGAGCCTGTGCGTTGCAAGACAAGTCAGGATGGGACAAAAGGTTACCTTATGCAGAATTCTCCTATAACAATAGCTACCAGGCCAGCTTGAAGATGTCACCGTTTCAGGCACTCTATGGACGGAGTTGTAGGACTCCGCTGCATTGGGACCAGCCTGGAGAGAGACAGGTGTTTGGCCCCGACATTTTGCTTGAAGCCGAAGAGAATATCAAAATGGTTCGGGAGAATCTGAAGATAGCCCAATCAAGGCAGCGAAGCTATGCGGACCGAAGGAGAAGAGAACTGAGTTTCGAAGTGGGGGATTTCGTCTATCTGAAGGTGTCACCTATCAGGGGAGTCAGAAGGTTCGGAGTTAAAGGCAAGTTAGCACCCCGGTACGTTGGACCATATCAGATTCAAGCAAAGCGTGGAGAAGTGGCTTACCAACTCAACCTACCAGAAAGTTTGTCGGCAGTGCACAATGTGTTCCACGTGTCACAGTTGAAGAAGTGCCTGCGAGTACCAGAAGAACAGTTGCCGGTGGAGGGTTTGGAAGTCCAGGAGGATCTGACATACATAGAGAAGCCAACGCAGATTCTGGAGTTTGCAGACAGAGTCACCCGGAGGAACACCATCAGAATGTGCAAAGTCAGATGGGGTCACCACTCCGAGGAAGAAGCAACCTGGGAGCGAGAAGATGATCTGAAAGCCAAATACCCTGAACTCTTTGCTGACCAACCCTGAATCTCGGGGCGAGATTCTTTTAAGGGGGATAGGTTTGTAACACCCTGAATTTGGGGGTATAAAATTTCTTTGCTCATATTCACAAATTCAGGTGTTACTTCCCTTTTCTCATCCTTCGCCAATCTTTTCTTTCTCATTTCTATAGGAGAAAAGTGGTTATTTTATTTATAATTATAGTCTATTGGCTCAAACTCCAAGGGAGTATGAATTGTTGCATCATGTTGAACCCTAGATTTCACTTTTGTTTGGTGCATAATTCTTAGAAAGTCTAATTTGAATTTGTGGCTTATTTGAATTTGAATCAAATGGAGAAAATAAAAAGAAAAGAGAAAGCAAATTCCAGAATAAAAAGAAAAAGGAAAGCAGCCCAAACCCCCGCCCCCCTCAGCCTTTCGGCCCACCAGGCCCATCCCGCGCGCGCGCCCTCCCCCCCTTCTCTCTCTGTGCCCTGGCGGGCCCCGCCTGTCGGCGCGGCCGCCGTCTCCGCGCCCGCCTTCCTCTCTCTCTGCGCCGCGGGCCCCGCCCGTCAGCGCAACCGCGCCCGCTTCCTCCGCTCTCTCTGCTCGCCCGGCCCCACCTGTCGGCGCTGCCGCTTCCCCGCGCGTGCGCCCGCCTCCCTCTCTCTCTGTGCCGCGGGCCCGGCTTGTCAGCCCCGTCGTCTCCGCGTAACCGCCGCCGTGCGTGCCGCGGTCTCCGCGCCCACGTCGTGCGTAAAGCTCGCCACCACCTCGCCCTTGGCCACTTGAGCCCCGAACCTCGCTCGCCATCTCCCCCTCCCTCATTTGCGCACCAACAGACCCCTCTTCCACCTCTCCCTCGCTGTGCGCACGCCAGAGCGCCATCGCCGCGAACCGCCGCCGTCCCGAGCTCGTTTCCCGGCCGCCGTTGGAGCTCCGCCGTGTCCATTGCCACGGTATGCTCCGCCCCGACGTCCGCAACCCGGAACGCGCTTCAATTTCCCCTTCCCCTCCCTATTTCTCTCTGCCCGCGCTCACCCGCCGTCCTCCGTGCAGCCGCCACCGTCGCCCCGTGCCGCCGTCGCGTCATCGCCGCCACTGAGGAGTCCCCGGAGCCCGCCTTGAGGTAAAGAACCTCTCCCGGCCCTATTGACCCTTGTTTTGCTCTCTGCTGCGCTTAATTCCTCGCCGGAGTCCCTTAGCGCCGCCGCCGAGCCGCTTCGCCGTGAACCGCCCCCCTCCGGTGCCCCTGCCCCGACCCAGACCCCACCAAAGGATTCCCCGTGCCCTCCCCAACCTCCCCGGCCATTCAGATCGCCCCAAGGACCCGCAGGGCCCCCGCGCCCCTCGTCTCCGGCGAGTCCTCCGCCGCGGGGACGGGCGCCGCCACCTCAGCTGGCTGGGGAAGGAGACAGAGGCCAGCCGCCCCATCCCCGCCATCCATCTTAGATTGGACGGTCCTGTTTCAAATAGGCTGAGTCCAATCCTAACCGTCCGCCCAAGATCCGACGGCCCAGAGCCGTTTCCCCCGCGCCCCGCCTCCCTGCCAACTGGGCCCCGCCTGTCAGCCCGCCTGCGCCCCGCGCTGCCCGCCCGGTCCCGCCTGTCAGCCGTCCGCCCCGCGCTGCCCGCCCGGCCCCGCCTGTCAGCCGCTCAGGCCGCCGCGCGCCCGCGCGCCCGCCCGCGATCTAATCCTGGCCGTCGATCCGAGATCCAACGGCCGTAGGAGCCCGATACCCCTTCGCCCGCGCGTTTTCTTAAAGAGCCCCCCGGTTTTCTGGAAATTGAACCCGCCGTCCCTGGTTTCTCGCAGTTAGGTCCTCGGACCTTTTTATTTAATTCAAAATAGGTCCTTAGGGTATATTTTTAACCCCTAAACTTGTAAAATTCATAACTTTGCCATATGAACTCCAAATTAGGTGCTTCAAATTGCAAAATGTTCATAATATTATTATCTATCTGTTTATGCAATGTTTCCCTGCTGTTTCCATGTCCCAATTAATGGTTAATCATTAGGATAGGATTAAGGTTATTGGAACCTTATTTGAAATAATTAGAAGTTGGTAGACTTTAATAAAAATTGGAGCACTTAAGTTTAAGGACTTAAACACCTAAGTTTAGGAACTTAAAACCAGATAATGATTTAATCCCACCACTGACTTAAACCTGAGTAGTGGATAATGAATCCTTTTGTATAGTCCTCTACCCTAGACCTAGGGAATACCAGAGTGCCTATCCCTTTTCTATTATGAACTTGTGATTTCTCTGCTGCATATGTTTGGTATATTGTTTTTGTTTGTTATTTCCCCAAGTGCATAGTGTGAATGATTACTTTACGTAGACAACGAGCAGTCTGTGTTTCCCGAGGGAGTTGCAGAGGAAGTTTCTGATCAGCAGTTTGGTGAAGGCAAGTGTCCTCTGACCCATTATGTCCTATTCACTTATAACTTACTATCCCGCATTACTTACTTGAAACCTAAGGATTGACTAGCTTTACACTTTACTTTATCCTTGATGACCTTATGGGCTATTATGGTTAGCATTCTGCTACTGCCTTAACTTAATCAATGAACATGATGTGAATATTTATGATACTGTTATCCTAATGATGTTGATGATCTTGTGATACTCTAGGGGGCTCAGGCTGTTTCCTGAGTACCTCTCCGTAAGGACCTGTTCGTTGAGAGACCACCCGGGATAATAGTGCAACCATGAGGGTGAAATGGGGTGCCCTTAGCTAATTAATTAGAGGAACTAGAGGTGTAGTTGTTTCGCCGTCGTGCCGTCAATGGGGTCCAGGCACAGTGCTTGCTCTGCCGAGGCTGAGTGCCGAGGTTCTTTCGTTTTGCTTTTTGTTAGTCACTCTCCTGCGGGGAGGGGTACTGTGTTTATCAAACTGGAGAAACCTAACGGGCAGCTATGATCTCTAGGGAATCTTTGTAAAAGCTACGTAGTGATACCCTGCCGGACCACCTAGGTAGTGGTCAATGGGGATTAGCTCTCCCCGGGCAGAAAGGGAATCATGACTCATGGGTAAAGTGTGCGACCTCTGCAGAGGGTAGTGAAACTGATATATCAGCCGTGCTCACGGTTAAGAGCAGCCTTGGGATCCTCTTTGATTAGAGATACAGATGGTTCGAGATACAGGGATTATGTTATGGTTTTGGTTCGAATATGATGATGTTGTTCCTCGATGAGGAAATGGTTTATGGGTTGGTTAATGATAAAATCTGGCTTCTACTAATGATAAATACCTGACCAACTAAAAGCAACTGCTTGAGCCTAACCCCACATAAAGCTAGTCCACTTCAGCCAAACGGGACATTTGCTGAGTACGTTGATGTGTACTCATCCTTGCTTTACCACCAAACACCAGGTTGTCCGCATTGTAACCACTGCTCAGGAGAAGGCGAAGTCGTGGAAGGAGACTTCCAGGAGTTCCAAGACTACGACGAATTCTAGGTGTGGGTTGGCGGCAACCCCCAGTCAGCTGCCTGTGAAGGCCTTATCTTTACTGCGTTTCGCTAGCACTTTGATTTAACTGTTAAGTTGATGACTATGTGGATGTCAATGACTCTGTGATGTAATAAGTTAATACCCTTTTATGTTATTATTCGAGCACTGTGCGATGATGTTCATTTATGTAATCGTTGTGTACGTGAGTTCTGATCCTGGCACGTACATAGTTCGCATTCGGTTTGCCTTCCAAAACCGGGTGTGACAGACAGACAGCCTCCACCCAAACGACTAGTTTGGTGGTTGGGGCTATAAATACCCCCAACCACCCCACATTCAAGTCATCCAAGTTTTCACACTTCAACTACTTACAAGAGCTCTAGCATTCAATTCTAGACACACCAAAGTGATCAAATCCTCTCCAAACTCCACACAACGCCCTAGTGATTAGTGAGAGAGATTTGCTTGTGTTCTTTCGAGCTCTTGCGCTTGGATTGCTTTCTTCCTTCTTTGATTCTTCATTGCGATCAAACTCACTTGTAATTGAGGCAAGAGACACCAATCTTGTGGTGGTCCTTGTGGGAACTTTGTGTTCCAAACATTTGAGAAGAGAAAGCTCACTCGGTCCGAGGGACCGTCTGAGAGAGGGTAAGGGTTGAAAGAGACCCGGCCTTTGTGGCCTCCTCAACGGGGAGTAGGTTTGCGAGAACCGAACCTCGGTAAAACAAATCCACGTGTCACCCTCTTCATTCGCTTGCGATTTGTTTTGCACCCTCTCTCTCGGACTCATTATTATTTCTAACGCTAACCCGACTTGTAGTTGTGATTAATTTTGTAAATTTCAGTTTCGCCCTATTCACCCCCCCTCTAGGCGACTTTCAACATCCTTGTAGTATGGCCCTTGTCCTCACCGCAGAATAGACAATAAATTTTCCTGGGCTGATCCCCAAACCTTCCACCGAAGCCCCTGGCGCCTCTGCCCCTTGGAGCTGGGGGCCGAGGATAGCTTTGTTGCTGTCCCGAAGCTTGGGAGGAATATTGCGGCCTCTGTTGCTGACTTCCTCTATCGTCATTCTGAGCGGAGTGGATTGACCTGACGTGCCTTGGGTGGATTCTCCCTCCGAAGCCCCTGGTCATTTTGGAGAACCTGTAAGCTTCCTCCCTTCTCTGACGAAAGTCATTATCAGCGCGGATGTATTCATCCATCTTTTGGAGCAGCTTCTCCAGAGTCTGAGGGGGTTTCCTGGCAAAGTATTGGGCCGTAGGTCCTGGCCGAAGCCCCTTGATCATGGCCTCAATGACAATTTCATTGGGCACCGTTGGCGCCTGTGCCCTCAGACGCAAGAACCTTCGAACATACGCCTGAAGGTATTCTTCATGATCTTGGGTGCACTGGAACAAAGCTTGAGCGGTGACCGGCTTCAGTCTGAAACCCTTGGAAACTGGTGATCAGCATGTCCTTCAGCTTCTGCCATGATGTGATTGTTCCTGGCCGAAGAGAGGAGTACCAGGTTTGTTCAACATTCTTGACTGCCATGACGAAAGACTTCGCCATGACTGCAGTATTGCCACCATACGAAGATATGGTTGCTTCATAGCTCATCAGAAACTGCTTCGGATCTGAGTGTCCGTCATACATGGGGAGCTGGGGTGGCTTGTAAGACGGGGGCCAAGGTGTAGCCTGTAGTTCTGCTGATAGAGGAGAAGCATCATCAAAAGCAAAATTTCCATGATGGAAATCCTCATACCAGTCATCCTCGTTGAAGAAGCCCTCTTGATGAAGCTCTCTGTGTTGAGGCCTTCGGTTTTGCTCATCTTGAGCAAGATGATGAACTTCTTCAGTGGCTTCATCTATCTGCCTTTGTAGGTCAGCTAGTCGAGCCATTTTTTCCTTCTTTCTTTGCACTTGCTGATGGAGCATCTCCATATTCCTGATCTCTTGGTCCAAGTCGTTCTTGTGGGGCGTTGGACTGGTGGCCTTCCTCTTCTGGCTTTGGGCCTCTCGAAGAGAAAGGGTCTCCTGGTTCGGATCCAGCGGCTGCAGAACGGCAGCCCCTGTCGCTGAAGCTTTCTTTGGCGGCATGACGAAGGTCAATGCTTGCCGAAGGTGGTCGAAAAGGGGTTCACCGGAGGTGGGCGCCAATGTTGGGAACTTGCTCTCAAATGCTATGAATTAAGAACAAGGCAACACAGAGAACGTTAAACATTAAAGTCCTTCGTCCTTCGGAACATTATTTCCCTGGGGATATAATGATTCTCGGACGAAGGTTATGAAGGACATACCTTCGTAAGTCACAATATATAATACTGAAGAAAGAATCACATAAAAAACAAAAGATAATATGAACAGTCATATCTTATTATTAAATCATTTCTATTTTATTACTATGGCAAAATAGAAATGATATTAAGTTACAAATGTACCTTCGGCTTGAATGAAGGTAAAGATACAAGCGTGACGCAAAAGCAAATGCCAAGTCAGCGTGAACAGTACGGGAGCACTGTTCATCTATTTATAGGCACGGGACGCAGCCCATGTAAAATTACACCCATGCCCTTTGCATTTGCTAATAACTCTATAGTAATCCGTCGAGGTCTAAATAGCCTTTTCATCTTTAAGTCGGTTTCCTTTTCTGCTATTATGCTAAAGCTCTTCTGCGCACAGCTTTGGCTCCGCGCCATCCTTCGTATTCCTTTTGTGCTTCTTCACACTGTGGTTTTAAATCAAGTCCGAAGATACATGTTCATGCATCATACTCCAGAAACTTTGTTAAATCATGTTTTTGAGGACCTTCGGAAGCCAAAGGCCCCCAACAACTATATTTCATATCTTATACTTCCCATGTTGCTATAAATGCATATACTATTAACTCATATTTTGTTACCTATGCATAAGGGAAGTTAGTCTATTCAAATTATATCTTGCACCTCTATTTCTCACATGCTTTTTTCCTAAGTAGAAGATCTCTATCAGGGGGAGTTTTTCTTTGTCTCTAAAGGGGGAGAAAATTCTTTCTAAAGGAGAATACTCATTTAGGGGGAGTAATCTTTTAGTGCTTCTATTGATACTAATTGATAATTCTTTAGAGAGGGTAAGTCTTATTTGCTTCGTATATGCTTTTAATGTCTTCCTTTTCGGTGGTTGATGCCAAAGGGGGAGAAGTTGTAGGGACGAAAGCAATGAAAATGTTATCAAACACCACCAAATTAAACTTTTGATCTTTCAAGTAATTTTTGCATTTTGGTCTAAAATAGGAAGTAAGTGAATTATGGAGTTAGGGGGAGGCTTAAGTCCATAATCTCACATTATGGGGACAAACATGCATCCTAGCAAGTAGATTGTATATTTATATTCAAATGTTTGTAATATTTGCTTGCTTTAGTTGTGTTGTCATCAATCACCAAAAAGGGGGAGATTGTAAGGAAAATGGACCCTGGGCCATTTGGCTTAATAGATTTTGGTGTTTGATGATTAACACAACCTCTGAACTAATGTATTTTCCAAGTGTTTGTGTGTTGTAGTTCACAGGATGCGAAGTGGATTAGACTGAGGCTCTGAGGATGCAACACCTCAAAGAAGACATTATAATACCCATATAAGATATTACAAAGTCATATTGAAGACACTTTATACATGCTAAGAGTCCAACACATCAAGAAGTAGAAGTGAGATACAACGATGCAAAACAAAAGTGAACTTGACAAAGTTGAGAGGAAGGGCTGACTGAATTGGAAGTGTTTCACAAAATCAAATCTACTCAAACTGACATCGCTTCAACTCTGAGATGTAGATAATTTTATAAGCTTTCCAAAAAGTCCAAGATCATCAAAATCGGAGTTCGGAGCTAAAAGTTATGCCCACAATACAAAGTCAGAATTGCTGAAAAAAACAAGAGCAGCATATGGGATGTCCGGTGCACACCGGACTGTCTGGTGTGCCAAAATTGCTCAAACTGATATGGCTTCAACTCTGGGATGTAGAGAATCTCATAAGCTTTCCAAAAAGTACAAGATCATCAAAATCGGAGTTTGGAGCTAAAAGTTATGGCCAAAATACGACAAGCGGGCATGGGCTGTCCGGTGCACACCGGACCGTCCGGTGCGCCATCTTCGGAAGCTCCAACGGCTACTTTAAACGGCTAGTACATGCGACATGTCTGGTGCACCACCGGACAGTCCGGTGCACCTGTCTAGTGCACCGCAGAAAGCTGCAGAATTGCTTTCCAACGGCTATATTTGAGTTGGGGCCTATATATACTTCACCCAACCGACCATTTCCATGTGTGGGAGCCCAAGAGGCATACCAAGGCATATAGTAGACATTCCCAAGTGCTCTTACACCCAAGTGCTTAATAGAATCACTCGGTGATTAGCGTAGGTGCTTTGCAAAGTGCTTAGGTTAGTTAGACCGCTTTAGCGCTTGCTCTAGGTGAACCCTAGTTAGTTGAGTGAGTTTTGTAAAACAATACAACCCCTGGCTCTTGCGTGAGCCGTTGTAATTGTACTGAGTGGGGCGGGAGTCTTGCGAGACCGTGACAACCGTGTTTGTGTTAGGGCCGCCACCGTGTACTGGAGGGAACGAGGCCCGCGGCGTTTCGGCCGGAAGCTCGATAATGGAGACGGCGGGGAGCGTCCGAGAGGAGCCGGAAGAGGAGCACCACTTGCGCGTGGAGAAGGCCCGCGGCTCTCTACGGAGTTACTCGACCGAGGTGCTTGGCCCTCGCGTGGGCTTCCCTTTGCGTAGGGGCACCAACGAGGATTAGTCGGGACCTTGCGCGGTTCCGGATACCTCGGTAAAAATACCGGCGTCATCCACGAGAGTTTGCATCTCTACCTTGCTCTTTACCTTCCACATTTATATTAAGCATTTAAGTTTCAATCTTGTATTCATACTTATTTAGTGTAGATTGAAACTTAACCATTACGGTAGAGATAGCAACACTTAGACAAAACCTAGTTTGCTCATTCTAGTTTGATTATTTGCATAGGTTTTGCTCTAGGGATTTAATTGTGGCCTAGTTTAGTAAAAGTTTTAGAAGTCCTAATTCACCCCCCTCTTAGGCGTCACCCGTTTCCTACAGTGCGAAGCGCGCGGCCAGGGGAGGCGGCGCGGCCAGGAGAGGGCATGCGGGTAGGGGAGAGGAGGAAGAAAAGGAAGGGAGAGAGAGGGAGAGAGGAGCTCACCTTGGGGGTCTAAATCCGGCGATCACCGTCTCCAAAACCTAGGGCACAACGAGGAAGAGAGGGAGGTGGAGGAGAGGAAGTTTCTACGCGCTAAAAATTGAATGAGGGGAAAGGGAGAGAAGGGAGGGGCGCGTATGGGGAGGGGCAGGGGCGCGCAGACCAGGGCCGGGCCGGGCTGGATCGCGTCGCGGGTCAAAATCCCACGACACGCACAACCACCGGTCGGAATCCAAACGTGAAATGAAATTCGCAACGAGACGAGACGAACACGCGATTAAATACGGCATCAGACAAAAAAATGTGCTTCGGCATGATGTAACACTCATATCAACTTAGGTTTTTGTTCACACGCAATACGAACACCAGTCGCTATACTGCTTTGAAATTGGGAAGAAGGAGCGAAACGGGAAGAGAAATGAGAGTAACGCCTGAATTTGGTGAGTATTAAAGAAGAAAAAAATTCTACCCTAAATTCAGGACGTTATATTGTTACTCTTGGGGGTTGTCATCACCTAGACGGTCTAGAGATAGTGGGATCACTGAGCTGATATTGGGCCTGTTTGGTTCAGCTTTTTTCTGACCAGCTTTTCTGAAAATCTGGCTGTGGGGAGAATCTGGCTGTGGGGAGAATCTGAGTATCATTACGATTACGTGTGAAGGAAGATAAAATTGTTCATAGGGCTCAAGATCTAGAAAGTGACGGATTCCTACTATTACAACGACTCAACCGATTATGTGTTTATGTTGATTTTGGATAGTTTTTGCCCCAACGAATTTTATAGAAGCTGGCTGAAAAGCTGAGCGTTTGGCAGTCCGTAGCAGCTTTTGGTGGCCAGAAGGTGCCAGAAGCCGACAACAACCATTGTTGTGATAGCCTCTTATGCAGATTCACGAAGAGCACTATAGTGAAAATGCAGCTTATTAGAATACCTTTTTAGTGTAGTTCTTATGGCGCTGGCATTGTTATTCTATGCTTAGCGTCTAATGCCAATTAGCGCGTGAACTGTCTAGTCTAGACTCGCCACAATGAGAATGTAGGACTGGGCACAATTGTACCAAAAATCGAACCAAACCGAAACCGCACTGAACAGTCGATTATTTTGGTTTTTGGTTACGGTTCGGTTTTCATTTCTAGGATTTTTTGTTCTCGGATTCGTTTTCAATTATAATAGAGTTTAGAACTGAACTAACGCACTACGAAGAATCCAACAGCTAACCCAAGTGAGGTAGTGAGCCTTGAGTGCGCCAAAATGTCTGACCCAGCCCAGCGCACTGGGCCATCCACTGTGGCGCGCCAGCGCCCCACATCTCAGCCACTCCTCCCCGTCGCTACCTGCCCAGCCTAGTGCCAAACTGCCCAGTCCAACGCTAACCCTAATCCAACTCACCCCCATCATCCCTCTCCATCAGACCATCCCCTGCGGCGCCACACATCCCGGTTCTCCACTCCGCCGTCGCCATACCGCGACCACGCATGAAGCACCACCCGCAAGGTCACATAGTCCATCGCAACATTGCTCCAGCCAACCCTGTCGATCCACCTCCAGCTAACCAACTCCCACCTCACAGTCCCGCTGGCCGGCCGCCCATCCCGCAGTTCCCATCCGGACACGGGTCATCCCATTCCGCAAATAGCACATCAGTCCGCAGGTGAGCAGCAGTCGACAGTCATCTCGCAAGTGAGCAGCAAAGCAGGTTCTGGCATGGCGGCACCCACCTCACCGCTGGTCACTCCGTGTCAGCAGTCAACATCCACCTTAATGACCTACAAATTGGCGGCGGTGAGGACCACCAACTGCGTCAAGCCTCCTAACCTGAGAGTATGCATTTGTGTGTCGGTTTAAATGGTAAACCTGAAAATCAAAACCGATGAAACTGAAACCGAAGTCCTCAGTTTTCCTGGATTTTTCATACCGAACGGTTCTCTTAATTTGGAAACTAAAATCTTCTGAATTAACCGACTAAACTGGTTGCCCAGTCCTATGGGGACATAGCTTATCAACAAGCAGCCAAACTTTAATGATATATCTAATGTCATTTCTTGTCCTATGTGGTGTGCACTCCCTGTTGTAGCAATTGAATCTACCTACTTGTTGTATAATTCTTGTTTAACTAGTTTTATGTAGGTTATACTTAGTTTCATATCTCTTGCTAGTAAGTAACTTGTTTCTTTCACTATACACTAGAGACTAAGCTACTAATTTTGTTTAGGGGCTTGTGTAAAGTAAACTAGAGCTAGAGCAAGTATATGATTTCGCCCCACCTTTGTTACTAATCAACTTTACTCTAGTGATATTTTGTGAGTTTGTAGAACAAATCTTATAGGTTGTTGACCCTCTCTAGCCATCTAGATCCTAATAAATGGTAAGTTGTGTTAAGACCTAGATGGCTAGAGGGGTGTGAATAGCCAATAAAAATTATCTTGCACTCCAAAAATATTAATAGAGTAAAGTTGACTAGAATCAAAGATAGTGCAGACGCGTATATTTGCTCTAGAACTAGTTTACTCTATGCTACCTGTTGGGGCGAAGGCGAAGACGCCACCCTTCGCTCGATGCCTTCGCCAGACTCGCTGCAACAACGGAGACAAGACTGGAAGACTCTACCCTTCGTCCCACGTATCGGAAGACGAAGGCCTACGGCGAAGTCGTCCCATCCCGCGGCCTCGTCTACATGAAGGCCCGCGTGTGATCCGGCCCATTATAGCAGGCCCTGCGTGGCCGCTACGCATTACGGGCCTAATTTGTAAAGACTTCCCTCTAATTACAGTCTGTAACCCTGCTTTATGGGAATATTCCGGGGATAACCTGGGCGCATGAGGGCACATGTGTCCTTAACTCAAGATGTTGGGCACTCAGGCACCTATAAATACCCTCGTACAGTGTCCTTGAGAGGCTGGATGAACAGAGCTATTGCCATCTTGAGTTGAAGCCCTGTTTACACTGTTTTCGCTCCCCCGTTGGATTAACTTGCCTAGGAGAGCAAGTTCCAACATTTGGCGCCCACCGTTCGTGCTACGAAAACACCACCCACGATGGCACCCAAGAGAACCACCTCGAAGGCTGACGAGGCTGCGAAGGCAGCACTGCTGGCCGAGAAAAAGGGCAAGGCCCTTGTCGACACCACCCACCAAGGGCCCTGCGAAGACGACGCAAACAACAAGAGGCAGCGCAACGAACAACCCACTACCGAAGGCAGCCTCCGCACCTGTAGCTCTGGAGGACAACCGCAACTTCCCCCAGGCTTCGCTCCACCAGAGGGCGCGGACGCCACCGAGGACGGCGAAGTCATCGGCGTTTCGGTCGAAGAACAGCTACAGCTGCGCGCCTTGCGCATCAAGAACTGCAACCTCCAGAAGCAAAAAGAGATCCTTGAGGCCAAGCGCCAACGTGTGTCTGCACAAACCAAGGTGCGACAGATGATACGCGACAAAGAGCAGAAGGCTCAGGAGCTTGAACAAGAGATCGCGCTCATGCAGAGCGAAGGCCAATTTGGCCTGCAACATGACTGAAAGGGAAATGTGCCCTTGGGCCATTTCTAAGTATTTTGGTGATTAAGTGCCAACACAAGTGCTTTTGTGTTAATCTATACAAAGTGGTGGACAAAGTGCAAATCAAGTCAAAAGGTATGTTTCTAGACTTAGTAGATTGTTTTATGAACTAATGTATTGTGTCTAAGTGCTAGAAACAGGAAAAATCGAGTTGGAAAAGAGATGGCTCTGTTCAGCCAAAGTCTGCTCAGTCTGGGTGCACCAGACTGTCCGGTGGTGCACCGGACAGTGTCCGGTGCGCCAGGCTGGCTCTAGCGAACTTGCTGCTCTCGGGACTTCGACGGCGGTGTACGGTATAAATCACCGGACTGTCCGGTGAGCCGTTCACAGGCGAAGTCGTCGCTCTCGGGAAGTGATTAACGGCGTACAGCTAAAAATCACCGGACTGTCCAGTGGTGCACCGGACTGTCCGGTGAGCCAACGGTCAGCCGGGCCAACGGTCGGCCGAGGATTCCGCTGCGTGACGCTGTGGCCGAGCCAACGGTCACATTGGAGCACTGGACTATCCGGTGTGCACCGGACAGTGTCTGGTGCGCCAACGACTCTCAATCTGCAACGGTCGGCTTCGCCAAATAAGGAAGGAGATCCGCACCGGACAGTGTCCGGTGGTGCACCGGACAGTGTCCGGTGCGTCAGTCGACAGAAGGCAAGAATTGCCTTCCTACAATGCTCTCAACGGCTCCTAGCTGCCTTGGGGCTATAAAAGGGACCCCTTGGCGCATGGAGAAGACATCCAAGCATTCTTTGAGCATAGTTGATCACTCACACTTCGTTCTTGCGCACTTGTTCGACATTCTTAGTGATTTGAGCTCCGTTCTAGTGAGAAACTCGTGATAGTCTCTTGAGCTCAAGTCTGGGTCTTGTGTGTGCGTATTTGCTGTGATCTTTGTGTCTTGTGTGAGTTGCTCATCCCTCCCTTACTCCGTGCTTCTTTGTGAACTTCAAGTGTAAGGGCGAGAGGCTCCAAGTTGTGGAGATTCCTCGCAAGCGGGATATAGTAAAGCTAAGCAAAACACCGTGGTATTCAAGTAGGTCTTTGGAACGCTTGAGAGGGGTTGATTGCAACCCTCGTCCGTTGGGACGCCACAACGTGGAAGTAGGCAAGTTTTGTACTTGGCCGAACCACGGGATAAACCACTGTGCCATCTCTGTGTTGATCTCTTGTGGTTATTGTGTTTTGACTCCTCTCTAGCCACTTGGCATTACTGTGCTAACACTTAACCAAGTTTTTGTGGCTTTAAGTTCAAGTTTAACAGGATCACCTAATCATCCCCCTCTAGGTGCTCTCAATTGGTATCGGAGCCGTTCTCTTCACGAAGGGACTAATCGCCCGAAGAGATGGATCCTAAGGGGAAGGGAATTGTGATCAACAATAAGGAGAAGGAGTCCTTCGTCAACGAGCCGAAGGATGACAAACCTACCGACTCGGGCTCGGGCCACAAACGTAAAGATGGGAAGAAGAAGAAGACAAGGCGCATCAAGGAGATCGTCTACTACGACGACAGCGACGAGTCCTCTTCTTCCCAAAAGGACGACTACGAATACGAGAAAAAGAAAACGGTCAATTCGACTTTTCTTTCGATTACTCTCGTATTCCGCAAAGTACAAATGCTCATTTGCTCTCCATTCCACTTGGTAAACCTCCTCACTTTGATGGAGAGGACTACGGATTTTGGAGCCACAAAATGCGTAGTCACTTGTTCTCTCTCCATCCTAGCATATGAGAGATAGTAGAGAGTGGAATGAAATTTGATAGCTCGGATAGTCCTATGTTTATTAATGAACAGATTCATAAAAATGCACAAGCTACTACTGTGTTGTTAGCCTCTTTGTGCAGGGACGAATACTATAAGGTGAGCGGCTTGGACAATGCCAAGCAGATCTGGGACACCCTCAAGATTTCTCATGAGGGGAACGACGTCACCTTGCTCACCAAGATGGAGTTGGTGGAGGGCGAGCTCGAGAGATTCGCAATGATAAGGGGAGAGGATCCAACCCAAACATACAACCGGCTCAAGACCCTCATCAACAAGATAAGGAGCTACGGCAGCACGCGATGGACGGACCACGACGTCGTTCGCCTAATGCTAAGGTCCTTTACTGTACTTGATCCACATCTGGTGAACAATATTCGTGAAAATCCTAGGTACACCAAGATGTCGCCCGAAGAAGTTCTTGGGAAGTTCGTGAGCGGGCGAATGATGATCAAGGAGGCGAGATACGTGGACGACGCGTTGAATGGTCCAATCAATGAGCCTCAATCCGTTGCTCTCAAGGCAACAAGGAGCAAGGAGGCGCTACCTAGCAAGGTGGCGCAAGTTGAGGCGGTAGGGCTCAATGATGAAGAGATGGCCCTCATCATCAAGCGCTCATGCTTCAAATGTGGTAAGATTGGTCATTTTATCGCTAACTGTCCCGATAATATAAGTGACCAGGAACAAGGGAACAAGAGGGAGAAGAAGAAGGCATACAAGAAGGCTAAGGGCGAGGCACACCTTGGCAAGGAGTGGGACTCGGATTGCTCGTCATCCGACTCCGACAATGAAGGACTCGCCGCCACCGCCTTCAACAAGTCATCCCTCTTCCCCAACGAGCGTCACACATGCCTCATGGCGAAGGAGAAGAAGGTATGTACTCGAGACAATACTACTTATGCTTCTTCAAGTGAGGATGAGTCTAGTGACGATGATGAAATAGATTATTCTTGTTTATTCAAGGGTCTAGATAGAACCAAGGTTAATAAGATTAATGAATTAATTGATGCCTTGAATGATAAGAATAGATTATTAGAGAAGCAAGAGGATCTTTTATATGAAGAACATGATAAGTTTGTAGAGGCTCAAAAATCCCTTGCTTTAGAAATCAAAAGGAATGAAATGCTTTCTTGTGAACTATCTGCTTGTCATGAAACCATTTCTACTTTAAAAGGTGTTAATGATGATTTAAATGCTAAACTAGAAGTAGCAAGTAAATCTAACTCTTGTGTAGAACATGTTATGATTTGCAATAGGTGCAAAGATTTTAATGTTGATGCTTGTAGTAAACACCTAGTTTGCATTTCTAAATTAAATGATGAAGTGGCTAGTCTTAATGCCCAACTTAAGACTAGCAAGAGTGAATTTGACAAGCTAAAATTTGCAAGGGATGCCTACACGATTGGTAGACACCCATCAATTAAGGATGGTCTTGGCTTGAAGAGGGAAGTCAAGAACTTAACAAGCCATAAGGCTTCCATCTCCACCAAGGAGAAAGGGAAGGCCCCTATGGCTAGTAGTGTGCAAAAGAACCATGCTTTCATGTATCATGATAGGAGACATTCTAGGAATGCCTTTAGAAGTTATGATGTTTTTATTCTCATGCTATGTTTGCTTCTAGTTCTTCCTATATGCATGGTAGAGATATGTCTAGGAGAAATGTTGTTCATCATATGCCTAGGAGAAATGTTGTTAATGTTCCTAGGAAAACTAATGAACCTTCAACAATATATCATGCTTGCAATGCTTCATTTGTCATTTGTAGAAAGAATAAGAAGGTAATTGCTAGGAAATTAGGGGCAAGATGCAAGGGAGATAAAACTTGCATTTGGGTCCCTAAGACCATTGTGACTAACCTTGTAGGACCCAACAAGAGTTGGGTACCTAAGACCCAAGCCTAAATTTGCCTTGCAGGTTTATGCATCCGGGGGTTCAAGCTGGATTATCGACAGCGGATGCACAAACCACATGACGGGAGAGAAGAAGATGTTCACCTCCTACATCAAAAACAAGGATTCCCAAGATTCAATCATATTCGGTGATGGGAACCAAGGCAAGGTAAAAGGGTTAGGGAAGATTGCTATTTCATCCGAGCACTCCATTTCTAATGTGTTTTTAGTTGAGTCGCTTGGATATAATCTGTTATTCGTTAGTCAACTTTGTAAAATAGGTTATAATTGTTTATTCACAAATGTAGATGTGTCTGTCTTTAGAAGGTGTGATGGTTCACTAGCTTTTAAGGGTGTACTAGACGACAAACTTTATTTAGTTGATTTTGCAAAAGAGGAGGTCGGTCTAGATGCATGTTTAATTGCTAAGACTTGCATGGGCTGGCTGTGGCATCGCTGTTTAGCACATGTGGGGATGAAGAACCTTCACAAGCTTCTAAAGGGAGAACACGTGATAGGTCTAACTAATGTGCATTTCAAAAAAGATAGACCTTGTGCAGCTTGTCAAGCAGGGAAACAGGTGGGAAGCTCTCATCACACCAAAAATGTGATGACCACATCAAGACCCTTGGAGATGCTCTTTGTTGCTCTTTGTTGTGTTGGCATAAATCACCAAAAAGGGGGAGATTGAATGGGAAATGTGCCCTTGGGCCATTTCTAAGTATTTTGGTGATTGAGTGCCAACACAAGTGCTTTTGTGTTAATCTATGCAAAGTGGTGGACAAAGTGCAAATCAAGTCAAAAAGTATGTTTCTAGACTTAGTACATTGTTTTATGGACTAATGTATTGTGTTTAAGTGCTGGAAACAGGAAAAATCGAGTTGGAAAAGAGATGGCCCTGTTCAGCCAAAGTCTGCTCAGTCTGGGTGCACCGGACAGTGTCCGGTGCGCCAGGCTGGCTCTGGTGAACTTGCTGCTCTCGTGACTTCGACGACGGTGTACGGTATAAATCACCGGACTGTCCGGTGGTGCACCGGACTGTCCGGTGAGCCGTTCACAGGCGAAGTCGTCGCTCTCGGGAAGTGATTAACGGCGTACGGCTAAAAATAACCGGACTGTTCGGTGGTGCACCGGACTGTCCGGTGAGCCAACGGTCAGCCGGGCCAACGGTCGGCCGAGGATTCCGTGCGTGACGCGTGGCCGAGCCAACGGTCACATTGGAGCACCGGACTGTCCGGTGTGCACCGGACAGTGTCCGGTGCGCCAACGGCTCTCAATCTGCAACGGTCGGCTTCACCAAATAAGGAAGGAGATCCGCACTGGACAGTGTCCGGTGGTGCACCGGACTGTCCGGTGCGCCAGTCGACAGAAGGCAAGAATTGCCTTCCTACAATGCTCTCAACGGCTCCTAGCTGCCTTGGGGCTATAAAAGGGACCCCTTAGCGCATGGAGAAGACATCCAAGCATTCTTTGAGCATAGTTGATCACTCACACTTCGTTCTTGCATAGTTGTTCGACATTCTTAGTGATTTGAGCTCTGTTCTAGTGAGAAACTCGTGATAGTCTCTTGAGCTCAAGTCTAGGTCTTGTGTGTGTGTATTTGCTGTGATCTTTGTGTCTTGTGTGAGTTGCTCATCCCTCCCTTACTCTGTGCTTCTTTGTGAACTTCAAGTGTAAGGGCGAGAGGCTCCAAGTTGTGGAGATTCCTCGCAAGCGGGATATAGTAAAGCTAAGCAAAACACTGTGGTATTCAAGTAGGTCTTTGGACCGCTTGAGAGGGGTTGATTGCAACCCTCGTCCGTTGGGACGCCACAACGTGGAAGTAGGCAAGTTTTGTACTTAGCCGAACCACGGGATAAACCACTGTGCCATCTCTGTGTTGATCTCTTGTGGTTATTGTGTTTTGACTCCTCTCTAGCCACTTGGCATTACTGTGCTAACACTTAACCAAGTTTTTGTGGCTTTAAGTTCAAGTTTAACAGGATCACCTATTCACCCCCCCTCTAGGTGCTCTCAATGACCCACCCCTCCAACAGCGCGCACAAATCGAAAACCTGCTCATCCCTCAGCGCGGACACGCTATCCCTCACGCCACGACATTCCAAGGCATCAACTACCTCGACGAGCGAAGTCCCCTGGCACCTCATCTGCAAGTGACACCATGGCCCGCCAACTTCAGGGCAGGGACCTATCCCAAGTACAACGGCAGCACTGACCCAGCACAGTACATCATGAGCTATCAAGTCGCCGTTGCATCATCCGGAGGGGACGATGCCACGATGGCTAAGTCATTCATCATTGCCCTCGAAGGCCCAGCCCACACCTAGTACACCAGGTTGCCCCCATTGTCCATCGACTCCTGGAGAAGTCTCCGGGACAAATTCTTGCTCAACTTCCAAGGGTACCGCCCGGACACCGACGCCTTGGCCGAACTCTCACTCTGCAAACAGCTGGAACGAGAGACTCTGCGGGAGTATTACCGCAAGTTTCTGACCCTCAAGTCACAACTGCATTCGGTCGATGACCAGATCGCCATCCACTACGCCATCAGTGGCCTTCGGGCCGGCGTCCTTTACAGCCACTACATCAGGGATCCGCCCAGGAACCTCCAGGAGCTGTATCAGCTCTTCGAAAAATACGCCAGATCCGAAGAGCTCCACCAGCACAAGGTTGAGTCTCAGAGGAAGCCCAAAGACCTTCCACAGTCCAGCCGCACGTGGACGAGGCCCTCGCAGGCAGAATCCGGTCGGGACGGCCGCAATCAGCAGCAGGTGCACAACATCGCCAACTAGCACCCCGCTGGTGAGGCCCCTTGCCGCCAGGAGTATCCCCCAGGGCCGTGGAAACGGAACTCGTGGTCGGGGCCGGGGGTGTGCGCAGCAGCCACGTAGATTTTACTGCCTGTTTCGCGCATCCTACAAGAGACTGCCCAGAGACGAAGGCCACCAGAGACAGGATGGCACGGGCGCAACCAGCCGACAACCCTAGAGTTGTCGCGCACACATATCAGCAACCCCCTCAGCCATACAACCACGGCCTCGCTCCGCTTCCACCGCACCACGCATACCAACACCACCAGGAGGTAGAAATCGTACCTCCCCCATCCCCACCTCCACACCATCAGCAGCAAAACATCCACCACCCCCAAGCCCCAAAGCAAGAGGACTTCGCCGATCAGCCGTATCGCGGAGTCATTCATATGATCACTGGGGGGTCCAGCGCCGACTTCGACACAAAGCGGCAGAAGAGGGACCATTACCGCAGCATCAACCACGTCGCCGTCACCGGTCCGGTCGTGCAGACAAAGTGGTCCCATGTGCCATTGACCTTCGACGCCCAAGACGTCAATCTGCGCAGCGCCCCCCACATCGATGCCATGGTCATCAATTGCAGCGTGGCAGGCTGAGACCTGCACAAAGTCTTAATCGACAATGGCAGCCAGGCGGATATCATTTTCCTCCATGCTTTCGACCGCATGGGCATAAGCCACAGCCTGCTCAAGCCATCGGACAACCCCCTGTACGGCTTCGGCGGCAAGGGCACCTTTCCTATCGGCAAAATAGAGTTACCTCTCTCCTTCGGTGTAGCACCCAATGCCCGAAGTGTGCAAGTCACGTTCGACATCGTCGACATGGTGTACCCGTACAACGCCATAATGGGCCAGGGCTCCATCAACAAGTTTGAGGCAGCTATCCACGGACTTTACCTGTGCATGAAGATCCCAGGTCCACAAGGCGCCATCACAGTCTACGGCAACCAGCAGGTTGCGCGTAACATAGAAAGAGACTTCGTCCCCGAACAAAGAAACGTACACTACCTCACGGCCCAGCGCGAGGTCCCCGGGTCTGCCAGTCCAACTGCCAAAGAACATGAAAAAGCACAGCTGCAGAGCAACGACGGGACCAAGACTGTTCCCCTCGACCAGGCAACACCCAAGCAGACGGTTACCATCAGCGAAGACCTCACTTCGCATGACAAGGAGAGACTCCTCTGCTGTTTGTCCAAGAATAAAGACGTCTTTGCCTGGTCCGCCCTCGACCTGGTCGGAGTCAGTCGCTCCATCATCGAGCACAACTTAGGAATCGACCCTTCGGTGAGGCCGAAGAAACAGCGGCTGCGTAAGATGTCTGACGAGAAGACGGAAGCCGCCAAGGCCGAGGTGCATCGCCTGCTCGAGGCCAAATTCATCGAGCCAATTGCCTACCCCACATGGCTCGCCAACGTAGTGATGGTGCAGAAGAAGAGCGGCAAATGGCGGATGTGCATCGATTTCACCAGTCTTAACAAGGCCTGCCCCAAGGACAACTTCCCGCTGCCTCGAATCGACAAAATTGTCGATAGTGTGGCAGGATGCGAAGTCATGTCACTCCTTGACTGCTTCTCCGGCTACCACCAAATATATATGAAGGAGGAGGACAAGGCAAGCACCAGCTTCATAACACCCTTCGGCACGTATTGCTTGATCAAAATGCCAGAGGGACTTAAGAACGCCGTGTCCACTTTCTCTCGGCTCACCAAAACGGTGCTCGAGAGCCAAGTCGGCAGAAATATATTCACATATGTGGACGACATCGTCGTCGCCAGCAGAAGCAAGGAAGACCACCTGGCTGACCTCGTCGAAACGTTTGCGAACATGCGGGACGCACGACTTCGCCTGAACCCCGAAAAGTGCGTCTTTGGCGTTCGCCAAGGGAAAATCTTGGGCTACCTGGTGTCACACCGCGGAATTGAGGCCAATCCAACCAAAATCCAGGCTATCATCAATATGACGCCCCTGCAGTCAGCCAGAGAAGTACAACGACTGACAGGCAGGTTGGCCGCCCTCAACAGATTCATCTCCAAGTCCGCAGAGCGAAGCCTCCCTTTCCTCAAAACACTCCACGGCGCAAAAGACTTCGCATGGGGACCAGAGCAGGCGGCGGCCTTCGCTTTATTGAAGCAGTACCTGTCAGAATTGGCGATTCTTACAAGCCCCGACCCCTCGCTACCCCTGTTGCTCTATGTCGCGGCTTCGCCACATGCGGTCAGCGCAGCACTGATTCAAGAGCAGACCAGAGAGGGCACGATCAGGAAATGTCCAGTTTATTACGTCTCTGAAGTGCTCAAAACATCAAAATGTACTATGGCGGAGCTGGAAAAGATCACCTATGCAGTCGTCATGGCCTCGCGCAAATTGCGCCATTATTTCGAGGCATTCAAGGTCCGGGTCACCTCAGATAGAGGACTCGGCGAATTGTTTAGAAATCCGGAGGCATCAGTACGGATCGCTAAATGGGCAGCCGAACTCTCCGGCTACCACATCACATTTGAACCCAGGACAGCCATCAAGTCATAAGTCCTGGCAGACTTCGTCGTCGACTGGACTGGGCCAATAACACAACCGGACCCGTCCATAGAGAAAGTGTGGACAATCCATTGCGACGGTGCATGGTGCCATGCGGGGGCAGGCGCCGCTGCGGTCATTACTTCACCCACCGGGGTCAAGCACAGATACGCAGCACGTCTCAGCTTTGCTTTGGAGTCTGATAGGTGCACCAACAACATTGCAGAATACGAGGCTGTCATCCTCGGCCTTAGCAAGCTAAGGGCACTCGGTGTCACTACCTGCATCATCAGAACAGACTCCAAGGTAGTCACCGGCCAGGTCGAGAAAGACTATGCAGCGAAGGACCCCGCACTCATGCAGTACCTCGCGGCCATCCGCATCCTCGAAAGACAATTCAAGGGTTTTACGTTGCAGCACGTAGACCGAGCCAAGAATGAGGAGGCTGATGCATTTGCCAAGGCAGTCGCCAGGGGCGAGGCCCTGCCCTCTGACGTATTCTACCACGTCATCGGCACCCCAGTCGTCCGCAGCCCAGAGGGGCTCCAGATAACCAATGACAGCGAGGGCCACCGCATAGTCAACCTCATCATGACCCAAGACTGGCGGGCACCAATAACCCTGTTCTTGTAGGGGTACTATCATCCAACCGACATCAATGAGGCCAAGCGCCTCAAACGCCGAAGCCGGGACTTCACACTGATTGAAGGCCAACTTTACAAGAAGGGGGTCAGTCAATCGATGCTTAAGTGTGTCACCGAGACCGAAGGCGTCCAAATTCTGCGCGAAGTCCACAACGGGACCTGCGGCTCTCACGCAGGGCCTAGGGCCCTAGCTGCAAAGGTGATCCGTCAAGGCTTCTACTGGCCCGCCATGATTTGCGCCGCAAATCGGGTCACAAGGTCCTACGAAGCCTGCCAGAAATTTTCTCCACGCTCGGGAAGCCCTTCGCAATTCACAAAGCTAATCGCCCACACGTGGCCTCTTCAGCGTTGAGTATTTTACCAAATGGATTAAGGCGAGGGCTGTATCCATGATAACATCGAAGACTGTCCAGAAATTCTTCTAGCAAAATATTGTTTGCCGCTTCGGAGTCCCGTCCGAACTCACAGTCGACAATGGCAAACAATTCGACAGCCAAGACTTCAAGGATTTCTGCTTCTCCATTGGCACCAAGCTTGCCTTTGCCTCAGTGTACCACCCGCAATCCAACGGAGTCGTAGAACGCGCCAACGGTAAAATTTTCACAGCCATCAAGAAAATGCTCCTCGACGACAAAAAAGGCAAGTGGCCAGACCTGTTACCTGAAGTAGTTTGGGCGCTGAACACGACTGAGTGCAGGGCGACTGGGTTCACCCCTTTTCGCCTTCTATACGGATTGGAGGCTATGACTCTGCAGGAAATAAAACATGGGTCACCATGGACGGTCGCGTCGGCCGTCCCCGACGTAGACGAGTCTACTTCGAAGGACCTCATCGACGGAGACCGCGTCTTCACCCTACATGCTCTAAACAAATACCAAGCTCAAACAAAAGCATGGCGCGACCACACAGTCATCCCGAGGGAATTCAACGAAGGAGACCTCGTACTCGTCCGGACAGCTCGGACAGAGTCCCGGGGCAAGTTGGAGCCAAAATGGGAGGGCCCTTTCATCGTCAAGACGAAGGCGTCCCCCAGCGCGTACAGGCTCACAACGCCATCCGACGAAGACTTAGAACATTCTTGGAACATTGATAATCTTCGCAAATTTTTTTGTTTAACTCCTCAGGGCCACTTCGCCCTTGTAATCCGCAAAACAGTTTTATACCGGGCCGCACTCTTTTCCTCTCGGGGGGTGAGGTTTTTAATGAGGCGGAGCCATGTAATATACACGCGAAAAATCCCCCGCAAAAATTACGTCGAAAAAAGACCGCATCAATGGTCTTCGGCATTCGACCAACACAAAAGTCACTGCGAGGGGCAGCGCTGGCTACCTTCGCGTGCGACAGTCCGTGCAAAAGTCGCCTAAGGGTGCAGCCGGACTAGCACAACAAGTGCACAAAAAATAAAGTCTTCTTCAAAAGACTATCCGCGCAAAAGTCGCCTAAGGGTGCAGCCGGACTAGCACAACAAGTGCACAAAAAATGAAGTCTTCTTCAAAAAACTATCCGTGCAAAAGTCGCCTAAGGGTGCAGCCGGACTAGCACAACAAGTGCGCAAAATCGAAGTCTTCTTAAAAAGACTATCCGTGCAAAAGTCGCCTCAGGGTGCAGCCGGACTAGCACAACAAGTGCGCAAAATCGAAGTCTTCTTCAAAAGACTATCCATGCAAAAGTCGCCTAAGGGTGCAGCCGGACTAGCACAACAAGTGCGCAAAATCAAAGTCTTCTTCAAAAGACCATCCGTGCAAAAGTCGCCTAAGGGTGCAGCCGGACTAGCACAACAAGTGCGCAAAATCGAAGTCTTCTTCAAAAGACCATCCGTGCAAAAGTCGCCTAAGGGTGTAGCCGGACTAGCACAACGAGCGCAAAAAATCGAAGGCACATTACATCAGTGCAAAAGTCCACAGGCGCAGCCGGACCGGCATAACAAACGTGCTAGACCAAGTGCGCAACGCCCTATGAACATAGCCAGATGCGCGAAGGCACACAGCCTCATCATACAAACTATAGGTACACGCGTACAGCGAGGGCATCACACCTTACATTGGTTCAACCTTCGGAATGATTCCCATCTCCCTATAGTTAAATAGCATTATCCTCAGCTCCTCACCCTCAAAAAGACTTCGCAACTCCCCCTCACCTATACTCGCCCCAACCAGCGAGGACAACAATTCCCGCCTGCCAGCCCTGCCCACACGAAGCCGACCACCATCCAATTCACTCACTCTACGCTTCGCCACCGCCCGTCGCCGCCTACGCCCAACACTAGGACCAGGCAAAACTTCAGCATCCGTAACACGCGGAGAAGCCTCCGCCTCAGCCACATCCAAGGCCGCAAAGTAATCCAAGCCCTCATCCGAAGACTCTTCCGTCCACACAACCGAACTCCCAGAGTCATCAAACCCAGAAAACTTAGACGTAGACTCATCCAATTCATTTCCAGCGACCACGGTCGAAGCCGCCACAAAATTAGCAGTAGCGGTTGCGTGCGCAGGCCCAAAATCCTGAACCTGCGCAGCAACCAAGGTTCAGTAACACAGACAAAATTCCCTAACTACCCCACACCCACTAAGCCACCTGCAAAGACCCAGCCGCCGCCACGGGATCCTCCGCTGCTGGCTCCGTCGCCGCCTTCGGGGGATCCTCCGCCAGCGGCATAGTGGCTGGCGGCGAGCCTCCACTAGATACAGTAGACGCAGGGGCAGCGTGGGAACCTTCACCGGTTTCCGGGAGCGGCGCCGGGTCGACCTCAGCCTCGGCCACCACCGGGTTGACCTCCGCTTCGGGCAGCGCGCTATTCAGATGTCCGAAGTCCTCCACGTCCTCAGCACACGCCATCTACAACACAGCACACCGATTCAGCAAACCCGCGCATACTCACATTCAACAACACAAAACAAGAAACAAACTTTACCTGAGCCCTCGCCCGGTCAGCCCGTTCCCTAACCGCCTCCCGACCGTGGGGGGCCCACATCCGGTCGAAGAGAGCTCCCGCGGCGTCCTTCACCACAGGGTCTTCGACCTTAAAGATCTCGCGCCCGAAGTCTTTATCGGATCAGTCGAAGCCCTCATAGTGACTGCACCCCTCGTGGGACAGCGCATTCATGGCCCCCTCTTGGTGACGAGGGAGGCAAAGGACATGAAGCCCTCCACGATGGTCGGGAGCGCTTACAATTCCTCTTGCAGCCACTCGAGGAAGCGAAGGCCCGCCTCTCGGTCGGACACCTCAAAGTCTGCAGTCCGCGCACCCAGCTCGCGATATGAGTCCACGAGCTGTTTGCGCGTCCGCTCAACTTCTGCGAGCGTAGAGGCCTCGGCCCTCTCCATGCAGGCCTGTAGAGCGTTGAACCGCGCCTCCCATTCCTCGACGTGCTGGCTGGCGAGACTCTCCTCTGCCCTCGCCAACTTGGCCTCCGCCTGCGCCGTCTGCGCCTTGGTGATGGCCTGGTTGGCCTCCCTCCTTTCCTCCACCAGCTGGCGCCGAAGGTCCGTCCTCTCGCCCTCCAGGGCAGCCACCTTCTCCGCCAGCCTACGACTTTTGCTCTCCACAGCCGACTTTTCCTGGACGGCGTCCGCGTGCTGCGCCCGAAGTCTCTCGACTTCGGCAGCCACGTCTGCCGTAAGGGCACCCGACGCCACGCGGTCGGCGAAGTCGGCTGCCTAACAGACACACATGAGACCACAATCACCATGAAAGCGGCACACAACGAAGCCTATCCCCACTTAATTGATTCAGCTGCAGCGACGCCTCCCGCAGCCGGTGGGACACAGTGCCCGCTTCGTCCTTGACGGCAGTGGCCACCGAAACCTCGCCGCCAGCGCTGAAAGCGCCACCCTTCACCCCAAAAACCGCGGTAGATGCCGTGGTCGCCACCGCAGGCGAGACAGCAACAAGTTGCCCTTCGCCCGACCCTGCAACGTATCACGGTCAAAAAAAAACTTACCAATGAGATAGTCGTCCACGCTGATATTTGTGCCGAAGTCGGCAACGCGTTTCCCCGGTGAAGGCTGCTCCCGGACCTTCGTAGCTCCTCCCGGGACGGACTTGTTTCCGCCAGCGTCGGCCGCCTTCGTGCTCTCCAGCCACTTGCTAGATCCAGGCGCGGCCGGCTTCGCAGCCAGCGAAGGCTGGCTACCGCCGGGGACAGCAGCCTTCGCACTCCCCCGTGCTCTCTTCAGCCTAGCCTCAGGGAGCCTGACGACCGCCCGGCGCTTCTGCGCAGCATCCTGGTGATCCTTGTTCATCACTGCCGACACAACAGCAGCAATATTCCGTCCGTAAGGAAACACTCTCAAGTCATGAGCCATGCGAGATGTAAAGAAGTCTTCGCCAGCCGCGCGGGGGATAGGAACGTTCTTGGGCCATCGACCCCCGGTAACCTCCAGCATCCGCGCCGAAGACTCCCGGAGCTCGGGCGAAGACATCCTTCCCCCGGGGGCCGTGCATGTCCCCATCAACTCCATAGCAAAACTATCGGAGACCCCTAGTTTCCCAACCGCAGTACCTAGCTTCCTCTTAGTGGATGGGGCGGCCTCCGGCGCGGGGTCGTTTTCGATCACTGCCGCCGATTTTTTCCCCCGGCGGTCGACAACGTCTACCCCGGGATAACCGTCATACGGCAAACCATTCAACTCAAAGACCCTATTCAGGCGGTCGTTGGATCCACGTATGTCCTAGCTCCGCTGGGCCTCCGTCCTCGGCACGTAGCGACCAACAATTCACACCGCCCCATCCTCCGCCTCACGCACAACCGCGGCAGGATCCCACCCTCGCACATCCAAAGCAAAAAGCGGACTTCGCACTTTCCGCCCACCCAGGGAGGGCATCTCGCGAGGGCATACTTCGCCCAGCGTCCATCCATGCGCCAAGGGCCACACCCCATACCCTATGAATTCCTCAACCAGATCACGCCCGCTACTCCTACGGGCAGCGATCCGAAGGGCCCTTTCATTCTCATCATCCTCCGCCACTTCAAATGGTGGGTACGCCACATAATAATGAGAACACATGATGGCAGCAGGGAGCCCAGGGTGATCTTCGACTTCAGCCTCTGAAACATAGAACCAGTAGTCCCACCAGTTGCCCCACTTATTCCGAGCACAGGGGACCAGCTCCACAACTTCCATCGAAGTCTTCCTGGACTTCGGTGTGAAAGTACACGATCCGAATTGTGTAATCTCATGTCCAATTCTTCTCTTCTGCCAGTGCAGACAGTAGTGCTTGGCGAAGACTTCCACCGAAGGCTGACCGCCATACGACGTTGTTGCCCAGACATACTTCGCTAATGCCACCACGGCGTTCGGTGTCAGCTGATGAATCTGGACTTCGAACCTCTGCAGAACCTCCGACACGAAACGATGTGCAGGCAGACGAAGGCCGACAATGAAAAAATGCCTCAAAGACAACCAATTCACCCTCGAGCTCGAGAATCTCCTCTGCCCCCGGCACACGCCCGACCCCGCCGCCAAAATACCCCAACCGTTGCATATCTTGCACGCGGACCGACGACATCCGCGAAACACCGAATTCCACCGTATCACCCGATCGCAATTCCGCCGCCGCCACACTGCCCGAGAGATCCTCGGAAGGCGTCTCGGCCGTCAGCGTGGTCGCAGCAGATGAGGAGGAAGACGACATGGCTATGTACCATCGGCAGCGGCGCACGGTCTGCTTCACGCGGGCCAGTTCTCCGGCGAACAGGAGCAAGGAGGGCAGATGAGCAAGCGAGCAGTTTGAACAAGGGAGGTTAGGGTTTTCGCGGCGCGCAGAAAAGTAAATTTCAATCCGCGCCGCCCCACCCCCTTTTTATACACAGGGCGCGATGCTTCGGGAAACCCGCAATCCAACAGTGCGGTGTCAATCAACGGTCATATCAAAAACCCCCGCGGAACCACTTCGAGCGAGGGCAGCGTCTCCACTATCTAGCGACGCCTTCGGCACCAGATGACTTAGTCGAACTGGTCCCTCGGAGGGCAAATGTTGGGGCGAAGGCGAAGACGCCACCCTTCGCTCGATGCCTTCGCCAGACTCGCTGCAACAACGGAGACAAGACTGGCAGACTCTACCCTTCGTCCCACGCATCGGAAGACGAAGGCCTACGGCGAAGTCGTCCCATCCCGCGGCCTCATCTACCATGGAGGCCCGCGTGTGATCCGGCCCATTATAGCAGGCCCTGCGTGGCCGCTACGCATTACAGGCCTAATTTGTAAAGACTTCCCTGTAATTACAGTCTGTAACCCTGCTTTATGGGAATATTCCGGGGATAATCTGGGCGCCTGAGGGCACATGCGTCCTTAACTCAAGACGCTGGGCACTCAGGCACCTATAAATACCCCCGTACAGTGCCCTTGAGAGGCTGGATGAACAGAGCTATTGCCATCTTGAGTTGAAGCCCTGTTTACACTGTTTTCGCTCCCCCGTTGGATTAACTTGCCCAGGAGAGCAAGTTCCAACACTACCCCTATATAATTCTAGTAGTTTGGTCTCTAATATATAGATTGAACAAAGCAATCTACTTTATTTGCAAAACATATCAAATAACAATTATAACCAAGTGTAATCTACACGATACTAGTTGAGCAAGTATTGTACAACAAATAGATAATTACAAGATGAATGGAGTCAATTCACCTAGAGGCACTTAAGTAATCATTCTAAACTAGAGCTCCCTCTTTATAGTATGATTACATATCCTAAATCCGAACACACACTCTATTGCATCTTGATCAATCAAAACAAAATACCCTAACTATACCTTTGCCTTGAGCGTTTATATTTTGTTTTGCACCTTCATGTTTCCATGTTGTGAAAATGATCATCCTTTGTGGTCTTCACCATTCTCTTCATGGTTGCCAATCTTGCTCAAACTTGGATGTGGACTTGACTTATCTCATATACAACACTAAAATAAAGGTTAGCCCACTAGTTGTCTCAATTACCAAACCACACATCGTTGTTTTTGAAAGGCTTAACAACATATAGTGAAAAGACGGTAATTAATGATGTTGGAAAACTACCTCACTTTGATTGAACTAACTATGATTGTTAAAAGAACAAGACATGTATGATTTTGAAGGCTATGAGCCAAAAATATTTGGGTGTTGCGCACGATTCCTTTGTGGTGCTAGATATAAAGAGCACAACACCAAAAAGAACAGAAAAGTTTGCAATTAAAATACCAACCTCTAAATCTCTACTACTTATTAAGGCTATAAGGGTAGCCTGCCTTCCTTGTTCTGCCTCCCATCAATCTGCACTGTTCGTTTCTTGCCCACGCCATCTAGCCGCACCCACCCATATAGATGGCAATTGGCACTAACACGATGGGCCAGCCCAGGCACGACACGAAAAAGCACGACCCAGGCACGACCCGACTCTGCTAGTATAGTGCCAGTGCTTGGGCCACCATCTCGACCTATAGTGCTGACACAGGCACTACATGGTTATATTTTTTATTTTAAAATTAATAATTTACATATATTAAGTATAAGAATTTAACATATAACACGATAAAGTTGCAGCCGCACTAGCTAGATGAGTGTGTTTAAGTCTCTCATACACTTAGGTGTGTGTTCGAGTCCCATAGCTACACATTTTTTGTTGAATTATACAATATACTCAGATGGGCCAACGTGCTACAGGGCCTGCCTGGCACGGCTAGCAGGCCGACGGGTCATGCCTGGACCGCTACCACAGCACGTGAGCCTGTCCAGCACGGCACGGTTCACTAGCTGGGCCTGGTGGGCCAGGCCTAAAATGGGTCGTGTCCAACATGGGTCGTTGACAGTTGCCATCTCAGTCCACACCAAGCCTGGTTCTAAGGTCGCCACCATCATAGGTCGTTCTGCCCTTTTCAGATTCTCGGTTGCTGCCGTTGTCTTTCTCCTTAGACACTAACCCTGAAGCGTCCGTATGTGAATTTTGTACAGATCGGGGATGAGGCAGTCGACGTCCAGATTGATGCACCGGCGAGGGATGGCGAGGTCAACACCACACTTATTGATTTCTGTTAAGAAACCCTAATGAAGGGTTATGTGGGCAAAAACCGAATATGCCCCTGAGGACTATCACGTCTCTATATGTCGGTGTTTTGACCCCAGGGGGTCCCTGGACCGACGAGTAAATTATCGCCGCGTGCCCCAACCTAGATGGGTCGGCGCGAGGCGGAACGCGAAGGGGGGAGAGCAGCCGGAGGGAGACAGGCGTAGGAGGTGGAACCCGCGGCCTTCGTGTTAGCCCCGCGCCCAGGTCGGGTGCGCTTGCAGTAGGGGGTTACAAGCGTCCACGCGGGAGGGAGCGAGCGGCCTTGCGCGAGCGCCGTCCCGTCCGTCCCCGCGCGGCCAACCCTCCGTAAGAGGGCCCTGGACCTCCCTTTTATAGGCGTAAGGAGAGGATCCAGGTGTACAATGGGGGATGTAGCAGTGTGCTAACGTGTCTAGCGGAGGAGAGCTAGCGCCCTAAGTACATGCCATCGTGGCAGCCGGAGAGGTTTTGGCACCCAGTTCGTGTGGTGTCGTGGCCGTCGGAGGAGCGCTGGAGCCTGGCGGAAGGACAGCTGTTGGGGCTGTCGAGTCCTTGCTGACGTCCTCTTGCTTCCGTAAGGGGGCTGAGAGCCGCCGTCGTCATAGAGCGTGCGGGGCGCCATCATTACTCGTATAGTGGAGCGAGCCAGATGGGACGCCGCTCTTGTTCCCCGTAGCCTGAGTCAGCTTGGTGTAGGGTAATGATGGCACCTCCTGTTGACGTGGTCGGTCCG
The DNA here is from genome assembly GCA_029449295.1 of Zea luxurians. Classification (NCBI taxonomy): domain Eukaryota; kingdom Viridiplantae; phylum Streptophyta; class Magnoliopsida; order Poales; family Poaceae; genus Zea; species Zea luxurians. The sequence continues at coordinate 112,634,269 of JAOPSE010000006.1, read as the reverse complement.
TGCCCTAGGTTGGGCGAGGTGGAGGCTCCTCCGAGGTCGAGTCTATCTTCCAAGGTCGAGGTCGAGTCCGAGCCCCCGGGTCGGACAAGGCGGAGACTGTCGGCTGAGGCCAGGGCTGAGTCCGAGCCCTGGGGTCGGGCGAAGTGGAGTTCGTTGTCCTTTGGGGCTGAGCCCGAGTCCGAGCCCTGGGGTCGGGTGGAGCGGAGTTCGTCGTCTTCCGGGGCTGAGCCCGAGTCTGAGCCCTGAGGTCAGGCGGAGCGGAGTTCGTCGTCTTCCGGGGCCGAGCCCGAGTCCGAGCCCTAGGGTCGGGCGGAGCGGAGTTTGTCGTCTTCCGGGGCCGAGCCCGAGTCCGAGCCCTGGGGTCAGGCGGAGCGGAGTTCGTCGTCTTCCGGGGCTGAGCCCGAGTCCGAGCCCTAGGGTCGGGCAGAGCGGAGTTCGTCGTCTTCCGGGGTTGAGCCCGAGTCCGAGCCCTGGGGTCGGGCGGAGTGGAGTTCGTCGTCTTTCGGGGCCGAGCCCAAGTCCGAGCCCTGGGGTCGGGCAGAGCGGAGTTCGTCGTCTTCCGGGGCTGAGCCCGAGTCCGAGCCCTGGGGTCGGGCGGAGTGGAGTTCGTCGTCTTTCGGGGCCGAGCCCAAGTCCGAGCCCTGGGGTCGGGCGGAGCAGAGTTCCCCATGGCGCCTAGGGCTAGACTTGGCTGCTGTCAGCCTCACTCTGTCGAGTGGCTCAGCAGTCGGAGCGGCGCAGGCGGCGCTGTCCTCTTGTCAGACCGGTCAGTGGAGCGGCGAAGTGACTGCGGTCACTTCGGCTCTATCGACTGGAGGGCGTGCGTCAGAATAAAGGTGTCAGGCCACCTTTGCATTAAATGCCCCTGCGATTTAGTCGGTTGGCGTGGCGATTTGGCCAAGGTTGCTTCTTGGTGAAGATTGGGCCTCGGGCGAGCCGAAGGTGTGTCCGTTGCTGGAGGGGGTCCTCGGGCGAGACATAGATCCTCCGGGGTCGGCTGCCCTTGCCCGAGGCTGGGCTCGGGCGAGGCGTGATCGCGTCCCTCGAATGGACCGATCCTTGACTTAATCGCACCCATCAGGCCTTTGCAGCTTTGTGCTGATGGGGGTTACCAGCTGAGATTTAGGAGTCTTGAGGGTACCCCTAATTATGGTCCCCGACAGTAGCCCCCGAGCCTCGAAGGGAGTATTAATACTCGCTTGGAGGCTTTTGCCGCACTTTTTTTGCAAGGGGACCAGCCTTTTTTTGGTTGCATTTTGTTCCGGTGGGTGCGCGCGAGCGCACCCGCCGGGTGTAGCCCCCGAGGCCTCGGAGGAGTAGTTTGACTCCTTCGAGGTCTTAGTGCGTTTCGCAACACTTCGGCTGGTCTGGTTGTTCCCTCATGCGAGCTGGTCGTAGCCCGGGTGCACGGTCGGGTCCCAAGTTCTCGGGCTGGTATGTTGACGCTGTCAACGGTTTGGCCGGAGCCGGGTTTGCGAGAGCAGCCCCCGAGCCTCTGCACAGGGCGAGAGGACGGTCAAGGACAGACTCGACTTTTTTACATACGCCCCTGCGTCGCCTTTCCGCAAGGAGGAGGGGGGGAAGCGCCATGTTGCCCTCGGAGGGTGCTGAACATGGTGTCTCCGGTGAGCTACTGGCGGGTAATCCGAGTGGACGCCCGTGCCCCATTTGTTAGGGGTCGGCTAGAGGCCCGGAGGCGCGCTCCAAAAGTACCTGCGGGTGATCTGCCGGACCCGGTCCCCTTTTGACGGGGTCAGAGGGCTCGATGCCTCCCTCTGATGGGATTCCGTTACAAGATCGTTCCCGCTGGTCTTAGAAATGTCCTAGGGTACCTCGGGAGCGTAGCCCGAGCCTTGGTTATGTATCGAACGTACCCAGGGTCATCCCTCGCTCTGTGTCTGAGGCGACTGTGAACCCTTCGAGGGCCAGCCTACGAACCCCTGATCAGTAGTGGGCGCGGAGCCCGAGTGGCCTGAGGCGGCCGTTGAACCCTTCCGAGGGGCCGGCCATCGAACCTCTGACCAGTAGTGGGCGCAGAACCCAAGCGCTCTGAGGCGGCCGTTGAACCCCTCGGAGGGGCCAGCCTTTGAACCTCTAATCAGTAGGGAGGCTCGGGGCCTGTTTCCTTCACGGAGAAGGATCCTTTTCAGGGTATCCCCCTTTCCCGGTTCCTATTGTAAGAGAGAGAAAGAGGAAAAGGAAAAGGATACAAAATCGAATGACGTGGCGTACCTTTTTCGACGCGGTCATTATGGCGAAGGCGAAGCGTCGCTTGCTTCTCCTGCCTGAGGCGCCGCCTGTCCCGACGCGGAGTTAATGCGACGGGGCGAGTGGTTCGCGAGGCGGCCGTTGCGCGTGTGCGAGCCGTTCGAGGAACGGAACACGGACGCGCCGTCTTCACGCCGTGAGAGAGGGTTCTCTCGCTACCCCTGGATGGGACGTAAGCTTGGCTGACGATGTGACCGCTGCTCCTGCCCGCCTGCCACCGCCATTACTGCCGGCCCATTTTTGGCCGTATTGACCGTTGCGCCTGGCTGGCACTGCTGGGTCATACGCAGGGTTGCCTCGAGTCGCGGTACTGGTTCCGCAGTCGAGGAGGCGCGGTAGTGGTGCGAGTGGCGGTGCAGTTGCTCGCACGTAGCAACCGGCATGCCGGTTGCATGACGTGTGGGCCTGGGCCTCCATGCTGGGTGTGTTGGAAGTCGGAGGGGCACGCCCACTTGGCGCGGTTGCATGCCGCCTGCATGGCTGTCCGCCCTTTCACCCGCTGGTCTGGGCGAAAGTGGAGGAATGCTTGTAACCGCCGGGCGGTTGCATGCACCGCGCGTGGCGATTTGGCTTCTTCTGCCCTGGGCCAGTTTGTATGACGCATGGGATCCAGCCCCCACGCCGTAGGGGGAGGACCTTGGAGCGTATTGGAGAAGACTCAGCCCACGACGGCTGGGGATGCAAGTAGGGAGAGTCGCCTTTAAAAGGAGGGTGACCCCCTTGAAAAGCGACCATGTCTTTGCGTTCCCTTATGCGTTGCGTCTTTCCACCTTCTGAGCCCCCGGATGGGGGACGCCCGCAATCCTTCCGCCTTATCGTCGGAGGGACGCAACTTCGAGGGAGTTGGTACCTTTCAGCCATCGTTCGGCTTCAAGGATTTTCATCATGCAGCCCGGCTGCATCCCCTCGCCGGTGGTCACCCAAGACGGTGACCACCAGCCCCTGGGTGGGGAGAAGCAAGCCAGGCTGCGGCCCCTGCCCCTCCCTCAGCTTCAAGGATTTTCAGCATCAGTGCTGGGGAGGGGAGTGTGCCGAGTTGGGGTTGGTCCCTGCGCGGGCGGCGGCCCGCTCCTTCCCTCAGTGATCGGGGGGAAGGGCGTTCGCCGTTCGTGGCGTTGGCAGCTGCCGCGTGCCTGGCTCTCTGAGCCGAGTGGCTTCGGAGCCGCTCCCGGCGCCGCCTTCCGCCACGACAGCCGGAAGAGGTTTCTCCGCCGACGAGCTAGCCGGTGCCGCCCACGGACTGACCCCCAACTCTACGGCCTTCTGCCCGTCCTTGCCTCTCGAGTGAGGGCATGGGCGAGGGCCTCATGGCAGCAGCATCCGCCCTGAGGTCATCGCTGCTCCTGTTCGGCCCCCCAGAGCAGAAGTCGTCGTCGTTGCCGCTGCTGGAGCGAGCGACGGCGAGCCGTTCGTCGGTCTTCTGTAGCTCCGCAGGCCCCCCAATCGTGTGGGGTTGTTCGTACCTGCGGAGGTGGAACCGGAGTTCCGTTTGTAATGGCACTTTGAGTGCCGGTGTCTTGTTCATTACGGCTGTCATGGCCTGAACATGTATGTATTTTTGGCACAGGGCCGTGTTTTTTCTTCATTTCGAGCATAAGACTCGCCTGTTGGTTATCTGAACCGCTTCACCAAGTGTGAGTCGCCTTGTGCGAAGGTGACGAGTGAGGTATCCGTATCCCGGAAGCGTAGGAGTCCCTCAGCTCGGTCGGCCTTGCTGTCCGAGGCTTCTCTTGCTTAGTTAAAGGAACTCCTCGGCCGCTCTTCGATGAGCCAAAGCCGGAGGTAGCGGTGTCAGCACGGACAGAGGCAGAGTTGGCTCGAAAAGAAGATTTGGTCGGCCAGAGCCTGGCCGGGTCGTCCACTGGCGGGACCGACGCCGGAGTTGAGCTACCGAGGCCACAAGCCGGGCTGATGTCTTCGGAGGACAGCTGGCCGAGGCCTCGGGGTGGCCGACCGAGCCGTCTGCTCGAGCCGGATTCCTGGAGAAGACCCTGGCGGCGATGGCCCGGGTGTAGTGCTGATGTCGTCCTTCAGAGTGGAGATCCTCCAACCGCGTCGCCGTCCGAGGCTAGGTCAGACCCCACCGAAGGTGTAGTTGACGCCGAGGGTGCTGCTGCCCCCTTCAACTGTCGACGTCCGAGCTTGCAGGATCGGGTTGTCTTGTAGTGTGTGTATGTTTTCTGCGGCTGCCGAGGCCCAAACACACTGTCGTCGTGTTGTGAAGCTGTGTCCCTTTTCCTCTTGTTTCGAGTATCCGGACTTATTTGTCGGTAACAGAATTGTTTGTGTGGGCGAGAGTTGCTTTTCACGGAAGGTGATGAGTGAGGTATCCGTATTCCGGAGGCGTAGGAATCCCTCGGCTCGGTCGGCCTTGCCGCTTATGCGCACTCTTACTCGTCCATAGGGTTCTGTCACCGACGCAGTCGAGAAGGCCTAAAAAATCGTTCCGGCAGAGGAGCTTTTGAGCGTGAAGACTTGTTTGGTCCGCGGAATCACTTATCAGAGCGCGAGTTACTTATCGCAGAAGGTGATGAGTGAGGTATCCGTATCCCGGAGGCGTAGGAGTCCCTCGGCTCGGTCAGCCTTGGCTGCTTACGTGTACTCCGTCGTTTTCAGGATCCACTTTCGAAGTAGTCGAAAAGCACGAAAGGCATTCTGGCAGAAAAGATTTTTTTTTCTTTTTTCGAGGAAAATTTCGACGCAGAGGGGGTTCCTGAAAGGGAAATGTGCCCTTGGGCCATTTCTAAGTATTTTGGTGATTTAGTGCCCAACACAGGTGCCTAATTGTAAAATGGTGGACAAAGTACAAATCAAGGATAAAGGTATGTTTCTCAGACTTAGTACATTGTTTTATGGACTAATGTATTGTGTCTAAGTGCTGGAAACAGAAAAAATCGAGTTGGAGAAGAGATGACTCGAGCAGCCAAAGTCTGCCCAGTCTGGGTGCACCGGACTATCCGGTGGTGCACCGGACAGTGTCCGGTGCGCCAGGCTGGCTTGGGCAAAGTGGCTGCTCTCGGGACTTCGACGGCGGTGTACGGCTAAAATTCACCGGACTGTCCGGTGTGCACCGGACTGTCCGGTGGGCCGCTCACAGGCGAACTCGTCGCTCTCGGGAAACCATCAACGGCGTACGGCTAAAATTCACCGGACTGTCCGGTGTGCACCGGACTGTCTGGTGAGCCAACGGTCGGCCGGGCCAACGGTCGGCCGCGCAATCTGCGCGGGACACGTGGCCGAGCCAACAGCTAGAAGATGGCACCGGACTGTCCGGTGTGCACCGGACATGTCAAGTGCACCAATGGCTCCCAGGCTGCCAACGGTCGACTGCGCTGTTTATGGAAAGAAATCGGGCACCGGACATGTCCGGTGTGCACCGGACTGTCCGGTGCGCCAGTCGACAGAAGGCAAGATCAGCCTTCCAAGATTGCTCTCAACGGCTCCTAGCTGCCTTGGGGCTATAAAAGGGACCCCTAGGCGCATGGAGGAGGACACCAAGCATCTCCTAATCATTTCTAAGCACCAAGACATCGATTTCGCGCATTCGTTTCATTGTGATAGCATATAGAGCTCTAGTGGAGTTGTGAACTCATTGAGTTGTGTTGCGAGCTCTTGTTGCGACTTGTGTGCGTGTTGACACTTTGATTCTTGTGTCTTGTGTGCGTTGCTAATCCCTCCCTTGCTCCGTGTTCTTTGTGAATTTCAAGTGTAAGGGCGAGAGGCTCCAAGTTGTGGAGATTCCTCGCATACGGGATTGAGATAAAGCAAGCAAAACACCGTGGTATTCAAGTGGGTCTTTGGACCGCTTGAGAGGGGTTGATTGCAACCCTCGTCCGTTGGGACGCCACAACGTGGAGTAGGCAAGCGTTGGTCTTGGCCGAACCACGGGATAACCACCGTGCCATCTCTGTGATTGATCTTTGTTGGTTATTGTGTTTTGTTGAGGATTCCTCTATAGCCACTTGGCAATTATTGTGCTAACAATTAACCAAGTTTTGTGGCTTAAGTTTTGAAGTGTTACAGGATCACCTATTCACCCCCCCCCCTCTAGGTGCTCTCAGTTCCCCCCTTCTAGCCCCCGAGGGAGGGTCAGGCTTTGCCGAGGCAAGGCTGACCCTTCCTTGACGACCAGACTTTGTGTGTGAACGGGGTGTACGAATAACTTGGAAGCATCTTAAGGGTAGAAGCGACGTAGCTGTTGGATGTTCCAAGCGTTGCAGTAGACCTCGCCTTGACTGTTGGCCAGCTTGTATGTTCTGGGCTTCAGAACCTTGGCAACGACGAACGGCCCTTCCCAGGGAGGCATGAGTTTGTGTCGCCCTCGGGCGTCTTGTCGCAGCCGAAGCACCAGGTCGCCCACTTGGAGGTCTCGGGACCGAACCCCTCGGGGGTGGTAGCATCGCAGGGACTACTGGTACCGCGCCGAGTGTAGTAAGGCCATGTCCCGAGCCTCTTCCAGCTGGTCCAGTGAGTCTTCTCGATTAGCTCGATTGCTTTGGTCGGCATAGGCCCTCGTCCTCGGGGAACCGTATTCTAAGTCTGTGGGCAAGATGGCCTCGGCCCCATAGACTAGAAAGAACGGTGCGAAGCCCGTGGCTCGGCTCGGCGTTGTCCTCAGACTCTAGACCACCGAGGGGAGCTCCTTCATCCATCGTTTTGTCGAACTTGTTTAGGTCGTTGTAGATCCGCGGCTTGAGCCCTTGCAGGATCATGCCGTTAGCCCGCTCTACTTGCCCATTCGTCATGGGGTGAGCCACGGCGGCCCAGTCCACCCGGATGTGGTGATCCTCGCAGAAGTCCAGGAACTTTCTGCCGGTGAACTGGGTGCCGTTGTCGGTGATGATGGAGTTCGGGACCCCAAAGCGATGGATGATGTTGGTGAAGAACGCCACCGCCTGTTCGGACCTGATGCTGTTTAGGGGTCGGACCTCGATCCACTTGGAGAATTTGTCGATGGCGACCAACAGGTGCGTGTAGCCCTCGGGTGCCTTCTACAAGGGGCCGACGAGGTCCAGACCCCACACAGCAAACGGCCAGGTGATGGGTATGGTCTACAGAGCCTAAGCGGGCAGGTGGGTCTACCTCGCGTAGAATTGACACCCTTCGCAGGTGCGGACAATTCTAGTGGCGTCGGCCACCGCCGTCGGCCAGTAGAAACCTTGTCGGAAGGCGTTTCCATCAAGAGCTCGAGGTGCTGCGTGATGGCTGCAAGCCCCCGAGTGTATCTCTTGTAAGAGCTCCTGGCCTTCAGCGACGGAAATGCATCGCTGGAGGATGCCTGAGGGGCTGCGGTGGTACAGCTCCTTCTCGTCTCCTAGCAAGATGAACGACTTGGCGCGCCGCGCCAACCACCGAGCTTCGGCTTGGTCGGGGGGTAGCTCTCCTCGGTGGAGATATTGCAGGTACGGGGTCTGCCAGTTTTGATTAGGCGTGACCTCGCTCCGCTCCCCCTCGATGCGCAGTGCCTCACCCTCGGGGGCCGAGGGTACCTCGGGCCGAGACGGGGGCGCCTCGGGTTGAGCTGAGGGTGCCTCGGGCCGAGCCGAGGGTACCTTGGACTGTGCCGAGGGTACCTCGGACTGAGCCGAGGGTGCCTCGGGCTGGGCCGAGGCCTTCTCGGGCTCGGGCGTGTCGTCGGTCTTGACGGAGGGTTGATGCAGGTCTCGGGAGAATACGTCCGAGGGAACCGTTGTTCGCCCCGAGGCTATTTTAGCCAGCTCGTCCGCAGTCTCGTTGTAACATCGGGCGATGTGGTTGAGCTCGAGCCCATAGAACTTGTCTCCCAGGCGCCGAACCTCATCGCAGTAGGCTTCCATCTTCGGGTCGCGGAAGTGGGAGTTCTTCATGACTTGGTCGATGACGAGCTGCGAGTCACCGCGAGTGTCGAGGCGTCGGACCCCTAGCTCGATGGCGATTCGCAACCCATTTACCGGAGCCTCGTACTCAGCCACGTTGTTGGACGTCGGGAAGTGGAGGCGTAGCACGTAGCGTAGGTGCTTCCCGAGGGGCGAGATGAAGAGCAGGCCCGCGCCAGCTCCCGTCTTCATCAGCGACCCGCCGAAAAACATGGTCTAGAGTCCCGGTTGGATCAGAGCTGTTGGGAGCTAGGTGTCGACCCATTCAGCCACGAAGTCCGCCAAGACCTGGGACTTGATGGCCTTCCGAGGGGCGAACGAGATCGTCTCGCCCATGATCTCCACCACCCACTTTGCAATTCTACCCGAGGCCTCTCGGGACTGGATGATCTCCCCCAGGGGGAAGGATGACACCACAGTTACCGGATGAGACTCGAAGTAGTGTCGCAACTTCCGCCGCGTCAGGATCACTGCGTATAACAGCTTCTGAATTTGTGGGTAGCGGATCTTGGTCTCGGACAGTACCTCACTGATGAAGTAGACTGGCCTCTGGACGGGCAATGCATGCCCCTCTTCTCGTCTCTCAACCACAATCGCGGCACTAACCACCTGAGTGGTCGTGGCGACGTAGATCAAGAGGGCTTCTCCGGCAGCGGGGGGCACCAAGATGGGCGCGTTCCTGAGGAGCACCTTCAGGTTCCCGAGGGCTTCCTCGGCCTCAGGGGTCCAAGCGAAGCACTCGACCTTCCTTAAGAGGCGGTACAGAGGCAGGCCTCTTTCGCCGAGGCGCGAGATGAAACGGCTCAGAGCCGCGAGGCATCCCATGACCCTCTGTACGCCTTTCAAGTCCTTGATGGGCCCCATGCTGGTGATGGCTGCGATCTTCTCTGGGTTGGCCTCGATGCCCCGCTCGGAGACGATGAACCCCAAGAGCATGCCTCAGGGAACCCCGAAAAACACACTTTTCGGGATTGAGCTTCACACCTTTCGCCTTGAGACATCGGAATGTCACTTCAAGGTCGGAAAGGAGGTCGGAGGCTTTCCTCGTCTTGACTACGATGTCATCGACGTAGGCCTCGACCGTTCGGCCAATGTGTTCACCGAACACATGGTTCACGCACCATTGGTACGTTGCACCCGCATTCCTCAAGCCGAACGGCATGGTAACATAGCAGTACATGCCGAAGGGTGTGATGAAAGAAGTCGCGAGCGGGTCGGACTCTTTCATCCTGATCTAGTGATACCCTGAGTAGGCATCGAGGAAAGACAGGGTTTCGCACCCAGCAGTGGAATCCACGATTTGATCGATGCGAGGCAGAGGGTAGGGAACTTTCGAACATGCTTTGTTTAGACCAGTGTAGTCTACACACATCCGCCATTTCCCCCCTTTCTTTCTCACAAGCATAGGGTTGGCAAGCCATTCAGGATGGAATACCTCTTTGATGAACCCTGCCGCCATTAGCTTGTGGATCTCCTCGCCTATGGCTCTGCGCTTTTCTTCGTCGAATCGGCGCAGAGGCTGCTTCACGGGTCGGGCTCCAGCTCGGATATCCAGCGAGTGCTCGGCGACTTCCCTCGGTATGCCGGGCATGTCCGAGGGACTCCACGCGAAAACATCGGCGTTTGCGTGGAGAAAGTCGTCGAGCACTGCTTCCTATTTGGGGTCGAGCTCGGAGCCGATCCGGATCTGCTTGGAGGCGTCGTTGCAGGGGTCGAGAGGGACGGACTTAACCGTCTCCGCTGGCTCGAAGTTGCCGGCGTGGCGCTTCACGTCTGGCGCCTCCCTAGAGAGGTTCTCCAGGTCGGCGATGAGGGCCTCGAACTCAGCGAGGGCCTCGGCATACTCCACGCACTCCACGTCGCATTCGTACGCGTGTCGGTACGTGGGCCCGACGGTGATGACCCCGTTGGGGCCCGGCATCTTGAGCTTGAGGTAGGTGTAGATGGGGATGGCCATGAACTTGGCGTAGCATGGCCTCCCCAACACTGCATGGTAGGTTCCTCGAAACCCGACCACTTCGAATGTGAGGGTCTCCCTTCGAAAGTTGGAGGGCGTCCCAAAGCAGACGGGTAGATCGAGTTGTCCGAGGGGTTGGACGCGCTTCCCAGGGATGATCCCGTGGAAAGGCGCAGCGCCCGTCTGGACCGAGGACAGATCAATCCGCAGGAGCCCGAGGGTCTCGGTGTAGATGATGTTGAGGCTGCTGCCTCCGTCCATGAGGACCTTGGTGAGCCTGACGTTGCCGATGATGGGGTCGACAACGAGCGGTTATTTCCTCGGGCTCGGCACATGGTCGGGATGGTCGGCCTGGTCGAAGGTGATGGGCTTGTCGGACCAGTCTAGGTAGACTGGCGCCGCCACCTTTACCGAGTAGACTTCCCGACGCTCTTGCTTGCGGTGCCGAGCCGAGGCGTTTGCCACTTGCCCACCGTAGATCATGAAGCAGTCGCGGACCTCGGGGAACTCTCCTGCCCTGTGATCTTCCTTCTTAGCGTCGTCGAGAGCCTTGCCACCCTCCGCGGGTAGCCCAGCCTTATGAAAGTGGCGTCGAAGCATGGCACACTCCTCAAGGGTGTGCTTGACGGGCCCCTGATGATAGGGGCACGGCTCCTTGAGCATCTTGTCAAAGAGGTTGGCACCTCCGGGACGTTTCCGAGGGTTCTTGTACTCGGCGGCGGCGACAAGGTCCGCGTCGGCGGCGTCGCGTTTCGCTTGCGACTTCTTCTTGCCTTTCTTCTTGGTGCCGCGTTGAGTTGACGCCTCGGGGACATCTTCCGGTGGGCGGCCCTGGGGCTGCTTGTCCTTTCGGAAGATGGCCTCAACCGCCTCCTGCCAGAGGCGAACTTGGTGGCGATGTCCATCAGCTCGCTCGCCTTGGTGGGGGTCTTGCGACCCAGCTTGCTCACCAGGTCGCGGCAGGTGGTGCCGACGAGGAACGCGCCGATGACATCCGAATCGGTGACGTTGGGCAGCTCGGTGCGCTGCTTCGAGAATCGCCGGATGTAGTCCCGGAGAGACTCTCCCGGCTGCTGGCGGCAGCTTCGGAGATCCCAGGAGTTTCCAGGGCGCACGTACGTGCCTTGGAAATTGCCGGCGAAGGCTTCGACCAGGTCGTCCTAGTTGGAGATCTGCCCCGGAGGCAGGTGCTCCAGCCAGGCTCGAGCGGTGTCGGAGTGGAACAGGGGGAGGTTGCGGATGATGAGCTATCATTTAAAAATAATGAACCTTATGCTTTCTGTTCTAATTTTTAGAGTTTAAAATTAAAAATAGAAACCGACCAAACCTTGTTTAATTAAGGAAAATTAGTTTTGCTTCTGTGCTGAACCTAAGAAAATTTGTAGATGTGCAACCCTCATTTAAGCACTGTTTAAAAATAGTAAGAACCCCAGTATTGAAGAATATAGTGTAGATATCCATTAAAAGCCATTTCTGCCCAAAACTTAGGAAAATCAGAAAGGCATTAGAAATTAATGAACAGTGAGTGAAATTATTTTTCCTAGTTTACTTAAGTAACAGAGAATCTAAGAAAAATAAAGGGACCTATAGTACAGATCAGTTTTAAAGTGAAATGTGTTATTTAGCATTATTCCAACTAGAAATCAATTATTAGAATTACAAAACCAGACCCAAAAATTTATAATAAAAATCCAGTGGACTTATAACCACCAGAACCCCACTGCAAAAATAATGAACACCCTAGCCCATCATTTTAAGTAGGGTAAATAAGTGTAATATGATAATGAGTCATTTTCTAAATAAATCATGAATAACCCATAATAATGCAATAATGGGTAAATAAAATTTTGCTAGGTCAATAATGAGATAGGCCACCAGAGAAAAATGCAAACTCATTATAAAGATGCAAAATAATACCTATTGCTGATATTTTATAAGAAAGGCCATTTAATCCAATTAATGCATACCACCCCTACCCTTAAGCAAAAGGATGCCAAACTTCAAAATGATTGCTCTTGCACAAAATAGAAGCTAAGAAAAATTAGAAGTCTGTTGTTTGATATTTTTTAAATATAGTGGTAGTAGAAAGCACCCCTTGGGCCAAGAACTTTAGAAAATCCCAGTAACATAACTAATAAGAATTAATGACTAGAATTTTGTGCCAAGTCATGTTACAGCATCTAAATGCCAGCAAAAATAAGTCTTATAGAATTACCTACTATTAATTGATAGTTGTAGTTCAAATCACCCCTTCTGCCCTAAAATTTGGTATTTTTGTCTAGAGAAAACTATTCACTTTTTGAACCCCAAATTTTGAGACAGAAAATTTTACACCAGTAATAAGCCACTGTAATTTTTACAGAATTTTGGATATTACTAGGATAACTTGTAGTTCAAACCCACTCCAAAAACTTAAAGAGAATAAAGAAAAAGAAGGGAGAATAAATCTCACTCCAATAAGTCCAACTTGAATTCTTGTCAATTCTCACTAAGGCTTTAAAAAGAATTCAGTGGAACCCCAATAATAAACCTACCACTTACCTTAGCTAAGTTTGATCCAATTTACCAAAGTATACCACCCAAAAGTCTCACATAAGTAAGGTTTAACTCTATCTAACTTAAGTAGACCATACACCATCAAAAGTTGAAATTACTAAAGCACATATCATATCATACATATATCTTACGCATTGCATTCATTAGATTGTAATCTCGCCGACGGAGAGTACGTGCTCATCCCTGAGCAAGGATCTATCCAAGAGGAGGACCAGGAGCAAGCTTCCGAGGCTGCTATCGAGGATCTCCCTGCAGCCCCAGCAATTGAAGGCAAGCCCCGGTTTATATGCATAACTGTATTATTATATGCTACTTTACTACACTTATTGCTTGTAGGATTGTAATGTGCACTTAAGTGTAGGAGTTGCTTGAAACCTCTAGCTGCATGAACTTAGGATTCCTTTTTGGGATGAATACTAGTATGCTAGGTCGAGTAGCTGCTTGCTAATCAGGATCTCGGTAGAAGTCGAGTGATTTTTCTAGTGCTCCGCGCGAGGTCAGGAATTGATTGTATTCATCTTGATAACGGGATCTATGTTAGTCTATGGACGTGGACCCAGAGAGGATGCCTTGTCCATGAGACGGGAAAAAGGAATTAAGGATTAATGTGTGGATACCTGAGTCAAGCGTTTGAACGTACTAAGCACATGCCGGGAAAAATGGTAACCGGTAAACCTAGTACCTGAGTGAAGCCGGGCGCAGACTTTATCCCTCATGCAACCTGAGACTTGGGTCTCCCATGCTAGCTATGGTGGGTACAAGTGTGGTCACTGCACAGCGGCAGCCGGGGTCAGTGGAGCATTGTATGCCAAGGCGGTGAGGCTTGGACGCGAACGGGGAATCGATGGGGACGGTTGTCATGTGCGGGGTCGGAGAACCCTGTCATGCCGTGTGTTTAGGTTTACCTTGCAAGGTTAAAAACTCGATTCGAATCGTCTGCTTCTCGCAGCTAATGAGACTGCTTGACCCCTTGTACTACATCGAGTAAGAAGTGAAATGAGGTTACATGAGACAATTTGTTGATTGAACTAAATGCTTGTCACCATGTATGCTTAGAAGGAGCAAATATAGCTAAAATAATGATGCTAGAATTTGAAAAGTTAAAAATGGATTTTAGAAACAGCTAGTGCTTTTGGCAAACCAAACCCCTCAGCCAAACAGCTGCATAGTCTAGAGGTAGAGGAGTAGACTCCTCACACCGGGTAAGTCTAGCTGAGTATTAGTATACTCAGCCTTGCTTGTGGCATAATTTTTGCAGGTACCATTTAGGAAATGGTTGATGGTGTGACTTGGCCTACCACCCTGCCACCGGGTTGGGCGATCGAGTGGGATGCTACTCCAGCGGGAGAGGAGCACGAGGAGTAGTGGGCTAGGCCTTGCCCATTTCCTCGATACTGACGACATCGATTATCCGCTGCATTTTATTTCGTGAACTCTTATTTGCTACTCAAAACTCCAATCTATGTACTAATTCAGCACTTAATTTGAGGTTTCCTGTTTTATTGTATTTCTTCTGTGACTCACCTTCGAGTGAGATTGTGGAATTTGATCCTGGTTAAGTGGCTCTATCAGACTAAATCTGAAGGATTGACGGGTTATCCCGATTTAAGTGTGTTACGGCCCCTGAGGCGTGACTTAGGCACTTAAGCTGGAATAATTTGGGTGGTTCCGCCACAGAGCTTGAAGCTAAATTGGGCATTAATATGTCCCTGGTCCTTGGCACCAGAAGAGCCATAAGTCTTGACCACGAGATTGTAAGTGGTGATAATTTGTGATAAAAATATAAAAATTTTATGGAGATTTGTTGCATTCTTCCTAGTCATGATGACTCCTTCGCATGAGAGCAGAATTATCTGTTGTTGAAAACTAGTCCCAGTTGTAACACCCCAGGTGTTTATATTCCGCTCGACAACGAGTATGGATTTAAGCACGTAATATCGGTGGATAAAACGGATGTTAAATTTTAAACATCTTTCGTCTATCGCGATTTTAATATCGCATCTGTTTCGGCTGTCGCGAGTGCGACGTCGTTTTTATTTTTATCTGTCCGGGCTTTTCCTAAATTTTCGTGATGTTCGGAACATAGCTGTTCCGAAAATATGTGTTCGGTGATTATTCATCGCTCGCGCGAATACGAATTCGGAAGTCCGAACTCACTCAGGCGATTTTATCCTGGGCAAAATTAATTTGAACTCGGCGACAAAAGTGTTAATACAAAATTAAATTGGACTACACCCGGAATCCAAGAAAAACTAGGCGTAGAATTATAAACTGAGTTGTTTCCTAGACGACTCCGATATCGTTTAGCTTGATCCGTTAACATCAGATTAAAACTCGAACCTTGGTAATTTAATCTATTCCTTACCAGATAAATTTTTGTCTGACTTCTAGTAAACCAAAGCTGACTACAATATCGAAGTTGAAATCAGTTTAATTCGGTATGTCGTTTCTCATCCAGATCCAAGTCTTCGGATATAGGTAACCGGTAAAAAAAATCATATTCCACAGTGTTCGCTAAATCAAATATTCGGGACGAAAGCAGATGAGTTATCTGATTTTAAAATATCGAATCCGATCTGGTCTGGTTCAATCTGTCTACATCTCGCTTCCGTGACGATGCTGACATCGTCTCCGAAGGGATCCCGATCGCGATGCCGCGTTCGGCTCGCGTAGTTCAAAATTTATTTATTTCATAAAGTGGCAAGTCTGGTGCCAGTTTAAAATTAATCGATTAAGGTAATTACAAACATCACCTAATTATTTCACTTTTGTTTGAGCAATCTCTACGAATTCGTAGAGACACTACTGTGGGCAGGCTGTTTCAAATAAATTGAACCCGAACTAATTGAAACTGGAACAACTGTTAGCCGATTTTGTTTCCTATTTCAAAGTCAGCAAATAATACGATGAGAGCAAAAAGCAAGATCGTTTCTTTTTCTTCGTCACAGATGTATGCGAGTGATTTGGTAAAAAAAAAGAAAAAGATAAAATATCTCACCGCTAAACATCCATGCTCTTATCTCCTCCGTGGATTTTTTTCTTTGAAGCCACCGCTGGCAGCCTGTAGAAGCTTTATTCCTATCTCCTCTGATATTCCGTCGGCAGCTCCGTCTTCCCGGTGCCGTGAGCTCGCCCTGCTCCCTGGTTCCGGCTGAGCTCGCGCCCAACTTCATTTCCTCCTCCCCAGCCGTCATCTTCCATGGCCGTCGCGCCCGACGGTGGAGTTCATGCGCGCTTCTTCCCTGCGCTCCTCTACTCGGTCGCTCCTCCGTTTCCTGCTCACGCCGCCGTCGAGCTCTCTGGCCGTCGCGCCCATATCCCCTGCTCCTCCGGCGCCGCGGCTTCCCAGCTTCTGCCAGCCGGCCGAGCTCTCTCGTCAAGACTCCAGTCCGAACTCCCTCCAATTTCCCCCATGGTCGCTCGGGTCCTGCTCGCCATCTGTCCACGAGTCACGCGTCGAGCAATGAAGGAAAATCTACAGCCTAAGCTTTGATCAATATCTGTGTGGATTCGGAAAAAAAAGACTGATGTCGGCTTGTGTCGCACGTCTGGTCGACGAAAAGCTCGAACATGAGACCGTCATCGATCCAGCCGTCGTCTATCTCGCCAACATTTATCCGCTGTGGTTCAGCTCGCCATGAGTCTGGTCTGGCCATCGTCCCTGCTTTGCCTTCCCCAAGCAGCCGTGTGGATGGTCTCGCTTCTCATCCATCGGAGGATTTTATGCGTGCTCGTGTTTGTCGTCGAGTCGTCAAACACGTCATCCCGGCTCGATCCCCACCTCACCAGCTTACCCCAGACTTCAATCGAAGGTCGTCGTCGTTCGTGCATCCCCAAGAAAAGCCAAGAATCGGGTGAAGACGAAGTTAGCAGCGTGATTTTCCCCAAGCGCTCAACCAATTACCTGGATCGGAAAATCGCTACCGATCTCGCGAATTCGAGTTAGCTGTTGAAACGGTAAGCTGATGAATTATTTAGAATAGTTCGATCGTTGAATAAATTAAGGTGCTAGTGTGATGCTCATTAGGTGCTCGATAAATTGCGTAAGTCACGAAACTCTCGTCGACTTCGCAATTCTTGCGATTATCGAGCCAGGTTCAGTTATAGCTAGTTATTTCGCTATTCCAGTCAATTAGCTGAATTAGTGTACCGAGTAGAATTTTAGTAAGCATGTGTGTTGATGAAATATTTTAATCACTTATAAAGATATAGTATAATTTATAAAGCAAGGGATAAGTTTAGAATTTAATTAATTAAGTAGCTGATGAGCTGTGTTTAGGCTAATTATGTTTAAAGTGTATGATTTATTGTTCGTAATGTTTGCGTTAGGTACGTATAATTTAGAAAAACATAATTATTACGCGTAGTCGTATATCGATAACTAGTATTTTCGTATGAACTTGTACAACGCCTCGCCGCTAGGTGTTTCGCTATCGCGTAGCACTATTTAGGCGTGTCACGTGTGATATTCTTGTTGATATGCATTCATGTGCATAATGCATTTCATTCAGGCAGGGGCGGATCTTCACCCGGGGCTGCCTGGGCTGCAGCCCTGGTCGGCAGTTGCGGCCCACTAGAGGAGTAGAGGCCCATCGTCGCGTCCAGCCCCAAACCTAGCTCCAGCCGCCGCTTGGCTCCTGCCGTCCTGCCTGCGTCCTGTACCGCGCGGCCGCACCTCCTCTCCAGCTCCATCGTCGCAGCGCGCTCGCCCGCGGCACGCGCGACCGCGCCTCCTGCCCTCCTCTATCCTCTCCAAGTCTCCAGGCTCCAGCGCCGCAGCGCGCTCGGCCATGTGAGTTGTTCAGTCCATTGACTTCCCATTCTCATCATGCAGTGCGAACCAACAACATCGTCAGCATTGTGCAGGTTACTAAGCATGGGATAGAAGCATCTCTCATGGACGATATGATGGCCGCGTCACACGATTTTTTCTACCAACCACTCGAAGCGAAGCAGGAATACAGTAACCTGATAGGCGGCAAGCGGTTCCAGATGGAGGGTTATGGTAATGACATGGTGAAATCCAAAGATCAGATACTGGACTGGCAAGATCGGCTGCAGCTCAGGATGGAACCCCAAGATGAGAGGAACCTCGCTTATTGGCCCAAACACCCTGATTCTTTCAGGTTTATCTCTACTCGCTTACTCGAAATTTCTTCCCTGTTTGTTATTGAAGTCTCAAATCTGCGGTGGAGCTGCTCCATGATAAACCTTGTGCTCCAAATATAATTTAAGAGAGCTATGACTCCCCCAAAAAGGGCCACGCATTAGCTGCATTTAATTTGGCGCCGTGTCATTCGTAGTTTAAGTTCTTGGAATTCGTAGACCAGATGCTTATGAGTTAATTAATTGGATGATCTCGACAACCAAAAAAATAGCCTAAAATATTAGGTTAATACAGTTATCAAAAAAATATTTGTTTGGTAGTCCATGTTTATAGTAGCCCCCTCTTGGATCGATCCTGGATCCGCCACTGCATTCAGGTACGTGAATTAATCGCGTGATGCGGAGAAAAAGAGCTAAGTCAACCCCAAGCGCAGGCTACTCTGCATAGTAAAGCGGATGGACGAACCTGAAGAAAGGCAGACTAAACAAGTATCAGAACAAGGATGGTTGTCAAGTGGACGTCACCTAACAACACTAACCTAGTGTTACTCAGGCAAGCCCCGGTGCATGCAACCCCTTCCTTGTGTTTTTAAATTATTTTTACACACTTTAAGTCTAGTGAAATGTGCATTAGGTTTATAGGAGTTGCTTGGAACCCTTTGATGCATTGCCTTCCTTGATATCCATACCTTTATAGATACTTCTGATGAAGTATCAAAATCTGATTTACAAAAATGCTTAGCCCTGCTCAGATCTTGTGGATAGAGGTTGTCTTTTGCTTTAAGGCCTAGCTCAGGGGTTATCCTGAGGAAAGATGACTTCTACCTGCAAGAATATTTTCATTGAGAGCATGGTGGGATCTTACTGCAAAGTTTCCTGTGATGCTCTTTTCATCCTAGGAACATAAACAATCCTAAGGATGGAAGTACTTAAATCAGAACTTGGGCTAGGAACAGGTGATGTTCCGTCCAGGTTAATTAAGGATTGGATGCGTATGTAGGCCTGTTGATCAAGGACTATCTTAACTAGCCACATGCCCTGGATATGGGACAGGGTAAGCTTGAACCCGGCTATTCCATACATGAAAAGACAATCGCGCACTGGGAGTGGAGAGATGGCGAGAGTGGCACGTACCCTCCTGGCAAAGGACCACCTAAAAAGGGTGGTGTGCTCTCGGGTGGCGCGGACCTGTTCATGCAGTGGAGGATCCGTGGGAATGGTAGACATGCAAGGTTTACGAGAAACATATGTCGTGTGGTTAGAGATCCTCAGCTGAGTAAATCGATTCGGATCGCCGTTATATCCCCGGAGAGTGGAGACTTGATCTCCGACCTACAACCTAAGTCAGGATGTAAACATTATGAATAAAAATGATGTTGTATGGATGAGATGGTGAAATTAGACTAGATGCAAACAGAGTCTATTAATATTTAATCTGGCGTTAAAACATTGAAAGTAAGGATTCACTTTAGTAAGCTATTTCTGCAAAGTATCTAAGTTGATTCTTGCTAAAGCCTCTCCTTGATTCCTAAATCTAGCATACCCTTGAGAGTCTTTTCTTTAGTCGGGTAAGTCTTGCTGAGTAATTCCATACTCAGGGTTTTATTCCCTGTTGTTTTTCAGGTTCTAACTTTGTACTGCTGATGATGGTGTTAAGTGCCGGTGGGCTCGGCCTTCTTATAAATCTAAGTAACCCTTCTATATTTCTTATTGAGGATGGTCATTTGTGCTAGCATATATTTCAAACTTATACTTTTGTAATCACTCCGATAAAATAATGTAAAATTTTTGTAACCTGTAAAATTTGGTAATAAGATTTCCGCTGCAAAAATGTTGTGTGTGTGATTTGTGTTACTTAATCCCGCGGTTCTGGTTGTAAGTGGTTTATCCGATGTCCTTGGGGCAATCGGACGGATCCTGTTAAGTTATCTGGTGCACATGCATGGCCGTCTGAGGTCTTTAGGACAAGGACAGGTGCATGTGGGCCCGATACCTTGGGAGGTTCTGCCACAGCTGGTATCGGAGCGAGATTAAGTATATACGGTCACATACGTATTTTAAAAACAAAGTTTTGGTTTTAGAAAACCTATTTTCAACTAAACACATAGTTTGGTTTTGAAAAACAGCTTTGAAAAACTATAATGCTAGCGACATCCTCTGTTAAGCCCTAAACTAAGGACTATTAGGTGGCTTATTTGAAAACCACTAACCCACAACCGGGGGTATTGCATACATGTGTATTGTTATTTTTGAGGCCATTCAGTTTTGAATGGATCGACGCTCAAGGTAAGGTGAGATGTGAGAGCATGACCGAACCAACGTCGGTCTAGGGAAGTGCTTAATTGTGGCGCTTGATTATATACATGTTCCACATATGTATATATGAAGGATGCGATGTGGAGTAATTACTTTTTGGGAAATTCAGTACCCCATGGATGTGTATGGGTATACAGACATGGGAATACTGAAAAGTGTAATGTACTTGTAACGACGCACCTACGCTCAGGTAAGAAGGTGAGTTACCATAATGAGTTGCCCTATGGTTAAAGTGTGGCAACGGCGCCTATGCGTGGCTCGGCGCTTAATGATGAGCTGGCCTCCATATAGCAATATATGGAGTATAATCTGTGATAAACTGTCATGTGTGGATCTTGCATCATTGGGAATTGGGCTGTGATGGATTTTTCTGCAGGTACACTAACCTCGAAAACGTATGTGTAGATGACGACTAGCAAAATACTGAGAGAGAACGTATGCCACCGAAATAGAACGCTATCGCCACATTATGTTGGCAAAAACTCATGAGGACGCATAAGACGAGCATGCATCCTAATTGTTGCATTATGTTTGTCACCTATACACCCAAAATGCTTCTCTCATCCTTATTCCAGTAACCATTGATTGTAAATAATGTGGTGTAATATTGTATTACGAACTTCGAGAAAATAGCTGTCCTCCGTTCTTAGGTAACCTGTTAAGGTCTTATATGGTGTTGTTCTTGTGCTTGATGTGTCGATAGAAGGTTAGTGACTTGTTTGCCTAAACCCAAATCTAGGCCATGTTCTTAGTTGAAGAACCATGACTCAACGTTGATTTGTCCGTTATCACTCCATGACCAAACACATACAAATAAATGCTTAGAAATTTTCTTTGTTGAACATAAAGTGTACCTAGGCTTAAAACAAGGATATCGAGTCATGTTTCTAACCGAAACCATTTCCTTGTTCAGTTGGTGCAAGTAGATATCTCTATTTTGTCTCTTCTTAAAGATCATGTTGTTATTTTATCAACCTAATTTAGGAAAGACATGTCCGACCATTTTCTTGAATTTGATGCCTTTGGTTTCCTCATGTTTATCGAAGGCATATCAACTTAATCTTTGACCTTGTAATCTCTATGATGGGCATAGAAATATGCTTGGGGCTGAATTAACAGTCTCCCATCGTACTCCTTTCATCAAGTTTAGGTTATGGCCGTGTTTTGTTCATTTCATTGGGTCATAATCTATTTGGCTCTCTACTTGTAACCATTCTTACAGGTAGAGTATCTCCTTGTATATTGTCATCCTTGCCCAATCCATTGGTGTCGTGCGAGATTTCTTATTGGTTACGTCTGGTAATGGCGTTATGACTAAAACTGATGATGCCGCGACGAAACCGAGGGCCTTCTGTGTGTGCGCACACATGGTTGTGCTGCTCGGCACGCGCTGGTATCACAGTTAGTAGTTGTAATCCACTATGAGACTATGTCGATACGTTATCTTGGCACAATCTGTTTTTGCTACGTGAGATTGTTATTGGTGCCAGTTCGGTAATGGTGTCATGGTTAATGACTTATGGTGCCGCAGCGAAACTGAGAGCCTCCTGTGAATGCGCACACAGAACTGTGCTACTCGTCGGATGCTGGTATCAAGGTCTTTGATCATGATCCATTGTGCAACTACACTAATATATTATCTTCTTCCGTAGATCTCTTCCTTGAAATAATTTCTATGTTGTTTGTCAAATGATTAAGCAACATCTATCATCTCTGTTGGATCAAACGGGCATACCACTTTCATGTATGGTCTCTTTTCTTTTGATCTTGGTAGTGACTACTTATACAAGTTCCCTTTACGTCCTTTGTGTAAAGGAGTTTGATCATTCGCTCCCTTAATTAATCCATGTATTTCCTAACCAAGTGGATAATTCATCTCGCATGAAGAAACGGATGAACAACCTGACCGGATGGATTTCTACCTAAATGCATGACCTTTTGCTCGCAAATATGAACTCTCAACCCTTGGCTTACCGATGGTACTAAGAGGACCTGCTCGATGTTAAAAGTAGTTCAACAAGTTGGTTTTACTAACTTGTAATTGCTTTGTGAACAAAGGTCGAGTTTAGAGATCGTTTTATCGATTTGCCTGAACTCATTTTGGTCTAACCCACTCTAAAGAAAGTACTCCCAAAAAGTTAAGATTAAGCCGACTAGTAACCACCTAGCCATCGCTCTAGTCGTGTCTCGATCACCTCACGTGTGCTTTTCCAGCATGTGTGACCATGTCGAGCCATGATTAGTGCAGGATAAAATGGACTGATCGTAAAGTCCAGACCCCTCCGCTGGTGATTCTCTAGAATCTATACCATCTTTTGTGGACTTGAATTCTCAGGTTAGCCACTTGTTAACCGCGACAGTATTCAACACCCACACTCGCCTCATGTGCTATGAACTTACCATGACCACTTGTGGTAAACCTCTTTCTGTGTGTTTCACCCAAGAGGTTGCATCTGGTTCTGTTTGGGTAAAATCGCGTATTTGTCGCCTGCCCAACGGACTCAGATAATACAGTGTCATCAGAAAAAGCAAACTGCACATATGGAACCTTATGTGTTCCTCTGGCAGACAGCGTCTCTATGGGTGGACATATCTAAACTAGCGTAAGGAGATACATGATACGTCCACTGGAGAAACCACATCCTGAGACACTCGCCTTTAATTGGAAATGTCTCACGACTATCGTTGATATGAACATGGGTTACATACTTCTCTACCCTTAGAAGTCTTTCGCTCCGAATCTCGGGACGAGATTCTTTTAAGGGGGGAGGGCTGTAACACCCCAGGTGTTTATATTCCGCTCGACAACGAGTATGGATTTAAGCACGTAATATCGGTGGATAAAACGGACGTTAAATTTTAAACATCTTTCGTCTATCGCGATTTTAATATCGCATCTGTTTCGGCTGTCGCGAGTGCGACGTCGTTTTTATTTTTATCTGTCCGGGCTTTTCCTAAATTTTCGTGATGTTCGGAACATAGCTGTTCCGAAAATATGTGTTCGGTGATTATTCATCGCTCGCGCGAATACGAATTCGGAAGTCCGAACTCACTCAGGCGATTTTATCCTGGGCAAAATTAATTTAAACTCGGCGACAAAAGTGTTAATACAAAATTAAATCGGACTACACCCGGAATCCAAGAAAAACTAGGCGTAGAATTATAAACTGAGTTGTTTCCTAGACGACTCCGATATCGTTTAGCTTGATCCGTTAACATCAGATTAAAACTCGAACCTTGGTAATTTAATCTATTCCTTACCAGATAAATTTTTGTCTGACTTCTAGTAAACCAAAGCTGACTACAATATCGAAGTTGAAATCAGTTTAATTCGGTATGTCGTTTCTCATCCAGATCCAAGTCTTCGGATATAGGTAACCGGTAAAAAAATCATATTCCACAGTGTTCGCTAAATCAAATATTCGGGACGAAAGCAGATGAGTTATCTGATTTTAAAATATCGAATCCGATCTGGTCTGGTTCAATCTGTCTACATCTCGCTTCCGTGACGATGCTGACATCGTCTCCGAAGGGATCCCGATCGCGATGCCGCGTTCGGCTCGCGTAGTTCAAAATTTATTTATTTCATAAAGTGGCAAGTCTGGTGCCAGTTTAAAATTAATCGATTAAGGTAATTACAAACATCACCTAATTATTTCACTTTTGTTTGAGCAATCTCTACGAATTCGTAGAGACACTACTGTGGGCAGGCTGTTTCAAATAAATTGAACCCGAACTAATTGAAACTGGAACAACTGTTAGCCGATTTTGTTTCCTATTTCAAAGTCAGCAAATAATACGATGAGAGCAAAAAGCAAGATCGTTTCTTTTTCTTTGTCATAGATGTATGCGAGTGATTTGGTAAAAAAAAGAAAAAGATAAAATATCTCACCGCTAAACATCCATGCTCTTATCTCCTCCGTGGATTTTTTTCTTTGAAGCCACCGCTGGCAGCCTGTAGAAGCTTTATTCCTATCTCCTCTGATATTCCGTCGGCAGCTCCGTCTTCCCGGTGCCGTGAGCTCGCCCTGCTCCCTGGTTCCGGCTGAGCTCGCGCCCATCTTCATTTCCTCCTCCCCAGCCGTCATCTTCCATGGCCGTCGCGCCCGGCCGTGGAGTTCATGTGCGCTTCTTCCCTGCGCTCCTCTACTCGGTCGCTCCTCCCGTTTCCTGCTCACGCCGCCGTCGAGCTCTCTGGCCGTCGCGCCCATATCCCCTGCTCCTCCGGCGCCGCGGCTTCCCAGCTTCTGCCAGCCGGCCGAGCTCTCTCGTCAAGACTCCAGTCCGAACTCCCTCCAATTTCCCCCATGGTCGCTCGGGTCCTGCTCGCCATCTGTCCACGAGTCACGCGTCGAGCAATGAAGGAAAATCTACAGCCTAAGCTTTGATCAATATCTGTGTGGATTCGGAAAAAAAGACTGATGTCGGCTTGTGTCGCACGTCTGGTCGACGAAAAGCTCGAACATGAGACCGTCATCGATCCAGCCGTCGTCTATCTCGCCAACATTTATCCGCTGTGGTTCAGCTCGCCATGAGTCTGGTCTGGCCATCGTCCCTGCTTTGCCTTCCCCAAGCAGCTGTGTGGATGGTCTCGCTTCTCATCCATCGGAGGATTTTATGCGTGCTCGTGTTTGTCGTCGAGTCGTCAAACACGTCATCCCGGCTCGATCCCCACCTCACCAGCTTACCCCAGACTTCAATCGAAGGTCGTCGTCGTTCGTGCATCCCCAAGAAAAGCTAAGAATCGGGTGAAGACGAAGTTAGCAGCGTGATTTTCCCCAAGCGCTCAACCAATTACCTGGATCGGAAAATCGCTACCGATCTCGCGAATTCGAGTTAGCTGTTGAAACGGTAAGCTGATGAATTATTTAGAATAGTTCGATCGTTGAATAAATTAAGGTGCTAGTGTGATGCTCATTAGGTGCTCGATAAATTGCGTAAGTCACGAAACTCTCGTCGACTTCGCAATTCTTGCGATTATCGAGCCAGGTTCAGTTATAGCTAGTTATTTCGCTATTCCAGTCAATTAGCTGAATTAGTGTACCGAGTAGAATTTTAGTAAGCATGTGTGTTGATGAAATATTTTAATCACTTATAAAGATATAGTATAATTTATAAAGCAAGGGATAAGTTTAGAATTTAATTAATTAAGTAGCTGATGAGCTGTGTTTAGGCTAATTATGTTTAAAGTGTATGATTTATTGTTCGTAATGTTTGCGTTAGGTACGTATAATTTAGAAAAACATAATTATTACGCGTAGTCGTATATCGATAACTAGTATTTTCGTATGAACTTGTACAACGCCTCGCCGCTAGGTGTTTCGCTATCGCGTAGCACTATTTAGGCGTGTGATATTCTTGTTGATATGCATTCATGTGCATAATGCATTTCATTCAGGTACGTGAATTAATCGCGTGATGCGGAGAAAAAGAGCTAAGTCAACCCCAAGCGCAGGCTACTCTGCATAGTAAAGCGGATGGACGAACCTGAAGAAAGGCAGACTAAACAAGTATCAGAACAAGGATGGTTGTCAAGTGGACGTCACCTAACAACACTAACCTAGTGTTACTCAGGCAAGCCCCGGTGCATGCAACCCCTTCCTTGTGTTTTTAAATTATTTTTACACACTTTAAGTCTAGTGAAATGTGCATTAGGTTTATAGGAGTTGCTTGGAACCCTTTGATGCATTGCCTTCCTTGATATCCATACCTTTATAGATACTTCTGATGAAGTATCAAAATCTGATTTACAAAAATGCTTAGCCCTGCTCAGATCTTGTGGATAGAGGTTGTCTTTTGCTTTAAGGCCTAGCTCAGGGGTTATCCTGAGGAAAGATGGCTTCTACCTGCAAGAATATTTTCATTGAGAGCATGGTGGGATCTTACTGCAAAGTTTCCTGTGATGCTCTTTTCATCCTAGGAACATAAACAATCCTAAGGATGGAAGTACTTAAATCAGAACTTGGCTAGGAACAGGTGATGTTCCGTCCAGGTTAATTAAGGATTGGATGCGTATGTAGGCCTGTTGATCAAGGACTATCTTAACTAGCCACATGCCCTGGATATGGGACAGGGTAAGCTTGAACCCGGCTATTCCATACATGAAAAGACAATCGCGCACTGGGAGTGGAGAGATGGCGAGAGTGGCACGTACCCTCCTGGCAAAGGACCACCTAAAAAGGGTGGTGTGCTCTCGGGTGGCGCGGACCTGTTCATGCAGTGGAGGATCCGTGGGAATGGTAGACATGCAAGGTTTACGAGAAACATATGTCGTGTGGTTAGAGATCCTCAGCTGAGTAAATCGATTCGGATCGCCGTTATATCCCCGGAGAGTGGAGACTTGATCTCCGACCTACAACCTAAGTCAGGATGTAAACATTATGAATAAAAATGATGTTGTATGGATGAGATGGTGAAATTAGACTAGATGCAAACAGAGTCTATTAATATTTAATCTGGCGTTAAAACATTGAAAGTAAGGATTCACTTTAGTAAGCTATTTCTGCAAAGTATCTAAGTTGATTCTTGCTAAAGCCTCTCCTTGATTCCTAAATCCAGCATACCCTTGAGAGTCTTTTCTTTAGTCGGGTAAGTCTTGCTGAGTAATTCCATACTCAGGGTTTTATTCCCTGTTGTTTTTCAGGTTCTAACTTTGTACTGCTGATGATGGTGTTAAGTGCCGGTGGGCTCGACCTTCTTATAAATCTAAGTAACCCTTCTATACTTCTTATTGAGGATGGTCATTTGTGCTAGCATATATTTCAAACTTATACTTTTGTAATCACTCCGATAAAATAATGTAAAATTTTTGTAACCTGTAAAATTTGGTAATAAGATTTCCGCTGCAAAAATGTTGTGTGTGTGATTTGTGTTACTTAATCCCGCGGTTCTGGTTGTAAGTGGTTTATCCGATGTTTTTGGGGCAATCGGACGGATCCTGTTAAGTTATCTGGTGCACATGCATGGCCGTCTGAGGTCTTTAGGACAAGGACAGGTGCATGTGGGCCCGATACCTTGGGAGGTTCTGCCACACCAGTCGGATATTGGTATTTCTTTCGCTCTTACCAAGCAGTTATCTCTATTTGCTTTATCGAAAGTGTTGGGGACTTGTTCTCAAATGCTATGAATCAAGAACAAGGCAACACAAAAAGAAGTTAATTGACCTTCGTCCTTCAAAGCGTTATTTCCCTAAGGATATAACGGTCTTCAGACGAAGGTCATGAAGGACATATCTTCGTCATCACAGCATATATTAATGAAAGACGAAGCATATGGAACATGAGAACTAACATAAATAATTATATAATACCATTAATATATCTTCTTATTATATAATCATGAATGAATAAGAACAACATTAAGTTACATTTGTACCTTCGGCTTGACAGAAGGTGAAGGTATCAGCATGACGCACGAGCAAACAACAGCCAGCATGAACAATATGGGGGTACTGTTCATCTATTTATAGGCACGGAACGCAACCCGGTTAAAATTACATTTATGCCCTTTACAACTTATCACAATCATGACACAAATTACCATGTGTCGATTGGTCATTTCATCTTTAAGTCGGTGCAACCCTTCGTATCAAGGCATATCGCTATGCCGAAGCTCCCTAGCAAGTTGCTTCGGCGTGTATCTTCGCACTATACTTGCTTTTGTATTGATATTTTGAAGGTGTTTCTTCTCAAAGGACCTTCGGCGACGAAGCAGATCCCCAACAAAAAGCTTAGGAATCAGATAATTTTTCCCAGATAAAATAAATTCTTGGCGGTGTATATTCTATTCCAAAGCTTCTCTTTTTGCTGAATAATTAAGAGATCGACATTACGCTTTATAGAACAAGTTGGTATATAATATGAGGATAAAAGTTTGTCCCGCTGGCAACTTACATCACAAATAATTGATTATTGTTAATAGTTCTCTCTCAAAATTATAATACCTAAAAAAGGTTGCATAAATCGCTACCCAATTTCAGAGCGGTATGAGTAATTGGGTAAACCATGGGCAATGATAAAAACGAGCTGGACTATACATCTCTGCATATAAAAATCTTTGCTTGGCAACATTGGTCTGATATCGTGCACTTTACTACCAATATAAACACACACATTTTCCTACGTGCCTCAAAGCACAATGCAACCAGTGAATGTCCTTATGAGCGCTAAACCCTGATGGTCATTTTACTTGTTGACCTGAAGTCAACTAATGGCTCCAAACGATGAATGGTATGTACGAGCCCCTGAAGGACCCTTATGGATAACATAGTGTTGCACATATCAGTCTAAATCTTAATGATTGATTGTGTATTTGGTAATAATAACAAAAAGTTTGCAGAATTGTAACCACAAAGCAACTTGTTGTTGTGTGTCTCACTGGATGTTGAGACTAATCCTTCACGTTGAAGGACAAATATGTAGTATTCATGCCACCATATCAATCTAAGTCCAAAGCTCAATGCATAAAACTCCTATCTGTAATGTGCGTAAGATTTTCCAAATATCACCACAATAGCATACATTGGCCACAATTGGATGATTGTGGTTGGGGATTTTATCTGTATGCTTTTAGAACATCTCGACATTAGGGGAGATAAATGCCCATCTAGTGTAATGCCTCAATATTCTATAAACACACAAAAGCCAAACTGAACTCGTCGTTTAGTGTGTACTCCTGTGTATATGGAGTTTGCCAGAAATCGTTGAGGAGTAACCAAATAGGTTTGAACGCTTCTACCTGATGTAGATGTGGATATACCAGGAATTAATATCATATCCACATTTGACTTATTGGAATTTTATCTATTCTGCAGGGACGCCCGTGAATATGGTCCATCGGTCTTAGTCAAAGCATATGTTTTGATTACAGATTCACGTGGTCTGTAATAACTCTCCTTCGATTAATTCACCTTGATGGTGATTTGCCTCACGAAGAGGTTCATCTTGATGATGAAGTTCCTAGCAATGCGTGCAATATCATTATGATGGGAATATGGAACAATGAATCTTTCGTCTTGGGAAATGATGGAGATTATTATTAAATGTGGGAGACAAATATGTCGACACCTATCTTGCCTCTCTAGATTGCAAACGGATCCAAAACAAAGTCTTAGGCATGAGTGCTTTAAGCTCTCTTATCAGGTCATTAATAAATGCAATCGAGGTTGAACCAAGAATCGCAAAATGAAAGTCGCGAGCTTGAAGTTTGGACATTTATGGGTAGTACTGAAATAATGTGTGGTGAATGCGATGGTTCAAGTGGGCTTGTGAGAGATCCATCCCACATATGTGTTAAATAAACACTGTTCCGCTATGTAATATAGCTGGCAAATGACATGAATTAAAATATGCAATTAATAGGATTCCGAAGATCCATCATGAGATCCTAGAAGGACTCATATCTTTAAATTATAAATATACAACATATAAATCTTGTACTAGATGTTGGTCACTTGTTCTCAAATGATATGAATTAAGAACAAGGCAACACAAAATGTTAATGGTTAAATACCTTCGTCCTTCGAAGCATTATCTCCCTTCGGATATAATGATCTTTGGACGAAGGTTATGAAGGACATACCTTCATAATCTCAGTATACAATAATAAAAGTAGAAGCATATGAAACATGGAAAATGACATGAATAATCATATGATATTATTAGCATATTTTTATTATATCATCATGAATAAACATGAACGATATTGAATTACATTTATACCTTCGGCTCGACAGAAGGTGAGAATCCAAGTGTGACGTGCAAATGAATACAGGACAGCGTGAACAGTACAGTGTTACTGTTCATCTATTTATAGGCACAGGACACAGCCTATGTAAAATTACATCCATACCCTTGATATTTACTATTGACTTAAGAACAATCTATCGAGGACTAGATGGCCTTTTCCTCTTTAAGTCGGTTTTATTTTCCACTGCTGAGCCGAAGCTTCTCCACGCGTAGCTTCGGAACTGGTTCATCCTTCTCCCAGACTACACTTTTCATATTGTGTACAGCTTCATTCCGAGACCGAAAGTCCCTGTGAATGTATTATACTTGGAAAACATGTTAGTTGTGTTTTTGAGGACCTTCGAAAGATGAAGGCCCTCAACAGTAGCCCCTTGCAGTATTAATTTGTTATAATAACGAATTCAGACTGCGACGTGAACGAAGGCCTTAAGCCGAAGGTCCGAAAAAACACATTCCCTTCGCTAGAATAGCGAAAGTCAATGACAAACGGGGCCCGCCAAGTTGCAAAGCGCTAGGCGTATAAATAGGAACCCACAACGGCAGCATTTGATGCGCCATTTCTGCTGCTTGCGTTATTTTCTCAAATTATTAATTTTCACTTAACAGCCCTCGCCTGATTTTCGAGCTTTGGTTTTAAGACTTGTTTGCTCCATGTCTGAGGAGAAGAAGATGACTGAGGAGAAGAAGCTGTATGAAGAGAAGAAAGTTGCGGATCCTTTTATTGCTGGGTTTTATGAGTCTATGGCTAAGACGAATACAGAGAAAATTACTAAGGAGATAATGGAGGGTTTGTCTAAAGATTCTGATGACAGTGATAGTTATGATGTGGAGAGTGGAGATGAAGATTCTGAGGACCGGCCCTGGTGGCCAAGCCACACCATTTTCAGAAAATCAACCATCAAACAAAGTCATATTGACGCCATGAGAGGGAGATATTTTCGGGACATGTCTATTGTGAGGGTTGGAGGAGACAGCACTGCCCCTGAGGAAAATGAAGTTGTTATTTACCGAAGCTTTTTGAAGGCGGGCCTTCGGTTCCCGTTGAGCAAGTTTGTGGTTAAAGTGTTAAAGATATTCCAAATCTTTCTTCATCAGATTACCCCCGAAGCTATAATTAGGATGGGGATGTTTGTTTGGGCTGTAAGAAGCCAGGGGCTGGAGCCAAGCGTGAAGTGCTTCTGCAATATGCACGAGCTATTATACAAAACGAAGGCTACTGGCAAAGAACAATACCACAACAACTTCGGTTGTTACGGGTTCATTGCCCGTTCTAATGCAAGCTACCCGGTGCCAACTTACCGAAAAAGATGGCCCGGGGCCTGGATGGAGGAGTGATTTTACATCAAAAATGATCTGATTGAAAGGGAGGATATCAAGGAAATCATTCAGCGCCCCATCTGGTCTCGCTTCGGCCTCCGAAGGCCGAAGGTGGCTATCGAAGGTGATGTCGAAGCATGCCAAAAGGCCTTCAGCAATATTTGTGCCTTCATTGGCACAAGAGATATAGTCCAAGAGCACATAGCCTATAGGGTGTGGCCACTTGTGAATAGCTGGGAAATGCCGAAGGAAACTACTGCAGAATCCAGTGAAGGTGGCTTAGTTCGATTGAAATATACCTTCAGATTCAAGGAGAAGTTTGACGAACCAAATGATGACTGGTTGAAATGCATTGAAGCTACCAGCGACGAGCTGCTTGGGACATAGTTGAAGGCCGAAGATGATGCCTTGTCCGCAGCTTTCGGTGGTCGAGGCAAGAAAAGATTGAACAGGGTGTTTGATGCAATTGGCTTTGTATACCCTGATTATCACTACCCATTGCGAAGGCAAAGAAAGAAGAGGAAAACCACCATTTCGTCCACTACTGTTGTGCCGAAAGGCAAGAAGATGAAGGTTCTGACCCATCAGCCGCGATATATTGAACTAGCTGTAGTGCCTGAATTTGATGAAGGGACCTCTTCAACTATCAAAGCAAAACTAGCTGCTCCCACCGTGCAGAGCGCTGAAGGATCGATTATAGTGCTGAAGGTGCCTACAGCCAGGCCAGCCGAAGCCAAGGATGATGCGGTCGAAGAGCCTAAATTTGAAAAAACAGTTATAATGCCAGAAATTCTAATCTCACCGGCAGAGGCAGAATTGCCGAAAGTGCAAAAGGTTCATGCCGTAACTCCCAAGAGGAGTATGGCTAGCGTGCTAGAAGCTGTGATGGAGACAACAAAGGCCTTGAGCCCTGCTCCTACTAAGAAAGTTGCCGAAGTTGTCAAAGACCAGGCCGGAGCTGAAGCTTGGCCTTCAGTGCCCATTGAGACGAAGGCTGTCGCGCCTGATGATAAAGCTGAGCAACAAACTTCAGATGTCGGCATGGCAACAGGGCAAGTCATGATAGAAAAAGCAAAATCTCCTGCCCCCAAAGCTCCGGCCAAAGATGTTGATTACATTATCCGACATGCTTCGGGGAAAAAATTATCCCAAGAAGAAATTTTAGAAGCCAGACACTACGCCTAGAAACTTAAATATCCGAAGGGGGCGTTAGTGTACAAATAAATATCTGTTTGCCAGAAGATAGGCAAAAGTATGAGATTTCTGAAACTTGAAGAAGGCCTTTCGGCCATGTCGAAGGATGATCTTGCTGATAGCCTTGCATACAACAGTATAAAGGTACAGAAGTTGTTGACTTTAAAGTTTTAAATGAAATATTTCATTGTCATGCTTAATTCTTTCTTTTTCTTTCAGGGCTTAATTCTTAGCAATGCTTTGAGGGCTCAAAAAAGCGCCAAAGACGAAAGTTGTACAATAGCTCTCAGTAACCTTCGCTCAGAGGTAATTGAGCTGAGAAACGAAGGTTTGGAGAAAGACAAAATTTTAATCTCATTGGTGAGTAAAATAAAAGAAGACGAAGCTAAATACAATGCTCAGGTCGAAGCGCAAAAAGCCGAGGTTGAAGACCTTCGGAAACAACTGGCCGAAGCCAAAGAAAATTGTGAAGTTGCAAAGGTCAGCCTAGAAATAAGTGAATGGTGGAAGGCCAGGCTTGAGAAAAATATTGAAGAGCTTCGCGAATCCAAGGAAAGATGTTTCAAAAAATCCTTGGATTGCGTGAAAAATTTGAAAAACAGCTTTGCTAAGGTAGGTGCCTACTCCTCTAAGGAGAACTTCATTCGAGGCGACCCCAAAGGCGTTATCGAGTGGATAAGTGGGGAAGCTGAAGCTTTTGAGGAGATCCTGAGCGATCGCAGCGACATTTTTGCTTTCTGTGGCGCTCGAGGGATCGCATCTATCCTAGAGAAGGCTGGCTGTGATCATGTTAAAGCTGCCGCCGAATCTGAAGCTGCTTTCTCCATAGACAACATAAAGGACCCCTCGGTCGAAGCTACTTCAGTGGGCAGAAAATTTTATTCTGATATCTGGGTGAACGGTGGCCGGGAATTGGCCAGCGAAATTATAAGGAACAATGAAAAAAACACCCATGATGCCCGAGAAGAAGCTAGGCGAGCTGAAGAAGTTGCTGAACGTGAAAGGCGTATAGGTACTATTTTTGAATTTCAGCTTCGGTACTTACTTTGTGTCTTCGAACTAATATCTTACCTATTACAGCTGAGCTATCACCGCTACCGGAGCCATACAATACCCTGGTTGATCCAGAGATGAAGGAAGCATTGGATATAATAGGCATTGCTAATTCCATTATCGACGAAGTCGTCGATAAACTTTTGAACGAAGTCGCGGAAAAAGTCCTTAGAGAAGTGTAGACTTTATTGTAAAAATGTTTTGTAATATTTGATGTATGGAACAATTTGAAGGAAGATTAAGTTTCTATTGTAATACAACTATGTATCATTTGATGTATGGAACAATGAATCGAACATATAAGTTGTTGTAATTTATTTATTTGCGATGCATGAAATTTACACACATACCGTTTTTTGAGCCTTCGGCGAAAAAACACCTTCCCTTCTTTTCATGCTTTGAAAAGAAAGAAACCCTTCTAGGACAGATCTTATAGAGTTGTCACCCGAAGTTTGCTTCGTGCCTTAGCATATTTTCATTCAACGAAGTGTTGCCGAAGATTTGCTTCGTATCGTAGCACATTTTCATTCAACGAAGTGTTACCGAAGGTTTGCTTCGTATTCAATCGTCCTGTTGATGCGATATGGTGTATGATGTGATGCTGTGCTAAATGATGCAATGATATGATGCAATGTGATGATGATGTTTGAACACCCACTCATACACCCACACTGGAACACGGAAGACTCTGCATCCCCTTAGTAACGTCTTTTGAGTCTTTAAGCTCTGCATCCCCTTAGGAATGACTTTTGAGCTTCTTCACCTTCTATTTCGGTGGTATAAGTTCTACATCCCCTTAGGAACAACTTTTGAACTTCTTTACCTTATATTTCGGCGGTATTTGGCTCTGCATTCCCTTTGTAACGACTTTTGAGCAGAAAACTTACTCTGCGTTCCCTTAGGAACGACTTCTTGCAGCTTCGTCAATTTTTTGGCTCTGCATTCCCTTAGAAACGACTTTTGAGCAGAAAACTTACTCCACGCCTCCTTAGGAATGACTTTTTGTAACTTCGTCAATTTTTGGCTCTGCATTCCCTTAGGAACGACTTTTAAGCTTCGGAATTTACTCCGCTTCTTCAAAAACGTCTTTCGAGCTTCGTAAATCCATGAGGGAGATATAGGTACAATTATTACATGGAATTGAAATTAAGTTCTCCATTATTTTTTCTTGCACACAAAAATAAAATAGCATAAAGATAAAGATACACCAATAGTAGGATATTCCTTAGTATATATGCTTCGATTCTGGTACAGTGCTATTGACTGTACGAGCTTCGGGCTCCTCCCTAAAGTCGCGCTGTTGTTGGGCGTGTTGATGCCCTTCTGGCTGCTGGCTTCGGGTGTGGGTGGGTGGCAATGGTGGTGGTAGTGGGAGCTGGGGCCAGGAAGCTTGTGAATGACTTGCCAAAGCAACAGAGGCTGCAGGTTGATTACCCACGTATTCTGGTATATAGGGAGAGTAGCACGAAGCAGTATGTAAGACCTGTTTCGGCTGATTTTGCCGCGCCTCTGCTTTGGCAATCTCCTTTTGTTTCTGAATGGTGACCTGGCAGGTTCTTATAGTGTGGCCCTTGTCTTCACCATAGAATAAACAATAGAGCTTTCTAGGCAGATTCCCATACCTTTCTCCGAAGCCCCTGCCTCCTCTACCCCTTGGGGCTGGTGGTCTGAAAGAGCTTTTGTGTTGCCCTGAGGATGGTGAGCTATGCTGTGGCCTTTGAAGCTGGCTTCCTCTGTCATCGCTCTGGCTGGAGTTGTGGATTGATCTGACATGCCTAGGGTGGAATCTTCCTCCGAAGCCCCTAGTCATCTCAGAAAACCTATAAGCTTCTTCCCTTCTTTGGCGAAAATCATTATCAGCCCAGATGTACTCATCCATCTTCTGAAGAAGCTTCTCAAGGGTATCAGGGGGTTTCCTGGCAAAGTATTGAGCCATAGGTCCTGGCCGAAGCCCTTTGATCATGGCCTCAATGACAATTTCATTGGGCACTGTGGGCGCTTGTGCTCTCAGACGCAAGAACCTTTGGACATACGCCTGGAGGTATTCTTCGTGGTCTTGCATGCACTGGAACAAAGCTTGAGCGGTAACCGGCTTCGTCTGGAACCCTTGGAAACTAGTGATTAGCATGTCCTTCAGCTTCTGCCATGATGTGATTGTTCCTGGCCGGAGAGAGGAGTACCAGGTTTGTTCGACATTCATGACTACCATGACGAAGGATTTCGCCATGACTGCAATGTTGCCCCCATATGAAGATATGGTTGCTTCGTAGCTCATCAGAAACTGCTTTGGATCTGAGTGCCCATTGAAAGTCGCCTAGAGGGAGGGTGAATAGGCGGAATCTAAAATTTATAGCTTAAAACACAATCTACAAACCGGGGTTAGCATTAGATTAACATCCAAGTCCGAGAGAGGGGGCGAACAAATCAAAAGCAAATGAAGCAAATGACACAGTGATTTGTTTTACCGAGGTTCGGTCTGTAGGAAACGGGTGACGCCTAAAAGGGGGTTGAATTAGAACTTCTAAAACTTTTACTAAACTAGGCCACAATTAAATCCCTAGAGCAAAACCTATGCAAATAATCAAACTAGAATGTGCAAACTAGGTTTTGTCTAAGTGTTGCTATCTCTACCGCAATGGCTAAGTTTCAATCTACACTAAATAAGTATGAATACAAGATTGAAACTTAAATGCTTAATATAAAAGCGGAAACTTAAAGAGCAAAGTAGAGAAGCAAACTCTCGTGGATGACGCCGGTATTTTTACCGAGGTATCTGGAACCACGCAAGGTCCCAACTAATCCTCGTTGGTGCCCCTACGCAAAGGGAAGCCCACACGAGGGCCAAGCACCATGGTCGAGTAACTCCGTAGAGAGCCGCGGGCCTTCTCCACGCGTAAGTGGTGCTCCGCTTCTGGCTCCTCTCAGACGCTCCCCACCGTCTCCACTATCGAGCTTCCGGCCGAAACGCCGCGGGCCTCATTCCCTCCGGTACACGGTGGCGGCCGTGACACAAACGCGGTTGTCACGGTCTCGCAAGACTCTCGCCCCACTCGGTACAATTACAACGGCTCATGCAAGAGCCGAGGGGTTGTGTGGTTTTACAAAACTCACTCAACTAACTAGGGTTCACCTAGAGCAAGCGCTAAAGCGGTCTAACTAACCTAAGCACTTCGTAAAGCACCTACGCTAATCACCGAGTGATTCTATTAAGCACTTGGGTGTTTGAGCTCTTGGAAATGTGCACTATATACCATGGTATGTTGCTTGGGCTCCCACACCTTCAAATGGCCAGTTGGGTGAAGTATATATAGGCCCCAACTCAATTCTAGCCATTGGAGAAAAGCTGTAGTTCTCTGCGGCACACCAGACAGTCCGGTGGTGCACCGGACAGCGCACTGTAGCCTGTCTGGTGCGCCTAGCCGTTGCTCTGTCAGAGCAGGTGACCGTTGGCGCTCCAGGCTTTTCCACACCGGACAGTCTGGTGCTCACACCGGACAGTCTGGTGGTCTTCTCTCCGAGTGCCACCTGGAACTAGCCGTTGGGCTGGTGTTCCATAGTGCACCGGACAGTCCGGCGTGTGGGCACCGGACAGTCCGGTGTGCCACCGGACAGTCCGGTGTGCCTTCGCATAGACAGTCCGCAGCAGCACACTTGGACTTTTCTTGAATCTCCTTAATATCTTCTTTTGAGGTGTTGCTTTCCTCAATTCCTTAGTCCAAGTAAATCTTGCATCCTGTGAACTACAAACATAAATACTAGAAAACTCATTAGTTCACGGATTGTGTTGTTCATCAAACATCAAAACTCAATTAGCCAAATGGCCCGGGGTCTATTTTCCTTATAATCTCCCCCTTTTTGGTGATTGATGACAACACAACCAAAGCAAGCAAATAATACAAGTATTTGAATAAAAATATGCAATCTACTTGCTAGGATGCATGTTTGTCCCCACAATGTGATATTATGGACTTAAGCCTCCCCCTAACTCCATAATTCACTTACTTCCTATTTTTGGACCAAATAACCAAAACCACTTGAAAAACCATTTGTAGATATAAAATTTTAATTTTTTGGTGTTTGGTGTTTGATATAGTTTTCATTGCTTTGGTCCCTAAACTTCTCCCCCTTTGGCATCAACCACCGAAAAGGAAGACATTAATAGCATGTAGGAAGTAAATAAAAGCTTGTCCTCAAAAGATTACTCCCCCTAAATGAGTGTTTTCCTATAGAAAGAGTTTTTCTCCCCCTTTAGAGATGAAGAAAAGCTCCCCCTGACAGAGACCATAGGAAAAAGCATGTGAAAATTAGAGGTGCAAGACATGATTTGAAAAGACTAACTTCCCTTATGCATAGGTAACAGAATATGAGTTAACTACTTATGCATTTTTAGCAACATGGAAGTATATGATATGAAATATAGTCTAATCAAATATTGGAGAAGACATGTAAATGATACTAGATGTAGTCTCAAAAGATACCGATTGAAATTCAATGGCGAGCTTGAGAGACATGAGAGTTCTTGGAGACTTTGCAGTGGAAAATTGTTGTCTTTCTCCGGGGACCTCATTTTCCTTACAACGAGACTATCACATGAAATAGACTTGAAAAGGTGTTAGTCTCAAAGTATTAGATTATAGAGTAACCTCCCCCTAAAGATGTGCATACAAGTTTTGAATACTTGTAGGAGACTTGCACTTTGATTTGATATCAAGAGGGGCAAATTATCTACAATCCGAACTTTGTTACATATAAGTTAAATGATACAACTTGTAGAAATCAAAATTTTCAATTGATGCATCATTTACTATGGAGTGATATAAAAGCTATGTGCCGTGCTTAAATAAACATTTTAAGTCATGTAGGTTTGCTTAAGTATATGAATTGAAAGCAAGCAATCCTACATTATGATTTATCTAGTATGCAGAATTTTAAACAAAAGTAAATAACAAATGTAATACTAGGCAAGAAAAGATAAACTAGATACAAGGTTAATAGATACGCATATCTAAAAACAAGAGATACAATAAATCTAGTTACCTTAGTCATGGGTGGGAAATTTGGGTCCAAAATTTTCACTAACCCACTTGGCAATAAACTTGATCCAATATGATGTATTCCATGATATACATCCCAACTTT
This sequence comes from Zea luxurians, assembly GCA_029449295.1. Classification (NCBI taxonomy): domain Eukaryota; kingdom Viridiplantae; phylum Streptophyta; class Magnoliopsida; order Poales; family Poaceae; genus Zea; species Zea luxurians. The sequence goes on along the minus strand of JAOPSE010000006.1, from coordinate 112,595,763 downwards.
GCCAAGTCTCCAAATTTCCCGACGACCTTCGGTCCACTCACTTCCCTTTCGGGATCCAAACCTTCTTGGTGCTTTTCATGGTTGAGATTATTTCCTTTGGCACCTAGATGCATTTGGCCCCCTTTTCTTTATTGGCTTGCTTGTTGGCCTTGATTGCTATCACCTTTCCATTCTTTTTCTTCTTGATCAAATATGGTGTAGCAGTCTTTTTGTCCACCTTTTTGATGTAGGTGTTGGAGATTTTGCTTGATGGCTTTTGCTTGAGCTTTTGCCTTTGTTTATCCCCAGTCATCGTGTAACACCCGGCTTTAAGGAACAAAGCCGGGTGCATCTCATACATGCGCCAAGGAGACAACATATATAATAACAGAGTGTATAGAGATAAATGTCATAAAACATCAGAGTATTTATTACATAGCGGAAGACTTATTACAAAATAAAGTAATAAAGATAAAACGAACTAAGGATCGTCGGCGCCAATGTCGACTGAGAAACGCCACCTAGATCAGATCGAACTCCTCAGTGTTAGGCGGCTCCTCCTGAACCACCTGATCTTCTCCTGTGGGGGGGGTGTGAGACAGCAAGGGTGAGCTCACACATGATCATAGCTCAACAAGTTGTGGGGAACCAGTGGACATAAACTCACAAAGGTGTGAGTTCATGTGATGTGTAAGGCTAATCAATGATAGGGGTTAAAGCTGAGCATTGCTTTTAAGTAGTTGGTCCAAATTTTATTAGCAATTACTAAGTGTAAGTAAATACCAAACTATAAATAAAGTAATAGAACAAAATTAATAATAAACCCATGCAATGCAAATGACAAAATTAAATTTAAGTTCCATAATTTAAACATCAGAGAGTCCTGAGCTGCTCATGACCGCAAGCACGGCTAGTATACCAGTTTTACACTCTGCAGAGGTTGTACCCTTTACCCACAAGTCATGTTACCCATCTGCCAAGGGGTCGCGAATCCCATACACCTCTACCTAGGATGCGCGGCAGGGCAACACTACGAGGCCTTTACAAAGTTCCACTAGCTTCCGAAAACCCGCTACAGTTTATAGGAAGTTCCAATGCAGGGTTCCTGGCTGACCGCCATCGCAGCAAAATCAACCAGGGACCTCCCTACACTGACCACTCCCCTACTGCCCTTGCCCCTTTCGGGTAAGGTAGTCTTCCACTAGCTTTCCTAATTAGTCAGCCAAGGGCGTCCCATTAAACCCTTGTGGTGGCACGTGTTACTCAAGTTAAGCTCTATGTTCCAATTAACATTAATGAACTTGACATGAACATAAATAGAATAACAAGAATAATTGGAACATAGATATAATAAATGATTATCCCAAAACCATGTAAAGCAATAGCAAACTACCCAAGTGAATCAGGGGTAAACAAGGTAATGAGATAAACAATCTAGGGTGACCTATGGGGTCCCATCAAAATTAATCTATGCATGGATAAGTGGTATTAAAGAACATTATTAGGTAAAAAGTGGTCAAGGGCACAACTTGCCTTCAATGAGCTCCTGCTCAGCTATTTCAACCTGCTGCTCACCAGGATCCTCAGCAACGGGCTCTTCTACTCGCCACAATACAAACAAGCACAATATACAGGGGAGAAATTAACATCACACCAAGCATATGGACAAATTACACAGCAATATTCTACATATTAAAATAAAATCCTAGGAACAGGAATCATAATTTTTGGAGTTATAGATTTTAAGTTATGAATTTTCAAAGGTTTTATGTGCTTTAAATAAGATTAAGTGTGAGGTTAATTTTCTTACTGTTGTCATGATAAATCAGAGACACTAAGTGGTAGAGAATAAAATTACAAAATTTTAGGAACTGGAACGGATTAATTTGGAGTTAGTATGAATTTTCTATGAATTTATAAAGTTCTAGTAATTATTTTCACACCAAAACTTTATGTTCTAACTGAATTCCTTTGATTTTCTGTTCTCTGGACCGAGCGCACCATTTACAAAAAATACAGGGGCCTCTACATAAATTTTCCTAAGACTCAGACAACTCAGAACTGCACCAGGGGTTGTTTAGTGACTTCCTCAGGGATTCTTTTGTAAAATGGCGAGGCCAAAGGGGTACGGTGCATTATGGGTGTAACACCCAAATTCTGAATTTGGATTTGGTAGAAGAAATCTGAACAAAGTATCACTGGGAAATAAATAAACAAGGAGAATAAAACTTAAATTAGTAATGTTAAAATAATATGGATTATATTCACCTTTGGATTTCAATTGATACATTTGAAAAATCTGAAAAACCAAAGTAGAAGTATAAATTTGAATTTGGAATAGAAAATAGAAAATAAGAGTAAGAGAGGGGAGATAAAACAAAAATATAAATAATATATATGTAAACAAGTATATTCAGAATTAATATCCCTAACTTCACAAAAATAAATTGAAATGATGAGTCATAAGATTTGAATTTAAGTTTGAATTCAAATTGGATTTGAAAATGAAGAAAAGAAATAGAAAATAAAAAGAAAAAAAGAGAAAAACCCTAACTGGGCCAACAACCTCACATTCGGCCCACTTAAGCTTTTCCTCTGCGCGCACGGCCCAATTCCCCTCCCGCGTCCCCTCACTCTGCGACTGACGGGTGGACCCCGCCTGGCCGTCTCAGACGAGGACGACGATCTCGCGCCTGCATGCGTCGCTGACATATGGGGCCCACTGCTCAGCCTCCCCTACGCGCTTGCGCTCGCGCTTCATCCGGCGCCGACAAACCGGGCCCGCTGCTCAGTCTCCCTCTCACCGCGCGGTGTCCTTCGCTCAGCCCGCGCGCGCCTCGCTGACTTGTGGGTCCCCCCTGTCAGCTATTTCTTCTCTCCGACAACAGCATGGCGCGATTTCCTCGCCGCACGCTGGGCTACCGGACTCGCCGCGGAATCCGCGCGGTGGCCGAACTCCCGCCTCTGTCGCGCGTTCCCGATGACTATAAAACCAGCCGGGCACCTGGGACCCCTCCTCCATCGCTGACCGTCCCACCGCGAACCCCATCGGTCGAATCGAAGTCCGCCGTCGTCGAAGTCCCGCCATCCGCACTGCTCAGCACCAATAATCCGGTCTCGGACGTTTGGGGGGGTGCGCCGGTGGTGCTCGTGGAGAAATCCAGGGGCACAAGACTCTACGCCGACGTGAATTTCTCATCGGCCTTCACCCTCCGCCGCGTGGCCGCCATTCGCCGTGGCCAGCTACAACCAGGCACCAATCCACGGTAAAGAGTACTCCGTCCGGTTCGCCTTGATCTCCTTTAAAAGTAGCAGCTGTCGAAATAAAGTTTGGGGCACTAGAACGATGAATCGCGGGCACGCCGGCGATGGTCCGCCGCGGGCGCGGGGCGGCGCTGCCGTGCGTCGGCTCGGTTAGGGAAGACACGCTCGCGCCCGTCGATTCGGCGATGAACGGCTACGATTAGATCACGGCGTACCGATTCGCCCCGTGAGATCTGGACCGTAGATCGGGCGATGTGCGGATAGAAGTAGACTTGGAGTATTTAAAATCTGCACCGTAGATCTTCCATCCGGCGGTTACGGTCGCGTACCGGTTCGCGGGGCTCGGGTTATAATCTGGGTCATTGATAACGGATCGGACGGCTCATAATAGATCTTACCCTTTCAGCCATGACATTATGCAAAAGAAACCCCGACCTTTTAAGAAATGAACCCGCCGTCCAGGGACCCTGTTCCCTGTGTCTCGGGATTCTTGCGCCGAGCCCCCTGACCTTTCTTATAATTGAGGCCCAGTCCAGTGAATAAGAAAATCATAGAAAATGATTTAGAAAATGATTTTTAGTGATAAAATAAATCCAGAAACTTAATTAATTCATAACTAATTCATTTTAGCTCCAAATTGAGTCATTCCAATTCCTAAAATTTTGTAATAATATTCTCTACCATTTAGAATCACTGTTTTGACATGAACTCTGTCAGAAAATTTATTTATCATTTAATCATATTTTAATCACATTAAGCCTTAGGAAAATCATAACTTGAATCCTACAACTCCAAAATTAATAATTCCTTTTCCTGTGAACTTATTTTAATATGTAGATTATTAATATGTATTTTGCATATATGTTTGGTGTAATGTTAATTTTGCCTATACCATGTATGTTTGTATTGCTACGACTAGCAGTGAGGTCACGAGTCACCTGAAGATCATCCTGGTACCTGGAATCTCAAGGCCCAGGCAAGTTGTGCCCTTGATCACTTCTCTTCACCTACTCATGTTCTAATTAATCATAATGATCTGCATAGGTTAATTTTGATGGGACCCAATAGGTTACCCTAGTTTGACTATCTTTATACCTTGTTCACCACTGAATCTTTGGGTAGTACTTGCTAGTGCTATATGTGACTTTGGGTATAGAGATACACATTACTATTCATGATTCTACTTTTGGTTATCAATTGTTATTTATGGTTCATGTTGAGATCATTATGTTAATTGGAACATGGAGAACCACCCGGGAAAACAGTGCTACCACAAGGGTAGTATGGGATGCCCTTGGCTGATTAATTAGGAAAGCTAGTGGAAGACTACCTTACCCGAAAGGGGCAAGGGCAGTAGGGGAGAGGTCAGTGTAGGGAGGCCCTCGGGAGGATTTTGCTGCGATGGCGGTCCTGCAAGGGATTCCTGCACTGGATCTTCCTATAAACTGTAGCGGGTTTTCGGAAGCTAGTGGAACTTTGTAAAGGCCTCGTAGTGCTACCCTGCCTCACTTCCTTGGTAGAGGTGTATGGGATTCATGACCCCTTGGCAGATGGGTAACACGACTTGTGGGTAAAGATGCGCAACCTCTGCAGAGTGTAAAACTGGTATACTAGCCGTGCTCACGGTCATGAGCAGCTCGGACACTCACATGATTAATTTATGGAACTAAATTCAATTTGTCATATGCATTGCATTGCAGGCGGTGTTGTTACTTTTTGTTCTATTACTTAATTGGGTTTGGTATATACTTATACTTAGTAACTGCTAATAAAATTTTGACCAACTTTAAAAGCAATGCTCAGCTCTAACCATCTTCTTTGGTAAGCCTTACACTTCACGTGAGCTCCCACCTTTGGCGAGTTCATGCACATTATTCCCCACAACTTGTTGAGCGATGAACGTATGTGAGCTCACTCTTGCTGTCTCACATACACCACAGGTCAAGATCAGGTACTGCAGGATGATGCTCATGGAGGATGCTGTGATGAGCTCGTGAGAGGTCTAGGTCGTCGTCTCCCAGTCAACTTTGGGTTGCTGGACCGTTGTCTCCCTATAATGTAATTATTTATTTTGTATAGAACTCCTGTTATATATAAAGTTGTGACATTCGATCCTGTGCCACTATACATCATATGTTTGAGACTTGGTCCCAGCATACCTGGTGTTTTTGTTAACCCCGGGTTTTGGACCCCTAAAATCCGGGTGTTACAGAAGTGGTATCAGAGGAATGTTGACTGTAGGACGAAACCTAGATAGAACTGGACAACCATTATCCACTTACCTTACTCTGATTCTTTCTATACTTTCCTTGATCTTGTCTCACCTTCTACTGTCCTACTCTGATCAACCTTACCTTTGCTACTCTGATTCTTTTCTAGACTTATCTTAATCTTTTTCTCATCTATTTCCGCTTTACTCTGATCATTCTTACCTTATCCTTCTAAAGACAAATGTGGATTTCACACTTTGAAATCCTGTGACTGAAGTGACCCTTAGGAATAGGAGACCTAATCCTAGGAACAAAAACAAAACTAATTTTTATAAGTGTTTATATATTTGAATGTTTGTTCTTATGATACATGTTTGATTTGGATCTTTGTTTGAGTGTGATGAATTGTGGAGTAATGTCCACAATTGCATCTGCATATATACATAGGTATAAAAATATATTTATAAAATAGCTAGACAACCTAGATTATCCCCATTGGAACATATCTAGCTTATCCTAAAAAGATCTCATTCTAACCAATTCATCTTATCTTAAAAGATTCTCCCCTATCTTAATAGATCCATCTCATCTCAAAAGATCCTAACTTATCCTAATTAAAATATAGATCCATCTTATCTTAAAAGATACTCTATTACTTTAGTAGATTCATTTGGTCTTGAAAAGATTTTATCCTTATCCTAATAGATTTAACTGGCCCAGAAGATTCTATCTTATCTTTATGGATCTGTCTTATCCTAATAAGCATACTTACCCACCCTAGTTTAACAACCATGATCTAATGCAAGCTAATTAGATCTCATCTAGTCGAACTGGTCACACCAATCTAACCTAGATCTGATCAAATCTAAAGTGACTTATCAAACATGTTAGATAATACTGATGAAATAGTTTAGACTCTACCCCTATAGAACAGGTCTTAACTTAGTTCACCCTGCACTAAATTAAGAATGACAGATTGACTTGGCCATATGCAACTACCTTAACCATCTGATAGTTGCATAACCCCTCAATTATAAACTAGCAAGAGACTCTATCTTATCATAACTAATCTCAAAACATCCTAACATAATCTACCCTGTAGGACCTATCTAACCTAAACTAGTCTAATCTAGTCATATCCAATTTAATCTAGATCTTATCTTACCTGATGTGACCTGACCTAGTGTGGTCTAATGTTATCTAACTTAATATGGCCCACTTAAACAGATTAATGACACTAGTAGAAGTGATTAAACCCTACTAGCCATATATTAACCTAACCTAGAGCCATGATGAATGATATAACCTTTCTATTCCCACCTAACAACAAACAAACTTTTAACCTACATCTTGTAGTCTATCTCACCCATATATATCTCTCATCTTAACTGATTCTATCTTACCCTTGGATATTCACCTTATATGATTGGTCACCCCAATCTGGACATAAAACAAAGATTAAGCCCTACCAAAGAATCTTTAGGGTATAACCAGCTACTAGCTTATTCCTTCCGCTTATTGAATAATTTCCTTTGCAAAACTATTACCATATGCTTCTAACTTTCATGGTCAATACCAGGAAAGGAAAGATTATCACGTAACAACAAACAGAAAATGAACCCTCCAAATCCTCCACCGATTGAGATTAATCAAGTGGTTGCTACCCAAAGACTGGTCATACAACAGTTAACAGACCTGGTGACCGAGATGCAAAATCAGATAAGACAACAACGCGAAGAAATACGTCAAGCCCGTCAAGAAATAAGGCAAGCACGGTTGGAGAGACAACAACAACAACCTCCACCACCACCACCAGCTTCACCAAGTTACATAGATATAAATTATGATGAGTTATAAGATCTAGATGTTACTTTAGTTAGTAGTTGATAAGATACTATTTTAGTTGGAATAATAAGGTCTATTGACCCTATGTTTTGTTGAAAATTTATACCTCATGCTGAGATTTCTTTGTTTGTGCATATGTTCCGAGAACAATATGAGCATACATCCCTTTTCTTACAAATCTCGAGGACGAGATTATTTTTAAGGGGGGTAGGATTTGTAACACCCAAATTCTGAATTTGGATTTGGTAGAAGAAATCTGAACAAAGTATCACTGGGAAATAAATAAACAAGGAGAATAAAACTTAAATTAGTAATGTTAAAATAATATGGATTATATTCACCTTTGGATTTCAATTGATACATTTGAAAAATCTGAAAAACCAAAGTAGAAGTATAAATTTGAATTTGGAATAGAAAATAGAAAATAAGAGTAAGAGAGGGGAGATAAAACAAAAATATAAATAATATATATGTAAACAAGTATATTCAGAATTAATATCCCTAACTTCACAAAAATAAATTGAAATGATGAGTCATAAGATTTGAATTTAAGTTTGAATTCAAATTGGATTTGAAAATGAAGAAAAGAAATAGAAAATAAAAAGAAAAAAAGAGAAAAACCCTAACTGGGCCAACAACCTCACATTCGGCCCACTTAAGCTTTTCCTCTGCGCGCACGGCCTAATTCCCCTCCCGCGTCCCCTCACTCTGCGACTGACGGGTGGACCCCGCCTGGCCGTCTCAGACGAGGACGACGATCTCGCGCCTGCATGCGTCGCTGACATATGGGGCCCACTGCTCAGCCTCCCCTACGCGCTTGCGCTCGCGCTTCATCCGGCGCCGACAAACCGGGCCCGCTGCTCAGTCTCCCTCTCACCGCGCGGTGTCCTTCGCTCAGCCCGCGCGCGCCTCGCTGACTTGTGGGTCCCCCCTGTCAGCTATTTCTTCTCTCCGACAACAGCATGGCGCGATTTCCTCGCCGCACGCTGGGCTACCGGACTCGCCGCGGAATCCGCGCGGTGGCCGAACTCCCGCCTCTGTCGCGCGTTCCCGATGACTATAAAACCAGCCGGGCACCTGGGACCCCTCCTCCATCGCTGACCGTCCCACCGCGAACCCCATCGGTCGAATCGAAGTCCGCCGTCGTCGAAGTCCCGCCATCCGCACTGCTCAGCACCAATAATCCGGTCTCGGACGTTTGGGGGGGTGCGCCGGTGGTGCTCGTGGAGAAATCCAGGGGCACAAGACTCTACGCCGACGTGAATTTCTCATCGGCCTTCACCCTCCGCCGCGTGGCCGCCATTCGCCGTGGCCAGCTACAACCAGGCACCAATCCACGGTAAAGAGTACTCCGTCCGGTTCGCCTTGATCTCCTTTAAAAGTAGCAGCTGTCGAAATAAAGTTTGGGGCACTAGAACGATGAATCGCGGGCACGCCGGCGATGGTCCGCCGCGGGCGCGGGGCGGCGCTGCCGTGCGTCGGCTCGGTTAGGGAAGACACGCTCGCGCCCGTCGATTCGGCGATGAACGGCTACGATTAGATCACGGCGTACCGATTCGCCCCGTGAGATCTGGACCGTAGATCGGGCGATGTGCGGATAGAAGTAGACTTGGAGTATTTAAAATCTGCACCGTAGATCTTCCATCCGGCGGTTACGGTCGCGTACCGGTTCGCGGGGCTCGGGTTATAATCTGGGTCATTGATAACGGATCGGACGGCTCATAATAGATCTTACCCTTTCAGCCATGACATTATGCAAAAGAAACCCCGACCTTTTAAGAAATGAACCCGCCGTCCAGGGACCCTGTTCCCTGTGTCTCGGGATTCTTGCGCCGAGCCCCCTGACCTTTCTTATAATTGAGGCCCAGTCCAGTGAATAAGAAAATCATAGAAAATGATTTAGAAAATGATTTTTAGTGATAAAATAAATCCAGAAACTTAATTAATTCATAACTAATTCATTTTAGCTCCAAATTGAGTCATTCCAATTCCTAAAATTTTGTAATAATATTCTCTACCATTTAGAATCACTGTTTTGACATGAACTCTGTCAGAAAATTTATTTATCATTTAATCATATTTTAATCACATTAAGCCTTAGGAAAATCATAACTTGAATCCTACAACTCCAAAATTAATAATTCCTTTTCCTGTGAACTTATTTTAATATGTAGATTATTAATATGTATTTTGCATATATGTTTGGTGTAATGTTAATTTTGCCTATACCATGTATGTTTGTATTGCTACGACTAGCAGTGAGGTCACGAGTCACCTGAAGATCATCCTGGTACCTGGAATCTCAAGGCCCAGGCAAGTTGTGCCCTTGATCACTTCTCTTCACCTACTCATGTTCTAATTAATCATAATGATCTGCATAGGTTAATTTTGATGGGACCCAATAGGTTACCCTAGTTTGACTATCTTTATACCTTGTTCACCACTGAATCTTTGGGTAGTACTTGCTAGTGCTATATGTGACTTTGGGTATAGAGATACACATTACTATTCATGATTCTACTTTTGGTTATCAATTGTTATTTATGGTTCATGTTGAGATCATTATGTTAATTGGAACATGGAGAACCACCCGGGAAAACAGTGCTACCACAAGGGTAGTATGGGATGCCCTTGGCTGATTAATTAGGAAAGCTAGTGGAAGACTACCTTACCCGAAAGGGGCAAGGGCAGTAGGGGAGAGGTCAGTGTAGGGAGGCCCTCGGGAGGATTTTGCTGCGATGGCGGTCCTGCAAGGGATTCCTGCACTGGATCTTCCTATAAACTGTAGCGGGTTTTCGGAAGCTAGTGGAACTTTGTAAAGGCCTCGTAGTGCTACCCTGCCTCACTTCCTTGGTAGAGGTGTATGGGATTCATGACCCCTTGGCAGATGGGTAACACGACTTGTGGGTAAAGATGCGCAACCTCTGCAGAGTGTAAAACTGGTATACTAGCCGTGCTCACGGTCATGAGCAGCTCGGACACTCACATGATTAATTTATGGAACTAAATTCAATTTGTCATATGCATTGCATTGCAGGCGGTGTTGTTACTTTTTGTTCTATTACTTAATTGGGTTTGGTATATACTTATACTTAGTAACTGCTAATAAAATTTTGACCAACTTTAAAAGCAATGCTCAGCTCTAACCATCTTCTTTGGTAAGCCTTACACTTCACATGAGCTCCCACCTTTGGCGAGTTCATGCACATTATTCCCCACAACTTGTTGAGTGATGAACGTATGTGAGCTCACTCTTGCTGTCTCACATACACCACAGGTCAAGATCAGGTACTGCAGGATGATGCTCATGGAGGATGCTGTGATGAGCTCGTGAGAGGTCTAGGTCGTCGTCTCCCAGTCAACTTTGGGTTGCTGGACCGTTGTCTCCCTATAATGTAATTATTTATTTTGTATAGAACTCCTGTTATATATAAAGTTGTGACATTCGATCCTGTGCCACTATACATCATATGTTTGAGACTTGGTCCCAGCATACCTGGTGTTTTTGTTAACCCCGGGTTTTGGACCCCTAAAATCCGGGTGTTACAATGGGCCGCTGGATCATGATCCGATGGCCCCGATTTTAAAATGCCGCGATCTGTTCTGGTGCTCATGATCTGAGATCTGCGGTCGAGGGGAAACACTTGATCTGAGCCGTCAGATCAAAACAGACGACCCAGATTAGATCCCCAACGAATGAACCGGTATGCGACTACGGTCATTAGATCCGAGATCTACAGTGGTGATTTAAAATACCCAGGACGCATCAGATCCACCCAATTGGATCTCAATGGCCCAGATTCACTGTCCAGAATCCGAATGCTACTTCTATTCTCGTTTATCCATTCTGATCGTGCGGTTCGGATTAAAGGTGCTAATGGATACATCCCCAGATTAAATCTCAGCCGTGAACTCCCAATCCTACGGCTGCCAGGCTTTCTTCACCATCCCAGCGCATGCCGACGGCGCGCCCACCCACGGCGGAGCCCACGCCGGGACCCACAATCCGACAATCCTGGTCTTCAAGCATCAAATTAGCAAATGATTTTCGTACAGAAGGCTGGGGTGAGTAAGACCGATGGCTACTTACCGCTGATTTGGACGATCACAGGGCCAGTCACCGAGTGGAGCGGAACTGTGCTGACGGTGAGCAATTGCCGGAGGTCACTGTCAGCTTGGGCTAGGCCATGGCGGGGCACGAACCAGAGAGATGGAGACGACGCAGGCACAGCCGTAGACGATATCATGGAATGTCCGCCCTGCAACGAGTGAGTAGACGGTGATCACACATTAGTGCCGAAGACGCAGTGCTCGTGCGTTGCAGGTGCTGCGCACGGCGAGCCCGCCACTAATTTTGTTTTCCTCCGGGTGCGATGCTGGTTACTAGATGGACGGCTGGGAAAGGCCCCGGAGGTGAAGGTTGGCGAGGTGATGCGCGCCCAGGGCGACGGCGCAACACGGTGGCATTTATAATCCTGGAGCTGAAACGGCGAGTGATGCGCAGGGAGAAGTGGAGGAGGTTGCAGAGATTCAGTTGACGCGAAGTCCGAGTGCCGTTGCAATGGCTCTGAAGATTCGGTCGTGAAGCGGTGGATGCAGCACGGGTTTGTGACAGGGAGAGATGCGGAGAAGAAGGTCCTGTTGAAGTGGCCTCACGTGATGATGGCTCTGGTGATCATGTGCTGAGTTCAGGCTAAAAGGGCTCGGCTGTGAGCGCGTCTATTAGCGAGAAACGAACGGCTGAGTGGATGCTGGCCGGAGCTGGCACGCGCAATACAGGGGGAAGTGGGCCACGATGCATGTGGATGAGGAGAATTTTAGGCTTCCAACTTTCTAGCCACCCGTGGTAGTTTCTCTCTTTTTATTCCTTTCTAAATTCTACAATTCCTTTTAGATTTTAAATTCCACTATGGACTTTAATATATTTCTTGTCACATTTTTATTTTATTTTATCACAATATGCACACAAAAGAAAATCCCAGCATGATGCATGATTTATTTGAGTGTTCTTTATTTAATTATTTATTTGTGAAAGTGAGGTGTTCACATGAAATGATAGATATAGATGACACACATATATATAAAGGAATATAATTTCTCCTTTTAGATTTTCTTACAAAGTGGGTATTACAAATCCTACCCCCCTTAACAAGAATCTCGTCCTCGAGATTTAGGAGGAACGAGGGAAAAGATGGGGAAAATCTATGCGAAGCTCTTCTTCTCTCCCAAGTAGCTTCATCTTCTCCATGGTGACTCCATTGCACTTGCACATCTTTATCACTTTATTTCTTGTAACTTGAGTCAAAGTGTCAAGAATCTTGATGGGATACTCTGTGTAAGTCAAATCACCCTGAACACCGAGCTCTTCCATTGGTAACTGTTCCTCAGGGACACGGAGACACTTCTTAAGTTGAGACACATGAAATACATTATGTACATCAGATAGATTATCAGCTCAGATAGATTATCAGGTAGCTTGAGTTGATAGGCCATCTCTCCAACTCGCCTAAAAAACTATGAATGGTCCAATAAAGCGAGGGAACAATTTGTCCTTAACTTTGAATCTCCTTATTCCACGAAGTGGTGACACTTTGAGATACACATGATCTCCTTCCTCCAATTCCAGTGGTCTTCTTCTATTATCAGCATAGCTCTTTTGCCTGGTTTGAGCTACCCTCAAATTTTCTCGAATTATACAAACTTGTTCTTCTGCCTCTTGAATAAGTTCAGGTCCAAAGAACTGTCTTCCTCTAGTCTGGTCCAAAAATAGAGGAGTCCTGCATTTCCTGTCATACAGAGTCTCAAACGGTGACATCTTCAGACTGGCCTGGTAACTATTATTATATGAGAACTCAGCATAAGGTAGACTCTTGTCCCAACTACTACCATGCTGAAGGGCACAAGCTCTCAACATATCTTCCAATACTTGGTTAGTCCTTTCAGTCTGTCCATCAGTCTGAGGATGGTAGGCCGAACTAAAATTCAACTTCATATCCATATTCTCATGAAAATTTTTCCAAAATCTAGAGATAAACTGTGATCCTTTATCCGAAATGATCTTCTTCGGTACACCGTGTAGAGACACAATCAGAGCCATATATAACTCTATCAATTGAGATTCCTTATAAGTAGTCTTGACCGGAATCAAATGAGCCACTTTGGTCATTCTATCCACAATAACCCATATAGAATCATATCCTTTCGAGGTGCGAGGCAATCCAGTAATGAAGTCCATACCAATCTCTTTCCACTTCCACTCGGGTATCTTCAGTGGATGTAATAGTCCAGCTGGTCCTTGGTGTTCGGCCTTAACTCTTTGACACATCGCACATAGCCACATGTGCAGCCACTTCTCTCTTCAATCCATACCACCAGTACTTTTGCTTCAAATCCTGATACATCTTGGTACTCCCAAGATGAATAGAATAATCTGAGTCATGGGCTTCCTTTTGTATAGTCTCTCGAAGGTTATCAATCTCAGGAACACATATCCCATCCTTGAACCATACGGTGCCTTGCTCATCCTCCGTGAATTCTGGACCTCTACTTTCAGTAATCAGATCCTTAATATCTTGCATTTTAGCATCACCAATTTGTCCTTTGCAGATTTCTTGTTCCAGAGTAGATTCCACATCAATAATAACTCCTTTAGTGTGAGCAACTATCCCCAGGCTAAGTCTCTTAAAATCCTCAACAATCTCATTGGGTAGCTGGGCAACAACAGCTGAATGAACATGCTCCTTTCGACTCAAGGCATCTGCAACCAAATTTGCCTTGCCCGGGTGATAGTGAATCTCCAAATCATAATCCTTGATAAGCTCCAACCAACGGTGTTGCCTAAGGTTGAGATCCTTCTGAGTGAATATGTACTTCAAACTCATGTGATCCGTTTATACTTGGCACTTGGTTCCCATGGCATAATGCCTCCATTTCTTTAGCGCATGCACTACGGTTGCCAGTTCTAAGTCATGAGTGGGGTAGTTCAACTCGTGTTTCTGCAACTGATGAGTCGCGTAGGCACTCACATGTCCTTCTTGCGTGAGCACACATCCCAAGCCTTGGCCACATGCATCACAATAAATGTCAAATCCCTTCTGCGGATCTGGCATAACCAATACTGGTGGCGACATCAATCTCTTCTTTAATTGATCAAAGATATCTTGGCACTTCTCGTCCCACTTGAACTCTCTTCCCTTTTCCAGAAGCGAGGTCATGGGCTTGGCAATCTTAGAAAATCTTTCAATAAATCTCCGATAATATCCTGCAAGCCCCAATAAACCCCGAACCTCCGTAACTGTAGTGGGTATGCTCCATGCCACTATCTCCTTGACTTTAGCAGGATCCACTGATATCCCTCCATTAGAAATGATATGTCCAAGAAAGGGCACCTCACCAATCCAAAACTCGCATTTGCTATACTTGACGTTGAGTTGATTATCTCGTAGCTTCTGTAGCACCGATCTCAGATGTTCCTCATGATCACTATCACTCTTGGAATAAATGAAAATATTGTTGATGAAAACCATGACGAATCTGTCTCGATCATGAACCGTTTATTCTTCAGATCCATAAAGTAGCTGGTGCATTAGTTAGTCCAAATGACATAACGATGAACTCATATAAACCATATCGGGTAGAGAAATCTGTCTTGGGAATATCCGATGGCCTAATCTTCATTTGATGGTAACCCGATTGGAGATCAATCTTCGAGAATACCCTTGCACCTCTCATCTGAATAAATCCTCAATGCGGGGTAATGGACACTTGTCCTTCATAGTGACATCGTTAAGGGACCTATAATCCACGCACATCCCTTGTGATCCTTCTTTCTTCTGTACATATAGAAATGGTGCTCCACAAGGTGAAGAATTCAGACGAATGTATCCATCCTCTTGTAATTTCGTTAATTGCTTCTTAAGTTCCTTTAGTTCTTCTACGGACATCCTGTATGGCCGTTTAGAAATAGGGGCAGTTCCTGGTAGAAGATCAATTACAAACTCAACTTCCCTATCTGGTGGCATTCCTGGTAACTCCTCTATAAAGACATCCGGAAAATCCCTAACTGCACGGATGTTGCCACCCACAAACTTCTCATCCACAAAGAATGCCGCTAGTCTGGTGGTGGTAGTTACTGTAATTTCAACTTCAAATCTTTGTCCTTTGGAACTGGTGAGTTCTACGGTTCCCTTAGCACAGTGTATATACTGCCTTTGCCTTTCTTAACCATGACATACCAAGGATCACGTCTATAGTGCTCTCTTCTAACACTATAGGGGTAGCCCATCTGGGTTAGAAACATAGGGTAAGAAAGGAAGAATTGTAGACAAGACGAGTAATTACAGGGAATGTTACTGCGGGGGATTTATTAGCTAAGTAGATTAGTGTGTTATCCACTAAAGCTAATACATTACCTTATGGTGGTACATGCTAAGATGCCCAACTATAATGTTTCAATCAATCAAAGAAGCAAATCAAGCATTTATCATCAGAACAATCAACCAACATTTTTAATAGAAAAATAATTTTAATTTCGTCTTAGGTTCCCTATATCTGAAAAAGTTCATAGTTGTAGGATTCCAAGGTGTGAAATCCATCTTGTCTTAGAGTAGTAAAGGTAAGAATAATCAGAGTAGAATAGCAAAAGGTGAGACAAGATCAAGATAAGGTAAGTATGGGATGAATCAGAGTAAGATAAGTAGGTAAGGGTTTGTTCATTTCTATCTAGGTTTCGTCCTACAGTCAACATTTCCTCTGATACCACTTCTGTAACACCCGGCTTTAAGGAACAAAGCCGGGTGCATCTCATACATGCGCCAAGGAGACAACATATATAATAACAGAGTGTATAGAGATAAATGTCATAAAACATCAGAGTATTTATTACATAGCGGAAGACTTATTACAAAATAAAGTAATAAAGATAAAACGAACTAAGGATCGTCGGCGCCAATGTCGACTGAGAAACGCCACCTAGATCAGATCGAACTCCTCAGTGTTAGGCGGCTCCTCCTGAACCACCTGATCTTCTCCTGTGGGGGGGTGTGAGACAGCAAGGGTGAGCTCACACATGATCATAGCTCAACAAGTTGTGGGGAACCAGTGGACATAAACTCACAAAGGTGTGAGTTCATGTGATGTGTAAGGCTAATCAATGATAGGGGTTAAAGCTGAGCATTGCTTTTAAGTAGTTGGTCCAAATTTTATTAGCAATTACTAAGTGTAAGTAAATACCAAACCATAAATAAAGTAATAGAACAAAATTAATAATAAACCCATGCAATGCAAATGACAAAATTAAATTTAAGTTCCATAATTTAAACATCAGAGAGTCCTGAGCTGCTCATGACCGCGAGCACGGCTAGTATACCAGTTTTACACTCTGCAGAGGTTGTACCCTTTACCCACAAGTCATGTTACCCATCTGCCAAGGGGTCGCGAATCCCATACACCTCTACCTAGGATGCGCGGCAGGGCAACACTACGAGGCCTTTACAAAGTTCCACTAGCTTCCGAAAACCCGCTACAGTTTATAGGAAGTTCCAATGCAGGGTTCCTGGCTGACCGCCATCGCAGCAAAATCAACCAGGGACCTCCCTACACTGACCACTCCCCTACTGCCCTTGCCCCTTTCGGGTAAGGTAGTCTTCCACTAGCTTTCCTAATTAGTCAGCCAAGGGCGTCCCATTAAACCCTTGTGGTGGCACGTGTTACTCAAGTTAAGCTCTATGTTCCAATTAACATTAATGAACTTGACATGAACATAAATAGAATAACAAGAATAATTGGAACATAGATATAATAAATGATTATCCCAAAACCATGTAAAGCAATAGCAAACTACCCAAGTGAATCAGGGGTAAACAAGGTAATGAGATAAACAATCTAGGGTGACCTATGGGGTCCCATCAAAATTAACCTATGCATGGATAAGTGGTATTAAAGAACATTATTAGGTAAAAAGTGGTCAAGGGCACAACTTGCCTTCAATGAGCTCCTGCTCAGCTATTTCAACCTGCTGCTCACCAGGATCCTCAGCAACGGGCTCTTCTACTCGCCACAATACAAACAAGCACAATATACAGGGGAGAAATTAACATCACACCAAGCATATGGACAAATTACACAGCAATATTCTACATATTAAAATAAAATCCTAGGAACAGGAATCATAATTTTTGGAGTTATAGATTTTAAGTTATGAATTTTCAAAGGTTTTATGTGCTTTAAATAAGATTAAGTGTGAGGTTAATTTTCTTACTGTTGTCATGATAAATCAGAGACACTAAGTGGTAGAGAATAAAATTACAAAATTTTAGGAACTGGAACGGATTAATTTGGAGTTAGTATGAATTTTCTATGAATTTATAAAGTTCTAGTAATTATTTTCACACCAAAACTTTATGTTCTAACTGAATTCCTTTGATTTTCTGTTCTCTGGACCGAGCGCACCATTTACAAAAAATACAGGGGCCTCTACATAAATTTTCCTAAGACTCAGACAACTCAGAACTGCACCAGGGGTAGTTTAGTGACTTCCTCAGGGATTCTTTTGTAAAATGGCGAGGCCAAAGGGGTACGGTGCATTATGGGCCGCTGGATCATGATCCGATGGCCCCGATTTTAAAATGCCGCGATCTGTTCTGGTGCTCACGATCTGAGATCTGCGGTCGAGGGGAAACACTTGATCTGAGCCGTCAGATCAAAACAGACGACCCAGATTAGATCCCCAACGAATGAACCGGTATGCGACTACGGTCGTTAGATCCGAGATCTACAGTGGTGATTTAAAATACCCAGGACGCATCAGATCCACCCAATTGGATCTCAATGGCCCAGATTCACTGGCCAGAATCCGAATGCTACTTCTATTCCCGTTTATCCATTCTGATCGTGCGGTTCGGATTAAAGGTGCTAATGGATACATCCCCAGATTAAATCTCAGCCGTGAACTCCCAATCCTACGGCTGCCAGGCTTTCTTCACCATCCCAGCGCATGCCGACGGCGCGCCCACCCACGGCGGAGCCCACGCCGGGACCCACAATCCGACAATCCTGGTCTTCAAGCATCAAATTAGCAAATGATTTTCGTACAGAAGGCTGGGGTGAGTAAGACCGATGGCTACTTACCGCTGATTTGGACGATCACAGGGCCAGTCACCGAGTGGAGCGGAACTGTGCTGACGGTGAGCAATTGCCGGAGGTCACTGTCAGCTTGGGCTAGGCCATGGCGGGGCACGAACCAGAGAGATGGAGACGACGCAGGCGCAGCCGTAGACGATATCATGGAATGTCCGCCCTGCAACGAGTGAGTAGACGGTGATCACGCATTAGTGCCGAAGACGCAGTGCTCGTGCGTTGCAGGTGCTGCGCACGGCGAGCCCGCCACTAATTTTGTTTTCCTCCGGGTGCGATGCCGGTTACTAGATGGACGGCTGGGAAAGGCCCCGGAGGTGAAGGTTGGCGAGGTGATGCGCGCCCAGGGCGACGGCGCAACACGGTGGCATTTATAATCCTGGAGCTGAAACGGCGAGTGATGCGCAGGGAGAAGCGGAGGAAGTTGCAGAGATTCAATTGACGCGAAGTCCGAGCATCGTTGCAATGGCTCTGAAGATTCGGTCGTGAAGCGGTGGATGCAGCACGGGTTTGTGACAGGGAGAGATGCGGAGAAGAAGGTCCTGTTGAAGTGGCCTCACGTGATGATGGCTCTGGTGATCATGTGCTGAGTTCAGGCTGAAAGGGCTCGGCTGTGAGCGCGTCTATTAGCGAGAAACGAACGACTGAGTGGATGCTGGCCGGAGCTGGCACGCGCAATACAGGGGGAAGTGGGCCACGATGCATGTGGATGAGGAGAATTTTAGGCTTCCAACTTTCTAGCCACCCGTGGTAGTTTCTCTCTTTTTATTCCTTTCTAAATTCTACAATTCCTTTTAGATTTTAAATTCCACTATGGACTTTAATATATTTCTTGTCACATTTTTATTTTATTTTATCACAATATGCACACAAAAGAAAATCCCAGCATGATGCATGATTTATTTGAGTGTTCTTTATTTAATTATTTATTTGTGAAAGTGAGGTGTTCACATGAAATGATAGATATAGATGACACACATGTATATAAAGGAATATAATTTCTCCTTTTAGATTTTCTTACAAAGTGGGTATTACACATCGCCTTGCTTTGGAAAGACTTGTGGCCTTCTATGTGACATAGCCTACAAATCACAGTTTCTCCCTCTACAGGCTTGTTCACTCCCGCAGCGGTGTTATCCTGTGGAGGTCGGATTTGTTTGGCTTTGCCTTTCTTGTCATACAAAGTCTTGCCAAGGCGAGCCACTTCTTGCTTTAATTGCTCATTCTCCTTTGCAACCTCATCCGAACATGTCTCTACAACAATATTCTTAACAAAGACTTGGTTCTAGGGGTTAGAATCATCAATTAAATCAAAGCAGGAACTAGAAGCATCTTTCTTAATTATTTCAGATATTTCAACTAAAGATGCTGCTGGGGTGCTACCAATGTTTTCTAGCTTAGTAGTTAGCTCATTATTGTGTATGCTAAGAATTTCCATTTTCTTTAGCAAATTTTCAATAGCTTCTTGGGAGCTAGCTAACTTAGCCTTAAGTTTTTCATTCTTTTTAATGAGACCATCATCGGTAGCAGTGGATGGAGCACTAGATTCTAATAGCTCAATTTTAGTTGACAGCTCACTATTTAAGTTTGCAAAAGTTTCAAATTTTTCTAGCAAACCTTTATAATCATTTTGAGAGCTAATCAACTTATTTTTCAAAGTTTTAAGTTGAGCATTTTGCTTAGTGCAAACATCCTGAAAAAATTTTACGGCTTCCGCAAGCTCATCTACAGAGGGCTTTCCCTCACCTTCATCATCACTACTACTTTCATCACTAGAGGATGGAATGCTTTTGTTACCTCTTGCTATAAGGCATTTGTGTGATGACCGTGATGAGCGTGATGAGGACCGGTGGCTGCGCGTCCTTGGAGGTTCATCTTCACTTGAAGAATCATCCCAAGTTCTAACACTTGTTAGCGCCTTGCCTTTGCTCCTCTCCTTTTTGGGTTTGGCCATATTTGGACAGTTACCCCTGAAGTGGCCCTTCTCCCCACATGTGAAGCATCCTCTCTTCCTTTGCTTTTTCCTGTCAATGTTAAAGAGAAGATCTTTGACCTACAGGGGCACACCCATTAGATTAATCTTGCGGATCATCCTCATTACCTTTCCGACGCATCGGATTGTTTCTTCGTCCTCGGAGGATGATGTGCATGGTTGATTATCTTCATCATCATCACTTTCTTCTTCCTCCTCTTCTTCACTTGAGGAACTTGGAGTGGGAGCCTTCTTTTTGCCCTTCCTTTCATCACATGCAAAAGCATATGGTCTTGAGGAAGTTGGCTCCTCTCCCCGACACATTTTTCGCGACATCTCAAAAGCCGCGATTTTCCCAATCACAATGGTCGGGGTCATGTTGCTCAAGTCCTCTATGTTGTGAAGGATGGTGATGATGCTCCCATATCTTTGTTGTGCTAGTAGGGAGATAATTTTCCTCACAATATCCGCATCACCTAGTGCCAATAGAATTGAGCTCATTGATAATTAGATTCAAACGAGAATACATGTCTCTAACAAGCTCATCATCTTTCATAGCAAAAGAATTATACTCATTTAAGACTAGGCAATGTTTTTGCTCACGGACATTAGATGTGCTGTCATGGAGCTCATGCAATTTTAGCCAAATCTCATTAGCTGTTTTTAAGGTAAATACTTGATTAAAAATATTCATGCTAAGAGATTCATACAAGTAATTTTTGGCTCTAGCATTTAAATGAATTTCTTTTTCCTCACTCGTGGTGGGTTTCTCGGGATTCTTGAGGGGTTTCATCCCGTCATGAGTGACTCTCCAAACACCTAGATCAATGGCCTCTAGGTAACAAGCCATTCTAGCACTATAGTATGGGAAGTTAGTGCCGTCGAAGTGTGGTGGCCTATGGGTATCCATCCCTTCCTCTAAAAAGCGTCGGCTCTTTTAGCGGTTAAGCTAAAGCGTTTCAAATGAGCCAAACCGGCTCTGATACCACTTGTAGAAACTGGGTGACGCCTAAAAGGGGGGTGAATTAGGACTTCTAAAACTTTTACTAAACTAGGCCACAATTAAATCCCTAGAGCAAAACCTATGCAAATAATCAAACTAGAATGTGCAAACTAGGTTTTGTCTAAGTGTTGCTATCTCTACCGCAATGGGTAAGTTTCAATCTACACTAAATAAGTATGAATATAAGATTGAAACTTAAATGCTTAATATAAATGCGGAAACTTAAAGAGCAAAGTAGAGAAGCAAACTCTCGTGGATGACGCGGTATTTTTACCAAGGTATCCGGAACCACGCAAGGTCCCGACTAATACTCGTTGGTGCCCCTACACAAAGGGAAGCCCACACGAGGGCCAAGCACCATGGTCGAGTAACTCCGTAGAGAGCCGCGGGCCTTCTCCACGCGCAAGTGGTGCTCCGCTTCTGGCTCCTCTCGGACGCTCCCCGCCGTCTCCACTATCGAGCTTCCGGCCGAAACGCCGCGGGCCTCGTTCCCTCCGGTACACGGTGGCGGCCGTGACACAAACGCGGTTGTCACGGTCTCGCAAGACTCTCGCCCCACTCGATACAATTACAACGGCTCACGCAAGAGCCGAGGGGTTGTGTGGTTTTACAAAACTCACTCAACTAACTAGGGTTCACCTAGAGCAAGCGCTAAAACGGTCTAACTAACCTAAGCACTTCGCAAAGCACCTACGCTAATCACCGAGTGATTCTATTAAGCACTTTGGTGTTTGAGCTCTTGGAAATGTGCACTATATGCCTTGGTATGTTGCTTGGGCTCCCACACCTTAAAATGGCCGGTTGGGTGAAGTATATATAGGCCCCAACTCAATTCTAGCCGTTGGAGAAAAGCTGCAGTTCTCTGCGGCACACTGGACAGTCCGGTGGTGCACAGGACAGCGCACTGTAGCCTGTCCGGTGCGCCTAGCCGTTGCTCTGTCAGAGCAGGTGACCGTTGGCGCCGCAGGCTTTTCCACACCGGACAGTCTGGTGCTCACACCGGACAGTCCGGTGGTCTTCTCTCCGAGTGCCACCTGGAACTAGCCGTTGGGCTGGTGTCCAGAGTGCACCGAACAGTCCGGCGTGTGGGCACCGGACAGTCCGGTGTGCCACCAGACAGTCCGGTGCGCCTTCGCACAGATAGTCCGTAGCAGCACACTTGGACTTTTCTTGAATCTTCTTAATGTCTTCTTTTGAGGTGTTTCTTTCCTCAATTCCTTAGTCCAAGTAAATCTTGCATCCTGTGAACTACAAACACAAACACTAGAAAATTCATTAGTTCACGGATTGTGTTGTTCATCAAACACCAAAACTCAATTAGCCAAATGGCCCAGGGTCTATTTTTCTTACACGGTTCTTGAGAACCTAGTCCCCGTTGAGGTGGTCACAAAGACCAGGTCTTTTCAACCCTTTCCCTCTCTCAATCGGTCACCTAGACCAAGTGAGCTTTCTCCTTAATCAAACGGGACGCTTAGACCCCACAAGGACCACCACACAATTGGTGTCTCTTGCTTTGATTACAGGTTGCTTGAAGAAGAATGAGGAAAAAGAAAGCGATCCAAGAACAAGAGCTCAAAGAACACTAGCAAAACACTCTTTCTAGTCACTAGTTGTTTGGAGTGGATTTGGGACTTGGAGAGGCTTTGATTCTTTTGAATTGTGTCTTGTATTGATTGCACTAGCTCTTGTATTGGATGAGATGTCTGAAAAACTTGGCTGCTTGTAGTGGTGGTGGTTGGGGGGTATTTATAGCCCTCAACCACCACATAGCCGTTGGGGAGGCTGTCTATCGATGAGCGCACCAGACAGTCTGGTGCGCCACCGGACACTGTCTGGTGCACCAGCCACGTCACCCAACCGTTAAGGTTCTGAAGATTCTGACCGTGGGAGCGCTGACTTCATGTCGCACCAGACAGTCCGGTGCGCCTCTGACGTCTGCTCTGACTTCTGCGCGCACTGTTCATGCACTGTTCACGCTTTTGTAGACGACCGTTGCGCTAGTAGCCGTTCCTCCGCTTGGTGCACCGGACAATCCAGTGGCACACCGG
The DNA here is from genome assembly GCA_029449295.1 of Zea luxurians. NCBI lineage: Eukaryota > Viridiplantae > Streptophyta > Magnoliopsida > Poales > Poaceae > Zea > Zea luxurians. The sequence goes on along the minus strand of JAOPSE010000006.1, from coordinate 112,572,309 downwards.
ACAGTCCGGTGAATTATAGTGGAGGGCGCCTGAGAAACCCGAAGGTGAAGAGTTCAGACTGTACGGTCCCTGGTGCACTGGACACTGTCCGGTGGCACACCGGACAGTCCGGTGCGCCTGACCAGGGTTCTCTTCAGTTTCTTTTGCTCCTTTCTTTTGAACCCTAACTTGATCTTTTTATTGGTTTGTGTTGAACCTTTATGCACCTGTAAAATACATAATCTAGAGCAAACTAGTTAGTTCAATATTTGTGTTGGGCATTCAACCACCAAAATCATTTATAGGAAAAGGTTTGACCCTATTTCCCTTTCAATCTCCCCCTTTTTGGTGATTGATGCCAACACAAACCAAAGCAAATGTATAAGTGCAGAATTGAACTAGTTTTGCATAAGGTTAGTGCATAGGTTACTTAGAATTAAACCAATTTATAATTTCAATAGATATGCATGGATTGCTTTCTTTTATTTAACATTTTGGACCACTTTTGCACCACTTTTTTTGTTTTTGCAAATTCTTTGGAAAAGTCTTTTCTAAATCCTTTTGCAAATAGTCAAAGATATATGAATAAGATTGCAAGAAGCATTTTCAAGATTTGAAATTTTCTCCCCCTATTTCAAATGCTTTTCCTTTGACTAAACAAAACTCCCCCTAAATGAAATTCTCCCCTTAGTGTTCAAGAGGGTTTTTCAAAATTTTGAAAACACTAATAACTTTCACCCCCTTTTGAAAACATTAAGGTACCAATTTGAAAGCTTCGTTTAAAACTTGGTGGTGGTGCGGTCCTTTTGCTTTGGGCTAACACTCTCTCCCCTTTGGCATTAATCGCCAAAAACGGAGACTTTGAGAGCGCTTTTAACATTCTCCCCCATTGGTACAAGTAAATATGAGTGAAAAGATTATACCAATGTGAAGTATGGAGGAGTAACGACGAAGGGTAAATGATACCGGTAGAGTGGAGTGGAAGCCTCGTCTTCGTCGAGTACTCCATTTCCCTTTCAATCTACGACTTAGCATATAAACACACATGAAAACACATTAGTCGTAGCAAATAAAAGAGCGATGATCAAAGGTATATAAATGAGCAATGTGTGCAATGTTTCAATAAAAATTCCAAAAATCAAGAATATTTAGCTCATTCCTAAGTTTGCAAAAGGTCTTCTCATCTAATGGCTTGGTGAAGATATCGGCTAATTGATCTTTGGTGTTAATGTAGGCTATCTCGATATCCCCCCTTTGTTGGTGATCCCTCAAAAAGTGATATCCAATGTCTATGTGCTTAGTGCGGTTGTGTTCAACGAGATTCTCTGCCATGCGGATAGCACTCTCATTGTCACATAGGAGAGGGACTTTGATCAATGTGTAACCATAGTCCATGAGGGTTTGCCTTATTCAAAGCAATTGCGCACAATAATGGCCTGCGGCAATATACTCGGCTTCGGCGGTTGATAGGGCTACTGAATTTTGTTTCTTTGAAGCCTAAGACACCAGGGATCTCCCTAGAAACTGACAAGTCCCTGATGTGCTCTTCCTATCAATTTTACACCCTGCCCAATCGGCATCAGAATATCCTATGAAATCAAAGGTTGATCCCCTGGGGTACCAAAGCCCAAACTTAGGAGTGTAAACTAAATATCTCATGATTCTTTTCACGGCCCTAAGGTGAACTTCCTTAGGATCGGCTTGGAACCTTGCACACATGCATACGAAAAGCATAGAATCCGGTCGAGATGCACATAAATAGAGTAAAGATCCTATCATCGACCGGTATACCTTTTGATCTACGGATTTACCTCCTGTGTCGAGGTCGAGATGCCCATTGGTTCCCATGGGTGTCTTGATGGGCTTGGCATCCTTCATTCCAAACTTCTTAAGAATGTCTTGAATACACTTCGTTTGGCTGATGAAGGTGCCCTCTTGGAGTTACTTGATTTGGAATCCTAAGAAATATCTTAACTCCCCCATCATTGACATCTCGAATTTCTGTACCATGATCCTACTAAACTCTTCACAAGTAGATTTGTTAGTAGACCCAAATATAATATCATCAACATAAATTTGGCATACAAACAAATCATTTGCAATAGTTTTAGTAAAGAGTGTAGGATCGGCTTTTCCGACTTTGAAGCCATTAGTGATAAGGAAATCTCACAGACATTCATACCATGCTCTTGGGGCTTGCTTGAGCCCATAAAGCGCCTTTAAGAGTTTGTAAACATAGTTAGGGTACTCACTATCTTCAAAGCTGGGAGGTTGCTCAACATAGACCTCTTCCTTGATTGGTATATTGAGGAAGGCACTTTTCACGTCCATTTGGTAAAGCTTAAAGCCATAGTAAGTAGCATAGGCAAGTAATATACGAATTGACTCAAGCCTAGCTACGGGTGCATAAGTTTCATCGAAATCCAAACCTTCGACTTGTGAATAACCCTTAGCCACAAGTCGAGCTTTGTTCCTTATGACCACACCATGCTCGTCTTGTTTGTTGCGGAATACCCATTTGGTACCTACAACATTTTGATTAGGACGTGGAACCAAATGCCATACCTCATTCCTGGTGAAGTTGTTGAGCTCCTCTTGCATTGCAAGCACCCAATCCGAATCTCTTAGTGCATCCTCAATCCTGTAAGGCTCAATAGAGGACACAAAAGAGTAATATTCACAAAAATGAGCAACACGAGATCTAGTGGTTACCCCCTTATGAATATCACCGAGGATGGAGTTCACGGGGTGATCTCATTGGATTGCTTGGTGGACTCTTGGGTGTGGCGGTCTTTGACCCTGTACTTCTTGATCATCTTCCTTGTCTTGATCAACTTCATCTCCCCCCTTGATCATTGACCTCGTCTTGAGGTGGCTCATCCTCTTGATCTTCTTCTTCATTATCTTGAGCTTGTTCCTCATCTTGAGTTGGTGGAGATGCTTGATTTGAAGATGACGGTTGATCTTATGCTTGAGTTGGCTCTTCGAATTCCTTAGGACACACATCCCCAATGGACATGTTCCTTAGCGCGACGCATGGAGCCTCTTCATCATCTAGCTCATCAAGATCAACTTGCTCCACTTGGGAGCCATTAGTCTCATCAAACACAATATCACAAGAAACTTCAACTACTCCAGTGGACTTGTTAAAGACTCTATATGCCCTTGTGTTTGAATCATATCCTAGTAAAAATCCTTCGACAGCCTTAGGAGCAAATTTAGATTTTCTACCTCTTTTAACAAGAATGAAACATTTGCTACTAAAGACTCTAAAATAAGAAACATTGGGTTTTTTATCGGTAAGGAGTTCATATGATGTCTTCTTGAGGATTCGGTGAAGGTAGAGCCGGTTGATGGAGTAGCAGGCGGTGTTAATCGCCTCGGCCCAAAACTAGTCCGGTGTCTTGTACTCATCAAGCATGGTCCTTGCCATGTCAAGTAGAGTTCTATTCTTCCTCTCCACTACACCATTTTGTTGAGGTGTGTAGGGAGAAGAGAACTCATGCTTGATGCCCTCCACCTCAAGGAAGCCTTCAATTTGAGAGTTCTTGAACTCCGTCCCGTTGTCGCTTCTTATCTTTTTGATCCTTAAGCCGAACTCATTTTGAGCCTATCTCAAGAATCCCTTTAAGGTCTCTTGGGTTTGTGATTTATCCTACAAAAATAACACACAAGTGAAGCGGAATAGTCATCAACAATTACTAGACAGTACTTACTCGTAAGCGATCGGGCCGAATAAATCCATGTGGAGTAGCTCCAGTGGCCTATCCGTTGTCATTATGTTTTTGTGTGGATGATGGGCGTCAACTTGCTTTCCTGCTTGGCATGCGCTACAAACCCTTTCTTTCTCAAAATGAACATTGGTTAGTCCTAAAATTTGCTCTCCCTTTAGAAGTTTGTGGAGATTCTTCATCCCAACATGGGCAAGTTGGTGATGCCAGAGCCAACCCATATTAGTCTTAGCAATTAAGCAAGTATCGAGTTCAGCTCTATTGAAATCAATCAAATAAAGCTGACCCTCTAACACTCCCTTAAATGCTACTGAATCATCACTTCTTCTAAAGACACTAACACCTACATCTGTAAAGAGACAGTTGTAGCCCATATTGCATAATTGAGAAACTGAAAGCAAGTTATAATCTAATGAATCTACAAGAAAAACATTAGAAATAAAATGGTCAGGAGATATAGCAATTTTACCAAGTCCTTTGACCAAACCTTGATTTCCATCCCCGAATGTAATAGCTCGTTGGGGATCTTCGTTTTTCTCATAAGAGGAGAACATCCTTTTCTCTCCAGTCATGTGGTTTGTACATCCGCTATCAATTATCCAGCTTGAGCCCCCGGATGCATAAACCTGCAAAACAATTTAGGCCTTGTTCTTAGGTACCCAAACGGTCTTGGGTTCTTTCACATTAGAAACAAGCACCTTGGGCACCCAAATACAAGTCTTTGATCCCTTGTGTTTGGCCCCAATATATTTGGCAACTACCTTGCCTGATTTGTTAGTAAGCACATAAGAAGCATCAAAAGTCTTAAATAAAATATTGGGCTTATTTGATGCTGTAGGAGTTTTCTTTTTAAGCAATTTAATATGGGTTGATTGCATAGAACTAGATGCCTCATTCTTGTACATAAAAGCATGGTGAGAAACAGAATGAGACTTCCTAGCATGAATTATCCTAATCTTGTGCTTAGGATAACCAGCAGGATATAAAATGTAACCCTCGTTATCCTGAACCGTGGGAGCCTTGTCCTTAACAAAATTAGACAATCTCTTAGAGGTATTAAGCTTGACATTGCTTCCCTGTTGGAAACCAATGCCATCCTTAATGCCAGGGCATCTCCCACTATAGAGCATGCTCCTAGCAAATTTAAAATTTTCATTTTCTATTTCATGCTCATTAATTTTTGCAGTAAGTTGAGCTATGTGATCATTTTGTTGTTTAATTAAAGCTAGGTGATCATAAATAGCATCAACATTAATATCTCTACATCTAGTACCAATAGTGACATGATCAACAGTAGATGTAGAGGGTTTGCAAGCATTTAATTCATCAATTTTAGTATGTAAAATAGCATTCTCATTTCTAAGATTGGAAATAGAATCATTGCAAACACTTAAATCTTTAGCCTTATAAATTAATTTATCATTCTCAATTTTAAGGTTAGAAATTGATTCATTCAATTTATCAATCTTAGCACTTAAACTAACATTTTTATTTCTAAGATTGGTAATTGAATAATGGCAAACATTTGATTTTCCAACCTTATCAATTAAATTAACATTTTTAATTCTAAGGTTAGAAATAGTGTCATGGCATATGCTAAGTTCACTAGTTAATTTTTCACATTTCTCTATCTCCTGAGCATAAGCGTTCTTTATCTTAACATGCTTTTTATTTTCCTTAATAAGGAATTCCTCTTGGCTATCCAAAAGTTCATCCTTATCATGAATATCATCTATCAATTCATTTAATTTTTCTTTCTGTTGCATGTTAAGATTGGCAAAAAGGGTAAGCAAATTATCCTCATCTTCACTAGAGCTACCCTCATCACTAGATGTCGTATATTTAGTGGAGGCTTTAGATTTTGCCTTCTTCCTTTTGTCGTCCTTTGTCATGAAACACTTGTGGCCGATGTTGGGAAAGAGAAGGCCCTTGTTGACGGTGATGTTGGCGGCGTCCTCGTCGAAGGAGTCGGTGGAGCTCTCATCGGAGTCCCATTCCCGACACACGTGGGTATCGCCGCCCTTCTTGTTGTAGTATCTCTTCTTCTCCTTCCTTTTTCCCTACTTGTCGTCGCCCCTGTCACTATCACTAGACATAGGACATTTTGCAATAAAATGACCGGGCTTACCACATTTGTAGCACACCCTTTTGGAATGGGGTTTGTAGTCCTTCCCCTTCCTTTGCTTCAGGATTTGGCGAAAGCTCTTGATGATGAGCGCCATCTCCTCGTTGTTAAGCTTGGAGGCGTCGATGGGGAGCCTACTTGATGTAGACTACTCTTTCTTCTCTTCCGTCGCCTTGAATGCAATGGGTTGCACCTCGGGTGTGGAGGTGCCACCTTGCTCCAAGTTGATAATTTGTTTGGAGCCTTTGATCATCAATTCAAAGCTCACAGACTTTCCTATAACTTCCTCGAGAGACATTAACTTATATCGAGGATCACCACGAATTAATTAAACTTGAGTGGGATTATGAAAAACAAGTGATATAAGAATAACCTTGACCATTTCATGGTCATCCCACTTGGTGCTCCCGAGGTTGCGCACTTGGTTCACCAAAGTCTTGAGCCGGTTGTACATGGCTTGTGGCTCCTCTCCTTGGTTGAAGACGAACCGACCGAGCTCCCCCTCGATCATCTCCCGCTTGGTGATCTTGGTCACCTCATCTCCTTCGTGCGTAGTTTTGAGTACGTCCCAAATCTCCTTGGCACTCTTCAACCCTTACACCTTATTATACTCCTCTCGACATAAAGAGGAGAGGAGTATAGTAGTTGCTTGAGAATTAAAGTGCTTGATTTGGGCGACCTCGTCCGAATCATAGCCTTCGTCTCCCACCGATGGTACCTGCGCTCCAAACTCAATAATGTCCCATATGCTAGCGTGGAGTGAGGTTAGGTGATGCCTCATTTTATCACTCCACATGCAATAATCTTCACCATCAAAAACCGGTGGTTTGCCTAGTGGGACGGAAAGTAAAGGAGTGTGTTTGGAAATGCGAGGATAGCATAGGGGGATCTTACTAAACTTCTTGCGCTCATGGCGCTTAGAAGTGACGGACGGTGCGTCGGAGCCGGATGTAGATGGCGATGAAGAGTCGGTCTCGTAGTAGATCACCTTCTTCATCTTCTTTTTCTTGTCACCGCTCCGATGCGACTTGTGAGTGTAACACCCAAAATTCTGAATTTGGGATTGATAGAAGAAATCTGAGCAAAATACCATTGATAAATAATTAAACTTTATAATTCACCCTTTTTAAAGGTAAATACTCATAATAAAATAAATGAAGAAACACTATGTAGTAATTGTGCATCATGTGAAAGTTTAACTTGTGCATAAATTTGAAATCTAGAATTTAAAACTTGATTTGATTTGAATTGGAAATAGGAAAGAAAGAAGAGAAATGTTAGGAAGATAAAAATAATATAAATATATTTCAAAAATTGGTATTTTTTAGTTCACAACATGATTGAGGAATAAACTTGCACAAGGTTTGAAACTAAATTCGAATTCAAATTGATTCTTGAATTTGAAAAGAGAAATGAAAAAGAAAACAGAAAATATAAAAAGAAAAGGAAAAAGGAACTTACCTGGGCCGATTTCGTCGCTTTTGGCCCACCCAACGAAACGGCCTCCGCGCAGCCCATTAGCACCTCCTCACGGCGCCGACAGGGGGACCCCACGCGCCAGCGCGTCGGCCGCACTCTCGCCCTCGCCTTCACACTGACGCGTGGGCCCGCCTCCTCAGACGCCTCGCGCATGGACCGCGCGCTCGGTCGCTCTCCCGCTCGCGCCGACCGGTGGGTCCCGGCCACCAGTCACTCTGGCTTTTCACCGTCGTAGCTCGGTCTCTGTTGTGTGGGGCCGGGCTGTCAGCAGCTTCATCACCGTTGCAACGAACCCGCGATGGCCTCGGCGATACTCCCGCGCGTGCTCCGCCATTGTCGCACTACCCCCACCTCAGCGCGGACTCGCGGAGCCATAAAAGGCGGGCGCGGACCTCCCTCAATTCCCTAAACCCCCTTCTCGCCGCACCGCGAGCATGCCTGGGCACTATCGCCGTCGTGCGCCGGATATAGAAGAAGCCACCGTCGTGAGCCTGCTCTGTCGCCGTCAATAAAGCATTATCAACCACCCTAGGGTGTTCCCTGGGACACACAGATGGTGTCCGCGTTGTCGCTAGGCTATCTTTGCGGACGGAACTGAACCAATTGCTCACCGGAGAACCCTCCCCGCTGTGTTGCCGCCATCCTCCGTGGACAGCATCGGCCGGACCTCTGTTGCCGGTAAGTGACCACCGGATAACTCCGCTAGCTGCCCCTCTACGTTTTGCGCCACTCGATTTTATGATTTGGAGCTTCGGGGTGGGAATTGGGGTTCGCCGTTGGTTCTCGCCGGTGGGGAAATTTGGGGCGCCGCCGTGTCTCGGCTTGGGGAAGGAGACGGCCCCTGAACCGTTGGATCCTGGGTGGATGGCCGCGATTTGACCCTGCGCATACCTCTTGCCAATTCGAATCGTGACCACCGATCTATAAATCAAGGGCTTGGGTTGGATCTGGGCGTGGGGTGTTGCGGTCCATGGATCTCGGATCCGAGGGCCTGTAATGCATACCGCTTCATCGCGCTGGGATTTAATCCTGGCCCTCGATTGTTGATCGGACGGCTCAGCTTATCCGATACCCCTTCGCGCTGGCGCTTTTGTTAAAGAGCCCCTCCACTTATTTGAAATAAACCCGCCGTCCTATACGACTGTGCTCTGAGTCTTAGGGAAACTTACCCCGAGCCCCCTGCAGTTTCTTATAATTGAGGCCCAGTCCAGTGAATAGGAAAATCATAGAAAATGATTTAGAAAATGATTTTTTAGTGTTAAAATAAATCCAGAAACTTAATTAATTCATAACTAATTCATTTTAGCTCCAAATTGAACCATTCCAGTTTCTAAAATTTTGTAATAATATTCTTCATCATTTAGTGTCTTGGTTTTGACATAAACTCTGTCAGAAAATTTATTTATCATTTAATCACATTTTAATCACATTAAACCTTAGGAAAATCATAACTTAAAATCTACAACTCCAAATTTAGTGATTCCAGTTCCTGTGGTTTTATTTTAATGTGTAGATTATTACTGTGTATTTTGTTCTTATGTTTGGTGTAATGTTAAATTTGCCTATACTATGTATGTTTGTATTGCTACGACTAGCAGTGAGGTCACGAGGATCTGAAGAGATCATCCTGGTACCTGGATTCTCAAGGCCCAGGCAAGTTGTGCCCTTGATCACTTCTTTTCACCTACTCATGTTCTAATTAATCATAATGATCTGCATAGGTTAATTTTGATGGGACCCAATAGGTTACCCTAGTTTGTCTATCTTTATACCTTGTTTACCACTGATCTTTCTGGGTAGTACTTGCTAGTGCTATATGTGGTTTTGGGTATGGAGATACATTATACATGATTACACTTTTTGTTACCAGTTGTTATTTATTGTTCATGTTAAGATCATTATGTTAATTGGAACATGGAGCGACCACCCGGGAAAACAGTGCTACCACAAGGGTAGTATGGGATGCCCTTGGCTGATTAATTAGGAAAGCTAGTGGAAGACTACCTTACCCGAAAGGGGCAAGGGCAGTAGGGGAGAGGTCAGTGTAGGGAGGCCCTCGGGAGGATTTTGCTGCGATGGCGGTCCTGCAAGGGATTCCTGCACTGGATCTTCCTATAAACTGTAGCGGGTTTTCGGAAGCTAGTGGAACTTTGTAAAGGCCTCGTAGTGGATCCCTAGCCATTCACCTCGGAAGTGTCTAAGGGCTTTGCAAACCCTGGCGACATGGGATACACGACTTGTGGGTAAAGATGCGCAACCTCTGCAGAGTGTAAAACTGGTATACTAGCCGTGCTCACGGTCATGAGCAGCTCGGACCCTCACATGATTAAATTATGGAACTTAAACTCAATTTGTCATATGCATTGCATTGCAGGTGAAGTTGTTACTTTTGTTCTATTACTTAATTGGGTTTGGTATTTACTTATACTTAGTAACTGCTAATAAAATTTTGACCAACTTTAAAAGCAATGCTCAGCTCTAACCATCTTCTTTGGTAAGCCTTACACTTCACGTGAGCTCCCACCTTTGGCGAGTTCATGCACATTATTCCCCACAACTTGTTGAGCGATGAACGTATGTGAGCTCACTCTTGCTGTCTCACATACACCACAGGTCAAGGCCAGGTACTGCAGGATGATGCTCTTGGAGGATGCTGCGATGAGTTCGTGAGAGGTCTAGGTCGTCGTCTCCCAGTCAACTTTGGGTTGCTGGACTGTTGTCTCCTTATAATGTAATTATTTATTTTGTATAGAACTCCTGTTATATATAAAGTTGTGACATTCGATCCTGTGCCACTATACATCATATGTGTGAGACTTGGTCCCAGCATACCTGGTGTTTATGTTAACCCCGGGTTTTGGGCCCCTAAAATCCGGGTGTTACAGAAGTGGTATCAGAGGAATGTTGACTGTAGGACGAAACCTAGATAGAACTGGACAACCCCTACGTACTTATCTTTGCTACTCTGAATCTCTTCTAAACTTTTCTTAATCTTTTCTCATCTATTTCCGCTTTACTCTGATTATTCTTACCTTTTCATTCTAAAAGACAAATGTGGATTTCACACTTTGAAATCCCGTGCCTAAAGTGACTTTAGGAATAGGAGACCTAATCCTAGGAACAAAAAAACAAAACTATTTTTATAAGTGTTTATGTATTTGAATGTTTGTTCTTATGACATCTGTCTGATTTGGATCTTTGATTGAGTGTGATGGGTTGCATCTGCATATACACCTAGGTATAAAAATATATTTATAAAATAACTAGACAAACTAAATTATCCTTCAATAAAGTAACTAGCCTAACAAAACCCATCTTATCTTAAAGATTCCCCCTTATCTTAATAGATTCATCTCATCTTAAGAGATTCTATCCTACACTCCTAGATCTATCTTATCTCAGAAGGTCTTAACTTATCCCAATGTATATAGATCCATCTCATCTTAAAAGATACTCATCTTATCTTGAAAAGATTTTATCCTTATCCTAATAGATCTAACTGATCTCAAAAGATTCTATCTTATCTTTATGGATCCATCTTATCCTAATCCACCCTAGATTAAACAACCATGATCTAATGCAAATTAATTAGATCTTATTTAGTCAAACTAGTCATACCAATCTAACCTAGATTCAATCTTGTGTAATAGATCCATCTTATCGTAAAAGATATTCTATTACCTTAATAGATTCATTTTACCTTAAAAAGATTTTATCTGGTCCTAATAAATCTAACTAAAATCTAAAGATTCTAACATATCCCAATAATATTTATCCTACCCTAGTAGATCTATCTAACTTAAACTAGTCTAATCTAGATCATATCTAATTTAATATGGTCTAATCTAGTGTGAGTTACTTAATGCTGGTAGAAAAAAAAAAGGCCAAATTACTTAAACCTAATTTGGAGACTTATATCAACTTGGCCATACCCAACAACTTGACCCATATAACAAGATACATAACAACCCAACCAATAGAGTAATGATGGATTGCATAGTCTATCAACCCCTACCTAAAACAAACTTGTAAACTACATCATGTAGTCTATCTCATCCATACCTATATTAACCATATTCCCCAGTCCAATAATATACACTAACTCCTAATCAATGAGACAAGACAAGGAAGAATGAGCACCAACTCAAGTCTTCAAGGATCAAGTAAGGTCACCAAGATGAGTCAAGATCCACAATCTTGGATGGAGTCTTTCTTTACCCCATTCGTTCTTGCCCAAACCTATATAGGCTTTAAAAGATATCTTTTATCCTGCATAAAAAAAAGTGTCTATAACCATATATACCTATGCTCTCCTAATAACTAACAAAAAAAAAGAGAGAGAGACTCTTGACTTTGAACTAATTAGAAACTAAAAGCTAGATTTTGAATCACTCTTCCTATATCCTCTTTCTTACAAATCTCGAGGACGAGATTCTTTTTAAGGGGGGTAGGATTTGTAACACCCAAAATTCTGAATTTGGGATTGATAGAAGAAATCTGAGCAAAATACCATTGATAAATAATTAAACTTTATAATTCACCCTTTTTAAAGGTAAATACTCATAATAAAATAAATGAAGAAACACTATGTAGTAATTGTGCATCATGTGAAAGTTTAACTTGTGCATAAATTTGAAATCTAGAATTTAAAACTTGATTTGATTTGAATTGGAAATAGGAAAGAAAGAAGAGAAATGTTAGGAAGATAAAAATAATATAAATATATTTCAAAAATTGGTATTTTTTAGTTCACAACATGATTGAGGAATAAACTTGCACAAGGTTTGAAACTAAATTCGAATTCAAATTGATTCTTGAATTTGAAAAGAGAAATGAAAAAGAAAACAGAAAATATAAAAAGAAAAGGAAAAAGGAACTTACCTGGGCCGATTTCGTCGCTTTTGGCCCACCCAACGAAACGGCCTCCGCGCAGCCCATTAGCACCTCCTCACGGCGCCGACAGGGGGACCCCACGCGCCAGCGCGTCGGCCGCACTCTCGCCCTCGCCTTCACACTGACGCGTGGGCCCGCCTCCTCAGACGCCTCGCGCATGGACCGCGCGCTCGGTCGCTCTCCCGCTCGCGCCGACCGGTGGGTCCCGGCCACCAGTCACTCTGGCTTTTCACCGTCGTAGCTCGGTCTCTGTTGTGTGGGGCCGGGCTGTCAGCAGCTTCATCACCGTTGCAACGAACCCGCGATGGCCTCGGCGATACTCCCGCGCGTGCTCCGCCATTGTCGCACTACCCCCACCTCAGCGCGGACTCGCGGAGCCATAAAAGGCGGGCGCGGACCTCCCTCAATTCCCTAAACCCCCTTCTCGCCGCACCGCGAGCATGCCTGGGCACTATCGCCGTCGTGCGCCGGATATAGAAGAAGCCACCGTCGTGAGCCTGCTCTGTCGCCGTCAATAAAGCATTATCAACCACCCTAGGGTGTTCCCTGGGACACACAGATGGTGTCCGCGTTGTCGCTAGGCTATCTTTGCGGACGGAACTGAACCAATTGCTCACCGGAGAACCCTCCCCGCTGTGTTGCCGCCATCCTCCGTGGACAGCATCGGCCGGACCTCTGTTGCCGGTAAGTGACCACCGGATAACTCCGCTAGCTGCCCCTCTACGTTTTGCGCCACTCGATTTTATGATTTGGAGCTTCGGGGTGGGAATTGGGGTTCGCCGTTGGTTCTCGCCGGTGGGGAAATTTGGGGCGCCGCCGTGTCTCGGCTTGGGGAAGGAGACGGCCCCTGAACCGTTGGATCCTGGGTGGATGGCCGCGATTTGACCCTGCGCATACCTCTTGCCAATTCGAATCGTGACCACCGATCTATAAATCAAGGGCTTGGGTTGGATCTGGGCATGGGGTGTTGCGGTCCATGGATCTCGGATCTGAGGGCCTGTAATGCATACCGCTTCATCGCGCTGGGATTTAATCCTGGCCCTCGATTGTTGATCGGACGGCTCAGCTTATCCGATACCCCTTCGCGCTGGCGCTTTTGTTAAAGAGCCCCTCCACTTATTTGAAATAAACCCGCCGTCCTATACGACTGTGCTCTGAGTCTTAGGGAAACTTACCCCGAGCCCCCTGCAGTTTCTTATAATTGAGGCCCAGTCCAGTGAATAGGAAAATCATAGAAAATGATTTAGAAAATGATTTTTTAGTGTTAAAATAAATCCAGAAACTTAATTAATTCATAACTAATTCATTTTAGCTCCAAATTGAACCATTCCAGTTTCTAAAATTTTGTAATAATATTCTTCATCATTTAGTGTCTTGGTTTTGACATAAACTCTGTCAGAAAATTTATTTATCATTTAATCACATTTTAATCACATTAAACCTTAGGAAAATCATAACTTAAAATCTACAACTCCAAATTTAGTGATTCCAGTTCCTGTGGTTTTATTTTAATGTGTAGATTATTACTGTGTATTTTGTTCTTATGTTTGGTGTAATGTTAAATTTGCCTATACTATGTATGTTTGTATTGCTACGACTAGCAGTGAGGTCACGAGGATCTGAAGAGATCATCCTGGTACCTGGATTCTCAAGGCCCAGGCAAGTTGTGCCCTTGATCACTTCTTTTCACCTACTCATGTTCTAATTAATCATAATGATCTGCATAGGTTAATTTTGATGGGACCCAATAGGTTACCCTAGTTTGTCTATCTTTATACCTTGTTTACCACTGATCTTTCTGGGTAGTACTTGCTAGTGCTATATGTGGTTTTGGGTATGGAGATACATTATACATGATTACACTTTTTGTTATCAGTTGTTATTTATTGTTCATGTTAAGATCATTATGTTAATTGGAACATGGAGCGACCACCCGGGAAAACAGTGCTACCACAAGGGTAGTATGGGATGCCCTTGGCTGATTAATTAGGAAAGCTAGTGGAAGACTACCTTACCCGAAAGGGGCAAGGGCAGTAGGGGAGAGGTCAGTGTAGGGAGGCCCTCGGGAGGATTTTGCTGCGATGGCGGTCCTGCAAGGGATTCCTGCACTGGATCTTCCTATAAACTGTAGCGGGTTTTCGGAAGCTAGTGGAACTTTGTAAAGGCCTCGTAGTGGATCCCTAGCCATTCACCTCGGAAGTGTCTAAGGGCTTTGCAAACCCTGGCGACATGGGATACACGACTTGTGGGTAAAGATGCGCAACCTCTGCAGAGTGTAAAACTGGTATACTAGCCGTGCTCACGGTCATGAGCAGCTCGGACCCTCACATGATTAAATTATGGAACTTAAACTCAATTTGTCATATGCATTGCATTGCAGGTGAAGTTGTTACTTTTGTTCTATTACTTAATTGGGTTTGGTATTTACTTATACTTAGTAACTGCTAATAAAATTTTGACCAACTTTAAAAGCAATGCTCAGCTCTAACCATCTTCTTTGGTAAGCCTTACACTTCACGTGAGCTCCCACCTTTGGCGAGTTCATGCACATTATTCCCCACAACTTGTTGAGCGATGAACGTATGTGAGCTCACTCTTGCTGTCTCACATACACCACAGGTCAAGGCCAGGTACTGCAGGATGATGCTCTTGGAGGATGCTGCGATGAGTTCGTGAGAGGTCTAGGTCGTCGTCTCCCAGTCAACTTTGGGTTGCTGGACCGTTGTCTCCTTATAATGTAATTATTTATTTTGTATAGAACTCCTGTTATATATAAAGTTGTGACATTCGATCCTGTGCCACTATACATCATATGTGTGAGACTTGGTCCCAGCATACCTGGTGTTTATGTTAACCCCGGGTTTTGGGCCCCTAAAATCCGGGTGTTACAGTGAGGAGGTGACCCTCCTTTAGCTTGTTGCCGGACTCCCTCGATGGAGCCTTCCCGTGGCTTATGGCCTTCTCGCCGGTCACGATCTCCCTCTTGGCGTGATCTCCCGAGATCACTTCGAGTGGTTAGACTCTAATGAAGTACCAGGCTCGGATACCAATTGAAAGTCGCCTAGAGGGGGGTGAATAGGTGGAATCTGAAATTTATAACTTAAAACACAATCTACAAGTCGGGGTTAGTGTTAGATTAAAATCCGAGTCGGAGACAGAGGGGGAAAAACAAATCAAAAGCAAATGAAGCGAATGACACGGTGATTTGTTTTACCGAGGTTCGGTTCTTGAGAACCTAGTCCCTGTTGAGGTGGTCACAAAGACCGGGTCTCTTTCAACCCTTTCCCTCTCTCAATCAGTCACCTAGACCGAGTGAGCTTTCTCCTTAATCAAACGGGTCACTTAGACCCCACAAGGACCACCACACAATTAGTGTCTCTTACTTTGATTACATGTTGCTTGAAGAACAAGAATGAGGAAGAAGAAAGCAATCCAAGAACAAGAGCTCAAAGAACACTAGCAAAACACTCTCTCTAGTCACTAGTTGTTTGGAGTGGATTTGGGACTTGGAGAGGCTTTGATTCTTTTGAATTGTGTCTTGTATTAATTGCACTAGCTCTTGTATTGAATGAGATGTCTGAAAAACTTGGATGCTTGGAGTGGTGGTGGTTGGGGGTATTTATAGCCCTCAACAACCACATAGCCGTTGGGGAGGCTGTCTGTCGATGGGCGCACCGGACAGTGCGTCACCGGACACTGTCCGGTGCGCTAGCCACATCACTCAGTTGTTAGGGTTCTGAAGATTCTGACCGTTGGAGTGCTGACTTCATGTCACAGCGGACAGTCTGGTGCTGCACCGGATAGGTACTGTTCGCTGTCCGGTGTGCCTCTAACGTCTGCTCTGACTTCTGCGCGCACTGTTCACACTTTTGCAGACGACCGTTGCGCTGGTAGTCATTGCTCCTCTTGGTGCACCGGACAGTCTGGCAAATTATAGCGGAGCGGCGCCTGAGAAACCCGAAGGTGAAGAGTTCAGACTGTACGGCGTCTGGTGCACCGGACACTATCCGGTGGCACACCGGACAGTCCGGTGCGCCTGACCAAGGTTCTCTTCGGTTTCTTTTGCTCCTTTCTTTTGAACCCTAACTTGATCTTTTTATTGGTTTGTGTTGAACCTTTATGCACCTGTAGAATACATAATCTAGAGCAAACTAGTTAGTTCAATATTTGTGTTGGGCATTCAACCACCAAAATCATTTATAGGAAAAGGTTTGACCCTATTTCCCTTTCACCCATCACACATGGGGAGCTGGGGTGACTTGTATGATGGGGGCCATGGGGTAGCCTGCAGTTCTGCTGACAGAGGAGAAGCATCATCAAAAGCAAAATTTCTATGATGAAAATCATCATACCATTCATCATCATCATAGAAATTGTCCTGACGAAGCTCCCTTTGTTGAGGTCTTCAGTCCTGGTCATCTTAAGTGAGATGACGCATTTCCTCAGCAGCCTCATCAATCTTCCTTTGTAGCTTGGAGAGACGAAGCATCTTCTCCTTCTTCCTCTGGACTTGTTGATTGATGGCTTCGAGGTCCCTTATTTCTTGGTCCAGCTCCTCTTCCTGAGGCGTTGGACTTGTAGCCTTCCATTTTTGGTTTCTGGCTTCGCGCAGTGTTTCTTGGTTGACGTCTAGTGGCTGCAGTGCAGCCCCTAGCCCTGAAGACTTCTTTGGCGGCATGACGAAGGTCACAGCTTTGCTGAAGGTGGTCGGATGAGTTCACCGGAGGTGGGCGCCAATGTTGGTCACTTGTTCTCAAATGCTATGAATTAAGAACAAGGCAACACAAAATGTTAATGGTTAAAGACCTTCGTCCTTCGAAGTATTATCTCCCTTTGGATATAATGATCTTTGGACGAAGGTTATGAAGGACATACCTTCATAATCTCAGTATACAATAATGAAAGTAGAAGCATATGAAACATGGAAAATGACATGAATAATCATATGATATTATTAGCATATTTTTATTATATCATTATGAATAAACATGAACGATATTGGATTACATTTATACCATCGGCTCGACAGAAGGTGAGAATCCAAGTGTGACGTGCAAATGAATACAGGACAGCGTGAACACTACAGTGTTACTGTTCATCTATTTATAGGCATAGGACGCAACCTGTGTAAAATTACATCCATGCCCTTGATATTTACTATTGACTTAAGAACAATCTATCGAGGACTTGATGGCCTTTTCCTCTTTAAGTCGGTTTCATTTTCCACTGCTGAGTCGAAGCTTCTCCACGCGTAGCTTCGGAACTGGTTCATTCTTCTCCCATACCTGTAACACCCTGAAATTGGGGGTATAAAATTTCTCTGCTCATATTCACAAATTCAGGTGTTACTTCTCTTTTCACACCCTTCCCAATCCCCTCTTTCTCTTTTTTATATAGAAGAAAAGGGGCTATTTACTTTGTGTAATTAAAGTTTATTAGACTAAAACTCCAAGGGGTATGAAATGTTGCATCATGTCAAACCCTAAATTCTACTTTTGTTTGGTGCATAATTCTTAGAAATGTTAATTTGAATTTGTGGCTTATTTGGATTTGAATCAAATAGAGTAAATAAAAAGAAAAAGGGAAAACAAATGCCAGAATAAAAGAAAAAGGAAAGAAGCCCACACCCCCGCCCCCCTCGGCCTTTCGGCCCAGCCGGCCCATCCCGCGCGCGCGCCTTCCTCCCCCCTCTTCTCTCTCTGCCCTGGCGGGCCCACCTGTCAGCGCAGCCGCTTTCCCCCTCCGCGCGCGCCCGCTTCCCCCGCTCTCTCTGCTCGCGGGCCCGGGCTGTCAGCTCCGCCGTCTCCGCGTAACAGCCGCCCGAGCCGCGTGTGCCGCGGACTCCGCGCCCACGTCGCGCGTGGGGCTCGCCACCACCTCGCCTCGGCCACTAGAGCCCAGAACCCCACTCGCCCTCTCCCCCTCCCTCATTTGCGCACCTGCGGGCCTCTCTCTCGCCTCCCCCTCGCTGCGCGCACGCCAAAGCGCCGCCGCCATTAAACCACCGCCGCCCGAGCTCGTTCCTCCGTCGCCGTTGGAGCCCCGCCGTGCCCTCTGCCACGGTGAGCTCCGCCCCGACGTCCACAACCCGGGACACGCTCCAATTTCCCCTTCCCCTCCCTATTTCCCTCTGCCCGCGCTCACCCGCCGTCCACCGTGCAGCCGCGGAGGTCCGCCACCGCCGACCCGGGCCGTCGTCGCGCCATTGTCGCCACCAAGGAGTCCCCGGAGTTCTCCTTGAGGTAAGGAACCTCCCATGCCCCCTCCCTTCCCTTCTATTGCACTCTGTCGCGTTTAATTGCTCGCCGGAGTCCCTTAGCGCCACCGCCGAGCCGCTTCGCCGTGGGCCGCCCCCCTCCGATGCCCCTGTCCCGACCTAGTCCCCACCAAAAGGTTCCCCTCGCCCTCCCCAACCTCCCCGGCCATTCGGGTCGCCCCAGGGACCCGCAGAGCCCCTGCGCCCCTCATCTCCGGCGAGTTCTCCGCCGCGGGATGGGCGCCGTCGCCTCTGCTGGCCGGAGGAGAAGACAGAAGCCGGCCACCCAATCCCCGCCGTCTATCCCAGATCGAACGGCCCTGATTCAAATAGGCCGAGCCCAATCCTAGCCGTCCGCCTGAGATCCAACGGCCCAGGGCTGTTTCCCCCCGCACCCCGCCTTCCTGCCATTTGGGCCCCGCCTGTCAATCGTCCGCCCGCGCTGCCCGCCCGGCCCCGCCTGTCAGTCGTCCGCCCGCGCTGCCCGCCCGGCCCCACCTGTCAGCCGCTCAGGCCGCCGCGCGCTCGCGCGCCCGCCCGCGGATCTAATCTCGGGCGTTGATCCGAAATCCAACGGCCGTAGAAGCCCGATACCCCTTCGCTCGCGCTTTTTCTTAAAGAGACCCCCGGTTTTCTGAAATTTAACCCGCCGTCCCTGGATTCTCGCAGTTAGGTCCTCGGACCTTTTATTTAATTCAAAATAGGTATTTAGGGTATATTTTTAATCCCTAAACTTGTAAAATTCATAACTTTGTCATATGAACTCCAAATTAGGTGCTTCAAATTGCAAAATGCTCATAGTATTTTTGTCTATCTATTTAAATAATGTTTCCCTGCTGTTTCCATGTCCCAATTATTAGTTGACCATTAGGATAGGGTTAAGGTTATTGGAACCCTAATTGAGATAAATAGAAGATGGTAAACTTTAATAAAAGTGAGAGCACCTAAGTTTATGGACTTAAAATCATGTAATGATTTAACCCCACCACTAACTTAAACCTGATTAGTGGATAATGAATCCTTTTGTATAGTCCTCTACCCTAGACCTAGGGAATACCAGAGTGCATATCCCTTTTCTATCGTGAACTTGTGATCTCTCTGCTGCATATGTTTGGTATATTGCCTTTGTTTGTTACTTCCCAAGTGCATAGTGTGAATGATTACTTTACGTAGACAACGAGCAGTCTGTGTTTTCCGAGGAAGTTGCAGAGGAAGTTCCTGATCAACAGTTTGGTGAAGGCAAGTGTCCTCTGACCCATTATGTCCTATTCACTTGTAACTTACTATCCCGCATTATTTACTTGAAACCTAAGGATTGACTAGCTTTACACTTTACTTTATCCTTGATGACCTTATGGGCTGTTATGGTTAGCATTCTGCTATTGCCTTAACTTAATCAATGAACATGATGTGACTATTTATGATACTGTTATCCTGATGATGTTGATGATCTTGTGATACTCTAGGGGGCTCAGGCTGTTTCCTGAGTACCTCTCCGTAAGGACCTGTTCGTTGAGAGACCACCCGGGATAACAGTGCAACCATGAGGGTGAAATGGGGTGCCCTTAGCTAATTAATTAGAGGAACTAGAGGTGTAGTTGCTTCGCCGTCATGCCGTCAATGGGGTCCAGGCACAGTGCTTGCTCTGCCGAGGCTGAGTGCCGAGGTTCTTTCGTTTTGCTTTTGTTAGTCACTCTCCTGCGGGGAGGAGTACTGTGTTTATCAAACTGGAGAAACCTAACGGGCAACTATGATCTCTAGGGAATCTTTGTAAAAGCTACGTAGTGATGCCCTGCCGGACCACCTAGGTAGTGGTCAATGGGGATTAGCTCTCCCCGGGTAGAAAGGGAATCATGACTCATGGGTAAAGTGTGCGACCTCTGCAGAGGGTAGTGAAACTGATATATCAGCCGTGCTCACGGTTAAGAGCAGCCTTGGGATCCTCTTTGATTAGAGATACAGATGGTTCGAGATACAAGGATTATGTTATGGTTTTGGTTCGAATATGATGATGTTGTTCCTCGATGAGGAAATGGTTTACGGGTTGGTTAATGCTAAAATCTGGCTTCTACTAATGATAAATACCTGACCAACTAAAAGCAACTGCTTGAGCTTAACCCCCACATAAAGCTAGTCCACTTCAGCCAAACGGGACATTTGCTGAGTACGTTGATGTGTACTCATCCTTGCTTTACCACAAAACACCAGGTTGTCCGCATTGTAACCATTGCTCAGGAGAAGGTGAAGCCGTGGGAGGAGACTTCCAGGAGTTCCAAGACTACGACGAATTCTAGGTGTGGGTTGGCGGAAACCCCCAGTCAGCTGCCTGTGAAGGCCTTATCTTACTGCGTTTCGCTAGCACTTTGATTTAACTGTTAAGTTGATGACTATGTGGATGTCTATGACTCTGTGATGTAATAAGTTAATACTCTTTTAAGTTATTATTCGAGCAATGTGCTATGATGAGTCATTTATGTAATCGCCGTGTACGTGAATTTCTGATCCTGGCACGTACATGGTTCGCATTCGGTTTACCTTCCAAAACCGGGTGTGACATAAGTGGTATCAAAGTCGTGCTGACTGTAGGACCGCTGACCTAGAGTAGCACTGGTCGTACTAAGGACTATTGACCTTCCCCCTCACCTTGACCTCTGATGTTACTTCAAAAGTCGGTCACCTCGACCAACCCTATGTTTTACTACATATATATACTATATTATACCTTGTTAAAATTTTTATCTTATTCTGTCTATGGTTTATTCACTTGTCATATTAGTTCTGCTCTTACTCTTATGCTTACGGTGTCTTTTGTAGATGGCTCGTCTTAGACACACTGCACGTAAGTCGGTGATTCCTTTCCTGCCGTCTCGACTTGCGGAGCGTCCTCTGCACCGCACCGTGTCCGGTCAGTCGAGTCACCTGGAGAGACTGCACCACCGCCTGCGTGAGGAGCAGGAACGCTGGCGCCAGCACAGAGAGCAGCAGGGCTCTTCCTCCCCACCCCAGCAAGAGGTGGAGTCCGTGAGGCCCCGTTCCTCTGTTGCCCAGCTGGAGGTGCCCCCTGCACCACCGCGGGACGCCCCGGCTGTTGGAGGAGCTACTGGAGGAGACCCCGACGACGACGACTCAGACCACAGCACGGAGTCCTCTTAGCTGCAGGAGGCGGAAGGATGGGTCGCCCGACCCATCACCCGTGACGCCGCTCGCGGTTGTCACTTCCACGACGCACTCGACACCTTGCTGCGCCAGGCTTTTGACCGGCATACCTGGTCGATCGAGTATCGTTGTGTAGTCTACCAGCACAGTCGCGGGAGGTACCCGGACCGCTGGGAGGCGACCTGCCTAGTTCGCCATCCGGAGGACGACCTCCGGGGTGCGGAGGCCGTTTCGGAGCACTATTCCATCTCCGAGAGGGACACTGCAGAGGCGGCTATGCAGGATGCAGCACGACGTGCACTCTCCCAGTACTGTTCTTTGTTCGGTGGCGTGGCCGACGGTCTTAACCTTCGGTACTACCCCCGTCGCCCTACTGGCAGCACAGAGAGTGTGGTTGTCTCACCTGTTGGTGAGGCTAACCCTAGGTTGAGCAGCACAGTCAACCTAGTCGCAGTGCTTAACACTGAGCTGGATCACTCTCTGGATGAGCTAAGCAGGGCTCGAACGGAGATTGCGGAGTTGCGTGCTGAGCTGGCAGAGCGCCATCACCAGGAGGGTGGTTCTCCCGCTCCTGTTGGGACTCAGCACCCATACCGCTCACCGCCACGTGGTCACCACACTTATGGTTCCCCTGCCTGTAAGACCAGGATAGATCTGGATCCTTAGATCGTTAGCGTCGAAGTTTGTAATAATTCTTAAGTCAGATGTCTCAGTCTTAGATAGTTAGTTTAGTTTGCTTATCAGTTGTTTCCAATTAGCTTAGTTTGCTTATCAGTTGCTTGCATGCTTGTTATGATGAACTTGTGCTGGATTTGAATCTTTGTAATGACTGTTGCCAACCTGTGGGTTTCTCCTGCAGTTTGGCCTAGCTATAATGTTAATAAAGTCAGTTATTTAGTTGGGAAGCCATTTACTTCTACTTTCCTTTCTATCTGAGAAGCTGTGTTGAATCATAATGAGGATCAGTGAAGCTCTTTGTTCACTCAGTGTCATGAAGAATTCTGTATTCTCTTTTCTTATGCTGGAGGGTTGTAAGATCAATGCTGATGTATGAATGTCTTCCACAGATGTCTGACAACCGGCGCCGATGCAACAGGCGTGCTCAGCAAGAGCAGCATGACCAGCAGGAGGAACAACAGAGGCAGCCTCCCCCGCCACCCCCGATGTCAGTGGAGCAGATGTTCTTGATGCAGACTCAGGCAGTGCAGGCCATTGGGCAGACTCTGGCAGCCATGCAGCAGGCTCAACAGCAACCCCAACCCCAATTGCAAGTGCAGATGCCCCAGATGCCACGTGATAAGCGTGGTGAGTTCATGAGAGGGCACCCTCCTACCTTCGCCCATTCTGCCGACCCCATGGATGCAGAAGACTGGCTGCACGCAGTGGAAAGGGAACTGCGCACCGCCCAATGTGACGACAGGGAGAAGGTTCTGTATGGTCCCCGTCAGCTAAGGGGAGCAGCCCAGTCCTGGTGGGAGTCCTACCTCGCCACACATGCTGACCCCGAAGCCATCACCTGGGAAGAATTCAGCGAGAGTTTCCGCAGGTACCATGTGCCGGAGGGACTGATGATCGTGAAGAAGGAGGAGTTTCTGGCTCTAAAGCAGGGACCCCTGTCTGTTAGTGAATACAGAGACAAGTTTCTGCAGCTATCTCGTTATGCACCTGAGGATGTCAACACTGATGCTAAAAGGCAGTACAGGTTCATGAGGGGTTTGGTGGATCCCCTGCATTACCAGCTGATGAATCACACCTTCCCCACCTTCCAGCACCTGATCGATAGGGCAGTTATGACTGAGAAGAAGCATAAGGATATGGAAGATCGGAAGCGCAAGATGAGTGGACCCCAGACCGGAGGCATCAGCCGTCCACGTTTCTCAGGCAGTTCATCTCAGCAAGGCAGGCCCGGTCACCCACAAGGATATCAGAATCAGAACCAGCGTCCGCATCAGCAGCAGTTTCAGAGGCAGTACCCACAGCAGCAGCAGCAGTATCGTCAGAACAGCCAGCAGGGAGGTAATCAGTATCAGAAGCAGAACAACCAGGCACCTCGCCTTCCTGCCCCAGCAGCAAACCAGAGCAACCAAGCAGCCCCAGCACAAGGAGGAGGCAGAGGATGTTTCCACTGTGGAGAACAAGGCCACTAGGCGATGCAGTGCCCGAAGAAGGCGGCGCAGCAACAGACCAACCCCAATGCTCCAACAAGGCAAGGTGTGCTGCAGCCGGCAGCAGGCAATCGTAACCAAGCGTACAACCGTGGAAAGGTGAACCACTTGGAAGCCGAAGCAATCCAGGATGCACCAGATGTGGCAGTAGGTATGTTCTCAGTCGAATCTCATCCCACGAAAGTGCTATTTGATACTGGTGCAACTCATTCATTTGTCACTGCAACCTGGGTAGAATTGCATAACATCTCAGTAGAGGCAATGATGCCGCCCATGAGGATTAATTCAATTGGTGGCAAGGTGCAAACAGATAAAATATGTTCAAATATAAGGGTGGAAATAAGGGGGATAGGATTCCCCAGTGACTTAATAGTAATAGACACCCCTGGGATAGATGTCATTCTAGGGATGAATTGGTTAATGAAGTATGAAGCGAATGTTAGCTGTGACAAGAGGACCGTAACATTGAAGTCCCCGTCAGGAGAAGAGGTAGTGGCCGAGCTAAGGATGCCTAAATCAGCGGAGGGTGTCTGTCACCAGATTTCAGTTGATAGTAAGGAGCCCAACCCGCTCGAGGCTATCAGGGTTGTGTCGGACTTTCCGGACGTATTTCCCGAGGAGCTAACGGGCATGCCACCCGAGAGAAAAGTCGAATTTGCCATAGAGCTTATCCCTGGTACCGCCCCCATTTCCAAAAGAGCCTACCGAGTGTCTGGACCAGAATTGGTGGAACTCAAGAAGCAGATAGATGAGATGTTAGAGAAGGGTTACATCAGACCAAGTACCTCGCCTTGGGCCGCTCCGGTGTTGTTTGTAGAGAAGAAAGATGGTACCAAAAGGATGTGCATAGATTACAGAGCCTTGAATGAAGTCACTGTCAAAAACAAGTACCCCCTGCCAAGGATAGAAGATTTGTTCGACCAGCTCAGAGGTGCCAGTGTATTCTCGAAGATAGATCTGAGGTCAGGCTACCATCAACTAAGAATCCGACCCTCGGACATACCGAAGACAGCATTCATCACCAAGTACGGGTTATATGAATTCACAGTTATGTCCTCTGGTTTGACAAATGCGCCAGCCTTCTTTATGTACCTGATGAACAGTGTGTTCATGGATTATTTAGACAAGTTTGTGGTAGTGTTTATCGATGATATTCTCATATACTCTCGAAGTGAGGAAGATCATGTAGAGCATTTGAAGATGGTATTGCGAAGACTTCGAGAGCATCAGTTGTATGCCAAGCTGGGCAAATGCGAGTTCTGGATTCATGAAGTCTTATTTCTGGGTCACATCATAAACCAAGATGGGTTGGCAGTGGATCCAAAGAAAGTAGCAGATATCCTGAACTGGAAAGCACCGAAGGATGTTCGTGGGATCAAGAGCTTCATTGGAATGGTTGGGTATTACAGGCGTTTCATCGAAGGCTTCTCAAAGATTGCTAGACCAATGACAGCGCTACTAGCGAAAAAAGTTGAGTTTAAGTGGACCCAAAAGTGTCAGGAAGCATTTGAAGAACTGAAAAATAGATTGGCTACAGCTCCGGTGTTAGTCCTGCCTGATGTTCACAAGCCATTCTCAGTGTATTGCGATGCTTCTTACACTGGATTGGGATGTGTGCTAGTGCAAGAAGGAAGAGTTGTAGCATACTCATCTCGACAGTTGAAGATCCATGAGAAAAATTATCCCACACATGACCTAGAGTTGGCAGCAGTGGTTCATGCTCTAAAGACCTGGAGGCATTACCTGTATGGGCAGAAGTGCGACATCTACACAGATCATAAAAGTCTAAAATACATATTCACCCAGTCAGAGTTAAACATGTGGCAGCGAAGATGGTTGGAATTGATCAAAGACTACGAGTTGGAGATACATTACCATCCAGGCAAAGCCAATGTTGTTGCAGATGCTCTGAGCAGGAAGAGTCAAGTCAATATGTTGGCCACGTACCCAATGCCATATGAGTTAGCCAAGGAGTTCGACAGACTGAGTCTCGGTTTCCTGAACAGTACGCAAGGAGTAACAGTGGAATTAGAGCCCACCCTAGAGCGGGAGATCAAAGAAGGGCAGAAGGATGATGAAAGCATCAACAAGATCCGGCAGCTAATCTTAGAAGGAAGAGGCAAAGACTTTCGAGAGGATGAAGAGGGAGTAATATGGTTCAAGGACCGATTGTGTGTCCCCGACCTCAAACCTATTCAGGAGCTGATCCTAAAGGAAGCTCATGAGACAGCCTACTCCATACACCCGGGAAGTGAAAAGATGTACCAGGATTTAAAAAGGAGGTTTTGGTGGTATGGCATGAAAAGAGAAATCGCAGAATATGTCGCCATCTGTGATAGCTGTCAAAGAACTAAAGCAGAGCATCAAAGGCCTGCCGGATTGTTGCAGCCATTGCGGATTCCTCAGTGGAAGTGGGATGAGATCGGGATGGATTTTATAGTTGGCCTACCTCGTACCCGGGCCGGTTATGATTCCATCTGGGTGGTTGTGGACCGCTTGACAAAGGTGGCCCATTTCATACCTGTGAAGACCACATACACCGGAGCAACGTTAGCTGAGTTATACATGTCATGGATAGTCTGCCTCCATGGTGTGCCGAAGAAGATAGTGTCAGATCGAGGAACGCAGTTCACCTCTCCTTTTTGGCAGCAGCTACAAGAAGCTTTGGGCACACATTTGAACTTCAGCTCGGCTTATCATCCACAGACAGACGGTCAGACTGAAAGAACTAACCAGATCCTAGAAGATATGCTGAGAGCCTGTGCATTGCAAGACAAGTCAGGATGGGACCAAAGGTTACCTTATGCAGAATTCTCCTATAACAATAGCTACCAGGCCAGCTTGAAGATGTCGCCGTTTCAGGCACTCTATGGGCGGAGTTGTAGGACTCCGCTGCATTGGGACCAGCCTGGAGAGAGACAGGTGTTTGGCCCCGACATCCTGCTTGAAGCCGAAGAGAATATCAAAATGGTTCGGGAGAACCTGAAGATAGCCCAGTCAAGACAGCGAAGCTATGCGGACTGAAGGAGAAGAGAACTGAGTTTCGAAGTGGGGGATTACGTCTATCTGAAGGTGTCACCTATCAGGGGAGTCAGAAGGTTCGGAGTTAAAGGCAAGCTAGCACCCCGGTATGTCGGACCTTATCAGATTCAAGCAAAACGTGGAGAAGTGGCTTACCAGCTCAACCTACCAGAGAGCTTGTCAGCAGTGCACAATGTGTTCCACGTGTCGCAATTGAAGAAGTGTCTGCGAGTACCAGAAGAACAGTTGCCAGTGGAGGGTTTGGAGGTCCAGGAGGATCTGACATACATAGAGAAGCCAACGCAGATTCTGGAGTTTGCAGACAGAGTCACCCGGAGGAATACCATCAGAATGTGCAAAGTCAGATGGGGTCACCACTCCGAGGAAGAAGCAACCTGGGAACGAGAAGATGATCTGAAAGCCAAATACCCTGAACTCTTTGCTGACCAACCCTGAATCTCGAGGCGAGATTCTTTTAAGGGGGATAGGTTTGTAACACCCTGAATTTGGGGGTATAAAATTTCTCTGCTCATATTCACAAATTCAGGTGTTACTTCTCTTTTCACACCCTTCCCAATCCCCTCTTTCTCTTTTTTATATAGAAGAAAAGGGGCTATTTACTTTGTGTAATTAAAGTTTATTAGACTAAAACTCCAAGGGGTATGAAATGTTGCATCATGTCAAACCCTAAATTCTACTTTTGTTTGGTGCATAATTCTTAGAAATGTTAATTTGAATTTGTGGCTTATTTGGATTTGAATCAAATAGAGTAAATAAAAAGAAAAAGGGAAAACAAATGCCAGAATAAAAGAAAAAGGAAAGAAGCCCACACCCCCGCCCCCCTCGGCCTTTCGGCCCAGCCGGCCCATCCCGCGCGCGCGCCTTCCTCCCCCCTCTTCTCTCTCTGCCCTGGCGGGCCCACCCGTCAGCGCAGCCGCTTTCCCCCTCCGCGCGCGCCCGCTTCCCCCGCTCTCTCTGCTCGCGGGCTCGGGCTGTCAGCTCCGCCGTCTCCGCGTAACCGCCGCCCGAGCCGCGCGTGCCGCGGACTCCGCGCCCACGTCGCGCGTGGGGCTCGCCACCACCTCGCCTCGGCCACTAGAGCCCAGAACCCCACTCGCCCTCTCCCCCTCCCTCATTTGCGCACCTGCGGGCCTCTCTCTCGCCTCCCCCTCGCTGCGCGCACGCCAAAGCGCCGCCGCCATTAAACCACCGCCGCCCGAGCTCGTTCCTCCGTCGCCGTTGGAGCCCCGCCGTGCCCTCTGCCACGGTGAGCTCCGCCCCGACGTCCACAACCTGGGACGCGCTCCAATTTCCCCTTCCCCTCCCTATTTCCCTCTGCCCGCGCTCACCCGCCATCCACCGTGCAGCCGCGGAGGTCCGCCACCGCCGACCCGGGCCGTCGTCGCGCCATTGTCGCCACCAAGGAGTCCCCGGAGTTCGCCTTGAGGTAAGGAACCTCCCATGCCCCCTCCCTTCCCTTCTATTGCACTCTGTCGCGTTTAATTGCTCGCCGGAGTCCCTTAGCGCCACCGCCGAGCCGCTTCGCCGTGGGCCGCCCCCCTCCGATGCCCCTGTCCCGACCTAGTCCCCACCAAAAGGTTCCCCTCGCCCTCCCCAACCTCCCCGGCCATTCGGGTCGCCCCAGGGACCCGCAGAGCCCCTGCGCCCCTCATCTCCGGCGAGTTCTCCGCCGCGGGACGGGCGCCGTCGCCTCTGCTGGCCGGAGGAGAAGACAGAAGCCGGCCACCCAATCCCCGCCGTCTATCCCAGATCGAACGGCCCTGATTCAAATAGGCCGAGCCCAATCCTAGCCGTCCGCCTGAGATCCAACGGCCCAGGGCTGTTTCCCCCCGCACCCCGCCTTCCTGCCATTTGGGCCCCGCCTGTCAATCGTCCGCCCGCGCTGCCCGCCCGGCCCCGCCTGTCAGTCGTCCGCCCGCGCTGCCCGCCCGGCCCCACCTGTCAGCCGCTCAGGCCGCCGCGCGCTCGCGCGCCCGCCCGCGGATCTAATCTCGGGCGTTGATCCGAAATCCAACGGCCGTAGAAGCCCGATACCCCTTCGCTCGCGCTTTTTCTTAAAGAGACCCCCGGTTTTCTGAAATTTAACCCGCCGTCCCTGGATTCTCGCAGTTAGGTCCTCGGACCTTTTATTTAATTCAAAATAGGTATTTAGGGTATATTTTTAATCCCTAAACTTGTAAAATTCATAACTTTGTCATATGAACTCCAAATTAGGTGCTTCAAATTGCAAAATGCTCATAGTATTTTTGTCTATCTATTTAAATAATGTTTCCCTGCTGTTTCCATGTCCCAATTATTAGTTGACCATTAGGATAGGGTTAAGGTTATTGGAACCCTAATTGAGATAAATAGAAGATGGTAAACTTTAATAAAAGTGAGAGCACCTAAGTTTATGGACTTAAAATCATGTAATGATTTAACCCCACCACTAACTTAAACCTGATTAGTGGATAATGAATCCTTTTGTATAGTCCTCTACCCTAGACCTAGGGAATACCAGAGTGCCTATCCCTTTTCTATTGTGAACTTGTGATCTCTCTGCTGCATATGTTTGGTATATTGCCTTTGTTTGTTACTTCCCAAGTGCATAGTGTGAATGATTACTTTACATAGACAACGAGCAGTCTGTGTTTTCCGAGGAAGTTGCAGAGGAAGTTCCTGATCAACAGTTTGGTGAAGGCAAGTGTCCTCTGACCCATTATGTCCTATTCACTTGTAACTTACTATCCCGCATTATTTACTTGAAACCTAAGGATTGACTAGCTTTACACTTTACTTTATCCTTGATGACCTTATGGGCTGTTATGGTTAGCATTCTGCTATTGCCTTAACTTAATCAATGAACATGATGTGACTATTTATGATACTGTTATCCTGATGATGTTGATGATCTTGTGATACTCTAGGGGGCTCAGGCTGTTTCCTGAGTACCTCTCCGTAAGGACCTGTTCGTTGAGAGACCACCCGGGATAACAGTGCAACCATGAGGGTGAAATGGGGTGCCCTTAGCTAATTAATTAGAGGAACTAGAGGTGTAGTTGCTTCGCCGTCGTGCCGTCAATGGGGTCCAGGCACAGTGCTTGCTCTGCCGAGGCTGAGTGCCGAGGTTCTTTCGTTTTGCTTTTGTTAGTCACTCTCCTGCGGGGAGGAGTACTGTGTTTATCAAACTGGAGAAACCTAACGGGCAACTATGATCTCTAGGGAATCTTTGTAAAAGCTACGTAGTGATGCCCTGCCGGACCACCTAGGTAGTGGTCAATGGGGATTAGCTCTCCCCGGGTAGAAAGGGAATCATGACTCATGGGTAAAGTGTGCGACCTCTGCAGAGGGTAGTGAAACTGATATATCAGCCGTGCTCACGGTTAAGAGCAGCCTTGGGATCCTCTTTGATTAGAGATACAGATGGTTCGAGATACAAGGATTATGTTATGGTTTTGGTTCGAATATGATGATGTTGTTCCTCGATGAGGAAATGGTTTACAGGTTGGTTAATGCTAAAATCTGGCTTCTACTAATGATAAATACCTAACCAACTAAAAGCAACTGCTTGAGCTTAACCCCCACATAAAGCTAGTCCACTTCAGCCAAACGGGACATTTGCTGAGTACGTTGATGTGTACTCATCCTTGCTTTACCACAAAACACCAGGTTGTCCGCATTGTAACCACTGCTCAGGAGAAGGTGAAGCCGTGGGAGGAGACTTCCAGGAGTTCCAAGACTACGACGAATTCTAGGTGTGGGTTGGCGGCAACCCCCAGTCAGCTGCCTGTGAAGGCCTTATCTTACTGCGTTTCGCTAGCACTTTGATTTAACTGTTAAGTTGATGACTATGTGGATGTCTATGACTCTGTGATGTAATAAGTTAATACTCTTTTAAGTTATTATTCGAGCAATGTGCTATGATGAGTCATTTATGTAATCGCCGTGTACGTGAATTTCTGATCCTAGCACGTACATGGTTCGCATTCGGTTTACCTTCCAAAACCGGGTGTGACAATACCACACTTTTCTAGTCGATCGAACACCACCAGTCGAAGTGGCTTATTTATGTTGATACGTGCACTTACCTCGTATATCCAAGAAGTGAGTAGTGGTGAAGTTCCTGATATAATCTATCGTAGAGGAAATCTCCGGCCGGGTGGCGGAATGCACCCGCCCTAAGTCCTAAGATGAGGAGGGGCCTAAGCGTTTTTCCTGTTTGCTAGATTAGTGGATGAACACGCAAGAGTTTAGAGTTGTTTGGGCTGCCAGAGCGTAATACCCTATTCCACTTTGTGTTGTATTGCTCGAGAGCTTGAGTTGCGTCTAGGTTGGCTTGAGTCTGAATGGGAATACCTTGTAACCTAGTGTGCCCTCCCTTTTATAGTCCAAGGGGGCACGTACAAGGGTGCTGAGCCCCGACATGTGGGCCCAGGAACATAACGGATGTAATACTTGCAGCAACTAATGCTAGTCGCTAGTGCAATCTTCCTGCGTCCTGGTATCTACGGTCTGCGTAGTATTGGCGTGCAGCGGAAGCTTCCCTGGAAACGTACGAGTGATGATGAGCACAGTGCACGCGGCAGCATGGGTGTACCGCCTGCTAGTGGAATAGACAGTCATGCCGCCTGCCATCGGAATGGACAGGTCTCATTAAATGCTGGCGCGACACACTGCTTGCCCGTAGAGTGGACAGGTCGCTGCTTGACAGAAGAGTGGGCATGCCTCATTAAATGTCGAGGCGGCACATCGCTTGTCAGGCGGCGCGCCTTATCCGTAATAAATGCAGGGGCCACGCAACCCGGAGGCCTTACATCAGACTCTGCCCGCTGGCTTACGTCACGCGCGGTAGGCCACGTGGAAGCATCGGGTCTCCGCCTGGGCGGGGAGCAGTAGCGTTATATGGACAGGTCCGCACCAGGCTGGGCCTGGACACGTGTCGGCACCGGACCCCTGCCTGAGCAAGGTCTGGGTATTCTCTGTCCCAGAGTCCCGGGACCCGGCTGTGGGTAGTCCGGACCCCCACACAGAGAGGTCCGAGACCCGTCCTGGGGGTCCGGGTCGCGCTCGTGGGGGTCCTGGACCTTGCACGGAGGTCCGGTCTACATGTACAGGGGTCCGGTACTTTCCCATGGGGTCTGAACCCACTGTTGATCTCTTGGAGTATATCGTTTTCCCTGGCCACGTGGCGACCCCAGAGCCATCCACGTGGCGGGGTAGAGTGTTGTGTTGTTCACCACGCGACTAGAGGTAGTCGCACGGGTATAGTGTCTTCATGCTGTAGTAAGGGGTACCCCTGTTTTAAGGTACTGACGGTGGCCTCCGGGCTCACCTCAGGGGAGGATGCAAACCTGCAGGTGGGGCCAAAGCTTGTACCTTGCGTCAGCATGGCATGACCGGTGACTGGGGCGCAACCTCAGCGCGCGCTGCATTAACTCGGTGCGCACGCGCTGTCAGTTTGCCATCGGTCACATCAACTATCGTGTCTGTCGTCGCTGCCGACTTGACCCGTGGCCCCCATACTTGGTGGTTTCGCCGGCCCACGCGCGAGGCGCCTTGATACCGCTGTGTTGGTTTAAAAATTCACCTTCTCTGTCTTCTGCGGCTGACTCGAGGGGGCATAGTACTGGCGCGAGCGGCGGTATGGCCTCTCTGCACCCAGGAACTGGCGCCCAAGGAGTATGACTCGTGGGCCCGAGCCCCCGTGCCAGAGACTGGTCAGTTAGTTTCGGCGGAGATGAAGAGGCGCACCGCCGCGGGCGGCGGCATGCTCCTCACGCGGTGGTTCGCCTTCTTCGCACTCGAAGACCAACGCCTATGGAGCATGACTCGTGGGCCCGGGCCCCTGTGTCAAAGGCTAGGCCGCTGCTTTCGATGGAGACGAAGACGCACGGCGATTCGCTCCTCACGTGGCGGTTCGCCTTCTTCGCACTCAGAGACCCGCGCCACAGCTGAATGACTCGTGGGCCTGGGCCCCCGTGTCATAGGACTGAGCCGTTGGTTTCGGCGGAGATGAAGAGGCACACTACTGTGGGTGGCGATTTGCCCCCCGCGTGGCGGTTCGCCTTCTTCGCACTCGGAGACCGACGCCCATGGAGCATGACTCGTGGGCCCGGGACCCCGTGTCAGATGCTGGGCCGCTGCTTTTGGTGGAGACAAAGAGGCGCGGCGATTCACTCCTCGCGTGGTGGTTCGCCTTCTTCGCACTCGGAGACCCGCGCCCCAGCTGAATGACTCGTGGGCCTGGCCCCCGTGTCATAGGACTGGGCTGTTGGTTTCGGCAGAGATGAAGAGGCGCACTACCGTGGGTGACAAATTGCCCCCCGCGTGGCGGTTCGCCTTCTTCGCACTCGGGAACCAGCATACCAGTTGTATGACTTGTGGGATCGAGCCCCGTGTCATAGGCTGGGTCGCCCTGGTGCGCATCGGGGGAGATTTCTAGTGGCGTTTCAGGGCGCGAGCGGTAGAGTCCACTTTAAAAAGGGATTCACCCCGCGAGCAGCAGTTATTCTTTCGCTTCTCTCCCACTTGTTGCGCCCTTTTGCCTCCGAGCTTTGCTTTGCGCTGCCGTAGTTGTCATGGCCTTGTTAGTTCATCCCGAGCGCTTCCAGACTAAGTGGGCACTCGACATGGTGCGCCGCCTGCCTGGATGGAGCGCGCCGGCGTTCGGTGGAAGGATCCGCGCCGGCGCCATCCTTCTCGGCGATCTTGCCACCGGGGAGTTCGTGATCTTCGTCTCCTGTGTGTTGGCGCTGCCGATCTCGCCTTTCTTCTTGCTGTTGCTGGAGGAGCACGGCATCGTGGGAGGTGGCGCTCTTTCGCCAGTGCTCCGTTTCAAGGATGTTCATCAGCCTTGCGGAGGTGGAAAGCGAGCTGGGCTGCGGTTCCATCTTCCGCATGGACTTCATTGCCTCCTGTAGTGGCCTCGTGGCACGCCTCCATGAACTGGTCGAGCTCTGGCTCCGTTTCAGCGGCCAGGCCGCTGGGCGCCGCGTGCCGCCGCGTTTCCAACTCTTTGGCTTTAATGGCCCCCAATGTCGCCTCCAACGATGAGGGTTCCTTTGTCTCGGTACACGCGTCAAGGAGGCCACCGCTGCCAGTAAGCCGCCCGGAAGGTCGTCTAGGACGCCATGAAGACGGTGGCCGCGCGCTTTCGGCGCGACCCTGCTGGTGCCGAGTAGTTCGTACCTATAAGAATGAAGCTAGGGTTCCGCTTGAAAGCGGATGTAATAACTTTGTTTTTGTAAGATACTTTGGAGTACTACTTATCGAGCAGTATTAGCACTTATCTGTATGCTATTTGTCTCTATTGTGTGTGGTGTTACCGACTCCTTCCTGGTACCTAGCCCCCTGGGATGTAGGCTCGACGTGTCGAGGCTGGATACCAGCATACTTAAAATAGTTGGCAACGACCCCTAGGAGGTAGCCTCGACTGGGACCTGGACCTGTACACAGCTTCAGCCAGGAAGCATTAGTAGCACACCCATAGGACCCACCGTCTGATATTAGCCATCCTTTGATACATGCACAGGACCTGCAGGACTTAGCCTGGGAAGCCAAGTTGTGTGTCTGGACCCCCTAGACCACGGTGCCAGATACTAGGTCACCCGTCGTAGAGTGGTGGAGCGTGCAGGCTTACGGTACGGGACCAGGCTAAGCGGCTACACGGCTCCGGACCACCCTGGGAGACAAGTGTCCATTCTCTAGAACCGGACCTGAAAGTCGCCTAGAGGGGGTGAATAGGCGGAATCTGAAATTTATAAACTTTAAGCACAACTACAAGCCGGGGTTAGCGTTAGAAATATAAATGAGTCCGAAAGAGAGGGCAAAAACAAATCACAAGCAAATAAGGCGGATGACACGGTGATTTGTTTTACCGAGGTTCGATTTTTGCAAACCTACTCCCCGTTGAGGTGGTCACAAAGACCGGGTCTCTTTCAACCCTTTCCCTCTCTCAAACGGTCACTTAGACCGAGTGAGCTTTCTCCTTATCTCACGGGTCACTTAGACCCCGCAAGGACCACCACACACTTGGTGTCTCTTGCTTGGTTACAAAACACTTGAGAACAAGAAATGAGGAAGGAAGAAAGCGATCCAAGCGCAAGAACTCAAAGAACACAAATATCACTCTCTCACTAGTCACTATTTGATTGGAATGATCTTTGGACTTGGGAGAGGATTTGATCTCTTTGTTTGTGTCTTGGAGTGAAGTCTAGAGCTCTTGTATTGAATGCAATGGCTGAAAACTTGGATGCCTTGAAGTGTTGGTGGTTGGGGGTATTTATAAACCCAACCACCAAAGTGGCCATTGGGAGGGGCTGCTGTCGTATGACACACCGGACAGTCCGGTACGCCACCGGACACTGTCCGGTGCGCCAGCCACGTCACCCAACCGTTAGGGTTCGACTGTTGGAGCTCTGACAAGTGGGGCCACCGGACAGTCACTGTTCACTGTCCGGTGCGCCTTCTGACGCCTGCTCTGATAGTCACTGTTCACTGTCCGGCGCGCACTGTAGCATTTCATTGTTCCTTTACAGACGACCGTTGGCGCGAAGTAGTCGTTGCTCCGCTGGCACATCGGACAGTCCGGTGCCACACCGGACAGTCCAGTGAATTATAGCGGGGTGGCTCCGCAAATTCCCGAAGCTGGCAAGTTCAGAGTTGATCACCCTGGTGCACCGGACACTGTCCGGTGGTGCACCTGGACAGTCCGGTGCGCCAGACTAGGGAAGCCTTCGGTTGTCTTTTGCTCTTTTTATTTGAACCCTTCCTTGGACTTTTTATTGGTTTGTGTTGAACCTTTGGCACCTGTAGAACTCATAATCTAGAGCAAACTAATTAGTCCAATTGTTTGTGTTGGGCAATTCAACCACCAAAATTCATATAGGAAAAGGTTTCACCCTATTTCCCTTTTAATCTCCCCCTTTTTGGTGATTGATGCCAACACAAACCAAAGCAAATATAAAAGTACAGAATTGAACTAGTTTACACAAGGTAAGTGCAAAGGTTGCTTGGAATGAAACCAATAATTATTTCTACTAGATATGCATGGATGGTTTTCTTCTTATTTAAAATTTTGGACCACGCTTGCACCACAAGTTTTGTTTTTGCAAATTCTTTGTAAAATTCTTTTCAAAAACCTTTTGCAAATAGTCAAAGGTATATGAATAAGATTGAAAGAAGAATTTTCAAGATTTGAAATTTTCTCCCCCTATTTCAAATGCTTTTCCTTTGACTTAAACAAAACTTCCCCTGAATAAAATTCTCCTCTTAGTGTTCAAGAGGGTTTTATGTGTAACACCCATGGTGTTATTGTAACTAAAACTTGAGCATGACATGATAAACATTGGCATTGCATATGTTTGACACATCTAGAGTGCATTCACTAGGTAAAAATTTCAAACAAGTTGTATTGTTCTGGTGTTATGCAAATAAGACCCTGGAATAGGATAGTTAACCCTAAATAGGGTTTAAATGGGTAAAACATAACCCAAATTGAGAAAACCCAAAATCTTTAGTGGAATAGTCATAAAATGCTCCTAAGAATGAATTTGAATCACATTTATACCCCTGAGATACTAGAAACCCTAATTGAAACCCTGGAAAACCCTAAATCTAAACCCTAGGGGCCTATGTGCAAAAATAGTGCACATTTGGACTAAAGTATAAAAACCACAATGTTAAAGCATATAAAGTCATTTGGTTCACAAATGTGTGGACTTGTAAGCCAAATCTTGGGTTTTGGACTTAATTGCAAAATAGACCTCAATTGAGTTCTATACTAAGTCTGAATTTCAGGTTATAAGCTCAACTTTGGAGCTTATTAACTTTTAAATCGGTAAGAATTTGCCCTAGGCTACCACATAAGTTTTGTAAACCTATTATAGGAGAACAACTTTGATGCAGACATCTCCTTTTGTTGTTACACAAAAATTGGAGAAAAACAAGTCCAAAATTGCTCTGTCAGACTTATGCCTGATGACTGAAACCAGATCTGAAACCAGGAATGGTCACAGTGGAATGGAGCCATTTTAGACACACGATATCTTTGAATCCATTCGATGTTGATCCAAGAATCCTATAGTAAGGTTGTAGATTGATGTATAGTGAATAAATTCTATTAAGGAAGACAGCTTTGTTCTTAACAAAAATCTGGAGATAATGTGGGAGGGAGGTGATCGATTCAGTCAACTGAAGATCATCGCCATGGTACAGTACCAGGTGGATAAGCTCACCGCCGACGACCCATCCACGCTGCGATTAGCGCCAGGGTCGGGATGATCGGGCGGCGAGCATCTTCGCGCGAAGATTCTTTTGCTCTAGGTAAGACCGTCGCGGTGGAAGGCAATAACTCCGGCTGTCACGCGGCCATCCCTCCTCCCGGCCATGTCCGATCACCGGCGCCGCTCTTCTCTATTCGTCCACGCCGTCATTGATTGGACTGCTTTGCGGCCGCGGTTGGACGTGGCAGGCCCGTAAGAATGAGTAGCGCTTGACATCGTCGTTGATCGCCAACTAAGGCCGGCAATGGTTATCACCATGGCCGCAGCAGTGCTTCATCGCGCCTATAAATTCACCGCGTCCTCGCTCCTTTCGCTCAAATAAACCGAGCTCCGCCCTTCGTCTCCAAATTGCGAAGCCATAGCAACCACTCCCGTCCCCGATTAGCCACCCTAGCCGGAGAATCGCCGTTCTCCCCCAAATCAGTCTGCCGCGTCACCCAGAACAGCCCGCCCGTGGTCAACTTGCTCTGGTAAGTCACGGTCCAATTCATGTGTTGTTTTCGTACCTCTGCATGCTTGCGAAGCTCACGGTGGTGCCCGTTTGCATGATTCGGCTATGGTTGTGTGGGAACACAAGCTCGTAGACACGGTGTCCGCCATGCACGTGGGCAGACCGTTCTTCAAGTGTTCAAACTAAATTAGCACACGTTCCTAGGTCGCCTTAGGTCAGTGATGCCTCCTCGGTAGTTAGCCGTAACAACCATTGCCGGCCATGGCCTGTACAAACCACGTCAGGGGTGATCTGCGAGCGCACCGTGGCCAGGGGTGTTCGTGGGGAAGAAATAGAAGATCGAGGGCACCTCTGCAATCTGTCGGTGACACAGAGAAATAGTAACCGAACCCCACCTCCAGTTAGCCAGAACTCTGAGGGTCTTTCTGTAAAGCCACCAGCGCGAGTGCGCGCGTTTCCGCGTGGACCTGGGCCGTCTGAGCCGAATTTGGCCCAGTACTATTTCTTCTTTTCTCTTTTCTTTTTCTGTCCAAATTTAGAAATATATAGAAATTACAGAAAAATGGTAAAAATACCAAACCAATTTTTCTAGATTCCTTATTTTTCCATAGTATTTAATAAAATAGTTCCATGATTTTTAGATTAAATAGGGAATTTTGGAGTATTTAAAATAGCTTAAGATATTGATTCTGGATTTTTAGAAAATAGTTAATAATTCCAAAAATTCCCAAATTTTTTATATGAACTCAAAACATTATTTAGAAGCCTTGGGTAGAATTTGGTTGGATTTGGACCTTGTTTGATAACTAGAACCCAAAACCCTACCTCCTACCCTTTGAATTCCTTTACTGACTCCGGAAACCCTAGTTTTCCGGTGAACCATGAAGGAAAATTGTATTCAAGAACTGTTGGGGACATGTTCTCAAATGCTAAGAGTTAAGAACAAGGCAACATAAAAAGTGTTTAAATGTTAAGGTCCTTCGTCCTTCGAAACATTATGCCCTTTCGGGAATAATGAGTTTCGGACGAAGGTCATAAGGGACATACCTTCGTAAATATAACAAGTAATGACGAAGGATTCATATAAAGCACGAAATATAATATAGACAACATAAAATCATTTCTATTTTATTAACATGGA
Source organism: Zea luxurians (assembly GCA_029449295.1). Taxonomy (NCBI): domain Eukaryota; kingdom Viridiplantae; phylum Streptophyta; class Magnoliopsida; order Poales; family Poaceae; genus Zea; species Zea luxurians. The sequence continues at coordinate 112,533,629 of JAOPSE010000006.1, read as the reverse complement.
AAAATAGAAATGATTTCCAAATTACAAATGTACCTTCGGTCCTGAGAGAAGGTAAAAAGTACAAGCGTGACGCAAAAGCAAATGCCAAGTCAGCGTGAACAGTACGGGAGTACTGTTCATCTATTTATAGACGCAGGACGCAGCCCACGTAAAATTACATCCATGTCCATTACATTTGTTAATGACTTATGGAAATCTGTCAAGGCCCACGTAGTCTTTTCATCTTTAAGTCGGTTCCCCTTTCTGCTATCGCGACGAAGCTTCCCTGCGCACAGCTTCGGCTGTGCATCATCCTTCGTGGAGCTTGGTAATCAGCTCGTCCTTCGTCTGGTCCAGGCTTCGTCCTGACCGTACTTCATGTTCATAATTCTGAGTCCGAAGGTACCTGTTCACATAATCCACTTGGAAAACATTGTCAAATCATGTTTTTGAGGACCTTCGGAGGACGAAGGCCCCCAACAGTAGCCCCTCGCAATATTAATTTGTTAATGATAAATTCAGATTGCGATATGGACGAAGGCCTTGAGCCGAAGGTCCGAAAAAAACACCTTCCCTTTGCTAGAATAGCAACATTCACTGACAAGTGGGGTCTTTCAATTTTCAACGCCCTGGGCGTATAAATAAGATCATACCGCAAACTTATTTGGTACGCACGCTTGCCATCTGCTTCGGCCCACTACAATTTTAGCTCTTGTGCACTAAGATTTGCTGATCTTTTTGTTTTTAAAGCTTCGGCCTTGAAAACAGTTTTTAGCGCTTCCGAAGATGTCTGAAGGTAAGAAGATCCCTGCTGAGACGAAGCTGAGTCTTGACGAAGAGAAGAACTTGGGGTTTCTTATAGCGATGGCGGAGACCAATACAGAGAAAATCACCAAGGAAATTCTTGAAGGTTTGTCCGAAGATACTGATGACAGCGACAGTTTTGATGTAGAAAGCGGTGGGGAAGAGTCCGAAGATCGACCATGGCGACCAAGTCACACGGTTTTCGGGAAAACCACTATCAAGCAGAGTCATATTGATAATATGAGGGGGCGGTATTTTCGAGATACATCTATTGTGAGGGCTGATGCTGGAGAAAAGACTTCTCCCACCCCCGAAGAAGATGAAGTCGTAATTTTCCGAAGCTTTCTCAAGGCTGGGCTTCGGTTCCCGCTAAGCAACTTTGTTGTTGAAGTCCTGAGGACATTTCAAGTCTACCTCCATCAAATTACTCCCGAAGCTATCTTAAGAATGGGGATGTTTGTCTGGGCTGCAAGAAGCCAAGGTTTAGAACCAAATGCTAAAAGCTTTTGCAACATTCATGAGTTGTTATATGAGACGAAGCCCTGGGAAAAGAACAATATCACAACAACTTTGGGTGCTACAGCTTCGGTGCCCGCTCCGGGTCAAGCCGCCCTGTGCCACCTTTCGGAAGAGGTGGCCCGGAGCCTGGATGACTGAATGGTTCTATGTAAGAGTGACTTAACGGCACAAGAAGATGTCAAGAGTATCATTATGCGCCCCATCTGGCAACGCTTCGGACTTCGAAGGCCGAAGGTTGAAATGGATGAAGCAGCCGAGGAATGCCAAAGAGCCTTCGGCGTGGTCTGCTCTTTCATTGGGTCAAGGGACTTGGTCCAAGAGCATATTGCCTTCAGGGTGTGGCCACTTGCAGGAAAGTGGGAAATGCCGAAGGAGACCATCAAAGAGTCCGACGAAGGCGGATTGGTCAGACTGAAATACACATTCAAATACGCAGATAAATTTGTTGAACCTGATGATGACTGGTTGAAAAGCATTGAAACATTAAGTGACGAACTGCTTGGGGCATATTCGAAGGCCGAGAACACTGCGTTATCAGCAGCCTTCGGGGGCCGAAAAAAGAAAAGGCTCAACCGGGTATTTGACGCAGTCGGGTTTGTCTACCCTGACTACCACTATCCGGTATTGAGTCGCAAAAGGAAAAATACTTCTACTGCGGCAGAAGCTACCACGAGTGGCTACTAATGAGCCAGTGCCGCAAAGGAAAAGATAAAGGTGCTCACTCACCGAGCGCGTTTTATTGAGCCGGCCACAGTGCCAGAATTTATTGGTGAAATCTCTTTGGCCTCTGAAGCTACAGAACCAGCTCCAGTGCCGAAGATGGGAGAAAAGACTGAAGCGCTTTCAGCAGAAAAAGCAGAGAAACCGAAGGTTGAAGAGCCAAAAATATCAGAAATCTTAAGTCCTTCGGTAAATGTCGAAACAATAAAAAATCAAAAGGGGTCGTCGGTGACCCCGAAAAGAAAAAGAATGGTAAACGTGCTAGATGTTTTGGAGACAATTAAGTCTTCAAGCACAACCCCAAAGAAGACTATTGAAGTTGCTGAAGTGTCTACCGAAGCTGTAGTTGCTGAAGCTTCGAAGCCACAACCTGAAGCTGAGGCTGGGCCTTCAGAGCCACCAAAGAACAATCCTTGAAAACAAAAATATCAGAACCAAATTGGTTGAAGAAATTGACCCTGCCGCCCCCGAAGCTCCTGCCAGCATACGCGATTACATCGTACGACATGCTTCGGGGAAGAAATTATCTAAAGAAGAGACTTACGAAGCCAACTACTATGCCAGAGAACTAAAATATCCGAAGGGGGCAGTAGTGTTTAACGGGACAAATGAAGATGACTTCCTGTACTGCCTTCCTGATAATAAAGAACTGTCTGTCTGCCGAGAGATGGCTAGAAGTATGGGATTCCCGAAGCTCGAAGCTGGGTTATGCGCTATGACGAAGGAAGATCTCGCGGATAGTCCTTGCATATAATAGCCTGAAGGTTTGGGAATTAGACTTTGAAAAAATTTTACAATACGTAATTCATTCCTTTATTCTTATATGGATTCTTTTTTTACAGGGTTTAATCCTGAGCAACGCATTGAGAGCACAAAAGAGTGCCGAAGATGAGAGTTATGAAATTGCATTCAACAATCTACAATCAGAAGTTATAAAACTGAGAAACGAAGCTCTAGAAAAAGATAAAATTCTGGTTACACTAGTAGACAAGATAAAAAAGGACGAAGCTGCTGCAAAGATCCAGGCCGAAGCTCAGAAACGCGAAATTAAAGATCTTCAGAAACAATTGGCCCGGGCGAAAGAAGAACGCATACTTGAAGAAACAAGACGGGAATGCAGCGACCAATGGGCTGATCATTTGGAAGCAACCGTGGAAGAGCTTCGGTCCTCTAAGAAAAAATGCTATGAAAAATCCATGGAATGCGTAAAGAAAATTAAAACCAGCTTCGCCAGCGTGGGCGCATTTTCCAGTGAAGAGAATTTCTCAAGAGGCAATCCCGAAGGTCCAATAGAATGGATCAGTCACGAGGCAGAGGCCTTTGAGGAAATCCTGAGTAGCCGTGGCGACATCTGCGCTTTTTCGGGCGCCAGGGGAGTTGCTACTGTCTTGGAGAAGAAAGGTTGCGGGCATGTAAAATCTTTAGCTCAGTCCGAAGCTGCCTTATCCTCCGAAGACATCAAAGACCCCTCGGCCGAAGCAAGCGTGGTTGGTGGCAAATTCTTTACTGATATCTGGGACAACGGCGGCCGAGAATGGCGCAAGAAATCATTCAAAGGAGTGAAAAAGGCATCCATGATGCTAGAAAGTGACAGAAGTTGCCGAAGGCAAAAAGGTATTAATTAGTCGCTCTTGTTGTGTTGTAATTTTTATTTCAAACTTTGCTCGCGTTTTGCAATAGTAATGCAAAAATATTTTGCTTCCTCAGAACCTGGCCGGAATCGTCAATTGACCCTCACACTAAGGAGGATGACGAAATCAAACAAATGGCCGAAGCTATCATGGATAAAGTTGTTGAACAACTTCTAAATGAGGCTGCCGAAGTAGTATTAAGAGAAGACTAGGTGTATTAGAGAAACATTTAAAATGTGATCTATGTAATATTTTGTACATTTGAATGTAATATACAGGTCTCTTTTCATTATTCAATTCTTTACGATGCATGAAATTCTACATACTACCATTTTTGAGCCTTCGGCGAAAAAAAACACCTTCCCTTCTTTTCATGCTTCGTGAAGAAGACATTCTTCGTTAAAACTATTCTGATGAATCACGTCCACGCTTCGATAAACTTTCTCCGAAGCTGTACAATTTCGATATTTCTCTGATGAAGCTCATCCATGCTTCGAAAAACTTTCTCCGAAGCTGTACTCCGAAGATTATCATTGTATTTCCTCGTGACTTTACACAATTTGCATTTTCTTAAAGTATCCTCTCGAAGGTTGATATTGTGTCCCCTTCTTTTGCCATATGCAACATGATGTATGATGCTTATGCTATGCAAAATGATGTGATGATGTTATGTTATGCAAATGACGTTTGTTCCGAAGATACACACAAAATATCTTTATAAGCTCTGCATTCCCTTAGGAACGTCTTTGGAGCTTCTTCGCCTTTTACTTAGACGGTATAAGCTCTGCATTCCCTTAGGAACGTCTTTGGAGCTTCTTCGCCTTTTACTTAGCGGAATCAGCGTTGACTTTTCGCTGTATGCTCTGCATTCCCTTAGGAACGTCTTTGGAGCAAAAAACTTTACACTGCGCTCCCTTTGGAACGGCTTTTTGTAACTTCAGCAACTTACTCTGCGTTCCTTAGAACGACTTTTGTTGCTTCGAAGGATTTTTTAATAATTCGAAGGCCCCTCCTTATTGCCGCAAATTTTTAAGCTTCAGCAACTTAAGCCTGTGGAGAAGATAGGTTTTCCTCATAACCAACCACGAAATTACTATATGAAAACTGAAATGTTCTTTATTACACAGAAAATAGAACTTAAACGGAAAAGACTGCTATCAAAGTAGGATATATGTCAATAAATGTGCTTCGACTCTGGCACAGTACTATTGACTGTGCGAGCTTCAGATTGCTCTCTGAGATCCCTTTGGTGCGGAACATATTGGCTCCCTTCTGGCTGTTGGCCTTGTTGCAGCGGAGGTGGAGGCGGGGGCTGTTGCCATGAAGCTTGAGGTTGACTCGCCGAAGCTACGGAAACTGCAGGGTGGTTGCCCACGTATTCCGGGATGTAAGGCTGATGATACGAAGCAGTATGCATGACCTGCTTCGGCTGGCCCTGTTGCGCTGCAGCTTCTGCTAGCTCCTTTTGTTTCTGGATGGTGACATGGCACATCCTGGTGGTATGGCCCTTGTTTTCACCACAGAATAAGCAAAATATCCTCCTTGGTTGATCTCCAAATCTCCCGCCGAAGCCCCTGGCGCCTCTGCCTCTTGGAGCTGGTGGCCGGAAGAAAGTTTGCTGTTGCCCCGAAGCCTGTGAGGAGCACTGCGGCCTGTTCTGCTGACTCCCCTTGTCATCATTTTGAGTGGAGTTGTGGATGGACCTGACATGCCTCGGATAGAATCTTCCTCCGAAGCCCCTGGTCATCTCAGAAAATCTGAAGGCTTCCTCCCTTCTTTGGCGAAAGTCATTATCGACACGAATGTACTCGTCCATCTTTTGGAGCAGCTTCTCCAGGGTCTGAGGAGGCTTCCTAGCAAAGTATTGAGCTGCAGGTCCAGGACGAAGCCCCTTGATCATGGCTTCGATGACAATTTCATTGGGCACCGTTGGTGCCTGCGCCCTCAAACGCAAGAACCTTCTGACATACGCCTGAAGGTATTCTTCATGTTCCTGAGTGCACTGGAACAAGGCTTGGGCAGTGACCGGCTTCGTCTGAAATCCTTGAAAGCTGGTTAACAACATATCCTTCAGCTTCTGCCATGAGGTGATAGTTCCTGGTCGAAGGGAGGAATACCAGGTCTGAGCAACACTCCTGACGGCCATGACGAAAGACTTTGCCATGACTGCAGCATTGCCCCCATACGAAGACACTGTTGCTTCGTAGCTCATCAAGAACTGCTTCGGGTCTGAGTGACCATCAAACATGGGAAGCTGGGGTGGCTTATAGGACGGAGGCCAAGGTGTAGCCTGCAGCTCAGCGGACAGAGGAGAAGCATCATCGAAAACAAAATTTCCATGATGGAAATTTTCATACCAGTCATCTTCGTTGAAGAAACCCTCCTGGCGAAGGTCTTTTTGTTGAGGCCTTCGGTCTTGCTCATCGTGGGTAAGATGACGGACTTCTTCAGAAGCTTCGTCTATCTGCCTTTGTAGCTCAGCTAACCTGGCCATCTTCTCTTTTTTCCTCTGCACCTGTTGATGAAGTATCTCCATATCCCTGATTTCTTGGTCTAGTTCATCTTCCTGAAGCGTCGGGCTGACGGCCTTCCTTTTCTGGCTTCGGGCCTCCCGAAGAGAGACGGTCTCCTGGTTGGGGTCCAGCGGTTGCAGTGCTGCAGCCCTAGCCGCTGAAGCTTTCTTCGGTGCCATAGCGAAGGTCTATAGCTTCCGAAGGTGTTCAAAAAACTCGAAGTGGAAGTGAGTTCACCGGAGGTGGGCGCCAATGTTGGGGACTTGTTCTCAAATGCTAAGAGTTAAGAACAAGGCAACATAAAAAGTGTTAAATGTTAAGGTCCTTCGTCCTTCGAAACATTATGCCCTTTCGGGAAATAATGAGTTTCGGACGAAGGTCATAAGGGACATACCTTCGTAAATATAACAAGTAATGACGAAGGATTCATATAAAGCACGAAATATAATATAGACAACATAAAATCATTTCTATTTTATTAACATGGAAAAATAGAAATGATTTCAAATTACAAATGTACCTTCGGTCCTGAGAGAAGGTAAAAAGTACAAGCGTGACGCAAAAGCAAATGCCAAGTCAGCGTGAACAGTACGGGAGTACTGTTCATCTATTTATAGACGCGGGACGCAGCCCACGTAAAATTACATCCATGTCCATTACATTTGTTAATGACTTATGGAAATCTGTCAAGGCCCACGTAGTCTTTTCATCTTTAAGTCGGTTCCCCTTTCTGCTATCGCGACGAAGCTTCCCTGCGCACAGCTTCGGCTGTGCATCATCCTTCGTGGAGCTTGGTAATCAGCTCGTCCTTCGTCTGGTCTAGGCTTCGTCCTGACCGTACTTCATGTTCATAATTCTGAGTCCGAAGGTACCTGTTCACATAATCCACTTGGAAAACATTGTCAAATCATGTTTTTGAGGACCTTCGGAGGACGAAGGCCCCCAACAAGAACCTTAGATAATAAATTCTTATTATCTTTGCACTCTCATGAGAATTACATGGCATTCATTCTTATATACACATATATATGGTGATGTTTAGAAAACGAAGAAGAAGTCGAAGTAACTGAAGAGAAGACACCACCACCACCTTCGGACTCTCAGGCAGGAAACTGTTTCTACCTTGATATCTGCGGGTCCGAGCCTGACTCACCTATCAACGAAGGCAAGCCCCGGTGCATTTGCCACCTTCCTTGATGTTTTTAAAATCTTCCTCACTTGATTAATGCATTAGGTGATAGGAGTTGAATGCTTAAAAAATTCCAGCATTACCTTCCTTGAACTTGATTACCTTCCTTGAAACCCTGTTTTTACAAAAGGTTTTACTATGCTTAGTATTGCTCTAGCAAAACAAAAGGTTTGTTTTACAAAAGATGATTGGCAAAGTGGGAAGGATGTTTTTGAAAATAAAACTTGATGGTGGATCCATCATGGCCGTGATGGGTTCAACATCGGAAAAGATGTACCTCTGCCAGGTACCAAACTTTAGGTTTTAAATGATTAAGCTGAGACCGGGCGGGTGACTTGCACGAGAAGAGAGTCTCGGTGTAGTGTCTCCGTCTGAGTCGATTAAGGACCGTGTCGATGTAGGCTTACTGACCGAGGACCCTTTAACTGGTCACATGCCTCATCATGGGTAAGACTTGCCTCGGACAGACTAAGGCCAGAATAAGATAACACGGAATGGGCGTGGAGCGGTGGCGAGAGTAGCGTGTACCCTCCGTGGCAAGAGGCTGGACGGTGGTGTATCTGTGCTCTCGGTTCGCGTGAACCTGATTGGTCTTAAGAACCCCGGTGGTGGGTTGACATATGCAAGGGTTAAGTGCTACATATGTCGTGTGATTGGAGATCCTCAGCTGAGTATAATCGATTCGGATCGCCGTACCTCCACGGTTATGGAGACTTGGCCACTGACCTATACGTAGAACTCTAGTGAAGATGAAGGACTTGTTAAGAAATTGGCTAGTACAGGTTAAGTGATTGAACTAGGTTAGAAAGAACTCTAGATACAGGTAATTTTACCTAACCTGAAAATAAAACTGGATTTTTAAGGATCCACTTTTAGTAAACATTTATGCAAAACAGAGTCTTTGATAATTGGGAAACCTTACCTTGACTCCCTTACAACTAGCATACCCTTGAGAGTCTTTTCTTTAGTCGGGTAAGACTTACTGAGTAATTCCATACTCAGGGTTTTATTCCCTATTGTTTTTAGGTGAGGAAGCAACAAATTTTTGTTGCTTTTGTACCAAGGTGGTGTCAAATGAAGAAAAGCAAGAATGAAGCTGCGGGAGGACCTAGTCCTCCATAAAAAACTTTATGTAAGAACTTATCGGGAGGAGTTTTTACCTCCCTTGGTATTGTAATAATAAGTACTCTGCACTCGTGTTTTTATGCTGGTCTGTAATAACTAACTTTATCTTACTTTGAAATAAATGTAAGTTATGTAATCACTTCCGCATTTCTGTATCTCCGATGTTCTGTATTGTTTGCGTGACGGGTGAAACGCTCTTGGGAAAGGTAAGAAAAGCAGATACCGAACTTTTCAAGTAATTCAGGGGCATCTATAGGGTTGTCTGAGGTTCGTTGGACAAGGACAACTATAGGTGGGCCTAATAACTTGGGAGGTTCCGTCACATTATGGATTTTGAAGATACTAGACTTTCTTCCCCTTTTGAACACAATAAGATATTGATTTGAAAACTTCATTTTTAAAATTCGGTGGTGGTGGTGCGGTCCTTTTGCTTTTGGCTCATACTTTCTCCCCCTTTGGCATGAATCGCCAAAAACGATACTTGTGAGTGAGATATAAGCCCTTTTACTTTCTCTCCAATGGCAAACAAATAGATATGAGTGAAGATTATACCAAAGTGGAGAGCGATGCGGAGTATCGGCAAATATCAATGGAGTTGAGTGTAAGCGTCGTCTTTGCCGAAAACTTCATTTCCCTTTCAATTCTATGACTGAGCATAATAATACACTTGAAAACACATTAGTCATAGACATAAAAGATATATGATCAAAGGTATATAAATGAGCTATGTGAGCAAAGTATCAATCAAAGTTTCTAGAATCAAGAATGTAGAGCTCATTCCTAAGTTTGGTAAAAGTTTTCTCATCTAAAGGCTTGGTAAAGATATCGGCCAATTGATCTTTGGTGTTAATATAGGCTATCTCGATATCCCCCTTTGTTGGTGATCTCTCAAAAAGTGATACCGAATGGCTATATGCTTAGTGCGGCTGTGCTCAACGGGATTATCCGCCATACGGATTGTACTCTCATTATCACATAGGAGAGGGACTTTGCTAAATTTATAGCCATAGTCCCTAAGGGTTTGCCTCATCCAAAGTAATTGCGCACAACAATGGCCTGCGGCAATATACTCGGCTTCGGCGGTAGAAAGAGCTACTGAGTTTTGTTTCTTTGAAGCCCAAGACACCAGGGATCTCCCTACAAATTGACAAGTCCCTGATGTGCTCTTCCTATCAATTTTACACCCTGCCCAATCAGCATCGGAATATCCTAATAAATCAAACGAGGATCCCTTGGGGTACCAAATACCAAACTTAGGTGTGTGAACTAAATATCTCAAGATTCGCTTCACGGCCCTAAGGTGAACTTTCTTAGGATCGGCTTGGAACCTCGCACACATGCATACGAAAAGCATAATATCCGGTCGAGATGCACATAAATAGAGTAGAGATTCTATCATAGACCGGTATACCTTTTGATCTACGGATTTACCTCCCATGTTGAGGTCGAGATGCCCATTGGTTCATGGGTGTCTTGATGGGCTTGGCATCCTTCATTCCAAACTTGGTGAGTATGTCTTGAATGTACTTTGTTTGGCTGATGAAGATGCCCTCTTGGAGTTGCTTGACTTGAAATCATAGAAAATACTTCAACTCCCCCATCATAGACATCTCGAATTTTCGTATCATGATCCTACTAAACTCTTCACAAATGGATTTATTAGTAGACCCAAATATGATATCATCAACATAAATTTGGCATACAAACAAATCATTTTCAATTGTTTTAGTAAAGAGAGTAGGATCGGCTTTACCGACTTTGAAGCCATTAGTGATAAGGAAATCTCTTAGACATTCATACCATGCTCTTGGGGCTTGCTTGAGCCCATAAAGCGCCTTACAGAGTTTATATACATGGTTAGGATACTCACTATCTTCAAAGCCGGGAGGTTGTTCAACATAGACCTCTTCCTTGATTGGTCCGTTGAGGAAGGCACTCTTCACGTCCATTTGATAAAGCTTAAAGCCATGGTAAGTAGCATAGGCAAGTAATATGCGAATTGACTCAAGCCTAGCTACGGGTGCATAGGTTTCACCAAAATCCAAACCTTCGACTTGTGAATACCCCTTGGTCACAAGTCGGCCTTTGTTCCTTGTCACCACACCATCCTCATCTTGCTTGTTGCGGAAGACCCACTTGGTTCCTACAACATTTTGGTTAGGACATGGAACTAAATGTCATACCTCATTTCTTGTGAAGTTGTTGAGCTCCTCTTGCATCGCCAGCACCCAATCTGAATCTTGAAGTGCTTCCTCTACCCTGTGTGGCTCAATAGAGGAAACAAAGGAGTAATATTCACAAAAATGAGCACCACGAGATCGAGTGGTTACCCCCTTATGAATATTGTCGAGGATGGTGTTCACGGGGTGATCTCGTTGGATTGCTTGGTGGACTCTTGGGTGTGGCGGCCTTGGATCTTGTTCATCTTCCTTGTCTTGATCATTGTCATCTCCCCCTTGATCATTGCCCTCGTCTTGAGGTGGCTCATCTTCTTGATCTTCATTTTCATCCTCTTCAGCTTGACCCTCATCTTGAGTTGGTGGAGATGCTTGTGTGGAAGATGATGGTTGATCTTGTGCTTGTGAAGGCTCTTCGGATTCCTTAGGACACACATCCCCAATGGACATGTTCCTTAGCGCGATGCATGGAGCCTCTTCATCATCTAGCTCATCAAGATAAACTTGCTCTACTTGAGAGCCGTTAGTCTCATCAAACACAATGTCACAAGAAACTTCAACTAGTCCAGTGGACTTGTTAAAGACTTTATATGCCCTTGTGTTGGCGTTTCGACCCTGGGGGGTCCCTGGACCGACGAGTAAATTGTCGCCGCGTGCCCCAGCCCAGATGGGTCGGCGCGAGACAGAACGCGAAGGGGGGAAGAAGCCGGAGGGAGACAGGCGTGGGAGGTGGAACCCGTGGCCTTCGTGTTTGCCCCGCGCCCAGGTCGGGTGCGCTTGCAGTAGGGGGTTACAAGCGTCCACGCGGGAGGGAGCGAGCGGCCTTGCGCGAGCGCTGTCCCATCCTTCCCCGCGCGGCCAACCTTCTGTAAGAGGGCCCTAGACCTCCCTTTTATAGGTGTAAGCAGAGGATCCAGGTGTACAATGGGAGGTGTAGCAGTGTGCTAACGTGTCTAGCGGAGGAGAGCTAGCGCCCTAAGTACATGCCATCGTGGCAGCCGGAGAGGTTTTGGCACCCAGTTCGTGTGGTGCTGTGGCCGTCGGAGGAGCGCTGGAGCCTTGTGGAAGGACAGCTGTCGGGGCTGTCGAGTCCTTGCTGACGTCCTCTTGCTTCCGTAAGGGGCTGAGAGCCGCCGTCGTCATAGAGCATGCGGGGCGCCATCATCACTTGTTTAGCGGAGCGAGCCAGATGGGACACCGGTCTTGTCCCCCGTAGTCTGAGTCAGCTTGGGGTAGGGTAATGATGGCGCCTCCTGTGACGTGGTCGGTCCGAGCCCTGAGTTGGGCGAGGCGGAGGCTCCTCCGAGGTCGAGGTCGAGTCCGAGCCCCTGGGTCGGGCGAGGCGGAGACTGTCGGCTGAGGCCAGGGCTGAGTCCGAGCCCTAGGGTCGGGCGAAGCGGAGTTCGTCGTCTTCCGGGGCGGAGCCCGAGTCCGAGCCCTGGGGTCGGGCGAGGCGGAGTTCGTCGTCTTCCGGGGCTGAGCCCGAGTCCGAGACCTAGGGTCGGGCGAAGCGGAGTCCGTCGTCTTCCAGGGTTGAGCCCAAGCCCGAGCCCTGGGGTCGGGTGAAGCGGAGTTCATCGTCTTCCGGGGCTGAGCCCGAGTCCGAGCCCTGGGGTTGGGCGAGGCGGAGTTCGTCGTCTTCCGGGGCAGAGCCCGAGTCCGAGCCCTGTGGTCGGGCGAGGCGGAGTTCGTCGTCTTCCGGGGCTGAGCCCGAGTCTGAGCCCTGGGGTCAGGCGAAGCGGAGTTCGTCATCTTCCGGGGCTGAGCCCGAGTCCGAGCCCTAGGGTCGGGCGAAGCGGAGTTCTTCGTCTTCCGGGGCTGAGCCCGAGTCCGAGCCCTGGGGTTGGGCGAAGCGGAGCTTCCTATGGTGCCTGAGGCCGGACTTGGTTGCTGACAGCCTCACTCTATTGAGTGGCACAGCAGTCGGGGCGGCGCAGGCGGCGCTGTCCCCTTGTCAGGCCGGTCAGTGGAGCGGCGAAGTGACTACGGTCACTTCAGCTCTGTCGACTGGAGGGCGCGCGTCAGGATAAAGGTGTCAGGCCACCTTTGCATTAAATGCCCCTGCAATTCGGTTAGTCGGCGTGGCGACTTGGCCAAGGTTGCTTCTTGGTGAAGACTGGGCCTCGGTCGAGCCGAAGGTGTGTCCGTTGCTGGAGGGGGTCCTCGGACGAGACGTGAATCCTCCGGGGTCGGCTGCCCTTGCCCGAGGCTGGGCTCGGGCGAGGCGTGATCGCGTCCCTCGAATGGACCGATCCTGGACTTAATCGCACCCATCAGGCCATTGCAGCTTTGTGCTGATGGGGGTTACCAGCTGAGATTTAGGAGTCTTGAGGGTACCCCTAATTATGGTCCCCGACAGTAGCCCCTGAGCCTCGAAGGGAGTGTTAATACTCTCTTGGAGGCTTTTGTCGCACTTTTTTGCAAGGGGACCAGCCTTTCTCGGTTGCGTTTTGTTCCGGTGGGTGCGCGCGAGCGCACCCGCCGGGTGTAGCCCCCGAGGCCTCGGAGGAGTGAGTTGACTCCTTCGAGGTCTTAATGTATTTCGCAACGCTTCGGCCGGTCTGGTTGTTCCCTCATGCGAGCTGGCCGTAGCCCGGGTGCACGGTCGGGTCCCAAGTTCTCGGGCTGGTATGTTGACGCTGTCAACGGATTGGCCGGAGCCGAGTTTGCGAGAGTAGCCCCCGAGCCTCCGCACAGGGCGAGATGACGGTCAAGGACAGACTCGGCTTTTTTCATATGCCCCTACGTCGCCTTTCCGCAAGGAGGAGGGGGGAAAGCGCCATGTTGCCCTTGGAGGGCGCCGAACATGGTGTCTCCGGTGAGCTGCTCACGGGTAATCCGAGTGGACACTCGTGCCCCATTTGTTAGGGGTCGGCTAGAGGCCCGGAGGCGCGCTCCAAAAGTACCTGCGGGTGATCTGCTGGACCCGGTCCCCTTTTGACAGGGTCCGAGGGCTTGATGCCTCCCTCTGATGGGACTCAGTTACAAGATCGTTCCCGCTGGTCTCGGAAATGTCCTAGGGTACCTCAGGAGCGTAGCCCGAGCCTTGGTTATGTATCGAACGTACCCGGGGTCATCCCTCGCTCTGTGTCTGAGGCGGCTGTGAACCCTTCATGGGCCAGCCTACGAACCCCTGATCAGTAGTGGGCACGGAGCCCGAGTGGCCTGAGGCGGCCGTTGGACCCTTCCGAGGGGCCGGCCCTCGAACCTCTGACCAGTAGTGGGCGCGGAGCCCGAGCGCTCTGAGGCGGCTATTGAACCCTTCCGAGGGGCCAGCCTTCGAACCTCTGATCAGTAGGGGGGCTCGGGGCCCGTTTCCTTCGCGGAGAAGGATCCCTTTCGGGGTATCCCCCTTTCCCGGTCCCTGTTGTAAGAGAGAAAGAGGAAAAGGAAAAGGACACGAAATCGAAATGACGTGGCATACCTTTTTTGACGCGGTGATTATGGCGAAGGCGAAGCGTCGCTCGCTTCTCCTGCCAAAGGTGCCGCCTGTCCCGCCGCGGAGTTAATGTGACGGGACGAGTGGTTCGCGGGGCAGCCATTGCGCGTGTGCGAGCCGTTCGAGGAGTGGAACACGGGCGCGCCGTCTTCACGCTGTGGGAGAGGGTTCTCTCGCTGTCCCACGAGGGGACGTGAGCTTAGCTGACGACGTGACCGCTGCTTCCGCCCGCCTGCTACCGCCATTACTGCAGCCCATTTGTGGCCGCATCGACCGTCGTGCCTTCTCCCGCGGCTGACCGGCCCATGACCGATGCGCCTGGCTGGCACTGTTGGGTCATACGCAGGGTTGCCTCGAGTCGCGGTACTGGTTCCGCAGTCGAGGAGGCGTGGTAGTGGCGCGAGGGGCGGTGCAGTTGCTCGCACGTAGCAACCGGCGCGCCGGTTGCATGACGTGTGGGCCTGGGCCTCCATGCTGGGCGCGTTGGAGTCGAAGGGGTGCGCCCACTTGGCGCGGTTGCATGCTGACTGCATGGCTGTCCACCCTTTCACCCGCTGGTCTGGACGAAAGTGGAGGAATGCTTGTAACCGCTGGGCAGTTGCATGCACCGCGCGCGCGGCGGTTTGGCTCCTTCTGCCCTGGAGCAGCTTGCATGACGCGTGGGGCCCAGCCCCCGTGTCGTAGGGGGAGGACCTTGGAGCGTGTTGGAGAAGACTCAGCCCGCGATGGCTGAGGACGCAAGTGGGGAGAGTCGCCTTCAAAAGGAGGGTGTCCCCCTTGAAAGGCTACCATGTCTTCGCCTTCCCTTATGCGTCGCGTCTTTCCGCCTTCCGAGCCCCCGGATGGGGAACGCCCGCAATCCTTCCGCCTTGTCGTTGGAGGGACACAACTTCGAGGAAGTTGGTACCTTTCAGCCATCGTTCGGCTTCAAGGATTTTCATCAGGCAGCCCGGCCGCATCCCCTCACCGGTGGTCACCCAAGACGGTGACCTCCAGTTTGATGGTGGGGAGAAGCGAGCCGGGCTACGATCTTGGTTCCGCCCTCAGCTTCAAGGATGTTCATCATCCTGGCTGGGGCGGGGGCCGGGCTGAGCCGGAGCTCTACCTCCCGCGCGGGTCGGCTGGTCACCTCCTCTTCCAGCTTCTGGTGGTGGAAACAATCCTCCGGCTCTGCGGAGGAGGCGTCCTCCAGCCATGCCGGGGAAGGCGAACTGTTGCTGCCCAGCTAGGATGCAACATTCCGTCCTCCTCCTCGCTTTCGTGGCGAGGATGGGAGTGAGGACCTGTCGGTGCGCCTCGCCAACTGTCGGCGTTGGTGGAGAGGCGGACGCCACCGTCTGTGCTGACGTGGTGGCAGCTGGAGGAAGCTTCCCCACCGTCGAGGCCGTCGGCACCGCCTACGAACCGGCCCCCGGCTCTTTGGCTTTAATGTCTAGTTCACGTCCCTTGAGCGGGGACCGAACGAGAGCCTTCCGATGGCCGCGTCCGTCCTGGGGCCATAGCTGCTGCTGTGGGGACGGAACCGGAGTTCCGTTTGCAATGGCACCTTGAATGCTGGTGTCTTGTTCATTGCGGTTGTCGGGGCCTGAACATGTATGTATTTTCGGCATGGAGCCGTGTTTTTTCTTTATTTCGAGCACTAAGACTCGCCTGTCGACTATCTGAACCGCTTCACCGAGCGTGAGTCGCCTCATGCAAAGGTGACGAGTGAGGTATCCGTATCCCGGAGGCGTAGGAGTCCCTCGGCTCGGTCGGCCTTGTGTCCGAGGCTTCTCTTGCATAGTTAAAGGAACCCTCGGCCGCTCTTCGATGAGCCAAAGCCGGAGGTAGCGGTGTCCGCACGGACAGAGGCAGAGTTGGCTCGAAAAGAAGATTTGGTTGGCCGGAGCCTGACCGGGTCGTCCACTGGCGGGACCGACACCGGAGTTGAGCTGCCGAGGCCACAAGTCGGGCTGATGTCCTCGGGGAACGGTTGGCTGAGGCTTCGGGGTGGCCGGCCGAGCCGTCTGCTCGAGCCGGATTCCTGAAGAAGACCCCACCGGCGCTGGTCCGGGCATGGTGCTACTGTCGTCCTTCGGGGAGGAGATCCTCCAACCACGTCGCCGTCCGAGGCTAAGTCAGACCCCGCCGAAGGTGTAGTTGACGCCGAGGGTGCTGCTGCCCCCTTCAACTATCGACGTCCGAGCCTGCAGGATCGGGTTGTCTTGTAGTGTGTGTATGTTTTCTGCGGCCGCCGAGGCCCAAACACACTATCGTCGTGTTGTAAAGCTGTGTCGCTTTTCCTCTTGTTTCGAGTATCTGGACTTACTTGTCGGTAACAAAATTGTTTGTCCGAGCGAGAGTTACTTTTCACGGAAGGTGATGAGTGAGGTATCCGTATCCCGGAGGCGTAGGAATCCCTCGGCTCGGTCGGCCTTGCCGCTTACGTGTACTCTTACTCGCCCATAGGGTTCTGTCACCGTCGTAGTCGAGAAGGCCCGAAAAATCGTTTCGGCAGAGGAGCTTTCGAGCGTGAAGACTTGTTCGGTCCGCGGAGTCACCTATCCGAGCGTGAGTTACTTATCGCAGAAGGTGATGAGTGAGGTATCCGTATCCCGGAGGCATAGGAGTCCCTCGGCTCGGTCAGCCTTGGCTGTTTACGTGTACTCCGTTGTTTTTAGGATCCACTTTCGAAGTAGTCGAAAAGCACGAAAGGCATTCTGGCAGAAAAGATTTTTTTTCTTTTTTCGAGGAAAATTTCGACGCAGAGGGGGTTCCCCCTTCTAGCCCCCGAGGGAGGGTCGGGCTTTGCCGAGGCAAGGCTGACCCTTCCTTGATGACCAGACTTTGTGTGTGAACGAGGTGTACGAATAATTTGGAAGCATCTTAAGGGTAGAAGCGACGTAGCTGTTGGATGTTCCAAGCGTTGTTGTAGACCTCGCCTTGACTGTTGGCCAGCTTGTATGTTCCGGGCTTCAGAACCTTGGCGACGACGAACGGCCCTTCCCGGGGAGGCGTGAGCTTGTGCCGCCCTCGGGCGTCTTGTCGCAGCCGAAGCACTAGGTCACCCACCTGGAGGTCTCGGGACCGAACCCCTCGGGCGTGGTAGCGTCGCAGGGACTGCTGGTACCACGCCGAGTGTAGTAAGGCCATGTCCCGAGCCTCCTCCAGCTGGTCCAGTGAGTCTTCTCGATTAGCTCGATTGCTTTGGTCGGCGTAGGCCCTCGTCCTCGGGGAACCGTATTCTAAGTCTGTGGGCAAGATGGCCTCGGCCCCATAGACTAGAAAGAACGGTGTGAAGCCCGTGGCTCGGCTCGGTGTTGTCCTCAGACTCCAGACCACCGAGGGGAGCTCCTTCATCCATCGCTTGCCGAACTTGTTGAGGTCGTTGTAGATCCGCGGCTTGAGCCCTTGCAGGATCATACCGTTAGCACGCTCTACTTGCCCATTCGTCATGGGGTGAGCCACGGCGGCCCAGTCCACCCAGATGTGGTGATCCTCGCAGAAGTCCAGGAACTTTCTACCGGTGAACTGGGTGCCGTTGTCGGTGATGATGGATGTAACACCCCTGGTGTTACTATAACTAAAACTTGAGCATGACATCATAAGCATGGGCATTGCATATGTTTGACACACCTAGAGTGCATTCACTAGGCAAAAATTTTAAACAAGTTGTATTGCCTTAATGTTTTACAAATAGAACCCTGGTTCAGGAACTTAACCCTAACTAGTGGTTAAAGGGGTAAAGCTTAACCCAAGTTAAGAAAACCTAAAAGCTTTAGGGTAAAGGTCATAAATGACCCTAAGAACAAACTTGAATTCCTTTTATACCCCTGGGATACCAGAAACCCTAATTGGAACCCTGGGAAACCCTGAAACCAAACCCTAGGGACCTAAGTGTAAAATTAGTCCACTTTTGGGCTGAAGTGTAAAAACCAAGTCAAATAAGTGTTTTAAGTCAATTGGATCACAAATATGTGGATTTGAAGGCCAAACCCTAAGTTTTGGACTTAAATGCAAAATGGACCTCATTTGAGTTTTATTCTAAGTCTGAAAATCAGTGAATGGGCTCAACTTTGGGGCTTTGTAACTTACAAAGTATAGGGTTTTTACCCTAGGTCACCACATCAAAGTTGAAGACCCATTATAGGAGAACAACTTTGCTTAAGGTTGTGAGCTTAGTTGTTAAGAAGAATTTAGAGAAAACCAAGCCTAAAGTTGGGTTGTCAGGCTGTTATGTCTGAATTTTCAGACTAGCAGTGAACTGACCTCGACTTCAAGCTAGGTTTTGAGCATGATCCAGTGCTCAAATGTGTTCAAGTCCTATAGTCGAATTATAGATGGTATATTGCTCTACAACTTTGTTTGAGAAAGGCAATCGAGTTGCTGCACAAAATTGGAAGTTACGAGCTCTGGAAACTGGACTGTCAGGTGTTCTGATGGTACAGTAACGGCTAAACTGAAGAAGATTCTATTCGAGCTCACCGCCGTAGCCGTCGCCGTCGATCGTCGTTCGTCACGATTCGTGCTCAGTAGTCTTTGGATAAGCATGGCCGGTGTGAGTCCTCGCCGCCGGTGAGCTGTAAGCCACTCCGGCCAGCTGTAGCGCTTTCCTCCCCCTTGCTCTCCGCTCGGGGATATGGATTTCACCGCCGTTGAGCCATCACCGGCGTCCGCCGCGTGGCTCTGTCTTTACACCTCGTCATCGTGACTCCTCTAGTCCATCCCATCATCGACGGGGAGCTTGCCACGGCGGTAGCCACGTATTCACCGCGGCCAACGCTTCTTCTCCATCTCCGACCGCCGTATGTCTCATCCAAATTCACGGACCACCGCCCCCGGCGCCTATAAATTGAGTGTGCCCCTAGGTCCGTATGGTAGTCAAGTACCTCGACGCCCAGTATTGTCTCCAGTGGTTCACCGACGAGCTCGAATTTCGCGTTTCCCCCAAATCCACCCAAAACACCGCAAGAATCTAGCTCTCCGTGGCCAGCTCATTCTGGTAAGTCGCCATTCAATTCGTGTATCGTTTTCGTGCCTCTGCATGCTTGTGAAGCTCTCGGTGGCGTCCGTTTGCTCAGTCCGGCCATGGTTGTATGGGAACGTGAGCTCGACGCCCCGGTTTCCCCCTGAGCGTGGACAAAACACTTTCTTGGAGCGCCATCCGAAATCGAGGACCGTTCTTAGGTCACCTTAGGTCCGTAAAGCCTCTCCGACCGTTAGCTTGAGCAGTCCTCGCCGGCCATGTCCGGTACGGGCCACGTCGGGAAGGATCCAAGGCGCGGCGTGGTCAGGGGCAATCGCGGGGAAGAAATAGAAACTTGAGGACGTTTCTGCAAATCGTCAGTGACTACGTACAATAGTGAATGGACCTATTTCGGTTTAGCTGAGAATCCGAGGACCTATCCGCAAAACTACCAGAGCGCGCGCGGGCGCAAGCGCGCTGTCCCCTCTGTTCTGGGCTGCTTGGGCCAAAATCAGCCCAGAACTGTTACAAGTTTTCCCTTTTCTTTTTATCCCAGAGTTAAAATAATTCTAGAAAATGGTAGAAAAATCCTAAAAATATGAGACAAATTTTCCTAAGCTTGTTATTTTCCCTAGTATTTAATAAAAATAAACTCATGATTTTTAGATCAAATAGGGAATTTTAGGGTATTTAAAATAGCCTAAACCATTGATTCTGGATTTTTAGAAAATAAATAATAAGTCCAAAATTTCCCAAACTTTTTATGTGAGCTTTTCACATTATTTAGAAGCCATGGGTAGAGTTTGGTTTGATTTGGACCTTGTTTGATCACTAAACCCAAAACCACCCCCCTGCTCCATGAACTCCTTTACTGACTCCGGAAACCCTAGGTTCTCGGAGTACCGTGAAGGAAAGTTGTACTCAAGACATAAATAATAAGTTTATGCTATCTTTGCATCCTCATGAGCATTCCATGACATCCATTCTTATGCATGTATATGGTTATATTAGAGCACGAAGAAGAAGAAGAAGTTTCTGAAGAAGGGATACCACCAACCTCTGATCCTCAAGCAGACAACTGCTTTTATTTCGATATTTGTGGATCCGAGCAGGACACATCTGATAACAAAGGCAAGCCCTGGTGCATTTGCCACCTTCCTTGATGTTTTTAAAATCTTTCTCACTTGCTTGCTGCATTAGGTGATAGGAGTTGATTGATTAAACAATTCCTGCATTACCTTCCTTGATCTTGATTACCCTCCTTGAAATCCTGTTTTTACAAAAAGGTTTTACTATGCTTAGTATTGCTTAGAAAAACAAAAGGATTTGTTTTACAAAAGATGTTTGGTAAAGTGGGAGGGATGTTTTCAAAAATAAAACTTGATGGTGAATCCATCATGGCCGTGATGGATTCAACATCAGAAAAGATGTACCTCTGCCAGGTACCAAGTTTTTGGGTCGAAAAGATTAAGCTGAGACCGGGCGGGTGACTTGCACGAGAAAGAGAGTCTCGGTGTAGTGTCTCCGTCTGAGTCGATTAAGGACCGTCTCGATGTAGGCTTGATGATCGAGGACCCTTTAACTGGTCACATGCCTCGTCATGGGTAAGCCTTGCCTCGGGCAGACTAAGGCCGGAATAAGATAACACGAAATGGGAGTGGAGCGGTGGCGAGAGTAGCGTGTACCCTCCGTGGCAAGAGGCTGGACGGTGGTGTATCTGTGCTCTCGGTTTGCGTGAACCTGATCCGGTCTTAAGAACCCCGGTGGCGGGTTGACATATGCAAGGGTTAAGTGCTACATATGTCGTGTGATTGGAGATCCTCAGCTGAGTATAATCGATTCGGATCACCGTACCTTCGCGGTTATGAAGACTTGGTCACTGACCTACACGTAGCATTCCACTAAAGATGATGGGCTTTTGTTCAAGAAATTGGCTAGTGCAGGACCAGTGATTGAACTAGGGTAGAAAGAACTCTAGTGCAGGTAATTTTACCTAACTTGACAAATAAATTGGATTTTTAAGGATCCACTTTAGTAAGCATTTCTGCAAAACAGAGTCTTTGATTATTGAGAAGCCTTACCTTGACTCCCATATAACCAGCATACCCTTGAGAGTCTTTTCCTTAGTCGGGTAAGACTTGCTGAGTAATTCCATACTCAGGGTTTATCCCTTTGTTGTTTTTAGGTGGGGAAGTAGCAGACTTTTGCTGCTTCTGTGCTAAGGTGGTTCCCAAAGAAGAAAAACAAGACTGAAGTGCGGGAGGACTCGGTCCTCCATCTAGGATCTTTTGTTTATAGCCTTGCGGTAGAAGTTTGTGTCTCCCTGGTTTGTATAATTATTACTTCTATGCACTCACTTTTAGACTGGTCTGTAATAAATTAACTCGAGCTTGCTTTTGAAATAAATGTAAGTTTATGTAATTCGCTTCCGCATCTCCGATGGTCTGTAATGTCTACAAGACGGGTGAAACGTTCCTGGTAAGGTCGGGAAAGATACCGAACTTGTCAAGTAACTTAGGAACATCTACGGGGTGTCTGATGTCTGTTAGACAAGGACAACTGTAGGTGGGCCTGATTACTTGGGAGGTTCTATCACAGCTGGTATCGGAGCGTAGCCCTTCTTTGCAGATATTATAAGGCATCTTCAAAAGATTTTCAAAAGTCTTACCTAAAGATTCTGCTCTCTTCTTACCTAAGTACTCTGAAGAGTTTATCTTAAAGACCAGATAGGAAGAGTGCAACGTATAGAAGGTTGAATCGACCAAGGTTGATTCTGTACTTACTCATGCATCATGCTAAGAATTATGCTAATAAATTTTCCCCCTTAGAAAGATGCCGCCACGCACGAGGCTAACGGCACGAAAGTCAACGGGACCAATTGGAGTACCCCGGCATCAACTGGCCCCTCGACACGAAAGCAGTAGCAGCGGGAGTAATGACCCCATAGGAGACTTGGAAGCCGAAGTGAGTCGACTTCAAGCAACACTGCGACACAGGACCAATACTTGGATCGCAGACGGAGATAGAATAAATGAACTAAGAAGGGACATCCGTCACTTGCAGGATCAGCTGGCTGATCGGGACTTAGCACTTGACTGGGCAGTACAGTCACATATGTTGGCATGTGCTAAGGAAGCAAGGGCTCAGGCCCGAATTAAAGAACTTAGCTCAGCTGTCGACAACCTGCAAGTCTACTGCAATACGTTGCATGAGGAAGTCCATGTGCTATACTCACAACTACACCCTAGTGAGCCTGCACACTCTGCTGAGACGGAAGCCGGACCCTCTCACGTTGCGGGACGCGCGTTGGGTGGGGAGTTAGATCTTTTTGAACCCCCTCCTTCTTTGAGGTTGGTGGACGTCTGGACTCCCACACCTGACAATGAAGCCGCCAAAAGCAACGGAAAGCAGGACTAATGGTGTAATAAAGTAGAGTAGTGTATTGTAGGGGTGTACTGTTGTATAATAGGTTAAACTTTTGTAAAATGGGTAATGTATCCTGTTGTGTAATATCGAGTCTGTACCATTACTCTTTATAGTAATGTAAAACGGAAGGTTTTCTTTGGCACATTATGTTTATTCAAATGTTTTTGCCTCAGATGCCGACCTGGACTCGCGGACAGGACGCAGCCGGAACATCCGGGGGTCGGGATGCTACCCCGAATCCACCTCCCGTTCCACCCACGCTTGCCGAGGCAATTGCTGCCTTGGTGAATGCTACCGCCGACAATACCCGCTTCCTTCGGGAAATGGCGGGTCAGCAACAGTTCCAGCAACAAGCCGGAAGAGGTTTTCAACAAGGTCCCCGTGAGACTACTTATCTGGACTTCTCCGAGACTCGTCCGCCTCTCTTCATCAAAGCAGAAGACCCGCTCGAAGCCGACGAATGGATAAGGGTCATTGAACAGAAATTTGGCCTTCTTCGATGTTCGGAAACACAGAAGCCATTGTTTGCGGCACAGCAACTCCGAGGCCCTGCCAGTACTTGGTGGGGGAACTTTGTGGCTATCCAACCGGACAACCATCAAATTACATGGAACGAATTTAAAGCAGCATTCCGCGAACATTACATTCCTGAGGGAGTGCTGCACATGAAACAAGAAGAGTTTATGAAACTGAAACAAGGGGGAGATACTGTGAATCAGTATCTCAACAAGTTCAATCACCTGTCACAATATGCGATTGATCAGGTGAATACGGATTTGAAGAAAAGGAACTGTTTTATGAGAGGTCTGAATGACCGGATGCAGCGAAAAATGGCTGCATGTATTGATCTCACCTACGGGAAGGCTGTCAGCACAGCCTTATCTGTGGAGGCCAAATATGCAAATTCTGGGAAAAGTAAGGGATTCAGTGGTGATAGGCCTAATCAGGGCCCGGTAAAGAGGCAACGGTTTATTCTCCGGCCCTCTAACCAGAACCGTTCAAGTGCACCATCTTTCCCTTTCAAGCAGCCCATAATTATTCGTCCCAACAAAGCCCCTACTGTCCAAAGTCAGCCGGGTGCCCCAGGCACTCGATTCCCTGCTCTGCCAAGTTCTTCAACTGGATGTTTTAACTGTGGCAAATCTAGGCATTTTATTAAAGATTGCCCCTATCCTAGGCAAAATCAGGCTAATAGTCAGCAAGGATCGGGAAATTCAGCTCAAGGCAAGGGAAGTACTTCGGGCAAGAATACCAAGAAAACGGGGCGAGTATATTATACGCAAGTGGCTACCACACCGGAGGGAGAGCCGGTGATGATGGGTACGTTCCCTGTGGCCAGTCACCCTGCAATTATTCTTTTTGATTCTGGTGCTTCGCATACCTTCATTAGCAAGACATTTGTGGAGCAACATCATATTGCATGTCATGAATCAAAAGAGGGATTTAAAATTCATTCACCTGGGGACACATTTTTACTAGAGAAGTGGCCTATGAAGTGCCAGTAACCATGGTCGGACGGAACTTTCCTGCTAACATGATTGTTCTGAAAGGCCAGGATATAGATGTAATTTTGGGTATGAATTGGTTAACTCAACACAAGGCAATTCTCAACACTGAACTCAGAACCGTCAGGTTGAGTTATAATCAAGAAGAAATTCTCTTGTCTCTCCCCAAAACCAATCCAGCCAAAGCTTCTGGTAGAATATTTTAAGCCATTGTACCGGAGATCAAGAACATTCCGGTAGTATGTGAGTTTCCAGATGTATTTCCGGAAGATTTGCCTGGACTACCCCCTGAAAGAGATGTAGAATTCGTAATTGAGCTAAAGCCCGGTACGGCTCCCATCTCCCGAAGATCGTACCGTATGCCCCCTAATGAGTTGGCGGAATTGAAGATTCAATTACAAGATCTACTGAATAAGGGATTTATCCGGCCAAGCTCGTCCCCGTGGGGTTGTCCCGCCATTTTTGTTAAGAAGAAGGATCAAACCCTGCGCATGTGCGTGGACTATCGGCCCCTAAATGAGGTCACCATCAAGAATAAGTACCCTCTTCCAAGGATCGACATCTTATTTGATCAACTGACTGGGGCGAGGGTATTTTCCAAAATTGATCTCAGGTCGGGCTATCATCAAATCCGTATTCGGCCCGAGGATATACCGAAAACCACGTTTACCACGCGGTATGGATTGTTCGAATACCTGGTAATGTCTTTCGGGCTCACAAATGCTCCTGCCCACTTCACCTATTTGATGAACTCGGTGTTCATGCCTGAGTTGGACAAGTTCGTGGTGGTCTTCATCGACGATATTTTGATATACTCTAAAAATGAAGAGGAGCATGCTCAGCACCTACGGATTGTATTGACGCGCCTGAGGGAACATCAGCTGTATGCCAAGTTCAGCAAGTGCGCGTTCTGGCTGGAAGAAATTCAATTTTTGGGGCACGTGTTATCAGCTAAAGGAATTGCGGTAGATCCTAGCAAGGTCAAGGATATTCTGGAATGGAAACCCCCAACAACTGTTCACCAAGTCCGGAGTTTTCTTGGACTAGCGGGATATTATCGTAGATTCATACCTGATTTTTCTAAGCTTGTGAAGCCAATCACAAGTTTATTGAAGAATGATGTTAAGTTCAATTGGTCTTCTAAGTGTAACGAAGCCTTTGAGCAACTGAAGACACTATTGACCACTGCTCCGGTATTGGCTCAACCGGACATCACTAAACCTTTTGATGTATATTGTGATGCCTCTGGCAGTGGACTCGGCTGTGTGCTGATGCAAGAGGGCCGAGTAATTGCATATGCTTCAAGGCAGTTACGTCGACATGAAGAGCATTATCCAACACATGATTTAGAGCTAGCTGCTGTGGTTCATGCCCTGAAAATATGGCGTCACTATCTGCTGGGAAATATCTGTCATATATATACAGATCATAAGAGTTGAAGTATATATTTACCCAGTCAGAGTTAAATATGAGGCAAAGACGATGGCTTGAGCTCATTAAAGACTATGAACTGGAAATCCATTATCACCCAGGCAAGGCCAATGTGGTGGCAGATGCATTAAGTCGTAAGACTTCCTGCCACTGTCTTATGGCAAAGACCTCCGAAAACACTTTATGTCAAGAAATGGAAAAGTTAAACCTGGGGATAATCCAGCAAGGGACTCTGAATCAACTAAAGCTTGAGTCAACCATTTTGCAAAAGATAATTGATGCTCAAAGGGATAATCTGGGCATGAAGCACATACGAGAGAAGATAAGGGCTAGAACAGCCAAATGTTTCAAGGAAGATGATCAAGGTGTGTTATGGTTTAATAACCGCATAGTAGTGCCAAAGAATGAAGAACTCCAGCAAATTTTAGATGAAGCGCATCTTAGTCGCTATTCTATTCATCCGGGAAGCACTAAGATGTATCATGATCTAAAACAGCACTACTGGTGGACGAAGATGAAGATTGAAATTGCATGCTATGTGGCTAAGTGTGACACTTGCAGACGTGTCAAGGCCATACACATGAAAACTGCTGGTCCATTACAGCCTTTACCAATCCCAACATGGAAATGGGAAGACATAAGCATGGACTTCATTGTGGGATTGCCCAGGACTGCAAAAGGGTATGACTCAATCTGGGTGATTGTTGATCGACTTACAAAGGTTGCTCATTTTCTGCCGGTCAAGACATATTACCCGGTAATTACCTATGCGGAGTTATACATTGCCCGTATTCTCAGTTTGCATGGTGTTCCAAAGACCATAGTGTCGGATCGTGGACCTCAGTTCGTATCCAAATTTTGGAAGAACTTCATAAATCCCTGGGAACTAAGTTACTCCACAGTTCGGCCTATCATCCTCAAACCAGTGGACAAACTGAGAGAGTGAACCAAATACTTGAAGATATGTTGCGGGCATGTGTCCTGGATTTCTCACAGAAATGGGATGAATGTTTACCTTTGGCGGAGTTTTCATATAATAACAGTTACCAGGAAAGCATCAAGATGGCACCTTTTGAAGGTTTGTATGGGCGACGGTGTCGAACTCCGCTAAATTGGTCTGAACCTGGTGAAAGGTATTTCTTTAGGCCTGATTTGGTAAAAGAAACCGAGGATAAGGTTCAGAAAGTTATTCATAATCTAAAGAAAGCACAAGTTCGTCGGAAGAGTTATGCAGACAAACGACGAATGCCCCTATACTTCTTAGAAGGAGAATATGTTTATTTAAAGGTTTCACCAATGAAGGGCGTATCGCGTTTTGGGGTTAAAGGAAAACTTGCACCCAGGTACATTGGTCCATTCCCTATTCTTCAAAGATATGGGCCAGTGGCGTATCAACTTCAACTTCCCGAAACATTGTCTGCTGTACATAATGTGTTCCATGTATCGCAATTAAAGAAGTGTCTACGGGTTCCCGATCGAACCATTGAAGTGACAGATGTTGTCCTGGAACCAGACTTAACATACTCGGAACATCCTATTCGAGTTCTGGACCAAAAGGACAGGGTTACCCGGAGAAAGACTCTCAAGTTTTATAAGATACAATGGAACCAGCATTCGGAAGATGAGGCTACATGGGAAACCCAAGACTTCTTAGATAAGAATTTCCCAGGCTTTCTAGCCTCTTGTAAGTTGTAAAGTTTGTATAGCTGTGTAATAAAGGAATGAACCCCCACACCACCCCTGCCTTGTACCAGAAATAAGGAAATACAAATGTGAAGCATTTCCTTTTCCATTACTCACCCTAGGACTTTAAATCTCGGGACGAGATTCTTTTATGGGG
The DNA here is from genome assembly GCA_029449295.1 of Zea luxurians. Classification (NCBI taxonomy): domain Eukaryota; kingdom Viridiplantae; phylum Streptophyta; class Magnoliopsida; order Poales; family Poaceae; genus Zea; species Zea luxurians. The sequence continues at coordinate 112,506,386 of JAOPSE010000006.1, read as the reverse complement.
GGAAGGATGTAACACCCCTGGTGTTACTATAACTAAAACTTGAGCATGACATCATAAGCATGGGCATTGCATATGTTTGACACACCTAGAGTGCATTCACTAGGCAAAAATTTTAAACAAGTTGTATTGCCTTAATGTTTTACAAATAGAACCCTGGTTCAGGAACTTAACCCTAACTAGTGGTTAAAGGGGTAAAGCTTAACCCAAGTTAAGAAAACCTAAAAGCTTTAGGGTAAAGGTCATAAAATGACCTAAGAACAAACTTGAATTCCTTTTATACCCCTGGGATACCAGAAACCCTAATTGGAACCCTGGGAAACCCTGAAACCAAACCCTAGGGACCTAAGTGTAAAATTAGTCCACTTTTGGGCTAAAGTGTAAAAACCAAGTCAAATAAGTGTTTTAAGTCAATTGGGTCACAAATATGTGGATTTGAAGGCCAAACCCTAAGTTTTGGACTTAAATGCAAAATGGACCTCATTTGAGTTTTATTCTAAGTCTGAAAATCAGTGAATGGGCTCAACTTTGGGGCTTTGTAACTTACAAAGTATAGGGTTTTTTACCCTAGGTCACCACATCAAAGTTGAAGACCCATTATAGGAGAACAACTTTGCTTAAGGTTGTGAGCTTAGTTGTTAAGAAGAATTTAGAGAAAACCAAGCCTAAAGTTGGGTTGTCAGGCTGTTATGTCTGAATTTTCAGACTAGCAGTGAACTGACCTCGACTTCAAGCTAGGTTTTGAGCATGATCCAGTGCTCAAATGTGTTCAAGTCCTATAGTCGAATTATAGATGGTATATTGCTCTACAACTTTGTTTGAGAAAGGCAATCGAGTTGCTGCACAAAATTGGAAGTTACGAGCTCTGGAAACTGGACTGTCAGGTGTTCTGATGGTACAGTAACGGCTAAACTGAAGAAGATTCTATTCGAGCTCACCGCCGGTAGCCGTCGCCGTCGATCGTCGTTCATCACGATTCATGCTCAGTAGTCTTTGGATAAGCATGGCCGGTGTGAGTCCTCGCCGCCGGTGAGCTGTAAGCCACTCCGGCCAGCTGTAGCGCTTTCCTCCCCCTTGCTCTCCGCTCGGGGATATGGATTTCACCGCCGTTGAGCCATCACCGGCGTCCGCCACGTGGCTCTGTCTTTACACCTCGTCATCGTGACTCCTCTAGTCCATCCCATCATCGACGGGGAGCTTGCCACGGCGGTAGCCACGTATTCACCGCGGCCAACGCTTCTTCTCCATCTCCGACCGCCGTATGTCTCATCCAAATTCACGGACCACCGCCCCCGGCGCCTATAAATTGAGTGTGCCCCTAGGTCCGTATGGTAGTCAAGTACCTCGACGCCCAGTATTGTCTCCAGTGGTTCACCGACGAGCTCGAATTTCGCGTTTCCCCCAAATCCACCCAAAACACCGCAAGAATCTAGCTCTCCGTGGCCAGCTCATTCTGGTAAGTCGCCATTCAATTCGTGTATCGTTTTCGTGCCTCTGCATGCTTGTGAAGCTCTCGGTGGCGTCCGTTTGCTCAGTCCGGCCATGGTTGTATGGGAACGTGAGCTCGACGCCCCGGTTTCCGCCCTGAGCGTGGACAAAACACTTTCTTGGAGCGCCATCCGAAATCGAGGACCGTTCTTAGGTCACCTTAGGTCCGTAAAGCCTCTCCGACCGTTAGCTTGAGCAGTCCTCGCCGGCCATGTCCGGTACGGGCCACGTCGGGAAGGATCCAAGGCGCGGCATGGTCAGGGGCAATCGCGGGGAAGAAATAGAAACTTGAGGACGTTTCTGCAAATCGTCAGTGACTACGTACAATAGTGAATGGACCTATTTCGGTTTAGCTGAGAATCCGAGGACCTATCCGCAAAACTACCAGAGCGCGCGCGGGCGCGAGCGCGCTGTCCCCTCTGTTCTGGGCTGCTTGGGCCAAAATCAGCCCAGAACTGTTACAAGTTTTCCCTTTTCTTTTTATCCCAGAGTTAAAATAATTCTAGAAAATGGTAGAAAAATCCTAAAATATGAGACAAATTTTCCTAAGCTTGTTATTTTCCCTAGTATTTAATAAAAATAAACTCATGATTTTTAGATCAAATAGGGAATTTTAGGGTATTTAAAATAGCCTAAACCATTGATTCTGGATTTTTAGAAAATAAATAATAAGTCCAAAATTTCCCAAACTTTTTATGTGAGCTTTTCACATTATTTAGAAGCCATGGGTAGAGTTTGGTTTGATTTGGACCTGTTTGATCACTAAACCCAAAACCCCCCCTGCTCC